>JARDYH010000002.1:166743005-167993005 GCA_029215795.1 Anniella stebbinsi | reverse complement strand
GAAAACACCATAGGATATAAAACGAACATTAATAAAGCAAGAACAATCTTTGAAGGTAACTGAATAGTTTGAGCTATGCATGCCTGGACTTATGGTTAAAAACTTAACTAGCAACATTAAGGCAGGAATAACACAACGTAAGTCCAGTTTAAAATATCTGGCCCAAAAGATATTAATGAATGTAACGAATTTATTGAAACTAAATTTTAATCCTTTCGGGCGCAACCCTATTGGATTGCTACCTGCTAGATGGAAGCCTTAGATCTCAGAAGCTTCTGAGATTCCTATGTCCTGTTAAGTTGTTAATTGGGTGGCCAGGAGAAGCAACAGAGACGGTTTTCACCTATCTTCCTTTAAAAAAAAATATTCCCCAAGTTGTCAGGGCTGGTGCTGCAGGGGCCATAGGATTCTGCAGATCCCAGTCTCTCCTCTCTCTGCGCATTAAAATGCCCCCTTTTCCACCTGAGGTTACTTTTCTGACTTCAGAAAGCAGTTATGGTTCTTTCTGTAGTGCCTGCAAGGGTGTGGGGAGGGATTGGAGCTTGAAGTCCCCCTCCCTCAGTCCTAGCAGTGTCTATGGCTTTGGGAGGGGGGATCTAAAAATACCCTTTGTCTCGAGATTTCCCCAGGAACCATAGGTTTGTGTCCTTAATCAAACAAATAAAACATGATGAGGAACTGGTTAAAACTCAGATTATTCTGGTTTGGGAGTGTAATGGTAATTAAAATGATACTATTCCTCAGAGTCCTATTTTTATTTCAAGTTTTATTGATTCAGCTACCTGAGGAAATGATTAAAGCATGGCAACGAATAATAAACAAATAAATATTCAAAGGCAACCCCCCCCCCCCACAAGTATTGGGAAACTACAATATAAACTCTCAATGAAGGAGGTATAGGGATGCCAAAATAGTATAATGAGGCATACCAACTCAGAGCAATCGTTAAGAATCATAAATTACTATGATGAATACTTGTGGGTTACTATGGAATGCGAACAAAAAAACCCCATAAAATCCATGGGATACCATTCGTGATACAAATCCCACCAATAAGAAAAGAAATCCAGAATCCATTTCTTGCTTTCATTTTTAATGTATGGAGAAAGTGGTTTTTGAAATTGTCACCACTAATGTTGCCTTTGATTCCCTTCCTTGCACAGCCTTTATTCTTGGATCCCAATAAATTCCAGTATTACAAGGCACAGAAATCATGCAACCTATACACTCTTACATAAAACCTTTAGGTAGGGATTAATCCAAAATCAGGTGCATGCTCCCTGAACAATTAGGAACCATGCAGTTTAATTGGCTTCAAATTACCCATTTTAATGCCAATCTTACTATTCAAGCCCAAATGTCTAGAACATTAGCAGGATTTGAACAGATAACGGTCAGTTCTGACACCAGCATGAAGGGATTTACTTGAATAATATACAGATTGTTAGTTTCTCAATTGCTGGGAACAATAGTGGGCATCAAAGCAAGCTGGGAAAGAGATTTAAACAAAGAAATAAACATCCAAGACTGGAATTCAGTTGGGAATAAGAAACCATTAAAATCAATTTCAGCAAAGATTAGGGGGAAAATAATAATAACACAGATGGTATCCTAATCTTGTTCAGACCAAGCAGAATCTATAGATCCCTCTTACTGATAAGTTGCATAATAGTACAGCCATAGGAGTATATTTCCATATGAGGTGGAAATGGGTGGAGGTCTACTTATCCTGGCAGATGATACTTAATGAATGTAAAGCAATTACAAATGTCCCACTTTGGATGGATTCCCATATTTGCTTTGCTGTTAGTATTTGTTGGGAATAGCGAGGATATACAATTCAAGGAAGGTATCCTGTTCATGATGGTTACTGCAAGGCAAATTATTGCTTGGAACTGGAAGGCAAATAACTCATTATCATTAGAACAATGGTACCAGTACCTATAGAACACAGTTGTGGCCAAAAAACTAACTAGCCAAATAAACATGCTCAGAGGGCAGGCTTGGATTCTTTAAATACTGCTTTATCGAGTACATGTGAAGTGATAATAATGAATGCTGACTACCAGCCACTCACAGAACATTGTGGAAAGATGGCTTGATAATGCATCCAAATCCCCAATAAAGATCATACAATAAACAGTGAAATCTATGTAATCTACTTTGATTTTACATGTTGATTGTTAGGAAACTCTTTTTAAAACTGTAAGTTATTTTTTGTTTTGTCTCAGTTGCATGTGGAGAGATCCAAGTCATTAGTTGCTTTCTTAGAAAGGCTTTCCATAACTGTCTTAAATATTCATTGCTCTATACGAAATGTATACACATCACAGATTTGAAATTGTCTAGTTGCTTTTTAAGGTACTTAAGCAACAAAGAGTTTGTAAATGTTGCATAAATGTGTACTTTGTTGAATTTAACATGAGTAAGTGGACTTCCTTTAATTTGGCTTAATATGCTTTCTGTTTCTTCAACACATACACTTGTAAACGTCTTCTCTTAGAGCAATGGTTTATGCGGTAATCAGATTACAAATTAATTGCTTTTTTTTTGCAGGGTAATGTAAATTAGTGCCTTACTGTGGATCTCCACATCACTAGAATAATTTTGTGCAAGGTGGTTTTCTAAATTACAAGCTAATACTAAACAATTTTTTAATATGCAGTTTATCCTCTGTCATCAGGTGGGGTCAATTGCGCTCCAACAGCACTGAAAAAGAATCATAAAACATAATGGCCCTGTTCAGATGTCACGTTAAGCCATGATGACTAAGAGTTTTGGGCTAGTCATGATGTCTTAGCTTTGTTGTGTGTAGGGCATTTTTCCTAACCATGATAGCTACATAACCATGGTTTAACCACCCTCACAAACCACACACTGCAAAAGGCTTAGTGGCCTTAACCATGGCTTAGTGTGTCGTCTATCTGCCCCCATGGTTAACCAAGCATTGCCATAGAGTTTGGCGGCACGAGAGGCCAATGTGTGAGTTTTCCATGACATAGTCCAAGAGGTGTACGGAGCGCAAAGATGTAGGGATTAGTGAAGTCGTCCATTCCTACCTTTCACCCTGCTTTTTTTTTTTCAAGTTTTTCATTTTTTTCAAGTTTCTGAATTCATGCAAATGCACAAATCCCCCCCAAATGTGTGTTTTCATGCTCTAGCCTGTTGGGGAAATGCATATTTTGGGCCTTTTTTTTTTGCATATTTTTTGAAAGAATGAAAGCATTGGCCCTGTAATGGCTGGCTGCAGCTGGCTGCAACTCCATTGGAATGCATAATGGACTGGTCGGAGGACTGTGAACTTCTGTGGGGCGGTAGGTAGCTAAGGTAACCATGCCTGTGGAGCATGGTTCTGTGGTCGTCTGGCAGCAGCATACATAGCAGTTAGTAATAACAACCATGCTGTGTTGTTATTTTAACCACCTCCTCCCCAGGTAGCATCTGAACAGGGCTTTTGTGTCAGTGTTCCACAACTCCATGTTCCAGGTAGTCCTTAACCATGAGGGAGGCATGAATTGCCAAGTGGTGTTTCAGGAGGGGAGACTCCTTAATTTAGAACAACCCCCCCAATGTTTGTACTCCTATGGCTTATGCAGTTAATTCTGTGCGTGCTGGAATAACTGGGACAACTGAAAAGCCATCCACATGAGGTGATAGAGATCTAAGTACCACTTAAGTTTACTAGTCACCTGTCATATCTACATATGCTTAGCCCAAAACCTGTTCTGTTAATTTACTGTGAGAAAGGAGAGTGAAGGGTGAAAAAAATGTATTGCATATTTTCATAATTTTCTCAACATCACCACAAATGGTATCAGGAATAAATAATACCCCATAGGTTTATAAAAAACCCATTATGAACCTGATTTTTTAAAATAGGTTTTCCAGTTAGATGACCCATCTAAACATTAAAAAATGTACTACTTCGGCTTTTGGAGTAAATTTGACCCCAGTTGTAAGACTCTCTTATGGTGCTTTATACCATATTAGAATGTTACAATTGATTAACAATTAGTGTCCATTTGTGGAAAATGCTCAATGAAGCAGTTCTCTTCCCAGGGAAGCTAGACTGGCTCCCTCCTTGGTGTGCTTCTGGAAGCAAGCAAAAACTTTTTTGTTCCGGCAGGCCTTTGGCGAATAGTCTGGACCTCTTTGTGCATTGGACTTTTTAAAATTGTTATTTGTATTTTAGATGTTTTAAATGTTTTAATATTGAACCACATTTAATTATATTTTTAACTTTTGTATAGTTTTATTTATATGTTTTAATTGTATATGTTTAAATTTTGTAAAGCTGCCTTCATGCTCAATATTGGGAAAAAGGTGGGATATGAATTAATAATAATAATAATAATAGGCCAGACAGTGGTTGAGAAGCTAACACCTCATTTATAGGGGCCGATACGAACTCTAACAACTTATAACCTTTTCACCAGTGTGCCGCCATCCTGGGAACTAGTTAAGAAAAACCTCATTCTGGTTGGCACATTAAAAAATAACAACAAGCAAAAAAATGGCATCAAAAGAGGCAGCCTCAAAACTGATAGAGCCTGCAATTGCTGACACCAAAGAAATGGGAAAGCGTTGTCTCTGTTGTCAATACAATGACAAAGTCATAGCAAAGATGTACTTCATGTCACCATTTTGTCTGTCCTCCTGCAGTTGTAAAATGTGATGATTGTATGTAGGCTGCTTAAGTAGCATGTGCTATAGTTGCACGGTCTGTGAGATTGGTGGTTGTTACTAGTAATTCACACCTCATGATTATGACAGTTATACTTGTTATATGCATGTTAATGGCTCAATATGTTTCTTTTTTGTTTTTAAAAAAACTTTGAGGTCAGTTAGATACACATACCATTTATGTAGGTTCCCCCCCCCCCCCCCCCCGTTGTTTGGGATTGTTGACCATGATGATTTATGTGGGACTATTTTGTTTTACTACACTAGGGAAGATCTCATGGCATGACTTTTTCTTGCAAACGGTATCATCTCTACCTATAAAGCTGAAAGTATGTGTGTGGGATGTATGTCCAGAAATATTTATCCCCTTCCAGTTGAGTTAGAAACTTGAAATTTGGCATGCTGATAGGTCTAAAAATCCAAAAACACGAAATTTTGGGTTTGAAGTATTCTTAAAGATTTTAATTAAAAAAACTTAGGCTTGTGCTTACAACTCCCAGCATGTTTTGGGCAGAACTCCCAGCATGCCTTGGGTGGGAGGCCAGACTTACAAGCCTTTGGTGGCCATTGTGAGTGTGCAGGCAGGTAGCCTCTACATGCCTTTCACAACCCATACTCCTAAGGTTGGTCCCAAGCAGTCAACCCAATTCCACATAAAAGGAAACAACCCACATTAATGGGCTGTGTCCATTTGCGGTGACTCCTCCCGCCTGCCATCTAGGGGTGACCATATTACACCAGCTTTAAAATCGCTCCACTGGTTGCCAATTAGTTTCCGGGCGAAGTATAAAGTGTTGGTTATTACCTTTAAAGCCCTACATGGTTTGGATCCAGGTTACTACGGGATCGCCTTCTCCTATACAATCCACCCCGCATGCTCAGGTCCTCTGGGAAGAACTTACTGCAGTCGGCCAAGATTAGGCTGACAACCGTTACCCAGAGGACCTTCTCTTCTGTCGCTCCCAGACTGTGGAATGACCTGCCGGAGGAGACTCGTCAACTTAACAGTCTTTTAGAATTTAAGAAAGCTATAAAGACTGTTCTCTTCCGGCAGGCATATCCAGTGGAATTTTAGAATGTTTTAAGGATGTTTTTAGGATGTTTTTAGGATGTTTTAGGATTTTTAATGCAGTTTTAATAATATGTGTCATGTTTTAATCAGTTTTATGTATTTTATCATGTTGTTGTTCCCCGCCTCGATCCAGACGGAGAGGCGGGTAAGAAATAAATTATTATTATTATTATTATTATTATTTTAAAATCATAGCTAGATGCAACAACATGACTTTGAGAAGTCAAACGCTGAACATGCTCAAAGGTCCACCATTCCGATACCTCTGGTTTTTCAAAATCTGGGGGAATCACACATGCGGCCTTCACCCTTAAGAGAGAGGAAGGAAGGGGAGGCACTCTGCGCATGCCCAGAAACAGGCCCAACGAAGGGGGCAAGGGCCCGGCCCCAGCCCTTCAGTACAGGCTCCTGATGGAGCACTTGGTGGGAGAGAAGCATGGGCCGAGGTAGTCCCAGCAGGACTTGTCCGGAGCTGGGCGCTTCCACTGACAGCCACTTACTTCCCCTTCTCGGTAATGCTACTCTTCGACGCTCTATCAAGGAGCAGCATCGGAAACGAGAGGAGGGAAGCGCCTCTTAGAGGACACAGGCACCTATGAGCCACCAAAGGCATGCTGGGATGTGTAGTACTGGCATGTAGAGTGGCTGATTGAAAATAAAGCATGGGTTAACAAACCAGGTCACTATCACAATCCTAACTCAGCTCCCACTTTCCTAACATCTCAGCAGCTGTCTTTGTTTTCCTTCTACCTGCCTTTGTCCAACTGTCAATAATTCTGCCCACCGTTCCATTCTACCCTCAGCTATCAGCCATTCCTCTGTTCACTCTTCTGTTTCAATGATATAGTCAGGCTTTTACATAAAAATCATAAAGTTTATTCATTAATTCCTGCATCTGTCTTGGAATGTGGTTTAGTTATAACAGAAAAAAATGCAGCATAAAAATCAAGTTAAAAGGCCTTGGAGGGGGGTATCACTTGGCACTGGAAAGCCATTAATGCAATCACTAGGCAAGCCTACCCTACCTGGGGGAAAAAATTCCATAAGCAGGGTGTCACAACTAAGAAGGCTTGCTCTCCACTTTTCTCCCACCACACCTCAGACAGTGTTCAAAGATTAGCACATTATAAAGGGACCTAGGCTTATGCCTACAACTGCCAGCATGCTTTGGGAGGGAGGGAAAACTTACTGGGCTTTGGCAGCCATCCTGGAAGTGTCTTGCCATCCTGGGCCTGATGGGACAGCGCCTGGGGACAGCTGCCTCTGTTGCTAGGCTACATCAAGAGCGGGAAGGAAGGACAGCACAACTTTGAACATGTCGCCGATGGCAACGACCAAAGTAACCATCAGTCAGCTGGCTGGCTCCCTACCTATGGGCACCAATTGCGCAGTGCAGCATGGACCATGAGTCTTGGCAGCAGGACTTAATTGGGCAAGTCAGGCACCGCAGCGAAAGGCATGCTGGGAGTTGTAGTTTTTGTTTTCTGCAGGGAAAAGGAAAATCATAGTGGCTTCTTCATCAGGCCCAAGTAGGCCTGACAAAGGGGGGCAAGTGCTCAGGCCGGACCTGGTGCTTCAGTACAGCCTCCTGCTGGAGCACTTGGTGGGCAAGAAGCAGGCCGAGGCAGGCACGCCTTCGACCTGGCCGCCCTTAGAGGCTTCCTGGTGCTCGCCAAGAGCCCCAAGCAGAAGATGGTTGAGCAGGCCATGGAGAGCTGCGGCTTCAAAACTGCCCTGGCCTGTGTCGGTGGTGTGTGTGTGTGTGAGAGAGAGAGAGAGAGAGAGAACAAATTTAATTGGTTTTAAAGTTACCCCGCAGACCTAGCGCCAGCCTCCCTTGCGGGCTTGTCGTGAGGGTTAGAGAGGAAAAAAAGAAACAAATTTAATTCGTTGAAAAGTTAAATCACAGGCCTGGCACCAGCCTATTACTTTAAGATGAGTACCTCCCAGACATGCATCTTATGGGGACCGAGCAACGCCAGGTATAGCAGCTAGTGCTTAATTAATAACTTTCACCAGGTATTTTATTTGTATGGATTTCTTGGGATGCTGATACTGGATTGGTTCAGTCAGTATTGCTAGAGATGGAGGGTTAATATATCCTAATAATTTAACTCTATTTTTAAACTTCATAGCAGTTAAAGCACAGTTTTACAGTGATCCTTTATCATTGTTTATCTCTTTCCACTTTTAAAAAAAAATGAATTATGCCTTTTTGCCTCCAAGCCAGCTCACAAAATTTCTTCATCACAGTAAAAATAAACATAATAAGAATGTTATAATAATAACAACAGAATAAGAATAAAATCTTTAGAAGACTTCCAAATGTGAGATCCAAGTTAAATTAGCTGATGGTCTCATTAATGAGGCAATCACATGTTTGGGAGTGGGAACTGAAGTTCATGACAGCTCTGCTAATGACAGTTGCTTTTTTCCAGTGCCTGTGACCACTTCACATTTGTGGCTAATGAGTTGCTTGAATTATTTTTAGTAGCAGAAGCTGTAACTTTTTACCATCATTTGCTTAGTGGCAGCTTCTGCTCTTAGTGAACAATTTAGGTGATCCATTTGCTGCAAGCACAAGCCAGGGAGAATAGCAGTTGCCACAACCTGAACATCAGCCTACTGTTAAGGATTGTATCTCTTGATACCTCTGTGGCTTTTTGAACACAGTAATACGATGGAGTTGCAGCAAACGTCCAGCATCTTATCACAAACATATTCCTGTTACTCTGTCTCTTGAGGTGAGGGAGATATGAGCAGGAAGGGTGTCTTTCTAAAGCAGCCTGTCATTTGAAATTCCAAGTGGAAAAAGTGGAACTGTAATGTAGTAGAAATGAGTGCTGACCATTCCAAGCAGGCCTCATCCACATGCAGCCCAATTCACACACACAGGGGTCTTACCTGGATTGCATGTATACACAAGTCACAGAATGAGTGGCCTACATAGATGTTTGACATCTAGGGCTGACATATTCAGTTTCTCTTCCTTGCAGGGGCAATCATGGGTCAGACCGGAAAGAAATCTGAGAAGGGACCAATTTGCTGGAAGAAGCGCGTCAAATCAGAATATATGCGACTTCGGCAGCTCAAGAGGTTCAGACGGGCAGATGAAGTAAAGGTAACTAAGACACCTAATCCCAATCATAAGGTATTAAGATGACTCTTATTTAGTATGAATGTGTTTTAATTCAATGTAGTTAAATGTTGCATCATGTGTTTGAGTATTCTCCCATATATTGGTTCCGAAGAGACGCCATCATGATAGCATTTTGCAATAAGAGATAAGACTGGCTCTAGATGAGTTTCAGCAGTTGCTCATGTTATGATCTGTTTACAATGTTACCTTCCCTTTTAGAAAGATTCCAATATTGGCATTGGAAAAGATTTAGCAGATGGGTGCAAAGTGCAGAATTTCTACTACTCTCGGCATAGAATTTGGATTCTTGTGTCAGAATGGTTAGGATCCAAAGAGCTCAGTGGGGTTTTGGGCACGCATGTTCTATTGCAATCCACTTTTGAAAGTCCCCTCAGTTTTAAAAGTGCCTGCTATGTGGCATGTAGGGCTGCTGTTAGAGAAACGTAAGCTCAAAGGGCATCTTGAGTGCCCGGAATTAGTGTGATTCCTTGGATCCCAGCCAGTCTGTCCAGACTCGAATTATGCTTACCATGTAATGATGGAGTTAGCTGAAAACCATGTACTGCAATGCTGTATTCAGAAGCTTATATACAAAGGAGTATATTAAGTATAGATTTAAGTAAGTTCTAAAAGTATTAATACAGCTGCCTGAAGAGAGCTCCATCATGGGTTGGCTCCAAGATTTGCCTTCCTTGAGAGGAAGAGCTCCCTCATGGAAGGGCACTCGGCCTTTTTCTTGTTTTGGAGATTTCCCCCCCTTTCCCTCATACCTAGCTCACCCCTTTGTGTAGCATTTTCAGTGAGCTGAATTAGCTCCTGTGGAAAGGAGGGTGTGGGAAAGTCTACTTTCGCCAGGCCAGTTAAACCAGTATAAATCTGGAATCGACCTCAGAAAATGTGATGTAACACTTTCATCATTTAAAAGTATTTACTCATTTTAATGTAGTAAATAAATACTACTTTTTCTGAATTGTTACGTTGTGATCATATGAGCTGCTTTGGAAGATTAGCATTATCCACAATGTAGATTACTTAAATTTAATTCCATAGAATAGTAATAATATTTCACACTAATATACATTTTCTAAATGCTCCAAGTGCTTCATATACATTGTGGGCAGTAACTTTTCAAAACCTCTTTCCCATAGATGCACTACCCCTACCCCCCATTAGCTCCTAGAAGTTAGGGAACATAGAGTGGGTTCTGGCACAGAGTGAAGGGTCGCAGGCCAAAGTGAAAATCATTAACGTTCCAGTGCTCGGGGTGTGAAATATGTGACTCTAATTATTTCCCAATAATTACTCCCGTTTTGCAAACAAGGTGCTGAGGCTGAGAGACATGGCTGCCCAAAGGTACCTGCCTCATGAAATTTCTGGCTCATAGTTTAAGCTATTAAGCTGTATGTACCAGCTCAGTATTGTCCCACTGGTTTTGCTTGCTGCCTGTAGCATTTGCATAATGAAAAATGATTTATTATTACACAGGCGTAACTCCTGGTACATAGCTTCCAAAGTACTTACATGCTGGTTAGCAAGTCTTGTGGTCGAGTGCTTCTTTGTAGTCTGTGCGTGTGCAGAGCTCTGTTTGAGAGCATTGTAAAGCTGTCATCGGGACCCGGCCCCCTCCAGTGTGTATGCTCAAAGGGTGGGGGTCCTGCTCTTCCTGCCCAGTTCTTCAACTCCAGCAGCATCGTAGGGAACATAGGAGAATTCAGCTTAGTTGCAATCTCACTTTCTTTGAGTTCTATTCCTTTCTTATTCCTTTGTCTTTCTACCTTTTTGTTTTGGATTTTTAATTACTTGCAATGCTTGGCAGTTCCTTGTTACAGCCCTAAAACCCTCCGATTTGAAAGAGGTCTTATTACTGGAGCAAGTTGCTTCCTAGAGACAGGAACACCTTTTGTTTTCTTTGGGGAAAGACCATAATGTTGACTCCTCCTTGACTCTTGTCAGGCGTTACTAAACAGTCACGCTGAGACTGTTCCTCCGGACTCTGAAGGTTCCTCTGGGAGCAAGTTCTCAAAGCCATGGAGACTGTGGGGACAGTGTAGGTTTCAGCCCCAACAACTGCCCCACATGTTGCTGTTTGCTCCTATATGCATAATGCACAGAAACCACAAAGAATCAGAACAATTTATTTACTTGTAACTGTGGTTCTTTGAGTAATCAACTGTGCATTCACACAAACTACTCCCTGCATTCCGTGCCTCAGTGTATTTCCTGCCTTCTTTCCTGTACGGCTGCTGAGGTGGTCTCCAGGAATTGAACAGGAAGAGGGGACCATGCCTTTTGAACTTGCATACTGCGTGGTGGCTCCTGCCAAAAGCTTCTCAGCTTTAGAACATCCCCGAATTGAGTTCGGCACAGGCCATGTATGTGTGAATGCACTGATGACCACTTGAGGAATCACAGTTACAGGTAAGCAACCTGTCCATTTTTGGTGGTAGAATTCCTAGATATGTTTCTCTCTTACTTTATCAGATGTAATGAAAATATTCTGTATTTGGCTATATTTTTTTGAGACAGGGTATGTTTGAAAGTTGTTATACAGAAACAGTTCTTAAGCATGGGATCTACAGGATGAAAGTAAAGTGCAGAATCTTGTATTTCCTTTTCTCTTTACCCAGTCTGTTTTGAATAGTTTTTTTTTATCCTCCGATGAAGTTGAGTTTAATTCTGCATGTTGCCTTTGTTTGCTCTGAAAAAGACTGCTAGTGTGCTTTTGTCTTTTGTTTGTCATGGTGTCAGGGTATTCTGAAAGCATACTGTGGACCAAAAGCAGGATGATAAAACACCCTTGATTAATGAAATCTATGAATGTATTCAAATGTATATGACATCTATAGCAGGTATGCTTATGTGTCTATAGTACAGTCTTCCACAGTGGCAATGGCCATTGTTTGTAGATACCCAAATAAATTCTTATCTAAACTCTGTTTTTAAAACTTACTTTATTTCCAGAGTATGTTTAATTCTAACCGTCAGAAGATACAAGAAAGAACAGAAATCTTAAATCAAGAATGGAAACAACGCAGGATACAACCTGTACACATCATGACTTCTGTGAGCTCATTGCGTGGGACCAGGGAGGTTGGTTAACATGATGTGTTGTAGAAGTCCAGCTGCAAAGTTGTCAACACGTCTTTGTTTTACTGGAGGAAAGTTGGTCAGGATTTTTCTGCAAAATAATAACATATAGCATTCTCTTGTTTATGGGCAGGAGAATAGTCCATATTGGAGGTATCCTCCCCTGGATGTTGACAAGTTTGTTTGATGTTTCATGCAAGGGAGGAGCTGATTTCTAATCTTTTAAATCGTTCTTTGTTTTCTGGTTAGCGATAGTAGGTTCCTCTGTAGGGTCCTGTGTGTGTGTTGCCTGTTGTCTATTCTTTGGCCAGGCAAAAATTCAAACCCCTTATGAAATGAATTTTAAAAATGAGGCTTCTGTATATTGCTTTGACATAGACAACCTGAGTGGCAGCTTTCGAGCTTAGCCTTCCTTATCCTAAACCTAATCCCCTTTACTATATACAGCTTGGCAGCTTTCTCTCATACAAGCTGAGAAACAGGCAACAGACTTTTTCTGAAACTGTAAAGGCAGCCTCTGATTGGTTCAGCTTGCTGCTACTCAAAAGTTCTCTTGAACTGTGTGTTCTGCCCCTGTTCCCTTTTGTCCTATCTAAGAGGGGCAGGAAGGCAACCTGCTGACTTCTGGGGTCAGCAATACCATGTTTCTCCCAGAGAACTATACAGCTTTTCAGTTTCTCTTACTCGCATTGTGGCATCTCTTTCGTCCTACATAAAATAACTTGCAACACAATCCAGCCAAACTCTTTTTAATACCAAGTTTTTATCAGCCTAGTTTGTTTCAAAGGTTATTAGAATCCACCATCTTATATAAGCAAGAAGTAGTGTGTGTGTGTGTGTGTGTGTGAGAGAGAGAGAGAGAGAGAGAGAGAGACACACACACACACACACACGAAATGAAAGCAAATACCTCTTTAAGCATTATTAAATCTGTTAACATTTGTTATTGAATTAAAACTACACCGTAGCCTTTTGAAAATCTATTATTTGTTAAATCAGTTTTGTGCTGCTCTTCCTATTTGAAAACAATGTACTACAAGTAGTGTGTTTTTATCTCTTCTCTCAGTGTTCTGTCACCAGTGATTTGGATTTTCCAAAACAAGTCATCCCCCTTAAGACTCTGAATGCTGTTGCCTCAGTACCCATAATGTATTCTTGGTCACCCCTTCAGCAAAATTTTATGGTAAGTGAAATATGGACACAAACAATGTAATCCTATACATGTCTACTCAGAAATAAGCACCATCGATTTCAATGGGCCTTACTCCCAGATAAGTAGGTATGGGATTGCAACGTAAGCAACTGAAATGGTAACCAACAAATGAGTATGTTTTGCAGGACATAATAGCTGAATAATACTTTATCTCATATTTCCAGCTTGCTGTAACTTTGACTTTGCTGCCATGCCTCCAACGAGTATAAATAGTTCGACAATCTTCATTTTGTATTATAATTCATGCCTGATAAGATTAATTTATTTCATTCTTGTGTGTACAAATACTCAATTTTGCAGAAAGCATCTGAATTAATGTATCCTTTGAATAAACAGGTTTTTGCAGGAGAATGCTGGCATGTCAAATTCCTATTCATGTATAAATTACTCTGGAGATTTCTGTATGTGGAAAGTGTTACAGAACTTGAATCAAATTGTTAAGAAACAAGAATTTTAGGAGGTCTTAGGAACTTAATGTTGTGCTAGCTCTCCTGAACCCCCAGCATTCCCCTGAAACAGGAGAAAATGGCAGCCCTGGAGCTGATGTACTTATTTTTTCCTATTCATTGAAACCAGTGGGAAGGAAAATGCAAAGAACGAAGGGGAAGGGGGAAGGAAAACCCCCTCCCCACCTCCAGCTTGCTGGCATTAGCTGGGCAGAGCTTTGGATTTGATGTTTCCTCCACCATAGTTTCTCCGTTCCCTGACCCTGCCCATCAGATTTTAGTATAGGAGAGAAACGTGTTTAACTTTGTGCCATTGAATTTGATGGAACTTTACAGTACTTAACTTTGGCTGAATAATGATTTCTTTGATTAACACTTTTCATGCTACTATTTACATGCTACGTTTCTTCTAAAAATATAGAGCTGTCTGATCCTCCAAGGTAATGATGTTTTACAGTATTGGCATAAAGGTAGCAATGTAGGGAATCCTCATCTTGTTGCATTTAAAATAGTCCAGATGTGCTTCCCCTTCTCGTACCCATCACAGCTGTGACCACTATGACCCTGTTCAGATGGCACACTAAGCCACAGTGGTTAAGCATTTGAGTTAAACATTTTGGCTTAGTGTGCTGTGTGAACCTTGACTTAGTATGTCATGTGAACCATTCTTAACCATAGTAGCTACATAACCACAGTTTGAATATGCTCACTAACCATTTGCTGCAAAAGCGTTAGTGGCCTGATTATGGCTTAGCATGTTGTCTGAACAGGCCCTTTGAGTTAAGATGGGGCACAGCATAATTGGACATTGAGAAGGGGACCCTCTTGCATAAGCAGACTTTTCATCTGCTATGCAGTTCATAACAGCTCGCCATAAACTGGCTTTTAAAACTGGGTAAGAAGACATCTGTGTCCCACTGAGTTTGAGAGCTGATACCTCAAGGAACCCCTGCTTCCGAATCAACCTGCTCTCCAGGTTCCTCCATCATATGTATTATATGTTCTTTATTTTTATCTGTAATTTACCCTGGACATTGAAGGGTGGTATAAAAATTCATAAATAAATAAATTGTCAGAGTTGGCATGTGGCTTGAGCAATTGCAGTGCAATCTGTTGTTTTTAGTGCAGTGACCTGGTTTGCACCTAACGCTAACCCATGGTTTATTTAAACATGGTTTCTTGCCCAACTAGGGTTTGTCTGGCAGACGATCAAACAGATGATTGTTTCTTTTCACTATCTCTCACCCATAAGAAATTGCTTAATATGGATGAGTACTTTGCGTAATGTTGTTGTTTTAAGTGTGGATAAGGTGCTGTTCTTAGGAGACCTTGCTGTCAATAGTGAGTTGGTGTGGAATCTCATTTTGGTTAAGATATAGATGGAATAGTTGTTCTGAGGTACGAGTTATTGGTTGCTCTGCTTTTTAGCTTTACAATACCATGCCAAGGATGGAAGAGTGAGTTCAAATACCTACAGTTTTACCTTGTATTTGTGGTAGAGCAACATTAGTTTTGTTATATCTTTTACCCTGTTTTTAGGTAGAGGATGAGACAGTTTTGCATAACATTCCTTATATGGGTGATGAAGTTCTTGACCAGGATGGAACATTTATTGAAGAACTAATAAAAAACTATGATGGAAAGGTACATGGAGACAGAGGTGTGTATATTTGTAGGTTAATTGCCATTAGGAGCCAATAGGGCTTGCCTCTGTTGCTCAACTTATAAAATATTATTAGATATAAAATACTTATTGAATATTAAATATAACTGATATTGTTTAGTCATTATTGTACAAAATCACATGCTTGCCGTTCTGCATGATACAAAATTATTGTATTTTTGTATCTTAACTATCTGTCCAGAGAGTTCCATCTGGAGAATACAGGAAAATAATTTATTATGTTTTATTTTTCTGTTGCTATATTATGTTGATGCTGCCTGTATTATAATGCAGTCCTACATATATTAGAAGTAAGTCAGTGAGTGGGTACGCACAACATGCCAACCAGCAATGGTTTGTTTTTCAGAACAAACCATTGTTGGTTAGTGTGTCATCTGAATCTGAATTGTTCTTATCAGGGGGATTGTTTTTTGTACGAATCCAGACATGCCAATCCATAGTGGGCAAAGGGCAATGGGCAGCGAGCTGCTCAGCAAAAGCGGTAGAAACCCCTACTGTGCTTGCCGAATAGGGAAATGATCGGCATTCACAATTGCGGCCAAGCTCCTCTCCATGCCGTTTCCCCCTTGCCAGTGACAGCTCCTCCACTGGTGCCCAAACAGCACCTTGGAGGGACTGTCACCCTCCCCTTTGCCCTCACCGATCCCCTATTCCTGGCTCTGAATGCAATCTTTATCGTGGTCAGAGCACTTTTTAAAAAAATTCCCCAGCCCCATTTTTGTGCAAAAATCGGACTGGGAATTTTTTTTTGCACTTCCTCACATGCTCTAGGAATGTGCACAAATGTTCCTTTTAATTAAAAAAAAGTTTTCAGTTTTCCGTAGATGCTACAGTGGGAATCCGAAGAACACCAGCTTGACTACCTGAACCCCTGTATGTTGCAATTGGTAATCATACAGGGGTGCAGGTGAGGACAGTCTGTATCGCTGCTCCCCTTTCCCATAAAGATCCCTCAAGCTGCCTCAGTTTTGACAGATTTAGGACATTTTAAAATTCCTAAAGGCTTGTATGGGAAATTTAAAGGTGCCTTGTGCGAAAAATCAATGAAGGGGCTGTCCCAAGGGTTCTTGCTGGGATTTTCAGCACGGACAGGCTTCCTATTCCATGGGGTTGCATTGGGATTTACAGGTACTCTATGCCAAAACCCGGGGAGCGGGAGCAAAATCCAACCCTTCAATAAGGACTGTGTTTTGTTGCCCCAACAGTCCTTGACGGGGGGTAGGATCCCCCCCCCCCAAATTTCCGTACAGAGCACCGGAATTTTTTTTTAAAAGGTCTCTGGCTGTGATTACCCCATCCGAGTCAACCACATTGTCTGGCACCCCTAGGAATGGCTCCTTCTGTGCTGCAATTGTATAACTTCCTGAGGGAGGGGTCCATCCATTCCCCTTGGGAGGGGTGGCTTTTCGCAGTCTTGGTGTTATGGTGCTAACAGATGGATTGACAGATGGATGGATACACACCCTCTTTTTTATTACAGAGATAGATAGATAGATAGATAGATAGATAGATAGATAAATTTTCTATCTATCATCTATCTATCTCTTAAGTGACTTGGCTATCCAGTGTAATTTGCAAGAGAATTGTCCTAATGTTGTGGTAAGCAAGTTGGTTGCAGTGAATGGTGTGTTCATAGCAGAGCCTTAAGGAAAGTGCAATCCAGAACCTAGCAAATACTTTGAAAGATTACCCCCCCCAGAAGTTTTAAAAATGGAATTGAAGAGCAATAGCTACAAAAAAACGTTTAATTTGTCATGATCATTAGTCTGTGTTTACTTTGTTAATTTACTGAACAGTTCAGTCTCTTTTTCTGGGTGTTGATAGTTGACGTATACACAACCTCTTAGCAATTGCATGCCTTTTCAATTTTTGCTTATGTTCCATTTCAGAATGTGGATTTATCAATGATGAAATATTTGTGGAACTGGTGAATGCTCTTGGTCAGTATAGTGATGATGATGACGATGATGAAGATGATGATGATGAAGACGATGATGACAATCTTGATGGGAGAGATGAAAAGCAGAAAAATCAGGAAGCCAACAGAATAGGTATGTCAGTAGGGTTCAGAGATCTTTGTCATGTGCTGAGTTCAATATATACAAAGCCTAATGTTCAAAATATATGTTTTCAGTAGAGTAATACCACCTTTCTTAGAGAGACTGGTCTGTGAATGAATTTTGACATGATTGTTCACCATTTCATTACCGCACTATTGGGTGATTACTTGTGTGTATGAAACTTTAATCGCAAGTAAGACACTTATGGGTATTGTTAATTTAAAAGTACTTAAAAGAAGACATTGACTCTCAGTAGAAGTCTATTTTAGGGATTTCCAACATTTTTGGGTACATTTGGCACCATAAATTGATTGCCCCCCTATCCCTCTACAGCAATCACAGAAATGTTAGGTGTGCCCCCTTATCTGTGTTAGTGTATGTGCGTGCATGAATGTACACCCTGTGTGTGTGCTACCCACTCTAGGGAGGCATCTGAACAGTGACACTTTGTGAAACAAATTGGGCAAAATCCATATTTTCACAGAAATTAATTAGCTCCATCCATCACACGCAACCAATAAAGTGCTGTATTCCTCCGCTTCAAGCCACAATAGTTCAGGGTGGGCTGGACATTTACATAGGTGCGGGGCAGCCAGTGAGGGCCAGCTTGCTCCTCCTCCCTCATGTGTACAGTGAAGTGCAGCGGAGGACTTGCTGACAAGTAGATGACAACCCCCCCCCCCCCCCATATTTATGAAGCAGGCAGGCAGACAGACTGAGCAAAATGAGTTGGAGCACAAGAGATCCTGAGAACAAAGAGCACAGAGCCGGCATTGAGGGGGAGCATGTTGTCTTCCTTAGCGACACAACTTCAAATCAACATATGCCCATATTCTCTCAGCTGTGCTCCTTTGTAGTTGCGGAGCTTTGAATTGACAGGCTTCCCCCCTGCTCACGTGCTCATAAAGTGGATTGATTGATTGATTGATTGATTGCATTTTTATACCGCCTAACAGCCGAAGCTCTCTGGGCGGTTTACAAAAACTAAAACCATAAAAACCATTCAAAATATAAAACAACACAGTATAAAAATACAATATAAGAACACAAGCAGGAGGAGGAGAAATGGAGGAGTTACTTCTGAGTAGACATGCAAACTTTTACCCTTGCGCCCCTCTCCCTCCCTGTGGTGGAAGGGGCACCCCTAAGTCTGGGTGAAGTAATGCAAAGGTGCATAACTGTGCTCTTCTGGAAAGAGGGAGGGAGGGAGAGAGAGGTGTTTACAAAGCACCCATCTCTACTTCAGTGAAATGCATGATTACCCAGCGCTCAATGAATATTTAAAGAAAGAGGCAGTGATTGAGTCCATGTTCCCAATAGAGCTATTTGTTACAAAAAAGGACTGGCAAAGGAATTCTCCAAACCCCTCTGTTCCTGTACTCACCAAAGTGCCAATTGAAGGCAATGATTTACTTCCAGGTAGGCATGGTTAGACCTCTGCTCTCACCACACTCCCGCCCCATGCAACTTTCGCTTCTGCCAATCAGCACCCGAAGTACACCCGCCATCCTAAGCTGCGTTCACCCCACAAATAACACACGCACAGAGAACCATGACGATGGCAGAGCAAAGTTAAAACACGCAATACAACAGCAATGCGAAAATGCGCAGCTTCAGGATGGAAACCATAATGTGGCTGTGAATTGGCGGTTGCATCATGTAACCGAAAGTGCACAAATCCGCAGCTGCAACAGGGACGTGCCCTAGCTTTTCAAGGAGGGCTTATTCACTGTCTATATAACCAATGGAGATTGCTGCCCCAAGGGTCCTTGTTTGGGGGTGGACGTGTTCCGCCCCGTAGTTGATTTTCGGCATGGAGAATTCTTCACTGCCTATGCAAGCCTATGGTGATTGCTCCATTGCCAAGGACCCTCTTACCCCCTAGGGTTTTGGTGGGGGTACACTTTTCCGCAACTCCCTCCCCCCTCGCCATTTCTCACCAAGGAGGGCTGTTTGCCCTTGTAGAAGTGAATGGAGGAATTGCTCTATTCCCTCTTAGAGGGGGAAAATGGCTTGGCAAGCACCGCAGCCTGGCCTTGCAGGCACAGTGGTCCCTGTGGGTGCCACATTGGGAGCTCCTGGTCTCTTTGATGTAATGGATAGACATTGAATCTGGGGGAACGTGGCTTGACCATCTCTCAGTTGAACCTGCCTTACAAGGTGGACTCATTTGATTGAAAAGTAGGATATTAAGGGAGGCACGGCAGTGCCTCCCTTGTTAAGGGCGGTCAGTAAAAAACATGTTCCACCATGTTAAAGTGATAATTGGGGAGGGGTCATTCTAACAGCCATAAAATTGAAAATGTTTCACCAATCTCTCTGAAATTTACAGGTGCCAGAAAGAAATGTTTGTTTTACATTACCTGAAAATTTCAAGAAGATTGGTGAAAGACTGAGGGAAGGAGAGCAGTTTAAAGTAAAAAGATTAAAGAATCCCCTGAATCTGAAACTGAAAATTGAACTCAGGGCTTGCAACCATTTTTGCGCAGCTGTCCTTACCTTCAGGGAGCCTTTTTCATTAATCCAATGGCACAGTCTACTTCCTCCCATTCTAATGTAGGTGGAACTGCTTTTCTTTTTAAAAAATTCGCTTAAGTGGATTTTATTAAATTAAAGCTGTGCCTCTTTAAGAAATCCGGTGGCCATTTTGATTATGGCACACGCTCAGTAGAGTCTCCCCCCCTCCCTCCTGCGTCAGCTACAATGGCTGCTTCCTCTAGCAAAGACAGTGCTGTAGTCTCTTCTTAGAAGTAAGTTCCATTGACTGAATGCAATGGTCTTACTCCCAGGTAAGTGTGTAGAAGATTGTAGCCTTTATTTTAAAAAAACAGTTTGGAACCTTAGAAGGCGGAGAGGGAGAGATGTGAGTGAGAATTCCCTCTCCTTTACAGCACTATAACTCTACAATTAACAACTTGCTTGCATGCTTTGCATGTGTGTATGTTCATTTGATTATGGCTGCTGATCATTAATTTTCATATCAATTCAATCCAAGGCATGTCTACTCTGAAGTTAGTTCCACTGAGTGCAATGAGTCTCATTCCCATTCCACTAGCTTGAAGGGGTGTGTGGATTTGGCTGTACCTCTCTTTGAGAGCTCTGTGTATTTAGGGACCAAGGCTTTTTGTAAGAGAAGAGGTTAAGCTCCCCCCTCTTTTTCTTTTTTTTAAAACAAAATTCCATGTATTTGATTTTTAAAGAATTTTTATTCCTTCATTGTTATTATAATTAATAATAATAATAATTAGTAGAAGTAGTAATACGTTTATTAATGTTACATTTATATCCTGCCTTTTTTTCTTCTTGCAAGGAACCTAAGGTGGGTTACATAATCCTCCTCCATTTTATCAGCACAACAACCCTGTAGGGTAGAAGAGTCAGTGACATTCTGAATTCTCTTAGCTTTTCTAATATTTTTTGATCAAGTTGAACAAAACTATTGTGTATTGTTATCTCCAGTACCAACATCTTTGACAGGCTTAATATAGGATTCATTGACCACAGGCTATTTTTAGAGCAAAAAAATAAAAATAAAAATCCAAACTTGGATAGATTAAAATTAAATTGAGCAATATTTCTAAACACCCACGTGACTATTCTTGGTACTGGGTCAGATGTAGTGATATAAGAGGATGTTCAGACTCCATTTAGTTGATCAGTTGCAAAGAAGCTTCTCTAGTAAGGAGGAAGGGGAAAGCCCTAGACTGATCATTCTTTCAAGTGCCATATCTCCCCCCACAAAAACCCATGAGGTAGGTTAGGCTAAGAGTCTATGACTGGCTCAAAACCATCTAGTGAGTTTCTTCTGCTGCTCACTTTCACAGAAATGTAAAACAAATGTTTGGTAATGTTTGGGTGTATGGCATGTGCTACGTTTACCCTCACAACAACCCTGTAAAATAGATTAGGCTGGAAATTTAGGCCTGGCCCACTATCTATGTCTGTGTGCCTGCCTCTTTCATATATACACACAGAAAGGCATCCTTAGTTTTGTTCTTTACTTACTACATACCATAAACTATGTATGAATAGAGCTGTCACAAATGATGCAATACACTCACTTTTTGCACTTCCTAATACATTTGTTTCCCAACTAACTTACTGCTAATACAGTCATGAATCTAAAACTAAAATATGTTATTTTTACTATAGTAAGATTAAAGAATCCACATACATCAAGTGCAAATCAGAGAACCTACTATTTTTCATATTAGTCTTCAAGAATTAGGATTCATTTCCTAATTACGCCTTACACGGAGGTTGCCTTTTTCACAGCGGCCGGATCAACATTTTCATCAAGCTGTCCACCTCCCCTGCTCCAAACTCTTTCTTGGTCAGTCACTGCTAATTAGCTCAGATCCTGTTAGTGTATATGTGAAATTGTGATCCCCCAATGTGCATCACTTTACACTTGCTTACATTGAACAGCATTTGCCCTTTTCATGGCCATTCTCTCAGTATGCAGAGATCTTTATGGAGCTCCTCGCAATCCTCCATTGTTTTAGCAAGACTAAATAATTTGGTATCATCACCAAATGTGGCTACGTCACTGCTCATTTCCACCCTCAATCTAATATTATGAGAAAGGGAGAAACTGCCTCCCTATCCACTTTCTTCACAACATGCAAATAAGAGTGAGCAGTGAGATGGCCAAATTTGCTGCTGACCTCAAAATATTTAGGGTTTTTAAAATGAAGTGAGATTACCAAGAGCTCCAAAAGAATCTCTCCATAGTGTGAAAATGGGCATCAAAATGGCAACAACAGTTCTACGTAAGCATTTGTAAAGTGATGCACACTGGAGCAAAGCATCCCAACATCACATATACACTGATGGGATCTGAGCCTGCAGTGACTAAACAAGAAAAAAAAACTTGGGAATGTGGTTGACAGCTCAGTGAAAACATCAACCCAGTGAAAACATCAACAGCAAACTCCATGTTAGGCATTACAAGAAAAGTAAATGAGAATAAAACTGCCAGTCTCATACTGCCTTTATACAAATCTATGGTGTGACCACACTTAGAATACTGTGTACAGTTCTGGTTAACTATAGAATTTAGTATCACAAGATGTTGTGCTGGCCACCATTTTGGATGGCTTGTCCTCCTTTCCATGTGGTCACCCTATAACATGACACTATTCCCCCTTCTGAAGAGGTCTGGACCTCAGACTACTAAAGACAAAGTGGCAGACCATAATAACTGTGTTCATATGCCCATTGCTTTATGAGGCTTCTGCAGGCTAACAGAGAACTATCAGGCCATAAAGTTGCTTAAATGGGTCTGCCAGAAACCTGACCTCACCGTTCCTGTTAGGTTCATGTCCTACAGCAAATGCCCTCAGCTGAATTTGATGGAATCCCATCCTTCATCCCTTGGTTTAATTTACTGACCTCCCCTGGCTGGGCCTTGCAGGGAACAATAGGGTAGACAGAGCAGGCATACATAGCACGTGCAGAGTGCTGAGAGTGGCAAATCTAAAAGCAAATACGTTGCTTTTAAAGAACCAAGGAAATTCAATGGGTCTTTTAAGTAAATATCTATGGATGGAAATGCAGCCCATGCAGGCTTGAAACTTGACCACAAACATGATCACAATCTGCTACTTTAAGATGCAAACAGGAAGAAAAAGCATGTAGCATGACTTGCAATGATGGGAGTTGTAGTCCAACACCTTTGGAGGGCACCAGGTTGGGGAAGGGCTGCTCTAAACAAAAAAAGAGAAGTAGGTGGCCCTAAGTTGTTCGTGATCTGTTTTCCACAACCCCACAGTCACCCTGCATATCATATTCTCCATCCTGTCCTCATGGTTTATCTGCTTTGGGAGAATGAGAATTTCACTTGCACTTTCTGCCTCCTTAGGGAGGATGTGGTGTTAAGGCTTGGGAGCCTTAACTCCCAATTTCCCTGCTTTTTGGTGCTTGGTTGGAAACTGTGGAGCCTTAACGTTGTTTTTGTAAACCGTAGGTTTTTTGTTTAATGAATAAATCATTAAAATAAAAAATGAATACAAGATAGCTGTTAGAATATAGTAGGATAAACCCTATGTGAGCTTCTGTTTGTCCAAGGGAAGGCTGCAAATAGAATTGATGATGATGATGATAAATATTATGAACTAAAGAAGGGTGGTGGGCAGAAGTCGATCTCCAGATGTCTTGGACTTCAAGTTCAAATCCCCACCTGGTCATGAAGCTCTCTAGGTGACTTGGGCCAGTTGCCAACTCTCATTCTAACCTACCTCGCAGGGTTGTGGGAAGGATAAAATGGGAGGAGGACAGTGTACTCCTCCTTTGTGCTCCTTGGAGGAAAGACATTACATAAATGGAATTGAATGAATATATGCATGCATGCTATAATGATGGTGAACAATGATCCCAATTAGGATTGTGGGGGTGGGGGAGAGGCTTCAGTTATCATGATGAAACAGCACTCTTAATCTGGATTCCATCCCATGTGTGTGCGTGCACAGCAGGCAGCCCGGAAGGCCAAGAAAATTGCCCACCCCTGATATGAAACAAGGATTCTCAACTCTGTCAAAGCAAGCATAAGACAAAGAAATAAGAGTAGTTTGAAACATTATTTTGCAACGATAAGAAAAGCCAGATTATTTTGCTGCACATATTCAGTCTTGTCCTTGTTCTGGGATGGTCTGATTAAAAGAAAATGGAAAGAGATATACACTCAAGCATTGTTCTCTAGTTTCTAAATGTTAATGCCTATTGATCATGAACACTGTCAGCAGAGAAATTGGTTGAACATTTTTGTTGTGCTAGTAAGGATGAGGGTCAGTGTAGAACTTTATTCCTAATAGATCCTTCCATGTTGCCTTTGAGAAACAGCAAGTGTAAAGATTCTTAAGAGATTAGAAAACATGTCTCCATTGTCTGTGTTTCTATATAAAAGAAAGCCACCCTCCTCGGAAATTCCCTTCTGACAAGATATTCGAAGCCATTTCCTCAATGTTTCCAGATAAGGGTACAGCAGAGGAACTGAAAGAAAAGTAAGTTATTTTTTAAACAGCATAATACAACATTTCCATTTCTTGAGACGTACCATAGCAGGCCTGCACAAATTGTGACCCAACCAGTCAAACAGTTTACTGAGGGCGCAATAAAATCCCTGCTTAAATAGGGATTGTCAGGCTTCTGGCTAGTTTAAACATGGCTGATGGGCAGCACTTGGGTTGCTAGTCCACAGGTTGTGCAGGCTTACGCTTGTGGAAATTGGTTCTCTGGAGAGTATATAGCTGGAGATCACAAAAATGGTTATAACTTATATACTGAGGGTGTCAATGAAGAAATCAAATAGGTTGAAAGTTTACAATGGCAGTAGTACATTCTTGTATATAGATTTAGGGAGCAATCCAACGCCCCTAGACAGTATTTGGGGAACATAGGACTTTTTGGTTTCTGAGATCTGAGGTTGGAACCAGGAGCCCAAAAACTGTGCTCCCTGTTGCCTTGGAGCTGGCGTGGTTGTCTCTGCGGCGGCTAGGTCTCTGCACTTGGAAACGGAGAATGGAGATGGTGAAAAGGGGACAGTCCCGGGAATGGGGAGGGGAGGAGCTTGGGGAAGCTGCATGGTGCATCTTCCTATGGGTGCCCTGGCCTCCGTCTCGCCCCTTCCCTGAAGCCTCCACTAGACAGGCGAAATCGCTTGTCTAGTGAAAATGCAGGGCATCTGGAGCACAGGAGTGAAGATCACTTAATTTAAATGCTGTCCAGTTCTGGGAACTTCTTTTTGATACAGCTTCACAAACCAATGACAGTGTAATAATAAAAGCAGTTGCCATTGTTTGGCAATAAACAGTGCCATAAATGGCAAGTAATGGCTTTAGCCAGGCAGGAAAGTTCAAGAATGAGAATCAAATTAGTCTCATTTATGCCAGTGTACATTCTTTAGTTTAGATCAGGAGTGCAAAGATTGCGGCCCTCAGCTGACATGCTTCCTGTCAAGCCATTTTTGGTGCTCTGCCAAACCTCCCTGCATCTGTCACTGCATCTGTACTATCTTGGGCTTCTGTGTGCTAACTGTAGCAAGAGAAGCCCTTCCCATATCTCTGATAAGGAGATAAGGAAGGGATTCCCTTGCTAGCCCTTACTTCCTATTTCTGATGAGAAATTGGAGCTAAGGAAGGGATTCCTCTGCTAGTACTAGGAAGGAAATCCCCAGGCTTGTGTATAAGTGTGTAGCCTTCTGGTGGTGCCCAAAAGAGTTGTGCACCCCTGATTTCGATGGTGTAATCTATACATTACCTGAAATAATGGTAAAACTGGGATGTGACATGCAAAATAGCAACAGTTTCTACTTCTTCTGTAGATACAAAGAACTTACAGAACAGCAGCTTCCAGGAGCTCTCCCTCCCGAGTGTACACCAAACATAGATGGACCAAATGCCAAATCTGTTCAGAGGGAGCAGAGTCTGCACTCCTTTCATACTCTCTTCTGTAGACGATGTTTCAAATATGATTGCTTCTTACATCGTAAGTGTGAAAATACCTGTATTTAGTATTCAAGAATGTTGGAATATTTTACTCTGGACTAGGTTGCATGTAATGCTAAACAACGGCACAGCACTACATACATACATACATACATACGTTGTGCTCCTCATTCCTCTTTCTTCTTCACATGGCCAGGAGAAGAACTTCACCAGTATTTAGTTTCACTTCCCACTGATCTTGGATTACTGGTATCTTGGATTTCTAAATATGCCAGCATTAAACTATGGGTTTTAAAGCTCTCCCCGCCTCACCTAACCCCACCGACAAAGAACTTTACTTCTCTCACTACAGCTTCTTTAGTTCCTTCATGGATGGGGTTATTTAACCCATGAACAGCCCCAAGTACAGTCTTCAAATGCAGCATTCGAAGATTGTTAATGCAAACAGGAAGTAGCTTGCGCACAGCACGCATTCCCCATGATTTGCTGCTGGATTCATTCTGTCTCAACAGGGTCATTCTGCAGGTGTGCCTGAATTACTTGATTGTGTTAGGACCATGGTAGAGTACGTATATATTCTTGTGGTCATAGGCTTGTTAGGCTGGACGTTACTCCCATATTCATTTTAAATAAATTACAAATAGTTATAATAAACTAATAATCACTCTGTAATTCCATTCAAGCTGTAAAAAAACAAACAAAATATAAATAGATAAATATCGATAATGTAAGAATATACCTGTAATAGTAATATTATACAACTAAATCAAATCAATATAAATCTAGATTACAAAAGCAATTTTGAATATGAGCAATGGGAAATCCTGAGGTCCAGATGGGTTCCCAATTGAGTGGTATAAAAGCTTTTCTACTTTTCTAGATCCAAACCTTTATCAGCTTTACAAATATATATTTGAAGCAAGTTCGCTTTCTTCATCATTAAATGTTGCTTACATTACAGTCATCCCTAAAGCTAGTGTGGACCATACTAACTCTGCTAATTACTGAGAAATTACTGACCAATCTTGCTGATTTCTAATTACTGACCAATCCTGCTAATTAATAATAATAATATATTTATTTATTTATTTCTTACCCGCCTCTCCCTCAGGATCAAGGCGGGGAACAACATCAATACAAATAACATAAAATACATAAAACTAATTAAAAACATATAAAATTAACAGCCATTTTAGCCGATAGACTCAACAAGTCATTACAACATTGGCTGGACCAGATCAAGTGGGTTTTATTAAAAACAGGCAGGGGGGTGATAACTTGAGAAGAGTTGTGGATTTGATCGCTTTAAATAGAAAAAGAACTGACCAGGCAGCCATTGTCTCTTTGGATGCTGAGAAGGCCTTTGACAAAATTCATTGGAAGTTTATGCTTGCTACATTGAGAAATTTTGGTTTTCCAATGGGATTTTTGAAGTGAGTTAGAATTTTATATTTGACCCCAAGAGCAAGAGTTCTTCTTCGTGGTCTATGCATCATGCATGTGGGCTCTGCGCCTGCGTGGAGCCCCGTTTCGGATACTTCCAACAGCTCGGGAAAACTTTTTGGCAGGAATTCCTCCCCCACTGCTATTGCACATGTCCGAGAGGTTCCAGCCTAAACCTCAGTTCTTTGTCGACCGCCACTCTGGCAGGACTCGTTCGAAGGAATTTCCAGTAGTGTTTTTTCCTGAGGGAAATTCTTTTACCTTTTTATTCTGTCTTTCTATCACACTCGTTCTTCTAACTGTTCATTTTTATTTTCTTCATGTTGTTTAGTTGTTGCGATCGTTGGTCACATTTTTGCCTGTGGCCATATGGCCATTAAGGTACCCTTTAGAAAGTGTGTTAGATGTGGGAGCAAGCTTCCTCCCACTGACGGGAGGGACATATTGTTGAAATATGCCATCATTGCCTGTCCTTCACTAAACAGACCTGCAAACATAGAGCAGGCAGGTTCCGGGCTGTAATGTGGCAAAAAGCCCTAACAGCGGCGGATACGCGTCATAAACCTAAGGAGCCTAGGCAGGGCAAGATGGCAAGCTCATGGCAAAGGGGCAATTGTCCTCACCGCGGTGAGACGGACAGGATAATGCCTCGCTGATTATCCAGGAGGTTGAGATCAGACACTCCCCAGGTACAGCAGGCACAACTTTGGCATCAAACTGCCGTGAACTGCCTACAATGCCTGGCTGCTCTCTGACGTTGTCTGTGGCTAACAAAATATCTAAAAAAGCCCAGACGCCAAAGGCCGTTCACTTAAAAAAGAAGAAGAAAAAGAACCTCCATAAATCAACCACCCCTGAACGCCACCTAACTCAAGTACCGATACCTCCGCCGTTATTAAATTCTCCCATGCCAACACGCTCATCGATACCAACTTCAGTAGCGAGGCAGCTCGAGTCTATCTCGGAAGGTGAAATACAAGACCCGACACCGATGAGGATTGAACAGCAGCCATAGCCTGTGGCGGGGCAAAATGGGCATCTGGGCACGGAAACGAATCAACCCATGCTTCCCCGCCTTCTGCAGCTTGATCTCATGTCTCTCCACCAAGGGGCCAAAGGGAACAGTCCCGATCGCCTCGTTCTGATTGGGAAAGAAGGTCAGAGTGTTCCATTCCACCACAGAGACATTATGAGTGTCATGATTGGGAGTATTACAAACCTTATGACTATTACCCGCAAAGGGTTTGCTAGTACTGACACTGACGTCATGGACGATGTCTTTATGCCTCCACGGCCTCCTCCTGTATCGAGAAGTCTTCCGTCACAGTTGCCGGCAGCACAGGTAACGATACCACCAGCCGGACCATATGCCCATGGCCATCACGCTGTACTGTTAGCAGGGGCTGTAAGGACTCCACCGCCATGCCTACCTGACTAGTCAGAGACCACGAACAGGAAACCTTGCATCCATCAAGGGCAGAATCCCTATCTCCAAAGAAAGATGATCAATCTGACTTGGTCTCCATCTCATTGGTAGCTCCTTCCACTCCATCACCAGATGGAGTAGTGGGCCCGCAGGAACTGTCGTCGGACATGGGCCATTTCTCTGAGCATGTTTTACAAATGGTCCAATCCCAGCAGCCGATTGAAAAACTTAAGGACCCTGTTTTTGATGTCCTGCATACCAATACTAACACACCAGTTGCGATCCCTTTCCTACCTACGATGCTACAAACCATACAGCAGTCCTGGAAAGCACCATCTACCACGGCACCAACCTCTAAAAGACTTGAATCCATGTATTTTCACACAGGACAAGGGTGCAGAGTTCTTGTTCCAGCACCCTAAGCCCAATTCTATGATTGTTGAATCGTCATGGGAATCGCAGAAGATCCATTTGGCACCAGTGGACAAGGAGGGCACAAGATTAGACCAGACGGGTCACAGGATCTATTCCTCTGGCTCTCTTGGATTGCGTGTAGTGAACTACCAGGCCACTATGGCTAGATATCAGTTGTTTTTGCGGGAGAAGGTAGGCTCCTCCTGCGGCTATTTACCCGCTGACAGAAGGGAGTTAGCCAGGGTATTTCAGGCAGAAGCTACCGCAATTGCCAGACAGCAGATCAATATGGCTAAGCATCAAGCTGATTGTGGGCGAAGGCAATGATGGGAGCAGCGGTGCTGTTTCAACATGTATGGCTTCGATCTGCGGGTCTTACTTGGGAGACCCAATCTGGAATAGAGGACCTCCCCTTTGACGAGAAGGGCCTTTTCAACTCTAAGACCAACGAGGCCATGGATATGATGATACATAAGGTGCACACAATCACTAAGAAGATGGGCTTCTCAGCCCTTCAGCCACAGTTCAGGGAATTACAATCTTGGCTGCTGGAGAGGTATGGCCATAGTAACATGGCCAACTAAGCCATATTTCAGGAAAAAAATGGTTCACAATATTTCTCACTTGCAAATATTGAAGAAATGAGAGACGAGTTTGTTGTATTTCTGTTTCATAGAATCATAGAATAGTAGAGTTGGAAGGGGCCTGTAAGGCCATCGAGTCCAACTCCCTGCTCAATGCACGAATCCACCTTAAAGCATCCCTGACAGATGGTTGTCCAGCTGCCTCTTGAAGGCCTCTAGTGTTGGGAGAGCCCACAACCTCCCTAGGTAATTGGTTCCATTGTCGTACTGCTTTAATAGTCAGGAAGTTTTTCCTGATGTCCAGCGGGAATCTGGCTTCCTGTAACTTGAGCCTATTATTCCGCGTCCTGCACTCTGGGATGATCGAGAAGAGATCCTGGCCCTCCTCTGTGTGACAACCTTTCAAGTACTTAGAGTGCTATCATGTCTCCCCTCAATCTTCTCTTCTCCAGGCTAAACATGCCCAGTTCTTTAAGTCTCTCCTTATAGGTCTTTGTTTCCAGTCCCCTGATCATTCTCGTTGCCCTCCTCCGATTGAATGATAAGTTTTAATTAACACATTCATCAGTAATTTCCTAGGTTCTGACAATCCAGCCTCCTCTCAAAGACCATGTTTCCAAACAAACCTTTTATATCTAATTTTTCATTCTAATCAATATCAGTAAAGGGTGATTGACTTAGACTTCGCCTGCTCTTAAACATTTGTGCTAATACATGGGTTTGTTTTAATAGCTGCTAAATATTCCTTACTGCAATACCAGAGAGGTTTCTGTCTATCTGTGTTGAGAGATTTTCTTGTTCCAAGATGCTTACATTATCATTTTTAACATAAGCCTTCAAATGTTGTAACATAGCTGCCTGATAGCATCATTTTATTCAGCAGATGCTAATCCCCCATCTGTTGATGATTGAAAAAGTATTTTGACGCTAATCCTTGAGTTTTTTCTGCCCAGAAAAAATAATCCAATATAAGTTTTCCCCTTTTCATATTTATATTATTGCTCATTTTCAAAGGAATATTTTAAATTAAAACAAAATGTCGCTCCCATATTCTATGATACAAACTAAACAATTTGTGGGTCTTCTAAACATGTATCCCATCACAAGAACCCAATTATAAAAAAGGCTTGGATTCAGTTTTACATTGGATTAGCAGTGCTGGCGGAAGTGGAGTTCTCCATCTTCTACTTTCCAAGTCCCCTGAAAATGCTACACAAAGGGGATGTTCATACAACACAACAGCCTGTGGGGTTTGTTTGGCCACCATATTGAATATGCAATGTCTATTCGGAGGTTGTTGTGTTGTGAGAACTTGGTGAGCATGGATTATGTGAGGGTTAAACAACTCTCACATAACCCATTGTCTGATTTAGGGTTATGCAAGGGTTGCATAACTCACACTCACCAGGTTTGCACAATACGACAACCCCCAGGTGGGGCTTGTTTGTGCAACCTGGTTCCTATGGGACTCATTGTGGATTAAATAACCCACGATGAGCTGCAGCATGTCCAAACACAGAGAGTCAGGATATGCTGCTGAAGGGGGTGATCTGTGGTGTGGGAAGGGAGGGGTGACCCTCAAAATTGGCCAGAGGGACGTTCTTCTCATGGAGTCCTTCCTCTTGGGAAAGGCAGAACCTGTATCCAGCTAAAATGCTTTTATCTCAGACATATATACAAAGCTTCACATAATATATAACATACCATACATATAAAATACATATAACAGTATATTTACCAGAAACTATACTAAGTAGTGCCAGTATGTATCTATTTTGACAAATAGTCTTTTATCAAGTTCTTACGACTAGTTCTAATTCCTTGGAGAAAACTCACCAGTTGGGATCCAGTTGTGTTGTTCTCAAAGTGAGATCCTCCCACTCTTAGCTCTTGGAGGTTTTGGGATAAGTTTATTTGACACTTAGGTGGAGCTTTTATAGCTAGAAGAGGTCAAGTAACACTGGAAAAGTGGATCTCAGTTGGATAACAACACCATTGGATTCTAAAAGAGAAGTTTTTCCAAAGCAATTAGAACAAATCATATGAACTTGATAAAGACTATTTGTTGAAACAGATGTGTACTGGCATTTATTTGCTGCTTATCATTGTACATTGTTTGTATAATTGCCCCTTGGAAATATTAAGTTTCTTTTCCCTTGGGAAAAAAGGGAGATGATACTGTGTTTTCTTACAGTGCTTCTTTATTTAATTCAGGATGGGCTTCCAAAGACTCATTATGTCAGGCTTATTATGAAAGCTTAATGGGCTGAACGTTGTATTTTGTACCTTGTTGGCTAAGCATCTGTCAGCAAGAAGATAGCACTAGGGAATTAATTCAACAAACATTGTAGCTAATCCTAGTTTAGCTGAGAGTTGTCAGTCAATAATGTTGGGGCATAGCTTCTCCTCATAGAAGGATGCACATACAGCATTGCAGTTTTATGACGTAAGTGGGGAGGTTTGTGCAGACAGGCGGATCATATGTACACAAGAGTGCCTGGAGACTTCTAGTTTAGGGCTGTTACATAACGGTCAGTCTTAAAATCATATTGTAGCCATTGATGACTGCAGTTTGTAATCATTCAATGCTAAATAGCCAAATCATGGTTATCTATAATTTGCTACATGGTCTAAGATTGTTTCATGTGTCATGGAAAGAGAACCTCTATTTTAATGAAGACTCCTTTTAAATATTTCATAGCATTCCACGCAACTCCTAATACTTACAAACGGAAAAATACAGAAACTGCAATAGATAATAAACCTTGTGGACCACACTGTTATCAACATCTGGTAAGACCATTTTTCCCTTGGCCTAAGCATTTTGGCTTTTATTAAAGCTCTTGGAATGGAAGGAAAGGCACATTTACAGATAAAACTGATTTTATTTAGCTGTCCCAGGAAAGAAACTTCTAAATCAAATAAGGTGGAATTCCAAAATCTTTTATGTAAGATACTGCATACTTCACTATCTTCATTCACCAAACATGCTTTTTCCTACCACCTCTTATCCACAGCACAAAGAGGGGCAAAGATATATTTCTGCTTGCAATGCTGGACAGGTTGGATCAATCTGTGGGGTTGAGAAGAACCCTGGGGGAGTTTCAGTACCGTTCCTGAACATTGCCAAAATGCTACTGCTGGCTTTGGATGGCAGTCTTGGCTTATTCTCATGTTGCTTTAGCTGTGTTGTCTGCTTCATTTGGCTGCAGATAGAGTTGATCAAACTGGCACTGTTGTTCCTAATCATCACATGCTGCTGCTGCTGCTCTTGCCAAGCTAATTTGTGAATTCTGCAAAGGGTTGGATCAAATGCTGGTCATCTGCTAATGGGACAGAATTCCCCTGCCTCCTGCAGCCCCCTGTTTTTGCACCGATTTTCTCCAGAAATTTGGAGGACCCACTGGAGCAGATTTAGGGCATGTGGGACGGAGCTAACCCTGCACCAGTGGAAATGTGCTCACACACTGTTGGATCCAACCCATCCACAACAATTTTCTAATTCTAAAGTCAGGATACATTAGCCAACATCTGTTGATATAATTTGGCCCGGTAATATGTCGTGTTATGAAATTCTGGAAGTCCTTTTTGCAAAGAAAGGACTCCAGGTGGGCAATAGAGCATCGGAGAAGTTTTGGAAATTCACAAAACCTTTGGGAATATGCATGTAGCTGTACTTCTATTGTGAGACTGGGTGGCTTTGCAGTACTCTCATTCATTTCAGCTTTTCATTTGACCAGCAGCAATAATTTATTCTGCTTTATTTAATCTCAAAGGCCAAGATATATTAAACCTCCTCAGAGACAATAAAGATCCAAACAGCATGCAAATTGAACTCTGTGGGTGATCCTTTCTCATTATCACCTTTTTACAGGGTGCTCCCTAACCCTTGTGGCCCCCCATTGCTTAAAGCGGTCTACTTCTGGTTTTTGTGTGCATATAATTCCAAGCTGCCAGTTAGGCCTTAACCTCTTTGTTCTTTATAGGAAAGAAGAAGGAACAGCTTCCTCACATTTGCCCTTGTACAGGCAGTATGGTATACGCTAGCCAAGGCATAGCTACCAGTGATGAAGCAGTTTCCATGCTTTCCTGTCAAAGAAATCTAATGCAGTGAGATGGCATCTCCTCTTTCAGTTACTAAATGTTATGTATTGATTCAAGATAATGTCATCCCTTTGGGAAGTCGGTGCTGTAGTCAAGGTTTCAGTGCTGTTACTCCCATTCCTATATGAAGGATACTGCTTTTCACTCATTCGTCATTGTAAAAAGGTGAAAGATTTGTATGATCTGAAGAGAAACCAAATTCCATCACTGTAACCAGATAGTAGTAGCCACTAGAAGAAAATAAATTACTTGGATATAAAACTTGTTGAAAGTAGCCAAGTTATGCCATGCTACACTGAGAGAGGGCCTATCCCACCTTTGCCCCTTGGTGGTTCAGATACAAAAAGCATTATATGACTTAGGCCATGATGATCGCCAAGAAGTGCTACTGTTAAAATGTTACTGTCAGGATGACTGGACTCCCAAGTGCCCTATGAACGAATCATGCAATGCTAATAGTTGCTTGTAACTGCTTATGTGAATTATCTGCATACTGAACTTTTTATTTTGAAAATAACTCTTAAACTCTGACTAATGAGTGAATGGAGATAGATTACTAACACGAAAGCGGCTTTTGATGCCATCGACCATGGCATCCTTCTGGCACGACTGGCTGAGTTGGGAGTGGGAGGCACTGCATTGCAGTGGTTCCGCTCCTACTTGACAGGTTGGCTCCAGAAGGTGGTGCTGGGGAGACATTGCTCGGCCCCGTGGATTCTCCAGTATGGGGTTCCGCAGGGGTCAGTTTTGTCCCCCATGCTGTTCAACATCTACATGAAACTGTTGGGTGCGGTCATCCGGAGTTTTGGAGTGCGTTGTCATCAGTACGCTGATGACACACAACTCTACTTCTCCTTTTCATCTTCATCAGGTGAGGCTGTAGATGTGTTGAACCAGTGCTTGGCTGCGACAATGGACTGGATGAGAGCTAATAAACTGAAACTTAATCCAGACAAGACTGAGATGCTGTTGGTGGGGGGTTCCTCTGACCGGATGGAGGGTGTTCAACCTGTTCTGGATGGAGTTGCACTCCCCCTGAAGGAGCAGGTTCGTAGCTTGGGGGTTCTCCTAGAACCATCTCTGTCACTTGAGGCTCAGGTAGCCTGGGTGGCACGGAGTGCCTTCTACCAACTTCGGCTGGTGGCCCAGCTACGCCCCTATCTGGACAGGGATAACCTGGCTTCAGTTGTCTATGCTCTGGTAACCTCCAAGTTAGATTACTGCAATGCGCTCTACGTGGGGCTGCCTTTGAAGACTGTTCGGAAGCTGCAGCTTGTGCAGAATGCAGCGGCCAGATTGGTAACAGGGACCAGAAGGTTCGAACATATAAGACCAATTCTGGCCCGCTTGCATTGGCTGCCTGTAGGTTTCCGAGCCCGATTCAAGGTGCTGGTTTTAACCTATAAAGCCTTACACGGTTTGGGACCACAATACCTGATGGAACGTCTTTCCCGACATGAACGTACCCGTTCACTACGCTCAACATCAAAGGTCCTCCTCCGGGTGCCTACTTCGAGGGAAGCTCGGAGGACGGCAACAAGGGAGAGGGCCTTCTCTGTGATGGCCCCTCAATTATGGAATGATCTCCCCAATGAGGCCTGCCTGGCGCCAACACTGTTATCTTTTCGGCGCCAGGTCAAAACTTTTCTTTTCTCCCAGGCATTTTAACAGCCCAAGTTGAGATTTGATTGACATTGTGGCCAGGCTTAACAGTTAATATGTTGTAAAGTGTTTTAATGACAGCTGTTTTATGTTTATGGTTTTAAATTTTGTATATTGTCTTTTTAATGCTCAATCTTTTTAATTTTTGTAAACTGCCCAGAGAGCTTCGGCTATGGGGTGGTATATAAGTGCAAATAATAATAATAATAATAATAATAATAATAATAATAATAATAATTGAAGCAAATAGTTTTTAATAGCACAAACGTCTTGTGTGAAGAATATACTGTATGAGCATGAAAACCATCCTATTGAAATTTAGCTAGTCAGTTACATAGTTAAATTATTTAATGGACAGTCATTGGCTCAATTCGGACGACACAATAAACAACTGGTGTGGGGGAAACAATAGTCAGTTGTTTTGACTATTGTGTCATCCGAATGCTGCCATAGTCAACTTAGCGCTGATCCTAATCCACACCACAGTTGATTATTTATTAACATGTTGTGTAGGGAGTACCCCCTAGTTGAACAACTGTAAAGTTGATTATTACCCCACCATTGACTATCGTATCGTCCGAATTGAGCCACTGTCTAAATAATATAATAGTTGAATCAAATAGGAGCTAAAGATCTGCTATGGCTGCATGGCCAAAGAAGATTTGAATTTTTCAAAAAGTAGCCTTCTATGCCATAAGATAAAATCTCTTCTATAAGCTATGGGGGAAATTGATTGTGATTTGCTATGGGGAGGATCTGTTTCTCAAAAGAAAAAGAAAAAAAATTCCACTGAGTACTTGCTGGCCCTTGGGGTAGACCTAACATAGGTCTATGGATCTGGCCAAGATTTTCACAGTCTATTTTTATCTGGGATGTATCAACCATACTTCCTCCTTTCCCTAAAAACCAATGTCCTACAAGTGTTTCTGTTCATACTTAGGAAGGAGCCAAAGAGTTTGCAGCTGCTTTAACAGCTGAACGAATAAAAACGCCCCCGAAGCGTCCAGGGGGCCGCCGAAGGGGAAGGCTCCCAAATAACACCAGCAGGCCTAGCACTCCAACTATAAATGTGCTAGAATCGAAGGATACAGACAGTGACAGAGAAGCTGGAACTGAAACTGGAGGTGAAAATAATGACAAAGAAGAGGAGGAGAAGAAAGACGAGACTTCAAGTTCCTCTGGTGAGAGAGATCTGGAAGGTTGCTGGCTTTACTAAGTTTATACTGGCTGGAGATTATATATATATATATATATATATATATATATATATATATTATTGAAGGACTTGAAAAATGGCTTCAGTGTTTGTTCTTGGTTTTTCAGAAGCAAACTCTAGGTGTCAAACACCAATCAAGATGAAGCCAAATATTGAACCTCCTGAGAATGTTGAATGGAGTGGTGCAGAAGCGTCGATGTTCAGAGTGCTCATTGGTACCTACTATGACAATTTCTGTGCAATTGCCAGATTAATTGGGACCAAAACGTGTAGGCAGGTAAGTGTAAAATGACAACTAAAGAGAGTGTGTTCGGCACTAGTGTAGTGACACTAAAATTTCTTTTCTACGAAATTTGAAATTCTTAATGTTCATAGAGAGTGCATGCACATTCAATTCTGTTTAATAAATTCCTCTGGTTTGCACTAGCATTAATATCACTGTGTGTAGTCAGTTGAGATTAGATTAAGAATATGGACAAATAATTTGTATTAACAGAAGAAATGTTGCCTTATATTGAAGGTCCCCAACCTTTTTGGGCCTGTGGGCCCAAATTTGGGAATTTGAGACTATGCTGTCAGTAAATTGCTGCTTTGGCGACAGGTCTTAGGCTGCATCTTATTCAGCAAAAACATTTGTTTTGTGTCTATTGGATATCACAACCTTTAATAAGGCATTGTCTAATTCGGCTGATTGCTCGTGGTGCTTTTTTTAAACATATGTTTTGGTAATGTCCAGCAGTTTCTTCTTTTTGGGAGGAGGCTATTGCACAGATACATTTTGCACTGGATCAGTCTTTAATATTCAGTGATGTACAGTCACACTCTTTTAAATTATTTACCTGCTTCATGGAAATGGTCAGCATAAATGGATTCTCTGCACCCTTTTGACAGCTAGTGGACTCCATATTACAACATTGGAAGGATAAACACTCACCTCCTATATGGATGTATTGAGGACCTATATGCAATGGATTGAGGACCTTACAATGCTTTCAGCATTTGAACTGGTGGCATTGAGATGCCACTTTCAAATGGATACTAATTTGAATATTTAGTCCACTTTTGTTGAAACCCATGTATAATTGCTAGAAAGTTGTAGTCGTTTCTTACAGATCCATGTATGTATATTTTTTAAAAAGTGGGTGCCCATGGCGCTTGCAGACTTTGTGTTGGGGCCCCCTACCTTGCATGGACATTCAGTCACATCCATGTTAGAAGAAATAGATATATGCTAATAGAAAATTACTGACTTTTGCCAATGAGGAACTAGTCACAGGGATATTAATCTCTTTATAGGTATATGAGTTTAGAGTAAAGGAGTCTAGTATTATTGCTCCTGCACCTGCTGAAGATGTTGATACTCCTCCAAGAAAGAAGAAGAGGAAACACAGGTAAACCAGTTGAATGTCAATCAAGAACTAAAGCTTTTTAAAGGAGAACTATAGAATTAAAACATACTTATAAAAGAAGTGCCACAAGCAAAGACCCAGGGAAAGAATAAACTGTTAGAAAAGTCATTTTTGCAAGAACAAATTATTGTGTTCATTATGGCCTGATCATAAGACTTCCTGTACCTCAATGTGGGTGCCATAAGATAGCTTGGTCCCAAAGCTGCCCATGAAATTAGAAATGCAATATTATTCAAGCATTGCAAGTAGCTCCTCATGGAACTTTGTTATATGTACAAACATTTTATTGGGTAATAAGAAATTCTGCCCTGTACTAATCAACTTTTCTCTTTACCTCAAAGCAAATAAAACAATATTCGCCACCCATGTGCACCATGTTCCTCTATTTCCTTCAGCTGATTTACAGGTTTGTCAACAGAAATGAAGCTAGACTCTATACAGTGCCATACGAATTAGTGGGAAAGTGAAGAAGAGTCCATCTGCTTACTCCCTAGCTCTCTGACCCGTTCTAGTTGCAGTCTTTCATATTCCCTGTCATCTGCTTTAAGGGCATAATCCTTTGATCCCCGGAGAGCGTCCCAGGGACCATAACATTTTTCATACTCCTTCTCCTCCTCAAGCCAATCCTCCCCCCCACCCACCGCCACCTGGTGCTCCCTCTTGCTGCCACCACAGAATGAACCACGGTGCCTGCTTTCCAAAGGTCTCAAAAGTGGCCTTGGAGGATCTTGCAGTGGTCAAAAAGGGAGCCTTCAGGTGGGTAGGGAGGGGAGACGAGATATGAAAATTCCGATGACCTCTCCTGTATCAGCCCCCGCCCCTGGCAGCAGACCTCCTCTAAACAGACTCAGAGGCCCATCCAGATGAAAAAAAGGAGGATGGAGAAGCAAAAATTGCCTTGGTCACTCCTCCCATCCTCCTGGCAGCAGCCCAGTAGAAGGACATTAGATATTCTGAAGCCTCCAGGTTTGGAGGCTTCCTTCTAACAGGATAGATATGCCCTAAGTAGAGAAGTGGAAAATTGGTGTTTGCGCTTTCTAAAAAGGCTCTTAGAACTTTCTGTATTACTTCCACTTAATTCTGTATTACAAGTAGAACTTGCAACAAAATGTTGCAGTGTAACCTCTGCCTGAAGAGGAGTGCTCCTGCTCAGCATTCCAGCCTGCTAGCAGCATCTTCCTCCGGTATATTATAAGCTGTTATGGGTGCAAGCAGGGCAATTTCACATGCGCGCACACACACACACACCATATTCTTTTTTTTTTCTCCTTTTCCAACAGACACTAAACATTCTATGGCTTCTGGAGGTCACTGAGCATGCTTAGTCCTTGTTCTTCTCGGGTCTTAATTTGCAAACTTACATACTTTTGCATACCTGGGAGGTCCCCTAGAAACTAATAGTTTGTTGTGGACTTCATTTAGTTTGTTTTGGCCTTCATTTCCCTTCCAAACTCATAGGTAATCAGCCTCCTGAGTTTGCTGTTAGAGAAAAAGATTTCCTGTCTGATCTAGAGCTTAAGCACAATCAGGGCAATGGAAGACTTGGGTGGTGGGGAGAACTTTAGAGCCACTGTGTTCCTGTAGATAAAGTTTGAGAAATAGACCAAGGACATCTTCATATGAGATGCCCCTATTTTTATCAATGACTTTGGAAGGGTAATATCCATAGTTTTACCTACCTTAAGTCCATTGAAATTGATGGACAGACCCATCTAACTCAGTATTAGATTGTACCTAAAATTACTATAATACGAACTGTAAGAATATTATAGTTATTCACTCAGATATGCATCGAAGTGAACACAGAATTCTGCATACACAGGATCTTTAGACAGAGAATTGAACATGCTGTGTCATGATTACAGGAATAAGTGATGACTACATTAACAATGATCCTTTTGACATGTTTATCTTTGTATTATGAATGTGTACTCTCTAAGAAGGTTCTGCTTGCATAGGCAGAAAAGTACTTGCTTTTCTGGTCCTGCATTGGATAGAAATGAAATTGGCACAATTCTGTACCAGAAAAACAAAAAAGACCTCCCTGTTCATTTTAAACATTTCTTGAAGGTTCTTTGATCGGTGCATTTGTGCATGGGGTGTTTTATTCACTAGAAAAATACATATGTGCAGTCAGATTTTTTAAAAAAACATTTGGGATTTTATCCAGATTTAGGTGCCTGGAACTGAGGTGGCAGAAGCGAACTCTTCCACCCCCCCCTTCTCCCCACAGTGGCTCCTCCAGCCCCCTGAAAATGCTACACAGAGGGTCAGGGCCCCCTGCTGAATGGGATGAGCTGTGATGAAGGGGGAATCTCTGAATATAAAGGCACCTTCTGCGAGCACAGCCCTTCCATCAGTGGGAGAAAGATTCTGTATCCAATCATTGAAATGCATATGAAAATCGCGTGTTATCTCAGCTTTATTTGGTGTAACAAAAACACATTCCTTAGAAATATTGTACACATATAAGATCAGCAAATAAAATTATAAAACATTTATCATAAATAAACCCTTAACAATTTGAACTTAGAAAGGTTGACCTCTACAATGCCTGTTGTACGATTTACTGTATAGAATAGGAGAGTTTGAAGTTCAAACCAACTTCAAAGCATAATGTACATTTCTGGTATAATTAGTATCTTCTTTACAGGATATTTTATAATCCAATTGCAGAGAGCAATATTAATGTTTAAAGGTTTTTTTTGGTTTTTGAAAATGATATAAAAATTACTTTCTAAGACGCAGCTGGACTCAGCTGCATTTTCCAGCTAATTATAGCCTGTCAACCTTATTGTGTGTTTGTGTTTTTGCAGATTGTGGGCTGCTCATTGCAGAAAGATACAGTTGAAGAAGGGTTAGCATCTTTACATTCAACTTTGTGTCATGAAATTTTGAATTCTATTTCTGGTTTTGTTTTTTAAAACAAGAAAAACACTGAACTACATGGGGAACCCAAAGCTAACAAATTCTCTGATCAAGTAGATCTTTGTAAGATGGGAGGGCTCCGATGTACACAGGGAGATTCCTGGCAAGGTCTGATGAACTCGGAGATACTTCTGTTTATGATACAGGTGGACCTCTGGAATACGGCAAATGAATGTAATTGACATTTTGCTTTGTTCTCGTAGCAGTGATTGCATCATCTTACATTGTTAATACAACTATACATAAATGCAAAACTAGTTGTTAGACCAGTGCATTTTATAATGTTATTTTTTTAAAAAATCAGAAACCCTCAAAGATAGAGCCTACAAACCACATGTAAATGCCTAAGCTCATAATATAAACTGAGTTTGAAAAGTCAGCAGTTTGCATGGTAAAATAATTCCAAAATCACCTTCATAGAATCTCAAATCTCTAAAACTCTTAACCTTTTATCCTAAAGAAAATTTAAGAAGCCAAAACTAAATGTGACTCAGGTCCTCCCTTCAGCATAGAGCTGATTCAAAGAAGTTTGTTTGTTGAAAGGACCTAGCACAAATGGTTTGATTCTCAGGGATGGGTGCAAATAATTAATCTACAATTGATATTTGAATAATAGGCTTTAACTGTCTGTTTTTAAATAGTTGTTTTCATTGTTTTTCATTGTGTTTTAATGTATTTGCTTACTGTTTTTTTCCCAAGTTTTAGTAAGGTGCCTTGGGTGCCAGTTTTGGTAGAAAGGTGGGGTTCAAATCAAATCACGTCAATAAAATACCTCAAGAGAAAGATCTGATAGTGGTTGAATAGGAGGCTTTTGTATCATATTATCAGGTTTTTCCATAAACTGTTGCTGTATTTTTTTAAAAGTCATTATTGTGCAGTTTAGCCAATATTTCACATTCACATTTATTTAAACGAGGCTGTGGGTTTTTGACCCATTAAGATAATAACACATGGAAATGCTTTCTGTGGAAGACATTCATAACATTAAGTGTAGCCTTAAGTGCATTGTAAAGTAATGAAGAAAAGGCTCAGTTAAAGTACCAAGTTGAGATTGGGAGAGATTTCAGTGGAAGAAGTGTAAGTTTTTGCTGCATTCTCTCGTTGAAAAGTGGGACAGAGAGAGTAATCAGGGTATTTGGGTGAAAATCTGTGGCGGCCAAATTAATTTTTACGAAGGTGCTTTTCCTGGGTAGGGGTGGAGGGGTTCTTCTAGCCTATTGCGGCCACGGTGAGTGGTGAAATTTACCCCTCTTGTTGCTCTCAAAGGGAAGGCAATAAAACTGTCAATTCCACGGCTCGTGGAGCCTCCCCACCCCTCAATTCTAGAGAGCATGCTGGGAAAGTGAGAGGGCTTTACATCTCTTTTTTCCCACTCAGCAAGAGTTCTGATGATTGAGGAGCACAGAGGAGGCTTCTGAGAATGGACCTCCCTCTCCAATGGTGAAGTAGGAGATCTATGCTATCCTAGGGCCACTGGGTTGACCTCCCTAGGAACCATAGGACTATGCCCTCAAAGTGCAAAATGTTGCTGGGTCATACCCAGTGCAGGAAAAGGCTGAGAACACAGGGAAACTATGCAATTAAGATGCACTGTATTCAGATCCCCCCCCAAATCCATTATCTTTTTAACACCCTGGGGAAAAAATGTAAGGACTGTTTTGGTTGGGGGGGGAGAAGATGAAAGTTGTACTTTTAATTTCTTCTATCAAATTTGCTCTTTCTCAACCCTTCTAAACGTTTTTTGTTCAGATGGGTCATCCAATCATGTTTACAACTACCAGCCATGTGATCACCCACGTCAACCTTGTGACAGCTCGTGCCCCTGTGTCATCGCTCAGAACTTCTGTGAGAAGTTCTGTCAGTGCAGTTCAGAATGTAAGTGATTTGTGAAATTTATATCTGATCTGAAGAAGTCAAAATGCTTGGATGAGTTGGTGGGTTTTAAGACTTGTGGAAAATTCCCTGTCTTGTTGGGGAAGTGTTTGGGCCAAGTGAGATGTGTCGTTTGTCATGTAGTTTATCCTTGCATGGCTGTTTTTGTTTTTTTTCTCTTTTCAAAAAATAGCTTGTGCGGGGGGGGGGGTTCCAAGTGAAATTGGGACTGTGGCTTGTGGGGCTGTTAAATCTTTGCTCTTGCCGTGGCCCTGATCGAATCCCCCTCAGTCCACATTGGGTGTTGTTTAGGCATAACTGGTCTGGCTGGTGCCCTGCAACATGTTCTCTATTCATCTGTAATAAACGGGTTCCTCAACAAATGTGGAAAGAGTTTGTAGATTATGGGAAATTCAAAGGGTGCTGTCCTAGGGAGTTTGGAAATTATGACAGAGATCTGGTTAGTTCTAGATTTGATTTTTGTCTACATACTTGCTATTGGCATGTTGAAAAAAGTAGGCCCTAATATTATGCATTTGCCCTGAAGGAATTCACATTAAAATAAATATGTTGTACACTTAATGATACCACTGTATAATGTGTTCCTGGTTCACTGCCCATTAAAGTAACATAGGGATGTAGAGGGGGAACCGCATGCACAGGCGGTACTTTGTAAATATTTTTTTAAAAAAAAATTGCAGCAAAGTTCTAACAGATTAACCCTGTTCAGATGACACGTTAAACCAGTGGTTGAGCATTTGAGCTAAACATTATGGCTTAGCATATTCTGTGAACCGTTCCTAACCATGGTGGCTACATAACCACGGTTTAAACACGCTAACCAACCATTTGCTGCAAAAGGATTAGCGGCCTATCCATGGCTTAACGTGTTGTCTCAATAGATCTGTTGCGTGGCAAAATGCTTTTTAAATACCAAACATTCTGGAATGTAGAAGCTGTTGCTTTAAAAACCAAGTCAGCTCCAACTGCATATGTAGTTGCCATGCAGGCCTGAAAAAGTCCATTAAGTAATAGGTCTGGTATTTTAAGGTAGTGGTGTGCTATAGAAAGGAAAAAAAGGCTGACCCTTTAAAGGCTAACCAGATCTATCTTTTCATGATGAAATAAGTAAAACCCCTTGGCCAGTTCTCTCACTGATTTTTAAATGAAGTTTCAACATACCAAGTTTATCAGTTGTGAGATTGAAGCTTAATCAACATTTTGTAACTCTCCTGGTGCATGCTTCATTTTGATGCTGTTGCATAATTTCAGTAGGATGGCTCACATGATTGAAGCACTGGTCTCATTATTCAAACACCAGGAAATAGGCTGATAAACTACTGTTTTGGGAATCTGATAATCAGGATCAGGAGTTAGGTATTGGGCAAGCCTATTCTATGCAAAATATAAAGTTGGTTCAGCTTTCTGCTTTGTTCTCTTTAAAAGGCCAAAACAGGTTTCCTGGCTGCCGCTGCAAAGCACAATGTAACACTAAGCAGTGTCCTTGCTACTTGGCTGTACGTGAGTGTGATCCGGATCTCTGCTTGACATGTGGAGCAGCTGATCACTGGGACAGCAAAAACGTGTCTTGCAAGAACTGCAGCATTCAGAGAGGATCCAAAAAGGTGGTCCAGCTTGTTGTTTTTTTTAAAATCATAACCAACACACTTTATCCCTGTTAATACCGAACAAAACAGCAAAATGTCTGTCTTCTATAGAGCAGGGATGCCCAAGAGCTTTCATTGCCCAGAAAGTGAAAGATGATTTCTACTTAACATGCTACTTGGAGTTATATATTATTTAGTTTATTGGAGAACCTTTATGTTGGCTGTTCCTATCTTCCCCCCACCCCAACATGCTACTTATTGATTACAATAGCAAAATGTGTGAAACTCCATATTCAGAGCTTGTATAAACTACCTGTTGACAACACTATTGAGTTATTATAACTTATACTTATAAAAATATTGAACCTGCTAGAATCTAGAGACACACGTTTCCTGCTTGCCAAGGGAATGTCTATATTATCACTAGCACAGGTTCTTCAAAAACAGCCTGGAATTAAATGTGGGTTTTCCTGGGGTAATTCAACACAAATCTTAACTTGATTACGTGCCAATCCTACTACAGCTATATATAATTCCTTGATGGGTTCACTTGCAGTAGTGGGTGTAAACTATCGGTTTAGAGGTATTGTATTTTAGCTGATAGAGTGCTTGATTTAATTACAACTTCATGTTAAAAAAATAGGATTAGAGCCAGGGTGCAGAACTTCAGAGCCGAGGGGCTAAATCCAGCTCTCCAGGGTTTCCCAGATGGCACCGAAGCCTTCTCTTGACCCCGCTCCCCTTCCCCAGCCTCCAATTGTTTGATGGTTTGCCACTTTTGTTTATTCCCCCCCCCAATTCTGAAAGGTTGAAATGCCTCTCCTAAGGGTTAGTTACTGATATTGAGAACGTTAAGCTACAATATGCTGGTATTGTTGCCCCTCCATATTTGCCTTTGGCACCACCCATCAACTCAGCCTGTGAGAGCTGCTCTGAAGTAGCAGCTGTCTCTGAGGCTCACAAGTTCACGATCTCTGGATTAGAGATTATGGCAATACATAATACATTTCCATTTGATGGCATATATAAATAATCATTTTGGTGGGGAAATGAAATGTCAGTGGAAATTTGTATGCAAAAAAACCAAAGTGGTGGACTAGTTTTCATCAAGTAAATGCTATAATTGAAAAGTGGATGGTCATGCAGCATGAGTTATGGGGACATTTCATGGATCATTTCTGTAGAAACTAGTAATGCACTTGCACAGCTCCCATTCATGGCAATGTGATTTGTAGAGAACTTCCTTATACATTTTGCTTAATAGCATAACAGATACCGTGTGAATGAAATACTGCTCTAGTGCTATTACTTATTTGGATTTGATTTTCACAGTTGCAATCCAGTCTTGCTTTAGAGCAGCAGGTCTGAAAACGATTGTATTGCATAACAAAAACTCATGGTTTGTTGGGGCCAATGGAAGTGAGCCAAGTACACTGCTTCCAGCTTGCTTTGTATCCGAATTAGAAAATACAGAAACACCCCATTCCACTGTTATTTGGCGTGATGTGTGTACATCTCTGGGCTGTCAAGGGGGAGAAATCCCAGAGTCTTAAGCCATAGTTTATTGTTGGGTTAAAACTCTGGGTTGTTTCCCTTGCACAATCCCAAAGGTTCTGGGTTTACAAATCATGATCCCAAACAACCCAGGCATGTTCCTTAGTTGTTCTCTAAAGTGAATGTAAAATGGACGTGACAGGGCAGGAGGCACTCATATGTGTGGTTGTTACATGCAAACGGAGTCTTTGTGTGGTAACTTTGAAAACTGGTATATAAATAAAGTTCTGGAGGTGTTAGAGCTGGTGCAAACATTTACAGAATACTAAATGAAAAATGGAAGTCTAAAGTGCAGACTCAACAGAAGATCACAATAGCAACTTCTGTGGTTTAAAATTGCATTTTCTAAGCTTACCACTACGATCTGTTACAAGACTACACTGCAGGGTCATACTGCTCACATGAGTACGCCACATGTGTGAGCAAAGCAGCTGTTACTTTACTGCAGCTGCTGTTGTACCTTTTCATAAGATATATTTGGTTAGGGGTTAAGCATTTTCAACGTGACTGGCTTGATTAAGACACTTTTCCTACCCATTCTAGCATTTGCTGCTAGCACCTTCTGACGTGGCAGGCTGGGGGATTTTCATTAAGGATCCAGTGCAGAAAAATGAATTCATCTCTGAATATTGTGGTGAGGTAAGAAACAAAATATTCAATTAAAAAACCTTCAGTAGGATCAATAGACTATTTTCGCACTCAGCTGTTTTGCAAACTTACAGCTGGGATGTTGGGAAAATGCTGTATCTGCTTGTGTCACTAGGTTATCAAAGCCATCTCTTAAATTTTACTTTCAGATTATTTCTCAGGATGAAGCAGACAGAAGAGGGAAAGTATATGACAAATACATGTGCAGCTTTCTGTTCAATCTGAATAATGGTATGTGTGTCCTCCTTAACACTTCTGCATTGTAGCAGGCTGTTCACAACTCAACTTATCCCAGGATAGGCGGCATGGTGCTAAATGTGGTTTCCAGCAAAGTACATTCTAGGTCCTCAACCAATACTTGTGACAATGACTGGGTTCAGATCACATGATAACCCATGGTGGTTTAAATAGTTGACAGTTATTTATTCAACTCACCATGGGTTATCGTGTTGTGCAGAAGGCACTGCTGGTTATTTCCTCAGCTTTAGAGTCACAAGGCTAGAGCAGTCAAAGCGGTGGCTACCGCTCTAGTCTAGCCAACAGGATAGATTTTTGGCAGTGATAGCTGATGGGATACTTATGGGAGGGCAGGGGGTGGGAGAGAGGGCAGGGGATGAATGTGTCAATTGAGCATGGACTAATAGCCAACTCAACACTGATCGTAATCCACACCACGGTTTATTATGTTGTGTGGGGAGTACCCCTTAGATAAACAACTGTTGAAATGATTATTACCCCACCGTTGACCCTCCGTGTTGTCCGAACACAGCCACCCTATCAGAACTGTAATGCTATAAACCTACACCCTTTTAGATGGTATGATGAAACAGCAAGGATGGTATATTAGGAAAATAGGACAAGTATTAATTAGTAAACTGAAGAATCTCCATGCTTGAAAGAAAACATTTTGTAAAATAAGTGTTGCTATAGCATTAGGGATACTTGATGGAATACAAGCAAGCTAAACTTCTTCATGTTTCAAAACATCAAGACTTCTTGCCTACAGTCCATAGCAAGCTACAAGTTAAAACCAATGGCTATAGTATATTAACTGTTGCAACTGCTAGACAAACCACTTCAGTAAATATTGTCAATGTCTACACTCTTCAGTCCGTTGTGAACATTCTAACCACTCTTTTTTATTTAGATTTTGTGGTTGATGCAACACGGAAGGGTAACAAAATAAGATTTGCAAACCATTCAGTCAATCCCAATTGCTATGCAAAAGGTGAGTACTTAAAATTTTACAAGAGGACAGCTATTTAAGTAGTTCTCAGTTATATTTGTAAAGCCTTGCTTCAACTTCACTTTTTGTTTTACAGTCATGATGGTTAATGGAGATCACAGAATAGGCATATTTGCTAAGAGAGCCATTCAGACTGGTGAAGAGCTGTTTTTTGATTATAGGTAGGTACAACATGTTTAGTGCTAAACATAATCAAAAATCAACTTCTCATTCACAAGTGTTTAGGACATCAGAATATTTTCACTTGCTAATCCTGTTGACAAAAATAGAATGCAGAAAGATTGGAAAATGGGTATCTGGATTACAGAAACTTCCTAATTAGGTGCAGGAGTAACTCTATATTTTCTGTACTGCCTTTTGAATCAGAAGGATCTCCATGATGCTTAACAGTCTAAATAAATACAAATTATGTGTTTTGTTTCAGATACAGTCAAGCTGATGCCCTCAAGTATGTAGGCATTGAAAGAGAAATGGAAATCCCTTGATACCAGCTACCTCTCCTACAAAACAGCTGCCTTATCTTCAGGAGTTTCTAGTACTGTGGGCAATTTTTTTGAAGACTGAATTGATGCAATTTGGAATGCAGAAATTGCAAAGTACTGTACCCATAATTTATAGTGACAAATCCTAAAAATCAACTTTTGATTGCCTTCTCACCAGCTGCAACATGTTTTGTACCATTGAACTTTTGCAATAATGCAGTGTGGTACATTTTGAACCTTGAATAAAGGATACTTGAACTTTGAATTTAAATGGTCTACTTCCTTTAAACAAGGGATAGGTGCAAGGTTAGATTAAATGTATGTTGTTTAGGGTGAAAAACACAGTATGCACAATGAGAGGAAAACTCTGGTCTCTAATTTAAAATAACTATTCTTTGATTTTTGAAAAAAAGCTATGCAAGTTTGAGCCTGTAACTTTCCTTCGAAGCTACTAGTAGTCTCCTTTGGCTCGCTTCTTAAAAGGGAAGTGTGTGTGTGTGTGTGTTTTTTAAAAAAGCCTGAGTTATAGAGACATAGTTTGGAACTAAAAATGTCTTCCTTGCATCACTTTACAACAAGAGCCAGTAAATTTATTTGACCTGGTCATTACCTCTCAGATATATCAAAGAGTTCTTCCAAGGATAAAATAAGGAAAGAGGGATTGAAAGTGCAATCAAGGTACAACCTACCAAGCAATACAATGATTCCTAGTTTGCATGTAACAAGCCAGGAATCTAATAAAACACAACTGAATTCTCGGTCACTTCCAATCAGAACCTTGCATGAAGAATACTCAATAAACCTTAGCTTAATAAATTGTTTTTTTCTTCCCACTACACAGAATACCAAAGGATAACAGATACAGTTGTAATTTAGCTTAGCAATATGTTTTGCTTGAAGTCACTAGAAACAATACTGAAAGCAAAACAGTACCCAATTAATCTGGCTTTCATAATCATTATACCTTTTATTTACATTTAAGAAAGATAACTCGTGGAACTTAACAATAAAACCAAATCCAACTTGTACAGAAATTTTTTTATTTTTTATTTCACACATTAAAAAATGAAACACACTATACAAATGATTTTTCATAGCAGATTACACATAGGCCCAAATTAGACTCTCAAAGTGCTGCCAACGTGTATAAGTGCTGCCTAGGGCAACAGCTTTTTGTTGTATAGCCAATGTATTGATTTAAATGCAGTAGCATGCAACCTCCAGTGGAGAAGGTTTCGGATTCCATTCTGTTCTTAAATTAGGTTAAATGGCATCGGTGTCCATATTTACATACTTGAAATGTGTCAATCCTGAGCATGTCTGATGTAATTCCAAGACTAGCGGATGGAAGTCCTGGTCTCAGTTATAAAAATGGCGGTCCAGACAGGCGGCAGCAGGCCAAGAAGTTCCAGTCTCATTCTTTCAATCGTGTAACTATTTGAGTGTCATACAGACAACTGCTAAAAACTGTTAAGCCAAGTAACTGTAGGTGTCCTTTTCACCATCCACACGCTCCAAGTACTCCTTCTCTATTAGAATGTCAATGCATTTCTGAAAACGGAAAGAAAACCATGGAAGATTTGTTACTGTTTATAGTTAATTCTATTAAAAAAAATTAAGGGGTCCTTCCTGTGTCCTACAAACTTAAGAACATGTTGCTGCAATTAACAGCATGTGAAACATAACGCTTGGATCCAGGATCTACGTTCTGCAGGAGGAAGAGCTCCCCCTTCTGCCTGACTTTTGGGGATCCCCATTCAACAGAATCTCCTGATTATATGTAGAATTTTCAGAGGGCTGAAGGGGCTGCCATGCCACCCATAAAAATATAGCACTATACTGAAGCATACACCAAAGTAGCATAGGGAATGATAGGGAACGGCAGGCTGGAAGAAATGGCAACTGTAATTTCACAATAATTCCAGACCATCGCAAAACCCAGATTAAATTAAATGTAAAGGGAATGAGCACAGAGATGGAACATGTTCAGCAGGCGCTCTAGCCAGAATACTGCTGGTTTTATCTGACCAGTAAAGAAGGGTTGTTTCAATCACAGAGGGTGGACAAAAATATTAGCAACTACTCTAGACTTCTAAAACAGTTTAACACAACATTGCCCTGGGAATTGTTAAGGTATTGCTGAACATTTTACACCAAAACGTGTAATGGTTCAAATTGTTCCTGGCTTTCTCTAAATGTATAGTTTAGTGTAACTTATGGTGATACCACACTATTTTTAAAAAGCGAAGCATCAGTACTGAATAACCTTACTGCAAATGTGCACATCAAGATTTGCAAAGCTAAAAGAAAAGGCTTCTTTCCCACTACCACTCTTTAGACAAACCTTTATTACTGGGACTCGTGGCTTGAATCTTGATGACAGCTGTGTGAGCACTTCTCCAAGCAACTGCTGATGTTTAAGAACCTTTCTCATCTTCATAATCCTTACAATAGCAGCCTAACATGCAAAAAATATAGTTTTAGGAAGTGTCATCCTACTCAAGCCAAATGCTTACCAAAGATTTCTGACCAATCATTGAAAGTATACAAAATGGAGAATGAATGCTACAGTAAACAGTCTAATCTGGGTTATGAACTTTCAACATAAAAAAATAACATGCAACCTTAAGGAGCTCTAAATCAATTCAACTCAATCTGCCTCACTTGCAACACACAACCTTAAATTCCTTGATAACAAAATTTTATATTTATGGAGAGCGCAATATCATTTGGCTTGTGTAAATTTGCATTGTTTGCAATGAGCAATTCCCTCAAAGCTACAGTCATGAGATTGAAAAAACATCTCTTAAGGTGTTGCATGCACAAACTAAGTTTATAGTATGAAGAACTGGTTCAGAGATTAATGCAGGAAAAACCAGTCAGTTTAGAGCAGCAAAGTCTTGGTATGCAATCTGTCCATCATGCATATGGACTCTGCACCTGTGCAAAGCCTTTATCGGGAGCCTTCTATAGCTGTGTGTGTTGGCTAGAACCCTCCCTCACTGTCCCAGTGCATGTTTCTAGTGGTTCCCATCTATTCCCTCAGTTCTCTTGCGACCACCACTGTGGCAGCCTCATCGAAATTCTTCTCTTTGTTTGCTATCTTTCTCCAAGCACAGAAACAAACATCAAATTTATGGGTCCTCACTATTATCCAGAAGGGTTATAAAATTGAGTTTTACAGTCTCCGTCCAAACAGCCCTCTCAAAATCACTGCTTCTTTGGAGGTGTTGTTAATAGAAGTAGATATCCTTCCAGAAAAGGGAGCAATTGAGAGGATCCCAAAGTACCAACTTCACGATCGGTTCCGCTTCCACTATTTCACCGTTCTGAAGCTGGATAGAGGGAGACCTTTGACCAATTTGTACATGATCTCAAGGACTTCCAGATAGTTATGTGCGCTTCCATTCTTCCTCTGCTTTACAAAGGGGATTGGATTGTGTCTGCAGATCTACTTCCACATCTCCCTCAACAAGGGTCATTGGTATTTCCTTCAGTTTGCAATTGGTGCTGAGGTATTCCAGTTTGGGGTGTTGCCATTTGGTCTTGCTAGGACACCAAGAGTCTTCACCAAGTGCATTGCACCCACCTTTGCGAATGTTCATGGGTTGGATACAATTCACTGTCTGTTGCACCATATTTTTGTTTGTTTTGTCTCTGCATGAGAGAGGCTTATCTTTGTCTTTTTAAAGACTTTATCTAGCAGCAATTTCATCAGTCAGTGCATGGAGTGTTGGTTTTCTCACACCCTCTGGTCAAGCAGTTTATCAGGGAAGTCTATAATCTTGCTCCACCAATCTGATGCCTGGTACAAGCATGGAGTCTATCGATCATTCTGTAATTTCTGACTTCAAGCCATTCAAACACTGGTAATGGTGGACCTTTGAATGTTTTCCTGGACAATGTCTTTCCTTGTGGTAATCACTTTGGCCCATAGGTTCAGTTAACCTTGAGAGTTGATCCCCCTTATCTGACATTCAATCGTGACAAGGTGGCTCTCCATCCCAACCATACCTTTCTCCCTAAAGTTGTCTCTAATTCCCACCTAAATCAAGACATTGTTCTACTAGCCCTTCCCCCCTCGCCTTCAACTCCTGCTGAATCTACCCTGCACACCCTGGATGTAAGACGTGCACTGGCTTTCTACACATCTTAGACTAAGATTTTTTTCCTGTAAGTCACCTCACCTGTTCCTCTGCTATAGGAACAAGTGACAGGGCTTGGCAATGTTGTCTCAAAGACTGGCCTCCTAAATAGCGTGTACTATGAAGCTGGCTTGAGAACTCATGGAGCTTCTGTTCTTGGACCCTGTTTGAGCTCACTCTATCCAGGTGATGGCTATGTTGGTGGCATTTAGTAAAGGTGTTCCACTTCCAGAATGATGCCTACCTGAATGAGACAATCGACTTTTATCAGTCACTTCAGTCTGGGCTAGAGCGGTCTGTTCCTTTGGATGTGCTATATAATCGGCCATTTTGCAATAGGACACCAACCCCACTTCTGGTAAGCCTGCTTGATACTCGCTCATGTGTGTGATGCACAGAAACCATGAAGAAGATTGCTTACATGTAACTGCAATTCTTCCAAGTGGTCATCTGTACATACAATTCACACAACCCACCAACGATCCCCACAGAGTCCACTGTGTCACTGCATAGATGACCACCCAAAGAGCCACAGTTACAGGTCAGTAACTTGTCTTTCTATTAATGGAGAGTTCAGTGGCAGCAGTAGCACACATACTTTGCACATGGAAGGGCCCAAGTTCAATTCCAGTTATTTCCAGTTAAAATAGGCCTCAGGCAGCAGGACTCAAAAAAACCAGAGGCCCTCAAAAACCAGTCTGAACAGACCATACTTGGCTATATGGACCAAATGGTTTGACTGGTTATGTTCATTTTAAGTTTATATCCATGGAAATAGCCACGGCCACAATTGACACAAATCTCTGTCCACAGTTTCAGCCCTGGGGACAGAGCAGCTTTAGTTGTCATGGGACTCCTCCAATTAGAATCCTCTGCCATTTAGCAGAAGACATTTCAACTCATAAGGAGTTCTTGCCACATTCCTACCCAATTTCAGCAATAAAAGACCTGCTAACCACTTGTAACTACTGTACAGAAGTTCTAAGGCTCTCTATTAAAAGCAAAAAATACACAGTCCTGCCACACCCAGGGGAAAGCCGCAAAAGAAAGACCAGCGATATCAAGAACTTCTTCTGTTCATGGTGCAAGTTCCTGAGCTACCTATTCAAAGTTACCTGGATCAGTAGTTTCCTGTCTTCCTCTATGTTCTTGTGTGTAGTTTCCTGCTCCTGCTTTTGCTCAGTCTTCATTGGCACATTTATATTCACCCGCAGTTTTTTGCTGCCAAGAAAAGATTAAGCAGATAAATGGCTTTTACTCTACAGGGCACAAGGGGGAAAAAGCTATTGAAATCCTTAGGAAGTCTTATTTTCAGGTAAAACATGTATGAAACTTGCCCCACTTACTGATAGTTTTTTTTGGTGTAGAGAAGAAAATTGCTGAACTAAACCTGGGATGGGGGATCTCCCCCCTCCCCCCTGGGGGTATTGTGTACTGCATTTCCTTGTATAATCTGTCAGGGGCAGGACCAAAGCCTAAAAATGGGTGGGCCACTCTTTCTCCTTCCTCTTTCTCCATCATCATCATCACCTTTATTGTTGGAAGCCAATGGCCATATCAACATTCAACAAAATCATACAATCATTAAAACCTCAACTCTATTAGCCCAAAGATTCATTAAGACAGGATGAATTCTTTATAAAATTATGGCCAAATAACCATCCTACCTCGACATTTCCTTTACACATAGATTCTTCCTCCCCCAAAAACGCCTTCCTTAATTTCAGTGCTGCTGTAGCAAACAACGCTACATTATAGCTTACAAATTTATCCTTATCTGCCAGCAGCCAGTTGATCTTGAAATCCTCCGAATGGCCTTCCAGAGATCTCAGAAGAGGAGATATAAATTTGTTCCGCGGGGCTCTGACAATCCCTCTTTCTCTTTCCTTCCCCATCCAGTGGGCTGCCAGGGGAGGGACAGATTACTCTTGGCAGAGCTCTCAATCTGTCAACTGCAGGTATTTTTTGAAATTAGGCTGTGGGCAGTTTGCCTGCCCCGAACGACACCATACATAGATAGGTCAGTATGGCCAATGATCAGGAATTCTCAGAGTAGTGGTCCAAAACATCTGGACAGCACCAAGTTGGGGAAGGCTGTTTAAGGTCCTGCTTCTTAATCCTGTAATCTGCTCCCACCATTCTGATCTCAAATTTCCGTCACTGACAAGACAATTTCACTCCCTCATTCTACACATTACTTTGAAATTGACACACAATGAAGAAACTACTCATGGTACATCTTAGTTCTTATTAAAGAATGAAATATGCAAAACCAGAATTGACTGTTTTTACCAAACAACCCTCAGAATCAACTAAGCATGCTTAAACATCCGTATCATCCAGATTTTTCGCTTTGATGCAATCCACTAGACAAGAAGCCTCTTTTAACCCAGGTTTTAGCTCTAGCAGCACTGTTTCCATTAGGCTAGTCTCATGTGTTGAGCTCCCTGAGGTGCCATATGATTATAGCATACTCTCAGCTGATGGATCCATCACGTTCACTATATACTGTTTCTCCACTCTTTACAAATTAATAATAATAATAATTATAATTATTTATAACCTGCCTCTCCCTCTGGATCAAGGCGGGGAACAACAAATATAAAACACAAAAACCACAAAATAGTTGAGATATTTGTACTACACCATGTTTAACTTTTATTACATTTTTTAAAGTTGTACCAAAATTGATTATTCCTTTCCTCCTAATACAGATTTTAAAATTGCTTTTGTTTTCAGATCTCAGCTCTTCAAGACCTTGCATACCTTCCTTTTTCCACAAACACTGTTAAGCAACCTTTCCTTAGGGAACTATCGCTATGGCTAGGGATTACCAGCACTCACAGCACAGGAATTGGAACATGGCTTTAAAAGATACGTTTCTAACCTTCATGGTTGTATGCACAAAAGCATTTGAAAACATGCAGTTACCCTGCTTGCGAATGGAGCAAATCTGACTTGGATACTGAACTCTGTGCAAGCTGGGGCATTTCCAGTTATTGCCAAGGTTAATGATCGCTTTGTAACAGAGCAGGGCCAGCTGCAAAGCAAATGAAAGTCCCACTTTTGTGTAGGATCCTCATAGAGAATAGGGCAGATATCAGTCTATTGATAGCTAAGAAAGCATTTAGACAAGGGGCATTCAGAGGTCCCTGTGACTCAGGCTTCGCATCTTTTCCCTCTTGCAATGTTAATCAAATGCAAAACAATATTCAACGTTAAAGAAGTACCACAACTAGAACGTATTTCCCACAATTTACGTCTTGCTCACACTGGGAACCTGCTACGGCTATGCATATACTTGGTTTATACTAACGATCTTCCTTACTTTTTGTACCCAAGATAAAGTTTTATTAAGGTGTCTGGCTTCAACTCCACTTCATCAACATTTGCATTTTCATCTTCCAAAACCTATGAAGAAACAAAAGAAGCAATGTAAGAAAATATTAAGAATTATGTCTCACCCTCTCCCATCTGCAACCAAGACACTTACCAGCAACTTTGATTTTAGCAAAATCTGTAGAACCTGTGCCAAAATATCCTATAATCAGAAAGGAAAAGAAGAATTAATCCTTCATACTATTTGTAGTAAGGAATGCACATGATTAATCTTTTTGTTATATGTTTTGCAACTGATGGGTAAGAAAGCAGGGCATGGAGTTTTACTCTTCTGGTAACCATATTCAGTGTACTTAAGAAAAGCAAAAAATTCTGCACCAAGGGAACTCAAATTCAGCATCAAGAAAAATGGAGTTGCACAACCTATGTGGCTCTATTATGTTAGATATGGGAGAGGTTAAGGCACTCAGGCTCCACCCTGAGCACTGGAATTCCCTGAGGAGCCCTTCTTTGGCTTTAGAGATTTCACTAGACTACAGCCATACTAATGACTTTGAAGTCCATCTTCAGTGATAAAAGCTAGGAACATATTTAGATTTAAAATTGAGGAAAGACCTTCAAGACATTGAATTTTTCACCTAATGAAACTCTAAGATGAAAACTTCTCAATAACTTAAGCAACCATTAACATGATACAAGCTTACCATTTTTATCTGAGTACTGTCTGTCAGCTGCTGAACGGTGTAAGCATCCTCTGTGTTATACTGCAGTAGAATTGCCATCTGGAATGTAGACGCCTTCAAAAAAAGGTGGGACAAAAGTTTTATTTGAATGAAAATTCAAGTGACTTGGGAGGAATTTAACTGCTCCACAAACAAAACAAAGGAAACCAGGAGAAAGCCTGATCTCCTGGACTGAGCCATTCTTTGTTTCATATTTGCTGTTTCATATAAATGCATGTTGGAAAAGGTTGTCCTATTTACTGATCTTTCACAAAAGCGCAGGTTATGAATAACAATCAAATCCTGCTGTTTTGCAAAAGCCTCTTTTCGCCCGTACAATGCTTTAAGAGCTTCAGGGAACAAAACCAACAAATTAACGGAACAGCTTGTCAAGTCTTCATTTTCAGCCCCTTTAATCAAGCGAGCCGAGTGTCAGATGCTTTCAACCAAATCTGATTCTTTAAATGTGTTATTATCTATTTTGACTTCTAAAAACCCTTTTGCCAAGGGCTCGGGAAGGGGGTGTGATTTCGTGGTGTATGTTCATGATACCTCATTAGTACAGAACTTCATAATCCAGGTCCAAGCATGGGCATTAAAGAAATGCACATAGTATGTGGGGAGGGAGGAAGAAGCGGAAGCTTCAAAACTTCTATACACAGCATAAAAATGAACGTGGGAAAGAGCTGCAGCTCCCTTTCTACCAACACAAGGTGCACCTTATTACCTGTAATGTGTATCTGTTTTTGAAGCAATTGGTAACTAGTTCCCCTTTGGATAGCTGATACAACCAGGTCAATTTTCTTCCACTATGGCGACTAGCATAAAAAGCAGTAAATCTCTGGTAACTGCGTTCCAGCTGTATATATTTCAAAAACAAAACAAGACACAATCGCCCATGTTAATTTCATGTTTCTAATCTTAAATACACCCTACCTAGTTCTAAAATTGAGCTAGATCATCTTTCCTCAAGACGCGTCTTCACAAAAATGTACATAAGGAAGGATAAAAGGCAGAAGCAAGTGGAAAGTTCTCTTGCACAAGCTCTATTAAAAATGAATGGAAGCTGTGCGAAGTACAGTCATTCTCTTGCACAGCTTTCATACACTGCAATAAAGCTGCTTAGGAGAACTTCCCAGGGGTCTGAGGTTTAAGTACTTTCACTTGTAAAGCAGTCAGCAATAGTACAGGAGTGTAGCAACAGATAGGGCCAAAATGTGCCATCAGTGATGGGTACCGCTTAACCTCTGCAAAGATTATTGTGGGAAGTGACGCCTGATGAATATCCAAAGTCACAAATGGTTCCATGGACCATAGTGCATTTTTGCTACATTATTTGGGCTGTGTGTTGCCTTACTGATTTGTAAACTTCCATGTGGATACAACTTTTACTTGTTGTGGCTCCTGTGCCACAACAGAAAGGCTGTCTTCTGCTTGTATTAATGAAGTCAGGCTAAAAACAAGTTTCCTTTCCTTCTTCTTTTATTCCTCTCCCCAGCCACCCTCTTTCCCTTGTTGTGGAGATTCAAAACTTGTCTTTTCAAAGTATTTTAAAACCACCCTTAAACTTAAGGTTACGAGGCCGATATAGAAGCAGTATAAAAACTAAAACATGCAGTAAAATCAGAAAAACTTAAAACAAACAAATCAGAGGCATAAAAAGGCAGAAGAGACTTAAGTATTAAGCAGCTTAAAACTTTAAAATGACAGGGCAAAAAAGTTTTAATCTAGTGTCAAAATGATAGTGATATCTGCAACAGTCAAGCTTCAACAGGAAAGGCATTCCAAAGACGGACACCACCACTGAGAAGCCTCTCTCTCTTATACACAACAAACTTCCCTTAGGAAAGGGTTCCAGGGAAGGGCCTCCTCTGAAGATCTTAAGACATGGGCAGGATGGTATAGGAAGAAGAACTCCCTTGGGTATTGGAGTTCCAAACCATTTAGAGCTTTAACGGTAAACACCACCACCTTGAATTTAACTCAGAAGTGAATAGGCAGCCAATTTTGCTCTTCAAGAATTGATGTGACGTGATCCTATCTGGTGGTACCAGTCAAAATTCCAACAGCTTTATTCTGCACTAACTGACGCTTCCAAGTAATCTTCAAGGGCCATCCCATTACATTAACCCAATCAGGAGGTTACCAGCACGTCTCACTGGCCAGACTATCCCTGCCCAGGAAAGGTCGAAGCTGCTGAAGTGCCTCCATGCCAACAAGGTCACCTGAACCTCAAATGACAATGCTGGACCTAGAAGTACCACTAAAGTACTCCTAAAGGGCCTAGACTACATAGCTGCTTTTTCATGGGGAGTGCAACCCTCTCTAGTACAGGTTGTACACCTAATTCCTGGACATAAGAAGCGCCTTCTGACAGCACCTCCGTCTTGTCAGGATTCAGCTTCAGTTTTCTGGCCCGCGTCCAGCCCATTGCTATTTTAAGCACCAGTCCAGCACCTTAACAGCCTGATGTCTGAGATAAGAGTTGAGTGTCATTGCCATACTGATGGCACTTCACTCCAAACACCTGATGACATCACCTAGCAACTTCATATGGATGTTAAAAAGCACAAGATGAAATCTTGAGGGAATCCACAGCATAGAAGTCATGAGGTTGAGCAGAACCCCCCACAATGCTATTTTCTGAAGCTGACCCTGAAGGTAAGAACAGTGCCATTGTATCACTGTGCCTTCTACTCCCATTCCATAGCGCCATTCTAGAAAAAAACATGTTCAATCGTATCAAAAGCTGCTGAAGAGAATAACGAAAATCAGCAGGGTTGCACTCCCCTTGTCCTTCTCCCAATACCAGTCATCCATCGGGGTGACCAAGGCTGTTTCAGTGCCAAACTCAGGCCTGATCCTAGAATGAAATGGCTCCAGTTAATCTGCTTTGTCCAAAAGTGCTTGGAGTTGAACTGCCACCTTTCCTTCTCAAGCAATAATAATATTCATGACTGGGCAATACTTATAATTAATCTCCCATGTCTAAAAGGGCAATACTTATAATTAATCTCCCATGTCTAAAAGGAGGGGCTACACAACTGCCTCCTTTAAAGTATTATCCACCTTGCAGATAAGCATTAACCACCTCTTGGACCCACCCAGTCACTCCCCCATGACCAGATGTTAATAGCAAAGACATGCAAGGGTCAAGAATACAGGCGGTTGGCAGATCCCCTCCAAACACAATGTCCACAACTGAAATGGATCTCATAAAATCAGAGTAGATGGTGCTTTGAACACCTCTGAAGGTATTGTATTAATAACAATGCCACGCACAACATATTTGATCAATTTTACCTTCAAGACCCTTAGCAAAATTGTCACATCAGACATCCAAAGTGCTCTCCCACTTCCTCCAAAAGGTCCGATTATAATATCCCATTTACCACCCAAACAAGCTCTGCAGGACAGCTACTTGAGAATGTAATGGTGGTGGTGAACTAATAGTGATTTGCCACTGTTACTGCAACAAGCTATTCATGATAATGTGTTTTCACCTGCATCCAGTGCAATCTGCTTTCCAGTTGTTGTCCTGCCTGTTTCATAGCTTTCACCTCTTCAATAAACCAGAGAGCAAATTGGGGTCTACATCTCAGGAGAGGATGCTTGGGAGTGATAATGTCAAAGCCCTCTACATAGTGACACTATGGCTTTAATAGGAGTACCAGCCAGTGGAGGGGATTAGCTACTGCTAATCTAAACTTCACCAGGAAGTGATCTGACCATGACAACATGGTTACAGAACACCACCTCCAATTCCAGACTATTAATTTCCCACTTGGTTAAAAATCCCAGATCCAGGGAGTGACCTGCAGAATGCATTGGTCTTGAGGTCTCGAGTCCCCCCAAAGTGGCCCCAATGTGGAGAGTGCCATCCCTGGGGATTTTAATACCATGCCCAAGGTATCACCTCAGCCAGCTAGGGCAGGGAGACTGACAGGCAGCAGCGTGGTCAGCACACCAACAGAATCCTCAATTCTGACCAAACACCAGGTGCGAATACTCAAACTCAGTATCAAGCAGACTGTTCTCCTGGTGGGGAAGATAGAGTCTTTACAGATGATAGCAACTCCCAGACCCCCCACCCCCAGCCAATGTTTGTGCTGAATTGTGTACCCAGACAGACAGACAGAGCTGGGTAAAATCAACTGCTCCCAGCTCATCCACCCACGTCTTCATGATATACACTAGGTTGGTCCCTTCATCTACGATTAAATTGTGGATGATTGCTATCTTATTATAGGCCAACTTGGTATTAAACAGCAGCACTAGTATGCCAAAGGGCAAGTTGGCAGCACAACTGAAAACCCATTGGTTGAGCTGGGGTGTGGAGACAGAGACCAGAAGAGAGGATAGCTCTCAGATGTCTTCCCACTCTTGCCTCTTCAACCCCCATCACCATACATCCCTCTGCCCATGACTAGTGGAATATGAGCACCCCAAGACCTTCCCCTATCACCCTATTCCTCAGGCACATTATGAAAACCAGGAGACAATATACTGGAATCAGAAAACTATATCTTATTCATGCAACAGGTGGCTCTAAAAGTGTGCAGTTAATCAAGAACAACAAAGTCCTATGATATCAAAGGAATCACAGTATTATAGTATTGAATGCAGAATTAAAAAAAATGCAGAAGGGAATTTTAAAGACTACATTCAGTCCCGCAGAATTTCTAAAATGGCAAGGCTTCACAACCAAAAATACTACAACCGTATCACTGGAGAGATGCAAAATAATTAGGATAGATTAGAACATCTCCTATTCTGTATATGTATATCATCATCCTCAGACATCTATTTTAACAGAAAGTATTCTGTCTTGTGCAGATGGCTTATTGCAACTAGAAAGCTCATTAAATGAAAGCTTTGGTGTGGTTAGAAATGTCATAAATTACAATATTTGTAATTACAAATACAAGGAGAGATAGATATCTCACACCCATTTTACCTTCTGGTTGCTCTGCCAACCCGGGAAACTAGGAGAATGAACCAGGCCACCCACAAAACCTCTCCTTGCTCCTATGTAATGCCAGGTCATTTAAAAATAAAACAAATATCATCCATGACTTTCTTTCAGATGAGGAGGCTGACCTGGCATGCTTCACAGAGACCTGGCTGGGAGATGACAGTGGCCCGACATGGGCGAAGGCCCTCCCAGCTGGGTACTGTGTTAGTGAGCAGGTGAGGGAAAGTGGGCGGGGGTGGGTGGGTGGCGGAGTAGCTGTGATCTATAGGGATAATCTTAACCTGACCAGACTTCCTGTTCGTGAATTGAATCACATTGAGTGTGTGTACCTAAGTCTGAAGACCAGGGATAGATTAGGGATTCTCTTAGTGTACCGGCCACCCCGCTGCCTATCAGACTCCCTGGCCGAGCTCACAGAACTGGTCTCGGAGCTGGAGTTGGATCGCCCAGGCTTTTGGTCCTGGGCGACTTCAACATCCCATTCGAGACTGGTTTGTCAGGTGCAGCTCGGGAGTTCATGGCATCCATGACAACCATGGGCCTATCCCAATTGGTTTCTGGACCCACACATTCAGCAGGTCACACCCTCGATGCTGTTTTCAGTTCCAATCAGACGGATCTGTGGGCGGAGGTAACAAATACCTCCGTGTTGTCATGAACAGACCATTTTCTGGTCAGGGTTAGTATCATGGCTACCACCCGCCCCTGCAGGGGTGGCGGACCTATTAAGATGGTCCGCCCTTGAAGGCTGATGGATCGTCTTGGATTCCAGAAAGCCTTAGAGGGTTCTATGGCTGGTATCGTCGACGATTCTATAGAAGCCATGGTCAATAGATGGAATCAAGACCTAACTAGGGCTATCGACACAATCGCCCCCAAACGTCCTCTCCGACCCACTTCTAACCAGGCGCCCTGATATACAGAAGACCTCAGGAAGTTGAAGTGGGAAGGACGACTGGAGCGCCGATGGCGGAAAACTCGACTTCTATCCGACAAGACACGGCATAGAGAACATCTTCGTTCCTATGGGGTGCCAATACGTGCAGCGCTACATGCATTGCGTCTGCGAATTCACGTCCAGCAGAAATGTTCAGGGTGGTAAGGGGTCTAACCCGGGCACCTTCCCCCCTGAATCCGATCTTAGAGCCTTCGGCAGTTCGCTGCGATGCCTTTAATGATCATTTCACAGATAAAATCTCTTGGATAAGAGCTGACTTAGATGCCGTCGTTATACCAGAGGCTGACGATGGAGTGTCCAGCGACTCTGTGAGTAGAATTACACTGGATCAGTTTCAGTTGGTGAGTACCGAGGACGTGGACAAGCTGCTTAGACGAGTGAGGACGATGACTTGCCCTCTTGATCCGTCCTTCATGGCTGGTCGCCCAGGGAGGAGATGCAGTTAGATCACAATTACAACATATTATTAATGCATCTGTCAGGGAGGGGAGCTTTCCATCATGTTTAAAAGAAGCGGTGGTACGGCCGCTTCTAAAGAAGCCCTCCTTGGGCCCCCTGGACCTTAATAACTACAGACCGGTATCAAATCTTCCATTTTTGGGCAAGGTGATTGAAAGGGTGGTTGCCTTCCAACTCAAAGTAGTTTTGGATGACACTGATTTTCTAGACCCATTTCAAACTGGCTTCAGAGCGGGATATGGAGTTGAGACTGCTATGGTCGCCTTAGTCGATGATCTCCACATGAGTATTGTCAGGGGGAGTGTGTCCCTGTTGGTACTTCTGGACCTCTCAGCAGCATTCAATACCATCGACCATGGCATCCTTCTGGAACGCCTGAGGAGATTGGGAATCGGGGGCACTGTGCTTCAGTGGTTCCGGTCCTACCTCTCGGGCAGGTTCCAGATGGTGATGCTTGGGGATAGCTGCTCCGCAAAGAAGGAGCTGCTGTGTGGCGTACCACAAGGTGTCATCCTTTCCTCAATGCTGTTTAACATTTATATGAAACCACTAGGAGAGATCATCCAGAGGCATGGGGTGGGGTGCTATCAGTATGCTGATGACACCCAAATATATTTCTTTATGCCTTCGATAACAGCATCAGCTAAGGATAGTGTGAATGAATGCTTGGAGGCGGTAATGGGCTGGATGAGGAAAAACCAACTGAAGCTGAATCCAGACAAGACGGAGGTGCTTGCTGTCAAAGGCTGCAACCTGGGTTTGGAGGTGTGTCAATCAGTTCTGGATGGGGTTACACTCCCCCTGAAAGACTGTGTTCGCAGCTTGGGGGTGCTTCTGGATCCGTCGCTCCAAATGACAGCCCAAATAGATGTGACGGCCAGAGTGCCTACTATCAGCTTCAGCTGATACGCCAGCTGTGCCCCTTCCTAAAGTTGGAAGACCTAAAGATGGTAGTACACGCGCTGGTAACTTCGAGGCTCGACTTCTGCAACGCACTGTACATAGGGCTACCTCTGTGCCTAGTCCGGAAACTTCAACTAGTTCAAAATATGGCAGCCAGGTTGGTCACTGGTACGTACACCTAGGGGTGACCATATTACGCCAGCTTTAAAATCTCTCCACTGGCTGCCAATTAGTTTCCAGGTGAAGTATAAAGTGTTGGTCATTACCTTTAAAGCCCTACATGGTTTGTGTCCAGGTTACCTGCGGGATCGCCTTCTCCCATACAATCCGTCCTGCATGCTCAGGTCCTCTGGGAAGAACTTACTACAGTCGGCCAAGACTAGGCTGACAACCGTTACCCAGAGGACCTTCTCTTCTGTTGCTCCCAGACTGTGGAATGTCCTGCTGGAGGAGACTCGTCAACTTAACAGTCTTTTAGAATTTAAGAAAGCTATAAAGACTGTTCTCTTTCGGCAGGCATATCCAGTGGAATTTTAGAATGTTTTTAGGGTGTTTTAAAGATGTTTTTAGGATGTTTTAATTGTGTGTCATTTTTTGATCAGTTTTATGTGTTTATCATATTGTTGTTCCCTGCCTTGATCCAAATGGAGAGGCGGGTAAGAAATAAATTATTATTATTATTTGGACAAATGACACCACAGTTAAAACCACATCACTTCTCCTAGGTGAGATGTATTTCATTAAGTGCACTGACGTATCAGAAGTAGAATTAGTAAGGCCATTGTTTCAAGCAGTTAGGGAGCAATTTACATACTACTTCCATTAGTATGGTCTGACCCAGTTGACTGGAACACTCGGTAGTAAGTGTTCACCAAACCATACATATAGATGTAAAGAGATATGGAACACAAAGCAGGCAAACATCTGCATTTAAAAATACTTTGCCAGTTGTAATCTTGGCTTAACCATGCTTCATTTTTGCCAGTGGCCACAGATAATATTACAATTTTCGTGTAAACTGAAATATAAGCTTAAAGACTAAGGTGGCCTCACCTCTGAGGGGAGAGCAAATGCACAAGACATTTGGAAGGGCCAGGATCCAGAGCTCAGAACCTGTATGCTAAAGTCCACTGGAAGAGAAAAGCAAAGAATTAATTAGCTAGCTAAATTTATTCTTCTGGCATTATATATAGTCTCAGCATAAATATGCTTCAAAAAGATATATAAAAATGAGGCGGCGACTGTTTTTTTAGAGCTGGGAGATTTTTTTATGGGGAGATCATAGGCATGTTTCTTGAGCTCAGGATCTAATAGATCACTTTTGAAATTATAGATCTTGCCCAATCCAACCAACCAGCAACAAATATTTCCATTTGCACAACTAGTGTGGTCCAATACATTTCTTATCTGAGTCAACTAAATAAGTTCCTCGAGCTAGAAGGCAACACCTTTGGCATGCTGCACTTTGCTTGACCCTCCTCTCTGCTTATAACACACAACCTGGGCTCCTGCATATTTTGTCAACACTAGCCGCTCAGGGCCATAATATACAATAAACAAATATTCATAAACTGTTCACTTTCATCACAGGCTATAAAAAATCTGGATCACTCAATAATTCAGCGTTAACACAAATAATTTAATTTAACTTTACTTACAATCTAACGGCTCCGAATTGGACAGGTGCTTTTTGAACTGCTCATTCAAGTCTTTGCTTACACCAATATCTTGGAACATCCTCTGAAGCTTTGAGGTATACTCAAAGCCACAAGCTTGCTGCAATGAATCAAAGAACAATATTGTAAGGTAGTGCATTTTGAGAGAGGAAGAAAAGAACCATGCATTCATTCTATTGCAAGATCTAACTTCCAAATTCTGGAATAATAGAAACTAATTAAAAGATTACATATTCAACAAACCAGCTCCATACTTGAGAAGTTAGTAGGACAAACAAAAATAAAACCCAGCCATCTTAACCAGTTTGAGCAACTGAGACCAGTAGTCTTCTAGAAATTGCTGCTGGCAACTAAAGCATATATAAGTAACGCTTATCCTACTATGCTTTAGTTTACTGACTGATATTTTATGGTTTTGCTGCTGCAAGTATTCAATGATGTAATTTTTATTGTTAACATTTTGTGTTGTTTTGTATGTTTTAAAGTTGTGGGCTGCTTTGGGACATTTTATTTTAGAATAGAAAAGTAGGATAAAAATAACTGGAAATACAACTGATAAAATTAAATATAAGACACATTCTTGAAAGTACATTTCCCCCTATCAAGAACATTTCATTATACTTTACCATAAAAGGCAAAAATTTGATTAGGCCTAAAGTAAATTTGAGGTGCAGCGGGTAATACCAACAATATTCTTATCAAACAAAAAGGTTTGAGCAGCAACTTTAAAAGGGAAACATCTGCAAAATGGAAAACTTGGGTGGTTAGTTTTTTGACACTTTCTTTCATGGGCAAGGAGGGTGGTTTAAAAAAAGCCAGCTCGTAACTTCCACTGGGAGTTGGGAAGCCATAGCTTAGTGGTAAACATTTATTTTGCATGCAGAAGACCACAGGTTCAATTTCCCAACATCACCACTTAAAAAGATCTCAAGTGGAAAGGCTGGGGATGATCTCTGCTTAAGATTGTGGATTGCTGGTGCCAGTCAGAGTTGACATATGGAACTAGACAGAACAATGTTTACACTCCATATTTAGCCACTTGATATTTGCAAGACTGTTGCTGGAACAAAACAAAGGGCTGATTTTAAGATCCTGATATGGCAGCCACCTTACATTCCATTGTGTAGCTATTCCCAGCAACTGGCAGCCTGTATATGAGTGGTACCTACCATGTCCATGCTTTGCGCCCATCATGGTAAACCTTTGCAGCAGTATGCAGAAAAAATTCAGATCTTTGTATGACAACTACTGCCCACTAACAGGTCACCAGGAGCTGCTGTTTGACAGAATTTACAGAGACTGTCATATACCAGGGTGGTCAAGTTCTTTGGCCCTGGGATGCTTTAATGTATTAGCTTCAGTGATTCACACAAATATTCACTATGGAAGATTAGTGAACCATTGTAGCAGCACTTGCTTAGGTCTGGAGGCTGATCACATAGGGAGAAATTCTGGCAACAGGAATCGAAAGTGTAAGAATCCTAGTACATTCAAACAAACGTGTTCAACAGCACAAAGCATACTGATGTATATTACCAGCTTTATTTCACATTCTGGGAAAGAACGAAAGAAAGAAAGAAAGAAAGAAAGAAAGAAAGAAAGAAAAGGAAAAATGGTCTGATGGAAGTCAAGACCACTTGCCTTCAGTTTGGAGATCATGCTTGCTTCAGCATCATCGCTAGCACTGTTCTGGTGTACAAGCCGCTTTGCCAACATTTTGGCATAGAATTTTTGAAACACGTCTTTGTCTTCAATATACTTGAAGACAACCATCTGGAAAGAGCAGGTATTTTTAGTATTTACTTTCAAAACACAACTGTATTCAAAATATAAGCACCACAGTTGATGTATTTTCTTTCAGCATCTTGGCTAAAACAGTCTGCAAACTGAATTACTTGAATGCAGAAAGTATCTTAGCATATAAAAAAAACTCACCACTTGATTGAGTGTGTCTTCAAGCTCAGCTTCCTCTGGATTCTTCGAGCTGCAGTCAAAAGTGCATTATTTGTTAAAATTCAGCATGTTTATAGCATTTGCAACTCATGAACCCTCCTTTGCTTTTCAGTACAACAAATTTATAATATACAGAGCATAGTTACAGCACCTTTAGTTCAATTTGTTAGGTGACTAAAAGCTATCCTAAATGTCAGGGTAGCTAAGCAATGTCCAGCTATCCCCTAGAATTGTACAAATGGGAATATTCTTAGTTAGCCTGGAGAGAGATTAGACATAGACCTCTGGGCCTGTGTGTTCCCTTATCCACTACCCACACTGCCATGTGACATGAATGATTGAACTGGGAGATCCTGCAGACACCTAAATTCAGGATCTTCCTTGACCTTTGAGACAATACCTCATTAAAATCAAAAATCCACAGTTGGGCAATACTTTTATTAGTACCAACCAAAATTATACAAACGTGCAAGCTTTTGAATTCTCCGGAACGCTTCATCATGCTAGATGAAGGGGTGGGGAAAGAAACAGGAAAGTCCAAAACGTTGGCCAGACATTGCAGCCATGAGATCTGCAGTTTAGATAGCCCCAGTCTGAAAATGATGGTTGTAGACTGAATGAATTAACCAGTGGTAGATATTGCAGGCATCAGATTATATCTAGCAATAAATTTTGGGAAGGAGAAGCAGCAATGGTTCATCTCTTTTTCCAAAAATATAAAGGCTGACTCTAATTCAGTTCTGCCTTTGCTCTATCTTTGATTTTTTTTATAACCTAATTATATAGCATGTGAACCCAAAGTGCAGTCCCTGGGGAAAATGTATAGACCCGAATAGACCCCCAAGAAAAGCTATATAGATGAGCAATTCTGACAGAACATTTCTATGGGCATGTGTCTAAAGGTGACCTACACACAAGAATAAACAAAGTGAATCTCACACAAAAAGGGTACTGTAGGAGAGGTTGGAGGAAGGGGAGCACTGACAATCATTAAGTTGTTAAAGCCCATATTAAAGTTTACCAGCGCCTAATCAGCCAATTTCAATAAGTGGAGGTGTGTGCGTATGTGTGTTTGTTTGCACATGCATACTTTGATAAGCGTCCACATAAGCTGTAAAGCAAAAGAAAAAGACAACTTATATTCCTTCCATTCTCCTCTCGAAGCTAGGCTGGCTTGATGTACTTCTCCATAACGAACAGCTACTTAATAGGATGAGTCCCCTGTGACCAGGCATCTTTTTACTTTCACACCTCTATGCTCTCCCACATCAGTCCCTACTGCTTCCAGCTTCTGCTTACAACTTGCACCCTGCCTGTATTCCTGTTCTTATAACCTATGTTGCAAGGTTGGATGCCTGGTAGCTGTATAGAATAGTCCCCCAGCCCAATGTACTCTGAAGTTGATCTTAGTTGTTATAAATGGCTGCGGTCCTTCTGCTTTGCTATCTTTTGCAGCATCCGCAATTAAACATAAACTTCTACGTAAGTGTTGCCCTATTACTCTAAAAGGGACCAAGTTGCAATATTCCGTTGATTATTAATAGACTGTTACCTAAGCAGCCGACAGCAACATTTCTCATTACGTTTTCGAAACGGCACATCTCCAACCTGCAGCGATTATAAGGTGGGAATATACACTGGTGGCCAAAATTGTGGACACTTTTTGACATTTTCATGTTTTGCAACTTTGAATGCTTATAGAAAATGTTCTGTTTCACAAAGTTCAATTGTTTGTACATCGTGAAAGAGAATTTAATGCTGAATTCAAAACAAAAAACAGAATGCAAATACCTGCAGTTAAAAAGAAGTTGTACTGCAAATACTGCAATCACGATCAATTTACAGTAAAACCTGACAAAAACATATCAGATACGTTATGATTGAAATGTAGTATCAGTATTTGGTAGGGAAGCCTTTATTTTTGGAAATAGCATCACAGCGATGTCTCATAGAGCCGACAAGTGATTTAAGCTCTTCCTTCTTTATGACATGGTTCCAGGAATCATTTATAGCCTCAATTAATTGGCTTTTATTTGATGGACGCCTCATTCGTACAAGAATTTTCAAACAGTGCCACAAATTTTCTATCGGGTTCAGGTCAGGGCTGTTTCCTGGCCAGGTCAACAATTGAATGTCCTTTTTGTGAACCACTGTTTGCATATTTTTGCTGTGTGACAGGGAGCTGAATCTTGTTGACAAATAAATGGTGCATTGTTTGGAAAGAGATCCCTGATGGAAGGTAACAGTTTTGGTTCCAGGATGGTGTCAATGTATTTTCGTGCGTTTAGCATGCCATTGATTACATGAAGGTGGCCAACACTATCTGCTGGCATACATGCCCAAATCATAACGCTTGTTGGGTATTTTACAGTTGCCTCAATGCAGTCAGGATGTAACTCTTCTCCTACTCTACGTCTCACATATTTTTGCCCATCACTACCAAATAAGCTTATCTTACTTTCATCACTCCAAATAACTTGCTTCCACTGATCTGCTGTCCATTCACTGTGTTCTTTTGCCCGCTGTAGTAGTTTCTGGTGCTGCTTTAGATTCAGAAATGGCTTTTTTCTCAGAATCCTATCTCTTAGTCCAAAATCTGATAGTCTTCTCCTTATTGTTCTGGAACTGACAGAAACACCAGTTGCATCAAGTATACCTTTGATGGCCTCAGATGAAATTTTTCTCTCCTTGAGACACAGCCTTTTTATTCTTCTGTCATCAACAGATGTGCACTTTTTACGGCCTTTTCCTGCCTTGTTTTTAATTGACTTTGTTTCGTTATATCGTCAACAAAACTTTTGAACTCCGGATGTAGTCACTGATTGACCAACGTGCCTTGCAATTTTAGCATAGGAAAGACCTGATTCACGTAATACAGCAATTCTGCTTCTTCTTCTGGGTGTCCAATCAACTCTTTTCCTTGGTGCCATTTCACTATTTATGATGTACAATTTTTATATGAGAAATAATTCAAATATTCACAATCTCCAATTGTGCCTCAGATACAGTGATATTTGTTCTGTCTACAGAACAAACAGCAAAACTGACTTTCCCCAACTTGAAACATGAGGTAACACAGCTACTGCCATATGATTGGTCCCCAAAACAAGGACTGTGATTGGCCAGTACGGTTTGCAATTCCAACCTGCTTCTCAACTCAACCACAACTTGTGTTTCTTTTTAGAATAAAGTAAGCATAACTTTTTTAAAACTGCAGGTATTTGCATTCTGTTTTTTGTTTTGAATTCAGCATTAAATTCTCTTTCAATTGATATATAAACATTTGAACTTTGTGAAACAGAACCTTTTCTATAAGTATTCAAAGTTGCAAAACATGAACATTTCAAAAACTGTCCACAATTTTGGCCAACACTGTAGTATTTCTTCATTACATAGTATCCATTATATCTTAGACACGATTGTAAACAAGGAGGCCAAACAGAGTCATACAGGATGATATAACATTCAACCATTTCAGATTCAAATGTACCTACTAGATGGCAGGCAAAAATTAGAAGTGTAAGTGTGCACAAGACTCCTTGATCAAGGATTAGAATGCTGTGTTATTTCATAACGGTGTGTGAAACAAATTCTAGGAAATGAGAGGCTACAGAGCTCCCACTGGGTACGTACCTTTTCTTTAGCAAAGAGTCACAATACCGTGCCAACAGCTCGGGGGATTTACTGGATGACTGGGCCATTTTTGTCACTGCATTGTTATTTATAAATCGACCACAAGCCTGTGAAATGCACAAGTGAAAATTTTAGATGTCTTCAAAATCAGTAATAATGAATGTTGACTACAGAGTTTAAATTTATTTACCTTGTCTAAAGCAGCCACAAAACCAGCATCGTTGTTGAAAGCAGACATGACCAGTGCATTGTATTTCTTATGGACATCCAATACTGTTTGTACATACATTTTTGGATCCTAGGAATTAAAAACAAGATGAAGACAAACTCGATCTATTTCCTAAACTGTTTCTTCAGATGCATATTTCAATGTTTAACTGAAACAAAATTTGAACTGAAACTACATTTGAAACTTTAGATAGAAATGCTAGCTTGAACACCTCATTACTTCAACACAATGCTATTGTCTAACAGAAAATCTTTTTGATTACTTTACCAGCAATGCAAACTGACTTACTAGGAAGAAAAACATCTTGGATATATTTCACTGTACCAAAACATTTTTTTTAACAAGGAAGGAAATTAAGAGTAGAAGAGGTCTCTAGGATCAAGTAATAGTAAAAAAGGTAAAGTTAGAGAAAACTGCAGAGGTAAGCGAGGAGATAGCTCTGTCCTGGGCAAAGACGGATGAGAAAGTGGGGAGGAGGCAGAGATCACTAGATCTTGGTCACGTGGTCCCTGGCAGTAGAAGGAATAACCCACTGTTGGATGCCTCTTCACACAAGGAATTTACATTACTACCTTGCATTCTCTCATATAACTCAATTACTTTTGTCCTAGAGCTAAATACTCTTCTCATCTTTAATTTCTTCATTATAAAAGACTACCACTAAGAGTGAGAATCCTGGGCTAAACTCTGACTTGAACTTACCCCATACCGAACAGATTGCTGCCATAACATGGATTAGATTCATTTACCCCATGCTTATTTTTCACAATATGAAATAATGTGCTGTAAGCTTGTAAACAGATTTTTCTCTTCAAAAATTGACATTGTGCGTAGTATATCATTTGACAAGAGATATTACTTTATTTATATCATGCCTTCCCAAGGAGCTTAGAGTGAGATACATGGTTCTTGCCCTCCACATACACCTTCATTCTCACAATTACCCTGTGAAATGAGTTAGGCTTAGAGATGGTAACTGACACACACACACACACACACACACACACACACACACACAGTCAAGGCTGATCTGAGCTTGCATTTTCCCAGAACTAGTCTCACACTCTAATAATGAAACCTGCATGTTAACATTCCTTAACAGTGGAAAAAAGACTACATCTTATTGATCTACCATGAACATCAGTTGAAATTCGGGGTCTCTTTCCTGTCCTTGCAAATTCCACTAAGCACTAGTTCTCATTGACACAGTAAACCCTCATCTGGCTATACTGCTTCAGCCAATGGGAGAGGGCTCATAAGGTTGAATGATTCCTCACATACAGAGAAAATGCCTAATTACAGAATGCTAGCTCATCAAGAAGGCGAAGCCAGAACCATTTAACCTGACATTGCCTCGATTTCAAGTTTCTATATGGAGGGTTATGTAAATGGCATTCATTTCTAACAGCTAGACATGCACCGAGAGTTTCTGTGCACTCAGATTTTAAGTAACCGCCTTCCAGGCCCACCCGCTCCTAGTGCTTTTGTCTGCTTATCATTATTCCATCCTGTGGAATACACTTTCCAAGGATGTGTCCCTATTTTACCTGCACAGATGTGTCTTTCTGAAGAATCACTTTACTGGCTGACCAGACTTTTTTTAAACTGAAACTATTAAGTTCACCTGCCATTCTATTATCTGGCAGTTTTACTGGATGATTGCTCGGTTCTCTATTATTTTAGGGGCTGTACAATTTTAATGCAAGATTATTATGGGGTTTCTCATTTATCCTTTTAGTTTTCTACACGTCCAACTGAAGAGAAAGTAGTTTTAAAATACTGAAATACAACTATTTGCCTTGATGTTCTCAGATTACAGTTTTCAAATGCCTACATGCAGAGATTTTGGGACACCCTTACCCCAAAAAACTTTGCAAACCATCACTGCTACCATTATCTTACCCATGCTTACTGCAATCTCCCTTCTCAAAGTCCTCTGATTGCTTGAAAACTAACACAGTTGAAAGCTCCTTTTGTGGCAGATCCCCTGAACCACCCACTGATGGGAGTGCTCTGAATATGGCTTTTCAAACTTCTTTTTGAATAGGATGTCGAAAGACTAGCTGAAAGGAGATTGCAAACCAAGAGGCAGCATGACATGTACCCACTCTTATCTCTGTGCTTGTGTACTGCTTATTATAGACACAGTCCTGAAATCAATCTCTGAAATGACTTTGGGTATTCCTGGCCCCATAAGAAAAGTCTATTTGCTATATTGCAGTTTTTCCTATCTTTTTGTAAATACAACGGCAGCTTTTTCAACTCTATGAAATAAACAAATGTATTACGAATTTGGGACGATGCATACGGGTATTTAATATAAATCATTCTGAAGAAATACTTGCATTTAGCGCAGCTTCTCCACATTTTTCAATAGCAGCTAGACCCTGATTATGAATGTGCGTTTCCAGAAGTTTTTTCAGCTCTCCAAGACCGTCCTGGATTCGGGACACAAGGTTATACATGCGACCCAAGTCTGGAAGAAAAAGAAGCAAATAGATACTCTCGTCTGTACTGCCATTTCTGCTCTCACTGAGAACTAGTAAGGAAGAGTCATATATTAACAAATATATTAAAATAACCCAATCAATTGTAAATCCCGAGCAACGCACCCAACCGGCTTTGCATCAAAAGACAAAAGGTCAATTTAAATGTCTTTGCATAAATAGTAAACTACATTTTAAAATCCATAATGATAAAAAAAAAACACCAATTAAAAGTCATGGATAAATCCACTTTTGTGAAATGTCTTAAGTTGATGACACATCACTTAAGGAGAGGTGTTCCATATTAACAGTTTTATTGACGTTAAGATTGTTTTTGCAACTGTAAGCCTTGGAAACCTGATCAATTTAAGGGAGTGTAAACTGAATAGGCACAGCCATGTTGGCAAACAGAATCCTTCAGTGTGTTTTGAGTTGGGAATCCAAGAAAACAAAGTTTACTCAACTACTATGGTTATAAGGCTAATAAAATCCAATAAATTCACAACATTAGTTCTCTCATCCTTTTCATTAGAGTTGTTTGATGTTCTATAAAAATAGGACAGTATGGTATTGTTATTGATTCAGGACTAATAGTGTTCCACACAAAGCCATCTATTTCTGCTTTTCATTGCTCATAACCAGTGATGTGGGGTTGGATAATTTTTTTGCAGAAAGATTTTCTATTTTTAGAAATGCATTTGTTCATAAAATTAATCAGTAGCATAATAAATGGATACAATAGAAGTTAAATTGGGAAACTGGAAAGCACACAATACCAGTCAAACCTAAAATCACAGTTATAATTCACTTTTTTCAGGTGAGTATCCCTAAGAATTAATAGTTAATGTTTTCAGTGCCTTCACTTTTTGTCTTAAAATCTAAATAATGTAAGGAAGGGTATGCTACTGAGTTGTCATGTCGAATAATTATCAAGTAAAGCTATAAAAATACTTTTAGATAAAGCTTTATATATTTTTTAAATAATCTGCAAATGTCAGCAAATGTCAGTATTCGAGGCTAGAGGTGTTTTAAAAAATGCTCTATACCACCGGAGAGAATATACTCCCAAACAAGAGAACCAAGCTGTTATTCCTAAACTAGGCGTTCAAAATAAAACAGAGCTAAAACCCACCAAGGAATAGCAGCATATACAAGTCCGTTGTACCTCTGAAGGTTATGGAAGAGACTACTTAAAAGCTGTTCAGATATCTGAAGCCGCTAAAGTTGCCTCAGGTGAAACAAATGATGTGCAGATACAAGGTACAAAATGCATTCATGATTATTTCCACTTGTACATCTCAACTCACTTTTTCCCCTTTACATAATGCCTGCCAATATTTTATAGCTAGGCCAATCTGCTATTTTGTCCGCTGATGTAAGTGATACTCACCTTGCTATTTAAATTTTAGATCTTGGTAATCACTGCAACTTAGCCTCACCAACAGTTGAAAATATATGTATATATATACACAAATGTGGTTTGTGTGGGCATTTTACTACCCCCAAGCCATTTTCCAATGTATCCTTGGGTTATAAAAAAATCTGAAGAAATATACAATACTCAAACATCTATAGCCAGAAAACACACTTTCTCAAAGAGATGAAATTTTTCCTTTCAGTTGACGTTTTCCCTTCCTCATTGCATATAGAATAACCAATGCAATATCTGTTCCTTTTAAGAAGCTATTGTTTTTTATTTTCAATTTGAAACAACAAAAACTATGCTTTAAATTCAAAATATTGGAAAACTACCATAAACTGTCTAGGTGAAATTTTAGATAAATGTTTATTACTACAAATAACTAACGTTTGTGATGTTGTAGGGTATTTTTTTTAACAAATCTGTCTCAGGTGACCAGGTTTGGGGGGGGGGGGAATTAAGCCTGTTTCCCCTAGAAAACAGTTTTCGTCAGGGAGGAAAAACACCACAAGACATTTTTTTACCTCCATACTTTACATTTTTGGAGACATAAAATCACCCCATATGTGAAATGAAGGGATTCTTGGCATATTTTTGGCCTTAGCAGTTTTTGTTCCAGAGAGCTTCGGCTATGGGGCGGTATATAAGTAGTAGTAGTAGTAGTAGTAGTAGTAATAATAATAATAAAATAATAATTGTTACGTAGCTAAAATTTGGGGATGATATACAAGTGACAGTAGGTAACAATATCCTGGGAGGAATATGTTGTAGGTCTACTTTTGTGCAAATTCTACAATTTTCACAAGTGTGTTTGGGGTACCCCTTTAGGGCCACCTCATTGCAACAGCAGAGATAGCTACCCAGCACAAATTGGCTGGCAAATGTCTACAAGTTAAATTTGCGACAGCTTACCTTCATTTTTGTCAGCATCTAATAGGTTCTGAAATTCTGTGTGAAAGATCTCCAAATGTTTTTCAATGAGTACTTGTTCGCATTTCCGTGCTAGTTCATCTTGTGTGCTCTCATGTAGATATACCTGAACCCTACGCTGTTCCTCCAGAAGACGAGCTTCTGCCTGCAAATAATAAAATCCCACTTAAAAGCAATGTTTGAATATCTATAACTTGTAAGCTGCAATAGCTCAAGGGTGGTTTTCCTGTTACATCAATGCTGATGAAATGTTATGGATCAGTATGTGAAGAAATGTTCAGAGGAGAGCTAGTTTTCAAAATCTATCCCACTTGGACTAAATGGAGCTAGATAGATCACTGGTCCATTTAGCTCAATATTGCTTAAAGGGAAGAGGGTCTCAAAGATCTCAAGGAGATACTGGGTATGAAACTTGGGACCTTATGAGTTCACAAAGCATGCACTCTAGAGTGAGCTAATGGCCCTTTCATATACTTCTTTATACAATTATTGGCTTACCTTACTAGTCAGCCTCTATTTCTGCTCAACAGAAACCCCTTCCTCCCCCCTCCTCTGGCATGCACAGAGGGTTGAGGGAAAGGTGGGGATTTCTCTCATTTGTATTGGGGTATAGTGAATGTAAGAAGCAGCAGGAAAGACACCTGCCATATCTTATCTTCCCCCAAAACTAAAGTGCGAGAGAAGTCTCAAAAGAGGGAATGCAAGCTGCAGGGCACCATATTCATAAAAGGATCCCTATAGAGAGCAAACGCTGACGTTCTCTGGATGTTTCAAGCACTGTTTTAGAAAACCTTAAGAAAATTTATTCAATGCCCATTTCTCTATGTCAAACTAAAGACAGATTCTTGTGGTGCTGCTCCCATACAGAAGTCACTGGAAATGCTGCCACAAAGTAGAAGATCCACATGGCGTAGTTGCCCAACTTCCATGTGGACTGGCCCAACTGTGTGTAGCACCTCTATGGCCTCAGCCATCTGTAAGAGTGATGCTTGCAAAGAGTCTGCGCAACGCAGGAAACCCATGCAATAAATATTTCTGTATGTTACAGCTGCTATGTGGACAAACTATCATGGGGATGCAGTTTTAAGTTGCATGATGTATGGATCAGTGGAAATATATGATAATTTCATTACTGTTTACAAGCCATGTGAAAATGTTCCATTCGCAACCCCAAATGCAAACAGGAGCAGGAGCATAATTCTTGGGGAAATTCTGCAATTTCCTTAGCTGGCATTCGAAAATGCATACCTCCAAAAATGCTCATTCCTCCCCACCCCGGAACACACACATAACAAAAAAAACATTTTCACGCTTTAGTCTACAGGGTCCATGCTTGGAAAGAGTGCATTTTTTGTGTTCGAGAACGCATGTTTTTCCTTTTCAGGTGTGAGGTGCGGAAGAGAGGCACACTTGGGAGCAAGAGGTGGGAAATGGAGAGCCTCAACAAGCTCGAACATTGCTCTTCCTCCCATCCCTATGGATTAGCTCTTCAAACCTTTCATACATGACATAATCAGTTCATACAACAGTAAATATCAATAGCATACTGGTAATTATGAAGGAAATGGCTACAGTCTATTTCAGCAACCCTTCTGCAAACCACTCTGCAATTCCTACCCTCCAGGACCAACATTATTTATTTCCACCTATTATAATTGGCACCATTCTTCTTCTCATATTTTAATGTATTTATTAAGTGGAAGGGCTGTTATGTTCATGCAAGGAGTGGGCAACTTGAGACCCTCCAAATGTTTCTGGGCTGCAACTCCCATCAGCCTTAACCAACATAGTAAATGGTGAGGCATGATGAGAGATGCAGTCCAACAACATCTGGAGGCCACAGGTTGCCCACCTCCACTTTATGCCCTGCTTGTAGACTTCCCAGAAATATGAACCTGCTCGGTTATTAAGATCCAGCAGGAGATGCCCTTTGGGAGGTACCTCCACTTCCAGAAGCCCGTTTTCTCCTGTGTTGCTCCCAAACTTTGGAACACTCTCTCTTTGGAGTTGTGACTAGTCCTCACACTCTCTGCATAGAGAAAGGGGGTCAAGACACATCTTTTTAACTTTCAAATTATAGATTTTAAGGTTGCTTTTAGCATTTGACTGTTTTCATTTGATTACTAAAAAAAATGCAGGCGATAAAAACAGTAAACCGCCTTGGCTGGCTTCAGACAGGCAGTCTAGAAATATCATAAATAAGTACATACACACAAAGCTATACACATTCAACTGGCCAGTGCTGGATAAGCCCTTAGTTTGATCCAGCAGGACTCCCAATGTTCTTATAATCTTTCGGGTACTTGGCAGTGGACCAGGTAGACATGGACCATTCAAACTTGTTTTCAAATCCCTGCTCACCACAGAGCTTCCTGAATGATCTTGTCTACTCATTTTTACTTCAACCTACCTCACAAGGTTTTTGGAAAGATCAAATGATACAAACTCATCTACACCATTCTGAACTATGTGGAGGAAAGATGGGATACAAATGTGAAGAATTTTCCTTTTCAGATAGGTCAAGATTTTGGCTTCCTTGGAACTAGAAAGCTTCTCATGAAAGTAATGAGGGTAAATATGGCAGTTAATTCAACTAATAGTGCCTTTTCTTTTTGACAAACTATACATGTGGAAAGTAAGGATTTCCCTTCTTCCCTGACAACTTTCATCAGTGACCCAATTCACAAGGGATGAGTACAGTGCACAAGCCACACATTTATCGTTTCTGCTCTTAATGTTTTGTGATGTGTGTAATCGAAAACTCTGGGTTATTTATGGGTTAAACAACCCAGAATTAACCCAATGATTGCCCATGGATTAATAATGGAAATGAAGATCATGTGGCCTGCATGCTCTGCTCATCCCCACAATTCCTGGGTTAAACAACCCAGGAATTACCATCATGATAAGCTATCTCCAGCATCAAATTTATCTGATCTTGAAACAGCTGCAGTGACCTTCACACGGCTTTCTTCTGTATCCTGAAGCCAGCAAGTTTGAATGAGTCAAATGTCTAGGAAAGGAATTACAGCCATTCCTTCATTCCTCAATAATGCTAAACCCAGAGTTTTTAGTTAAATGAGATCAGATGAAAAACAATTAGTAAAAATAAATAAATAGTAACTTCAGAAATTATGAATGGAAGATGAAATGGAAATAGGTTCCCCTTCAAATATCATAGACAGTTTCCAGAAGCAGGTAGGGTAACATCACATACCTTTTTCATGTATTCTGTAACTGGATTCTGTTGCAGAAATTCAGTGCTCTCTCTTGTATAGAATCTCTCTGTGTCAGCAAGAAATTGAGATTCAAAGGACTCTTTGTAGACTGTCAGTGTAGGCCCCTTAGCAAAAGTATCATCTTCATTCAGCCCCAGCTCCACTAAAAGCAAGAGGGCAAAAACAAGTAAGTTGGTTGTATGCTTCAAGATACAATTCTACTGAATATAGGTTTCATCCAATGGTCATACCTGTGTCAAATGAACTGCACACATAGTAATCCAATCAAAAAGGATTCAATCAATTTTACCTAAGAAAGCTAACATAGGATGGGGAAGAAGAACCTACATGCAAGACTGTGTAACAGGCATTATGGGGCTGAAACCATAAAAGCTATAAACTTGGCTATAAACTAATAATATATCATGGCCATAAACTGTAATAATTGCATTTATTTGTTTTATTTATTTTGAAATGTTCTCTTAGAATCCAAAGTTGCTAGTATCTTCTTCTTTGAAAGAAGTTAATATCTAGCCACTGCCGAAAAGGGTGTTAGAAACTAGTACAGAGCCCCATAATGCCTCCTAACTTAGACTAAAATAGGTGTGACTATTTTTTCTAAATGCAGTACAATTCTAAATCTGTTTACTCAGAACTAAGTCCCAAACATGATCAATGGGATTTGCTCACAGGTACGACTGCCGCCTTAGTAGCTTCACTGAAGGAAACATTTGGCCTGGGTAGCTTTCATTTGTGGAAACTGCATCACTAAGGAGTGTTTTCCTCAAATCACAAACCTACATTTTTTTTCTGGAAGTTAATCTCGCCTAATGAATATGTTATACATTGTTACACATCTATATAGACATCCAGATACAAATGTCCTTGATTCCCAGTTTTTTATTTTTATTCCAAGTCCTCCCTATTCTCCTCCAGCCAAAAATATTGAAGTCCTGGCAAAGTCAAATCAATACAATTGTTTTCCAAGCTAAAGCACCTCGCCTGGCACTAAAACTATATTACAAGAAACCAAGTGGAGGAGGCTGGGGACTCCCACACCTTGCATCATATTATGAAGCCTTTCAGTTACGGCAGCTCCACTTTATCATTACGAAGGCAAACAAAAATTGGATATGTCTGGAAGAAGCATTGTTGAGTTAGGGCCCTTTATGGGCCCTGCCTTTTCAACCTATAAAAACAAAGGAGTTAAAACAATATCCCAAACCCATATACGAAGACTACATTCACAATTTGGAAAAAGTGGCTATCCAGGCTGTCTCCAGTGTGGTCTCCCTTCACCCCATTACAAATATACCCAGGCAATTTAGATATAACTAACATTATTAAAATCTCTGAATGGGGAAGAAAGGATATTTTTGATCGAGAGACTTTTATGTCCAGGATAAACCAAAAACAATACAACAACTCAGAGTTGACCTAGGAGACCTAGGCCTAGGATGGCTACAAGAAGTACAACTATCCCACATCCTTAGAGGTCCTAACAGATCCTAACGTAAAGACATGTGCACTTAGAACTTTAATAGGATTAGAACGAGCAATGCTAATGGTAGGGAAAGGAGGGAAGGGAATTGTATCTTTAATTTATACTATCCTAATAGACACTCAGATGGGTTCGATGGTGGGCTTGAAAAAAGTGTGGGAAGGAGATTTTGGAAGGGAAATAGATGATGCTAGCTGGAACAAATTATGGAACAATAGACCATTTAGATCTGTATCAGCTTCTATTTGAGAAACTTCTCTGAAAATACTGCATAAATGGTATCGTACACCAATACAACTAGCACATATTACTTCAACATGTAGCCCCCTCTGTCGGAGAGGATGCGGGGTAAAAGGCACATATTTTCATTTATAGTGGACTTGTCCACATATACAGGGATTCTGGACATTAGTACATAAAGAATTAATAGATATTACTAGAGAAACGATTGTATATGATCCAAAATTATTTTTATTATCAATATACAAAGGATCCAATGTAAATTTGAAATGTAAAGATTTATTATTATTCTTACTAACTGCCGCCTGCCAGACAATTACACAACAATGGAAAAAACTGGACAACCTGAGCCTATCTGCATGGTACCGAAATATATGGTCCGTGGCAATATCAGAAACAATAACTCATGATCTGCTTCTAATTCAAGGAAAAACAGAACCCCTATCCTTTTATGCTATATGGTGGAGACTTATCCAACATACATCACAACTGGACTTACAACAACATATGCCCGCTTTAGCTTTAAGCATCTGGATATTGTAACAACAAATGAAGATCACACAGTACAGTTATTAATTAGTATAATTGTTTATTTCATTTTTTTCTTTCTTTTTTCGTTTTCCTTTCCTTTTTTTGGTCTTGTTTTCTCTCCTAAAAATGTATTAATCATTTCTTCTTCTTTTTATATAACAGCTGTTTGGACATCAACTGTTAGGAGACTGATCAATTTTGGTTATATTTTCAAAAATAAAAATATTTTTAATTATTTTTTTTTAAAAATCTATACAGGCATCCATTTAACAAGCAAAGACCTTATATACAAGGCAAACCCGTGAAAGTGAGAAACAACATGTGGCTCTTGCTTCCTGATTACATTGGAAGTTTCCCACAAGGCCTAGAGCAGAGATGCCCACCTCTCACCCCCAATTCCCAGATACCTCTCCTTTTTTCCTCAACTTTTTAATCATTTTGATTTAGTTTGCTTTTTGTTCTAGTTCAGTTCCCCTTCCATGTACAGTGTCAAGCGCATACAAGCTTTTCATTCTTCCAGCAAATTTACACACTGACAGTGGAGTAGGCACTTACCCTCAGTGTGGCACAGTGGCAGCTAGGCCCTATTGTGACACACGTTAGTCTTGCTGCAAATGCAGAACAGACAAAAGGGTGTCTTAGCAAGCAGCTGAAAAAACTGGTGTGGTGTTAACTCTACTACACACCTCTGACTCCAGGAAGGAGGAAGAGCAAAGCACATGTAGTGAAACAAACGTTCCCTCACTTCCACTTTTCATGGGTTTGAGAAGGCCTTGGAACAGGGATAGGCAATGCTGTGCCCTCCAGATAGTTTGGACTAGAATTCCCATGATCCCTGACAATTGATCGTTTGGAGGACATTAGAAGATCCTCCCTGAAAGGATGGAACAAGACTGCAAATAATTAATACTTCACAGTCCTTCACAGGGCTGCAAAGAGTTGGCAAGGGGTTCATACCAAGACAAGGCTTTATCTTATGCAAGACTGGAAAGAAGACATTAGCAATGAAAACTAATTTTACCATAAGACTGAACAACTCCACTAATCAGTCTTGTGTTGATTGTTTCACCATTTCTTTCCTTTTCAATCAGCTTCAGCACAGCATTTGTTACCTTTGAAAACATGGATTAAGACATGAACTAGTTACTCAATCAAATAACATGCAGCACCCAAACACATACTTGAGAGCCCAAGGCGTCACAAAAATTTGTTACAAGGCAAATAATCATCTAGGTGATTATTTTATGATCTCCAATCACTCTACCTCTACCGGTTTGGATATCACAGTACATTCAAGGTTTATTGTAATGAAATGAGCTGTTTGCAAGCTCGCCCTCTGTGAGGACATCAGCCGCTCTCACTTCTGTTTTTGAATAACAGCAGTTTAGTGCTATGTCCAAATCTTAGACTAGGTTAATCTTAACTCTGGTTTGTCAAAACAAACCAACTTCATAACCCAGAGCACATTTCAAAACAAACCACAGTTAAGGTTAACTACAGTGTGTTGTGTCTGGATGAACTACAAAGCCGTGGTTAATAAAAAACAGAAGCAAACATTTCCAATCTCTTCCCTGAATCCATACTGGGGGCCATGAGCCTAAGGTTTACTGCAGCTCATTCCTATCACAATAAAAATGGCTTATCATGACATTTGAACCAGCTCGATGTGTTCAGTTCTCAAATTATAAATATTTATACCTCTACTAACCAGACAGAATGGACATCTACTTTCCATCTTTCTGAAAGTTACTCTTTTGCTCCATAAGTGACAAGGATAGGTTGCTTGCATGTAACTGTGGTTCTTCAAGTGTTCATCTGTGAACTCACATATATGGGTTATGTGCCTGCGTGGAACAGACATTTGGAACACTCTAGAGCTAAACAGTTTTAGGTGGAGTCCTGCCCACCTTCTCTGCACACACTCCGGGCATAGCTCCCACCTGCTTCTCAGTACCAATCCCGCCGCAGTGGAGAAATAAAGAAGGCACGGCACCAAAACAGGAAGGAGGATGGGTCCTGTGAGTTAACAGATGACTATTCAAAGAACTACAGTTACAGGCAAACAAGCTGTCCTTCTTTGTGGTCTCTACGAGTCATAGATAAGCTTCGCTGTTAATTGAGCCAGTACCACTGACAGACTCCAGGTCGGGACCGACAGAGAGGCTGGTGGATAGAGGTTTGTAAGTGCTTTAAGGAACTGATTAACATGAGGATGCGAGAAGAGAAAGAAATCTTCAATATTGTCATGATTAGCCAATTTATGTGTATATTGACATGGAAGTAAACGTCATGAACATCTATTGTAATGAACCAGTCTCCCTAATGCAGAAAGGGGAGAATGGAGGAAATTATAGTCATCCTGAATTTCTTCAGGCGAATCTAGCAATCGTCATCTCAAAGGTTGAGTACAGGTTGAAGACCACCAGCCTTTTTGGGGACTGTAAAGTACCTGGAGAAGAAACTTTGAGCAGGAGATAGATTTTCTATCACACCCTTGTTTAATAGAGTCACAATTTCTTCTCTTAGAACCCAAGCAGAGTGGAAGATCCCCATGGTGGTACTGGGGGAATTATCTTCGAATTCAATAGAATAGCCTGGGGTGGTGATAGAGAGCATCCACTTGGTGGTGGTGATGGGTTCTTGACACTGTTGTCTTAAAACAATTGCTTTGAGCGTTATTTCTGCTCTGGCTGGAAAAGGCAGGGTGGATCAATTTTAAATCAAGATGATATAACTACATAAGATGATTTATGTGCCCCCAAAAATACTGCTTCAAATATCTGATGCATCTTATATTTCTCACTTTGAAGTGTAGATATTTCCTGAGTTGACTGCTGTAATAATATAATTTGTCATATGCAATTTAATTCAGCATTTATAGAAATAGGGAACATAATTTAAAATCTAATGATTAGCCCATATATTACCATAAATGTTATAAATATTCATTTCTGATACTAATGCAAACTTTAGATAGCAATCAGGAGAAATACATACCTGCTTATTTAATGGCCTGAACAAGCAGTCCCTCCAGGTCACAAGTGCAAGCTAGGAAACAACAGAGGACATAATAATAAATACAAAAATAACTGTTTGTGATATCTGCAGTATGGCATACATTGAAGTTTTCATTTTCTTCCTTTGAGAAACATTTTCCAAGTCAGCTTGTTGTCCAAGGATTCCCTGCGTCTGGAATGGAACCCCTGCAAAGGACATCATTCAGGGAGGCCACTACCTAGATGAATTGGGCCTCACTAATTCCCAGTGTGAACTGAGAACATGCCCTAGACCAATGCTGGTAAGGCTTCAGGCTTATCGGAATCTACTTTTTTACTAGGAGCCGTGAGTCCATCCGCTGAAGCCATGTGCAAAATCGTGGCTTGGGAGGGGAGGTAGATATACCATGGCAGTGCAATCCTATGCATATTGATTTACTTAAACTGCCGAGTAGTAAGTATGTTTAGGAAAGATAGGGTGTCTCTGAGTGCATGGTCAAACCAGGAATTATATTTTTAGTGCCAGAATTGAGCACACAGACCTTTCACACAAAACCCCACTTCTGATTTCCCCAAAACTTTCTTTGATTCAGCAGACTTTGGGGGGCTTTTACTGGTTGCTATGTTAAACAATGAAATCTTTGACAATCTACTGCAAATTACCCAGAGATTTAACAGAAAACGCATAAGCACTGATCTGTCTGCCCCTGTCCTAGAGTACACCTAACATTCTACTGTGGATGAACATTATAGGGTAAGACAAATTGTGGGCAGGCTCTCTTTCGGGTAAGATTGTCCACCAGTACTATTCTTCTGTTAGCCTTTAACATAATATGTTAATCTGTGAAGTACTACAAAACTCTTTTGCTACTCCTTCTGGAACTTGAAGACTAGGTTTTAGCTATTCTTGATATTCTACATTCATACTAATAATTTTCACTATATTGAGAACAAGAGTATCTAGCGCATTCCATATATTAAATTAAAAACTTTTCACGGTCTAAATGTCACGCAAAAAGAAGTGACAAAGCTGCACTTTTAAGAGATTCATATTTCCTCATCTTCCTGACTGTTTTCTGGGTCATTCCATAACTGAAGGGAAAACACAAGCAAGGCTCTCAATCCCAAAGCACAACGGCTTGAGGTGTGTTTGTGGCCTTTAATTAGCCAAATCTTAATTCATAGCTTTGCTCTGCTTAAAAATATTTACTGCTACAATTATGGAGGGGAGCAGGGGGATTGAGCCTTAGAGGTGCAATTTATGGTCAGAGGAACAAGTCTCCACCTCTTGGAAAGAGGCAGGCCTAGCCACCCTTCCAAGCCAGCCAAAACATGTGGACCCCTGACAGTAAGACTTAAGTAATTTAGGGCGAAAACCTATCTGGATTGCCAGGAGACCCCGAGCTCCGAACTATCCTATGTCATCCTCCCCACCCAGATGCTGTTTGGGGGACATTGGATTGTTCTCTTACACTTGCAATTAGCATAAATATAAAATCTGTTGATGACTGAAGTGTCTTTTTCACTGTTCTAATAAGATTAAACACGTTAAAAATACTGAATGGTTATTTGACCAGTCAAATGCTCACTCCTAGATGAAATGAAGGACTAAAGAGAAAGGAATGGCATCCATAGTTTGGCAGAAACAGCAGAAAGTTGGTGTGCCCACAAAATGGAGTACCACCAGTGCATCATGAAGCTTGTTTCCATCATGAAGCTAAGAAACTAAGAGCAGCCTCAGTTTATACATTTACCAGTGGCCAATGCTGAAAGAACAAGATAGAGGAGCAGCATGAGCTCTTCCACACCATCCAACAGATAGAATCCAATGTGAATAAGACCTCCATCTGGTTGTCCGTTGATGTGCAGGGCCTGGCACAGTATCTTTTAGCGGAGGGGGCTTGGGGCTTCCATTCCATAATGCCATTTCAGGGATGGGTCCTCTTGTATGTATGGACCTGAGCTTAATGATAGCCTGAAATGCATGCACAGTGTGCTTCACAACCGAACACAACATTCACTGATATGCAAGTTATACATTCTCCCAGTGTAGAAATACACTGAAGGGCAAAGAAGACAAAGAACACCAGTAACCCCTATCAAGTCAGTAGCGCATGTTATATCTTATAGTGACAGAGCACACTAGCAATAAAAACCTCAATGAATCATGCCTGATTTCCAGAAGGAATTTAAACAAAATAATAACAGAAACAAAATAAATGCCAATATATTTTCTCTCTCTCATTTAAGCACAAAACCAGCACATCTTTCCACTGAAAATGAAAGTACACTTACTGAGTAGATTTCATATATTCCCTTGCGGCCTTCATCACACTCACGCCGAACCCAGTGTCGATTGAGGTAGGCACAAATCCCATTCAGGACTTTGCTTGAAAACCTGTAATCTTCCCACTGTTGAGTGTAGAATTTCAAAACGCTCTCATCCATCAAGTCTTCACCATCCTAAAAGAGGCAATTCACCAATAAAGAAGAGACATAATGCCAGAAATAACCAGGACTTGCTGTTGTCCTTCTGTATACATTCTAAGTTCAGAGCAGAGCTGGCACCTAACACACCCCTTGCCTGCTTCTTGCAGTGGTCTGGTTTGCTGAATGGAGCCCCACCCCTTCATTATCATTTTTATGCTCCCAAAGGAAGCAACACAAGGGACACCATCTTGCCATAGGCCGAGAGCATGCCCATGTTTGCTTTCTGCAAAGTCACAGACTTCCTTACTGCTCTTTCTGTGAGATGGGTTAGAGCTCTGCTTCCTTCATCATCTCAGACAGCCAAAAAAGCAACTTGCATAACTGTAACATTTATTTCAAGTGTTTTTGAATCATGTCCCCTGTTCCTAGCATTAATCTCAACGGGTTGATGGAAAATATAGCAGGCACTGTTTTTTGTTACATTTACCAGCTACCTTGCCCCAACGTAACACTGAGAATGCAAAATAGTAGCAGAATCAGTCTGATGTGAGACAACAGATTTCTTAATCTGTAACTGTACAGAGGGTTAATGCTAAAGCGTTCAATTTAAAGCATATTGGGGAAAGTATTTTTCTCTTTTGGAATAGTTATGCTTGTTGGATATTTATCTACTAATGTTCTGTTCAAATGGGTAGTGACACAGTTTGCTGTTCTAGAAGGAATAGACCAGGATTTGAGAAAATATTTGGTGTGGAAGTCCAGCTATTGCTAATACTGTGTTTTGGAGCAGTCTTTAAATTAAATTAGAATCAAGTCAAAAACTGAGATTTCACAGACTGGCATTTAAACCAGTGACATATTGCTATACCATGGTGTGATGTTATGTGCACAAGCAGTAAGAATCCTCCGGTTCATATATCTCCCCTCCCCTTCCCCTCTACAGGTGCAGACATAAGGAGGAGACTGGATGTTTCTTCTTTAAACTAACCAAAGTTTCTAACTGATTAGTTTGCACATTGAAACCATTGTTGAGAACAAGCAGAAGCAAGCTGGCTCCTGACTGACCACCCTTGCTAATCGAGAGATGCTGTGTTCCTGGGTTGTTTATCATGATCTCTGACCCAAGAGTTGCAGGTTGTTGGGGAAGGAACAACCCAATCTAACTCAAGAACAAACTATGGATTACAAGTCTGGGGTGTTCCTCCACGCTATCTGACACACATCATGACAAACCTATTGTCAAGTAATGCCAAGACTTTAAAAAATGCTACAGCAAACGTAAAAATGAATATTCCAAATATTATCCAGAGGGCATTCTTCAAATTAAATTTATAATCCAGTGCTATTTATGTTCTCACAATAATCAATCTTCCTGAATCATCAGGGACATACAAAAACAAAAGCCCAAACATTGACCAAGATCTTTGTCTTGGGTTTCTTTTGCTAATTCTTCTATAGTTATATGCCCTTTAAATCAACACTCCAAATAAACAATGTCTATGCTGGCCACTCTATGAAGTGCTCTAAACACAACTGCACTGGTTTAGGTCGTTTTTGTGCCTTCTAGGACCACTCATATTCATTTTGGCTTATTGAGGAAAACTCAACGTGAAGCTAAGCTACACTAAGCCTTTGTTCTACACCCTTAGGTGCTTGAAATAGATTGAGAGTACAACATCTGCTTAGAAAAAGATCCTTATAAAATGTTTGGTAACTACATACTTGGTTAAAAAAAATGAAGACATGAAACGCAGTATAACTGCACACTTCTGACTCACCGACAGCTTACGTTCCCATATGTCTTCTTCATTGATCTCAAAACAGTTTTCAATCATTTGCTGTTCTTCAGTACTTGATTAGTTTAGTATTCTCTTGAAGTAATTTGTTCACAGCCAACATCAAGCTCAGGCATTTTAATGACAATAGTAAGGTGTTGTTGTTTTTAATTCAACGAAATATTGAATTAAAAAGCTCAAGCACTTCATCTGTAATCCTGTTTAAACAGCATTTCTGATATTGTTTTTATCATTTTTTATTGTATGCTGCCTTGAGTTTTACTGCCTAAAACTCCTTAAAATGTAGTTTCTCCTTTATTAACCACATACACATACACACACAACACAATATATATGGAAAAAAAATGCATTTTTAAAAGGCAAGTTAGGCAGTAATGCCTAAATTCTTAGCTTTTTATATGATACAATTATTGTCTTACCTTAAGGAGATTTGTCAAGTAATTCTTCAGAAATTCTTTAAGCCGCTTGTATAGTTCCAAGCCAACAAACTGAGCTCCTCCAGGTGTCTGGCCTTTTTTAGACTTAGAAGTAGGTACACCAGCTCCTCGTGCTTGATTAGACTGATGTACACTAGTACAGTAGTTATAAACATGACTGGAAGAATAGTTAAGGAATATAGTGTATACAACGTGTTAGAATCAACTAACAAACAACTGTGATATTAATACATAACATTTATTATAAGCACTTTCAAATGTTCAAAGGGCTTCATACTACATTGTATACAGACTTAGCCATACTTAAAGTAGACCCAATGCTACTTAAACTATCCATTTTAAGTAATACAAGTCCAACTGATTTCAGCATGTATGCTCTAAGTATGACTAAGTTTAAATCCAACCCAATCTAGTAATCCTTACAATATCCCTATAAAAAGCAAGTCAGCATTATTGTTCCTGTAATGCAGAGGAAGCAGCTGAAGAACACTGGCCACCAAGTAGGTTCCTGGCAGAGACACGATTTCAACCTAAAGCCCTGATCGGCAGCTCAGCCACTAGGCTACACCAACTCTCAAATATGCAAAAGGCACCTATAAAGATAATAACCTGGTTCAAAGTTACAACAACCCATACTATGTAGGTTCCTGAATTGTGGACTGTTGTTACATGTGAACCTAGAACCATGCATTAATTATGGGTTGTTAACCATGAACAACCCACGAAAATTTAAGTTTGTTCTTTAGAAGGTACTTCCTATCAGTAAATAATGTTGAACAGAAAATGCTGGGGGCGGGGGGGAGGAACATATCTGAGGATGATTTTGTCTTGCAACTGCAGAGGAAGAACTTAACTGCTCACTTGTTACCTTCCAGCTCCGATTCACAGAATATTGTAACAAGGACTATCAGTGAGACAATGTTCTATATATTAGACAGAACTGTAAGGCCTCCGCTAATAGAAGAGCAGGGGATAGCTCTGTCAACCAATATTCTGCCCATCCAATTTATTGTTAGTAAAAACAAAGTGCAGCAAAGGACTTTTAGCATCTTTACTGTGATGGACTTGTGTTGTCCTGGAGACCAACAAATTGCACAAATGACCAGAGATTTCTGGATGTCTCAAACACAATATTGTAGTTTTACTAGATTTCTCCCACTTAGTGTACCTAGCACCCTGTGTCCTGATCTCTATAGATCTTAGCTACCAGTCAGAGGACCTCTAACAATTGCGCTTGTTTAGAGAACCCCTTTCTTGTCCATTTTGTGTGCTCTGGAAGAGCCAATGCACCATTGAGAAGTCTAACCTAATGCAGAGCACAGAGATGCTGTTAGGATGCAAAAAATGCTTTCTTATATCTACTAAACCCTGTCTACATCACCACAGCATAGGGCTTAAATAAAAAGAGGATCAAGGGGTCAGAGAGCCTTCCGATACACTTTAAGCAAAGTATTTAATTTTTCCTGTGGAAAGAAAAAGTAGGTATTGCTGCCAATGGGCTTGTTGTCATGAGATATGGAAGGCAGCCAATCATGAAAAATAAGTATAACACCCTTTGAACTCAGTGAACTAGTTCCATTGGTCTCTTGATCTTCGCCTTGATGTGCCTTTAATATAGCTTCTGACTTAAGACTTTTATCTGAAGTTTTCTTTTCTTTTTTAATTGTTGCTTTTCTGCAGTTTCACTGTTTTTCAAATGCCATCCTCAAGCAACTTGACAGAAACTAGAAAATAATTTAGGTGGTGCTAATTTATTGAAAAACCCATATTTTCTCATAACTTTTAAGACTGCATAATTATTTGATGATTGTACACCATTACATTTTCCACGAACTACGGATTTAACTGTAAGTGACTAATCAATATATTTGTCATGCTAATAAACTGACAACTCTATCATTAGGAAACTATCAAAATGAAACTATCAAAATGAAACATAGGCAAGAAGGAAAAAATAATTAAGTTATGAATTAAGAGACCAATCCTATGGCTCTGTCATGTGTAGGTATTCAATCAAGGCTTGAGGCCTTGATTGAATGTAGGTTGATGCATTAGGAATAGTTTTGGTATGTCTGTGCAAGCAGTTCTCTATCAGTTTCCCATAGGAGTTGCTTGCTGCATCCGCTGTCTTGGCCTTGAAGTGGCTAGTTTGTCTGTGAACTTGGGAGTGTTTTGATAAGGTGGGGGCCACTCTTTGAGGGTGTCACTCACTTTGTAGCGTAATCAAAAGGGGGTCGAACTGTGCCGCCCTGTTGGCACATGGGCATGGTTTACAGGTCAGACGACCTATCTGTCAAGTGGTTTTGAATAGGCCTTAGTATATAATAGCTGAGCAAGGTTGAAGAAGCCTTGCTAGAGATCATCTTTCCATGCAAGGCCTGACACCCCTCTTGTTTGGATTCTACGTGTTTTGGGATTTTGGAAGGACTCTGGATTTCTAAGGATTTGTGCCATGGAAAGTACTGTGAGGCTTTTCATAGACTTGAACTTGCCTTTGCTGTGGATGGTGTGGTTGTGCCCAGACTCAGGTAGCAGTGAACTCCTCCAGAGCTAGCGTTACGGGCAGGGGAGTGTCCTGTGCCCGAGGTCTTCCCTTCCCTGTGACCATGCTTACCGTGGTCAGCAAAGAGTTCGGCAGACTGAGTTTTGAAAGTGCATGATCTGTCTCTGCATGGCTCAAGGCAGCCCTGGGCCTTGAGCACTTCCCTTTCCTGGTCAGCTCAGCATTTGGCAAGCTGGGAATGACTATTGGATTTCTTCTCTGCCCAGCTCTGGTGGCTCAGAGCATAAGTGTTTCCCCCTCCCTGGGATCTTGTTTAGGCTCTGGCCATGTCCCCTGAGGAGTCAGCATATGTAGCATCAGGAGAAGCTCAAATAGGATAGTGGCTAATCCTAAACCTAGCCACTCCCCGGTGTGATTGCTTGAAAGATCGTTATCAAGAATGGGTCCTAAAGCCTTCTTGACATCGTCCAGTTTTAAATATCTTTGGAGAATTGTAACTATTACGCCATGACCATGTGATTTCCTCAATAAAAAGAAGTCCCACCAATGTGTCTCATGTCAGTTTGCCAGCACATGTGAATGCCAGAGGGAACGGGCTCGCTCACGACAGGCTCCTAGACAGCACCTGAGGGGGGCCATAGGATACTTTGGATGGCCAGATCCAAGATTGGAGTCAGTGCTCTGACCTTGGAGGAGGGAATCTGTGCTCCCCCCCTCCCATGCAGCCAGCACAGGAAGAACCATACCGGTTGCCTCTCCAAGATGGGGAACCTGACCTCAGAAAGGGTGTAAAGGGGTGTTTTGGTGGGTGGGGAGGAGACTGGAGAGGCCATGATATGAGCTAAGACAACCCTTCAAGATACCCCATCTAGACAGGCAAAAAGCCTGTCTAGCAAAACTGCACAAAAGGAGGAGTGGGGTGGGGATGATTGCCTCCACTGCTCCTCTCGCTCTGCACTGGATGCTTGTAAGCCTCCAAGTTCAGAGGCTGATAAGCATCAAGGGAGAAAACAATATTATTGCGGTCGGAATCACTTTTCACAAGTAGTACCAATTTGTCTATCTTTTCCTACCAAAGTACTTCACTGAAAAGTCAGAGCAAAACATGGCAGTCCAAACCATAAACAAACAAAGATTCACAGAAATTCATACATGCCCTAACACTACATTTGCTTGAGTCCCTCTCCATATAACATCATCCCTAGTTTTTCACATTCCCCATGCTGTGGTCCCCAACTTCACCCCTCACACCCAGAAGATACCAAGGAAGTTGGTAGCAGAACTCTAATGGCAATTTGCCTGTCTTTATACAGTACCACAGTGATGCTCACTACCTCATGCAGAGCTCCTAAAAGGCAGCCTTGGTTGATAGATGGCTGTCTTTATTTCTATCTAATCCTAAAGAACTTGTAATGCTTTAAGGATAAAAGGAAGATTGGGGATTCACTTGGTTAAGTGAGTGGCTAGATACAAATTAGTACTATACAGAAATCACTTAACACTCATATCTACTGTACCATGTATTTAATCTGACATTTTGGTTAAAAGGAATGATTAAAATGCAAATAACCTGATTGATTATTCACTCTTTGATTGCATCAGTGAGCCACCCAGCAAGGAATACAAAAAGATTACACATCTAGGGACTCAGCTTGAAGATGCATTAAAAAGCAAATAGCTAATCACCCAATCCATTTTAATTTTACATATACATGTTTAGTGAAGGCATACCTGAAGTCTTAACCAGGAACATGATGTCCAATTCATATGTAAGCTCAGCAGGCATCTTCAAGCTAAATGCTGATATGTTTAAAATATGAACTGGAAAAGGCAATCTGAGAAGCTGCCCCAAAATGTGAAAAAAGAAACTGACCATCTTCCAATGTAATAATGTAAATAGATATATGTTTAGAATTATACCATTTACTTGACTGCAATCCAAGGTTGATTTTAAAAAATCCCCCCAAATCAGTTTTTTTTATTTAAGAGAATTTTTAAAATTTTAAATCAGATTTCAAATTTTCTTAAAACAATTAGTAAAAATAAAAAAGAGAGCCTAGATTAAATATATCACCAGAATACTATTTATACAACTTCTAGTTATATTCTATGAATATACTGACAGAAATTTATGGAGGTGCGAGATAACCTGATCAGTCCTATTTTGCACTGCAGGAGATGTACACAAGTGGATGTGCTCTCTTGCTGTCTCAAGGCCTTGCCTCTCTCCCAAGCGCAAATATAGAGAAGGACAATGAATAAAGAATTTGGGAATATGGAGTAGATGTGAACAAGGAGGAAGAGTCTGGATATAAATGCAATGGAAAGGGGAGAGAAATAGAAAGTGAAACCCAAAGTGAACAGAACATATTCATGCCGTCCTGACTCCTGAGGAAACTTCTGCTGCACGTATCCTCCACTGTAGAAGATACATACCTAGCACGACAGCAACCGGCTATAAAAGAGATCCCATTTGGAAATATTTTGTTTCTGTACTTGCTGTGGTTGATATTGTCTACATTTTATTTGTTTTGAAGAACTTAACATTTATCTAAAAACTGAAATAGTTAACCTTTCAAAATCCATGTGTGTGTTTTGTTAATGTTGTTTGTTGAAGAAGAAAACTAACCAGAAGAATAAACAATCTACTTAGAACAATTTAAAAGCCTGTTTGGTGATGGTGATTTTGTCACATCGTGACAAAACCATCATGATTAATTGAACAACTGGAGCTGGCTCATCTCCTAAATGGGTTCATTCACAAGTTCATTCTGCTTTTAGTACTAAAATGACAAAATTATCATCCAATTTTTGATGAAAATTAATCTGAAAACAATTCAGAATAATTGCTTCGTGTGTACCTAGCATCTAATGAAATCTACATCTCTGAATATATACTAAGGTAATATTAGATGTTTTTCTACTAAAAATGAAAATTAAATAGAAACTTCTTCACTAGTGATTTAAACTGTGATTTAAATCATTAAAATCGTGTCCTTCAGTTGGATTTAAATCAAATTAACCCAGGTGTGTTCTATTAGAATATTGGTCCTATGAAAATTAAAATAAAAACATCCAAACCAATGCTACTTGTGCAACTGATGTTTACAATCTTCTGCCATCTGTTCCACCTCATCCAGTGTTCCAAGAACTCAAAACAACATACAATTGCCGTGCATGTGATCTGTAGTGTTGCAACCAAGTGCACTACAGCTAAGCCAAAAATCACAAGGAGAGATCTATGAAAGCTGCCACTTTACAGTAAGCAAATGTTTGTGCCAAAAAAGCAGCACACGCTGAACTCCACTTCTGAGGTAATATGCTTATGATTCTAAATGTAGCACTGTCAAATTACAAACTAGTCAACACATTAATCATCTATATCTGATAGGCCTCTAAGGCTGTAATTCTATGCACACTAACTTGGAGTAAGCCCCACTGAACTCGGTGGGACTTACTTCTGCGTACAAATGCATAGGACCAGGCTATAAAATACTGTCTAGATTGTACGAATTTTGCATACTTATAGTAAAAAAAACCCACATAAATACACAGGTAATTTCTCCCTCAAGTAACTGAAATATGAAGTAAGCAATTCAGACTTCAAATATGAATATCTTGACAACTAAATAATAAGTCACATTATACACCTCTCTTTATTCCATTAACCATCTTTTAAATGTCTATTAAGTTATATTTTAGGATCCTACCAACAATATTGCAGCACAACTTCATAAAGGGAATTTCAAATAAAAAATAAAAATTAAGAGATGTGATATTAGTTACATCTGATCTATATCTATTTGATATAATCTAAGACCACAATCCTATGGCCCCTCTCAGAGACCATAGGATGCAGTAAATTTCACCATCTGAGGCTAGACACAGGGCTCCAACCTCAGAGGAAATCCAACTGCAGAACTCACCCACAAGCCGCTCCCAGCCACTGCGAATAGCTCCCTCTCCTGACCTTGGGAAGGAAGGAAATGGGAACGTTACGGGTGTGCCAGTGGGCAGGGATGGGAGAGGCTGTGAACCTACTGGAACTAATGGCCACTGAGCCCCCATCTGTGCCCCTAAAAGAGAGAGCAAGTTAGATCCGTTTTGGGGGCTTGTCTAACAAAAATGCTTTTAAGGAAGATGAAGAGGCAAAAACCCCGCCCCTCTGTTATTCTTCCCACACTCGACAGTGCATAGGATGATCAAGTACCTCCAACATCTGAGCACTCCATCCTTTGGGCCTATAGCTCACAGGATTACTCTCCAAATGTATTTAGACTGAAAACTCCATAGAGCAGGCATCTTGTGTTTGTTTTTTATTATGTTACTCTGTAAAATGCCATTTACATTGATAACGCCTTAGAACACCATTATCACAAGATTATTGTTCATTTTATGCACTGCAGAAAACAGGACAGAACAGTGACAATCAGAGAGAGAGAGAAAAAAACAGATAAAACCAGGTACCTCTTTCTCCAGACCTCAAAGAAGTTGCTCTTTTCATTGTGAAGCACTATTCCTGCTTAATGGGGAATTCTTTAAAAAACAAATGCAGAGGCTGAAGTTTTGGCTTGCAATCAGAGGATTATTATCTTGTGATAACCACCATCTACCTACATCTACTTGTATTTCCAGGCTGGGATGTAACATGCGATATAAATTGGACATCTAACTAGTTCAGGAAAAGATTTATGCTAGAGAGGATAATCTTGATACGCTATCATTTAATACCAGAATATGAAAGAGGTGAGCCAGAGGCTCAGATTTCGCCCGAGAGGCATTTCACACTCTCATTTAAACTTCTAGCTCAAATCACTGAAGTAAACAAATCAGGAGGTTCAAGTGAATTCAGTGCTCCTTACTCTATGGGACTCCATGCATTCAAGGCCTGACTGAAGATAATGACTTAAGTTATTGTAAGTAAATACCCTGAAGCCAACCACGGCTCCATGTGTGAAAGAGAATAATTCTGCAGTGACATAAACATTAATAGTTGATTACTTAGCCGTGTGTGTTAGGATACGTGTAGAGTTCCATGTATCTGGACTTTGCCATACTTTGCCTTGTATAAACTTGTTGAATTCCAGCTCTGAGGTCATCCCATATCTGGTCAAGACCAATTTGCTTAAGTCCATGTGGGTTCTGACTCCTATTTGATGACATTTTGTACTTCCCGTGAAGTCTTCCAGTGCAGCCTTGAGATATATGGTTACTCCTCCATCAGAGGCAGAAATAAACCAACATTCCAAATCCTGTCACAGTCATGCAGAAGGGATGCTCTTTTCATATGAAGGCTAATATTGTCTCACAAGAAACCCTGTGGGGGAAGGGAGGAACAGATTATTTAACTGCCCACTTAATTTCACAAATAACTAAACCAAACTGCTATAAAACACTGTAACAGCTTTGCTTAAACACCAAATGAAAAATGTCAGGGAACATTTGCAAATGTGCCTGCTAACTTTATAAACATGTTTCCCCAGTGATGGTCAGGTCTTCTCACTGCACTAATCACCACATTATCAGCTTCCAACATGCAGCAAAAGCAAAAACAAAAATCTTGTGGCACCTTAAAGACTAAAGAACTTATTATGACGCAAGTCTATTTCATTAGCAGTGAGTTTTGAGGGAAATAAAAAACAAAAGTTGCAGCCTGTAGTAATGATGCTAAGGGGGATGCCCATAAGCCTCTGAACTCGGACACTTATGCCATCCAATGCAGAGAGGGAAAATCAGCTGCTCTGCATATTAACTAGACAGTGTTTTCATTCGTCTTGGTGGGGTTCTGTGGAGAGGGAGGGAAGAAGGCTGGGCGGCCAGAGGATTCTTCGTAAGCTGGCCACCCCAGTCTCCTCTTCTCCCCACCCACAGAACTGCCTTTCCCCCCCTCCTCTCTCAGCTCGAGTTTGTGAGCTCATGGGGGAGCCAGCTACAAGGAGGTGGGAAGCGCCATCTCTGGCCTCAGATCCAGGAATATGAAATATCCTATTCCCACCCCTCACCCCAGGCTCTATCAAGGGGGTCATAGGATTGCTCTCCCCAGCTCAAGTCATATAAACTAATTACACAGTGACCACGTACAAAGTGGTGTTGATTTGTAACACAAACACCTTGGCATTATCAGCTAAATCCTCAAACGAGTGAAACTACCATAGCTGAATTTAAACCATTTTAGTCCACCTGACTTCAAAATGTGTAGATTATAGCCTACCTTTCTACAGTGACACACAAGTTATAGCATTTTATATACCACTCAGATTAACTACACCACTAGCTTATTCGAAATGAAAGGTAAACATACACTTTAGTAGCAAGAAATGTGACAAGAATAGGGTTTTGCCTAATTTTGAAGGATATTTAGCATTATACGATAGTCTGTGAGTTCATGGCTGCTTTGAAAAGGCAAAACAATGAAAGAGAGAGGCAGCACCTGACAAGGAGAGAGAAGATCCTCAAAGTTGTTACTATGTACACCCTCCAAATTCATATAATGTTGAGTGATCCAAATGTTAGTTTATAAGCAGTTTGAAAGAAGCCAGCTTTCTTGCTAGTTTGGCTACCAAATATTCTTGCTTGGTCATCTGGGACTGATTTATATGCTGCAGCCAACTAGGTAAGTGACAATTTACAAGTCTAGTCCAATTTAATTTACTGTTTCTTTTTCTCATTCTAGAAGCATTACCTGAATGGGAATGACAGTCATTTGGTGCTGGGCTCTATTACCGTATTAAAACTCCATTAAGGTAGTATTTAGCTACTTTTTATCAACCGTTTAAGAAGGATTTAATCTATCTGCCTAAGCCTGGATCCAGTGAAGCGTCCATGAATGGAAGTGGGAGTGAAGGGGATGAGGAAAAGGCAATCTTTGCTAATTCCCCCTGCACCATCTCCACAGTATTCTGGAAGGTCCCCCAATCCTCCAGAGCAGATTTTCAGAGGATTGCATGGGGAAGAGAGCTGAGTTGCAAGAGACTCCATTCTATGAGCAGAACTCCACTCAAGGAACTCTGGGTTCAACCCTGTCTGCAAATTCAGACAGTAACTCAGCAGCACAAAGCTACCATTCCCCCACCACCACCACCACTTTGCTGGCAAACACCACCTTGCTAATGTAACTGGAGAGAAGCAGTATCACCATTACACTAATAGCAAATTCATTCCCTGAATGCCATACTAACATAGCCAAAACAGCACAACCCATGCACAAAATCTTTAGGTTAAAGAAATCCCAAGGAGGCAAAACAGCCCAACATACTCAGTGGCCATGGAATGTTGACTTAGCATTGGGGACGAAGGGAAGAATGGGGAGGGGGGAATGGAATGGGGTGTGGAAAGGGCTATGGCCAATAAAGCAAAAACTTACAACGCCAACAAGATAACAGATAACAGTATGAGAAAGCTTACATACACCAAAGCCAGCTTAATTTTTAAGCAAAATTATTATTATTATTACACACACACACAGAATAAGAAGCCAGTAGTAAGCATAGTATCATTGTGTAAGGACTATAAACATGTAATATTAAAACTACTGTAGCTGCTGCATGTGTGTACTTCTGTCATTTAGAACACTGCATTATTTATATGAACTTTTCATAACCAAGTTATACCTGCATAGAGTTCCTTTATTTTAAATGTAAGTTACACAGAAATTACACCCACTGAGTTTCTTATTATACCAATCGCATTTTCCCAGGATGTTTGAGGCCAGCATCATTAGAAAATAACCAAGGGCCATTTTGAATTGAGAGATTAAACCGTGTTGCAAATCTAATCTACACATCATAGCTACAGGTATCTGTGGCTGACAAAATAGCCAATGGTGGCCAAGGAAATAACCAACGATACCCTCCATACAACATGATAACCAATGGTGGTTCAAATATCCAACTCTGCACAGCATTGGTTATTTACGCTGGTTATTTCAGTCAAATAACCAACCATTGGTTAAAAAATTCACTCAACACAACACGATACCCTTGGTGAATTAAATAACCAACCGTTGATTATTTAAACCACCACTGGTTATCATGTTGTCTGAACCCAGTCAGCAAGTCCAAAAATCAAGACAATTACTCAGCTAATCCAAAGCAAACACTATCCAGTGAGCTAATCTGTCTCCTGTGCGTTTGCACTGATTCCTTTTTTCAACCTTCCTCCCCCATGAGGAGTAGTCCATTTTCTCCTTGATTTCAGCTTTTTCCGTAAGCATTCATGAGAGGGGAATAAAGAAAGGCTACATGAAGATTGTAGCATAGTTAAGTTCATGATACAGTATACTGTTGCTAAGGAATAAAGAAAGGTTCTAGGTTAAAGTGATTTCCTAGGTAAGGATGATGATGGGAAATGCTTTGCTACGGAGGTAGCACCAGAACTGCTGCAGAGGATCTACAACTGGTGGATCGTCTCTACTGCTGATGTGGAATCCTCCAAGCTCCAAAGTCTACTTCAGAAGATAGCAAGTGCATAACTTGCTTGCATAAACTCAGCGGCAGTTGCCGAAACTGAGTAAGTAAGATGAGAGAAATGGAAGCTCCTCCTTGCTTCCCAAGTTGTTTGTGCCTGCCTACAAAGGAGTATAGTTCGATAATTCCTTCTGCCAGAGTTTGCTAATGGGTATCTATGTGAGTGAAAAGGAGGAAATCACCCTTATTTAGTCACACTGCATAAGTGTGAACACCAACATTTGTCCTTTGGGTATAGGAGGAAGTGTGTGTGGTCCATGACTAATTTTAAAAAATGTGCTATCTGGTCTCTAGACCAAAACTATTTGATTCATTTGTGTAATAGAACATATAGAATTCCAATTTTACTTGACAATTAAAGTATTTTACAATACTTTAATTCAAGTTGTAAAAAATCCAAAGATTTAGAAGAGGTTTATCAATCCATGTATGGATTTCAATCAGTGGCTGAATTGATGAGCATTTTTTGATGAGCATTATTCATCTGGCATCATCAGAGGGAGGTCAAATAGGATAACCCATTCTATCAGCTTGACTGGGATCAACTATTACTTGGCTCCTCCTCTTGCAGAAATGTCCCTCAGTAGCTATTCAACAGTTGTGTCGCATTATTAAAATTAGTGCCTGAAACTTCTGGATTTTCATGTCTCATCATGTGGGCTAGATGGAACAACTATTAGGTGGATCCACAGTTGGCTACAAAATTGGACTCAAAGAGTGCTTATCAATGGTACCTTCTCAAACTGGGGGGGGAGAGAAATGAGCGGGGTAGTGCAGGGCTCAGTCAGAAACAAACTTCAAAGTGATCTTGATAGGCTAGAGCACTGGGCTGACAACAACAGAATAAAATTTAATAGGGATAAATGCCAAGTTCTACACCTAGGAAAAAGAAACCAAATGCACAGTTACAAGATGGGGGATACTTGGCTCAGCAATACTACAAGTGAGAAGGATCACGGAATTGTTCCGGATCACAAGCTGAATATGAGCCAGCAGTGTGATGTGGCTGCAAAAAAAGCAAATGCTATTTTGGCCTGCATTAATAGAAGTATAGCTTCCAAATGATGCGAGGGACTGGTTCCCCTCTATTTGGCACTGGTCAAGCCTCATCTTGAGTATTGAGTCTTGTTCTGGGCACCACACTTCAAGAAGGATGCAGAGAAGCTGGAGCTTGTTCAGAAGAGGGCAACGAGGATGATCAGGGGTATGGAAACAAAGTCCTATGAGGAGAGACTGAAAGAATTGGGCATGTTTAGCCTACAGAAGAGAAGATTGAGGGGAGACGTGATAGCATTCTTCAAATACTTGAAAAGTTGTCACACAGAGGAGGGCCAGGATCTCTTCTCGAACAATCCAAAGTGCAGAACACGGAATACTGGGCTCAAGTTCCAGGAAACTAGATTCTGGCTGGATATCAGGAGAAACATCCTGACTGTTAAGAGCAATATGACAATGGAACCAATTACCTAGGGAGGTTGTGGGCTCTCCCATGCTAGAGGCATTCAAGAGGCAGCTGGACAACCATCTGTCAGGTATGCTTTAAAGTAGATTCCTGCATTGAGCAGCAGGTTGGACTCGATGGCCTTATAGGCCCCTTCCAACTCTACTATTCTATAATTCTATGATCTTTTCTTTAAAGTTGTGTCTAATAAGACTGTATACTTGTAGGCAGATACCTACAAAACCTTAGGTACTTTCTAAATAATCTGTTGGGTATTAAATCAGCATGTCTGTATTAAATTTCAAACAACAATAAAAAAGAGGAAAAAGATGAAAATGTTAATCAATAATAATCAGGAAGATCAGTAGGTATTATAAATCCATTGGATGTGATGGATTCAGGGTCCTGACCTGAACAACAGGACTAATACAAAGCTGAGGAGATCATCTTGGGTCAAGAGTTGATGAACAGGGCATGGAAATGAAGAAGGCCAAGAACTATATGAATAAGATATAGTTAACTCCGGGGACTATCATTTAGGAAGCACATCAACAGCATTTATATATCTTAAGGTGCAATCTTATGCATGGCTGGCTGGGGAATGCTGGGAATTGGTCATTTTTTGGTCTAAATATGCATAGGATTGTGCCCATAATCTCTAAAACATGATTGCAAATTATTCCTATAAGTAGTACTCTAGGGGATTATGCTCAAACATACATTTAACTAATTGAAGCAACATGTTGATATAAAACTGCAAATGAAACTAGGAGTGAATGCAGACTTATCTCTTCCCTCACATCAGGTGCAAGAAAGTCATGATTCCAATGCAATGACTCACAGGACTAAGTTGTAAGCAGTGGCCCCATCCAGAACCCATTGGTTATCTATAGAACAAGCATAACAAACGCTCTCTTGACTTGTCTGTACAACCACCTCAACGTGAGAAAACTTAACACCACTGTTTAGAGCCCCTTAGGCTACAATCTTATACATCCCACTGAAATCAACGGTGCTTACTTCTAAGTAAACATTTATAGGATTGCAGTTACAGCATAAAAATATTAATGACATTTATGACCCCAAATCTTGCTGTCCTCCCTTCAAAGTCAGCTGATCAAGCATGCAGCTCCTACCATATTACCACGTAAGGCTTGCAAATTGTCAACAAATTGCAATCTGAAGGCCTAAAATGCTCAAGTTGGGCAGGATTCAAATACTAAATTGCTTCCTTAAATAATCTTAGACAGAACACTTTTTGCAGGATACAAAGTGCCACCTGATGAGTAATCCATTTTACAGAAAGTATAATTTAGAACTTATTCCTTCCTTCAACAAGCCAACAGCAGCATTTTAATTTCACAGCAATCCTATCAGACTGGCTAGCTCGAGAGACAGTGACATGTACAAAGGCATAACATAAGCTTTATAGCTATATGGGGACTTGAGTCTCGGTTTCTTGTGCCCAAGGTTAATATTCTAGTCACAGCACCACAATAGCACTAAGACACCCAAACAAGCTTCACACTTCAACATCCAAACATCAAATGCCTTCTACAGCATACTATTGTTAACGATATCCCTTTTATAAATAACAACAAGGAACATGGACTACTTAGTTTGTGCTCAGATGTTATTTAAATAAAGCTTGGGTTGTTGACAACCATTTAAGAAAGAAATGTAGACACAAATGTAGCCCCAAGCCCCAATGTAGCGTGGTAAACACAAAGCTTGTGTAAGGCCCAAGAGAAGAAGGCTTAATAAATCCTTGCTTGTGCATGAATTTACTGAGTAGCCTTGGTTAAATTCACTGACTCTCAACTCCAGCTCTCCAGAAATAAAATGTTAATTTCAGAAATCCACCCCACAAAGTTGTTACAAGGAAAAACTACCAACTGAGAAGAATCAGGAAGTTTGTAGCTGAGGCAGTTACAGTGAAAAGTTCTTACACATACCGTCATAAACAGTGTTACATTTTTAACAAACTGTTTAGCAGATCATAACTGTAGGAGAATGAGCTACAAAATAAACCTGTATGACCAAGAAGCCACAATATATATATACATACATACATACACACACACACACACACACATTACATACTTGTAAAAACTTGTGATACTTAAAATGATTCCGACTTTGAGAAAAACATTAAAGAATACCCCTAATGGTATTTTGATAGTAAAAACTCTTGGAACCAGCCAGGTATGTTTCTAGAGGTGGGCAAAAAAGGAAATTCTTACAAGCCAGCTGAAGAAAGTAAATGGAATCCCCCCAAAAGTACACATTTATAAATATCAAAACACCACAAAAGAAGCTTAATAATCCATATGCTCATATTTGTTTTGTAGGCTACCTCAGTGGCAAAACGATTTCTCCACAAAATGCCATTTACAAGTTTATTATTATTTTGGCTTACCTCATCTCCAGCTTGACACTGTCTGTCGTAACTGACAGGATAAAATGCTAATTCAAATCCCTTCCCCTCCTCAATTTCAAATAGTAAGGCTCCTTCTTTTGTATTAATGCTCTTGGGAGTGTCCACTACTGATCACAGTCACTAGCAGTGATATTGTTTAATTGTTAAAACTGTTTTTATAGTACACACACATACACCTATCGGAGTTATTAACTTCGACTGAAAATTGAAGCAATGGAGTTGAATCCAGTTTTAGGCTCATGCAATTGGGCTAGCTGAAATGGATTACCCCACCATCTACTCCCCAAGGCAATCCCACCAGCTACACAGGTGAGGAGATCTTCCTGAATGGGTATAGGTTTTGGTGTAGGGGAATCTCTGAAAGTTGGGCAGCAGAACCTTCCATCAACAGAGCTCTGCTTATGGAAAGTCCATCAATCCAATCTCCATTTCCCATCAGTACCCCCATACTGCAGCCTATCCCATTCAACAGGGGCTCATAACCCCCTGAAGAGCAATTTCAAGAGATTAGAGGGTTTGCCATGGTAAAGAGCAATGTCCACTTCTGTCAGACCAGTTGCATGAATCAAAATCTGGATACAACCCATAGTGTCACTTCAAAAATTAGTCATGGTCCAAGATATTTTGGTACCCAAGGTAGAAAATGGAAATGGAACCCCACATGGTAAAAATTAATTGGCATATCAGCCACCTCATCCTACCTAATGGCTAGAAACTCTTACATGCGAAAGCATTTCAGTACAGACATGCAATTTATATAGAAACATTTTGTGCGATTATCACATACACACATACACACACAATGTACAAAGTATAAACTTGCTGAGAAATCATAGTAATTGTAGATTCCCAAAATATTACAACCTATATGTCAGCTGCATACTAATTTCTACAAAATATTTTCCATTAAGAAATGTTGAGCTATATGAGTGAAACCATAGTTATTAAGTGTTACACATTATTTCAATATGGATTCTAATAGTGAAACAGCACTATTTCTACAAAAAGATCTACAAAAAGGGAATGCAAAACTTCCCCAGAAATCATTTAACTGAATTTATATGTTTACAATCTCTTTGCATTATATTATTATGAATGGTGTCACGTTTGTAGTTCTTGCAAAAACTGATACACTAGCTTAACATACTACAATGTATCATGTGGATCTGCCTTTCAAAACCATTTAAGAGGTTGTTTTGACCATTAAAACTCTTCACAGAGTGGAACCAGGATAATTGAATAATCACTTTTCTCCATACTTTACTACCCAGACCTTCAGATCTTCTTCAGAGGTTCAACTCAGAGTTCATAACCCAACAACAAACCACAGTTAAACCATAGTAAACAGTTCACATAAAAACAACCCACAATTTAACCCATACTCTGGGTTGCCATTACATGCAAACCAGGCCCGCAGGCGATCATCGACGTTACATGTGAATTGTACACTATGATTTAACTTTGGGTTGTTAATCATGACAACCAAGGAAGAGAACAAATGGTTTGTTTTTAGTTTGTGAACTCTGGGTTGGTTCTGGTTAGCAACTCATAGTTAAACCATGGCACAAGGTTCACATGTAACGACAACCCACGATTAAAAAACGAACCGTACTCATAGGCTGTTGTTTCGTGCAAACCAGGTCTTTGTCTGTTGAAAGCTATGTATTACATTCTCAGAATGGTAATATCTGAAAAGTTGGTTCCTTTAATGGATTTGTGGAGATGTCTTACATTTTGATGTAATAGGGCCAATTGTTTGAGCCTAGTCACAAAAGTAAAGGAACACACTATGAAGATCTGTACGGAACAATCTTAACATTGCACTGTATTTCAGTTACAAACCTTTTGTGACTACTCTCAGCAATGGCTAAGAAAAGGAAAAATTATGCTCTGTTCAACTTCCATAAAGTACACATCTGTTGCTAAAATCAACCTGCACTTTTATTCATTTCATGTTCAAATTTCTCTTTTCCCCTGTAATCAAATGAATTATAAAAGCTGTAGTAGAAGCATAGGGGTGTGGGTGTGTTTTAAGGAAACACTTTAGGCAAGTAATGTAAACTGGAGAAGCCCTTCTTTTGAGACCACCACCATCAAAGAAACATTTGGTGGTGATGCAAGGCATGGCCTATTCAGTGGCCCCTCCCAGGTTTTGGAACTCCCTCCCAAAGGAGGCTAGGTTCACTACCTCTCGGCTATCCTTCTGACAACAGGCAGAGACCACTGTGAGATGGGTGCTGTTTTGATACTCTAATTGTTATGTTCTGTGGTGTTTTAATGTGTTTTATTGTTTAAATCTATTTTAAATTGATTTGTGAGCTTCCTTAAGTGTCACTTTTTGGTAGAAAGGCAAGTTATAAATCAAATAAATAATAAACAAATATTACACTATTATTATAATCTGACACTTTCAACTTTAAGGTACAACATGCTTTTAGAAACCACATCCATGTATTTTATTCTAAAATGTATTCTAAAGGTGCACTAAACAGTTCACAAAATGAACATTTCAGCAAAAAAGTGGTGTCCTGGAAACTCCCAAAATATCCCCTTCAAATCCCTCAACATTCAGCTTTTTTGATGCTGCTTGCAACCTCTTTTGATTGTTATCCTGGCACCACTGTTTCTACTGAACTGTAGGGTGTTCTTGCTGGCGATATGATGTGATCAAGGGAACATATAGCCAGTGTGATGACAACACAATATGACCATCAGATTTGGCTGTAGCAATGTCAAAGCCAAGTAAGACCCAGAATAATGGGCTGGATCCAGAGTAAATTAGCTGCACTTAAGACCCATTCATTTCAATAAGACCCAAGTTAGTCATGAGTAATTGTTCACAGTGAGTTAAATGGGATATAAGTTCAAGTAACTTGCTCAGGATTGGGACAAAAACCACACTGACATGGAATAATGCCAGAATTCCAAAGAATTCAGGATTATGGTGAACAAGCTACATGCTGGTGCATGCAGCCTGTCCCATTCCCACTTTGCTCCTTCCTATTAGCATGTCTGCTAAACAAGACAGGAATGGTTTGTTTAACATGCATTCTGAACCAGGGCTCCTAGATTTTTGCTCCAGAACAAGCCAGGAATCATAAACCCAGTAAAAATCCTGGTTTGTGGTGCCAGGAGCCCTGGTTTGGACAGCATGCTAAACAAACCATTCCTGGTTTATTTAATTGCAATGTTAGCAGGGAAGTGCAAAGCGCAAGCAAACACGCTGCACATACTAGCTCATAGCTCATTCATGATAAACCAGAATTCTGGCTTATTCTGTGTGAATTCGGACATTGCATGGACTTTGCTTTGAATGGAAGAGGAAATGTTTTGAACACTTTCACCCCGTTTCCAAGCCCCACACCACAACATAACCAAATAGGATGACACTTTTTGTAAGGGGGGGGGGAGAATTTCACCCAAACCACCCTGCCTCCTTTTTTGGAGTCAACTGTAACAGATTTCCTACTGTCACAACAGACAAGGAACAAAACCTGGATTTATATCCAAACTGTCAAGACAGGAAATGGATGAGTTAAACACATAACTAGAACAGTTGCTCTAAATTCCATTAATATTACTTAAAATATCACACTAAAGTAAAAAATCCCATATAAGATCAAAACCAAATATAAAATATTCGGCTACAATCTTTAGCTGATTCATCATTTAGCTTGATGTATTTAAAAGATTTTTAATCCATAAAAATGCTTAATATTGGACATCCCATTTTTAAAAACAACAGCAACATGCTTATTATTTTTAATATAGTAACTTACAAAAATGCAGATGCCGTTGTAGAAGATGGAATATGTCTTTTATGTCCTACATGAAGGAATGCCTCTCCTAAGATGGTGCCTGCTACCACAGTTCACTTTTTATCTAAAGTTAAAGTATACTTTTTTCTTAAATGCTATTACCGTACTTTACTAAAATGCAAATTATGCAGATCTAATCAACTGATCAATCCATTATACACATCTGTTTTATCAACCAATATTTATTTAATCAAGTGACTGTCCTAATTACAATAAAATGGAGGTAGCAAACCAGTAATGTATATTTTTCTGCTAAAACAGATATAAGAAATATTCCTGCTTCAGGAACCAAGAGGGAAACAGAGATCTGTCAAGGTCAAAAGGAGTCATGCTAATACATTCAATACGAAGAGCCATGCTGGATCAGACCAAGAGTCCATCTAGTCCAGCACTCTATTCCCACAGTACCCAGCCAGCTGTCGACAAGGGCCCCACAAGCAGGACACAGTGCAACAGCACCTTCCCACCCATTTCCCCCAGCAACTGGTGTATACAGGCTTACTGCCTCTGCTGCTGGAGGTAGCACATAGCCATCAAGACTAGTAGCCATTGATAGCCTACTCCTCCAGGAATCTATCCAACCCCCTTTCAAAGACATCCAAATTGGTGGCCATCACCACATCTTGTGGTAGTGAATTCCATACTTTAACTATGTGAAGAAGTACTTCCTTTTACCTGTCCAGAATCTCTCACCAATCAGATTCATGGGATGACCCCAGGTTCTAGTATTATGACAGAGGGAGACAAATGTCTCCCTATCCATATTCTCCACACCGTGCATAATTTTGTACACCTCTATCTGGTCTAGCCTCCTTTTTCCCAAGCTACACAATTCCAACTATTGTAACCTTCCCTCATAGGGGACATGCTCCAGTCCCTTGATCATTTTAGTTGCCCTTTTTTGCACTTTTTCCATCTCTATAATATCTTTTTTTTAGGTGTAGTGACCAAAACTGCACACAGTATCCTAAGTGTGGTCACACCATAGATTTGTATAAAGGCAGTAGGATACTGGCAGTTTTATTCAATTCCTTTTCTAATAATGCCTAACATGGAGTTTGCTTTACAGTGGCCGTACATTGGTTTGACATTTTCACTGAGCTGTCCACCACAACCCCAAGATCTTCTTGGTTGGTAACCGCCAGCTCAGATCCCAGCAGGTTATATACTTGAAGTTGGGGTTGGTTTTTTTTTTGTCCCAATATCCATCACTTTACACTTGCTTACACTGAAGTGCATCTGACATTTGGATGCCCACTCTCCCAGCCTGGAGATCCTTTTGGAGCTCCTTACAATCCCTTTTTGTTTTAACCACCTTAAATAATTCAGTGTCATTGGCAAACTTGGCCACTTCACTGCTCACTCCTAATTCCAGGTCATTTATGAACACGTTGAAAAGAACTGGTCCCAAAACAGATCCCTGTGGGACCCCATTATTTACTTCCCTCCATTGGAGAATTTTCCATTTATTCCTACTCTCTGCTTTCTATTCTTTAACCAGTAAAGACCTCTCCCCTTATTCTATGACTGCTAAGTTTGCTCAGGAATCTTTGGTGAGGGACTTTATCAAAAGCCTTTTGGAAGTCCAAGTAAACAATGTCCACCGCATCTCCCCTGTCTACATGTCTACTGACATTCCCAAGGAACTCTGAAAGATTAGTGAGACAGGACTTACCGTATTTTCCGGCGTATAAGACGACTGGGCGTATAAGACGCCCCCCAACTTTTCCAGTTAAAATATAGCGTTTGGGATATACTCGACATATAAGATTACCCCTCTTCCAACGCACACCAAATAAAAATTAAAAAAACATCAGCATATGGTAATTTTAATTCAAATGCTTATGACATGCAGGTACTTAGCAGGAAAACTGTCACTTATAAACATAAGGTTGTTTGTCATCAAACATGTAAACATAAAACAGTGCAAGTGGATTAAACTTTTCCTAATTCACTCAAAAGCTGAAAGGAACGATAAGACAATAAACCTATGGGAGCTGCCATGCTGTTTGTTTTCTAAGCTGTCAACCAAACTGGAACTTTTGATGATAGGAAGAAGATAGACTACCCCTCTTCCAACGCTAGGCTGACCATCTGAAAAGGAGGACAGGGCTCCTGTAACTTTAACAGTTGTAGAGAAAAGGGGATTTCAGCCAGGGCCATTTGTATGCAATTAGTTCCTGGTGAAATTCCCTCTTCATCACAACAGTTAAAGTTGCATTTATAACCAAAAGCTACAGAATCTCTATCCACAGTAAAACAATTGGTGGCATAATAAAATCCAAATGATGCAAGGATGCTGGGAAGCAATTTGAGTCTCTGGAGGCTTAAGACGAAATCAACAAGAGTTGGCTATGCCCATCTGCGACTGTCAGTAGAACTGCCTGGCAATTCTGTGCTTTCACACCCCAAGGCACACAGGGTATTGTTCTTTACACTCCAGATCCTGCCGTTAACAAGTTGAGCCACAATTTCTAATGCACTTTGTTCATTGAATAGGGGAAGGTCAATCCCAACCTACGGTAGGTTTCCAGGATGAACACATTTCCACAGTAAAGAAGGGCTGGCCACTTAGTAAGAACAAACCCTCATGCAGATATTGCTTCCCAGGGTTTCTTGTGCATTTCCAGCATGCTACCTGAAGAGTGGAAAGCAATGAGTCAGAAGATGGATGCTAACCTTCTTGCAACAGGCGGACACAATGACCCTGTTCAGACAACACACTAACGGTGGTTAAGCATTTTGAGCTAAACATTATGGTTTAACATGTCATGTGAACCATGACTTAGCATGTGGTGTGAACCTTTCCTAACCGTGATGACTACCGTACATAACCACGGTTTAAACATGCTCACTAACCATTTGCTGCAAAAGGGTTAGCAGACTAACCGTGGCTTAGTGTGTCATCTGAACAGGGTCATTTTCACAAAATATCATTTTTGTGCAATTGTTCAACATTGAAAATGTGCTTTCTAATTATTCCTATTTATCAGGGGCAGTGCTTGTCTTCTAGGTAATGTGTTTCTGTGTATGAGTGTGTATGCAGGAGAATATTAGGAATGGGGAAGAGAAGCAAGGAGGGAGGGACGGGCATGTGGGGCAGACTTTTTACCCGCTATGGTTACTTCAGAAGCATCTCTCCATCATCTATCAGTTGCTTCAGGGTAGCCTGAGTGACCTACTAGGCAATGTGAGAGTCAATTCATCACTGATGCAGCCCCTGAGCGACCTCTTGTAGGATAGACCTGGGCAGACTTATGACTTGCCAAATCTAGGTTTTCTTTTACTAAAACCCCAAGACCCACCCCTTGGACTCTGATGCAAAAGACATATGGCAGGAATAAAGGGATGCGGAACCCAGGAATGAGTTTGGAGGAACAGAACTGAGTGAAGCAAAACCACCCCTGGTTCCTCCAACCTCTCTTCACGTCAGTAGTCTACCTAATTTAGGCTGTGCAGGTATATAGGAGAGGAGGTGATTTTGTTGCTATTATTAAACAATCGGCAGTCACGCCTTGATGAATAAAACAAACATCTACTTGAGGCAGTACAAAGCCATGAGGTCTAGTAGCATTGATACAGTAACTTTCTCCTCCAGGAATTTAACTCACGCCCTTTTAGGGTCATCCAAAGCCTCCTCCCTTAAAGCGGCAACTATTGGGCACCCCCCCTCCTCTCCGAGCCCCCCCTCCTCCCCTCCGTGCGCCCCCTCCTCGCGCCCCCTCCTTACCTTTCCTGGACGCCCGCTCCCGTCCTGCGCCGGCGGCTACTGCCAGGGGGCTTTGCGGCCTGCTCTAGAGTAAGCGCGCCGGGTGATGCGATCACCCGGCGCTCTACTCTAGAGCAGGCCGTGAAGCCCCCTGGCAGTAGCCGGCGCCGGACGGGAGCGGGCGTCCCGGAAAGGTAAGGGCCCCCCTCCTCCCCTCCGTGTGCCCCCTCCTCCCCTCCGTGCGCCCCCTCCTCCCCTCCGCGCGCCCCCTCCTTACCTTTCCGGGACGCCCGCTCCCGTCCGGCGCCGGCGGCTACTGCAGCCCCCCTCCATCCGTCCTATATCCGGCGAATAAGACGACCCCCGACTTTAGAGACGATTTTCCAGGGTTAAAAAGTCGTCTTATACGCCGGAAAATACGGTACCTTTGCAGAAGCCATATTGATTCTTTTTCAGAAGGACTTGTCCTTCTATAGGCTTACTAATTTTGTCTTTAATAAAGCTTTCAACCAATTTACCTGGAACAGACATTAAACTAACTGACCTGTAATTTCCAGGATCCCTTTTCAAAAATTTGGTGTTACATTGGCCATCCTCCGTCTTCTGGTACAAAGGCTGACCTTAGGGACATGTTGCATGTTTTGGTTACAACATCAGCTATTTCATATTTGAGTTCTTTGAGAACTCTAGGATAGATACCATCTAGGCCTGCAGATTTATTTGCTTTTATTTGCTACATATAAGAAAACAGAACTATTAAGGTTGGATTTAGATTTAGGTGTGCACAATTGGGCTGGCAGAAGCAGATTTCCTCTACACAGTAGCTTCTCCAGTCCCCTAAAAATGATACAGAGGTTTGGGGTTTCCTATTGAATGAGATGGGCTATAATACAAGGGAACCCCCAAAATCAGACAAAGGCACCTACCATGAGCAAAGTCCTTTCATTCACAGAAGGCAGATCCTAAGTACTTTAATATCTCTAACATTTCTTATTTGTACATATTTTGTAAACAAGGAATCATCTGAATACCGAAAGACCACATGTAGCAGCACAGAAACTATCTGGCTGTTTCCTTAAACTAAATGTGTGATCATATTTACTAACTCTCCCTTTGAATACATATACAGTGAGTCAGACACAAACCTTTATCTACTTGGCAATATATTTAGGGAGTCTTATTAAGACTCACTAAGAGTGCGATTTGATGCATAATTAGACCAAAAAAAGTCCTACAACTCCCAGCATTCCTCAGTATTGCTGGCTGGGGACTGGTGGGAGCTGTAGGACTCTTTTCTGTCTAAACATACAATACGACTGTGTCCTTAGGGGCTCTTCCAATGTCCCTTATCACCGTAACTCCTGCTAACAGCTTCTGTTAAAATCAAAAGAACCATTTGCAAAGTTATGCTAAAATTTTATCCAACACAGCCAGCAAAAATAAAAAGAGTAGAAAAATTGAATTCATAAATCAAACTAGAAGTTTATATCAAGTCAAATGATGATCCTCAGAACACATTTGTGCAAGGCAATATTAAAACAGTAGATTCTAAGAGCTCCTCAAGAATGAAAACCAGAGAAGAGGCATTTAAACAGAAAAGCAGGATCAAATTCATTGTAAGTATGTTTTTTCCCTTTTTTCTGCTCAGAAACTCTCTTATAGCTAACTCAAGATGCTGAGCAGCCATTACAGGTTATAAACAAGAACTTTCACAACACTGTTTTTGCCAAGAAATTTCATTGCCAAGAGATTTTGTAGATGGCAGCTAATATTCCCTTTCACTCTCTAGACTGAAGTATACTGGTTCATGCTTTTGGCAACGAAGGTGATGCTCAATAATCAAACTTTCAATTAGTTTATTCTGCTCAATTCTGAGCAGAAAACAGTTCCACCTAAACACTAACATACTGTAGTATCAAATCATACTAATTTTTAGAAGTTAGACTTTAAGTACTATCTGTAATGTTCCATTATGTTTTCTCCTTACAATTACCCTGTGAGACAGGTCAGGCTGAGTGATAGCATGATCATGGAGTGGAAAATAAGCCACAGTGGCTTATTGTCCCTGCTGTGCATGCCAGTTGTGTGCTGGGGGGGGGGGGGGGGGGATTTGTATAATTACCCTTGCCAGCAAAGGTTGAGATATAATGCAAAACTGACGAAAGTGGCTTGTTGCCATGGTTAACAAGCCACCCCCGAACCCTAAAACAGCCCATGGGTTCTGGATGGCTTAACCACGGCACCAAGCCACATTCGCCAGATCAGCACAACATGGCAAGCTTGCTGGCGAGGGTAATTATGAAAATTCCCCCAGAATGTGTGGTGGGGGAAATTTCCCCCTCCATAATCGTACAAACCCAGTTGCTAACTGATCCAAGTTCAGGAAGTAAACATCATAGCTGTGTGAAGATTTGAACCTGGGTCTTCCAAGTCCAATATGCCAACCACTACAACACATCTGACTCATTTCAATATACTTCCATCAAAATAACATAAGAAGTCATACAAATATCCCACAGTGCATAGAATCTGGTTGCAGAGAGAAAACATTTCTCAACAGCATAAAGAAAATCCCTTTCTAAAGGACATGAAATGCTCCAAAATTGCAGGAAAATAAATACTTTTGGCTTTTCATACCACAGAAACCAAAGCACTCAAATCAATTTATAATTACTAATCTAATATGAAATTGTCCCATGCCCAGATAGGGAAATATATACCATATGTTCTGCTTACTTTTGCTTCAACATTTAAATATACATGACTGTGGATTAAAAACTTTAAAAGACAATTCTGCCAGGAGCCAAGTAAGTGAACTACTTTAAAACAGCATACATACGTCCAAAAATAGCACACAGTACAACTTTCACCTTACCAGCCTTTCAATCAGAACTTTTGGTTAAGGTATCTGGCGGAATAAGTCAAGATTGCAGTCAAGAAAGATTATTTCTCTCAAAATATAACCACTTCAGCAGGTATTAAATGAAATGGATTATTAGCAAACTAAAAGAAAAAATAATAATGGTTGTTAAAATACACTTGCTTCCTCAGAGACACAAACCTTCTTATTAACAAGTGTTTCCCCCTTTTCCCACCCAAAACACCCACCCACATCAGGATGCAATTATAAAGTGGTGAGAGATAATATGAAGACTCCCAGCTGTAGAGCTGAAGCTTGTGGGCAGGACTAGTAAGGGGGAGGGGAGAGAAACTCTCATAACAGCATGTTTAGGGAAACCTTGTTCTAGGTAGGCAAAAGGTCTCAATTAAAAGATAGCTTTGCACTGATGTTACAAGTGAAAAGCAATTATTTTGAAACTACATTCAGAAAGCAGAGCAAAGGGATAATGAAAGGACTCACATGATGGGCAAAACTGAAATGAGAAACTTAAGGGAGAGCGCTGAAGGATCCAGTGACTGAGCGAGAGCAATAGGGGCAACAATGGGGAAGGGTGAGAAAGCAAGTTACAAGAGGCAGAGCTATCAGAGTGGGGATCTGGAATGGGGGCAGCAAAGGAGCCGCCTACAATGCACACCAGAAACCAACCACCCCCCAACACCCTTGTGCTCTGTGTTACTTAACCCTGAACAATATAATGAGCACGTATTAAAACCTGGCCGTAAACCCCACCTCCTTGCCACCCTGATTGAGGAAACGGTTCGAGGACTCTGAATACGGATTAGTTAGTTACTCCTCTGCCACAGCAGCCCTTAGATGACATACACATAAAGTACTATCGGGGTGCGGGGGCGGCGGCACGTCCGACACACATCACGCGTGTCAGGTCAACAGCAACTGAAAGTGTGTGTGGCCGCGGCGTGGGGAGGGGGAGGTCAGCGTGTGCCGCCTCTGGAGGTCAACTCCTCCTGAGCTGAGGCGGCAAAGGTAGGACCGGGAAAGCAAAACGCGGCCCAGAAAAGTGGGGAGGTACGGAGCGCTATGGGGCAGGCGCGTGGACGGGGCTTTCGCAGGTTGCGGGGCGAAGGAGACGCGGGCAGGGCGGCGGACGGAAGCAAGTCACGTCCGAGGCCGCTCCGGACGACGGCCAGGGCAGGGTGAGGAAGAACGGTGGGCTCTTAAGCTCGGACTCCGCCGCCGCCGCCCTTTGCAGCTGGCCTGCGCGAGGGGCCTACAATGGAAGCCCTCGTGAGGGACAAGGAAGCGGCTGCGGCAAACGGCCGAGCTTCCCCGCCGTCCCCATCACGTCCGGCTAAAGCTCACCCTGCCGCCGTCCGCCTCACTGGCCCTTTTCCCCCCCGCCGCCCTCAGCCTCACTTGACCCGGCTCGGCCTCGCTGCGCCACAACCCGGGGCCGGGCCTGCCGCATCCCTCCTCCCCGTCCGTCCCTCCCTCCCTCCGCGGCTGCGCGTGACCTTCCGGCTCGCCGGGCCCTCCTCCGCCCTCCTCACCCCGGACGGGCCCCGAGACTTGCGGCCTACTCACCGTCGGCATCGCGCGCCCCCCACACGGTCGGTCACCCAAACAGGCCCCGGTAGCCTCGTCCGTCCAGATCCTCCAGCGCCCGCCCCTTCCGGATCCGCCGCCGTGGAAGAAGCGTCATCCGCCCCCTCAGCGCCTCTCCCCGGGCGGGAGGGGGGAAGGTGGGGGAGGGGGTTTGGCTCCTCCTCCTCAGAGTCTCCGCAACCGTTACCTGCGTAGTAGTTTACGCCCGTTGTAAGGAGGGCGGGAAAAAAAGAGAGGGTTTTTTCTCTCCTTTCCCCCCCCCCCCCGTTTTCTACGCACAGGGAAAGAGAGAAAGACACGCGCACGCGCCCTCTCTGGGCAGGATCCGCCGTTATCCCTACTTACAGTAGGCCCATTGAAACGAATGGCACTTAAGTTACTCATGTGTTCCCTCATCCGTTTCACTACTGGGTCTGTTCTAAGTAGAACAAACGTTCGATACTCATTCTCTGTCGGCGGCGGTGGCGCCTCCTTTATGTCTCCTTTACACACGTTGTAGCTGTCCTTGGTAGGCTGCTTTTCCAGGGCTCAAAGCGCAAAGTAATCAAACGGGAAAATCAAAAGTAGAAAAAGAAGACCACGGGGGGGGGGGGAGTGTTTGTTTGTTTCTTTGTTTATTACATGCTTTATATGCCATTCATCTGGATGCAAGTCCTACCAATGTGGCTTACGAGTTACTTAAAAATGATAAAATCGCAATAAACATTTAATAACAATAATAATAATCAGGATCCTTCCCTCAGGGCAGTTGGCAGGAGATGACCCCAGAGCTTGGAAAGTCCAGCTAGAATAGTTGCAAGTGTCTGGTGTCATCCTCATTTAAATGTGTTTGCCAATGTGTGTAGCTGTACAAATATGCATGTTGGAGCCAAAATTCCCCAAGAGTGAAGTCAAGTTCATTCATGCACATGTGCAAACAACCTTTTCTGTCAAGAATGTACTGAGCGTCAGGCCCAGATTTATTGCAGCACGGTATACGAAGTTTCCAATTCTGACACCCTAATGTCTCCTGTTCTCCAACAAAACTGTAGTGGTCCTCCCTTGCTACCCCTTGTACCTAGGACTCTCTCCCTGAACATCTATATGATGCCCCTCTTTAGTTTTGCAAAACCCAACTCAAAACCTGTCTCTAACAAAATATTTGACTTGACCATTTCCTCCTTGTCACTATTTGAAACAGAGAGTTCCAAGACCACGAAACCTAGACCCCGGAAAGTTGTCGTGCATACTAAGGGATTTGCATCTCAAGGTTATTCAGGTTTTAAAACACATTCGGTAATGTTAATGAATTAAAATGTGTCTGTGTTTGAAGCCTGTAGTCACTAGGTGGCAGATTTGCTGAACCAGCACGTAGTTTTGCAATCCCTACAATTTGAAGTCAAGGGGCAGGGGGATAGCCTGAAGAACAGAGTTATATGGCAGCCCCCTCCCCTTGCTTTGAGGCAGCCCCCATGAAGGGAAATGGAGCAGACAGATCCCGTCTCTCAGGGGGCTACACTCAGATGGGGCAGGAAAAATGTGTCCAACTCTGATAGAAGTTTGCTTGAAGGCATTGCTGTTCCAAACTAAGAGCTAATCAACCTTAATTATTTATTAAAACATTTATATTCCCCATATATCACAAGGATCTCAGGGCGGCGTATAGAAAAAATCATATATATAAAATAGAACAATAAATATACAATTCTAAAACAAATTAAACCATTAATATGTTAAAACCAATACAAAATTTTAAAACAGTAAAATCCAATTAAAACAAGACAGTGTGCAGGCTGGTGGATTTAGCCAGCAAAGGCTTTGTTAAAAAGCCATGTCTTAACCTGGTGCTGAAATGAAGCCAGTGCAGGCACCAGTCGGGCCTCCAGGGGGAGGGCATTCCATAGCCGGGGTGCCACAACAGAGAAAGCCTTTTCCATGCCCCACCATAGTGTATATCTCGCGTTGGTGGGGCACAGAGAAGGGCCCCTCCAACTGATCTCAGGTCTCGGACAAGCAGATATAGGCTCAGTTTGGATGACACGAAAATCAACGGAGGGGGGAAGAGGCAACCGCCAGTTGTGTTGCTTATTGTGTCGTGTGGCAGGCAACACACAATGCACACACAACTGTTGGTACGCTATTTTGGGCAATTAAACAATGGAGAAAAAGAACAGGCTGTTCAGTTGTTTATCCTGAAATCCGTTGCTTAAAGTGTCGTGTGTTGGGAACCCCCTTTCTCCGTGTACTATTCCACTCGGTCATAGATTCGCCAGCAGGAGCGGTCAAAAAACCCTTGGCCGCTCCTATACAGCCGGCAGAACTTGCGGTGCATGATGGGATACAGCCGGAGGACTGAGGGAGGGAGGAGATGCATCACCCCAGAAGGACGCTGGGACTTTCAGCCGCACGACAAGGGAGGGGCAACATGTTGTGTGGCGTGCACCGGCAAAATAACGCACGGTGAGTGTGTTATTAACCCTTCCGTTGTCTAAAGTGTCGTCCGAACACACCCATAGGGAGAGACGCTCCCTCAAGTATCGAGGTCCCAAGCCATTTAGGGCTTTAAACGCCATTACCAACACTTTGAATTCCTACCGGAAATGTATTGGCAGCCAGTGCAATTCCTTTAAGACCTGTGTTATATGGTTTCTATGAGATATTCCAGTCAGCAGTCTAGCTGCTGCATTTTGCACCAGCTGCAACTTCTTTGTCATCTTCAAGGGCAGCCCCATGTAGAGTGCATCACAGTAGTCTAATTGGGAAGTAATCAGTGCATGTATTACTGTGGCTAGGTTATCCCTGTCCAGGAAAGGCTGTAGCTGGCAGATCAGCCGAAGCTGACCCCATGTACTTGTTGTAAGATAATTCAAAATTCCCTTATGCGTGCCTCTGAAATTATAGTTAATAAAGTGTGTCTCATGAAAGACCTCAGGTTAACTTGACACCAGAGTTAAAGCACGTAGAGGAATTGCTAAGTAGCTACATTCCTAAGAGCAGAAAACAAAGGTTAAGGCAGGAACTGACATATCAATGAACCCTGTTTCCTTGAGAGACAGGCTATCTGATAAAGATTGCAATGTTTGTGTATTCCGTCTCTTAGTTAAAGAACGAGTTAACTTCATCTACATCAGAAGATTCTTTGAAGCCTATGTGTATTCAAGATAATTAGAAATCAGTTACTGTTTAACTGAGCAGAAATCCATGTATCCTTGTGTGATTTTTTTTCTATTTAAGGTTGATCAAAATATGTATTCGGTACCATTTCTAGGTTTTGATTCCTAAATGGTCACTTCTTGCAAGAAGGAGAATTAAAGTTTTCGATCTTACACGTGTCTTTCGTCTGATTGGGATAGTGACGGTTGGGACACGAAACTACCTGAGTCTAATTTCAAGACTCTTACCACAAATGGCGAGCCAAGCCAGGAGGCCCAACTAGATGATCATCGCGCCCTTTTTCAGACTGGAACAAGCCCTGCCGGCATAGGTGAGTTTTTACCTAAGGGAAACTTACAGTCTGGGGAAGGACGGGCGGTCATCAACCAAGGCTACTCCCTTCAATGAATGTAAGATCGAAGGATATAAAGCAGGTAAAAGGTCTTCGGTAATATTTTTAAGGGTCTTCGGTGATATTTTGGTGAAAGCTTATAAAGAGGTGGTGAAAGATACACACGCAGCAAAAACCAAGATATTGCGGGTAGTGAAGACCGGGAAATAGTTCAATAGATGTGTTTTGGAAACATATTGAACTATAAATATTGCGGGTAGTGAAGACCAGGTTGATTATCTTCTAGAATATTTGGTTTGAGTTTTGCAACGAAATCAAATATTACTGGAGAGAAGATAAATAAAAGGAATAAATGGGAGGAAAACCAAGTATTCCGGAAGGATCTCCATTGGATGTAGTCCTGGAGAAATGGAAAACTCTCCCGGGAAAATCTGATTTAAAGAAAAGTCGACTTATTAAATTATGTGTGGATACATGGCCAGAATTGGGAGAAAAAAATTGGCCACGTATTGGAACATTTGAAAAGGGTATACTGAGAAATTTAAAAGGTGTTTTAGAGGTATCATATCCTGGACATTTAGAATACTTGTATGTTTGGATCCATGTTGCAGAAGGTTTCAAAATTAAGCCTTCTCAGGTATTTTTTCAAAGTACTGATCAGAAAGTTTCTATGGCAACTGCACCCCCACCTCCTTATTGCCCTCCAGAGGAAAGTGCACTTCCTCAAAAGGGACTTTATCCATTGTTGAATAACGTTCAAACTGTAGTAACAGCACCTGCAGTTGCGGCAGTTCCTGCAGTAGGGGGAGCTCCTGCCATTCCAGCAGTACCAGCACAAGTGCAGAGTTTTACAACATATGTGCATACTCCTTTTAAACCTAGAGATTTGGTATTGTGGTCAACTACAACCCCTAAACTAGCAGAGGATCCTGCAGGATTTTTGAGTCAATTTGGGACAATAATGAATACTTACCATTCCACTCCAAGTGATTTACATCAATTATGTACATCCTTATTGAGTCCGGCTGAAATGAATGATTTAAAGCGGAGGGTAACTGAGGAATTGAATAGAGCTCCTTTAATGGGAGCTGGTGGTCCGCTAAATGCATACCCAGATCCTACTTTTCAGCCTGACCCAAATACTCCTATGGATCGAACTCTGATGCATCAATATCAAACTATGATCCAGACTATTTTGACACAAATGGGACAAAAAACTGTAAACTGGTCAAAGGTAAAATTGGTGCTCCAAGATAAAGATGAAATGCCAGCTGACTATTTGGTTCGCCTTTCCCGTAGTCTCCGCATGTATGGTGGTATTGATCCTGAGGCAGTAGCAAATGCGTCTTTGGTAGTTGGAATCTTTGTAGATCAGGCAGCCCCAGATATTAAGGAGTATTTTGTGAAGCATAAACCTGGTTGGCAGGGAGATACAGTGGCGCAAGTATTGGCTACAGCGCATCATGTATTTTGTGGAAGAGAGGAAAAATTGAAGAAGGAAAAGAAAAAACAGGGAGAAGATGATATGAAAGTTTTGGCAGCTGCACTCACAGAAGGATTTTGTGGAAGCGCTCGTGGCAGGGGCCGTGGACGTGGTAGAGGAGAAAGAGGAAGAGGATTTTCAAGAGGAGGATGGAGAGTAGGAGAAAGAAATGTTGATGAAAGTGAGAAGGGATGTTGTTTTTTTTGTAAAAAGCCAGGACACTGGAAGAAAGATTGTATTTTGAGACAACAGTCTAGTCAAATGCAAGGAGCTGAGGTGATGTCACAATGACTGGTAGAAAGAGATTTAGGAAAAGAAGTGGAAAAAGCGGAGACTGGGGAAATGCCAAATTCATGGAAATTAAAATTAAATAAACCATTTTTGACTTTGACCATTAATGGACAGCCATACAATTGTCTTCTGGATACCGGTGCGGCCAGAAGTATGTTAAATAAAACTGTTTTGCCTCTTTCTGGATATAGAGAAAGGGTGGTAGGAATCGATGGGATTTCTTCTTCCACTCCCCTTAGCACTCCGGTGCAAGTTAAAATTGGGCCCCTTACATGTGATCATTCGTTTCTTATGATGTCTAAAAGCCCTGTGAGCTTATTGGGGAGAGATTTATTGGCAAAATTAAATGCCACTATAAAATGTACTGCTGATGGTGTGTTTGTGTCCCTTCCTGCTGAGAATGTATTGGCTTTTATGAGTGAAACAGAAGAAATAGATGGCAACACACTCCCACTGGAGCTCCAGGAAATACCCTCTCATTATTGGGCAGAAGATTCTGGGGAAGTAGGGCTCTTAAAGTCAGCTGCCCCAGTTAAGATCACTGTCCGTAATGACATGGTACCCCCAAGGGGAAAACAATATCCCCTTTCAAAAGAAGCCCAAGAATGTATAGGAAAAACAATTGAGAAATTTTTAGAACAGGGAATTTTGGTTCCATGTTCATCTCCATGTAATACTCCGATAATGGCTGTGAAAAAAAAGAGTGAACCGGGGAAGGCTCCCACTTATCGCTTAGTAATGGATATGAGGAAAATCAATGAATATGTAATCCCTAGACACAATGTGGTCCCGAATCCTGCCACCATTATGTGTAGTATACCTATTTCTGCACGGGTGTACACAGTTTTGGATTTAAGCTCTGCTTTTTTTAGTATCCCAGTACATAAAGATTCTCAGTATTTATTTGCTTTCACATGGCAAAATAAAATTCAATATACTTGGCAAAGATTAGTTCAAGGTTATGTAGAAAGTCCAACAATATTTACACAAATTGTACACCAAGATATACAAGGAATTATATTTCCTAGACAGTCCACACTTGTGATTTATGTTGATGATTTATTATTATGTGCAGAAACGGAGGAAAATTGTAAAATTGATTCAATTCACTTGATCAAGGCCTTAGGAGAACGTGGACATAAAATTGCAAAAAGAAAATTACAATGGTGTAAAAGAGAGGTGGAATATTTGGGACATGTCTTGTCAGAGGGAACTAGGAAATTGTCTTGTAAGCGTATACATGCAATAACGCAGGCAAAGGTGCCAAAGACAAAAAGTCAAATTCGTGCTCTGTTAGGAATGTTGGGTTATTGTAGAGCATGGATCCCTAGCTTTTCACAAATTGTTAAACCCTGGTTAGAAAAAACGAAAGCAGAAGCCCCAGAAGAAATTGAATGGACTAAAGCAGATGAGAATGCCTGGAAAGAAGTAAAATCACTTCTAGTCTCTGCTCCTGCCCTAGGTCTCCCTGATTATCAGAAAGATTTTATTTTATTTGTACATGAAAGAAAAGGTGTTGCATCTGGGGTTTTATGTCAATATTTGGGTTCTCATCGGAGACCTATAGGGTATTACTCAGCACAATTGGATCCAGTTGCACAGGGATATGCTGCCTGTTTAAGGAGTATAGCTGCAGCAGCTTTGATTGTTGAAAAAGTACAAGATATTGTGCTTGGACACCCATTACAATTATGGGTTCCACATGCTGTTTCTGCGTTATTAACGCAAAAGAATACTCAACATTTTACAAATGCAAGATATACAAAATATGAGACTTTATTATTGCAAACTCCTGAATTGACTGTGTTAAGATGTAACGTACTTAACCCTGCCACTTTATTACCAGAAATGGATACAGAGGCTCCACATGATTGCATTGAAGTAATTAAGGAAGTACAATTGCCAAGAGATGATTTAACTGATATGCCTCTAGTGGACGCTGAATTAATGTGGTTTGTAGATGGATCTTCAAAGATAATAGCAGGAGTCAGAAAGACTGGTTTTGCTGTTGTCTCATTGACAGAAATTATTATTTCTGGACCTCTCCCAGGAAGTAAAAGCGCTCAAGCTGCAGAGCTTATAGCGTTAACAAAAGCATGTCAAAAGGCGAAAAACAGAAAATTAACTGTGTATTCTGATTCAAAATATGCAATTGGAGTATGTTTTGCAACAGGATCGTTGTGGAAAGAAAGAGGGTTTATTACTGCAGATGGCAGACCCATTTCCAATGGAGCAGAAATAGATGCCCTTCTGGGTGCTATACATCTGCCCCTTGCCCTCGCAATTGTTTACTGCAAAGCGCACGGTTCGGGGACTGATGAGGTGACAAGAGGAAATAGGAGAGCTGATGACGAAGCTAAGGCCGCTGCTCTTCGTCCTTTACCCTTTAATCTGATGGCGGCAGCAGAAGTGGATGTGCCTCCTTTGATGTCGAAAGATCTAAGTATTTGGTGGGAAAAGGCGGATGCAAGGGAAAAAGAGATATGGAGTGTGGCGGGCGCAGAAGAAAAAAGTGAAGGGCAGTGGGAAATGCCAGACGGGAGATTAGTATTGCCAAAAGCAGGATTAAGGGCAGTGGTTTCAAAACAGCATAATCAGGGGCATGAGGGACAGACTGGATTGGCATTAGCAATTGCAAGAAATTGGTTTGCCCCTGGGGTCCATCAGATGGCAAAAAGGGTGGTGCAAGCTTGTACTGTGTGTGCTAAGGAAAATGCAAAACCTCAGCCTCCGGGCCAAATAGGGGGAAGGCCCTGGGTACAGCTCCCTTTTGAATCAGTCCAAATTGACTTTGCCCATATGCCACGCTTCCAAAAGTATCAATGGATGTTAGTAATTTTAGACAAGTTAACAGGCTGGATAGAGGCATTTGCATGTACACATGCAACTTCACGAGAAGTAGCTAGGCATATGATGAAAGATATTATTCCCCGTTTCTGCCCACCAAGAATAGTGGATTCAGATCAAGGGTCTCATTTTACTGCTTCCTTAATGAGAGACTTGTCAAAATGCTTAGGGCAACAATGGGTTTTGCATACTCCCTATCACCCACAATCCTCAGGTCAAGTAGAACGCATGAATGCTACCCTCAAGAGGAAACTTACAAAAATGTGCATTGCTTCAAAATTGGCATGGCCAACTGCTCTCCCTTTGGTTCTTTATTCTATCAGAACCACTCCAAGGCAACCTACAGGTTTGTCACCATATGAAGCATTGTATGGGAGGCCCCCCCCAATAGGAGGAGAATATGCAAGGCCATATGTAACTTTACTAGGAGGGGATGAAGATCTTGTTGCTTATATTATACAGCTCCAGAAGCAGTTCCAGAAGATCAGGCGGCACGTGATAGATGCCCAACCTTTGCCACTGGATACTCCTGCACATCCTTTCCAGGCTGGTGATGAAGTATACGTGAGAATCTGGACAGCAGACGGTTTGGAGGAGCGATGGTCAGGCCCTCATCTTGTATTGATGACCACTCATACAGCGTTGAAAGTAAAAGGAAAAGGGGCTTGGATTCATTACACGCATTGTGCTAGGAAAAACCCACAAGGACCTTTTGATCTCGCTGGCGCGGGAGGGGTCGAAAGTGAGGACGTCTCGCTACGAGGGATCAACGCGTGTCCTTCTCCGAATTGCGTGGACGAAGCAGGACAAGAAGCAGAGGCAGAGGAGGAACAGGCTCATCATCCAAAAATTGACAAAACGTGGGCCGTGTTACCCACACCAGAATTACACTCTCCTTCAGTGGAACCGCAGTGGACAGTGAGATTTACTGATAAAGAAACACACCCTTTAAAGTTAAGGTTTCAAAAGAAATAAATATGAAAGTAATATTCATTTTATATTGTATAAACTTTTGTATACCAAAAGGACAATCAAATTGGTTTAAAAGACATGCTTTAGAAATGTTTAATCGCTGGGGGAATGATTCAATTTTGTATTACGAACATCCAGCAGCAATAAGAGCATTTTCAGTATTACCTGCTCTTATTGAAAGTCCAGATGTAATAGTTGGAGCATTACAGCAAAAGAATACTTTGTTTTCTGATCCCAGTAATTTAAATGAAGTTGACTTCAGGAAGTTCAAATATAGCATATATACCCCTGGGATGTGTTTTTGTTGTCACCATTCAGGAATATGGAATGAAAAATGGAAAGATTGGATAAGACAAAGGGATTTCTTGAGGAATTTGGGAAATTACTCTACTTGCACAGAAAAGTTTTGGTTATGGGGAAACTCTAACTCCTCATATCATACTAAGGTACTGTTAAATGAAACTGTGTTCCATGAGATGTACCCTTATTATCCTATATTTCATCCCACCTATCAAGGAATAGGAAGTATTTGTTCAGGATGGCAACTCAGAGATCCAAATTTATGGTTTTTCTATGATGGATGGGCAACAAACTATCACCCAGGAAATTACCAGTGTGTAGGAGTAGGATATTTGACCCTACCGGTCCAAATAAGTAAATCAGAAATGAATAAAAGAAAAAAAAGGGCAACTCAAGGAGGAGCTGGTGAATTGTTAGGAAAGCTTGGACCAAATTGCAATGATATGGTTATAATAGGAAAACAACTGTCAAAAACTGAAGGAGACAGAGTGGGCGGTGGATTAATAACAGGAATCTTAACCTTAGGTGCTTACCCTGGAATAATAGCACAAGAAAATAGAAAGAGTATTTTGGGTCTTACATGCCGTTTAGAAAAAACTATTAATGCAACAGGGATAATTGTACGGGCAATGCAGTCAGAGATTGGAGAATTAAATCAAGAACTTATTCAGCATAGAATGGCTCTTGATTACCTCCTAGCAAAGCAGGGAGGTTTTTGTAAAATTATCCAGAAAGGTTGCAAAGTAGTTTTTCATGATATGAATAAAACTATCGAAGATGAGTTGTCAAAACTACAACAAATGGTAATAGACAATTACTCTGGAGTAACAAATCCATGGGATTGGCTAAATTCCTGGTTGCCAAATTGGAATTGGTTAAAACAAATAATTATATTTGTATTGATTATAATAATGATTGTTTTAATTACTCCCTGTGTCTTTCAATGTATGATGAAGTTTTGGAAAAAAGGAGTGCATAAACAGATGTTAATTATGTATCAGAACATGCCTGGTGAAAGCATAACTGACAATAGGATGAGAGAGCTACAAACTTGGATTGAATTATCTAGTCTGGAGAATGATCCTAATGACGTTTAAAGACGCATTGGATCAAAACGGAGGAGTGTTGTAAGATAATTCAAAATTCCCTTATGCGTGCCTCTGAAATTATAGTTAATAAAGTGTGTCTCATGAAAGACCTCAGGTTAACTTGACACCAGAGTTAAAGCACGTAGAGGAATTGCTAAGTAGCTACATTCCTAAGAGCAGAAAACAAAGGTTAAGGCAGGAACTGACATATCAATGAACCCTGTTTCCTTGAGAGACAGGCTATCTGATAAAGATTGCAATGTTTGTGTATTCCGTCTCTTAGTTAAAGAACGAGTTAACTTCATCTACATCAGAAGATTCTTTGAAGCCTATGTGTATTCAAGATAATTAGAAATCAGTTACTGTTTAACTGAGCAGAAATCCATGTATCCTTGTGTGATTTTTTTTCTATTTAAGGTTGATCAAAATATGTATTCGGTACCATTTCTAGGTTTTGATTCCTAAATGGTCACTTCTTGCAAGAAGGAGAATTAAAGTTTTCGATCTTACACGTGTCTTTCGTCTGATTGGGATAGTGACGGTTGGGACACGAAACTACCTGAGTCTAATTTCAAGACTCTTACCACATACTCTGAGCCACGGAATCCGCCTGGGCCTCCAGTGACAAGGATAGATCTAGGAGTACTCCCACGCTACGCACCTGCTCCTTCAGAGGGAGTGCAACCCCATCCAGAACAGGTCGCTTACCCAATTCTTGGACTCGGGAACCAACAACAACAGAGCTTCCATCTTATCAGGATTCAGCTTCAGTTTATTAGTGCCTCTAAGCTCTGGTCCAGCACTTTCACCGCCCTAGCTGACTCTGATGACAAGGAGAAATAGAACTGAATATCATCAGCATATTGATGGCACCCAACCCCAAAACGTCTAATGACCTCTCCCAGCAGTTTCATATAGATGTTGAATAGCGTGGGGGATAGAATAGAGCCCTGTGGCAACCCACAGCTCAATAGCCATGGGATGGAACAGGAATTGGCCCTGCAAGTAGGAGTGGAATCTCTGTAACACAGTGCCTCCTACTCCCGTCTCTTACTGTCCAGTAAGATCATGGTATCTTACTGTATCTTAATACAGTAAGATACCATGATCAATGGTATCAAAAGCCACCGAGAGATCCAGGAAGATCAACAGGGTAGCAATCCCCCTGTCTTTCATCCAGAATAGGTCGTCGGTCAGAGCAACCAAGGCTGTTTTAGTGCTATGCCCTAGCCTGAAATCAGACTGAAATGGGTCCAGATAATCCGTTTCTTCCAAGAGCATCTGAAGCTGCCTGGCCACCACACGCTCAGGCACCTTGCCCCAAAAGGGGATATTAGCGATGGGGCAGTAGTTCCCACATGCCTCTGGGTCCAGGGAGGTCCTCTTCAGGAGAGGGTGCACAACAGCCTTTTTCAAGGCAGCAAGTACCATGCCATGACAGAGTGAGGCATTTACCACTCCCTGGACCCACCCAATCAATCCACCTCTGCTAGATTGTATTAACCAAGATAGGCAAGGGTCAAGCTTACAAGTGGTGGAATGGACTGATTCAAGCGTCTTGTCCACATCATCAGGCTGCAACAACTGGAACTGATCCCAGGAAACATGACCAGACGGGGCACTGGACACCTCCCCAGACTCTGCAATAACTGTGGCATCAAGTTCTGAGCAAATATGAGCAACTTTCTCCTCGAAATGCCTAGCGAATTTATTACAGCAGATGACTGAGAGTTCCAACCCTGGTTTCTCTAAACCTGAGCCTGGTCCCTGGAGACTCTTAACCACTCAGCATAATTCTGCTGGGTGACATTTCGAGGATGAGATCACAGAAACAAAGTAGGATATTTTTTTGCCATCCTCACTGCTGCATAATAGGCACAAAGAAGAGTTTTTGCTAATATTAGGTCCGTTTGCTTGTAATAAATAAATAATCCACAGAAATATTTGGGAGCTCACTGTGGTATCTCACATGATTTTGTGATGTAAAAATAGTTACTGGCAGTAAGCCATGCCCAGAATTAAGACTTTGATAAGGGCTGCTTCCTAGGGTGCATTTTGTATACTACAAGACAGATACCCAAATACATCCTTATCAGTTATGAAGGTCACATGGAGTGACTTTGCCCAGCTGAGGCTGATGCATCAACCACACCCATTCCTGGAGAATGCAGATCAGGCCAGCGTGATAAAATGCCTTAGTTACAACTCATCTGGGTGATTGCAATGTGCCTTTGCAGAGTATTTGGAAACTGTAATTAATTCAAACTACAGCAGCCCATTTGTTAACGGGATGCATACAGGGAGCCTGTGAGTCTTTGTTAAACTGTCTTCCAATTTGTTTCTGGGTACAATTGAAAGGGCTGGTAGTTCTGTGCTATTATTTACAAGATGAGGTAAGTGGAATTGCTACAAAGTATTCTCAACGTGGCTGCACTATTATTGCATATATAGAGCCAGTGACCCTGTTTAGACAACACGCTAAGCCACAGTGGTTAAGCATTTTAAGCTAAATATTATGGTTTAGTGTGTCGTGTGAACAATTCCTAACCATGGTGGCTACATAGCATGTTGTCTTAATAGGCCCAGTGTGTGTAGTGGTTAGAGTGTTGGACTGGGAGGTGGGAGATCTGGGTTCTAGTTCCAATTCAGCCATGGAAGCTCACTGGGTGACTTTGGGCCAGTCACAGACTTTCAGCTCAACCTACATCACAGGGTTGTTGTGAGGATAAAATGGATTGGAGGAAGATTATGTATGCTGCCTTGGGTTCCTTGGAGGAAAAAAAGCAGGATAGAAATATATATATATATATATATGTGTGTGTGTGTGTGTGTGTGTGTGTGTATAATCAAGGCATCATGCAATTTGCCCATTTATTTTCAATCCCTTCTTTACTCATTCCTTCCAGAAAGGCATCCATATCAGTCTTTTGCAGCAAAACCAATAAAGACCTTTGTGGCACCTTAAATACTAACAATTATTTTTTTCTGACATAAACTTTCATTGACTATAATCCATGAAATATAATCCACTATAGACCACAAATGTTTATGCCAGAATAAATTTGTTAGGCTTTCAAGTGATGCAAGACTCCTTTATTATTTTTGCTAATAATTCCTAACACTGATCTGCTTTTTTTCATTGCTGTAACACATTGAATGGATGTTTTCAGTGAATGGATATTTTCAGTGAATGGATGTTTTCACTATGGCCACAGAAATTCTTTTATATCCCATCAGCATACATTACTATCCAACAGGAGCAGCTAGTACATCAATAGATATATTTTATTAGATGTGTAATATATAAATCTTGTAAATAAAACAAACAAATAAATTGCACACAAACACTGCACATCAACAATCCAACAATTGGTCTGTGTATTGCTTTATGTTAATCTGTTTGGAGCGTGACTTGTTTGTTTCTATAGCAAAACCAGTGAGGCTTAACAGAGAGAAGACATTTGTTAATTGATAACATGAATTAGTTTTAATCCTCTCTACTTCTGCAGAGTTTACTTTCTGTAAAGAGGGGAAAATTGTCATGTGGAGTGCATTTAAACATATGTAATAAATCATTGAGGGTGGCATTAAATTAGCAGCCACAGTCTTTCTCAGAAAGCAGCAGTAATGATTTCACAAAATCTAGCTATATCCTCATCTGAACTTTTAAGCAGCCTCCTGTTGGACAGAAACTGGAACAGATCATAGGTTTGCCAACAATCCAACCTCAATGATTTCGTGCCCAAATACAGAAAGAATGATTGTCTTTGGATCCAGTATAGTCCAACATGAAAACACTGGAAATTGGAATAGTAAAGAGAGGTGCACTATGCTTCCTACTTTTCTGCTTCTGTCTTTGCTTACCCCAGCTCTCTCAATTCCACACTGGCTGATCTGCTTTGATCTGCTTGTTGCAAGGGGGGGGGGGTGTCATGTCTCTTCCATCTGCCATTGAGCGTGCTGCTCTGATGTCAAAGGTGGTACAACTACCTTTTCCTCAAGCACACAAGTGTTTGCAGTGTGTGGGGAATATTATTTGGAGGTGTTTGAATTGCAGTTCAAGTTCCATGAAATGAAACCCCTCCTCCAGTGCTATCAAAAGCCCCAAACTTGCTCTCATCATGCACTGCATTTTAAGAACCACAGGATGGCTTTCAATGGTTATGTTCATTCCGAAAAGGCAGCTATGTGATTGGTCTTTCATATATGGCTCAACGTGCCAGCTCCAGATTTTATTTTGGGGAGGGGGGAGGTCCTTAGGCAAGACAACCTTAAAGGGGACTCTGACTTGGTGAATCTACCTTTTTACCATGGTTGTTCCCCTTGCTGCTGCTCTTACTTTGTCGCGTAATTGCCGTCATCTGCTCACTTGCCTGGCAGAGAGTCAGTGAGCAAGCAGGCAGAGGCATCTGCTGTACCTCCTTCTCACCACCCTCATTGTCTGGGGCCATAGCAAGAGGCAGGTGAACACAAGCAGGTTGCAAACTGACTTCCAAACTGCTGCCTTCGAGCTGGTTGTCTTTGAAGAAGAGGGCTTTTTATTCCAAATGCATTAGGCACAACAATGTGACTTGCAGGGTTGGTAGTGGGGAGGTTAGACTTCTCAAGATATTGGTGGTCAGCTCTTTTTTTTTGGCATAGGGGGACTGTGAAAGAAGCCCTGCTTAGTTGATATGATAAAGGCTGAATGCCATAATTCAGGAGTCTCCAGCCTTTTTGAACCTGTGGGCACATTTGGAGCTCTTAGGCTGGGGCTGCCTCTACAAGAGAGGTTTAATGCTCTTTCAAGGCGCTTTAAAAAATTCACCTCTACAAGAACGGAGCGCAAATCGGGCATAGAGGCGCGTTATCTCCCCGATTATGCGCATTATCGAATGTGCGTTAAATCACGAGTTTTATTTTGCTCCGCCCGTTAAAGCGCATTTTGACTGTGTGAATAAGTGCTTATGTGCATTAACTACTTGTAAAGCGCATTTTGGACATTTGTTAATGCGCTTTGCCGCCTCTCATGCAGAGGGATTAGGCGTAAATGCGCTTCTGCGATTATGCGCATAATCGCCTAACCAGGCGCAAAAGCGAATCCTTGTAGAGGGGACCTGGGTCTTATTCTGCAAAAATGTCTGCAATGTCTCTTTAATGAGGAATTGTCTAATTCAGCTAATTGCTGGCAGTGCAATACAGCTAATATTTCTTTTAAACATAAGTTTTGGCAATGTCTGGTAGTTGCTTCTTTTTGCAGGGAGGTTATTACACTGAAAAAAATTGTATTGGAACAGGTTAATATTGACTGATGTACTCGCTTTTTAAAATTATTTACCTGCTTCATGGAAATTAACGAGTGGTCAGTGTGAATGGATTCTCTTCCCTCTTTTGACAGCTAAAAGACTGATATTATGGCATTGGAAGGATAAACACTCACCTCCTGCAATGTAATGGATTAAGGACCTTACAATATTTTCAGTATTTTCAATATTTGAAAGAGTGGCATATAGATGCCACTTTCAAATGGATACTTATTTGGATGTTTGGTCCACTTTCATTGAAGCCCACATATAATTGCTAGAAAGCTGTATAGATTTCATACAAATACATGTATGTCTATTATAGAAAAACTGGGGGGAAAATAAATTCAGGTGCCCATGGGCACCACATTTGGGACCTATTCATGGGCATAATTGGAAGTGCCTGCAGGTGCCATGTTGGGGACCCCAGAAGTGGGATCTGTCTTCACGGCTCCAGGTTGGTGCTTTCCCGTACTTTCCTTCTCCTGCCAGTGTTGAGTAATCTTGATGCCAAGTAGGGAGTGCAGGATTTCTTGGCTGCCATCCGGGTCCTGGAGTCACCCCTACCCTCTTCCTGGGGGAAGGCGATCAATCACTGGTCGCCTTCCACCAGGCTCCACCCCTGGGTTGCCCCTGGATTGGCCGTGGAGTGATGTTACACACCGGAAGCGCCGTGTTGACATCACTCTCTTTGAAATAGTCAGGGTAAATCCCTGACTTTTTCAAATTGGAGCATCGTGGGGAAGACCCGCAGTGGCTGTGAAGCTGTGTCTGCATCGTCTAACCGATGGGGCGCAGATCCACAGCCACTGTGGGGCTTTCCCCCTGTGTAGACAGCTCCCTAATTACTTTATGTCAGGATGCCTATGCCCTTATTCCCCTTGGGCCAAACAAAATAATGAGGGATTACTGCCACATTTATACTCTTCCCCTCCACCTGATAATTGTTTCTGTCTTGAATAACGAATGCATCCTAAAATACCAAAGTTCAGCAAGGCTGACTATGTAGAAAGCTAAAATAAGAGGAAAACAGACAAGTAAAATTCTGACTCACTGCTACACAACTTGTTTGTAAATTAAACAAACTGCAGTCAACTGCACCATACCCACGCACTAGAAGGGAAACTAATAAAGTGAATGAGTAAACAAGTAATGTGGGCAAGTGAATGAATAAACCGAGTAAGTAAGCACATAAGAGAGCAGATGTCATTTACCAGCAAGTTAAGTAGAAGCTGATCATCTACCAGCGTTTGTGCACACCACAGAAGAGGGGCATGGGGGAAGAGTAATACTACTATGATAAATGTTATTAGATGTGTAATGAATAGAGTACAATACTTTACTGTCAATTGCTACTAAGCTTTCTTTTCTTTTGGTATGATCACTTCTTTATTGCAAAAAAGACATCCATTAATATATAGAAGAGGCCTATTATCTTAATTTAATTGTACATATTCAATGTATTTTAAATTCCCACAATGGGTTTTCTTACATAAATTACATAAATTTTCTTACAGAATTACATAAAACTCATGCATTATTGGATTTAAGTATATGCTGCTCTTTCTCTGAGCAGCTTTGAGCAACTGTGCATGTGGGTTGGGTGCAGGCCATGTTAGTTGTGCTTAGGTCCCATTGAAACAAATGTGAAAAGTTAGTCACGTTTAACGTAAACCCCATTGACTTCAATGCGACCAAAGCACAATAACTTGATCTGGATCTATGTCATAGTTCCCAGGCAACCTTCTGTCCAGGCATCTGATGGTGCCAAACCTGCTTAGCTTCAACATTAGAACTGACTCCTTTGATTTCAAACACATCTCCTGCTCTTAGATGAACAGTCACACTATTCTTACAGAGTTGTACAAATGTGCGAACCCCCGTTCCTGATCTTTGGCTGACCCATCAGCAGAAACTGTTGCACTAAATCAACCTCCCCCAACCTGAGGCCCTCCAGATGTTTTGGATTACAACTTCCCAGCATTCCTGATAATGGACCATGTTGGCTGGGGCTGATAAGAGTTGAAGTCCAAAACACCCGTTTGGAGAAGACTGCACTAAATAAATTTCACAGTCTTTGTCAAGCCTGAATGCTGGTAATCTCTGTTTTTATGTATTTTTATTGAATATTAATAATAGAATCATAGAGTTGGAAGGGACCTCAGAGATCCTCTACTCCAACTTTCTGATCAATGTGGACTCTGCACCGCAGGGTGCAGCTTCAGCATCCCTGACAGATGGCCATGCCGCCTTTGCTGAAATGCCTCCAGCGAAGAACACACCACCTCCAGAGACAGTCTATTGCACTGCCGATCAGCCCTTACTATTAGGTTTCTCCTAAAGTTTAGTCAAAAATCTGCTGCTTGCAGCTTTCACAACTCTGCTCTATCTTCTGTATGAGAGCTTTTCAGATATTTGAAGACCACTAGCATGTCTCCCCTTAATCTTTTTTTCTTCAGGCTAAACACACCCAGCTGTTTCAACTATTCTTCATAGACCTTGGTTTCCAGACCTCTCAACATCCTGGTTGCTCTTCTCTGGACACACTTCAACTTGTCAATGTCCTTCTGAAAATGGGGCACCCAGAACTGGACACAATACACAAGTGCCATTTCGGGCACTTCCGGGTTTGGGGCACTTCAGGGTACAGCTTTCCAAGGCCCGCCCATGTTATTGGTAACAACATGCAGCACTCAGTACAAGAAGAGGTACGTGTAATGTAATTACAATTAGGGTGACCATCTGTCTGGTTTTGCCCGGACATGTCCGGAAAAAAGGGGGGGGGCAAAACTGGGTCCGGGGGGAAATCCTTTAATTGGGCCCAAAATCCGGAAACTTAGCCCCTGGGAAAGGCCCGTTTCGGGCACTTCCAGGTCCAGCCTTCCGAGGCCCACCCACGGCAGTTACGGGTTCCTAGAGGGCACTTCCAGGTTTCAGGCAGTTCCAGGTATGGCCTTCCGAGGCCCGCCCATGTTATTGGTAACAACATGCAATACTCAGTCCAAGAAGAGGTACGTGTAACGTAATTACATTTTATGTCTAAATATATTTCGCTTATATTGTCTTGGGTATGCAATGTGCTGCTTCAAATGACTCTCCAGGCATTCATAACATGAGGAATTTCTATCTAGGTTATATGTGCTTAAAAGTGACATTATGAAATGATGCATTTTGTAATGCATAATGTATGAGCAAGGAAAGATGTGACAAGATGTGGAATCAGAAATGGTTTTGTAATACTTTTCTTCACCTTTAGTTCTTCAGTTCTCTCCTGCATCTATAAACCTATAAAGCCTTACATGGTTTGGGACCACAATACCTGAAGGAACACCTTTCCCGACATGAACCTACCCGTTCACTACGCTCAACATCAAAGGTCCTCCTCCGGGTGCCTACTCCAAGAAAAGCTCGGAGGACAGCAACAAGGGAGAGGGCCTTCTATGTGGTGGCCCCCCAATTATGGAATGATCTCCCCGATGAGGCCCGCCTGGCACCAACACTGTTATCTTTTCGGCGCCAGGTCAAAACTTTTCTTTTCTCCCAGGCATTTTAACAGCTTAAGTTGAGGTTTTAACTGACTTTGTGGCCAGGCTTAAAAGTTTAAAATGTTTTAAATATCAGCTGTTTTATGTTTATGGTTTTAAATTTTGTATATTGACTTTTTAATGTTCAATCTATTAATTTTTGTAAACCGCCCAGAGAGCTTTGGCTATGGGGCGGTATATAAATGTAATAAATCATCATCATCATCATCATCATCATCTAGCTGGTGGTTCAACTCCAATAATTAATTAATTGATGAGCAGACCAATGTGGCTTGGGGGGGGGGGAATGGCTTTCTTTCCCTGCTGCTATTAGTGTTGCTTAGGAATACCCTGTGGCTTCTTTCATACGGTGCCTCCAGCACAGTGTTACTGTATCTGACCTAATAAATGGATTGGAGAGTCCAAATCTTTACATTCTCCAACCGTTCAAAAACAAATATCTTGGAAGTAAAAGCCATTAAAATGCTATTAGAAACAGCAGGCAAGAGAGGTCTAGAGATCTGTAAAATTGCTGTGGGGGTGGTGGTGAGTGAAAAGGGCACCGTGATACTTTATTTATTTGTTTTCTGTTTGGACTGATTAACAAATCAAGTGTCTGCTCAATAATTTGGAGGGATTCCATTTTTAGAATAGGAATATGCTGTTCTGATTGCTGTTCTGCCTTTTGGGAAAAGCCTTGAATCAGAAGGGCATAGACAAAGTTTTGCAGTTGCCAAATATTAGAGCTTTATACTGGGGGGTCCCCCTTTTTAGTTAACAACCTGGGTTTCTCTATAGCCTATTCTAAATAAAGGTTTATACTGTACTAATCCACCAGTACATTTACCCTGGATTAGCTATTCTTAGTTAGAGTTTTTTGCTCCAACTGTTGTGTAAAGATTACTGAACTCCTAACATATGATTCTTGCTTTCCCAATGACACAATCTGGAGATTTCTGCCTCAAGATGCCTCTTGCAATATATCTTCAAAGAATTATTCTATTGGGGGGAGGAAATTTTACAGTGTAATATATTAATTCTTTAAAGCTCAATTGCAAGAGGCATCTTGAGGCAGGAATCTCCAGATTGTGATTATATCATCCGGAGTGGTTGTATCATCTGAAGACCATGTGGTTGGTTCAATGGGGAGAAGGTATGAGAATGATTCACATTTGACCTTCCACTTCTCTATGATCATTGGGGGATTCATAATTTACATTTACAAACAAAAGTAATTTTGGTCTTTTCCATTGCCACCATCTCACTCTTCTGGAAAGTCAACGCCAAACCAGATTTAGGATTGGAACCAACAAAAGTCTCTCAAGGACAGAAAGCTTTCCACCAGCAGGAGTATTCTGAGTGGGACTCCATTTGGGATTGCTCCCACTGGTGGAATAAAAGCTCTGGATCCAAACCACAGTATTTATTTAAAACCATCATTTTTAATAGCAACATATAGGCACAGTTGATGTGATGCCGGTGGCTGATGTGACTAACAGAGTAATTGTAACTTTTTCCTGTTGCCATAGTTCTTTAACTTCCATAGCTAGTGTTGTATATTTCTCTCTCTTTTCTTCTTCCTATAATGCAACATTTTTGTTATTAGGTATTGCTTATTGTTTATGACTCTTTTGTCTGGTCAATTGCAAAGTATTGTCTTGTCAAGAATTGTTCTCTCCCAGCAAGAGAATATGAGTGCATAGTGTGGCTTGTTTAAGTGTGTCTGGACCTCCTAGGTTCTGAAAGCATCTTTCTGGCGAGCACCTGCTGGTTGCATGATCCTCGAGGCCAGGTTCTGGTGAGTGCATAGTTCTCTTTGACAGGGACTTGCACTTACCTGAGTAAGGTGAACAGACGTGAAGAGGCTGCAATCCTATATTCATTTATCTGGGAGTAAGCTTTATTGAAATCAACAAGAGTTATTTCTAAAGTTTCTTTAGACAAGTCCCAGCATTCCTGACCATGGAACATACTGACTTGCAATGATGGGAGTTGTAGTCCAACACCTTTGGAGGGCACCAGGTTGGGGGAAGGGCTGCTCTAAACAAAAAAAGAGAAGTAGGTGGCCCTAAGTTGTTCGTCATCAGTTTTCCACAACCCCACAGTCACCTCTGCATATCATATTTGCCATCCTGTCCTCATGGTTTATCTGCTTTGGGAGAATGAGAATTTCACTTGCAGTTTCTGCCTCCTTAAGGCATTAAGGCTTGTGAGACTTAACTCCCAATTTCCCTGCTTTTTGGTGCTTGGTTGGAAACTGCAGAGCCTTAACGTTGTTTTTGTAAACGGTAGGATTTTTGTTAATTGGAGAGAGAGAGAGAGAGAGAGAGAGAGAGAGAGAGAGAGAGAGAGAGAGAGAGATTTCAGTGTTTCGACTTCTTTAAGCTAGGAGTAGGAAAGATTACATTGGATCCAGAGTTAGGGATGTACAACTGGGCTGCTGGCATGTATTTTTTTAAAAATATATTTTTTACAAGTAGAAACACAATCACTGCTCCCTGTCATGTAAATAAGGAAACTATTGTTAAAGGAACTGAGTACAAGGAGTCCCACTCCCTCCACCTATCAAATGTACTCCAATAATTATAGTACAACAGCTAAATTGGTCAAGGCCCAACTCCTGAGCATACATAATGATTAATCCAGCCCTAGCAATGGAATGTGTTCTCTAGTAATGCTACAGCCTGTCAGTTACTAGAGATTTTTTAAAAAGAAGTTGGATAAACATTTGGCATAGATAGCTCACATTTAAGAAATGACACAGATAGCTGACATTGGTGGGCCTCAGCCTTGCTTACTTGGGAGCTTGCCATAAGTCAGAGACCATGTTTGCAAGATCCCAGAGGAAAAATAAGCAATGGTGGCTTATTTTCTCTCCCCATGTGTGCTGGTTGCAAGCCGCCTAATTACCATAATTACTTTTCCCGGGTGTAGGTTGCCATGATGTCTGAACCCGGCAAGAGTGGGTGACTCGAGTGGTTTAGAAACCACCCTGAAAGTCTGTAATCTATCCTAGCTATCCACCATTGCCAGGTTCCGACCTCTCAACAATCTGTGCCTGGTGAGGCTAATTATGCTAATTAGGTGGCATGTACAGAGAGGGAAAATAAGCCAAGTTATGGTGGCTTATTTTCTCTCTAGGATTGTGCAAACCCACCCACAGTGACCTTTCTGACGGAACCACGAGGTGTATATTATTAATTATTATAGAAATACCTTCAGGAGCTCTCCTGTTCCTTCAACATGACCCTTGAACAAAAGGAAAACTCTACCAGCCCTGAGCTGGCATAGTTATTTCCCTGCTCAATGGAACCAGACTGGGGTGGTGGTGGGGGAGAATTTTATAAAAGATAAAGGTAAAAAGCAACCACCTTCCAATCTGGCTGACCCCAAAAGATGGAGAGGATTTAGGAAGTGGTGGTTCCTCCACCATGGATTTTCTCCCTACCGCCCATCCCCCAGTCCAGATTGCACTGTCAATTGGCTTTTATCTGCTTGTGGTTTTTATTACTTTGTTGCTTGTTTTAATTTTTGTAAACTGTGTTGAAATCTTTGATAAAAGGTGGTATCTAAATGTTATAAATAAAAAAATAAGGGACAACGTTTAGAATGAATCACAATGTATCATAGTCAAAAGATTTAGGAGAGTGAAACTGATGTAAAGGAGATGAGGCAAAACAAGAAAGAAAACTTCAAAGAAGGTTACAGAGAAATTGTGAGCTGATGAAGCCCCATTAGCTTTGGCTCGTTGCAATCCTGCATGTAATCCTGGAGTTAGAGGTATTTTCTGCACGTATCACCTTGACTAAAACCGTTTACAGTGTAATCCTCTGAATGTCTATTTGGATGTTCAATAGGATTTGCTCCCAAGTAAGTATGTATAGGATTGCATTCTTAATGCAGTAATATGCAATCCTATGCCTACTTAGCTGGGAATAAAACCTACTGAATGCAGCAAGAATTGAAGGAAATAGACTCCATCTAGTGGATTGTTCCTGAAATTGAGCAAACTACAATGGATGGAGTATCAATATTCCACATGTTAATGCCAGTTCAACTTGTTATGACCCCTACCAAAAGCAGCAGTCCTGCATGCATGTCTTCTTCCTGTATATAACCCTGCACTTTTTAGCAAGGCAAAATTAAATGAGTTTGCCCAGTGCCTGGAACACTACATGGATGTGGTCCATGCTACTACATGTTGTTACAGATCCCACTTCATACTACTACAGTTACTATTGTTGTAATTTTGAATGTAAGTGGTTTTGACTAAAACAATGAATTCATGGTAACCATTCATGGCCCACTTCCGTTTGTGTCCTACAGTTCATAAGCCTAGTTTGTTGATTATTGACTGAGCAACAGCAACAACTTTCTTTTTAGGGTTGAAGAAAAGAAATAACACGAAACACACACACCAAACACAATCTGACAAGGCTCCTTTAACGTACTCTTTCATATATCAGATAAGGCCTTTAAAGAGTTATGCTCTTTATAAATTTAGAAACCACTTGTTCCCTTGAAGAGACAATCTTTTATTTTAAACCATTCTTGTGTACTTCCATGGGTATGTTTATTATAACATAGCAAACATGGTAGTTCATGTCTTGTGGACAGAAGCCCAGAATGGAGGAATCCTGGATGCAAAATGCTCTTGAAATTGGTTTTATAGAGCAGCACCATAATGTCCCAAATATCTCTTCCCAGGAGAGGAAATCTGTGCTAGATAAAAGTGGCCACGATCTGCATTGCCTTCTCCACAACTTGAACTTGTAGCCTCAAGGAAAGAGTGAAGAGGTAAGATGAATATCCTCTATCAAACAGGAATGCAGTTCTACTTTCCCATCTATGAATGCCAACCAAATGAATCGATTATATAAAGTGGTGGGCTTTTTCTTCATGAACTCAAAGAGTTCTGAGTTTAAAGCCCCAGATGATCCAAAATGATGAAAACCTACATACAGCCAGAAATTATTTAAAAGGAAACAGAAGGCGTCCCCATCAGTAACGATTTTGCAGTTTCCTTTTACTTAAATTAACACAGTTGTGAACTTGATAGTACCTAGATATCCAACAGAGCAGCCTTCCCCAACTTGGTGTTCTCCAGATGGTTTGGACTTCAGCTCCCATCAGCCCTACTCAGCATGGCCAGTGGTTAGGAATGCTGGGAGTTGTAGGCCAAAATACACTCTTGGATGAGACACTCTTGAATGAGACTGATTATCTGGATCCATTTCAGTTGGGTTTCAGGCCTGGTTTTGGCACAGAAACAGCCTTGGTCACTCTGTATGATGACCTATGTTGGGAGAAAGACAGGGGGAATGTGACTCTGTTGATTCTCTTTGATCTCTTAGCAGCTTTCGATACCATCGACCATGGTATCCTTCTGGGGACGACTGGCTGAGTTGGGAGTGGGAGGTACTACATTGCATGGTTCTGCTCCCATTTGGCAGGTTGGTTTGAGAAGGTGGTGCTTGGGGATCACTGCTTGGCCCTGTGGATTCTCCAGTATGGGGCTCCGCAGGGGTCAGTCTTGTTCCCCATATTGTTCAACATCTACATGAAACCGTTGGATGTGGTCATCCGGAGTTTTGGAGTACATTGTCATCGGTACGCTGATCACACACAGTTCTATTTCTCCTTCTCATTTTCATCAGGTGAGGCTGTGGATGTGCTGAACTAAGACCGTGATGCTGTTAGTAGGTGGTTTGTCTGACCAGATAGAGGGTGTTCAACCTGTTCTGGATGGGGTTGCATTCCCCCTGAAGGAGCGGGTTCGTAGCTTGGGGATTCTCCTAGAACCATCTCTGTCACTTGAGGCTTAGGTGGTCTTGGTGGCACGGAGTGCCTTCTACCAACTTTGGTTGGTGGCTCAGCTACGCCCCTATGTGGACAGAGATAACCTGGCTTCAGTTGTCTATGCTCTGGTAACCCCCAAGTTAGATTACTGCAACATGCTCTTTGAAGATGGTCTTTGAAGATGGTTCAGAAGCTGCAGATTGATATCAGGAACCAGATGATTTGAGCATATAAGACTGACACTGGCCCACTTGCATTGGCTGCCTGTATGTTCCGAGCCCGATTCAAGGTGCTGATTTTAACCTATAAAGTTTTACATCAGGAGGGTACTAGTTTGGAGATGGCTTCAAGAGAGGAAGAGTTCACTTTCTTCTCTGTGCCTGCCCAGCCCTGCCTCATGCTGTTCTGGCTAGGAGACCTAGCTTATTTCACAGCAGAGGCCACCCCTTATGGAGTTCCGGGTAGGTGACGATGGAACAATAATAGTGCGGAATATAGTGCAGGATGTAGCCTTTTGTCAGACATATCCAGGGGTGGGCAACTTGTGGCCCTCTAGATTTTTTTGGCCTACACCTCCCTTCAGCCCCTACCATTGGCTATACTGGCTAGGGCTGCTGGGAGCTGTAGACCAAAACATCTGGAGGGTCACAAGGTGCCCACCCCTACATTACATTCTACATTTAAAATCTGCTCCAATGGGTTCTGGGATGACACGTTTAGAACATATTCAAAATCCAAGATCAAGGCAGAACTAAAAGACTTTTAACCAGTACTTAAGCCTTAGCAGAATCTGATATTTATTACACAAATCTCTCTTTCTTTTGGAAACTCAGTGGCTTATATGGAGATCCTCCAAGCACTCTCCAGGCTTGCGATCTGCTTCGCTTTAACACCACAGAACTACCATGAGTCCTCTCAATCTGTCCTTTGCACTTCACTTCATGTCGCGTGCATATGTGTGTGTGTATCCAAGTGATCCAACCAAAAGACTGATTCTTTATGCCTATTTTGTTAAATATTGCTGAAAGGTGGAATTTAGAAAATCTGAATTGTCAGAGATTGAAGTTCATTTCCTTGCAATCCATTCCCACCCGTTAATGGCCGTGACTTGGGTAAGCAAGCTTGGCTCAAGTGGCACTCAAAGCAAATGAACTGAGATTCCCAGATGCAGCCCACGTAACAGCTGGCAGATGGGCAAGAGTAGAGTGACCATATGGAAAGAAGGACAGGGCTCCTGTATTGGCTCCTATATCTTTAAGAGTTGTACAGAAAAGGGAATTTTAGTAGGTGTCATTTGTGTGTATGCATCACCTGGTGAAATTCCTTCTACATCACAACAGTTAAAGCTGCAGGAACCCTGACGTATTTTGTTTCTGGTCACTCTAGTATATCTCCTGCAGCTTTAACTGTTCTGATGAAGAGGGAATTTCATCAGGTGCTGCATGCACACATATGACACCTGCTGAAATTCCCTCTTCTATACAACTGTTAAAGAGACAAGAGCCCTGTCCTCCTTTCCATATGGTCACCCCCAAAATATCACCATTGCCCATAAAATATTGGACAAAGGAGAGGGCAGAGTTGCTAAAAGGCCATTGTGGCTCCACAGCCTCAAACACCAGGCCTAGACAAGCACACCCCTCTCAGGACAAGCGCCACCACTTGAATAAGCCTGAGGGAAGAGTAAAAGACGCACCACTTTTCCCTTATAGCAGAGGGTGAAAAGGTGTTAAGGGTAGGCTGACCCTATGAAAAGGAGGTCAGGGCTCATGTAACTTTAACAGTTGTGGAGAAAAGGGAATTTCAGCCAGTGTCATTTGTATGCAATTAGTTCCTGGTGAAATTCCCTCTTCATCACAACCGATAAAGGTGCAGGCACTATACTAGAGTGACCATATACAAAAGAAGGCAGGGCCCCTGCAACTTTAACTGTTGTGATAAAGAGGGAATTTCACCAGGAACTAATTGCATACAAATGACAACAGCTGAAATTCCCTTTTCTCTACAATTGTTAAAGGTACATGAGCTCCTTTTCATATTCAGCCTAGTTAAGGGTTTTGAATAAGGTTCTCCTGTGAGTGTGTTGGCTGAAAGGGTAATGATTTGTGTTTCTTTATTATACTTATAGAGCAGGTTACAAAGCCAAGCTGACACGTGGTTTGTGGTAGCAAAAAATAAAAGAAAACTTTTATTGCTGTTAACAGTTCTTTCAAATCAATTTCACACCTGCCTATTCTTAACACTTCTAATAATTTACTAATAATCCTAAATCCTAATAATCTCCTCACACACACTCCTGACTAGATCACACACACAGCTATCTTCCACACAACTACCCTCCACCCAACCAAGACAATAAGGATAAACTGAAACGCTCCCTCACACTATATATATACTCCTCCCCCTCCCTTTCCCAGCATCATCAGCCACACCCACTCAGTCCAACATTCCTCACTCTCCACACATACCTAAGGGGATAGAAATGTGGGGTATCGTCACAGCCATATTAAAGGAAAGCCTCCAGTAGCAAAAAAGGAAGTATGGCTCTCATAGAAATTCAGAAAACCAAATTTCCCCATTCTAGCAGATGTTTGGCAAACACTGCCCTGAGACCGCATGCGATTGAATGCTATACTTGTGACAAGTCACCCCAGCACTGGTCTAATATTGTATCAAATTTCTGTTTTCCTTTGAAATTCAGTCAATTTGAGCAGCAGGCAATAATAATTCAAAATGAGAAGGCCTTGGAGAAAACAAACCAGGAACATGCTGAGAAAGCAAGGCCACAAGCCTTGATATACTTGTTTTGTATGTAGGCCTCTGCATGTAGTTTGGTTCTTGCAAGTGAACTGCATGATGGGATTGGAATGATGTATGTGCCTGAATGTGCTGTAATGCTGAAACTGCTTAATTGGAAGGAAATGCTTAAGTGGAATTTCTACCTGTCAAGACCTTTTTGATACAGTATGAGACAAATAAGCCAGCTTGAAAAGGAGGACTGACCATCCAGGTCAATCTGACATTGTTAGAATGTTGATGGGCCACCTCTGTTGATAAGGTATAATAAAGAAGTTTTCTTTTATCTATCTTTATTTTGCTTTAGAACTTTGCTAACTGCTTATTAGTTAAGATGCTACTATGTATAAATATACCTGCTTTTCACACTGCCAGTTGAGAAGTTCTTTGTTTGTAGAATTCTCTCCATACAGCTGTATTACGCTCAATAAAACAGAGTTGCCTTACAACCAAAGTGGATTTTTATCCTTGACAATGCCAATTGCTTGTTTATTATAAGCCCAGCAACCCTGCTTCCCCAAAGAGAATGACTCATTCTCTGAACTCAAATAGCAACAGGTAAAACAACAATAGTCTACAACACCATCTATTTTGTAGCTAGCCCACCTTTTCCAAACTGGTGCCCTTCAGATATGTTGGACTGCAAGTTCCATCATTCCCAAACTGGCTGGGAATGATAGGACTTTTAGTCCAACACACTAGGAGAGCGCCAATTTGGGGAAGGGTGTTCTAAATAACTGTGGGATTAGTTACTGTGCAAAATGAAAAATTAGAGCAGGACAATGTAAACTTATAAACATCACCATAAAAATATCTATACATCTGTCAGTATAGTTGAAGTCAGCAAGTTGGAGCATCTCCCCTCTCCCGCAGGGTTCCCCCTTTCCAGGTTTTGATTGAAGAAGCACTGGGGAAATCCATCTAGAATTTAGAATGAAATTAAATGAAATATTTGTCTTGCTTGACCATCCATTTCCAGGACAATACGTGATCTTCAGCAGGAAGATCTTTTGCACATGATCTTCAGCAGGAATTGAATCATTTTTACAAAAATGAACCACAAAAGAGACTCACCAACCCAAATTGTGATCCTCTCCTTCCTCGATACTTGAAACAATTCCTGCTACACATTTGCATCATCTCTCTGCTTGGCTTGTTGCTTAATGTGGTAGATTATTATGTCAGCACCCTTCAGATATAGGATCATAGAATAGTAGAGTTGGAAGGGGCCTATAAGGCCATCGAGTCCAACCCCCTGCTCAATGCAAGAATCCATCTTAAAGCATAGTTGATAGATGGCTGCCCAGCTGCCTCTTGAATGCTTCTAGTGTGGGAGAGCCCACAACCTCCCTAGGTAATTGGTTCCATTGTCGTATTGCTCTAACAGTCAGGAATTTGTTTCTGATATTCAGCCGGAATCTGGCTTCCTGTAACTTGAGCCCATTATTCTGTGTCCTGCACTCTGGGATGATCAAGAATGGGCTCAGGCTCTCCCAGCTGGGTACTGTGTTGATGAGCAGGTGAGGGAAAGTGGGCGGGGGGGCGGAGTAGCTGTGGTCTACAAAAGCAACCTGACCAGACATCCTGTCTGGGAACTGAATCACATTGAGTGTGTTTACCTGAGTCTGAAGGCCAGGGATAGACTAGGGATTCTCTTAGTGTACCGGCCACCCCACTGCCTATCAGACTCCCTGGCCGAGCTCACGGAACTGGTCTCGGAGCTGGTGTTGGATTCGCCCAGGCTCTTGGTCCTGGGCGATTTCAACATCCCATTCGAGGCCGGTTTGTCAGGTGGAGCTCGGGAGTTCATGGCATCCATGACAAACATGGGCCTATCCCAATTGGTCTCTGGACCCACACATTCAGCAGGTCACACCCTCGATGCTGTTTTCAGTTCCGAACAGACGGATCTGTGGGCGGAGGTATTGAATACCTCTGAATTGTCATGGACAGATCATTTTCTGGTCAGGGATAGTATCACAGTTAACACCCGTCCCTGCAGGGGTGGCGGACCTATTAAGATGGTCTGCCCTCGAAGGCTGATGGATCCTTCTGGATTCCAGAAAGCCTTGGAGGGTTCCATGGCTGGTATCATCGATGATCCTGTAGAAGCCCTGATCAATAGATGGAATCAAGACCTAACTAGGGCTATCGACACAATCGCCCCCAAACGTCCTCTCCGGCCCGCTTCTAATAGGGCGCCCTGGTATACAGAAGACCTCAGGGAGTTGAAGCGGGAAGGACGACTGGAGCGCCGATGGTGGAAAACTCGACTTATATCCGACAAGACACGACATAGAGAACATCTTCGTCTCTATGGAGTGGCAATACGTGCAGCGAAGAGAGCTTTCTTCTCTGCATGCATTGCGTCTGCGAATTCATGTCCAGCAGAACTGTTCAGGGTGGTGAGGGGTCTAACTCAGGCTCCTTCTCCCCTGAATCCGATTTTAGAGCCTTCAGTAGTTTGCTGTGATGCCTTTAACAATCGTTTCTCAGATAAAATCTCTCGGATAAGAGCCGACTTAGATGCCATTGTTATAGCAGAGGGTGACAGTGGAGTGTCCAGTGACTCCGCGAGTAGGATTACACTTGATCAGTTTCAGTTGGTGAGTACCGAGGATGTGGACAAGGTGCTTGGATGTGTGAGGAAGACGACTTGCCCTCTCGATCCCTGTCCTTCCTGGCTGGTCGTCCAGGGAGGAGATGCAGTTAGATCACATTTACAACATATTATTAATGCATCTCTCAGGGAGGGCAGCTTTCCATCATGTTTAAAAGAGGCGGTGGTAAGGCCGCTTCTAAAAAAAGCCCTCCCTGGATCCCCTGGACCTTAATAACTACAGGCCAGTATCAAATCTTCCATTTTGGGGCAAGGTGATCGAGAGAGCGGTTGCCTTTCAACTCCAGGCAGTCTTGGATGACACTGATTTTCTAGACCCATTTCAAACCAGCTTCAGAGCAGGATATGGAGTTGAGACCGCTTTGGTCGCCTTAGTAGATGATCTACGCCTTAGTATCGACAGGGGGAGTGTGTCCCTGCTGGTACTCCTGGACCTCTCAGCGGCTTTCGATACCATCGACCATGGTATCCTTCTGGAGTGCCTGGGGGAATTGGGAATCGGGGGCACTGTGCTTCAGTGGTTCCAATCCTATCCCTTGGGCAGACTCCAGATGGTGATGCTTGGGGATAGCTGCTCTTCAAAAAAGGAGTTGCTATGTGGTGTACCGCAAGGTGCCATCCTTTCCCCAATGCTGTTTAACATTTACATGAAACCGCTGGGAGAGATCATCCGGAGGCATGGGGTGGGGTGCTATCAATATGCTGATGACACCCAAATATATTTCTCTATGCCTTCAATGACATTGTCAGCTAAGGATAGTGTGTCTCCTCTGAACGAATGCTTGGAGGCGGTAATGGGCTGGATGAGGAAAAACAAACTGAAGCAGAATCCAGACAAGACGGAGGTGCTTGCTGTCAAAGGCCCCAACCTGGGTTTGGAGGTGTGTCAACCAGTTCTGGATGGGGTTACACCCCCCCTGAAAGACTGTGTTCGCAGCTTGGGGGTACTCCTGGATCCGTCGCTCCAGATGACAGCTCAAATTGATGCGACGGCCAGGAGTGCCTACTATCAGCTTTGGCTGATACGCCAGCTGCGCCCCTTCCTAGAGTTGGAAGACCTAAAGATGGTAGTGCACGCACTGGTAACTTCGAGGCTTGACTTCTGCAATGCGCTGTACATAGGGCTACCTTTGTGCCTAGTCCGGAAACTTCAACTTGTTCAAAATATGGCAGCCAGGTTGGTCACCGGTACACCTAGGGGTGACCACATTACACCAGTTTTAAAATCACTTCACTGGCTGCCAGTCAGTTTCTGGGCGAAGTATAAAGTGTTGGTTATTACCTTTAAAGCCCTACATGGTTTGGGCCCAGGCTACCTACGGGATCGCCTTCTCCTGTACAATCCGCCGCGCACTCTTAGGTCCTCTGGGAAGAACGTACTCAAGCCAGCCAGAACTAGGCTGGTGAGTGTTACCCAGAGGACCTTCTCTTCTATGGCTCCCAGACTATGGAATGGTCTGCCGGAGGAGGTTAGACAAACTGACAGTCTTCACGAATTCCAGAGAGTCGTGAAGACTGTTCTTTTCCGGCAGGCCTATCCGGATGAATTTTAAATGTTTTAATGATGTGTTTCTCTTGTTTTAATTTTTTAACTTTGTTATGCTTGTATGTGTATTGTGTTCCCCGCCTCGATCCGTAGGCAGAGGCGGGTTATAAATAATAATAATAATAATAATAATAATAATTATTATTATTATTATTATTATTATTTGTGTGACCACCTTTCATGTATTTGAAGAGTGCTCTCATGTCTCCCCTCAACCTTCTCTTGTCCAGGCTAAACATGCCCTGTTCTTTCAGTCTCTCCTCATAGGGCTTTATTTCCAGATCCCTGATCATCCTCGTTGCCCTCTTCTGAACACGCTCCAGCTTTTCTGCATCCTTCTAGAAGTGTGGTACCCAGAACTGGATGCAGTAATCAAGATAAGGCCTGGCCAGTGCCGAATAGAGGGGAACCAGTCCCTCGGGTCATTTGGAAGCTATACTTCTATTAATGCAGCCCAAAATAGCATTTGCTTTTTTTGCAGCCACATCACACTGCTGGCTCATATTCAGCTTGTGATCCAGAACTTGGCATTTATCCCTATTAAATTTCATTCTGTTGTTTTCAGCCCAGCACTCCAGCCTATCAAAATCACTTTGAAATTTGTTTCTGACTGAGCTCTGCACTACCCTGCTCGTTACCTCCCCCCAGTTTGAGAAGGTATCATTGATAAGCACTCTTTGAGTCCGATTTTGTAGCCAACTGTGGATCCACCTAATAGTTGTTCCAACTAGCCCATTTTTTTTTACCTAGTTTGTGAATCAGAATGTATGGGGTACTTTGTCAAAAGCTTTGCTGAAGTCAAGATATATTATGTCCACAGCATTCTCACAGTCCACAAAGAAGGTTACCCGATCAAAAAATGAGATCAGATTAGTCTGACAGGATTTGTTCTTGACAAATCCATGCTGGCTTCTACTAATCACTGTATTATTTTCAAGGTGTTTACAGATTGACTTCTTTATAATCTGCTCCAAAAATTTCCCAGGCATGGATGTCAGACTGACTGGTCTGTAGTTCCCAGGTTCCTCCTTTTTGCCCTTTTTGAAGATAGGGACAACATAGCCCTCCTCCAGTTGTCAGGCACTTCACCCGTCTTCCATGATTTTGCAAAGATAATAGTCAGTGATTCTGAGAGTTCTTCTGCCAGCTCCTTTATTACTCTAGGATGCAGTTCATTGGGCCCTGGAGATTTGAACTCGTTCAAATAAATTAGGTATTCCTTGACCATTTGTTTTTCAATCTCAAACTGCAGTCCTGCCCCTTCAGCTTGTACTTCACTTTTGCCAAGGGGGTCATAGACCCGCTTTTGGGAGAAGACTGAGCCAAAGTACGAATTGAGTACTTCAGCCTTTTCTTTGTCATCTGTTATCAATTTGCCATCCTCATTAAGCAGTTGAATCACCATTTGTTTCCTCTGTCTTTACTATTAACGTATCTGAAGAAAGCCTTTTAATTGCTTTTAGCATCTCTCGCTAGTCTCAGCACATTCTCAGCTTTAGCCTTCCTGATGCCATTATCAGCCACACATGTCAGGAATTACTTGGAGGGGCCACTTTTGGCAGAATTTCTCTCCCATAATAAGGGTAATTGAAGTCCCCCATTACTACTACGTTGGATTTCCTTGAAACACCGGCAATTTGCTTTTCAATTTGTTGGACTATAACTTCCATAATCCCCATCAGTCATGGCTTAGGACAATGGAAGTTGTAGTTCAACATATCTGGACAATGTCAGGTTGGGGAAGGTTGGATTACAACGTTTGTATTACATCTTTCCTCTGAGGAAGTAGGTGCAGGGTCCATATGGTTATCCATTTTATCCTCACAGCAGCCCTATGAGGTAGGCTAAGCTGAGAGTGACTTGTCCAAGGTCACCTCTTGGCTGACCAGGAATTTGAACCCCTGCTGTCCAAGTCAAAATCTGACACTTACTGGTTGTCCATGGTGCCACTCTGGCTCTCATGGCATGAGATAAGAGGTAATGGTCCATGTTAATAGATCACATGATTACTTATACTCAAAAGATCATTTCGACTGAATAGACACCACTGATCTTTTGTTTGTGGAGAGAGTGCTTAGATCCAGTATTAGGTTACACCATGTACTCTTATGCAATACTGTTGTGCAGACACAAGATTGGACCTGGAAGCCACAGTGACAGAACCCATTTCCAAGTGCATCGTAAACTTGCAGTATTAAAGTAAATGTATGAATTGGAGCAAACATATGAATTTACTTTACATTTCTCCCATTTACTGCAATTAGTTGGGTTGACCTGCAATTCGTTGTACTTGATTCACTGGAATTGATTTACTGTTGCTGGAATTCATGGTACATTTTCTCCATTTCCAGGTCTTTTCAAAATCTTTATTAAAGGAGGCACAGTCGTGCCTCCATTGTTAAGGGCCGTCAGTAAAAAACACATTCCGCCATGTTAAAGTGATAATTGGGGGGGGGGGTGTCATTCTAACAGCCATAAAATCGAGAATGTCTCACCAACCTTTCCGAAATTTACAGGTGCCAGAAAGAAATGTTTGTTTTACATTACCTGAAAATTTCAAGAAGATTGGTGAAAGATTGAGGGAAGGAGAGCAGTTTAAGGTAGAAAAGGAATACAAACCTGTGTCCCTGCTTTTGTAAATTTACTTCCGGGTTGAGACTTTTTGTGCTCACAATTTGCATAATTTCTAGAGCCTTATTAATTAATCAATCCAGTGGTGGGGTCTTCTTCCTCCTTGACTGTAGTTGGTGGAAAGCTTTTCGTTTTTTAAAAATTCCCTTCGGTTGACTTTTAAGGACTATTTTAACCTCTCATTCAAGTCAATGAGGCGGCCATCTTCCCTCATAGCGCAACACTGACACATGCTCAGTAGCGGTGCTCTCCCCCCTCCCTCCTGCCTGAGAATGTGGGGTGGGTTTGTGAAATGGCTGCTGCCTCTAGCACAGACCTTTTGAGTGAAGAAGAAGAGTTTCTCTTTTCTCTTCTGAAACATGCATTCCTTTGGCTCTGAGAGTATTTTGGGCTATCTTCATAAGGCCAGTTTGCTCTTTTGCTCCCTGGTGAAGCAGGGTGTGGCTCCTCTGGATCCATGGTAACCTGATCTTCAGATCTCTCCTGGGAATAGGTAGCTATACCTTTCTTTTAATTCCCCCCACCCCACTCACACACAGTGCTCCTTCCCACTTTTCTAAGAGTTTGGTCCATACTGCTATAAAGTTGAAATGAAGTTAACACTTCATTTAATTAGTTTGGGCCGGTGTTAAGTTTTAAGTACAATGTTGAAACCTTTCAAAGTGCTTCTGGGCCCACAACGTTGGTTTCGGCCTAGTCACCCTGTTTTTTTTAATAAGGTTTAGAAACAGTTGAGGTGTCGTTTATTTTGCATAGTGTACACACATGGATTTTCTTTCTAATCCTTGCAGTCTACACTGGCTCCCTCCTTGATGTGTTTTTGGATGCAGACAAACCCTTTTTTGTTCCTGCAGGCCTTTGGCAAATCATCTGGACCTCTGTCTATACCTTTGACTTTTAAATTGTTATGTATTTAAAATGTTTAAAATGCTTTAATATTGAAAAGTATTTAATTATATTTTTAACTTTTGTATATTTAGGCTGACCATATGAAAAGGAGGACAGGGCTCATGTAACTTTAACAGTTGTAGAGAAAAGGGAATTTCAGCCAGTGTCATTTGTATGCAGTTAGTCCCTGGTGAAATTCCCTCTTCATCACAACAGTTAAAGTTGCAGGCACTATACTAGAGTGACCATATACAAAAGAAGGCAGGGCCCCTGCAACTTTAACTGTTGTGATGAAGAGGGAATTTCACCAGGAACTAATTGCATACAAATGACATTGTCTGAAATCCCCTTTTCTCTACAACTGTTAAAGTTCCATGAGCCCTGTCCTCCTTTTCATATGGTCAGCCTAGTATATTCCTATTTATAGGTTTTAGCTGTATATGTTTTAGTTTTGTAAGGCTGCCCTGAGGCCCAGCATTGGGCAAAAGGCAAGATACTACTACTACTACTACTAGTAATGTTTCAGATTTTACTTCTGCATCTGATGTTCTTTTGCATTTACTTTTCTTTATAAACCATTCATATCTTAAGACTTCTTGTGTGGCATAATTTCATTGGTTTAACAAGTTAAAAGGGGTATTCATTGTTTTCATGCTTATGTTATAAAATCTATTTTCAACAGGCCTAGTAACTTCAAGAGTAACAGAGTTGGGGAAAATCCTCAATCTCTTTGCTATCAGAGGCACTGAGTAAGGGACCCCTGGAGATAATTTAGACTGACCCCAACCACAAAACACTATTCCCCCTTCTGAAGAGATCTGGACCACAGACTACTAAAGACAAACAAAGTAGCAGGCCATAATAACAGTTCTCATGTGGCCATTTGCCTTATGAGGCAGGTGCTCTGTGGGCTACCAAATGGAGGGACTAACAGGCCATAAAGTTGCCTGGCTGGGTCTGCCAGAAATCCAGCCTCAACACTCCTGGAAGGTCCATGTTCTATAGCACCTGCTGTCAGATGAACCTGAGGGAATCCCACCCTCCACCCCTGGGTTTAATTTACTGGCTTTCCCTGGCTGGACCTTGCAGGAAATTATAGGGACAGAGAGAGCAGGCATTCATAGCACACATAGAATGCTGAGACTGGCAAATCTAAAAGCAAGTGTGTTGCTTTTCAAGAACCAAGGAAATTCAATGGGTCTTACTTTTGAGTAAATATCTAGGGATGGATATGCAGCCTGTGCAAGAACTGAGTAGGGTGACTGTATTTGGGAAACCAAAAAAGAGGACACCTAGTGGGGGGGGAAGGAAAATGGCTTTCTGGGGCCACCTTAAAGTCCCCAATTGGAGCGGAGGAGGGGAAAGCATGTCATACTCACCCCACCCCACCGCTCCAATCAGGCCCTTTTCTATAATGCCTGGGAATGACACATTTTTCCCTTTTAAGGCCTTGATTGGAGCAGTGGGAGAGAATGACACACCTCCAGAAAGCATGTCATTCCCCCCTGCCATGCTAATGGTGGCCTTAAAAGGGAAAGTGTGTAGTTCCAGGTCATTATAGACTATTGCATAAAATCCCCCGACACTGAGGATAGAACAAAAACCAGGAGAAATCTCGGGAAATACTGACAGTTTTTTATTATTTATTATTGCATTTATATCCCATCTTTTTTCCACCAAGAAACCCAAGGCGGCATACATAATCCTCCTCCTCTCCATTTTATCCTCACAATAGCAACCCTGTGAGATGGGTTGGGCTGAGAGTCTGCAACTGGCCCAAAGTCACCCAATGGGTTTTCATGGCTAAGTGGGGAGTAGAACCCAGATCTCCCAGCTCTCAGTCCAACACTTTAGCCACTAGGCCACACCCTAGTGGTCACCATAGAATTGAGCCATGCCAAGTTGGAAGCAGATCGGTTCGTGCCTTGATTTTTAGGATATTTTTTTAAAAAAGTTTGACTTCAATTTTTTTTCTAAAATTCAAGGCATGAACCAATCTGCTTTCAACTTGGCATGGCTAAAGCCTTACTTAAGAGGTACCATGGTGCCAAGTTTCATCTCTTCATCTTTACTTTTTTTTTTAATGTACTGCTCAAGGCCCTAGACCCCAAAGAGGAGTATTGGGTTTGAAGTTTTAAAAATTCCTAAAACTCAAGGCATAAACAGATCTGCTTCCAATTTGGCATGGCTCAATCCCTACTTAAGAGCTACCATGCTGTCAAGTTTCATCCCTTTATCTTTAAAAATGATGGAATTGTAAGCATTTTAGTTAATTTTAAAAATTAAATTGAAGTTTTAAACATTTCTAAAAATCAAGGGATGAACGGATCTGCTTCCAACTTGGCATGGCTCAATCCCTACTTAAGAGCTACCATGGTGCCAAGTTTCATCTCTTTATCTTTAATTTCATTTTCAAAACTTGTACTGCTCAAGGTCCTGGACCCCAAAGAGATTTCTGTTTGACCTTTAAAACATTCCTAAAAATCAAGGCATGAACGGATCTGCTTCATACTTGGCATAGCTATATCCCTACTTAAGAGCTACCATGATGCCAGGTTTCATCTCTTTATCTTTAAAAATGAGGGAGATGCAAGCATTTTGGTTGATTTATTAATGTTAAAAGTGAGTTCAACACATAACACTAGCTTTGATTTTAAATTGGATGTCAAGATGGTATAACATTCTGGCTGATGCTGGCTTGGTTGTCAACTGTATAATATCCAGTCATCCATTATACAAAGCCATGAAATTCATTAAACAAAAAACCTATGGTTTACAAAAACAATGTTAAGGCTCTACAGATTCCAACCAAGCACCAAAAAGCAGGGAAATTGGGAGTTAAGGCTCACAAGCCTTAACGCCACATCCTCCCTAAGGAGGCAGAAAGTGCAAGTGAAATTCTCATTCTCCCAAAGCAGATAAACCATGAGGACAGGGTGGAGAATATGATATGCAGAGGTGACTGTGGGTTTGTGGAAAACTGATCACGAACAACTTAGGGCCACCTACTTCTCTTTTTTTGTTTAGAGCAGCCCTTCCCCAACCTGGTGCCCTCCAAAGGTGTTGGACTACAACTCCCATCATTGCAAGTCAGTATGTCCCATGGTCAGGAATGCTGGGATGTCATCTCAAACACCTGGAGGGCAGCAGGATGGGGAATGCTGTTCCATACCCTTACCAAATACAGGATCTGCCCAATACATTTCTCTCACACACATCTCACATATAGCAGCACTCTTGATAACAAAAGGGGCACTATTCATTACAGATCTAGAACCAGAGCATGTGCCAGGCACTTCCAACGTTTGGTCAATATCCTGCCTTTCAAAGAACCAATGTTTTTTTTCTTTAAATGTATTTATAAAAAATATACTGTTCACTCCCCACAATCCCTGCACAATACATCATCTCATCAAAGCAACAGTGGAGCAGAAGAGGTTTAGTTTGGCTGTCTTGAACACCTTTCAGATGAGATTAGTTTGCAATCCTATACCTCTTGGGAGAAAGCTCTAGTGAATTCAGTGGCACTGGCTTCTGAGAAGACATGGATAGGAGTCAACCTTCTCCAGCCTGGTGGTCTCCAGATGCGTTGCACTGTAACTCCCATGTTATGTGTTATGGGGAAGACAAAAATCAATTCATACTTAATTTTAAAATAATACTTAGTATTAGGTGGTAGCTCTGTCTTTGATCTCACACTGCTGAACAAGAGAAATCCTTTATCTGATATTCAAGAAACAGACATCCTATGCCATGTGTTGAAAACTAATGTTGATGTCTGAAGGGCTATCTGGATTAGGTATTCAAGATTCATTCATTGTTGTTTCATTTGGTTTTGACAGTTTATTTAAAGTGATGCAGCTCTTTTGTAGTTCCTTAATTGATCACATATCTTAATGCTGGAAAACATCATACTTTAGTACAGATGTGGGCAGAAAATAGATCTATCCTGATGATTTGGACATCAACTCGCGGCATTCCTGATAACTGCCCATGCTGATAGGGGCTTTTACAAGTTGAATTCCAAAACATCTGGAGATCTACATTCTGCCTTCCCTTGTTCTTGAACAACATTCCCCAACCTGGTGCCTGTCAGATGTGTTGGGTTGCAACTCTCAACATAAGGAGATGCTCTAAGAAATGAGAAGTAGCTGGTCCTAAGTTGTTCATCGTCATTTCCCACAACCCCACAGTCACCTCTGCAGATCAAATTGCATATCTAGATTTCTGAGATGACAAGTCCCAGCATTCCTGACCATGGGACATACTGACTTGCAATGATGGGAGTTGTAGTCCAACACCTTTGGAGGGCACCAGGTTGGGGAAGGGCTGCTCTAAACAAAAAAAGAGAAGTAGGTGGCCCTAAGTTGTTCGTTATCAGTTTTCCACAACCCCACAGTCACCTCTGCATATCAAATTCTTCACCCTTTCCACATGGTTTATCTGCTTTGGGAGAATGAGAATTTCATTTGCACTTTCTGCCTCCTTAGGGAGGATGTGGCGTTAAGGCTTGTGAGCCTTAACTCCCAATTTCCCTGCTTTTTGGTGCTTGGTTGGAATCTGTAGAGCCTTAACATTGCTTTTGTAAACCGTAGGTTTTTTGTTTAATGATATTCAGTAAGAGCATCCTCTCTCTCTCTCTGCACTTCTCAATGAATATATTAAGTAATGAGGCCCTACCAAGATTTATTGGGCCAGCTGATTACAACCCCCAAGTTTGTTAGTTGGTTTCTCTCATTCTTTCCTCTCAAGGATCAGGCTGGCATCATTTAGGCTACATTAGAAACCTTCTGATTCCACAGATATACCTTCCTTCCAGAAGCTTAGGGAATAATAGTTTTGTTGCAGAGTGATGGATCACCAAAAGTGATGCAGCTCTTTTGTAGTTCCTTAATTGATCACATATCTTAATGCTGGAAAACATCATACTTTAGTACAGATGTGGGCAGAAAATAGATCTATCCTGATGATTTGGACATCAACTCGCGGCATTCCTGATAACTGCCCATGCTGATAGGGGCTTTTACAAGTTGAATTCCAAAACATCTGGAGATCTACATTCTGCCTTCCCTTGTTCTTGAACAACATTCCCCAACCTGGTGCCTGTCAGATGTGTTGGGTTGCAACTCTCAACATAAGGAGATGCTCTAAGAAATGAGAAGTAGCTGGTCCTAAGTTGTTCATCGTCATTTCCCACAACCCCACAGTCACCTCTGCAGATCAAATTGCATATCTAGATTTCTGAGATGACAAGTCCCAGCATTCCTGACCATGGGACATACTGACTTGCAATGATGGGAGTTGTAGTCCAACACCTTTGGAGGGCACCAGGTTGGGGAAGGGCTGCTCTAAACAAAAAAAGAGAAGTAGGTGGCCCTAAGTTGTTCGTTATCAGTTTTCCACAACCCCACAGTCACCTCTGCATATCAAATTCTTCACCCTTTCCACATGGTTTATCTGCTTTGGGAGAATGAGAATTTCATTTGCACTTTCTGCCTCCTTAGGGAGGATGTGGCGTTAAGGCTTGTGAGCCTTAACTCCCAATTTCCCTGCTTTTTGGTGCTTGGTTGGAATCTGTAGAGCCTTAACATTGCTTTTGTAAACCGTAGGTTTTTTGTTTAATGATATTCAGTAAGAGCATCCTCTCTCTCTCTCTGCACTTCTCAATGAATATATTAAGTAATGAGGCCCTACCAAGATTTATTGGGCCAGCTGATTACAACCCCCAAGTTTGTTAGTTGGTTTCTCTCATTCTTTCCTCTCAAGGATCAGGCTGGCATCATTTAGGCTACATTAGAAACCTTCTGATTCCACAGATATACCTTCCTTCCAGAAGCTTAGGGAATAATAGTTTTGTTGCAGAGTGATGGATCACCAAAAGGGAGGACAAAAGAAGACACGGATTACATATGGTAATTTACATCAATAGATGCAAATTTAGAAATAATTGCTAGAACTGAATGTTAGCAAATTCAAATAGCAAGTCAATACAACTCAGCATAGTGGCCAGGTGACCTGGGTGCTCAGTCTGCTGTCCAGGTGCTAACTGTTCATAGGCATTACAAAGCCCCTGCTCTCCCTTCATGTGGTGCCTTATTTTTAAAGTGGACATGGACTGGAGAACTGGTCAAATTATCCACTAGCAAGCCCCATCCCATAGCGAGAGGATTGTCATCCCTGTACTTCTTGCTTCCAAATCAACAGGGCTTTCTGTGGAGTAGGAGCAGAGGGGGAGCTGTTCTACTCCTGGTAGCTCTGTGCTGCCTTGCTCCATTCCCTTTGCATTGGGTGCTTTATTATTTGGTCTGCATTCTGGAGCCTCCATGATGTGTTGCTTTTCAAATGGGAATCAAAGTCTAAAATATCTGGAAAGCACCAGCTTGGGGAAGGCTGCCCTAAATTGTATAGCATAAGTCGCCCCGCTTTGGATTTTCACTTGCCAAGCAATCTGATGTTGAGAATCCAGTCCCACATTACAGACTATCCTGTGTCTGGTGATATAATCTAGAAACCCTGTTCTAAAATTCAATATGGAACAGAGGCCCATGAGATTACTAGCCTATGGTGCACCCCTTACTTACTGGAGTGATGGGCCATTTCAGGTTTCAGTAGAAGAAGCAAAGAGATTTCTTGGTAGCAGGTGGGAGTTTAAATGTCTACCTCTTGGATATTTTGGGTAGAACCCAACCAGTCCTACTTAGAGTAGACCCATTGAAACAAATACTACTTAAGCTAATCATGATTTAAGTCCCATTCATTTTAATGGGTCTATGCTAAATAGGACTTTAGTTGGATTCTTATTGGAAGTTTAAATTGCAAAAAACCAATGTATTTTAAGAGCACTTATTACTTCAATAATTCCAGAACTGACTGCCAAGAGACGCTGTACTATGAGAGACTCGCTAGGGTACCAGAATTCATTATCTGGTCTCACCTTCTTCTAGTCTGTTTCCACAGGGGGACTTGTCTCTCCAGCTGTTGTGACTGGTTTATGCTCAGGGCTGATAGATAGGAATATAGCCATGCCTGGCCCGAACCTCTATTGAGTATAACTGTCAGAATTTGAGGCCTTGTGCTGTGACTGTGTTGCAAGCCAGTTTAGTAGCAGCTGCTTAGCTGAAATAAATAGCAGGATTGCCTTACGTACAAAATACCCCTTTATTAAACAATATTGTTGAATGGATCATACGGTCTCTAGTGTTGGTGTCCATCTCACACCTAAGCCTTTTTATACCAAGCTACTGGAAGATTTTTAAGTATTTCAAGAGAATTGGTGGTAGTGGGAAAGGGTTAGTTGTTTGTGGGACTCTGATTTATAGTGGCACGGGGTTCCTTGGGCTCTGAAATATAAACAATTATTTTTTTTAAAAAAAATTAAAAATCTAAACCTGCCTTTAGGAAAAGGTGAGGTTGAGGGTAACACTTTCCTCCATACTGGCTCTGATAGACAATGAGCAAATGTCTCCCAGGCAAGTCTTGTGGGGCTGGAACTAGATTTCATCATACTTAGAATAGACCCATTAATATCAACGGGACATTAGTCATGACTAACTCATGTTTCATTGATTTTAAAGGTCTGGATCCAATCCAGGATATCTAGTGAAAATCTTTCTCTCTCTCTCCCAAGTCTGTCCAGGTTAAAAACAACAACAACAAATTGATAGCTTGATCCTAATACACATTTTTCTCAGAAGAAAGTCCTCTCGCCTTGAGTGAGCCTTACCTTCATATCAAATGTGCATATAAATGTGGCATATAAATTTCCCATTCTTCTTGCTTGGAACTGGCCACTTAACATGCCTTAGGTAAAGTTCATTAAATCTTGGGAGTCTATTACAGGAGCCTTTTATTGAGATTAATAGTGACATGACCTCTACTATATTATATCCCCAATCAATGCTTTTGCTTGGTTTCAAGCAGCCTAAACAGCACTGTTGCAGGCTTGGCAATGCTGTTAAATGTCAATATCAGTAACATTATATTGGTTTCACACTGATAAATAATACAAACAGTAGAATTATGAGCAAACAAGGTATATATCTTTTTTTCCTGGTCATGAATGTAGAACATTTTTCCCTGTATAAGGTAGCACATGACTCAGCACATGACTCAGAATAGAACCTGAAATTTAGCTTTTTAAAAGTTTCTGTCCCTTATTGTGGCAGAGAAAATGATTACTGTAGATAGGCAGTGAAGCTCTTTCTCCAGTTTGCAGGGCTTTTGCAATACATAAATTTGACTCCCCTCCACACCCCAGAAAAAAGTGAGGACTCGGCTAAAAGAGAATAGCAGTCTTTAGTACGTTGAGCTACAATTATTTTGGATTTTCAATCAATCTTTTTGAGAAGGAGTTGATATAGAAATGTTTCAAAGCTGTGCATACCAAAATTGTGAGCAGATGGAGTACATGGATCCACAGCCATCATAGGCATAAAACTTTTTCACAAGAAATAATTCATTTTGTTTAAAATACATGATAAGCAAGAGGCCATACAATCATATATCTTCATTAGGTTGCACTATACAACTTTCCATAAGGCTTTGTCAGTGGAGAATCTTCTTAATCAGCAATGGTCATTCTTTTAAAAAAAAAAATAATCAGCCATCAAAGAACATAACTGAATGATCCTGTCTTTACTGCAAAGGAAGGGGCTTCTCCCCAAGATCAATTGAAGGTGGCTGTTATGAAGGAAAATGGGGCTTGGGCACAATATACATTCAAACCAGATCAATACCAGTTTAACTGCCATAGAACACAACCAAGGAACCTAAGGAGCTGCAGTTGAGCAGAAGGGCTAGAGACAGACAACAAAGAACTCACCCTCATAGAACTACAATTCACAAGGTTCTTTGGGAAAGTTCTGATGGCTAAACCAGTTTGAAACCAATTAAAATTTGTACTGCAGAGGTGGCCTACAACTCCACTAGTGGGGACTGCATTCAGATTATAAGAAGGCTCAAGCCATGATAGTTGATCTGAGGCAGTCCTTTCACACAACCATGGCTTGCTAAGACATAGATAAATGTAAGGTGTGTGAACTGGTGCCAGATCTCTCTACTTTAGTGATGTATACATTTAAACTGATCTCTGTGATGCGAATCCCTGAAGCATTAGTTATTGCCTTATCTGCCCTCAAATTGTCTTAACAGATATAATTATATAGGTTGGGCAAATCTGTGTGTTAAAGAATAGCTATGCTCCGGGATGGTGTCATTCTGCAGCTCTCCCTGCGCGCAGGACCATCCAATCTTTTCATTTCTGTCTTTCCCTTTGAGAGAAAACTGCTTGACAAATATCCTTCACAACAGGGTTTCAGTGGGAAAAATGAATGAATATGCCACACATTACATGAAATTTTGTGGATCAAATGCATTTGCTAAAACGGAAGTAATGTTTCTGCCATGGCCTATATATAAGAAACAGAAGCAAACAAACGTGTAAGAATTGGTTCTAATTCCCTACTATATGTCTACATACGTACAGCATATGCCAAAATGTCACAGGTAGAAAAGATGTGGGCATGATGACCTCAGGTCAGTAGAGTCGTAACAAAGCTAAATGGAATGGTCTTCCTTCAGATTTAAGCCAGAAAATAAATAAGGCTTCCTGTGCTTTAAGATCCTCCTCTCTGACAATAGAAGAATTATAAGAGTATTTTTTACATTGGTGATAATACTGTACACAATCATTATCACGTGCCCGGGTCAGGCAAAAATTTCAAAGTGCTGGCACAGGTTGATGGACAGCTGAAAACAGGCAGGTGGATTTCCCTCAAGTGCTTACTACGTCTTAGATTTCTCTGAGGGCGGATCTATACTACAAAATTATATCACTTTTAAAACTAGTTTAATGCTTATGGTTTTCTCCAAAGAATCCTAGGAACTGTACCTTGGTGAGGATGTGGAAATTTTTTCTGTCAAGGCCATTCCAACTTTACCTTGAGCAGTGTAGGAATGTTGGGAGTCCCAAATCACATAGGAAGAACCCTTACCTTAAAACACCAGTATTGTCCGTCCCACGAATTGGAGCAATGCTTGTGTGGGAAGAAAGCAATCGTATGAGAGGTATCAGAGGTGTCTGAGCCACAATGAAGTAGTTTCCAAGCCATTAAAGGTAAAGTCAGATGGGACCCCTTAGAGCTGGAATGGGCAACCCATAACTCACCCGCCATGGCCTTTTTTGCAGCCTCCACCGCCACTGAATTTGCTGCTGGAATTGGTGGCGCAGCAGCAAAAAAGGGGCATTTTTCCTTACTGTAAGGAAAACAAGTAGTGGGTTGCTGTTGAAATTTGGCACCATGGCAACAAAAAAGGGCCATATAGTCTTTATTTTAAAGAAAAAGCATCACTTTTTTGCTGCTGTGCCACCAAATTTCACTGGTAACTTCAATAGCACACCCACATGTGGGGACAGCAATTCCTGGTGACTCCCAGGGGAGGGGGGAATTAGCCCCTGTAATCTCAGAAGTGGTCAACCCCTGCCATAGAGTGTCCTGGCCTCCCCCCCAGAGAGAGCAGTTCCCAGAATTTGCTGGGGAGAGAGAATGACTGTTAAACCACTTTAAGTCTGCAGTGCAGTCAGATACGCCCATGCTGAAACTTTTAAACACGCATTAAAATGACAATCACTGAAACACTGTGTGAACACCACCCAGCTTTTACAGCATCCTTTTTAGGAAATGATCTATGCAAGAATACAAGAGAAGAATGGTCCCAGGCTATAGAGATTGAGTTGCTGTTCTCAGGAGAGAAATATTTACATTCTAAAGGGCTTCTAAAAAAAAATATAGAAAAGTGGCCCCTGTTCTGACAGGCATTTTTGAACACCTCCAGCCACAGACAAAAAAGACAGGTGGTTACTGACAAGTGTGAACCAATGCGGAACTTCTTAAATTATGCCCTTGGTTTAGGTGGATACTAGAAGGGCCAATTCATAATAAATCAATATTGAATAGTACTTTTCTGAAGCGCTGTTGTGTTTCCAGTCTCAGGGTTTGTCTGTCACTTGCTCCTCCAGTTGTGCTGATCATCGTTTTGTTTAAACTAGATGTGCCCAAGAGTCCGTAAAAGAGCTCTCTTCTTCTTGCTGAAAAAGTCTTCGCCCATCCCACCCCAATCCCTACTTCCAAACCATCCGCTTCCCCCCGCTGCCCCGATTTTTAGATAAGCCACTCTTTTTTGCTCTCATCAATGGTTTCCGTAAAATTGGGGTCATTGTTCATGATGGCCGCATCAGCACTTTCGGCAGATTCCGCCCCCTTGGCTTCATTGGTGTGGTAGGTTCCCTTGTGGCGGAACATGTAGCGAATGAGGAACACCAAGGTGCAAAGGATGGTGAAGATCACAACAGCGATGACACCTAAGAGAGATGGAAGACTTTAGCATATTAAAAAAGAAAAAAAAGAAGAGAAAACAAAATCTTCATTCAATTGGACCTTGAGGTTAAGCAAGCATGAAGAGCAGTTACTTTTCAAATATTACTGTCAGATTTGACAGCTAAAACATTCACTTATTGTCAGACAGCATCTACAGTCATTTTTATTGTAATGGGAAATCTCACTATCTTATCATTACTATTCAGTTCTTAATGTATAGCATTTAACTGGCAACTAGTACAGTCAGGATCTACACTACAGCGTTAAAACGGTTTATAATGGTATTGACAACTGTTGGGCCCCAGGACACACTCTATGGCAGAATCTACACTGCTGCTTTAAAACAGTTTATAACAGTTTAAGGCGTTTGAAGAAAGAAATTTAAATCTACAACAGGAAGGGGAGAAAAGGTATGAAAAACTGATGAATGGAGCTATGGGAGATTTAGAGAAGAAAATGGAGGATAGAGATAGGAAAATCAAGGATAAGTTTAATATAATTGTGGGTAAAGTTGATAATTTGCATCATTATTTACATAGCCAATATTATATGTATTGTTTTTTTCTTAAAATAAAATAATAAAAAACCAAGATCATCATGTTTTGCCAGTAAGCAAACTTATACCCACCTCCAAAAGGAGGTACATGCAGCTTCCTTACCTCCAATAATTGCTGAGTTCCTATTGACACCACCTCCTATCACTTGACCATTGTAAGGGAGATCAGCACCTGTTGCACAAAGGAAAGCATAAGAGTCCAGTTATAATGTCACTTTTCAATATGTAGCCCCCCATTTGGCACTTTTTCAGTGCTTTCATTTTTTAAAGCTAACATATATAATGGGCAGGGTCAACATGCACATATCCTTGGCCTCATATCAGAACTAAAGAAGAGGCATGGTTAAATAAAGGTATTAAATATCTTTTAATATTTCTTTAATAGAATATTTAATGTTCTAAAATTTTATCTAGTTCTAATTTCCTACTGCACTGCTAGTTACAAACTGCCAATATAGGATAAGTAACCAGAGGAACATAGTAGTTAAGGGTCTAAGAGCTAGGAAAGCCCTCATTAAAATCTCAAGCCATTATTTTAACCATTCTGTGGCCCCAGTCTAAGAGTTCCCAGCTCCCATGTGGAAGCCTGGTGTTTGACTTCAGGTCAATAATACCAGCTTTTGAGGAGGGCCCTTTTTTCTATGGCAGCTATAATGGTAAGCATCTTCAGTTAAAAGGATCTTACATAGCAATGCCAGGAAATACTTCTACCTGAGTCCCAAGAGCTGCTGACAGTCAGTACAGCCCAGGACAGGAGACCTCCAGTCTGTGATCCAAATCCAGTCCTTGGATGTTCTCCATCCTGCCCGTGGAGGTTTCAGCTCCCTCTGCAAGCCCTGCCCAAGCCTTCCCCCCAGAACTCTACCAGGGACTTGGGAAAGGAGCAGGAATACCCCTGATATCTCTAATCATTGACTGGAGATAACAGGGGGAGCCCCCTCCCAAAATCCCCTAGTAAAGACAATATTGGGCTAGATGCATTAACAATCTGCAGGGCCAACCCTAGCATGGTGCAGTGGTAGCTGCCTCAGGTGACAGACGCTGAGGAGTGTGGAGCAGTGACACTGGGTTGGAGGACAGACCTATGTGCTATGCAGCCATTGATCATGTGCGATGCAGCCTGTCCTATACCCGCTAAACTATCCTGTTGCCCTCAGGTGTAATTGAGGACAGTGTCCCATCTCCAGTGTTGAAGTATGATTCAACTGCCAATTCAGTTGGCTTCTGTACATGGAATGGGGGGAGAAGCTCCAACTTGTCCTTTGCCCCAAGCAGCAAAATGTTGGGCCAGCCCAGACGTTCTGACTGTAAGGTGACTGCAACTATTTGATTACTCCTGGTAACATCCATGTTGTGACAGCAGCGGTCTCCCTTCCCTATGTTGCCACCATGCTGAAACTACAGCATGCTGCAGTTTCAAACAGTTGTGCAACTACTGTTTCAGTGGATCCGCACAACTCAGAGTATATTGTCCCTTTCTCACTGTATGCAAATACATCTATACACACCCAGGTAACGTAGCATGAATACAGAGAAGTTTTGCGTGAGAGAGATCCCGCATCTCTAGGAGTTTTGGTCATACTGCAATGTGGAACCCCACCCACCGACCCCCCCAACACAAAATGAATGACATGAGGTGACTATAGTAGGGCTAATGAATTGGTAGAAATATTCAAATCCAGAATCAGTTGGATCCCGACTTGGTCATACTTGGGGTAGACCTGTTCAATCAATGCGACTTAAGTCAAGTCATGACCAACTAAAATCCTATTGATTTAAATGGGTCTGTTCTAGGTATGGCTAAATCTGGACCCAGCCCAGGGTTTTAAACCCCAAAGGAAAAAAATGATGTTAGAGGAGCAGTGCAGCAGTAGCTAAGGCCCCCTCTACAAGAATTCAGTTTGGCACCTGGTTGTCCGATTATGCGCATCTTCTCGCAATCACTGTTACGATAATGACTGTACGTGGGAGGCAGTTAAGCGCATAACTGGTGGCCCGACTGGTTGTTTGAAATGCACTTTAAAGTGGTTGAAATGTGGAGAATCGCTTGTTTACATGGTCAAAATGCGCTTTAACTGGCGCAGAGCAGGAAAACTCGCTATTTAACACGCATTCGATAATGCGCATAATCGGAGAGAAAACGATTTGCACTCCGCTCTTGTAGAGGTTAAAGCTTTAATGAGACTTGAAAGAGCTTTAAACCTCTCATGTAGAGGCACCCTAACATGTGGGATGTGTTAGTCAACAATAACATGGAAATATTGCATCATGATGAAAATACCTGTTTAATGAGGTACTAATTTTCAAACAAAAAAAGAAAAGAACTAGATCTAGAGATGCAACCATTTGTGTGTGATGTGGCTTTGTCCCTGTCCTCTGGATAGTTAAGCATCCCAAGGGCAGGCCCAGCCTCAGCTACAACACATGATCGAAATGGGACAGTAAAGAGCCTCCTTCCTTGTTCCTCAGGTGAGTCCAATAACAGCCCAATCACATGCATGACATCATTTAACCCTTGTTGCTCTTTGGGGATCAAGAAAGCTTTTCCATTAGCAGTTTGGGCAGCGTAAAGGCACTGACTACAAAGGGAGAGATTTGAGCAGGCTTTTTTCTTACCAGCTCTGCAAGTCTTTCACAACACTGCTGATTTCCTTAATAAACGCAACAATGTGCTCCATCACACCAGAGGTTTAACTGGTATCTGGTTTTGCAGCACGAGACTCACATGACATCGTCCCTGTCCTGCAGCCATTTCGCCTCTTTTCCTCTGTTTTGCATATTATTTTGGTGCGGGGAAAATCTGGATTATTTTCCCCAAGTGACTTTAATGTGCCCTTCAGCCTCCGTATATTGCTGTCTCCTCACTTTTTCCTTTGTTGGGAGGGGGAATGTGCTTTGAATGGAGTCTTGCTGATGAAAGGGAAGGGAGGGCATTCTCCTCCTCCAGCACTCCGTGTGGAATGTTCGAATGAATGGACCACTTACTCCTCCAACCCCACCCTCTTGCCCGCAGCTCCCTCATTTTTAAAGATAAAGAGATGAAACTTGGGGCCTTGAGAGCTCTTAAGTAAAGCTTTCAGCATGCCAAGTTTGAATCAGATCAGTTCATCCCTTGATTTTTTAATTCCCCCCCTCCCTTCAACCATTTTCCTGATAGTTCACCAATGGGAAAGTCCACCTGTTTGCATTCATGAAGGATCTATTTTCCTTTACTTTGATAATGCAAAGCTGTGCATCTCCAGTTCACAAAATAGAGATCTGCTGGTTCCCTTACTCAAGAGTACATCCCATTGATTGCAAACATTGATTTTTGTGCATGTGCGTGTGTGTGTGTGTGTGTGTGTGAGAGAGAGAGAGAGAGAGAGAGAGAGTGGAATAGGTAAGCACCAGACTTCATGTCTGAATGATGTAATGAGGCTTTTTCAGTGGTCAGCCCTGCCAAAGTAAGGGTATGGTAGGGAGGAGATGACATTTACCTGCAGCAAAATGTCTTGGATTGGTGCTGGCCAGAAGTGAGGTTTTTTTTTTACCCAAATAATTCTGTCACAAGTGAGTAAGCGCCACAAGAACATTGAGGGGTCAGACAAAAGCATGCTGCCTCCATACTGGAAGGAGAAGTCATTGGCTTCCATACAAGGGACTAATAATTGCACTGCCTGACCTTATTTGAAATGGCAATGTACTGAGTGCAAGGACATTTGGGGAGAATCTATACTAGAGCTCATTTCATTTGTAAAGTACCTCAGTATCCATATACAGCACAATATCAACTGTGGGGCTGTCTTGACGAGGGCGCATTGGTGCCTCAAGCCCCCAAAACCCCGTGCTGGTGCTCCTTCAGGTTGTCCCCACCTAAAGAGCGAGCACAGGGTTTACAGGTGAGGAGGAGTGGCCGTCCCATGCACCGACGCCTGTGCCTCCTTGTGTCCCTCCAGGTTTTTTTAAAACCTTTTTTCAGGGGCCAAACATCCTTCTTCCCACACCGGAGGAGATGCAGAGGCAGCCATTCAGCTCGCTGGCCTGTGCACCACCACCCATGCACCTACACCTTCTCGCATCCCTCCAGTTTTTTAAAAAAACTTTTTTTCTGGGGCCTAAGCATCCTTCTCCACACCAGAGAACCGCGGAGGTGTTCCGGAAGCCATTCGGCTCGCTGGCCTGTCCCCTCCCCCCTGTCTGGGCAGATGATGACCAATCAAGGGCTGCCATTTGCCTGGACACACCTCCAATGCTACTCCAGAGCAAGGCGACAGATGGCAGATGCTGTCATCACCTCGCTGCAAGAGAAAAAAGTCGGAGTAAGTCCCTGACTTTTGCATTTTGGATCTTTGGGGAAAAGCCCTGGGATGGCTCCGCAATGGCTGCTGCATCATATAAATGACTTAGCGCCAATGCGGAGCCACCCCAGGGCTTTCCCCTCGTCAAGACAAGCCCTGTGTTTATAATACGATCAAACACCAAACACAAATGCATAATTGCTGTAATTGTGGCAGAAGTAGAAGGAGTTTGAATGTGTTTGTGTTTATAGCATGAGCACATACCACAAGCCACAGTATAGTTTCACAATTGCAGGAGAAATGGGAGGGCATGCTGACTTTTCAGTTTTAGTCTCTTTGTTATTTTACTCCGCTAACTGTATGTGCATCTTCAGTACTGCATAGGAATGGAGGTTTAAAATAAAGTCAGTTGTTGAAGTGCAGCTGTGTAGGTGCACAGTAAAAAATGTCTAAATGCCAAAAAATTACTGACTTCCTGCCCATAAAATCTCATGGAAAACAGTGCAAGTTAAGAGCAGGGAATAAAAGGAAGAGAAAAATTGTAGTTCCTACCGTGGGAGGCAAAAGGGGTGGGGGGAAATGTTGCAAAATGGGTTCTACAGCTTTAAAGCCACTCCCACTAGTAAGAGTTATATTACCACTAGATTGGAAAACACATATATTTGTAGTGCATGGAAACTCCAAACACTTAAAGAAATAAACCCAAAACCCATCATAAAAGTTTTTTGAGAAAAAAACCCTGAATATTGAGGGAGAAATAGCGACAGAACAATGGGCTAGGAAGTGTGTTGTGTGAACATGCATAAGCCAAACATAACAGGTTATAAAGCTAGTGTAGATTGGTCCTTGGTCAGCTTTTCTTGAAACTTATACATCATAATTGGCAGTTTAGTATCTGTTGTCTCCAATTTAGACAACATATTCCCCTTGCCTTATTTTGCCTCTAACTTTTTAGCTTTTGTTTGGATGTTATTTGATTTATATTGTTCAAAAATTGCTATAAAAATTATCTTGACAACCCAAGGCAGCTATCAGTCCAAAATGTAGAACACTACATCAACTTTTTTTTAAAAAAAAAGTATGTTAATGCCACTTAGCAGTAACAGCTTGATAGTTATGGAGCAAATATACTTAGGCTGCAATCCTATGCACATTTAGACAGAAACAAATCCTACAGCTCCTAGTATTCCCCAACCAGCCATGCACTGAATTACAGACAAATTCGTAGATTTTCATATTACACACGTCACATATAGAATCAATGAGAGAGACGCAACATTAACATGTGTAATACCTTCATTATTTACTACTTGGAAACTGGGCAAATGAAACTGGGCAAATGCTTGACCATATCTGAATTACAGTTTGGTAGGGGTCCCCCCTCCCAAATACCCTGGGGGATTGTATCTAGCCTACATGCTATCAGTGACTCATCGCTGGGCTGGATCACACACCCCAAATTCTGTAAGAACACATCTCATTGCACATAGTTTTCACAGTGGGCGTTGTCACGATTCACCTTATTGAAATCACAGCAAGATAAAAGCGGCAAGAATAATCTGATCTATTGTTCTGGAAATGAGAAAAGTAGCCAGAGGAGTAGTGTGGTATGACAAACACAGGATATCAAATACAACGGTTTGTTTACATAGAGAAAAAATCTTTAGCAAAAGCTGTTCAAAGTGAAACATAAAAATGGAACACATGTTTTGAGTCATCCTCCATCTTTCCATTATCCCTTCCTTGACTATTGACCCTTGTCTCTTTGCTCCATTTGGCTGATATCACAGTCATGCTTGACCAATCCTTGGTTTGATGCAGGTAACAAAAATGGGATTCTATTAAGCTTCTCACCAAAGCTTGTTGCAGATAAGATCAGCTCATTTGGAATTGTATTTGTAGCATTGCAGGGGGAGGGGAAACCAATACCCACTTCCCCCCTTGTTCTTTGTTCAGTTATAAGAAGACTTGCCTTCTCTAGACAAGTACGTTATGCTCTGGCTGCCAGTTTCATTCTCATCTGAATTATAACAGCTTCTAGACTTAATTGCTTGGCTCATACTACTTGTCATTAGTTGCCTTAATATTTCTGTTATCTCTTTTGACTAGCCACTTATTGCTACATTTGAATTGGGCCTTTCATCAAAGGAGGTCAGGGTGGTATCCCACCAGGATGGCATATATCCCATGGGAATTATCCTATTTTATGCTAACTTTGTGAAGCAGTATAAGTAGAGATAGTGACTGGGCCAGGCCTGTCCAACTAGTTTCATGGCTCATCAGAAATGTGAACCCAGGTCTCCCAAGGGCCAGGTCCAATGAACTACAGCAAAGTGGTGTCCTTCTTTTTAAAAATTGAAGGTAATGTTTATACATTGGTGCTTCAGTACCTATCCAGGGTCCCCTCTAAAAGATTTCGGTTTGAAGCACGGTTGGCCGATTATGCGTATCTTCTCCCAATCGCTTTTATGCCTAATCCCTATACACGGGAGGCGGTGAAGCGCATTACTGGTTGTATAAAACACGCTTTAAAGTTGTTTAAATGCAGAGCATCGCTTGTTTACATGGTCATAAGGCGCTTTAACTCCCGCGGTAAATTAAAACTCGCTATTTAACACACATTCGATGATGCGCATAATCGGACAGAAAAAGCGCCTCAACCCCCGATTTGTGCTCCGTTCATGTGGAGGTAAAATCGGTAATGTGCTTTGAAACAGCTTTAAATTGCTCTTGTAGAGGCACCCCAGGCTACATCTCCCAGCCAGTACAGATCAGGGATATGGCCTGTGGGGATTCCCCAACTAGCTCACCAGCTTCTCCTCCAGATCTCCCTCTTCTGGCATGGAAAAGCTCTTATCTTCAATCAGCAGCTGACTGAAGGTAAGCTTTTCCCTGCAGTACAGTGAGAAAGGGGGGCTTCATCAGTCTGTGGCAGGAAAAGCTCTGATCTCTAATGAGCAGCTGATCAGAGATAAGAGCTTTTCCTTGCCAGGACTGATTCCATCCTCCTTATTTGTGAGTAGATATGCAGAATTTTGCCCTGCATATTTGTGAGTAGACTTCCTGCTTAAGTTTGAATAGACATGCAGAGGTAGGTGACCATATTTTGGGAACCAAAAGGGAGGACAGAATGGCCAGCCCTCAAGGAGGTGTGTACACATGCCCAGCCCCCAAGGGGCATGCCCATCCTGACATGACCACCCCTAAGGGGGCATGGCCTTGGTTACATGTTCTACAGCTCACAATTCAGACAAGCCTACATAATATCATAATGTTAAAATCACTAAAAGAACAAGTGAGACATTCAATGTAGCTGAAATTAACATCACTCACTCCTACTTTTGTAGCTTTTGCTGTATTTTGAAACTTTTGCTACACTACATGTGGTACAGTCTCCTCCTCCTTCAAATATCTTTTCTTAATGCAAATCCTTCACTGGATGACCATGGGCCTCATATTACCTAACATTTAATACTGTTTCCCCATCACCTTTCTCGTAGCCATTTTAAGTCAGGATCCATACTCACAGATTCAGCACACTATCACTGAACAAATGAAGCAGTTGACAAGTAGAGAAAAATCTAGTACAACGAACTAGCAACCTAGCATTCAGAAAAGGCTATAAAATACTGTTACCCCGTGAAGGTTAGCCATGGAACAAAATGGACTAAAGGCTCGTAGCAGCCGCTTCCAAATAGCATCTCTTAGCTTGTTTCAACTTCTGGTTTATCATGAGAAACTATCACAATGCTAGACAAGGATCTTTCCCTCCTTTTATCCAAATGTCTCCTGAATTTACACTGCCTCAGTGTACAGAGAACAGAAATCCCAATCAGAGACCCAAAGGAAACTGCCCAAAGAAACCTCAGAAACAAGTCCCATTGATTTCAATAAAGCTTACTCCCAGGTAAATGAATATAGGATTGCAGCGCTAAATGAAGGTGCTTACAGGGCTGTTAGTATTTTATTGCTGTTAATGATAAATCTTCACTGTGGTAGAATTTAAGCAAGTTGAACAGTGCAACGTTATATATGCCTACTCAGAAGTCCCATGGACTGCAATAGGTCCTGCAATCCCAAAATGTTAACATAAACATAATTATGAACACAAACAGGATCATTGACAGAGGAGGGAGGGAAGTTGTTAGGGGGAGAGGGTTCTGCAATTGTGGAGCAAGTTGTCAGTCACACACAACATTTACATAGCTGGTGAGTGTTCAAGGTGCCACAAGACATATTGTGGCTTTTGAACTCAAACAACCTGCCCCCTAGTCCAGACATTGCTGCTCACATCCCTTTTGGGCAGCAAAACCTGGGCCAGCTTGGAAGGAGCAACAGATGAAGAAGGCCTCTGGCACTCCATTGAACATAGCAGCCAGTGTACCTGCTTACCCCTTACAAGCAGCCTCACTGACTATAATGGCAAAATGCAATGTGTGGCTGCTGGGCACCTCTCTCTGCCCAGTCAGGCACCAGCTTACAATGGTATTGTTAAGCAGTTTTGGATGCTGGACATAATGGTCTTACAGCCCCCTTTATATCTTAAAATGCATCCCTTCATTTCCACATTCCACAGCTGCTACATCTCTGATGTTAGAATAATAATAATAATAATAATAATAATAATAATGACAACCCTGTTAATTTTTTTAATGTTTCCATATATGTGCAGAGTTTCACATTTTAAACTCACTTAAGGTGCAACCCTATGCATGTTTAGAAAGAAAAAGTCCTCCAGTTCTCAGCATACCCCAGCCAGACCTGCTGGCTAGAGGATCCTAGGAGTTATAGGACTTTTTTTCTGTCTAAACATGCATAGGATTGTGCCTTTAACTCATGAATACATGAATCAAATAGGGTTTCCTTCTGCTGTGGAACACACTTACTCAGGAGTAAGCACCATTGTCCTGTCTTTCATTTACCCTCCCTTCTTTTTCAGGCTGAATCCTATGCACATCATCATCATCATCATCATCATCATCATTTATTTCTTACCCGCCTCTCCGTTTGGATCGAGGCAGGGAACAACAATATGATAAAATACACAAAACTGATTAAAACATGACACACATTATTAAAACTGCATTAAAACATCCTAAAACATCCTAAAAACATTCTAAAATTCCACTGGATATGCCCGCCGGAAGAGCACAGTCTTTATGGCTTTCTTAAATTCTAAAAGACTGTTAAGTTGACGAGTCTCCTCCGGCAGGTCATTCCACAGTCTGGGAGCGGCAGAAGAGAAGGTCCTCTGGGTAACGGTTGTCAGCCTAGTCTTGGCCGAGTGTAGTAAATTCTTCCCAAAGGACCTGAGTGTGCGGGGCGGATTGTATGGGAGAAGGCGATCCTGCAGGTAATCTGGACCCAAACCATGTAGGGCTTTAAAGGTAATGACCAACACTTTATACTTCGCCCAGAAACTAATTGGCAGCCAGTGGAGCGATTTTAAAGCTGGCGTAATATGGTCACCCCTAGGTGTACCGGTGACCAACCTGGCTGCCATGTTTTGAACTAGTTGAAGTTTCTGGACTAGGCACAGAGGTAGCCCTATGTACAGCACATTGCAGAAGTCAAGCCTCGAAGTTACCAGCGCGTGCACTACCGTCTTTAGGTTTTCCAACTCTAGGAAGGGGCACAGCTGGCATATCAGCCGAAGCTGATAGTAGGCACTTCTGTCCGTCGCATCTATCTGGGCTGTCATTTGGAGCGACGGATTCAGGAGCACCCCCAAGCTGCGAACACAGTCTTTCAGGGGGAGTGTAACCCCATCCAGAACCGGTTGATACACCTCCAAACCCAGGTTGCGGCCTTTGACAGCAAGCACCTCCGTCTTGTCTGGATTCAGCTTCAGTTTGTTTTTCCTCATCCAGCCCATTACTGCTTCCAAGCATTCGTTCAGAGGAGACACACTATCCTTAGCTGATGCTGTTATCGAAGGCATAGAGAAATATATTTGGGTGTCATCAGCATACTGATAGCACCCCGCCCCATGCCTCCGGATGATCTCTCCCAACGGTTTCATATAAATGTTAAACAGCATTGGGGAAAGGATGGCACCTTGTGGTACACCACACAACAGCTCCTTTTTTGAGGAGCAACTATCCCAAAGCATCACCATCTGGAACCTACCTGAGAGGTAGGACCGGAACCACTGGAGAACAGTGCCCCCGATTCCATGGTCAATGGTATTGAATGCCGCTGAGAGGTCCAGAAGTACCAACAGAGACACACTCCCCCTGTCAATACTCAGGCGTAGATCATCCACTAAGGCGACCATAGCAGTCTCAACTCCGTATCCCGCTCTGAAGCCAGTTTGAAATGGGCCTAGAAAATCAGTGTCATCCAAGACTACTTGGAGTTGAAAGGCAACCGTCCTCTCGATCACCTTGCCCAAGAATGGAAGGTTTGATACCGGTCTGTAGTTATTATAGTTAGTAAATCCTATTGATCTCAGTGGAACTTACTTCAAAGTAGACAGCCTTAGGATTGTGCTGCAGCTCTGTTTTTAAGGTGACACAAGATACACACAGGCCATGTTTACCGAAAGAATGGCTTGCTGGTTACTACATCAAATCCACTTGAAAAACGGGGGTTGGACACCCTAAAATAAACAAGGGCAGATAGGATTTGTTTTAGCAAGCATTCCTCCCCTTCCCCTTTTTAGCGATCCAATGCAGGGTTACTCAAAAGTAAGCCTTGCAGAGGCAGAGCACAATGTGGCTCCCTCCCCAAGAAGGGTGGTTAGGTACTATCCAATGTCAGTCCTATGTAGAGTAGACCCACTGAATTGAATGAGACTTAAGATAATTACAACTAATTTAACTCCCATTCCTTTCAATAGGTCTATTTACATAGGACTAACGATGCTACCTGTTGTTGAGAACATATTTCCTTTCTGTTTTTCTACCCCTTACATTAAAGCTGCAGATCATAAATGGGTAGAAAAACAAAGAGGAAATGTGTTCTCAAACATACATCCATGAATGTACGTTTGAGAATGTACCATGTAGTGTACATTCACACTACAGAAATGTTTTTTTAAGGGACCTAGTTTTTTCTCACACAAAGCTTATACAGTTGAGCATCTTTTAAAGCTACTACCTCAAAAGGTGTCCTCTTTTTTTGGAGACCCGGGCACTGGGAGCCATTGGACAATAACAAGGTGGGCTGCGCTGGCTGGAGTAAGGAAGCCCAGACATGGCCCCCAAAAAGTCAAGCCTCGTGCGTGTGTGAGGCGGCTGAAGAAATGCCGGCTGGAGCAGAGCATGTCTGGGCAGGCCTCCCAAATCAACCAATTCTCTCTCTCTCTCTCTCTCTCTCTCTCTCTCTCTCTCTCTCTCTCTCTCTCCCCCCCCCTTCTTTTCTAAATTTACCCCCATTTTTTTGTTCTCTTAGTCTCACAGTTCTAAGAACATCAATTTTTTTAAATAGAAGATAAAATTAAAAACGCATCCTACATACACAGACAAGGAAACTCCACACCCTGAATAAAGCCCAGGTGTGAGAGAGGAGGACAGGGTTGGGGCAGCCAAACAGTGTGCGTGCCAGGCCTATGGGCTGGCAGTCCCCAGCAGGAGAAACTCCCACAGCAGCCGAGTCAAAAGTGTGGGTGCGGCAGCTGGAGTCCAGGCGAGAGGGAGGAGGCTGCTAGGGCAGCCAAACAGCGTGCGCGCCAGGGCTGAGGAATGTGCTGCCTGGGCAGATGGGAAGGGAAACCTACGAACACTACTGCTGCAACCTCCTCCATGTGCCTTCATGGATCGCCCCACCGGTGCTGGCCTGGTGCTAGTCTGCTGCTGGAGCAGAGCACATCTGGGCATGCCCCCATAAACCAACCAAATTTCTCTCTGGTCCCCTCTACAAGGATTTGCTTTTGCGCCCGGTTAGGCAATTATGCGCATAATCACAGAAGCGCATTTACACCTAAGCCCTCTGCACGAGAGGCGGTGAAGCGCATTACCGGATGTCCAAAATGCGGTTTACAAGTAGTTAATGCACATAAGCGCATATTCACACAGTCACCGCAGGGTAATGAATAATAGCTTAGCACATCAGCAAATGATACATTCATTCGAATGCAAAACAGCGCACTGTTGACTAGTGGCGATGCTCTCTGTTGTGCTCTGAAACTCAACAATTTACGAAGACAAAATTTAATATTTAGCACCAGTTGAGATGCTAGGGAGGATATCCCCAGCTGCAATCTCCTTTTTCAAAGTGTTGAAGAGCAACCATGTAAAACATGCAACATTGTATTGCAGCATAGAGCAATATTAATCTCCCTTCAATTAAAACTAAGCTACATTATATTGCAGTGTTCCCCCCCCACTTTATTTAATTTATTTATTTGATTTTTTTTACACTGCCTTCCTACCCTAAAATCTCACTCAAGGTGGCTTACACAATTAAAATTGATTAAAACGATAAAATAATTCATTAAAATACAATAAAAACATAACAATTATAGACAAAATAAGAATTAAAAACAGCACCCATCCCAACAGACCCACTTACACGCTGAAGCCCTGCTTGGATAAAGTGGTCTTTGCTTGCCAATGGAATAACAGTAGAGAGGGAGCAAACCTAGCCTCCCTTTGGAGGGAGTTCCACAATCTGGGAGCCACCACCGAAAAGGCCCTCTCTTGGGTCACCACCAAACGCGCCTCTGAAGGTGGCAGTCTCAAAATAAGGGCCTTCCTTTCTAGGCAGGCTTGTATGGGAGAAGGCGATCTTTCAACTACTTTTATAAGTCATAACCAGCACTTTGAATTCTGCGTGGAAACAGACCGGTAGCCAGTGGAGCTATTGTAATAAGGGAGTTTCATGCTCCCTGTTACTAGCCCTGGTCAACAGTCTGGCCATAGAATTAAGGACCAGCTGAAATTACTGAAAAGTTTTCAATGGCTGTCCCATGCAGAGTGTGTTATAGTAGCCCAAATGGGATGTAAATAAGGTATGTGTGATCGTGACCAGATCTATCATCTCTAGGAATGGGCTCAGCTGTGCAAACAACACACCTGAGGTTCAAGAGTATACCCAAACTGTGACCCTGAGCCTTTAGGGGGGAAGCATAACCCCATCCAGCACAGGATGAATCCCTATTCCCTAATCTGCCTTTCAGCTGACCAAAAGTGCCTCTGTCTTGTCTGGATTGTTTGCCCTCATCCAGTCCATTACCAACCTCAGGCACCAATTTAGAACCAGAACAGAGTCCTTGGATTTTGATAGAAAGGATAGAGTTGAGTGTCATCAGCATATTGGTGGCACCAGCCCCCAGTTCTTATTGTTGCTGTTTCCAAGAGCAGCCTTCCCCAAGTTGGCGCCCTCCATATGGCAGAACTGCAACTCCTATCATGCCCAGTCAGGTTGGGATGGCAGTGGCGTTCAGTGGTTTCAGGCAGGAATCTTTCCTCATCCTACCTGGAGAAGCCAGGGGTTGAACTTGGGACCTTCGACATGCAAAGCAGGCGCTCATCACACTGAGCTATGGCCCCAATTTTACAATGTGGAGCGTGCAATAGATCATCAGATTTTAAGATCTACTTCAAGGTTAGGCCATAAATTTGAAACCAAGCCAAATTTGAAGCCAGGTGAAGACCTTCCTCTTTAAGCAGGCATTTAATTGTTAAACTGTTGCTGGGTTTTGAATTTTACTGCTGATTCCTCAACTTTTTAACCATGTTTTTAATGTTTAATATTATTTTGTTTTGATACTTTTATTGTTGTCACGTTTGGGTACGTCGTTGTGGTGGTGGTTGTGGTTGTGTTATATGATTGTAAACTGCCCCGAGGGCATTTGCCAGTTGGGCATTTTACAAATGTGATAAATAAATGAAACAAACTCTGTATGAAAACACGCACACCTTCTTCAAGAAAAACAAGCAGCAAAACATTGAGGCTTGTTCACTTAATACTGTAGACTTGTTATTACCTTCCTCCATTTGGCACGACTTTAACCCCACTCCCTGCCCCCACATACCATACAATATACTCTTAAATGGGAACAATTATGATCACAAGCTTAATAGTAGGCAATAGTTCGTACACATTGGCTGAATTCGGACAACACGATAGTCAATGGTGGGGTAAGAATCAACTTTACAGTTGTTCATCTAGGGGGTACTCCCCACACAACATGGTAATAAATAATCAACTGTGGTGTGGATTAGGATCAGCGCTGAGTTGACTATGGCAGCATTTGGACGACACGATAGTCAATACAACTGACGACTGTTCCTCCCCCCCCCCCCCAGTTGCTTATTGTGTCGTCCGAATTCAGCCAGTGTGTAATGGCCATGACTACATTCCCTTCTCCCAAACATTCTTATTGGCCGTGCAAAACCCCCTGCCCTCAAACAAGCACAAACTGATTTAAGTGGATAGCTTACTGCTCCCAGGTGAATGGTCCAAGTAGTCTTATGCCCTGAAGTTAATACATCAGGCAATTCCCCCACCCCTACCCCCACCCATCTTAGGTTCAATGCTGATTTTTTAAAAGAATAAAAAGCAAACCAGAAATGCACTGTACTTGTCAGTCTTCCCGCTGCCTTAGCATGCATCAATCTGCCCACAGATACCTCCCTGGGAGCCCACGAGGTTCCTGCCATTCCTGATTTTTAAGAACTTTAAAGATTTGTTTGCAATTTTTTTTAAAAAAAACACCTAGGAGGCCAGCATGCTGCAAAGTGAAATGCCTCCCTTCCCTACAGCACTATTGTTATTTTCAAGGATGTCTCAGGACTCCATGTGGGCCTCAGAGGCATTCTTGGAAATTAAAATGGCGGATGGCTGCAGCCCAGTGCATTGTTTTGAAATGTGCTCAGCTGCTCAGAAAAATGTAAGCTGCAGGTTGGTAGGGAGTATCCTCGGGGGGTGGGCTAAAGGGGTGCTGGGGAGCAAAGGGATGTTTTGTCTGTACTTTGTGTGTTTGTGTGTGTGTGTATGCCTTTTTTAAAGAGCAGTGTTAGCTGGCATTGGTATGCTGTGTGTTTTGCCTGGGTTTTGTGTGGTGTTTGGGTGGATGTGTCTGCTTGTGTTTTGTATGTCCATCTCTGTGTGCGTTTCTCTGAGCATCGCCAGTTTGCCTTTTGTGAAACAGACTATTCTGTGCTTTGTAGGGGAAATACCTTATTTGGCATTTGTGGCTCAGGTCCCACCATTACTTCTTGGGCAAGTTACTCGTCCCTGAGCCTCATCTGTATATTGGGTGTTAGAGTAGAAAACAGAGGGTTCAAAAGAGTGGTTTTATGTTTTGGAACTCAGACCCCCACCTCTGGCTTGTATTTAGGTTCTTGGTAGGGCTGGCCCATCCATGAGGCAGAGTAAACTTCCACCTCAGGCGGCAGATCTGGAAGGGTGGTAGATTTTGTGTGACCGATCCTGCTGCTGGAAGGGCCGTGGGTCCTGATGTCATGATGCCCTATGCCTCTCAAAGTGGGGCACTGGGCAGCAGGCCACTTGGGAGATCCCTGCTGGCCACTCTCCTGTTTTCTGAGTAAGGCGTAGGCAGGCGGCTGCTCTGGAGAGCTGTGGCAAAGGTTGCAGCAAGGGAGCACCTGGCTGCTCCCGAGAATGTTGCCAAATCAATACCTTGGTCAGAGTGGAGAGGTGGCAGCAGCTGCTGCTCCACCCCTGGCTCTGAAGGGTCCTTCAAGCGAGTGAGGCATTGGCGGGGAGGTGGCCTCAGACATTGCCTGTGCTACCGTACCACAGGCAGTCCCCAGGGCCATCTCCCCGCCAATACCTCACTTTCCTGAAAGTCCGCTCACAGAGCGGGATATTGAGGGAAAGGCAGATGGAGGTGACTGGCAGGTAGGAAGTGGGGGAAACAGGAGGGGGAAAAAGAAGGCAACAGTGGTGGCTCATGCCTCCCTTCCGCACCCAGCCATGGCAGGTTGCCCTCCTCCTCTCCCCTCCTCTGTGCAGCACTTCTCCCCTCCCACACATGCAGAAGTGGCGCTTGCACTCCTCCTCCCATGCGGCTTGTGCTTCTTCCCACCCACAGCAGCACTTGCACAGCTCACACTTATCCCCCCCCCGCTGCATGTGCCAACAGCACTCACACGCCTTCCCCTGCCCCTCCCGCACGGCAGCAACCCCTAGTGGCCATAGGAGGGTTTGCACTGGCCCTGGTTTTTGGGCAAGTTATTTTTGCTTTAGCCTCAAATTCCAGATGTGGCCATCAGCCAAAAAAGACTGAGGTCTCCTGCCAATCCATTAGAAGGTGGGAACACGCTTACATCTTGCTATGCAATTGTGTAGGCTACCGCCTCCATATTCTTCTTACATCTAAGGGAAAGGTCTAGGGACTGAATTTTTGAAAACTGGGAGATGAACATTTAAAGAAGGGACATGGAACATCCCTAATGGGGCTGGTCCCATAGATTTTGCAATAGTTATTGTCTTGGCAGCCAGCCACTGTGCAGTAGCTGTTCTCTCACAGCCATGCTTGTCTATCAAATTTTCCAAACCAAGTTATAGCATAGGGTTAATTTGTTCTCTTCCCCATTCTTATGCTTCTGTTACATGTTTTGACAGCCACAGCGCTGACTACTTCCCAGCTTGACCCCAGAGAAAGATGCTCATTGGCTATGACTGCCTAAGTTATTGCCGCCATGAAAGTTTTATGAGCAGGCTTACATTTCACCTGTTAAAGCAAAGCAAAGCAAGTGCCCTTCGTAATTAATGGGGAATATAAAATCGGCCAGTGCTCTCGAAGGAACAGTAAAGCTGAGCACTCACCAAGCCCTGAATGTAAAGTTATATAGTCATCAGTAATGGACTCAATGGATCACCTGTGTAAAACTACTTTAGGAACAGGAAAAATCGTTTTATGAGAAGTATGGGAAGGCATGGATCTATTTCCGTGCCAAATCTTCTATTTTATTTCTGTTTGTAAGACGTATGGAGAGGGGCTGTGGCTCCCTTCTTTCATTGAGCATAGCTGCATTAACACACAGGCGTACAGGGGGAGTGGCCTATGGGTACAATTCTGTGAGCAAGAAGAGCTGACCAACAGCAGCTTGAGAGCATCCATTTTCTTCTATGAAAGAGTGGGGAATGCAGAAAGAGGACCCACGGAGTTTCTTTTCACACCTGATGTAGGGCACATCCAGGTTGGCCACCAAGTGCGTACTCAATAAGGAGCTCTTGGCAGAAGGGGGATTTGGCTTTCCTGATTTTAAGTTATACTATGATTCATTCCAACTCAAGCAGGTAATATCATTAATTCATGACCAGTCTCTTCCATGGATATTAATGGAACTACCACTGGAATCAGTGACCCATGGTGCATCAATATTTCTTCCAAGTGAAAAAACAGACTTTGACTTGGTTCACACATAAGAGTTGTGGTCCACGAGCAGAAGAGAGGAAGTGTGCTGCCTGCAGCGGCCCACCTCTTCTACTTTTATTCAACAACCCATGATTGGCTCAGCATCCTATGATTATTGAGACGACCATGGATTGTAGACTAAAGGAGAAGAGTCCCCAACAACCCATTGTTTTTTAAACAGATGGGTTGCCGTTATGAGCGAATAGCCCCATTAAGAAAGCTACGAAATTCCTTCCTGAAGACCACGTTAAAAATCTGAAGTTAGAACTATTTATTTCTATTAATAGCAGTTAGACAAAAGATCAGCCAACACTGGAAAACAACTGCAGGATACACCATTGATGGATGGTTACTAAGAGTATGGAAAACAGTGTCATCAGAGAGACTGACACATCATCACTAAGTAAACAGAGGCATAACACAAAATGAGTATTTCTAGAAATCGGACTTCCTTTTATGTCTTATGTGAACAGAGATACTTCAAATCTAAGTCCATCAATGCTGTATGCCTCTTTGGAGAGAGGCTTTCATCAGTGGTACATAGCAAAGCTGGAGGGGACAGGGACAGACAACATACAACTACATTAGTTACTTATGATAACATATGCTCACCAAAAGTTGGCTAGACAGATATACTGATGTATTTTCTATTTCTTTTCAGTGTCCTTAACCTGATTGTTGCGCCATTCTTTTATTATTGGTGGTGGGTGGGGGTTGTTGTAAAAAATCAATATAAACAACTTTTTAAAAAGGAGTTGCAGGTGGTCAAGCGTGCACCCTTGACAATTCTACCTGTAAGATGTATGTGTTTGCAGACATGTGTTTGCTGCATTCATCTGTTATGTCCTATTACAGTATAATCTTAAAGAGAAGTGTGGAACCCACAGCCCACATACAGCCTGTAGCTTCTCTAACCCTTCAAGTCCTGCCTGGGCAGGATGAGCAGAGTGCTTTGAAAGCACAGGTCAAACTGGATCTGTGCTTTCAAAAGGCATCCCTGCCTGGGTGGCAGCTCCCTTCCTGTCTAGGCAGGAAGAGCGGAGCCAAAAAAAAGAAAGAAAAGCTGACTGACAGAGCTTTTATGAGGGGCATGTGTGCAAGAGAGAGAGAGGGGTGTGTGTGTCCATTTATACACACACCACCTCATCCAACCATACCCATCACACCTCATCCATCCATTCACACAACCTTGTATTGGTTTTCTTTGGACTCCCTGTAAGTTCTTTAATGGGTGCAAATGGATATGGTATGAAGAATAAGTCATTCTACCCACATCTCAAAAGCTTTCCAATGTCCCATTAAAATTATTAGGGTTTCAATCCTAAGCCTCACTAGAGAGCAAGCCCCACTGAACCCAGTCCTGGTAATGAGAATCCTTGATGAGCATTTCAGAACCTAGGAAGCAGCCTTATTCTGAATCAGACCATTGAGACAGATCCAGTATTGTCGACATTGACTGGCTGCTGCTCTCCAGGATTTTAGGCAGGATTCTTTCCTAGACCTACCTGAAGATGCTGGGGATCGAACCTGGAGACTTCTGCATGCAAAGCAGGTGATCTGCCACTGAATTACAGCCCCTCTCCTGAGCTAAAACCCCTGAAAAGATCTACTTTGGAATTAGAGGAACAGAAAAGTAAATATTCCTTGAACTGCCTTTCTATTCCAAAACTGCTATTGTTCTCTCTCTCTCTCTCTCTCTCTCTCTCTCTCTCTCTCTCTCACACACACACACACACACACAGCTGAGGTGAAGGATGTCATTTTTCAAGCTCCAAAAGCCTTCACATTCAAAATGCTGAGGACATTGCCGAGAATTATCTCCCCATCAAGAGACATCAGCTGACCATTATGGATCATTAAGAAACATTAACATCCTTTACCCTAAGGCAAAACCATAGGGACAGACCTATTCACATTAATCAGACAGCAAACCTGCAACAATATTGTAAACATTTTAGTTTGTATATAGATATGAATATATTACAACCATTGTTAATAAAGTTTAAGTTCAAATAATATGAGCAATAGAAACGATAATGGAGGTGAAAGTAAAATACATGGTTGAATACTGTCATTACCATTATTATTATTTATTACATTTATATACCGCCCCATAGCTAAAGCTCTCTGGGCGGTTTACAAAAATTGAAAACTGTATTCCACCCAGATTTTTTTCCACAACCACTAGCAGTACTTAATGATTATTTTGCATAAACAATGTGCGAGGAGCTCCACAGAAAAATGGAAGTAACACAGTTTATGGGCGTGCGTACAACAGAGACTAATAAATACATTTTTGGGGACAAATAAAATCCCTGCCAATTAACTTAATAGCAAAAACTACCTTTGATTTTTAATATAAGCAATAATCTCTTTAAGAATATATACATATATATTGGATATGTTTATATTAAAATACATGTATATTTAGAGAGAGCTATATGGGGAAACAAAATGAATTTAAAACTAAGAAGGAAAAGGCTTGAATCTACAGAGCTAGGGGAAATGGTTTCTCTCTCTCCATTGGTTTTAGCCTATGGAGATGAAAATGTAAGAGGGAGGGGGAAAAGAGAGACAAAAGGAATTACAAATGCGATTATTAAAATATTTTCTGGCCCCCTTCGGAAATTGTTCCTGATAACTCCATGAATCAGGATTTCTAGCAATGTCCTTTTGGATAAAGGCTGTCTTCCCACTGGAGAGCAGCGTCTTTCTTTGTGATGGAATCTGTGTATCTTTTTCTCCGTCTACTGCATTAAAATTCTACTCAGGGCAATACATAACAGCTTTGAAAGGCAGGGGTCTCTCAGGTAGCGCCAGGAGAATGTATGACTTTGGCAGGTAGTTGCACATCAACTGTCTGTAGCTTCTGATGAAGTATCAGAGGTGGAGTATAGATTGTAATTAAGTTGGGTAGGAGGAGAAAAAATGTGCAGAGGGGTGTGAAGAACAAGGCAAGATTGAAGGGTGTATGTGTATGTGTTTTAAACCTCCTTTCCATTAGGGAAGATTTATGAGAAATTCAAGCACCATCATTAAGTCACTTGGGAACCAGAGAACGGAGCTGCTAAAGCTGAACCAGAGATAGCATTTCCTCTCATTTACTCATTGGGGGGAAAATAGGGTCATCCATGAATAAAATATTTTTTACTTGATTCATCTCTTGCTTTTAAATCAATTAGTTACCTTTGCCTAGTGCTAGCAAAATTTCAATACAGTTGCCCTTTTACTATATTTGAGAAAGCGCAAAATAGAAACACAGGAAATGGCCTTAGGCCATCCGAACACTGGTCCACCTCGCTCAGTGTTGTCTACACCAGGGGTGGGGAACCTCTTTCAGCCCGAGACTCAAATTCAGCTTTGAAGAGGCTCCCCAGGGCCGCATTCCAGTGGTGGGTGGGGCCAAAAGCAACAGGGGTGAGGCCAACAATACATGATTATTACATCTGTCTTCACCCAAAGTTAAGGGTGTAGAACTACTTTTGGAGGGGCTGGATGACCCCACCACTCCGTAGGCTGTATGGTGTCAGGTGGCCACGCTCATCTGACACCATTTGCTCCCCAGCCCAAGTGCTGGGTTAACTGTGTAAATTTTGCCACAATCCCTGGAAAACTGGTCTCTGTTACCTGAGCTGCTGTAATAAAGGGTTCCTCTGTTCTTAGTGACCTGTGTCAGTGAGCCAGAATGTGTCAGAAAATTGGCCTTGACAGGTAAACAGCGATGTCATGCAGCTCACCTCCTTCCCACAATGGGGGAAGGCCAAGGGGTGCGCAAAGAAGAAGGAGACTTGGGTCCCCTCTACAAGGATTCGCTTTTGCGCCCGGTTAGGCGATTATGCGCATAATCGCTGAAGCGCATTTACACCTAATACCTCTGCACGAGAGGCGGCGAGAGGCGGCGAGAGGCGGCGAAGCGCATCAACGGATGACCAAAATGCGCTTTCCAAGTAGTTAGTCAAAATGCGCTTTAACGGCCGGAGCAAAATAAAACTCGCGATTTAACGCGCATTTGACAAAGTGCATAATCGGAGAGATAACGCACCTCTACGCCCGATTTGCGCTCCATTCTTGTAGAGGTAAATTTTTTTTAAGCGCCTTGAAAGAGCTTTAAACCTCTCTTGTAGAGGCAGCCTTGGCTATGCATAAGGAGAGTGGCCACTTTCCCTGGCATAGGCGAGTCACAGCACCTATCGCCCCTCATTTCCCCTGATGCTATCTCCAATCTAAGATCAGAGATAACAATGGGGGGGGGGTTCTGCTGCTGATACTTGAGGGGATGCCCTCTGAAGAGTCCTTGGAGGAACCCAAAGAGGCTGCATGGGCTGGATTGGGGGGGGGGGTCCAGATTAGGCCTGCAGGTTGGAGGCTCTGCATCCCGCTCAAAATCATGTTTGCTGGACATAGCTAAGCATTTCAACTTGCGATACTTCTAAATTCCTGGGGGTTGCCTGAATCATAGCTATGTTTGTTGTGTAGGTCACTATCAGTGTGACAGGCAATATTCGTTAATTTTACATTTTATATATTTAGATTTTTTTCCCCATTTTTCCTGGTGCAGCATATCTTTAAATGAAAAGCTTGCATATCCTTACATCAAAAAAAGCTGACCAAGAGGTTAAGGAGGGCATACATTGCTTTAAAAAGTCAAACAAAAAAGCAGCTATTCAGGGCTTCACCTGCCATATCCCTTTGTGTGTCCATGAAATCACTGTGGTTTTGTGCCTAACAATTAGTGAATCATTTGGAGGAACTGCTTTGATTCCAACGATAAGTAAGGTTCAAATGCAAAAAACAAGTATTACTTTATAAGTGACAAAACTTGTCCAAAGTTTCTACAGGAAATAGCTATATTTTAAATCACAACAAGCTTGTCTCTCCTACATAAGCATGCGGTAACTGGCATTCTGAAGGAAGGCAACTGATTTGCTTTCAGTTGTTCAGAGCAGAAGAGGGACTTGTTGAGTCCTACTGCTCCATCATCTGTGTGAAAAGTCGCCATGGCAACAGGGAAAGATAGTCAGTTATGAAATGAGTAACAGCAAGCTAAACGAGATAACACTTTTCAATAACAGTTTGGCAACGCAGCAGAGTACTAGCGAGGGCACAGAAGCAGCATTTTAGAGGCCAAATTAGATGTTGTCTAAGCAAACGTATATTTCCATTGCTGAGATAACAGGAAAGGGGGGAGGCTTACAGGAGGAGAGCAGAGCTTGGCTGGGGAAAAACCTCCTTTAAAAAAGGGATGGAGAAACATGCAGAAAATGAACCACATGCAGTCCCCCCACCTTTTTTGTGCCCCCCTTCTCACTGCCAAATTTGTCCCATGGTGGCGGTGGTGGTGGAAAAAGTGGCTATTTTCCTTCAAAACAAAGCACAGGGGAGCATGTGAGGGAGTATGGGCCTTGCTTTGAAGTAGAAAAATTTGGTGGTATGGCAGCAGAGGTTGGGGCTGTAGGGGTACACACCCACTCCGTGTGGTCCAGGAAGCACAATGCAGCCCCTAAGAAGCAGAAGTTCTCCATTCATGCTTTAAAATGACCTCCTCCCCAGTTAGTCAGTCAGTCAAAACTGGGCTGACAACTGTTACCCAGAGGACCTTCTCTTCTGCCACTCCCAGAATGTGGAATGACCTGCCGGAGGAGATTCGTCAACGTAACAGTTCCTTCGACTTTAAGAAAGCCATAAAGACCGATCTCTTCCAGCAGGCCTACCCAGTTGAATTTTAAGAGTTTTATTGGTGTTTTATTGGTATTTTAATAATGTATTAGTTTTCTGTGCTTTTAATCAGTTTTATGTATTTTATATTTGATGTAGTTCCATGCCTTGATTTGTAGGGAGAGGTGGGTAAGAAATAAATAAATAATAATAATAATAATAATAATAATAATAATTAAGCATAAGATGCAGCTTGTTGCTATGAATTTGGAATTCTCTGCCCCTTTTGTTCTAACTCAAGGACATGGTAAGAGTTAAAGTAATATAGCTCCAAAGACTTAAGGCTGCTGAGATACAATCTCAGGTGGCTGAGATCAAAACTTGCCGATCTAATAACTTCTATGACTCTTTTATTCCTTCTGTCTATCTCTTCCAAAATATTTGGTAGATTTACCAAATATTAAAATGAGGGTAGATTGGGTGGGTCGGCATAAGGGGGTTCCTAAGAACTATACAGTATGCGGTTGCAATTTTGTATCAGTTGAAGATATAATTCATGTATTTCTAGAATGTTCTAGCTATAACGATCTTAGAACCAAATATCTTCACCAGTGTAGGGATCATTGAAGGGAAGGTCATCCCATGTAAAGGCTTGTTTTCTATTTTCTCATCTAAATTTCTCATCAGTGCTTTACAGATGTATGTTATAAAGTTTAAAGGCTGTATGGAATTTTTTCAACTTTTGATGGTTTATTAGTAGAGGTTAAATTGTATAGTGGTTTTTCACTGTAATTGTGTATAATGGCAATTTGCTAAGATAAAATAAACTTTGCTTGAAGATAACAAATTCTACAACTGTCAATACTGAGGCCAAAATCCTGAGTTAATTTCCTGAACTTGCATTCATCACACTTACAAAAATTAAAACAAGTAAAACAACAAGAAATGCATACAAGACAACCCGCAGATAAAAATGCCACCAATTAGCACCCAAAGTTAACATCTGAGACATGAATGCTAGAGTAATAACCTTTAGTGGCCATGGAAGAATGAGTGCTGTTGTCAATTTTCAGTCCCCACCTTACCTGAATCTGAATGCCAAGGGTCTGTTGCAGAAGACATTGGTGGGATAGTTTGTGGATTTGCTCCGCAGTTGGATTCCACAAGTTCTCCTTCTGTGTAGATGCGAGAGGAGATGTTGGTCGGTCTCAAGGCTGCTTTGAGTGGGGCGATCTGGTTGAACTGCACTCGGGACAGGCAGCCAGAGAATCCTGGTGTATTGTATTTACGGATCTCTTGATCAATCTTTCCAAGTTCTAAAAGAGGGGAGAAAAAAAGCCTGTTCAATAGGGTTTACAGAAGCAGAAACAAGCAGTGTAGTCACGGTGTGTGTTTTTAGTTCCCCATTTCAGTGCAGACTTTTCTACTATTGTACTAGCTGAGATGTAGCTTCTGTCCTTCACCTTCACTTAACTGCAGTTGTTAAACTGAACTTACACCAACTGTACAGCTGTTTATGTATTTTATTGTTGTAAGCCACCTTGTGAGGGGCTCTGCCCTGAAAGGCGGCCAAGAAAGGTTTTAAATAAATATAAATAAATAACGGGTTTCAAACCAATTTGCCTGTCAAGGTTGTTGCTTTCCACATCCCAGAACCTGTGAAATACAGTTTTGCTCAGGTGCTGCAATAGGTAGGCAGAAATAATAGCGGTCACAGCACATTCTTCTTCTGCACTTTGAGCCTCATTTTGCAACTTGCCTTAGACACAGGTCAAATACTGAATCATCTCTTCCTCTTCAAACAGGCGGTCTTTTTTGCAAGTGGCATATATGTATTGAACTGATATCCATATATATGTCTCTTTTACTTTTCCAATTTTTTTTTTTTTAAAAATCACATTTTTTAAAAAAAAAGTAGCAAAAGCTTCTAGGAATTGAGGGAGGAGGTAATTATGATGTCATGGGCACTAGCCAATAGACAGCTATCATAATTAGCTTGCTCCTAATATGCTGGAAACTTTTAGATCCCTTTTCCTCCCCCCATCCCACCCCAGGTTCTCTATGGAGAAAAACATATACAAATTTTCAGGGCAGAAAAGGAACCTTCAAATTACCCATGCGATGCTTAAAATGTTGTAGCTGTGTTGTCATTCTCCAAGAAAGGCAGCTACATATAATAAAAAATAATACCCCCAAACTCCTGTCCCTTTCAGATTTCCTTTAAATTAAGAAAATGGAAGTTAAAAGGGGCAGATCCATTCTTTAAAATAGTCTGTTACTGTGACTGCTTTTATTACAATGATTAATAATGCATCCAACACTTAAAACATGCAAATGGCTTTGTAATCATTAGCCTGCAAACCTGAGAACAATTAGTAGACAGCTATAATTCCAATTTTCAAGATGTAGAAGCATGGCTGATAGATTGCGCTGCTGACAATCACAGAACTGGACAAACCAGCTCGAATCTAGCAGGCAATGACTTTTTCTCATTTTCACCCTGAGATGAATGTGCTAATAGGATTTCTCATTAAAAAATGGCCTAGGGAAGGCAGACATTTTCAAGGGCAGAAAAATAAATTTGCAACTCACAAAACACATTTGCACCTAAAACTAGACAGACTTTCATTAGAAATCAAACAATATAATGCATTCATTTCTCAGTAAGAAAACTGCCTAATAGAGCCCAGGAGTAAGGGGGAAACATATTTGAGGCTGCATCTATTACGTTTAAATCCAATAATTCATCCAACAGACCACATCATATACTTGTGTCAATTCATTATGACATATTTGTGGGAAGATCTATTTGTTTGTTTAGGAAACACAAGTACCACTGCATGCTCATCCAAACCCTTGCACTATTGGACATGTCTAGTAGGATGATGATGATGATGATGATGATGATGATGATGATAAAATGCCACAATCCAGTCCCCATGCTATACCCCCGTGAAAATTTTGAGGTTCAGAGATTTTCTCTGCTGATATGTGATCTTGAAGTATTGGATTAGCATAATAACTTGGGTAGACATTCTGACTCTTGTGTGAAACTTTTTAAGGTGCTATTTTCAAAATGACGTACAATTTTCTTGAGGTCGCTAGTTTTCGTCAACCATAGAAGTTAGTATCTTGTGTTTGGTATCAAATTATAGGTTTTCAGAGTCAAGGAGTTCAAAGAATATGTTATTTTAATTGTCAGAGTACTCCTTTCATCATTTTCCAAGATGGTGCTGAAATTTGTCTCATTTTCTTGACAAAACCATATTCAAATGTGTTTTTGGCTTTAAACTATAGGTTTTTTGGGTCAAGGAGGTCAGCAATGACATTAATTTTGATGGAAAGGCACTCCTTCCACCATTTTTAAAAATGGTGCCCAAATATCTATTGATATATGCAATCATATTTAATGGGTTCTTCTCTTTTTAGGTTTGGTGAAATGAAAATATGAAACTATGACTGAAAAGGATAGAACTAGTGTTCTCTTGATAATCTTGATTTCCTGGATAACTCTTCACTATCAGGGACATATGGCACTCATGATACAGCTCTTGTGCCCTTTCAGAATTGCTGTAGTGGAGTAGCACCTGGCAAGCCAATAATGGCCCTGGTTCAGACAACACGTTAAACCATGTTGGTTAAGCATTTTGAGCTAAACAACCGGCCTGTTGAGATTAAACTACAGGCTCTGTGGTTAGCGAAACTGTGGCTCTCTGGGGTTTGCACTAACCACAAGCCTTGCTGTCACATAACACTTTAAGCCACAGTTAAAGCTGCTAACCCTGCTCTAGATGGTCTGACAGGTGATTGAGTGAGCAGGGTTTAGCAAAACACATTGCACTAGACACCTTAAACCCTGCTGCTTAACCAAAAGCCTTAACCAGCGAGGTTTAAGGTGTCTTCTGAACAGGCTCTTAGTATCTAAAGACTTACTAAAACATAAAAAATATACAAAAATATTAAAGTAGTTTAACATAAGCGTTTCTGCAGTTATTTTCCAAACATTTACAAAAAATTGTGCATTTGACCACTGTGTTTCGACACGGACATTTCATTGTACTACAAACCTTACAGTTACATACACATAAAAGAGCACTTCGCAGGAAGTTCAGGAACTTTTTTGGTCATCGGATATCATTATCATTTCCCCAACTGTAATCACATGTCTCTCTAAGAGGGAGAGACATGTAATCACACTCTCTAAGAGGCACACACATCTTCTTACCAGATAAAATGCTTTTACGATGTGCCCTCTTCTTACAGAGCATGATGTGGGAGGAAGCTCACTGATTGGTACAGATCTTAATACTCACTGAAACACAGACCGTCAAACATGTCACATTTTGAGTGAGGTTTCCAGACGTGTAAAAGGTACTTCACTTCCTCAAAATGACAGTTATCAGGTGTTTCCCCAAATTTGGTAAAGTATTTTGTTGGTTTGGCACTTAGAGCTCTAACCCTCACCCCAATTTTGTTCATTTCATTATCTCCTGTTAGAATATGAGCCTTTATGATCACTCTTGACATCTGTGGACATCTGGAATGGAGCGATGATTCTTCCCTGTTCCAAAACATACCCATAACTGAGATATACCAATTGGACATAAACCTAAGAAGCAAGACGACACCAGTATAATTCAAAAACACAACAACTCTCTGGCTCAATTCGGACGACACGATAGTCAATGGTGGGTTGACTAACCCTAACCCTAGGGGGCACTCCCCAAACAACATGGTAATCAATAATCAACTGTGGTGTGGATTAGGATCAGCGCTGAGTTGACTATGGCAGCATTGGAATGACACAATAGTCAAAACAACTGATGATTGTTTCTCCCACACCAGTTGTTTATTGTGTCATCCGAATTGAGCCTCTCTGTACCATTGTGAATTGCCCAGTCTACATGTGGAACAATTCTAAGGTCAGCCTCTTCCAATATAACTTTTAGTTGTTCAAGAACATGAGTTCCTTCTCTTGTGAACTGAACTGCATGTTCCAGCTCATAATCAACGACTGAACTGCAAGGTATCAGTGGAAATACAGTGTTTCCTGCTTCTTCTAGCACGCTTGTTCATGCTAATTTCTGCAGATTTGTCTGGTTTAAGGTAGATGACCGGAATTTTTCAAGTTGGCAGATATTGGTGTATTGTTTTCAATTCCAGTCAGATCTACTGTACCACTGGAAGATTCTCTTCTTACCCTCTCGTATTCCTTTACTGACAGCTGCAAATAGCTGTCGAAAACAAAATGAAGTTATTGAAGAGAACATACGGATGTTGATCCCTTGACTACATTGTTAACACCTTCTCTAAAGTTTTTCATTGCTGACATCTTAACCACTCATACTTGGGACATAAAACCATCTACAACAGTGGTTTTCAATGGTGAATTCAGAATCCTCAGGGGAGAGATGCTTCTCGAGCTGCGCTACGAGAATGTGTTTTGCTGGCTTTGTAAGTGCATCGCCATCAAACAACATATTTGTTGCAGTACATCATGCTCCATAACTTTCTCTATTGATTCTCCCCTTTCTTTCGCAATCTCCATATCTCTGTGTGTTTGATCGATTACTTTCTTAGTTATAAGTTTGGATGTGGCAGGCTCTGGGATGCTTTTTCTAGCAAAAGATGGTAGCTTTACTTTAGAGATTGCGTCTGACAGCTTTTTATTTTTTGATATAAATCTCTCCTGCCTGAGGTGCTGATACAGGTCTGAACCATGCCTTAAGACATCAAGAATTCGATCCTTTATAATATCATTCACATATTGTTTTGTTACAAAGCTGTGAAGCCCCACTGACTCAGTTACTGTATATGGATTCCCATGCTGTCGAATGAAATCTAGGAGTCGTGCAACGTTTTCATCAAAATACTCACCTGTTCCCCCCAGAAGATCATGATGGGGTATGATATCACATCAATCGACTAAATCACAATGGGTAAGCTCTCGAAGCAAATTGCCTATTATCAAAACATCGTAGTACTCTAACTGCCACTCAACAGATAATTATTTCTCCACATTTGCCTGACAATGCTTTTTTAACTTTTCTGGGACCTTTGAATGGTTTGCTCCAACTTCATATCAGGAACTACAGCATTGAATCTCCCCTCTTTATCCTTCACAACAAAATGTCCATTAATGAATGTTTGGTGAAGGAAGGGGTTCTCATGCTCCAGTTTCTTTACTCTCTGCAGGTACCAACTGCCATACCATAGGTAACTGATGCAGTCAAAGTCATGAAAAATGAGAAGTAAAGACTGCACAGTTTCAATATGCAGATTCCAGTTACCATCACAATAATCAACAATCAAGTTTTTCACTAGGGAAACTATCTTGAGGAAGATTTCCCAGTACTTACACAGTTCACATTTCTCTCCACACTCTTTAACAAAAGCTTCAAACTTTGTTCTCAAATATTCAACCTTCCCACTTAGTGCATCAAACATTTCGTGAGCTTTTTTTTTTGGTCTCTTAGGCCAAGTACATCCTGCACCCTTTTTTACCTCTTAAATTACTTCCACAAATGCTGATTTGTCTTCTTTGCACTAAAAAGCATTCCAGTGTAGTGTTTGTATTGCCTCTGATATTATTATCATACCTTGGAAAGACCAAACATAATGAGTTCCATCCAGTACAGACTGAATAGTTTTACTGCCAAAAAATTCTACTTCAATAAGGGCATCATCCATGCCACTTCCACTGATATATTTTCCTGATTACCTTAACGCGACTTTTGTCATATGGAACATGCCCATCATGAGATACAGATCAGTGAATTCTTTTGGACTAGACAGAAAAATGTCTGTTACAATATGAAAAATCCCTTCATCCCAGAAAACTGGTAGGACAGGCTGGTTTTAGTTGGACACGAACATTTTGAAAGATTTTTAGAGCTGTATACACAGTCGCATCGTCAGTAAATGGATGTGGTATAACTGGCAAGAAACCAACCCTTGACATTGGAACTGTATCCTTGGAGATTATGGCACGAATTCCACACCATGTAGGAACTTCCTTTTTTTCTTCATTTGACAGACCACACCTAAAAAGCGTTATAGAAAAACCATTTGTAGCTGCTTTTGCAACAACATCATTGGAAGACATGATGTCCATATCATCTGAGACAATGAAGGCCTCTGGAAAACTAGGTTGAATGGCTGGCCTGTAGTAATTTTTCACTTTCTGGCATGGTAAATCTGAAACAAGTTTGCAGCTCCTTTTCTCTGTGCCTGTTGCTGATATTGGGGTGTTCAGATGACATGCTAAGCCATGGTTAGGCCGCTAATCCTTTTGCGGCAAATGGTTAGTGAGTGTATTTAAACCATGGTTATATAGCCCCCATGGTTAGGAATGGTTCACACGACACACTAAGCCATAATGGGCCTGTTCAGAAGACACCTTAACCACAGAGCCTGAAGTGTCAACTGAACACTCATACTGAGAGAAAAAAGGTAAAAATGTGAACCAATAGTAGTAGCTGACTAATATATAAAATAAAATATACTCAAATTTATTCCTTTTTTAATTAATGATGCAATACACCATATTTTAGCATACATCATGTAAAATGACCATATAAGCTACACATTCTCATTAAATGGCCTATTGCAGAGATAAGTGTTTGGGCGCCATTTTTAAAAATGGTAGAAGGACTGTCTTTCCATCAAAATGAATGCCATTGTTGATAGTCACTTAGTATTCTGGATCTGCACTCTGTTGAATAGTTGAACTGGCATTGTTCTAGTGTCCCTCTCATGTCACCGAAATCATCGTTTTGTGATGCTGTTGAATCCTAATCCCATCACAAAATAATTCTCAGGGTATTTGGGAAAGAAAACACAACTACACGGATTTATGTTTGAAGTTTTGATATAACTGTAATGCTACGTTTTTAAAGGCAGTGTATCAATTTGGTCCATTGTCAAAATCAGCCATGCCAAACATGAAAAGACCTGCTGTCAGATAGTCATTGCCCCAATGCAGGGTAAAGCATTAGACTTCACAAGGAATAGATTCATAGTGACTAATTCAAGAAATAAAATGTAGAGTTTAAAACTATAATATATGACATGTTTACAGTGAGTCCAAACCCCATGATGAACTCCGTTGTAGCACTCTGACTATTCCAAACAGTAAACTTTTTGATCAGTTTAAGAAGAAAGAAGGATGGATGAGCTGCTTTGGAGCTCTACTCCAGTGCTCTGACTCAAACAGCAGCTAGGCAGATGCCTCTGTATTGCTCACAAACAGGGCATGCGATAAGCATCTTCTCTTTCTTACCCCATCAGGTATACTGCCTCTGAATATGGAGGTACCATATTGGTCATCATGGGCAATTGGCCTTGATAGACTGACTCATCCTCCATAAACCTAATCCTTTTTAAAGCCTTAGAAGCTAGTGGTCATCACATAATTTATTGCATTATTAATTATATAAATATAATTATTTTTATTACATTTATATCCTGCACTTTTTCCCTCTTGGAAGGAATTCAAGGCGGCTTACATGATCCTCCTCTTCTCCATTTTATCGTCACAACAACCCTGTGAGCTACCTGGTCCAAAGACACCCAGTGAGCATCATGTCCCAGTCCAACATTCTAACCACTACACCACACTGCCTCTCAATGAATAATTATTCATTTTTGAAGTGCTCAACACTGTACAAAGTTAAATGTAAAACATACCCATGACTGAAAGCATCAATTCCACTAGACAATTCAGTGTTCTAGCATTTAGATAGTTAGAAAGAGAAGCACCTTTACAAGTCAGGTAACACACATAAAATCCATATGTATTGGAGCAGTGCATGCACCTACCCTGTTTCTGTGCTGGTTGTAACATGTAATTGATGCTTTGGCTATGGGGCGGTATATAAATGTAATAAATAATAATAAATACCCATACAGCATGCATAGATCTGATAAATAACAATCCTTCTCTCACCTCTGTGGGGCATACATGAATTGGAATCTGTGTGCATGTATGTCATAGAATCATAGAATCATAAGACTTGGAAGGGGCCTATAAGGCTATTGAGTCCAACCCCCTGCTCAATTCAGGAATCCACCTTAAAGCATACCTGAAAGATGGCTGTCCAGCTGCCTCTTGAAGGCCTCTAGTGTACGAGAGCCCACAACCTCCTTAGGTAATTGGTTCCATTGTCATACTGCTCTAACTGTCTGGAAGTTTTTCCTGATGTCCAGCTGGAATCTGGCTTCCTGTAACTTGATCCCATTATTCCGTGTCCTGCACTCTAGGATGATCGAGAAGAGATTCTGCCCTCCCCGCCAGTGTGACAACCTTTCAAGTATTTGACGAGTGCTAACATGTCTCCTTTCAATCTTCTCTTCTCCAGGCTAAACATGCCCAGTTCTTTCAGTCTCTCCTCATAGGGCTTTGTTTCCAGACCCCTGATCATTCTCGTTGCCCTCCTCTGAACACGCTCCAGCTTGTCTGCATCCTTCTTGAAGTGTGGTGCCCAGAACTGGACGCAATACTAGAGATGAGGCCTAACCAGTGCCGAATAGAGGGGAACCAGTACCTTGTGTGATTTGGAAGCTATACTTCTATTAATGCAGCCCAAAATAGCATTTGCTTTTTTGCAGCCACATTGCACTCCACACATAGAAGCAGGACAGGCCTTGCAGAAAAAAGTGGGTTGGAGAAGCGATTTGGAGTATAAAAATGGCAAACAAAATTGCCCAGGTCTTACAATCGCCAGAGGAGGCCCTTCACCTACTACCATCACCAGTGGAGTCATGTCTGATAGGGATGCCACAGAGAGCCTTTTCAGTGGCTGCTCCCAAGCTCTGAAACTCCCTGACGAGGCAGCCTGGTTGGCTCCCTCTCTGTTGTCTTTCTGCCAGCTGCAAAGGTGTTTCTAGTCAGGCAGTCCTTTGGCATATAAGCTGGTCTGCGCCTTCTAGTACTGTATACAGGTTTCAGTTTGGTTTTATGTATTGGAATGGTTTCATTTTTTGCTGCTGGTTTTATCTTGGTTTTATTCTGTGCTGTTTTTATTAATTAATTTGTACTTTCTGTTATCTGAGTTACTATATTAAATTTCACAAGAGCAAGAATCCTAAGTCTGGATCTTGCTTTGTGAGTGGTAGTTCAATAAAGCTTTTCCTACAGCTGAGCAATGGAAAGAACTCATGAACAGGGTGAAGAGAATGAATTAAAGAGAGAGAGAAATAATTCATTCTCTGATTAGCCCTATTTACATGCCAGACAAACATGCAGAACCTATGCAAACAAACAGGAGCCTCTCTGCATCAGGCCTACTAGGATAATAGGATTTAGCTGAATGTGTGACTGAACCTTTCAGGGCACCTCCCTTTTGGGCTTGAGGAAGCCTGGATGTATTGATTTATATATGGAATTCATACCCCACTTTTCTCACCCTCAAAAAGGAGTTGCTCAAAGCAGCATATAAAATATAAAAAGCCTAAAAATAATAACCAATCACTAACATACATTTGCAACAAGCTAAAAGCAGCAGCAAAGACAAAAGTACAAAGAGCCCAAACTAACAATTAATCAATAAAAATAAGCAACAACAGAGTCAAATTCATGTCTAAAAAGAAATATCTTCAATTGCCAGCAACTGAGGAAGGGTGACCATATTTCAGAAACCAAAAAGGAGGGTATCATGGTCGACCCCCAAGGGGGCTTCCCCACCAACATGTCTGCCCCCAGGGGGCATGTCCAGCAACAAGGGGTGTGCTCACCTGAACATAGCCTTGGTCACATGTCTGATTTTACAGCACACAATTATGGCAAATCTACATAACATCTTAATGTTCAAATCACTGAAATAACAAGTGAGACATCCAATGTATCTGAAATTAACTCCTACTTTTGTAGCTTTTGATGTACTTTGTTGCTATACTATGTGTGATACATTCTCCCCTTCCCTCAAATATCTTTTCTGATTGTATTCTCACTCCGCTGCAAGCTGCTGCTTAACAGGGTTTGCTGCCGGCTGGCTGGATTTTTATTTTTAAACTTCATTTTTTTTAAAAAAAACTTCTGTATGATAGTCACAAGTTTCTCTACTCTAATATTAGAGTGGGTGTTGTGGGCAGCGGACACTACTTTGCCCATTCACACTTCTCACATATATACATTAGCTTCTCAAGGCTTTTGCATTGGCATCACTTTTCACATCCAGACTTTGAAGTCCTGTCTACTTCCTGCACAAACACGTGACTCTGAGACACTCTTTCTAATGGGCTGCGTTGCATGCCAGCATTGTGGGGCTAAGTTACAAGAGGTATCTCTGGGTTGTCTGTGCAGCCTCTGTTGACTCTAGGGATGTGTATCGTATCATTAGAATTTACGATAACGATACGATATGCTCTTTATCGTGCACATGAGTTACGATAACGATACGATAGAAAAACCTACGATAATCATCGGAGACGATAATTTTTGGGCGATTTTATATCGGACTGCCATATAAATATACCTATAACTTCTGTATTTTAAAAGTTAGAGACTTGAAACTTGGTCACAGTGCTTCTGGGGTATGCCTAAGTATGTGTATGAAATTTGAGACCGATCTTTCTAACCCTTGATTTTATATTAATTTTTTAAAGCTCGTTTCCGTTCTGACAGGTTTGGCGAGCTATCATTCTGAACTGTCAGAAAGGAAACGATCTTTAAAAAATTAATATAAAATCAAGGGTTGGAGGGATCGATCTCAAATTCCATACACATACTTAGGCATACCCCAGAAGCACTGTGACCAAGTTTCAAGCCTCTAACGTTTAAAATACAGAAGTTATAGGCATTTTTTCTTTCTGCCCAAAATATCATTTTTTAGTAATAATTATCATGAAGATCACCTACGATATGAATGCATTTTAATGATAATTATCATGAAGATCACCTATGATATGAATGAAGACGATAATTTTTTAGGTCCGAAATGACAATAACGATAAAAAACTATTTTTTGGCATGCACACCCCTAGTTGACTGTCTAAGTCATTGCAGCCAAACCAAAGCCTCCAGCTTCAAACAATCAATATCCTTCCCTCTTCCAAAGTCTCCCAACAGTCCAGCTGGGCTGCACACTTGTACCCTGTGGCTGGAGGGAAGGGCGCCAGCTTATTGCTTGGTCATGTCTGGTGACTCTTCCTTGCCTGCACCAACACACTGGACTCTGAGATGCTCTTGAAAAGCTCTGTGTGGCACGCCAGCCTCTCAGGGCTCAGCTACAGATATCTCTGAGTTGTGAGTTCAGTCTAACTCTGTCTCTAAGAGATATGCCAGCCAGCAAAAGCCGCAAAACTGTATATTTTTCTCTGACACACACTTCAAACGTTCTGCATCACATGCAAGCAGTGCAGACAGAGCCTAGTTCACAAGTGAACAAAGTGAAGTGAAGTGGAAGGGGTAGCGAAGCAAAGCAACGACATGCCAGGTTCCAACATCTGCAGCAACAGGACATCCACAAAAATGAGAGCCTCTCTCTCGACTGTTAGTTATGAGAGTTTTTCTTTAAGGATGACTCTTCATCACCCATGATGTGGAACTCTGAGGAAAAGGCCTGTGGCCCCTTTTGTTTTGTTCTGTGGGCTGCTTTGACTGACCTTTCCTTTCCCACATTTTGATCTGGGGGCCTCTGCTGAGCTCCAGGTGCCTGACCGCCCACCAAATTTGCAACAGGAAAGGTGCCATGCTCGCCCAACACTTCTTAGATAAAAACTTGATATCCCCTTGATGCCAAGGGCTGAAACTGCTCAAGGTGCAGGGCCCCAAAGAGGAAGTTTGACAACCTGAGTTTGAAGGGTATGGCTTCAGTGTTTTTTAAAAATAATAATTTTAAAACCTCAAACTTAAAAAAAATCCTAAAAATCAACAGATGAACGGATCTGCTTCAAATTTGGCAAGGCTAAAGCCCTACCTGAGAGCTGTCATGGTGCCAAGGTTCATCTCCTTATCTTTAAAAATGACAGAGCTGTAAGTATTTTTGTTATTTCCCATTGACTATAAAGTAGAGCTGCCCTTTGGATGCGGGGGGGAGAGGATGGGGAAAATCCAGATTTGTCTTCAAATTTCATAATCCCCCCCCCCCCCTTTCTCAGATTTGTTGCCAAAAATCCTGACATGTCCTGGTTTTTCCTGGCACATGGTCACCCTAGCTGGAGGATCAATGATCCTCTTAGGAGGAGCTGAGCATGGGCTACTCTGGAGTGGCCCAGTATTGCTAATGTTCTCCTGGCTTCTGGGGTAACATTAAAAAACACACACCCATCATGATCTAAGGAAGACATAACTCTCCTATATGTGTTCCACCTCTTAACTGCTAGCTCATCTAACCCATCTTAACTATAGTTTTCTAAATGCTTTTAACCAACAAAGGAATCTAGAAAAAGATCCGTTTGGCTCTATCTCAATGTTTGAATACTTATTTAGAAGTAAACGGATACCTCTTAAAAGCAGTCATGTGATCCAGTGATGCAGTAGAGCCAGGGTTCATGGGGACAAGGGGACAACATTTTTTGATTAGCCGATGTCAACTGGCCCCCTCCTCTGAATTCCCTGTTCCCTCTGTGCAATCCCCACAGGAGGGATGTGTGTGGGGTGGGGGGTGGAAAGGGTTGCAATGGGTTGCTCCCTATTGTAATGCAAAATATTCTTGGGTGACTTGGCCTTGAATGGGCAATTAAAAACTTATTAACTTTACAAAAGACCTGCTCCCAGTAGAGATGAAAATTGCTAGAACAGGTTTGTTGATATAGATCAAAACAGTTGCCTACATTTTGGGGCTCTCTTTGAGGGCGCGGCTATGAGGACTGTCATGATGAGCATCTGCACTTTAATATTGACCACCACTGGTTTGATCTATACATTTTTATATAGATGTATATAAAAATGTATTTTTCACAATGAGGTAGCAGACTAATGGACTTAGAGCATTTCAGATTGCAGGTGAGGTCTGAGCATAAAAAAATACCCTGCACGAAGAGTACATCTGGAAGATGTGTTAATCCCTTGTGTACTAGTTTACTACATCCAAGAACCTGTCTACATGGAGGAGCTTGAAAATAACTCCCCTGCAGTTTTCAGTGCTACAGTCCAAAATCCCCAATGGCCATGCTGGCAGGGGATGTAATGGGAGTTGCAGTTCAGTACATTGGGAGGGGGGTAGCAGTTTGGGGCAAGGCTGGTGTAGAATTACTGTTCTAAATCATGTATTTGAATGATGGGTAAGTAAAGTTTGACATGGTTACACAATACCACATCTGTGTTTATTTATAAGCAAGTCCCACTGATTCTGAGGGCTGCGGATTTATTTCTAAATGAACTAAGGATTGTGGTTGAAAATTCGTGGAGGATTTCACCTAAAAAGGGTAGACAGTGTTTGACCTGGGACTGCACAAGTGAGGGGGTGGCCGCTTTGCCTCCGCCAGCATCCTGAGGAACAAGGGACACTGGGAGATGTCTTCTCCCTCCTAGCAAGGACACTATGGCAAAAGGAAGACCAGAACAGACCAGCCATCTGCCTGAGAAGGAGCAGCTGCAGGGAGCTCACTTCCTTCCTCACTGCCAGAAAGAATGCTCAGCTGAGAAATGAAGCCAAAATGTTCTTCCCCTCTTCTACCAGCCAGAGGAACAAAAACATTGTGTAGTATTGTTTTAATATGTTGAAGTAAACTACCATTGGATCAAAAGGTGGGATAGAAATCTTTAAATAGTCAAACGTTCACTGCTTATGAGGAGGCATATGAGTCCTCTATATACTGAACATCATCATTGTATTTGGTAGGCTCTTTGAAACAGACCCAAAGATCGTTAGAGTTTTGCTTTTTTCAATGGCTCAATTTGGATGACACAATAAACAACTAGGGTGGGGGAAACAATCATCAGTTGTTTTGACTATTGTGTCATCCGAATGCTGCCATAGTCAACTCAGCGCTGATCCTAATCCACATCACAGTTGATTATTTATTACCATGTTGTGTGGGGAGTACCCCCTAGTTGAACAACTGTAAAGTTGATTATTACCCCACCATTGACTATCGTGTCATCCGAATTGAGCCAATGTGTCTTTACTACATGGTTATTCCAACAAAAATGCAGAGTTTTCATAAAGCTAGCGATGCTATTGATTTTTTGAAGTGGGGAAATGATTAGAAGCTGTTGTGGATGCTTTCCTCCTGTGTCATGCTCCCATGACTCACAAACATATGTACTGCACAAGATGTACCACTATATATTTTAAGCAATGCAAGTTTAGAAAACTGTCTTGCTCCAACTGTGAATTTAGAATTTATATGCCTGATTCCACGCTGTGAAATATAACTCTTAAATAACAGAAAAGTTCCAACATTCCATCCCGCCCCTTATTCTTTGACAAAGGGCATGTAACACTGATGTATCTACACATTTATGTACCCTGATCCAATCAGGTTCATAGGGTGGCCATGTGCCCTACTACATAGAGAAACAATCCTTTTGAAAAGCTGTCAGGAGACATTCCTCTATTTGAAGGGCTGTTGTCCAGCATAAAAAACTAGAAAAAGGGAGAGCAGAAGCCTTGAAGTTGCCCAATAACAGTTAGGACCTGGACAGCACATTAAAGAGGCACACAGGTGTTCTGGTCACAACTTTCCCCACTATAGTGAGATGTATTGCATTTCTATTTAATTGGTAGCCATTATTTCTAAATTTGCATCTATACATAAAATTAGCACATGCAAATTTAACACGACTCTGTGTCCTCTTTAGTCTTATTTTTTGGTGATGTGTTCTCTCTTTGGGGACAATGAGTAACTGGCCACTCTACCTGTTGACCCTGTTGTTTAAAGATGTGCATAAGTTGTCCACTATGCTAGCTGGAATCAACACTGCTGTAATGGTCAGGTATACTGCCTAAAACGTGCAGTTGCCTGTATTGATCCAGCTAAAAAAATGACTTCAGTTCCGGCCCATTCAGATTACTGTAACACTAATTTTGAATGCATTTCGGAAAGTTCAAATAGAGCATTGTTCTCCCTTTGCATTTAATAATGTGCAAGGAAATTGCTATTCATAGCTGGTAGATTTAGATTTGTCACAGATTCACAAGTTGCTACTCCTGCGTTCTCACCTAAGCTTTATGGAAGGGGCACTGAATCTGTGTGGCTGGATCATATGGCGTTCCAGTGACATCTGATTTCATTCCTTTCTGCCCATGTCAAATTGATCTCAGGCAACTTAGAAAGAAAAGCTCACTATAGCCAGTGGGCAAGAGCTCTGTGGTGGAGCACATACTTTTCATGTGGAAGAACCCTGGTTCAGTGTCTGGAATCTCCAAGTAGAAACTTGCAGAGCAGAACTTGTAAAGAGACAAAGGGCAAAACTACATGTTACTCTGGAAAACACACATATCCCCAAACCCATCCTTGCTCAGGTAATGTGAATTCAGGGTGTGCGGAGTGCTTTTGCAGGAGTGAATCCATAAGAGGGAAGGGCTGCCTAATCTATCCCCTTGTCTGCTGATTCTCCCCTGCAACCAGTAACGTCCCCCTGCTAGGTTTATTTCTGGTCTCAGAGGTTGGCTATGGGGTGGGAATGTCTGGGGGGGGCAGGGCTGGCCCTCCCTTGAAGTAACGTGATGGCAAGGGGGAGGGAGCATGTGGCTGAGCACAAGTTTGCTCTTCTGCCTCAGGCAGCAGAAGAGCTTGCATCATGGGTCCTGGCATGGGGGATTCTGAAAGATAAAATCCGTGGGCAGGGGAAGAGTTAAACACTCAGTCACCAGCAAATTCTTCCCTGCAAATGCTGCCCCAGCCACCCCTGCTCCTACAGCAGAATCATTTTGCAATTTATTTATTTATTACATATTTCTAGGCTCTCTGGGCAGTTTACAATTAAATCACTTGTTTGCCTTATATGTGCACTTCCACGTAGACCACGGATGAGGAACCTTCAGCCCATGGGCCAAATTAGGCTATCTAATCTGGCCCACGGTGCCTCTGGCAAGGTCTCAATCCAAAGCCCCACCCCTTCCCCCAAATCCTGCCGTCTCAAAAGAGAGAGCATGTGGGAGAGCGACTGAAGCACAGCTGAATCACTTTGTTCCTCCCTTCCCTACGTGGGCACGCTGTTCCTCCACCCAGCGCCTCAGACTGGGGAAAGCTACAGAAAGCCTGGGTGGAGCGAAGTAGGCTTCTTGACCCCAGCTGGTGCTTAAGCCAGTGACCCAATGATGTCAGGGGTCAGGGCCTGGCCCGCTGTTACAAACATAGTCCCACCCGATATCATGGGAGGAGTCCAGGAGGGCAATCCAGTCCACAAAAGGTTTCCCCTGCCCACGACCTAGACCTCTGCCTTTAGAAGCACACAGCAGTGGGCTAGTTGGACCAAATCCCTGAGGCAGCTCCATATCCTTAATATATATTGTTTCATGTTTCTATTTATATGACTTTGATATCTCTCTACTGATAGAATGTTATACTTATTTCCTGTAATATTATACTTATTTCCTGTAATATTAAGTATCCATTTGTGGGGCAGATACATTACAAATCTTCCCAGGAACGTTTGGGCTAGCTCTATTACACAAAAGCAAGCAGATCTCAACATAAAGTAACGATAAACGGTAACACATGAAATCTCCTGTTCAGTTAAGCGAACCACTAATTGCTTTTGGGTCGCAACAAGCAACAGATCAGCTATACAAACTGAAGCAACGTTCAATTGCTTGCCCATCATTCTCAGAGAGATTCCTTGTCATACCGCACAGTGCCCACGGAAGAGGTCAGAGGGCATTCAAACTGTAACTTTACTATTGTTTAAGTTGAGGCAATAAGTAACTGATTGCTCTCAGAAGGACAATACATGAGTGCTGTGGTGTAGTGGATGGAGGTTCGGCCTTGGAGACCTGGTTTCAAATACCCGTCTACCTAGCCCTGAAGCCCTGAGGGGAATATAGGTCCAGTCACCAATTCTCAGCTTAAGCTACCTCACAGAAAGGCCTGGGGAATAAAATGGTGTGCAGGGTCAACAATAAGCTCCTTCAAGGTGAGGCAGGATAAAAACATAATACATCAAGGGTACTACTGAATCTCTTTCAACTAGAAGGCTGACTACCATTTCAGGGAAGCTCTCAGGGGCCACATTCTAGGGCCTGTTCAGACAGCATGCCAAGCCTCCCAAATACCTGCATATTTTAGCTGAAAGCTCTTACTGCCAGTATCTAAGTCTTAGGAGAGACAATTCAACCATTTTGAAAGGGGGGAAATTGCACAAAAGCCAGGAACTGAACAATCAGTGGTTGGGGGATGGAGACGGGAAGGGAACGTGGCCCTATGAGGATCTCCAGAGGGCCAAATTATACATCCATGAGGTTATCCTGTTGCAGCTTCTCTCCAAGGCACCCTGGAAATGTTGGTTCTGTGAAGAAGCTAAGGGACTTCAATACAGAATTCTCTGTATTCTCATAAAGCTACAGTTTTTGAGGATGGGGTGGGTGGGGAAAACAAAGTCATGTGAGTTAAGCTGGGGGGTATCCAACTATGGAATTGCTGTGATCATGAAACTGTCTTCTTGCATAGTAAAAACAAAAACAAAGAAAGAGTACGCCCTTGATTTCTATTGTTCAAATTATCAGCAACCAGGAAGAGAAATGGGGGGATAGGGAAGATGCAGTTAACCTGCTGAGAAGGTTTTAAAAGAGGGGGGGGGGATCAATTTAACTTTCAACCAGTTGTGTCTTTCATGTCTTTTATTATCTGCCCTAGTAACATTACACCAAGAGAAAGCTGGCAATTTAAACCATTTCTTAAATACCCGTGCACAGTACAGTAAACACTCTGAAAATAGTTTTTGCCAAAGATAGAACTGCACCCATGAACCAGTTTCTGATGTTCCATTTCTGACACCGAATTTGGCCACACTCTGTAGCAGGAGTAGGGCAATCTGGTGCCCTCCAGATATTTCAGGCTCCCACAATTCCTTACCATTGCTATGCTGGCTTGAGTAGATGAAAGTTGCAGTCCAAAATATCTGGAGGGCACCAGGTAGCCTGTACTACTCCTGCTCAATAGTCATCTGTATCATATAGTTTTATCAAGCACAGCTATGCTTTGACCCCTTCAAACACTTGTCCAGTAGGTAAAATTGACCAGTAGAACACACAGGAACACACTGGAACACACTAACCCACTGTGCCTCACTCAAAAACATGATCCATGGTGAGTTAACGTGTCACGTAGTGGAAGAATTTCCTCCCCATGGTGGGTGGAGTACCCACACCTGATACCCATTTTCTGCAAGTGTCCACAGTGGTTCCCATGTCGTCTGGCAGGAACCTCGTGGGCATTTCTGCTCATTTCGCTGGGGAAAAGTTTATGGTGGTAACCATAGAGTCTTCCAGCAAGAGCAACCACCACTTTCAGCGACACTTTTGCCACTGCAGACATTCTCCATGGCTGGTAGCCATGTTTTTCCATTTTGCAACACAGCGGCTACCAGCCGCCTGTTCAGTACATGGAGAATGGCGTGATGTGTAGTCAAGCCACGCAGAGGTAAGTGTATTAGCTTTGGAGAAGGGTGGGTAACAGAACCCCATGGCGCAGCATGGTTCTGCAATTGTGTGGTAGGTCCACTTGTTGTGGTTCCGTTACTCCCCTCCGTGGTTGCCCTAACCACCCACCCACCCTCTGTGCACATCTGAAAAGGCTCTAGCTGAAGTCCATTGCATCTTGGACATTTTTGATCAGAGAATTATCCTACACCACAAGTCACAAGACATCACTGAAAAGGAAATTGGGAGAAAAAGTGTTATCCTGTGGAGCAGTAAATAAGGCATGAGGGCTGTGATTAAGAAACCTCTGTAGAAAATGGGCCCTGTTATTGACTATAGAAACTAAGAAGCATAACCTGTACTACTGGCAAGAATGGGAAAGCGATTACTGTATTCATGCAATTGATATCCTGAGTAAAGTGATAGTATATTTAGGGTGACCATATTTGGGAAACCAAAAAAGAGGACAACCTGTGGGCAGGACAGGAAAGTGACTTTTCAGGGCCTCTGGAAAAAGCATCATCCCCCACCCCGTACCTTAAAGACCCCAATTGGAGTGGAGGAGGGGAAAGTGTGTCATTTCTGCCCCCCCCCCCACTACTCCAATCAGGTCCTTTTCTATAATCTCCGGGAATGACACACTTTCCCATTTAAGGTCCTGATTGGAGCAGTGGAAGGGAAATGATGCGCCTCCAGAAAGCACATCATTCCCTCCCAAAATGCTAATGGCAGCCTTAAAGGGGAAAGTGTGTCTTTCCAGGACAATATAGAAAAAATCACAGAAAATCCCCCGACATCCAGAATAGAACAAAAACTAGGACAAATCCGGGGAAATCCTGACAGTTGGTCACCCTAAGTATATTAGATTGATCCACATTCTAGATTCTTTAAGTTACTGTGCAAACCTTTTGGGTTATACAGGGCTCGACTTCAGCAGCTCTCACTGGAAAAATAGGCTACTTGTGGGGGGTGGGGTGGAGGAGAGAGAGGCAGGGGTTGGTAGGAGGAAGCCCAATACCCAGAATCTAAGAAAGAGAGCATTAGAGGAATGTTGGGTTGGAGTGAAGGAATGGACTGGAAAGGGAAGGGCTGATGCCCTCCCTGAACACCACTCTCCCATCCTGACAGTGAAATTTCACAGGTCTATGTATATATGATCAGGGTTGGCCCACTTCTGGAGGTCAATGGCCCCCATTGTCCTCCAGGATCCCACTGGAGCTACATCCCCGCTCCCATTGCCAAATTTGCCACTGCCAAATTTGCTGCTGCAGTGGCAAAAATCACAGTGATTTTCCTTGGAAACAAGGCATGTGGGGGAGTACACACCTTGTTCCCAAGCAAAACTGCACTTCCAGGAGGCTCCTGGGACTATGATGCCGTTTGCAAACAAGCTGTGTGTGCTCCACATGCTTTACCCACAAAAGTCCTGTGATTTTTGTCAGTGCGGGAACACAGGTGGTGCTGCAAAAATGGTTATGTGGTCTGTGTGTTGCCTACCCTGATCTATAGAGAGGGAGTGGAGGAGATGAAGATATGTGGAAGTTGGTTAAAATGAATCAAACTAGAGAGAAGAAACTTTCCAGGATTTGTTTACAGGTAATAATGGGAATAAATCTGTCCCCAGTTTTTTTATTTGATGGGGGCACATGGTCTCATATTTTAAAATATTTTATTTATTGTTTGAATTAATTGTAGCAATTTCTACTGTGTCCTTTGAACAAGTTCCCAAGAGGAAGGCATATGCGGACTTTCAGTCATCTCTGGATTAAATTCCAGGGTTAGACAGTAGCCTTGGGCTATTTGAAACTGAGGTTTTAATAAGAACTTCCTACAGTGCTGTATTCCTGGCATGATAGTTCCAGAAGCTATCTGATGTGTTCCTGGCATGGTATTTCCAGACGCTATGTTATGTGTTCCCTGATCTCCGGTCCTTTTTGCAAATGTCCTCCCACACCACCAAGCCTAGCAGTGATGGAGAGGGTGAAAGCTCCGTATCAGTTATTTGTGTGGCATTTAAACTCTTCCAATGGATGCAGGAGGTGTTGAGAAAAAAAATCAAGTTTCATAGGAAAGAAACAAGGTTTGCACTGTTAGCATAACGACTTAGAGCTACCTTCACTACTCTCCAGCTTTCTCCCCCACTCTGAGGACAGGGAAAAAGAGAGCAATTTATGATTTAAGAAAACCGAAATCTTAATTGTGGCTTTGAAAGCATTTGACATATGACACTGTCAATCAACATAATTTATGGTTTGAATGAAAGATAATCACTGACCCCATGTGCAAAACAAAGGCTTTCTATGACAGGCAGCCAACGTTTCATGTTAATATCAGACTGCAAACCTGCTAGTTCGATTTATTATTTTGTGACTGTGATTTCTTTTTTGTCGCCTTATTTGAAGTAATCACATTACATAGTCGAGACATACTGAGGGGGCAATGAGATGAAGGAAGAACCATACGGAAAACAAAACAAAACTTTTGAGTAATTTAATTTGGTTTCCTGACAGGATGACAATGTAAACCAAGTTGACAAAACTATTAAGACTGCCAAAATAGTTGATGCCTGCCAAATTCAAATCAGAAAAACAATGAATACGTGAGTGATGCATTTTATTTGCTAGATTAAAAACATAAAAATGGCCCTTTCTTCTCTACGTGGACCAAACTATAGCTGATTTTGCCTCTCCCCTATCCTCCCCCCACTTTCCAATACTTTGGGTTGATCATGAGCCTATCTATACATGCAGGATAAAACAGTTTGAAAACGTTTTGAAAACTGTATATGGAGTGTGTCCTGGTTCCCAACAGTTCTCAAAACCGTTTTAAACTGTTTTAAAGCAGTAGTGTAGATAGGCTCCATGGGTCAGTTTCACATGCAAGACTAAAATGCTTCTTTTAATCTATACATTATTTATGGCTTGTGTGAATGTTCTTAATGAGGGATGTCACATCGTACTAATGTAGGTTTTAAGAATGCAAGGATTGCCTAGCTTGAATCAGCCCATGGGTCCAACTAGTCCAGTAATCTCTTTCCAGCACTTGCCTCTGAAAAGCTCTGAAGCACAGGAAGGATGTAATCGGCATGCCCTGTTGTTTCCCCAAGTCAGAGGAAAACTGCCTCTAATCAGGGAGGCTCCTTTTAGAGTGCCATTGCTAATCTCCATTGTTAGACCATGCATTTGTTTAATCCTTTCTTTAGGACCATCTAAATTAGTGACCACCACCACATCTTTTGGAAATCAGTTCTACAAGTGAATTATACTACAGACCAGTTTGAAAACATTCTCAACACAAAATGGATTTTGTATAGATTTCAAAAAGCTTGTGGTTTAGGATTATTTATTTTTCATCTGCACTCCCTCAGTATTGAAGTCTATTCTTGGCTTTTGAAATGTTCTTGTTTGAAAGAACAAAAACATTGTTCTTGCAGTATTTTCACACAAAAAAAACCAAAAAAAAAATCTGGAATGTAACTTGCTCACACTGAATCTGCATATACTCAGATTTTTACATCTTAGCTAGTTATTCTCTTGACAGTTCTCATTTGAATGCCCATTCCCATTTTCTCTTGTTCTTCTACTGAATGTGTCATTATGCTAGCCTTTGTTGAAACTGAAAAATCATTGAAGTTGTGTTTGCTTTTAAAACCTACCATTTTCAATCACTGGAAAACAAGCACAACTATCAGTTTCTTATCAAATTCTCATCAGCCCCCCACCCCACCCCACCCCACCATGAAAACATTACAGGTGGAGCCGGGAATCACACAGCTGAAGAGTATCACAAACAGACCGCTTTTGTTTTCAGTTGACACATGCTTGAACACCGATTAGGCTAAAAACACACACACAAAGTAGGATGAGGAGTGTTTGTTTTTAAACTTAAGTTATGCATCTTAAGGAAATATCAGCTACCCTACTAATACAGCTGGTGCCTAAACAATTCAGTTTTGTTTAGACAGAAGATGGATCTGTGGCAGATTCATTTCTTTGAAAGCTCATGCAAAAATACATTTATTAGTCTTTAAAATCCCACGAGAGCATTGTTTCTGCTGCAAGAGACTGACGCTACCTACCACCCTTTTAGACTTTGATTCATTTTTATAGCTAAGCTGTTAAAACGTTTAGCAAAGGAAAACAAAACAGGCTAGCTAAAAGTAAAATATCATATAGAGGCTTTGCTTGCTTTCAACATGAGAAAAGTGTTCACAGAAGAAGACAGTTTATTCTAGCTTAACACATGGACAACAGCACCGACCCAGAAGATGCTCTGAATCACCTTAGTATGGGAAGTGAGCAAGCAAGCAGCTCACAATACATACATACTTACATACATACATACATACATACATACAGTCTTTCAGAATAGCCTCTCATGTAGCTTACCTGTTCTTTGCCCTCCTCTCACTGCTTCCTCAGGTAATTCCTTCTTTGTGGAAATAGGCAAGTGCCTGACTTGGGGCACCTTTATGTAGGGACCTCTCCTTTTGTTGGCAGAAGGAATTCCTGCTGTCTGTTGCAGCCAATAGTAAGACCCACACACACACAGAAACCCTGGCACTGTACTGAGAAATGCAGGTGAAGAGCAGATGGAAAATCTGGAGTGGATTCCCTAATTGATCTGGGTACTATTTCTTATAGGAGAAATTGGGTATAAGAACCAGTAACGCAAACTGAAATATGTGGACTGGATTTTTGCCTCTCAGGCACATGTAAGTCTTTTTGAGTCTTAATAATATTATAGCTAGATCAGGAAAGGAAAGCAAGCTGATATTTCATGAATAACGTTCAGGTTAGGCATACTTAGATAAGAAAGTTTTGCTGAAATTAAAAGAAACGTATTTGAGTCTCAAACTTCACAGATGATAATAGGGGTGACCTTGTGTACTAGTAGCACTAATATTCCCAGAGCAGGAAAGCCTGCCTGAGCACAAAATCTGTGACAGGGGTGGGGAATGTATAGCCTTGCAGGTGTTGTTGGACTGCAACTCACATCGACCCTAGCAAGCATAGACAATGGGAGGTGCAGACCAGTAACATCTGGAGTGATCCATACATTTCCCATTCTTGTCCTATCGAATCACTATTACATATTGCTAAAGGTTGTTCTCTGGATTTAAAAACAAAGAGTCTCTGTGTTTGTTCTATTTGTTAAAGATATATCAGAAAAGCCTAATTGTCCTCTAGTGTATTTTCAACTGTTGAAAACTAAGCTTGCCAGTAGCATTGTATTCAATGTTAGCCCTACTTAGAGCAAACCTATTTAAATGAATGGAACTTAAGTTAGACTAACATAGTATTCCACCCATTGGCTGTACACTACGTCGATCCTTTGGTTATGTGCATGGACATGCTTCCAGAGCCAGCTCCAATGTGCCCTTGGCACATTGTTCCCAATGGGCTCCTACAGCCTACCCTCTGCCACAGTCCCCAAAGATGGTATTCGTTGTAGGACGACGCTATCGTAGGGTGATCATATGGAAAGGAGGACTGGAGTCCTGTATCCTTAACAGTTGTATAAAAAAAGGAATTTCAGCAAGTGTCATTTGTATGCATGCAGCACCCGGTGACATTCCCTCTTCATCACAACAGTTAAAGCTGCAAGAGCCCTGCCCTCTTGACCAATTTTCCAGGCTTTAGGCTGCATTTTATCCTTACACTAGGATGCTTGAGTTGACATTGTCCAAAGAGCACAGATCTTTTTGCATAAAAATATCTTGGAGACTTTGCTTAAGCTCCAATTTAGAAGCTTGTGGATGCCTTCTAACAGTAATTCCCAGTTGTGGGGGAGAACCCTGTGAATTGGCTCAATTGTACAATTTTACCAAGTATTTGATCTAGTAGAAATCAGTTGAGCCAAGCTCTTAGAAAATAATTTGGCAAGAAACTGAATAGAAGTGAATAGACTCTCATTCTTATCATGTCTCCACTGGAGAAATCCTCCTCTGAGGAGGAGTTAGAGCTCCCAAAGATGGCCAACATCAAGGCCAGTAATTAACTGCAGCTGATCCGTGGGTGGGGCTCAGGAAGCTCTGACAATATAAGCCTGGGGCATCAGTCTACCCATTGTTGAAAATGGTGTTTTTCCTATTAGTTATCTGGAATGTATTGTTTTTGAGTTCTCAGCTGTGATTTAACCTTGGCTACTCTTCAGACCTTTCTTTTGAAACTCTTTCTCTTGCCTGGTGAAATTGTATCTTTGATTATTGCCTGTTTATTGACTTGCTTTTGGATTGCCCCTTAGTTTAATCTAATGCTGACCCTGATCCAGCCATGATAGTAGTAGGGCAGTTCTATTAGAAACACTGCAACTTCAGTTCTCAGCATGACTGAGAACTCCCACCTTAGGGGCTCTTAAAATGGACCTTAATGTTTTATTATGGGGAAAAAAACAATTTGTGGTGTCATAAAAGCCCCAGCACTATACATAACTTGAACACAGAACTATTTCTAAAAATGTTTAAACTGGCATTATTCTTTGCTTTTAAAAAAAAAAATCCTCAAAAGCCAAAATAGAGATTTATGAGGGGCAGGTGCCAGAAAATAGGGAATGAACCCTCAAAAGTAGGGACAGTGGGAGCATGTGAAATAATTCTATTGTTTACTTTTGTTTTTACTGAGTTTGGGTTTATTTATAATGGGAATACAATTTCAAAAGCTTGCTAGCAATGTATTGCTCTCGATATTGCTAGTTAGTGCAAACTAACAGGCATGCTTAGTGAATGTTTAACCTCAGGCTACAAGCTGAAGGTTATTTAATTTTTTAATGAACATTTTAATGCTGTGTGTTATTAATGGGTTCTACTCAACTATCTGTGACTTTAACAATTTAAGGTTATACTTCTAAGCAATTTTATTCACAAGTAAATTCTGTTGGAATTAATAGGACCTGTTGCCAAACAACATGCTAAAGAGGTGTAAAGTTGTTTTTGTATAACTGGAGGGTGGAACAAAGAAGGAAGACCTGATTAGACTCTTTGGATGGGATCTGAAAAAAGAGTAGGTACTTTGACCTGGTTCACACATAATGTTAGGCCATGGTTTATTAACCATTGTTAACACATGATCTGTTGTTATACTCAGGGTTTGTCTGGCAGATTATCAAACAAACTGATTTGTTTTCTCAATCCTTGAGTTGTCTGCTTCCCTTGGTTCCTCGCTCCTTGTATCCCAAATGCCTTTGTGGTGCTGTAAAAGCGGCATGTCTAGAGCTTTTTTATTTTTAAACCACTCTTGCCTGCTGTCACTCTATCCTGGTGAACTAGCCACAATTCTGCTTTACACATAAGGACAACCCATGGCTTAAACAACTCAGTTTATAGCCTAAAAACAAACAATCTTTTTCTGGGTTGCTTGCAGTTAACAAACTATGTTTTATGAATTAGTGTGGCTGGGTTTGCGCAACACACCACCCAGAATTCAACAATCCATATACCATGGATTAGTGCTCAACAACCAATCATGGGTTATCTGCTGGGTTGTTTAGCCCCAAAACAATCCAGCAGTTCTAGTTTGGATGTCACATTGTACAACATATAAAGGAGTCAATTGTAGGTTGTGTACTAAAGTAAAAGAGGTAGGGTGACCAGATTTTGGAAAGCAAAATCCAGGTCCAAAATGGCCACCCCACCAAAGCAGCCCCCCCAACATAAAATAAAAAATTAAAAAGGCCGCCTGCCATGTGGCCAACAGACACTCCTGCCACCCCCCACCAGAAACAACCCCCCCACCAAGCCCCCTGCCCCCCCCAAAAACCCAGCCCAGACCTACCGGGTCCTCCGCTGCCACCGCCGATCTCCTCCACTGCCGTGTGACCCCCTGCAGCCCCCTCACCCTGCTCCTGGGCTCTCTGGAGGTACCTGAGGAACAGCAGCAGCACGCAAAGGAGAATGAAGAGCCTGCTTTAAAATGCCCGCGCTGCTCCCCGGCCTCCGCAGGAAACAAGTGCTCAGCATTAGGGAGCGTCAACAAATTCCTTGTCTGGTGGCTAAAGCAGTTAGCCACCAGACAAGGAATTTGTTGACACTCCCTAACGCTGAGCATTTGTTTCCTGCTGAGGCTGGGGAGCAGCCCTGGCAGGAAAAAAGTGCTCAGTGTTAGGGAGCGTCAACAAATTCCTTGTCTGGTGGCTAAAGCAGTTAGCCACCAGACAAGGAATTTGTTGACGCTCCTTAACATTGAGCACTTCTTTCTTGCCGAGGCTGGAGCAGCGGGCAGGAAAGAAGTGCTCAGCATTAGGGAGCCTCAACAAATTCCTTGTCTGGTGGCTAAAGCAGTTAGCTTTAGCCACCAGACAAGGAATTTGTTGACGTTCCCTAATGCTGAGCACTTGTTTCTTGCGGAGGCAAGGGAGCAGCATGGGCATTTTAGGGTGGGAGGAGAGCTGATCCTTTCCCCGGTTTGCCCCCGCAGTCCCCCTGTTGGCCCAGATTGCCCCAGTTTTCCCGGTTAGGACCGGGAAATCCAGGGCAATCTGGTCACCCTAAAAAGAGGCACATCCCTGACAGCTCATCAAGTTTTTAACCAGTGGGTTGTCATTATGTGTGTATCAGATAATTATATTATAAAGAGCAGTTCAGGTTTTGAAATATCTAGCTGCACTTAAGGAAATATACTAGAAGGCTCTTATATCATTCATATGAACTCACAGATATTTTCTTGAGATAAGAACTCCAAACCTAGAATAGTTCACAGAAAGAAACAAATAGGCCTCTTGAAAAGGAGACATCCTCTGGAGACAGACTTAAGTTCATAATGTGTGCCTGGCATTACTTTATTACTGTTTGAAGTTTATAAAGATGGACCCAATGGTGTTTGGATAATACAGTACAGATATGAGATCTGACTTTGAGATGTTAATGCACTTCATTAAACTTCAGACTGAATTGCCATCTTGATAGTGGGTGGCTGCTAGTTTCCATTATTTATTAGATAAAGCCAATTGGCTATTTTCAGAAACAAAACAATTTTATTTTAGAAATGCCTTGCATCTTTTGATACATCTTTAACATTTTAGTAACAATATCCAGTGGTGTAACTAGGGCTGCATCTTGGGGCTGAAATCCACAGTCCAAGAGTCCCCAAATGACCATTAAGTAGGTGATGGGGGTAGTAGCAAGCAGGTCCTGTGTCAGCATTTGGGCTGGTTCAGACATGCAGTGGAGAATGCTGTCCTATCATCAGACTGATCTGCCAGTCCAGTCAGCTTTTGAACATGAAACACTTTGCCTCAAGCAGCAAAATAGGAACATAGGAAAGCTGCCTTATACTGAGTCAGGCCTTTGGTCTATTGAGTGCAGTATTGCCAACAGGGACTAGCTGTGGCTCTCCAGGGTTTTCAGGCAGGAATTGCTGAGAATCAAACCTGGGACCTTTTGCATGCAAAGCAGGTGCTCTTCCATTGAGCTATGGCACCTTCCACATGTCTTGGGCCAGCCATGAATGTTAGTGTATTAGTTACAACTGAGGTCATACACATGGCCTTCTAAAAAGGTTCCCTATAAGATCCCTAAGTCTAGGGTCTAAAATGACTGAGCTGCACCACGGACAATATTAAACTTCAGTGTTTCTGTGGCCTTGCATTTAAAAGCCTGATAAACATTTTGGATGACATTTCAAGTCGCTAGTCCATACTGTTGGCTATCATGATACAATTTGTGATGTACAGGCAAACCTAGGATGTGCTCTGAAGGTATATGATGCATTCACCTTGCTGAAGCTAAGCAGGTATGGATCATTCATTGCCCTAATGGGAGAACTCATTGGGACCCAAGATACACTGATCTGAGCATGTTGGGGAAAGGTCAGGATATAAATGTAATGAATTATGCACTCAAAACAAGTAACATCTTAAAAGCTAAAAGGTAAAGAGTGCAAAAATAAGGGCACTTTTCTCACATGCTGTGCGACACCTGCTGTAGCTGCTGCTCTGCAAATTGCTAGATGTTGAACTCATCAATCAATATCCTTATTTACCAGCTTTAATGACCCATTCACTGGTCTCCATTTCGATTTCCCTGGCAACCTAGTTACAAATAGAACTCAGAACAGATTTCCTCCCATGGAAGGATAATAAGATCTAAGAGAAACGGGGGAAAACATGCTTTTATCTAATATAAGTTCACCCCCCCCCCCCCCAATTTAGTTAAGGTCACTTTTATGTTTCAAAACTAAACCAAATCACTTGAAGGCAATCTAAGAGCACAGTCCTAACCCCTGAATGTTTATGGCTGAGTTGGTCTCTGAAATTGGAGTATTCCATGGGTAAGGCATGGAGGAATAGATCCACTGGATCCAAAGCCTCCCCAAACATCTTCTGCCCTGGCCTGTGTGAGCCAGCAGATCCGGTGTGAGCCAGGTGGTAGATCTGCAGTTCCACTCATCCCAGGCCCCACTTAGGATTGCTCTGTATGCCAGCAGAGTAAATTCATAGGATAATTGTGGAGCATTATAAATGTCTTCTAGTACCAAATACCTTGCATAAATTACAGGCCTGGCTGGAACTACTTTGACCACGTGCCACATTTAATTAATGGGAGATGGAAGAGTGAGTGGTAGGGTGGCCACTTAAGCATTGCTAAAAAAGAGGAAAAGATGGCAGATATGCACAAAAATTGCATGTGTGAGGGGCTGTCTATACATGGTAAAAGCCCCATGGGCTGCGAATCTGCGCTGTGTCAGGTATATGACACAGCTGCACATTCGTAGCCACCATAGGGTTTTTCCATGAAGCTGCATTGCGAAAAAATCAGGGACTTACTCTGACATTTTTCGTGGGAGCAAGGACACCCCGACTCTTCTGCCATCTGACCTCACTCTGTGGCTGATCCGGGGGGCAGTCCTGGAGGATGGCAACTGGCGATTGGTCGCAGGAAGCCAGGAAGAGGGTGGGTGGATCCAAAATCCCGCGCTCCCTCCTTGGCATTGGGATTACCGAATGCCATCCCAGGTAAATGAAATGGCAAGGTTTAGGGGGAACGCAGCACCAACTTGATGTTGTGAAGACAGCTCTCTGGTTTACATATATTCATAATTAGAAATAATTACAATTTAAATAGAAAAAAAACATATGTCACCAGAACAGAGAAGACTGTGACCAGGTGATCTGTGTGCCTGCCTGCTCATGCTGCTGACCAGATGCTAACTTCTGATGGGCAACTTTAAGATCTCTACTTTCCCTTCTTCTGGTTCATTATCTTTAAACTACACTTTGACTGGGCAGCCTTTTAAATAGGCATGCTTTAAAATAGAGAACTACCCTTTATAAAATAGGAGACATAGGGTAGTAGCCAATAGGGGCTGTGCATGCGTGGCCAGCCCTTCCAGGCCCTGGCCTGTGCATGCACAGCCCTTGGTCCATGTGCAGCCATGACATCATGCTGCTGGGGGCAAGTGCCAACTTGCACGAAAATACTAGTTTTTGGAAGTGGCAGGAAGTGCCTCTTCCAGAAACATGTTTTTGTGCATGTCAGTGCTTGCCCCCAGAAGCACAATATTGTGGCCGTGTGCGGATCAGGGCCCAGCAGGGCTGGCCACACACGCATGGGCCCTACTGGATACTACCCATGATCACCAAGGGAAAAGGTCCCCCACCAAATGGTAAATTCAGGCAGTGCTTCCACCCAACACATCTTCCTCTCCCCTGAACTATCTGAAATGGAGAGGAAGCTGGAAGGGAGAAGCTGATCAGCTGCCCAACCTTCCTTCCCATGAAGTTTGCAGTAGACCCTGTCTGTTTAGCTTGTCTCCTGCCTTGTTTCTGGGGAAGCTAAGGAAGAAGCCATCTGGAGGAGAAAAGGTTCTTTTCTCGTAATAAGAGCAGTCTCTCTCCCCACCATTCCCCCTAGGTTAGGCTGGAAAGAACTGTGGGTTGGTGAAATGCAAGTCAAATGTTTAAGTGGGCATCTGATGCCATCCTTCATGCAATTGCACCACTGGTGGATTACCTGCTTGAATATACTCCTATGTCAAAGTCTTAATTGCATGAAGTCTCCCCCATATGTCAGTGTGATTTTAACATGGAGGTACTTTCAAACCAGTGATTTCACATGTACTACCAAGGATCTACCATATGTCTACAAACTATGAGATATTCTATATGTTCCTTCATTTTCAATGGCATGGAATCTTCCAAATCATCAGTACCTCTGGGCTGGGACTAGGTCTAGCCCTACCACTAGGCAGAGTCAGAAGGTCACCTCAAGGCGGCAGATTATGGGAAGTGGCAGCAAGGTGGTGGAGACAGCTGTTGGCTATTTGGCCTGCCCTGTGCCCCCTAAGCTAGCCTGCTGCTTTCAGATGTAGGGGAAGGATGCTGTCCCATTGGCAGTGTGGAAGAAAGATTCAACTGCCAGTCGTCTTTGTACATGGAATTGGAGGGAACACCATTTTGTCTGTCGCCTCATGTTGGCTTGGGCTGGTACCTGTCCTCTTGTGCTCTGTACAACACTATGTACATAGATGGTGCAATATTAAATAAATCACAGAGGAAAAAATTACTATCACCTGGAAGGGAAGCTTCAAATATAGAAGCAAAATGCTAAACTTTAATGTGTTCCTAACTCCTAATGGACAGAAAAAGCCATCTATTATCAGAGATTAACTGTATAAGGAGATTTTTTTTTTGAGGTAAACATTCTGCATTGTAGTAGAATTAGTTTTATTTTGAAAGCCAACTGGATGCAGAGAAGTATCATCAGGCTCAAACCTCCATGAATAATCAAGGCCTAAGTACAAATCATTTAAAATATTGACTTGGTTGCTTGATGCTGCCCTTAACTCTTTTTTCCCTCTTATCATTTCAACTCCTTATGTATCACCTGTAAGAAGAGTTTACTCAAATATAAAATTAATTCAAAAGGAGAATTAATTTCTGGAAAAGGGCTACGATAATTGGGGGGGCGAATCATTTGGGTGGAAGAACTGAAATTGCTCTGAGATATTATGCAATTTTTCTTCAGGAAATCCAAGATTCACACATCGGTAAAAGTCAATTTTGAACAATCACAGCTACCACACAGGATGGATTCTGCCAGGGTTAACCTGCTGTTTTTAATAACAGGGAGTTATTAAAAGGTGCGTCACAGGATGCAAGTGCCGTGTCATGCTCAGACTGACCTGGATACAAGCAAACATCACATTAGGAGAGTTGCGTATTTTTCTCATTCTAAAAAAACAGAACAAAAACAGACCACGCATGCTGCATGGATGCCAGCTGGCAGAAACAAGAACACATGCAATAAAAATGATACATGGATAATCCTTAAATCAGGGGTGCAGAAACTCCAGTCCAGCCAGCAGAGCCTTCTGAGGTTCCTGAAAGGGGTGGGGCTTAGTCTCAAGTTTTGCTTCCTGGAGGCATCCCTACTGTTATCTCCAACCCAAGACCAGTGTTAACAGTGGCAAAGCTGCTATTTGTGCGTGGCACTCAGGTGCATCCCCACAATTATCCCCAATCTCAGAGCAGAGGTAACAGTTTGGGTTTCCCTGCACACAGGCACCAGCAAGGGCATTTCAGGGCAGCAAGACTTGGCCTGAGCCAGAAGAGCAGCTCTGTCCAGGACAGGTTTAGTAGCTTTGCACAGCACCTGACATCTTTGGAGGTGCCGGGCACCATGCAGAGACCAGCCATGGCCAGTCCTGGGAGGAGCAGCTGCTCCTGGCCCAGTCCCTTTCTCTGTGCTGGGAGGAGGCATGGAACTCTGTGCCTCTCCCACAGAGAGAGAGAGAGAGAGAGAGAGAGAGAGAGAGAGAGAATAAAATGGGGAATGATGGCAGTGGGGCCGGGCCATGCTCCCTGATGCTTGTGGTGGGCCTGGTGGGGGATCTTAAAACAGGTCCTAAGGCATGTGTATGCATTTAGAAAAGAAGGCAGCTCATCTCTTTCTTTCTCTCTGCTTTACACATTTTAATGGTGATTTCTGCCCAAACACCAAATATGAAGAAGGAAAGGGCTCCTAAACCTTTAACAATGAATTTCAGCAGGTGAGTTTTTCCCCTCACCCTCTACAACTGCCAAAATGCCCTCTCCTCTACAATGGTTAAAAAAAAAAAAAAAAGGCTGCATGCCTTCTTTTGCATATAATTGGTCACCCTACATCACTTCACAGGAGCCAGAATCCTATACAACTGGCTTGAATTGCTGAAACAACACCAAGAGTTTTCACAGCTGTAAAAATAATTAAAGAAGGGGAATTTTATATTCACATTTGCTTCTCTGAATCCCCAGAAGGAGAAAAACCTGGATGGAAGGGAAGGGACGCTTCTCATTGGCATGCAGCAAACATAAAATGTTGATTTAATTTAGCATTAATTGGCTACGTCAGTTGATTTGGCTTTTCTGGGCGTCTCTTGGTAAGAAGAGAAATGTTTCCTGCTGCTTTTCTTTTGCTGTGGTTGGATGCCTTGCTAAGTAATTTCAGAAGAAATGCATTAAGGGTAGAAGAAAATAAAGGAGTAATCAAACTGAATTTCCAGAGGGGTAGCCATATCTGTCTGCTGCAGTAAAAATGAGAAATCTTAAAATTTATTGTAGCATACACTTCCATGAGCTGGAGTATACTTTGCCAGACGTGTGAAGTGGCCCAGGCTGAAATGCTCACCCCCTCACCCTAGAAACACCCAATCACCACAAAACAACACTTCCACATTCATGAATATTCATTTAACTGTGTGTATCTGAAGGTGGGTGTTTGGGACAGAACAGGGACTCTGTTGGTCTACACACACCCTGATGCTCAACAGCCTCCCTTCCTGAGTTAGCCAGGGTGGTCTCGGGGTTGGTGCTGGAGTCTCCTCAGCTTGTTCTGCTGGGGGACTTCAACATACATGCTGAGGCCGCCTTGTCAGGAGTGGTTCAGGATCTCATGGCCTCTATGGCACTGTCCCAATTAGCAGGTCTGCGGTCAACGGTAGGAATGGTCCAGCAGCAGGGCCACTGAGAAGAGCCCTTCCTCGTCACCATTGCAAACTGCTTGCCTCTTGCACTGGCCCAGACAATGGTAGTGGTGGTGGTAAGAAGGAACAGTAGATGCCACTACTTGCTTGCTCATTGGCTTACTGCCTAGCAAACAAACAGATGAGAGCAATGATAAGGCAAAGGAACAGGAGAAGCAGTAGCTGGTTACAATAGTGGTGAAAAGGTAGATTCATTAAGGGAGAAAGCCCATTAAGGGTGTCTTTCTTAAAGCCCCCCCCCCCCCCAAATCCAGAGTTGGCACCAACAATTACTATCAGGCCCCATTCATTCAGCATGGCACACTTTAGATCTGTTTTTCTGTGTTGCATGGGATGATAGTGATCTGGGGGTGGAGGAATTTCCTATAGTTCTATGGTTATGGACAGATCACTACCTGGTGGGTTTGAGACTTGATGGGACTCGGAGCCCCTGCAGGGGCGAAGGGCCAATTAAGATGGTTCATCCCAGGAGACTGAGGGATCTGGATGGTTTTCTGATGACTCTTGGGGATTTTCCTGTAGGTTGACCATATTTTGGAAACCAAAAAGGAGGAAAACATGGGGGCATCCCCACCAACAAGTCCACCCCCAGGGGGCGTGTCCAGAACCAAGGGGGGCACCTGAACATAGCCTTGGTCACATGTCTGATTTCACAGCACACAATTAAGACAAATCTGTTCTACATAACATCTTACTGTTAACTTCACTGAAATAACAAGTGAGTCATCCAATGTATCTGAAATTAACTTCACTCACTCCTACTTTTGTAGCTTTTGCTGTACTTTGTTGCTATACTCTGTGTGATACATTCTCCCCTTCCCTCAAATATCTTTTCTGATTGTATTCTCACTCCGCTGCAAGCTGCTTAACATGGCTTGCTGCTGGCTGGCTGGTTTTTTTATTTTTAAAGTTCAATTTTTTTAAAAAACTTGTGTATGATTGTCACAAGTTTCTCTACTCTAACAGTAGGGTGGGTGTTGTGGGCGGAGGACACTACTTCGCCCATTCACACTTCTCACTTATATACATTAGCTTCTCAAGGCTTGTGCGTTGGCACCACTTTTCACACCCAGACTTTGAACTCCTGTCTACTTCTTGCACAAACACGTGACCATATTTTGATCTGCGGATGCTTCGTCTCTGCTGAGCGCCAGGTGCCCGACTGCCCACCAAATCTTTAGCAGGAAAAGTGCCGTGCTCACCCAGCACTTCTTAGCTAAAAAATTAAGATCCCCATGATGCCAAGGGCTGAAACTGCTCAAGGTGCAAGACCCCAAAGAGGAGGTTTGACAATCTGAGTTTGAAGGGTATGGCTTCAGTTTTTTTTTTTTAAATAATAATTTTGTAACCTCAAACGTTTTTTAAAAATTGCTAAAAATCAACAGACAAACAGATCTGCTTGAAGCTTGGCATGACTAAAGCCCTTCCTAAGAGCCATTATGATGCCAAGTTTCATCTCCTTATTTTTTAAAATGATGGTTCTATAAACCTCATTTTTTTAAAAAAAAAATCCTAAAAATTAACAAACAGATATGCTTCAAACTTGGCATGGCTAAAGCCCTACTTAAGAGCTATAAAAGTGGCAAGTTTCATCTCTTTTTCTTTAAAAATTACATTTTTTTAAAAAAATGTAATTTTAAAACCTCAAACTTTTTAAAAAATCTAAAAACTTAACAAGTGAACAGATCTGCTTCAAATTTGGCATGGCTAAAGCCCTACCTAAGGGCTATCATGGTGTCAAGTTTCATCTCTTTTTCTTTAAAAACGACAGAGCTGTAAGCATTTTGGTTGATTCCCAAAGAGCTGCCCTTTGGATGTGGGGGGAGGATGGGAAAAATCCAGATTTTTCTTCAAATTTCATAATTCCCCCCCCCCCCCTTCCCGGATTAGTTGCCAAAAATCCTGACATGTCCTGTTTTTTCCTGACATATGGTCACCCTATGACCTGTCACCTTGGCAGGCAAATCTTTTGAAGCCCTAGCTGACAAGGTTGCTCTTGCATGTTCTGCTCCACGGGGTGGAGCAAAATGAGCTCCCTGGCTTTCCTAGGTTGTTTTGTATAACAGCTACAAAGTAGAAGCGGTGAGCAAGTGGGAGGCAGTGCAGAGGTTGTGACCCCAACCTCTGAACTGGGCAGTCTGTCATCTGTGTCTCATAATAAATAGACGTGGTTGCCAGAAGGTAATCATTTTTCCTTTAGTTGATGCCTTTGTATAAATTTCCCATGACTGTTTTATTCAGACAATATATTTTTAAAAAGTGTTCGGCCCGAGTTTGGATTTAAGATGAATGAGATAATCACTACTTCAGATTGTTATGGCGGCAGATATAAGAAAAGCCTGTGGATATAAGCCATTTCATTTACATTGCAGACAAGAGGAGAAACATATAATTTAAGAAACCTGAAGGCTGAGTGTATCTTGTATGTAAGTTCAAGGCACACAGAACAATCACACACAAAAAATACATATCCAAAATATCTTACCCTTAACACTGATAGTGTTCCCCAAATCTCAGTTAGCAGGGCATGCTCCCCCCCTTAATTGAAGGTACCCTTTATTCTTATACTTCAGTGAGGTTTACTTTAAGAGTGGGCTAAGAGTATGAATTGCCCACTTTCAATGGAGCTTCTCCCCTGTGTTTCTATTTGAGTCATACTCATAGGCATCGCTGTGCTTGGGCCCATGGGGTCCTGGCCCAGAATCTATTTTCCAGTCACCTGGATTTATTTCTATGAACACTGCATATTGGTGCCAACATTTTTGTTTTTTTCCCTAAGCTTCATTGTCAGGAAAGGTGGAGGGTGTATTTCAGAAGGATCACAGCTGAAGAGAGAAGGGTTAATTCTCCCTTCCGCATGCGTGCAAAAAGCTCCAGATCAACCCCCCTCCCAATGCGGCAATGCAGCTTAAGAACTTTATTTTTTAATTATTGGTACCATTGGAAGATTTGTTTTAAGCTTCATTGCCATGAAGTAGGTTTTCAGTTTGGGAGGCAAATGTTAACCCTCCCCTCCCTGTGTACTGTACACCTCCCCCAATGGCAATTAAACTTAGGGGGGGAAGTGTTTATTGATACCAAAGGAAGCTTTTATTTGCATGAGGAATTAATAGGATCCCCTTGCCTTCTGTGAAATTTAAACAAACCCTAGTAATTATTTCTAAATTTGCATGCCTGGATACACGTTAGCATAAATCTTTGGATTGCCTAGCAACACCCCCAGTTCAGGAGATGCTTTCTGATTGCAAGAAGGAAAGCCCATCTAAGGAGGGGTAATTCTGCTAGCAGTGCTGTTCCTTGTGTGGATGAGTGGAAGCTGATTGGAAGAAGACCAAAATAGTGAATCATTTGGAGATGCAGTGGGAAGCTTCTTTATGCAGAAATGCAATGAGTGAGTGGGAGATGACAAATGCGTTTCATTATTCAGTTAATTTACTCATCATAGATACACTCAGTTCTCTTGCAGCATACAAAATACTCCCACAATCCGTGATCCAGCACCAATACCCTATCCCTGTGTTACATATTGGATAAGTTTGCATTCTTTTTACAGTATTATTCAAGCTGTTTAATTTAATTTGTAGCCCAGCCCATCTTTCAGTCCATGATGGGATTCAGAAAACAACTGGTGACATAATAAATCATGAATTTAAAACAAAGCAGAAATAAAACTTAACAATAACAGTTAAAACATTATAACAATTAAAACATTAACATTACAAAATATAACAGTTCAGACAGCCATAAAATGCAAAAGAGTCAGAAATAAAACCCCCTCAATTAAATCTTCTTAAAGAACTCATAAGGATAATCAATAAAGATCAGCATTAAAACCTAATTTTTAGCTTACACTACTTGAAGGATATGAAAGCGTGAGAATTCCACAGGACAGGTCCTACTCAAGAGACAGCTAGCACCAGTTAACAAAGAATGACAGAATCCTATGCATATTTAGACAGAAAAAAGTCGTACAACTCCCAGCATTCCCCAGCCAGTATGACTGGGAGTTGTAGACTTTTTCTGTTTAAACATGCGTGTGATTGCACTGTAAGATGTTGAATTGGGACCAGGGGTGTTTCCAGATGAGGCTTTTATTGTGCAAACACCTTACCTCATTCACAGAATTTAACACGGGGGTTCATATGTCATAGTCTTCCATTTGTAATCTTTGCATGTTTTCCACGGCTTTTGTAAACGCGTTAAGGAGGAAAAAATGGAATAGGTGTACAATGCCTTTGGACTGGTAGCATTAGGAACCCACCATCTGGGCGCACCCCAGCTGAAGCTTCCAAACATTCTTCAAGGGCCGCCCTACCTAGAATACATTACGGTAATCTAAATATGAAGCTCCCAGGGCATATATGACAGGGGGCAGATTGTTTATCATAGGGCAAAATGGCGGCAGTGAAAATAACCTTTTACACTTTGCTATTTTGTAAAAAAAAAAAAAAAAAAAGGCCAAATAACCCCCCAAGTCATGTTGATGTATTGGATTCAGAGTGGCTGCTTTCTAACAAACGTTTTATTGCCGTACTTTTTTCTATATGCAGATTGCATCCTTCCTCTCTCCTCCCCAACCCTCCTACGTTTGAGATGGGTCCTGCCAAAGAGTAGCTTGAACAGAAAAAAAATATGTATACATTCTTTTTATTACCCTCCTGGCCCATTAATAAGTCTTTCTCATCTGCTCCCTAGGCATAATAAAAAGCTCCTTGCTGGTAACTGTTCTGATTGATATTGATGGCCCTGTCTAAGTAGCAGACACTATGGCTTTAGGAAACTCCATTATTAGGCTGACCATATGAAAAGGAGGACAGGGCTCATGTAACTTTAGCAGTTGTAGAAAAAAGGGAATTTCAGCCAGCGTTATTTGTATGCAATTCGTACCTGGTGAAATTCCCTCTTCATTACAACAGTTAAAGCTGCAGGAGCCCTGCCCTCTTTTGTATCTGGTCACTCTAGTATAGCGCCTGCAACTTTAATTGTTGTGATGAAGATGGGATTTCACCAGGTACTAAATGCTAGGGATGTGCACTGGATCGGACCCGATCCACGATCCGAGTCCGGTCCAGTGGGAAATCGGATAAATTATCCGATTTCCGATCCCGCAGCTGGATCGGCCGATCCAATCCGAACCGGTCCGAAAAAGCTCCGAACCGGTTCGGCGGATCGGCGGATCGGCGGGCGCCCACTGGCGCCCACCGCCGCTTCCATTGGCGGGCGCCAGCGGGCGCCCGCCGATGAAAGTGGACAGCGGGGGGGGGGGAGGAGGGGGGCACTTACCTTCTCGGCCCGGTGGCTCCCGTCCGGCGCCGGCGCCTACTACTACTAGCAGGCTCCGCGGCCTGCTCTAGGGTGGCGCGCCGGGTGATGTCATCACCCGGCGCGCTACTCTAGAGCAGGCCGCGGAGCCTGCTGGTAGTAGTAGGCGCCGGCGCCGGACGGGAGCCACCGGGCCGGGAAGGTAAGGAGGGGGTGCGTGGAGGGGAGGAGGGGGCGCGCGGAGGGGGGAGGGGGGCCCTTACCTTTCCGGCCCGGCGGCTCCCGTCCGGCGCCGGCGCCTACTATTCCCAGCAGGCTCCGCGGCCTGCTCTAGGGTGGCGCGCCGGGTGATGTCATCACCCGGCGCGCTACTCTAGAGCAGGCCGCGGAGCCTGCTGGTAGTAGTAGGCGCCGGCGCCGGACGGGAGCCGCCGGGCCGGAAAGGTAAGGAGGGGGTGCGTGGAGGGGAGGAGGGGGCGCGCGGAGGGGGGAGGGGGGCCCTTACCTTTCCGGCCCGGCGGCTCCCGTCCGGCGCCGGCGCCTACTATTCCCAGCAGGCTCCGCGGCCTGCTCTAGGATGGCGCGCCGGGTGATGTCATCACCCGGCGCGCTACTCTAGAGCAGGCCGCGGAGCCTGCTGGAAGTAGTAGGCGCCGGCGCCGGACGGGAGCCGCCGGGCCGGAAAGGTAAGGAGGGGGTGCGTGGAGGGGAGGAGGGGGCGCGCGGAGGGGGGAGGGGGGCCCTTACCTTTCCGGCCCGGCGGCTCCCGTCCGGCGCCGGCGCCTACTATTCCCAGCAGGCTCCGCGGCCTGCTCTAGGATGGCGCGCCGGGTGATGTCATCACCCGGCGCACTACTCTAGAGCAGGCCGCGGAGCCTGCTGGAAGTAGTAGGCGCCGGCGCCGGACGGGAGCCGCCGGGCTGGAAAGGTAAGGAGGGGGTGCGTGGAGGGGAGGAGGGGGCGCGCGGAGGGGGGAGGGGGGAGGAGGGGGCGCGCGGAGGGGGGAGGGGGGAGGGGGGCCCTTACCTGCCCGGCCCGGCGGCTCCCGTCCGGCGCCGGCGCCTACTACTACCAGCAGGCTCCGCGGCCTGCTCCAGGGTGGCGCGCCGGGTGATGTCATCACCCGGCGCGCTACTCGAGAGTAGGCCGCGGAGCCCGCTGGTAGTAGCCGCCGGCGCCGGACGTGCCGAGAAGGTAAGTGGCGGGGAAGGGGGCTTACCCCCCCCGGAGCCGTCCGCTTCTATCCGCTGGCGCCCGCGGGCGCCAGCGGATGGAAGCAGGCGGCCCCAGGGGGGGTAGGGAGCGCGGGGGAGGGGGTTTACCTGCCGGGGCCGTCCACAGCGGACGGCCCGGGGGGGGGGAGGGAGTTAGGCCCCCCCTTACCCACCCGCCGCCATTTTTTCCTCATAGACTTGCATTGCAATGCAAGTCTATGGGGAAAAAAATGGCGGCCGATCCAAAAATTTCCGATTTTTGGATCGGGATCGGACTCGATCCGGTCCGGGGGGCCTCCGATTTTGTCCGAACCGGTCCGGGACAAAATTGGAGGTCCCGATCCGGGTCCCGATCCGATCCGGGGGGTCCGTGCACACCCCTACTAAATGCATACAAATGACGCTGGCTGAAATTCCCTCTTCTCTGCAACTGTTAAAGTTACATGAGCCCTCTCCTCCTTTTCATATGGTCAGCCTACCATTACACAGCCCCAGCTTGGAACTTGGCTCAATTCTTGAAGCAAGAATGTGCTGTGCCACCGATGTCCTGTTAAGAAAATTCTGTCCAAATTTGCTGATATCGATATATAATGCTTTGTCTTCAATGCTGTTTATTTACATTTACTAGCCCACCTTAGCCTGAAGACTAAGGTAGACACAGGTGTTTTAAATACATAGATTACAAACAGGTAGAACATAACAAATGGTGATGACTATTTCCCCCCCCCCCGCCCCCGCAGTGCTGGCTTGACTCTGGCTATGAACCACCCAAATTCTGCTATAGTGCAGACACAATCTGTCCTTGCAGTAGCACAGATAGATGGGCCCCAGCAAACCCTGGAGTCTCCTGGCTCTTGTGATGTAATAAGCCTCTGGTAACTGCTCTAGCCAGTCACAGCTGCACAACAGCTCTCAGACCCCCTCTACAAGAATTCAGTTTGACATCTGGTTCTCCAATTATGCGCATCTTCTCGGAAGCGCTTTATGGTAAATGACTGAACGCAGGAGGTAATTGAGCGCTCAACTGGTGGCCTTACTGGTCGTTTGAAATGCGCTTTAGAAGTAGTTAATGCGGAGAATCGCTTGTTCACATAGTCAAAATGCGCTTTAACGGCCGGAGCAAAATAAAACTCACTATTTAACGCGCATTCGATAATGTGCATAAACGGAGAGATAATGCACCTCAACTCCCGATTTGCGCTCCGCTCATGTAGAGGTAAAAAATTTAATGAGACTTGAAGGAGCTTTAAACCTCTCGTGTAGAGGCAGCCTCAGTCCAGGGCAGCTTTTCCCAACCTGCTGCCCTCCAGATATTTTGAACTTCCACTCCCATCAGCCCCAGCCAGCATGAACAATGGTCAGGAGTGCTGGGAACTGAGGTCCTAAACATCTGGAGATCTCCTTTCTGCTCATTGCTGGGCTAGGATAATAGCACCACACACACTCTCGCCTCTTAATAGGGGTTATCGAAGCTGCTCTAACTAGTCCATGCAGAGTCACATATAGCTGCCTCACAGCTAAGTCAAACAGTCTCAGAAAGGCAAGTCTGCTGGGATTTGCTGGAGCTAATGGCGGTGCAGAAGCAGCTGAACAATGAAGCAAGGTGTGGTGGTCAACTCAGGCAGCAGATTTGCCATTAAGGGTGGCAAAAAGGGAGATAATAGATTTGCCCCATGGTAGGCTGATCAGATAAAATCCAGGTCAGGGCTCATGTAACTTTAACAGTGGTAGAGAAAAGGGATGTTCAGCCAGTGTCATTTGTATGCAATTAGTTCTTGGTGAAATTCCCTCTTCATCACAACAGTTAAAGGTGCAGAGGCCCTGCCTTCTTTTGTATATGGTCACTCTAGTATAGTGCCTGCACCTTTAACAGGATGAAAAGGAGGACAAGGCTCCTGTATCTTTAACAGTTGTGTGGAAAAGGGAATTTCAGCAGGAGTCATTTGTATGCATGCAGCACCTGATGAAATTCCCTCTTACAACAGTTAAAGCTGTAGGAGCGATACTAGAGTGACCAGATACAAAAGAGGGCAGGGCTTCTGCAACATTAACTGTTGTGATGAAGAGGGAATTTCACCAGGTGCTGCATGCATACAAATAACACCTGCTGAAATTCCCTTTTCTATGCAACTGTTAACAGGAGCCCTGTCCTCCTTTTCATATGGTCACCTTTTGGCCCATGGGGCAAATCTTTTAGGAGGTACTGAGCACGCTTGTTTGATTTAGAATCTGAATCCACAGAAAGGAAGGCATTCTTTTCACTGGGCTTGCACAGAATTTCCTGTTGGATTGCGTCCCCAAGTTCAATGTTGTGAAGGGGAAGTGCTATTTGGATTTTTGGTCCCCAGGTACCAAAATGTCTCGGGCTGACCCACCAATGCACTGTTACATCATGCTGTATATAGTGAGATTGGACCCAGAAACTACCCCTATAGTTTGCAATGGATTCAAATCAGTTTGGATTTCTATGAATCTGACCTGTGGATTCTGCAATGGATTGGCTTTTTGCAAGTAATGCAGACTTGCTGACCAATTTTTTTAAAAAAAACTTTTAGTGCAAGTGGAACAAAATGTTCCTACATCCATCAATGAGCAAATGATGGAACAAAAAATGCCTGACAATCCGTGAAACACAGGTGGAATGAATTTAACACATTCCATTCATCCCTACTTCATGGGCTCCTACCATAGGTGTACCCATAACTTGTCCTCCTGCTTGCTCTTCCTGCTGCAAACTGATTCCCATGTTTAAAGTGGACATCAGCAGAATAAAGCATCTTAAGAGAAATGCTTTATTACAGCTCTGGACATACACAGACGTGCAATGATGATAAGGTGACTTGGTCATGTACACCAATGCACTATTCCTTTTAAAATCAAGGTAATATTGCAGCACGCTCTATGAGAATAAATACTTTGTCAAGTTTTGATCTTTACCCTTTAATTAGCCCACACTAAACGTGCATGCAAATTGCAGAAAGGCAAAAATCTGTTCCTTGCATACTATTGGTTCTGCTGCTGTGCTCAAAAGCCCTTGAATGTATTTTCAGGGAATTACAGGAGGATGCTTTTGTAGGGTGACCAACTGTCAGGATTTCCCCGGATTTGTCCTGGTTTTTGTTCTATCCTGGGTGTCAGGGGGGATTTTCTGTAATTTTCTACAATGTCCTGGAAATACATGCTTTCCCCTTTAAGGCTGCCATTAGCATGGTGGGAGGGAATGATGTGCTTTCTGGAGGCGGGTCATTTCCCTCCCATTGCTCCAATCACAGCCTTAAAGGGGAAAGTGTATCATTCCCAGACATTATAGAAAAGGCCCCGATTGGAGCAGTGGGGGCAGGATTGCTACACTTTCCCGTCCTCTGCTCCAATTGGGGCCTTTAAGGAGGCAGGGGGAATGACGCACTTTCCAGAGGCCCAAGAAAGCTGCTTTCCTGCTCACCCCCCAGCTTGTCCTCTTTTTTGGTCTCCCAAATATGGTCACCCTAGCTTTTGAAAGGCTTGGCAGTGGGGGAGGAGGAATGGAGTGAATGGAGCTAAAGGGAACATATGGCTACCTTGAGTTTGTAAGGCATCACAGGAATGAGGAAAAGCAGCTGTGATTGTAGATGGCAGCGACCTTGATGGTTCAAGTGGAAATAGTATTGCACTGGAGGCATGCAAACAATCTGCACTTTTGGACAACTCATGCAATTTGTGCCAAGCTCTTTTGTTCTACATCCTGCAACCGTCAGCTTTTCAACTACTAGTGATGACCACAAACGTCTTTTCAAAAGAAAAGAGAACCATTTTGATAGTGGGCAGGAACTGAATGGAGAGGCAAGGTCTCAACTGTCAGCACTGATTTAGGTAATAGTGCAAAAGATTTCAAAGGTGCTAAAAGCATGCATTCAAAGATTAGCTCAGATCAATATGGCTCTTCCCTTCTTCAGTTGTCTGACTCCCCATTTTGTTCCACTTTCTTTGGCCAGCCTGTATTTTGGCCAGCCTTTTTAGGTACTACTGTCTTCCTCCCTATTCCCCTCCCCCCATAACATATTGGCCATCCTGCCCTTAAGGAGACGGTGAAGTTTATTTTGAGCCTTCACTCTCTCTCATTTATGTCCTCTTCCTGCAATTCAATTTCCACCTCCACATCTGAAAAAGTATTTACTAAACCAGGGGTGTGGAATCTGAGGCCTGGGAGCCAAATCTGGCCCTCTGGTGTCCCCCAGAAAGCCATGCCCACTTCCATTGGCTCCATCCCTTTTCCCCTGACCAAGTTTTGTGGTTCAGTTCCTTCCTATTCAAAAGGTTATAATGCTTCTCCTAAAGCTTAGTTACTGACTGAGGACCAAGCAGGATACAACACTTTGAAAATGTTTTGAAAACTGTATATGGAGTGTGTCCTGGACTCCAACAGTAGTCACTACTGTTATAAACCATTTTAAACCGTTTTAAAGCAGTAGTGTAGATAGGCTCTGACAGTACTTCTAATCCCTCCCTCCCTCCCCAGAACTTCTGCAAAATGGAATTTAGCCCTAAATGGAATTTAGCCCTAGGGCTGAAAGATGCTCAAAACTCCTGCGCTAAACATTATGAGGAAGTGGGCTGGGAAGAAGAGCTCAGACCAAATCAAATAATGCCTGCTGGGGAAGGCAATAATTTTGATAGTTTTTTTACTGACAACTGAACAAACCTAAACAATTACAGATACAGATACGGAGGGGGAAAGAACAAAATTTTGTTGCACCTTCCCAATGCAAGGCAGGAACAAAGTTACCACAAATAATAAGGTGTAGTAGAAGGATGGGTAAACACCTATCTGCATACTTTTCACTGAATAACTCAGTGTTTTCTTTCAACTAGTTCAGTTTTTGTTAAAATACACTACTATGACATCTCCCCCTGCCTTTTCAGATAACTGGAAGCTCTCTTCCTCTGTCAGTGGAAGGGAAAACAAGGTATCTCTAACATGTTAAATGGTTCTTCCACAAGCAACTTTGCAGAAATAACAGCAAAATTATAGCTTGGGAGACAAAATTGTTATTGCGTTCAATACAGCCAGGAAGAAGAATTTGAATGCTCCAACAGTCAAATTGGGAAAAATAAGCCTATGTAGTATTTTGTGTCTCTCAACAAAATGGCAGGATTGTTCTTTTTCTTCCCTAAACCATACCATTTGTGCATTATCAAATGGATCTTTATATATTTCCAAACTCAGAAGGGTTCATTCAGAGATTAGGTTAACTAAAGATACCTAATTTCTAAACGCTTGCAAACATCTTGATCCAAAACACATTTCCAACTTGTTTTCAAAGCAACATGTGTCCAAAGTCAGGTTCTGATACAATTTGACTGACTGTTGTAGTCAAAGGTCATCTCAAGCATAACATTAAACAGTATTTACAAATAGAAAATCAGGGTGTAACACAATAAAAAAAAATAAAAAAAAAATATCTTGTACCAATTCTCACCAGTGACAATGTGCAAATAAACAATACAATAGGTTAAGCCAAGAAGGACCAAAACCAAACTCTATTTAATTCTTAATGGAGCAGAAGTGAAAGCAGATACAGTTAGTACAATCCTACGCATGTCTACTTGGAAGTAAATCTTACTGAGTTCAATGGGACCTATTACAAGGTAGGTGTGCACAGGATTTCAGCCTGTATGTTATTATAAAGTGACTGATTTAGGTATCATTAGGGCCTAACTATATGTTATGCAAATTGCATAGCATGTAGCTTGTGTGATACTTTCCTTAACCCTTATATAAGTATGCACAGTGTTTAATTCAGATCAAGATCATGGTGTTCCTGGAGGGGAGTGTAAACCTTTTCCCTACTTGGGTTTTCCCTCCAAATTCAATTGAGAGTTTTCCTCCCTTTGTTTAACCCTCTGTGGGTGTATGGGTGTGGAATGTTGGGAAACAGGAGAGTGGGGAGGTTTAACCCTCTCTCCTGGAGTGTTGTGGTCCCAATCCTAATCAGGGCCACTAGCACTTACATGAGAACAAAGAAAACAATCACTCTTAGCGACACGGTACTCGATTAGCAAACAAAATTTTATTTTATTTTAGCTCTTTCATAAACTGAAGCCTCCTCAGATATCCCCCATTTTGTCTGAAATACTTTAGTAATACTTAAAAAAAAAACAAAAGAAAAAGAAAAGAATCTATCCCATCTTTCCTAAAACAAAACAAAAAACAAAAAAAAACACCAGTCAAAGGTGGGCTGACCATATGAAAAGGAGGACAGGGCTCATGTAACTTTAACAGTTGTAGAGAAAAGGGAATTTTAGTCAGTGTCATTTGTATGCAATTAGTTCCTGGTGAAATTCCCTCTTCATCACAACAGTTAAAGTTGCAGGGGCCCTGCCTTCTTTTGTATCTGGTCACTCTAGTATAGTGCCTGCAACTTTAACTGTTGTGATGAAGAGGGAATTTCACCAGGGACTAATTGCATACAAATGACGCTGACTGAAATTCCCTTTTCTCTGCAACAGTTAAAGTTACATGAGCCCTGACCTGGTCAAAGGCAGCTCTCAACATATAGTTAACTGCACCAAGCAATCTTTTCTCTGGATTATAGATGTGTTGCAGAATATGATTGCTTGATCTCTTGATCACAAAATCCCCAAGTAACCCCACCTAGTGTTGTGACACCCTCCTAGTTTTATGTGAACCGAGGGAACAGCTTGCTGATATAATCCTGTGGCTGTGTGTGTTTGTGTGTGTGTGTGTGTGGCAGGGGAAGGTCAACATAATGGTCTGAGAAAACTGTATCTGAATTCGTTCCTCTATGTCTTTCCATATATATTGTTTTATGCTCCCATTTCCGCAAACAATAGGAAGCTTTAAGGGGCAGCCTTTTATAGCGTGAGTTTCCTTGTAAGAAATATAGCATTACAGGCTGACAGTGTTGCCAGATTTCATTGCATTTTTCAAGCACAATGTAAACATAAAAGTTGAGCAGAGGGGAATAGAGAAGCATACAGGCAGGCAGTCCTAGTCTTCTATCTTGGTAAATTAACAGGGAACACTTGCAGCTCTGCAAAGCTGCTTCTTGCTATCCAGCTCCAGAAATGCAGACTCTCTCTTTTTTTTTTTGCTTGGTCAGAACTTTGGCCTCAATCTCGTCCCATCTTGGTAAGAAAAAAGTTTGGTCTCCATTCCTAATTCTACAAACCTCACCTGACCAGCAGCTCCTATCTACCAAGCAGATTTAGCTAACAATGTATACAAATATTTAGAGAGATAGTCATCACTTTGCAGAGCACACAACCATGGCTATGAAAATATAGAGAGGTGAACGGAATCTACATTAGAGAGGTGAAGTGGGCAATGGGATCATACACAAAGCCATCAGCACTTGCGAACATAGCCTCAACATCTCATGTTAAGATGCCAGTTCAAACAAACTGTTGCCTGGTTCGCATGTTGCAACAACCCACAGTTTCATAAACTGTGGGTTGCTGTGAATGAAGCAGGAGTGAGCAAGTGTGGGAGCAGGTGGGGTACCCGCTCCTGCTGAACTAAGCAACTGAGGAACGATTCACTCCTGGGTTGATGGCCATAACATCTGAACCTGGAATTGTGGGTTGTTCATGAAGGAACAGCCCATACTAGGTTTGGACATCTGTGGGTTATTTAGCTCAGTGGGAGTGGTTGGAAGGCAGCCCACTTGAACACTCCTGACAACCCAAGGTTTGTTAAAATTCTGGGTTGACATGACCTGCTGGGTGCCTGAGAGCCCAGTTGTGACCCTGAGAGGGGCCTCACACAACCCTGGGGCACTTATGTAGGAACCAGTCATCAGTTTTCATTTTAAGAGTCTACAGATTATATTTTTGAACATTTTAGTTGGGCCATTCTAGTTGATTATGTAGAAAATGAAACAATGTTATATCATAGATGGCTTAATATTGCACCCTCCTTGTTCTCCTCCTCTGTAATAGCTTATTTTATGACTTAAAGCCTTGAAGGTGCTCATGATTCCCTCAATTAGTTATCTAGGTCAGTTGGATACTTCAGTGCTGATGGTATTAGGGTGACCAACTGTCAGGATTTTCCCGGATTTGTCCTGGTTTTTGTTCTTATATGGGTGTCAGGGGCGATTTTCTGTAATTTTCTATAATGTCCTGGAATGACACACTTCCCTCTTTAAGACTTTCAGTGTGACAGAGGGGAATGATGCACTTTCTGGAGGCCCCTATTGGAGCAGTGGGGGGGGGCAGGAATGACATGCTTTCCTCTCCTCCTCTCCAATCGGGGCCGTTAAGGCCCCGATTGGAGTGGAGGAGGGAAAAGTGTGCTTTCTGGGGACTTTGGAAAACATGTCATTCACAACGGCCATGCTAACGGCAGCTGCCAATAGCGTGGCAGGGTAAATGACGTGCTTTCCGGAGGCACTGTAAAGCACACTCTCCCTGCCCACACTGGGTGTCCTCTTTTTTGGTTTCTCGAATATGGTCACCCTAGTATTGATACCCTTGGCAATCATCCCTTTTGCCTTCTTGATACAGTTGTATTAAAAGTAGATGTGATACAGTGCACATGAACACAGTTTTTCCTCTAATATGCTAATATGGGGGTCGGGGGAAATCCACATATCTTAGGGCCAACCTAAATATTCCCTCCATTTCCATTTTGTCTGCCTATGCCTTGGAAGGGCCAGCAGCTAAAGGCAATGGTGTTTGATTGCCAGGACCAGGATCCACTGAAATGAAAATGAGATTGGCTTAGCCTCTGAACGCCAAGCCAATCTTGCAAGGAGAGCAATATCCTGCTGCACATTGACTGCCAATAGGGAGAACCCTGTAAGCTCTTACAACCTTCCAGTCCTTTACCTGCTCACCCATCATGGATTTAAGATCCCCTTTCTCAGGAACTATCCTTGCTACATCTGCTCCTTTTGGTTTTCCATAGAACGCCTTTTGCAGTATACAGTGTAGCCCTTTGTTTTCTTAGAAGTGCAATGGCCCATGGTTCCTTAAGTTTAGAGTGCTTTTCCCCAGGGCAGCAACTTTGCCCTACTCAACCCCCCTCCCTCAGTGACTGAGCAGCAAACTAGTTTGGGAACCCCACCACTGCTTTTTAAACAAATTGGAAAGGGATGGGAGACCTGATCATGGAATTCCAACATACCTACTTTGGCTCCAAGTAAATATACTGGTTATACTGGTATCTTGGAAGGGCCATGAGAATTACTTTACTTTAGCTTCTCCATTTCACTAGTTTTTCCAGGGAAGTTTTCCAAACGTATGTGAACGCTTTTCGCAGCAGTCTTTCGAAAGAATAACCTTTGGACATTTAGATATCTTCACATTCACATTCACATTCTATGGAGCATCATTGAAATGAATCTCAAATACTTTTTATGCTACTCTTTCTGTGTGTGGTGAGGGAGGGTGACTCATAGAAGCCTATTCAGAACCAGACTGGATGAAAAGAACAAAAATCCTTAATCCAGAACCATGAGAACACTCTTGCCACAGTCTGGGGAGAATAGGCTGATCATATGAAAAGGAGGACAGGGCTCATGTATCTTTAACAGTTGTAGAGAAAAGGGAATTTCAGCCAGTGTCATTTGTATTCAATTAGTTCCTGGTGAAATTCCCTCTTCATCAGAACAGTTAAAGTTGCAGGCACTATACTAGAGTGACCATATACAAAACAAGGCAAGGCTCCTGCAACTTTAACTGTTGTGATGAAGAGGGAATTTCACCAGGAACTAATTGCATACAAATGATACTGGCTGAAATTCCCTTTTCTCTACCACTGTTAAAGTTACATGAGCCCTGTCCTCCTTTTCATATGGTCAGCCTAGGGGAGAAAGGTCATGGGAAACAGTAGGTGGAAACCAAGAGTGGCTCAATTCGGACGACACGATAGTCAATGGTGGGGTAATAATCAACTTTACAGTTATTCAACTAGTGGGCACTCCCCGCACAACATGGTAATAAATAATCAACTGTGATGTGGATTACGATCAGCGCTGAGTTGACTATGGCAGCATTCGGATGACACAATAGTCAAAACAACTGACGATTGTTTCCCCCACACAAGTTGTTTATTGTGTCATCCGAATTGAGCCAGTGAGTAGCTTTTCTTGCCGCCTGTATGCTAGAATGAAATTTCTCCCAAACCCACACAGGCACAAGCACTGAACACGAATGATGCCCTTCAAGCCCAGAATTGGGAAGGCACTTATGTGGGCACTTCAAAGTGATGACTGTTTGGTCTAGGGAAGAATAAGAATCTGACTGAATACATCTCTCTCCTTCATATACATGCGATAGTAATTGATGAGGTGTAATGAAGGGGGCACCCTCTCCCATCTTTCTCACGAGGTAGAACAGGCTGTGAGGCACATCCTTCTGAAATAATCAACAGCTGTCACCACCCACGTTAATTCACTTTAGTGCAATCATGTGGGAATTCAAACCTGTGGTGTTTTGGGGAGAGGAGGAGACAGGCCTTCAGCTCCCTATAAGTAACTGTGAAGCCTTAGATATGAGCAGCCGGTATGTGGGTGAACCTGCTCCTGTAATATAGCTCAATTATTTAATCAACTTCACAGGCTTCTAATTCAAGCATTTATTAAATGAATCAGGATATACAAATAGGAGAAATAAGAAAATTGCACGAAAAGAAAAATAAACAGTAATTTCTTGCTAAACTTAAATGGATTCAATTCCTAAATTAGTTTCAGCAACTTGCATAAGAGGAAACATCCTTAGACATGCTGAAGTGCATGGGACCTGTCGCTGAGGGAAGCAAACAGAGTTCCTCAAGGGGGCATATGGGGATGTACGGAATACTAAGGCCATTATCACACGCGTGGTTTTAAGCACACTCACTGCGACTTTGATCTACTTCTTCAGCGCGGGACTCGCACGACGTCGTCCCCCTCACGCTGTTCTCATGCCCAGAGTGCTCCGTTTTTAGTTTCTGTTTCGATTTAACCCTGAATGGGCAAGGTCCGTTTCAGGCAAGTTCAACAGGCTGAGCTGAGGTATTGGAGCAAAACCGACCACATGTGATTCAAAATGCTAGATTCGCATAGGAAATGGAGGGGGAACCCACAGAAGCAATCCGTATGTGTGTGTGGAATGTTACGTGTGATAAAGGCCTAGGCTACCCCATTTTTATGTTGGGTTCCAGGATGGGAGATTGACATAGGGAATGTAAGCATCCAGTGAGATATGATTTTGGGGCTGCCAGGTATAACATGTATGCATAGCAACACTATTAGCACCTTTTTTAGCCCATGGAAGCAGGTTTAGGAGATGTAAACTTTAGGAGATGACCCTCTTCCCTGTCCCAGGGCTCCTTGCAAGGCCAATCCAAGACATCTTGCTATCTATGGCAAAGGACAAGATGGAGCCACCCCCATTCTACATACAGAAGCTGAATAGGCTGGCAGTTGAAGCTTATTTCAACCCTGGAGATGGGACAGTATCATCTACTCCCACTGAGGGCAGCCCAATATCTTAGAGGGTGAAGGACAGGCCACGTGGCACACATTACTCTGTCCTCTAGCAGCTTGGTACCACTCCCCTCTCCCCAGTATCTGCTGCCTGAGGCAGCTGCTTTTTTATGTTTAATGGTTGGGCTGGACCTGGTTCCCAGTGTATTGAGGCAAAGCCAGTGATACAGGATTTAAATTAAAAAGTGCAGGAGCTCATCATGACAGTTCCCATAGTCACAACCCCCGAGACAAGCCATATCAAAAGTTCAGGCAAATTATATCAAGAAAGGAATTATGCAGGTTGCTTACCTGTAACTGTAGTTCTTCGAGTGGTCATCTGTGCAGTCACACATATGGGCTCGCGCCGACGCCGAGCCTACTTCCGGGAAACTTCAATAGCTAGATAGAGTTTTGGCGGGAACCCCTCCCCCCCCACCGTCCTATCGCGCATGCTCAGGGTTCCCGCTCCAACTTACCTCAGTTCTCTGAGACCGCTTGGCCTCGCAACTAAGGTTTTAAAATTAGCAATATATGACAAGAGCATGGCGAATCCATCTGACCTCACAACAGCGATGCCAAGAGGGGACGGTGGGTGGGTTGTGTGACTGCACAGATGACCACTCGAAGAACTACAGTTACAGGTAAGCAACCTGCATTTCTTCTTCGTGGTCTCTGTGCATCACACATATGGGCGAATAATAAGCAAGACTTACCGGAGGTGGGTAGGCTCGCTGCTGATGCTGCCGACTCATTGGCAAATTGAGGAGAGGACTGCCCTACCAAAGGAGGAGTCCTGTCGAGCTCTTACATCGAGACGATAATGCTTGACAAACGTTGAAGCATTAGACCATGTGGCAGCCTTGCAGAGATCAGTCAGGGACGCTCCATGGAGCAAAGCTGAAGACGTAGCCTGCGCTCGAGCAGAATGTGCCGTCATATGAAAGGGGATGTCCCGCTTTGCTATCTGGTAGGCCAGCTTAATTGTTTCCACAACCCATTTGGATAAACGTTGTGTAGAGACAGGAAGCCCTTTAGATGGTCCCCCATAACAAACAAATAACTTTCGAGACTTCCTAAAACTCTCTGTTCTCGACTTATAAAAGGCCAGTGTCCTCCGTACATCTAAAGCATGTAATGCTGACGATAAACGGTCTGGCGAGGGCTTAAAGAACGTGGGCAAAACAATGTCTTGACTCATGTGGAATACTGAAGAAACTTTAGGAATAAACATTGGGTCAGGCCTCAGCACTACTTTGTCCCGAAAGAATTGTAAGTAGGGCGGGTCTACTAGTAACGCTGCCAATTCAGAAACACGTCTAGCGGACGTGATCGCAACTAGAAAAACAGTTTTAAGTGTTAACAGCCGAATGTCTGTCGTGGCTAAAGGCTCAAAGGGCTTTGACGTAAGAGCGGTGAGAACCACTGAGAGACTCCACTGAGGCACTATGGGGCGGACAGTGGGGAACAAATTATTCAAACCTCTTAAAAAAGTTCTCGTCATAGGATGCGTAAATACTGAAAAACCGTCGACTAACCCATGGTTAGCCGCAATAGCCGACAGATACACACGAATCGATGCTGGCTTCAGTCCGAGCGAGTGCAACGAATACAGGAAGGAGACGATGTTAGGTAAGTCTGCCGCACCTGGATCAAAAGTATGAAGCGCTGCATACTGTTGGAAACGCTTCCACTTTCTATTGTATGAAAGTCTTGTAAAGGGCTTACGTGCCGCCTCTAAGATACGTTTTACCCCATCTGATAAGGCAAGGTCCTTCCAGGACGCTGGATTCTCCACGCTACTAGATGTAGAGTGTAGACGTCCGGATGCAGGATTCTCCCGCTCTCCCGAGACAGGAGGTCGGGAACCCGAGGCAGATGCCAAATCTCTGATTTCGCCAGTCTGAGTAGCGACGTGAACCATGGCTGTCTTGGCCACCATGGTGCTATCATTATTGCGTCCGAATGGTTGCGCCTGATGTTGGCCACTACCCATGAAAGCAGTGGAAACGGCGGGAAGATATACAGCAGCCCCTTCGACCAGTCCCATTGACTTGCATCCCCCAACGATGCAGCTCCTACGCCTGCTCTGGAGCAGTACGCTGGACATACTGCATTGGCAGCTGTTGCAAATAAATCGACGTCTGGGTTTCCCCAACGAACGAATAGTTGGCTTAGTATCCGAGGAGAGAGCTCCCACTCGTGGACGGTGCTGAAATGTCTGCTTAGGTCGTCCGCTACGGTATTGGTCTTTCCCGCCACGTGCAGTGCTGTGAGCCGCATATTGTGAGAAATGACCCACTGCAGAACGTCCATTACGATGTGAAGCAGTCGGTACGATCGTGTTCCGCCCTCTTTGTTTAAATACCATACTACTGTGGTATTGTCCGTTAGTATTCGGACATGGTGTCCCTGTAGGTGAGGTGCGAAAGCTTGTAGGGCCTTCTTGACTGCTAGAAGTTCTAATATGTTTATATGAAGGCGAGATTCTGAAGGTAACCACCTTCCTTGCGTCACCAGGTCGCCGTAATGGGCACCCCACCCCATCAGCGACGCATCAGTTGTTACTGTGCGAGATGGTTCCCGTGTGACAAAAGGCATTCCTCGAGTCAGATTGCAGACGTCCGTCCACCATCGGAGGGAGCTTCTGACAGGTAGCGGAACGGTAAGTATTAATCTGTGTGGGTTTTGAAGAGGGGAGTAATGCCTGAGCAAGAATTGCTGGAGAGGTCGCATGCGAAGTCGTGCCCACCTTACGACAAACACACTCGCCGCCATCAACCCTAGAAGTCTTAAAATCTGAAATGCCGAGATCCGGCTTTGCGATATCTGTTTTGCAGCAAGCTGCCGCAGGGTCGTTGCTCTGTCCTCTGGGAGGAACGCCCTTCCCACAGTTGAGTCTAGGGTTACCCCTATGAACTGTATTCGTCGCGATGGGTCTGTGATGGATTTTTCGTAATTTATCTGCAGCCCAAGCGATGAGAGAAGAGTGATAACCTCGTGGACGTCGGTCAGCGCCTGGCTTCTGGAGGTGGAAACAATGAGCCAATCGTCCAGGTAAGGATATACCTCGATGTTGTTTGATCGAAGGTGCGCGCAAACCGCTGACATGCACTTTGTGAACACTCTTGGTGCAGACTTTAGTCCGAAGGGAAGTACGGTGAATTGATACGCCTGACTTCCTATAAGAAACCTGAGGTAGTGCCGATGTGAAGGGTGAATAGCGATGTGGAAGTAGGCATCCTTCAGGTCTATTAATGTGAACCAGTCGCCCTTTCTCAACAAGGGAAGAATCGCTGCCAGGGTAATCATGCGAAACTTTCTGGGACGTATAAACTTGTTTAAATTTCTGAGATCCATAATGGGGCGGAGTCCCCCGTCCCTTTTTGGTACCGTAAAATACCGGGAGTAGAACCCGGGTCGTAGATGGTGCATCCGCACCCTCGTGATAGCTCGCTTGCGAAGCAGATTGGCGGTTTCCTGCAACAGAGCCAATGATGGCTGCGTGGTATTTATGGTACCAAGTGGAGGGAGGACTTCGAATTCCAATTTGTAACCTTCTGCGACGATGGTCAACACCCAAGCATCTGATGTTATCGACGCCCAGGTCTGCAGAAAGGCCTGTAGTCTGTTTGATGGATTGTGGAGCGTTGAAGGTACCAAGTCAAAGACGACGCTTTTGTGATGATGACTGTTTACTGCGTTGTTGGAAACAAGGTGCTGCCTTACGCTGCTGATACGACTGAGCTGAGGCCGGCTGATAACGCTGTCCTCTATCTTGCAGCTGCTGATGCTTGTATGGTACCGGTCTGTACCATTTGCGTCTATACGGTTGTTGATTTTGTTGAAACCCCATCTTTTTCGCTGTCATCCGGGCCTTGTGCAGGGTATCCATCGCAGCGTCCGTTTCAGAGTTGAATAGACCCTCCCCATCAAAAGGAAGGTCCTCAATACGGTTTTTTGTTTCTTGTGGTAGCGCAGCTGAGCGCAGCCATGCGTGACGGCGCAAAGCCACTGCTCCTACCATTGCTTTCGAAACACAGTCTGTCAGATGTCGTGCCGTCGTGAGCTCTTGTTTTGATAACCTTACGGCCTCTGATTGAAAAACGCGAGCAAGCTCACGCTGGTCGTCGGGAAGATAGTCCGTCAACGATGAGATCTTCTCCCATAAAAATAATTGATACCGCGCCATCAACGCCATATAGTTGGTTACTTTAATGCCTAGTGATGTAGATGCGTAAATGCGGCGTCCATATGAATCCAATTTTCGACCTTCCTTGTCCGTAGGCGCCGAGTGTGTGCGCCCAGATCTGCTCTGTGCTGCCTCTACCACCACCGAATTTGGCTTAGGGTGTTGAAATAGGAAAGGCGCCTGTGCTTGCTTAACTTTGTATATTGCATCCAACCGTTTTGAAGTTGGACCTACAGTGGCAGGGCGCTCCCAAGACTGCTTCAATGTTTTTAAGAGAGCCTTAACCATTGGCATGGTTAATTGTGGCGATGGTTCTGCATACATAACATCGTAGATGCCATCGTCGGAGTCATCCACCGGTTGTTGACATTCTACGTTGAGCGACTGGGCAAGACGCAACATCTGCTCTGAGAAGCTGCCCATCTCCATTGTCGGCGACGCTCTGTCCTCAGTACCGACCGTTTCCGACGGAGAAGGCTCTGAGGGTCGCGGTGATGGAGGTGAAGACGAGTCAGAAGCATAGTCTTCAGAAGACTGTGATGGCTGTCGATGTCGAGCAACTGACGATACTGATGCTCGATGTCGAGGTAGTGGTGTCGCTGGAGTCGACTGCTCTCGACACCGAAGGTCCTGCCGGAGTAACGAGGCTGTTCGCCGCGGAGGCACTGGTGGGGGAGACTGCTGAGGAGATAGTACTTCTCTGAGTCGACGCCCTGTGTACGGGTCAAATAGATACTCAGATCGCCGTTCCCAATCTCGGGATCTCGATCGCGAGCTCGACCTCGATATCGAAGATCGGCGGCCTGTGCGCTGCGCTCGGCGCCGATGGCCTTCCCCGCGATGAGACGTCCGCGGTGATTCCCGTGGAGGCGACCTTTCGGTATCGGAGGGAATGTATACAAGATCCGGGGACGGGATCGAGTGAGCTGGAGACAAGTGTACTGGGTGAGGCTCCAGCGGAGTTGGCGGCGTGCGTATCATGGACGATACCGAAGAAGCGCCCTTCTTCGAAGCCGACGCTGCTGGCGAAACTTCAGGCCTTTGTGATGACTGCGAGGCAGAGCCTATGGAGCGTGGCCGGTGCTTCGACGCCGAGGATTGCATTGGTACCGAAGCTGATTTATGTACCATCGCTACCACTTTGACCGTGGTAGGTGGTACCGACGCAGGCCGCGAAGCTGATTTCTTCGCTGTCGATGTCTTCGAAGACGGTTGCGTCTTCGCTGTCGACGTGTACCCTTTCGACGATTTAGACTTTTTTGTCTTTTTTGCCGGAGGCGGAGATGATGAGGGTGAAAACCCTGATAAAGATGCCGGTGCCTCTGCCTGAGCTTGGGGCGATACCGGAGATGCTGGGATCGAGAGGCTTTTGCTCTCCCCAGAAACCGCTTCCTGCATGACTGGCCGGGGTCGATCCACAGCGGAGAGAGCCTTCGACCACAAAAGGCTACGGAGCCGGTCGGCCCTATTCCTCCGAGTTTGTTTGGAGAAGCGCATGCAATGCGTGCAGGAGTCTACAATATGAGTTTCACCCAGGCAAACAAGACAAAGCGAATGGCCGTCGTTAAGGGCAATTTTCGCCCTGCACCGGGAGCAACGCCTAAAAAGAGCGGTTTGCGCCATAAGATGGCGAACCGCGCTGTGAAAACAGCCACTCCGTGAATAAGGAAAAATTAACTAACTATATAATACTATATCTATATTTATTTATTTATTTATTTATTTTTTTTTACTAAGAACAAGAAACGAATAAACAATAAACAAACAAACAACCCTATCTAACTAACTATTCTTCTTTTTGAACAGAAAACTGATCCACAGACCAGACGAAGTCTCCCGCGAGGCTATCAGCGAAGCGGTCGAAGAAGAACTGAGGTAAGTTGGAGCGGGAACCCTGAGCATGCGCGATAGGACGGTGGGGGGGGAGGGGTTCCCGCCAAAACTCTATCTAGCTATTGAAGTTTCCCGGAAGTAGGCTCGGCGTCGGCGCGAGCCCATATGTGTGATGCACAGAGACCACGAAGAAGAACTAGCAGATTTCATCTTCACCAGCAACAGGTCTTTTGCAAAGCTAAATGGGTCTTAATTGCCTATTCAAACGAAGCCACCCTCAAATATATTAGAACAAGAAACAATATATTACTGCAGAGAAAAATTATTTCCCCCCAGCTGCTGTGTGGATTGCAGCTAAACACAAAGGGAACAGGGGACACCTGAGGGTGGTGGTGGTGGCGGCAGATGACATCCCTGCTAATAAAAAGTACCGTTGCTGTGAGCCCTGTCAGCTATGACTCCACTATACCACTGGGCAAACTGCCTGCCTTGCTGCTATTATGGGAGAAGGCGTATTTGGCCGACACAATGATTTTTAAAAGGAAGGAGGCTTAGATCTTTGGCTTTTATCCCATAGAGGGCTTTTATCACACGAAGGAACTTTCCTGACAGACAAGTGTAATCTGTTAAACAGTCCAACACATCATGATTATTAGAAAAGCCTTTCGAACGCACTTGACTGGTGGGATGGCAGAAAAATGAAGTTGTGGTGGAGTATTTGGCAGACATCTGACCGGCACAGTCGCACTAACCCTGGTGAGGGACTTCAAGCAGTGACAGCCCCAAAAGTTGCGATATGGCTATTTCTCTTGCAACCCTATTAAATAATAGAATACAATTGTTTAGCATTTCAATTTATGGGGGGGAGGGAAATGAACAAAAGCATGAAAACCTTCTTGGTGGCTGCCCCCCCGGGCTCTGGAACTAAACTGGCTCCCTCCGTGGTGTGCTTTCGGAGGCAGGCGAAAACTTTTCCGTTTCGGCAGACCTTTGGGGAGTAGTCTGGACCTATGCTGATGCATTTATATATTGGATGTTTTTAACGATTCGTAATTTAAATGCTTTTAAATGTTTGAAATATGTTAATATTGTATCATGTTTAATTATATATTTTTTATTTTTGTATATCTCTATCAGTTTTAACTGTACGTGTTTTAATTTGTAAAGCCACCTTGAGTCCCAGTATTGGGAAAATGCAGGATAATAATAATAATAATAATAATAATAATAATAAATTATAATTACAATTATAATAAAAGAATATGGAGTAACACCATAATTCCAGTTACTTTGATGTGAATCACATGATCAAAACTGCACATTTTGATGTGGTTTAGGGGTATGCTTCAAATGCAGACTGACACAAGTACAGAATTCATAAATGAATGAATCAGGATGTCACATCCTCACCACTCTTTCCTTGTTCCTCACTTTGACAGTTGGCCTACACAAAAGATAATTGCTTCCCTGGTAAGGTGTGTGCTTCTTATTCATGAAATAATTTTAAACAACAACACATTATCAAGTTGCAGTTCTCTACTGAGACAGGCATAAGAAGCCCTCACAACGAAGTCCAATATGACCACAGCTGTAAATGCCCTATGTTGGCAAAAAACAGCATCAGTGTTCTGTGCCCAGGTAACGAAGCGGAAAGGTATCTGTATATATCACATATATCTAGCAAATATGCATATATTAGGCATGCACAAGCCTTGGGACTTGGACTTCTGAATCCGAAGCCCAGAGGCCATTTTATGATGGATCCATCATAAAATGGCCTCCAGGCTTCGGATTCGGAAGTCCAAGGCCCGAAGCTTGCGAATGCCTAGCATATATATATTCTCCTTGCTGTCTGGCAAATGTGCTGCGGCCTTAAGAAGATGAACTGGGATTTTCCTGATACCACCAGAGCTATCCTGCAGCAGAAGTACCTGAAGGCCGTAGCAGATTCTCAGTCTCTAGGTCAGGTGTAGGCAACCATTCAGGACCTGTGTGCACATTTGGCAATTTGAGAAACCGTTCTGGGTACCAGCACAAAATGCCTGCCACTGGAGGCATGGCTGGTCACTAAGGACAAATAATCTGCTTAAAAGTTTGGGTACAGGGCAGAGATGGGCTCTGAGCCCCTACGTACTAAATAACTCATGTGAACCCACAGCACCAACAGAAACCTATTTAACAGAAGGAAAACTCTTTCTCTCTCTCTGCCAGCCAGCTCATTCATATATTTATATATACACCTATATCCCTCTCTTCTCACTGCAAGCACATGAAAAACCACACTCACACTTCTTTCAGGGTCCATCAAAAATCCCTCCCAATCCTTCTCTCTTCCTTCTCTCTCTTTCAAGCACATCTATAACCATACATACATATAAGGTGTGTGAAAGGTCTTAGCACATAGTGATGAGAATGCCTTGCACCAGGAACTGGAAGCTTCTAAAAGGCCCAATCAGGATCCAGGTCATATCAGACACAGGACCTGGATGGGGTGGCATTGAGGTGAATATAGAACTACAGGGGATAGACTCTTCATATCCAGTGTTCAAACTCTGGCTACTGTAACTACAGTAATGATTGTGCCCTTCCTGAACTGCATCAATCTGCACTTGAACAGCAGAATCCATAATAAGAATCGGATGCTCAAAAGACAACAGACACAATCCTATTTGCCTGGATTTATTTAGTTCTTTCAGAAACTCACTTAAGCAATCACCTCGCTTTTAGCTGTTGGATCAAATGTAACTGAATTTGATCTAATAGCTACTACACAGTAACCTCAACAGAGCAGCCCTTTTGAGATACTGAAAGATGTGAGAATAAATTTACTGCCAGGAAAGCCTCGACATCATTAGAAAGAAAGGACAATTAATCAGGGAGCATTCGTTGATTAATCTCCTCATTAAAGTTACAGCCATACACAAACCATGTTGTCAACCGATCCTTACCTATTACTTTTCCTAGAAAGAGTGACTTCAGTGAGCTGAACTGAAGGCTTGATGGTCCTGGCAGGGTGTGTGTTTCTGGAGGATAGTGGTCCAGCTGGGAAAAAACCCACAAAAACATCAAAGCCAGGCTTTTAGAAGAGTTCACATACAATGCTATTGAACTGGGTCTTCCCTGAGGAGTTTACGCCACTGTATAGAGACCTTGGCTTTTGGATGCTCTTATTTCACCCCGGTTAGCACCATTGAGAACCAAGGTCAAGAAACTATGAAGGCTTCAAAAGAGGGTGTCGCAGTCTCAAACCCCCTTCAGTTCACATATTCAGTAAAATGCTTGTTGACTTTTAGGCGTCCACTCAGTGAGTAACAGAACTGACAAATGAAGGGAATTTGTGTAATTGAGTTGAACAGACTGCAAAACTGCTCAAATTTGACCCATTCAAATTTGAGGTAATAAATCAATATGACAAAGTGCCACATTTTGTTATTGTGTATGCACGTGTGTATGTGTGGGAAGAATTTTGGGTTTGGGCTTTCAATTCAAATTTGGGTTTTGAGAAGAAATTCAAGGTTTGGACTCCACCAACTCTGGCTTTTGTCCATTCATTCCCCCCCCCCCCCCCAATCTTTTGATCATGTCCAAATATAACATTCCTGAGTATATGAAATCCACTGAATCCTGACCCATAATTTCTTGCAGCATTAATTTGTTCAGAATAATCCTGAAGTGTGACAACTGAAAACAACAAAACAGAAGGAACTCATCAGATAATTGTCTACGTTTGACACAGCATTGTAACACAAGAGTATCTTACTTGGAGGAGAGTTTCAAAGCCAAAATGAATTTCGGCATGCTTTGGAGAGTGGTTATGGCCAAATGGAAAGGCTCTCGCAGTTCCTTATTAATTTTGCTGTATAACTAACTCAAACTCTATATCAGGAATGGGCAGAAGGCAGATCTCCAGATGGACCTCAACTCCCAGAAATCCCTACCAGCATGGCCAGTAGTCAGGAATGCTGGGAGCAGAAGTTAAAACATCTGGAGATAGACTTTCTGCCCAACCCTGCTCTATATAACAGAATACTAGCTGATTTCCATACTTCCATTTTACGCTTACATTCACTCCCCTAGTAATCATTTATACCAGCTTTACCAAACCTAATGATATCCAGATGTGTTAAACTCCCAGAATTTCCCAGCCAGCATGGGCTAATAACGTTAATGGTTAACAGCATCACACTGAATCGACAATAAAAGCTAACTGGCAACCAAGTAGTTTCTTAAGCTAAAGTTTAAACATTTAAAGGTGTTTTCAGATGTCTAAAAAGACAATATGTGGGAAACTAATGCAGGCGATGTCTGAACTGCTGAACAGTGAGACAGGAATAGGATTCTTTCTAAAAATTAAGATGTGGTGCCATCTAGTGGCTATCAGGGAGTAAGTCATTAGAAGGGGAAGATTTGTAGTCCTCCCATAAAGCATGGAATAACTCACTCTGATAAATATATTGCATTCCTAACAATGCAAATATACGAGGATGTGTTGTTTGCAAAAATATTACATTTTAACAATGTTGCAAATAATAAGAAAATTAATGATGCTATGAATGGATGGATACTCAAGTATAGTTTGATTTTTTAAGGCATAATTGTTAATAGGAATAAATTAGAGTTTATTGATTACAGAAATAAATCAGCCAAAATTAAGCACTTTTTATTTGAATTCATTATAATGGGGAATATAAAGGATATGATGTACTCTACCATTGAAATTAACGAACAGTGTTAAACTCTGGCTGGACTGTGATGTTTGGCAGGAACTTTTCATTAGAGCGCAATTCCATGCATGTTCAGACAGAAAAAAATGCCCTAAAACAACTGCATGGATGGATGGAGAATGTTGGAAGTTGTAGGGCTTTTTTTCTATCTAAACATGCATAGGGTTGCATACTTAATTGCTTTGAGTTAAAGAGCAGGAAATTCAGTTCTATTCCAAAAGTGACATCTACACAACTCAAGGGTCTCTCTGCAAGTTATTCCTGTGTTTAACAGTCGTATAGGAAAAGTTTATACAGATCTTATTTCTACATGACTTCTTAAATAAGAAATAGCTCCTTCCAGTGATTCAAGGGGAGTTCAGCAGTGCCGGGTCTGTCTTGGAGGCACTAAGTAATTCGTATTGGTACTAACCCTTCCCACATGATGTCTTCAGACATGGAAATGACTTTCAAGCAGAAACCCTTGTAGCAACAAAACAGATCAAGGAACATGAAATTCCAATCTTTAAGACAGGGGTGTGGCTCTCCAGATGTTTTGGCCTGCAACTTCCATTATCATTTACCATTGATTATGCTGGCAAGGGCTGATGGGAAGTGTAGGCCAAAATTTCTGGAGGCTATAAGTTGCCCTCCCCTTGTTGTGAGAATAATAAAAACTGTTAAATACAAAAGAAAAGAAAGAAGAACCATAGTGATGGATCGAACCAAGGCGGCATCTCCAGCACTCGCTAGATTCTGAGTGCCCATCTCCTTTGAGCGCTCACAAAACTGGAGCACTGCATGGGTCTCTTGTTCTGGTTTTAATCTTTGAAATAAAACCATCTGCTCCCATGGAAGAGGTAACAACTGCAGATATCCCTCTTTCTATGTTGTCCCTAGCATCTAGTATCTAGAGATACATTGCTTCTGGACTAATCTAGCTATTCAAATATTAACCTAATATGAACCGTTCTTTTGGGGGGAACTTAAAACCCAAGGGGAAGCCCAATCGTACAATATTTATAAAAAATTAAAATCAAGCCCAAGAACAATAACAACCCCACTATACAGCAAGTGTAAAAGACTGAAGCCATTAAAAAAATCTGCTATAGTGCGGAACAGGGAGTCTTCATTCCTGTCTTTGATATTCAATTACATCATGATGCAATGCTAAAGGCAGGGCAACTCCTACCAAAGGGTGTTCTTTGCTTTATAAAATAATTTGGTTGGAGTCAGATAATAGGCCATCTATTGACCAGTGTTGTAACACCTTTCAAAATCCGTCCCTCTTTCTCTTGCCAAAGGGGGTGAGAGGAAATGAGTGTCTCATTTGTATTTGATACATAGATGGCTCAGGTTTCACTTTCTGCCTGCATTCTGCTTTTGAATTTCATGTTTCCCTAGTATTAAAACGCACCATCCCTAGTATAAATGCTACCATTGTAACCACGACCGGCGTCCGGTGTAGACACTCTTCACCATTGCAACCTGCTTGTTCATCTGCCTCTTGGAGCGTCATCACACGGGAGGTTTAATGCACATCTGCCACAACTTTTATCCACTTTTTCAGCGCTGGACTGGCATGACGTCATCCCTGTCGCGCTGTTCTCTCACCCTGAATGAGTCCAGCCCTGAAAAAGTGGATCAAAGTCACGGCAGATGGGCATTAAACCTCCCGTGATGACGCTCCGCTGGTAATAAGATGCCAGTGCTCACCTGCTCATTGGGTCTCTGCCTGTCAAGCAAGCAAGTAGTAGCAATGATGAAAAACAGGGAGGAGCAATAGCAGAGAGACAATGGAGATAAGAAGGTAAACTCACAGAGGGAGGGGGCCCATTGAAAGTGTCTTGCCAAAGAGCCCTCAAACACCTGAAGCTGGCACTGATCATAACCTTTGTAACAACCACTGCTACACATTTACCTGGATAGTCATCGCCTTTCCTGTTCGTGTGATGTTAACACTGTGCGGTTGTCCATTTGATACATTCCTGTGATCTACCTTGATATTATATGGCTCTTTCACACTTCCAAGGTTGTATCGAATCTGTAAGTTTCCTACACAAAGGAACATTCAACGATTTCATTATTTTTTCCCTAGATTTCCCCGCCTCATTCCTTAGCTTTCACATCCTGTCACCATGATATTATGTTGTATTAAGTTGAATTTCAAGGTCTGTTTCACACATTCCAGAGGCAAACCCACGTTTACCACCAAGTGTTCACCCAATCGGGAGCTGTGGCCATTCATGGCTCTCTGAGTGCTGTACCTGTATGTTACCTGTTCTCATATTCACATTTTTTGCCTCATTAACACTTTTAGCTGTACACTTGGGCTTGAAGCAGACATTATTTTATGTTTTTTTTTTCATTTTTACTCTAGAGTAGGCACAAGGAACCCATTTCAGATCAGGACCCTGGGGTGGGGTGGGGAAGAGGGTTTTTTCAATTTTGGATTGGGACCCTGTGCCTACTCTAGAGCAGAAATTTGCAACAGATGTAGCTGCTAGAAACAGATTTAAAGTAATGTCTGTTTACCTGAAGATGTAATGTGTGTGGTTTAAGGAGGAACTTGTAGAGAGCAAGATGGGAGTGGTTTAGTTCATGCATCGGAAGTAGATGAGAGACGAACATCTCAGCAACAAGGCAGTTGCAAATCTCTATATCCCCAAATGGGCAGCGCTTATGATTGAAATAATTTTAAGCAATAACCTACTTTCTTTATAATTTATTTATTTAGTTAATGCATTTCTTAGCCACATTTCAATACTGCAATCTTCCTAAGGCAGCTTCCAATACAAAACGTACACTTCCATATCAATAAGAAAAGTTCATTAAAACATAAATCAATTTTAAACACTTTTAAGAATGAACCAATTAAAATAAGTCAAATCCAAAACTTAACCAACACAAATAACATACATAATAATAAAAAAATCCTTTCAATTAAAAGCCAAAGAAAACAAATAAGTTTTTAAAACCCTCTTAAAAACAACAAAAGTTGGAGCCAGGCATAAATCTCTCAGGAACAGATGTCATTGAGCATGGGACACCCCTGTGAAAGCCTTATCTTTAGTGCCGGTTAACCTTATAGATCTTAATTGTGGGCCCGTGAGTAGGGCCTCTAATGATGATTTCAATGCATGGGCAGGCACATAAGGATATAGGCAGTACTTCAAATAACCTGGGCCCAAGCCATTTAATGCTTTAAAATTCAAAAACAGCACTTTGAATGGGCCCGGGAAATACACTGGCAACCAGTGTAGGTGGAATTAATAGGTGGAAAACAGATGCAGAGCTGCATGTCATCCACATATTGATGAACCTGCAACCCAAACCTCTGGATGATTTTCCCCAAGCGCTTTCATGTAGATCAGGAGTGGTGAACATGGGAAGAAGCTGGCTGGCTGACTGGCTGGGGAAACCCTGCATCTAGCCTGGAGGTTCCCATGGCTGATGTAAAAGTTAAATAGCATGGCGGACAGAATAGAAAACTGCTGCATCCCACAGGCCAAAGGCCACAGAAGAGAGCAGAAATTCCCTAGCGCTGCATTCTAAGATGGACTCAGACCCCCTCTAGAAGGATTCGCTTTGGCGCCTGGCTGCCCGATTATGCGCTTATTTGCAGAAGCGCATTTACTCCTAATACCTCTGTACGAGAGGTGGCGAAGCGCATTAAGGGACGACCGAAACACGCTTTAAACTTGTTGACATGCAGAGAATTGCATGTTTACACGGCGGTAAGGCGCTTTAACTGCCGCCGCAAATAAAAACTCGCGGTTTAACGTGCATTCGATAATGCGCATAATCGGATGTTTAAAGCGCCTCAGACCCCAATTTGCGTTTCTCTCTTGTAGAGGTAAAAATTTTAATCAGCCTTGAAAGAGCTTTAAACCTCTCTTGTAGAGGCACCCTCATCTGGTAGGATCAGAGCCACCACAATACTGTGCTGTGCACCCCCTAAACCCAAACTAGTGAGGCAATCCCAAAGGATGTGTGGTTGATGGCATTGAAAGCCACTGAGCGGTCCAGGTGAATGTACGTGTTGCATCCCCCTGTCCGTCAGGTACCAAGGCATTTTTAGTATTCCGAACTAGTGCTAAACCTGGCTTGGAATGAAGTTGTTTAGCACCTAGTATCCCTAGTAACTGGTGGAGAGGTACCTTCCAGGTGCTCCGTGGCACTGGTTTAGAAACTGCTTTGGACAAGCCAATGCATATGACAAATTCTCACATAAGGAAAGCAAAGACAAATCACTTACCAGAGGGATTCACCAGCACCACCATGTAGTCCTGGGAGTAAGAACTGATGTACAGAAGGATACAGGGGGCTTTGTTAGTGCTGAAGCTAAAACTGAGCTCTTCTTTATTCAGGCTTCGATCTGAAGCAGTGTTCTCTGGTTCTTTTGAGCTCAAGAGAGTTCTGCTACCTGAGTCCTTCACATTATTTGGTGCTGATGAAAAATTATACCGGAGCCACATCCCCTCTTCAAAAAATGCTCCAACATCTGGGGGAATGGAACAGAAAGATGAAGTGAATTACATCCTTTGATGGGCATGTTCAATTATGATAATGGTCTTTTATCAGCTGCTTTTTCTTTCCGATATACTTGACCCGGACCTCTAAGCTTGTTAAAATAATAGGCTGGTTCAGGGATAATGTTCCAGAGGTTAGCTCAAGACCTCAGTCATGCTTAGATTAAACACATTTAAATAAATGGTATGCACTAAGCATGACTAGCCATCCTGATTCCTTGCAATGTAGGGTGGGAAATAAATAAATAAAATATTAATTAGAAGTCTGGATCCAACACCAGGTTTTATAAACCATGGTTAAATGAATGTTTGATCTGTGCGCTCTTCCCCTTACTCCAGCTTACATGCACATCATACTCTGGCTTGATATCCTGGTTAGTAAACTGACATTAAATCAGAGTGTTTTGGATGAAATGGGGAACTCTGCTTTAAACAAACCACAATCTCTGTGGTTTAGGAAGCTGGGAGCGTTGTGTCCCCACTGGTCTAATGGCTGTCAACCTGGGAGTCAACACCTATCCTCCAACAGGTCTATAATATTGGTACATGGGATTTAGCTGTGGCCTCCCATCAGCCAAACAGTCCTCATTAGTATCAGGCTTTGGATGAATTTTACTGTATTTAACAAAGCATAAACGACAAATGCTGAATAAAGAAAATGTGAAAAGTCTGGCAACATCATTTTAATGAGGCTTCTTCACAATGTTTTGTTAAATTCAACACTATGACATTTTTTATTATGACTTGCTGTTATCCCATTTCAGTTTTTCAGAAAATTGAATTAATGTGTTTAGAAGTGTTCCCCGTGGAGTCCCATAAAACAACTGTTCATCCTTTCTTTTCAAAGATCTCGGCGACAGATTTATAGCTGTCATTCCATAGCAGAATCAGTAAATCTCCTCCAAAATACTAACATGAAAAGCAATTCCGTTTTACACCTTTCTTCTTTGTTAGATCCAATGTTGTCACTTTTGATTGATAATGAAAATCTCAAACTTGCACGCGGATACTACCAAGCATGAGCCACACTACTTTGGGTTTGATCCTACTTTATGTTTCAATAGTATTTTGCCCATAAAATGGCACTTCTCATAGCGCAACTGGCTTGTTATGGATTGCTTCCATGCACAGGCCTTTCAAGTGGTTCTCTTGCCAGGCAATTTAGTGTCCATGATTGTATAAATACATCCTCCCGTTATTTTTTTGGACTGAGGCGTTCATTAAGGCTATCAATCAACCAAAGTCATTAATTGATTAATTATGTACGTTTTAATCGTTGATCATTTATTGATCGATTGTATTTCTAATGCACCCAATAACAAAAATTCTCTGAGCGGATTACAAATGGTTGAAATAAAATACACTGCAAATGATTAAAAGAATAAAATACACTACAACTGACTGGAAGAATAAAACAAAATACAAATGCTTAAAACAATAAAATACAATACATTGAAAAATAACAAAGAATATATAAAAACGGCCATAAAATCTAAAAGCCAAGTCTTTAAAATGGCTGGGAGAAAAGAAAGGAGTTTTCCTGATACTGAAAAAACAACAGTGTAGGCACACCCTCCTTATGGATGACATTGTATAAACAGGGTGCAACTAATTAATCAAGTTTGGATGGGCACGCCCCCTTGGGGGCTGGACATATTGCTGGGCATGCCCCTTGGGGACGGCCATATTGGTGGGCACGCCCCCTTGGGACAGCCATATTGTCTTCCTTTTTGGTTTCCAAAATATGGTCACCCTAATCAAGTAATATTGGAATCGCTTTACATATCACCAAACCCTCAAAATAGATGCCTTTTGAGGATAATGAAAAAGTTTGAGATAAATTTTAATAAGCAAAAACTGCCCTTCATTGTTAGAAAGGCCATCTTTAATATTTTAATTCCATTGCAGTCAAGGCTGGTGTCAAGGGTAGCCATGGTTGGGCCTCTGTTGAGGGACTGCACCCCAGCAGGGGCCCACTGGCAAGAGCCCCATGGAGTTGCTCCTCCTCTTCACTATTACAACCTGTTTGTTTACCTGACTCTCCCTCTCTCTCTCTGGTTCAGAAAGTGGTGGTAGTGGTGGTGGTGGTGAGGAGCCAATGCCACTGCCTCCTTGTTTATCGGCTCTCTGCTGTCAAGTAAACAGGTGGTAGCAATGAGAAAGAAGATGGGGAGCAACATGAGCAATAGCAGTGGGAGAGACAAGAAGGGAGACTCACTGTGGGAGGGGGTCTATGGAGGGTGTCCTGTTCAAGAACCCTCAAAAACCTAGAGCTGGTACTGATGAAACACAGTGTTTATGTGGATTGTGTAAGTAAATCAGGGGTGTAGAGCTTTAGGCCCTCTTGGAGTCCCAATTTTGCCCTCCAGGATTCCCCAGGTGGCTACTCTCTCTTCCCTAGGCCCAACTTATTTTCCCTGATCACTGATCATTGGGTGGCTTCATGGCTTTTGTTTGTAGTCCCCCCCCCCATTCGAAAAGCTGAAATGCCTTTCACAATGCCTAGTTACAGGCAGCAAGAGGTTTAAGCTACAATATGCTGGAATTTGAGGTATTTTGGCTTCACCCCTTTTGCCTTCAGCTCCACCCATCACTAGAATGCACAGCCCCCAGCAGCTCCTCTGAAATTCGTCCCTAGGAGCCTATCTACACTGCTTTAAAACTGCTTTAATAACCGGTTTAAAACTGCTATAAACCATTTTAAAGCAGTAGTGTAGATAGGCTCTCAGGTTGAAACAACCCTGACAAAAACTAGCATGAAGTAATTTGAACTAGATATTACGGCGCAGGAATTCAACATCAGGCTGACATTTTGGTAATAACACTCTGGGTGTTTTTTAAAAAAATACTGTTTAGTTCCTAATGGAATGACTTATTTTGTATATCGAAAACACTAGATTTCCTTGTATATATAATTGTATTGTACCAGAGCTGCATAATAAGCAGAAAGTGCAGATATAGCCCAAATAGGAACAGTTGTCTTGAACAGATAAGCAAACGGATGCCAAGATTAAAGCGCAGCTCATTGCTTTTCAGATGCAATGCATCCATTGTCACCCTCCTTTTGGAAACATGAAGCTTTTCAAAAGGCCTAGGAGATCTGCCTGTCATAGAAACAGGTTGCCAGGCATGGTGCTGCCCTTTCAAGATAAAAGCTTAAGGGAAACAGAGATGTTAAAATGAGATAGGCTTCCTGTGGAAAGCGAGACATATTTTTAAACTAATTTGCAGTGCAGTCTTGCTCTATTAACAGACGTTGCAAAAACATAAATAAAAGAAAGTTGAACGAACCGTCAGGAGAAGTAAAGGACAAGATCTGTGATGCGTTATATACACTTACATAAAGCATGATGCACAATACCAGTTTGAATAAGGAACAAATCTATATTGTTTGCATTTGGGAAAAAAACAAAGCAAAAAACAGGGCTGCTTCAAACTCACTGGAAAATTGGGCGAAATCAAGTGTCCATATGAAATGTACCTGTAACCACTTAGAAAAAAAGATTCTGTTATCTTGCTGAGAATTTGACCTGGTTAGGTGGAAATAAGGATGATAAAATTCTACCCTCCACTTGGCGGGGTGATTGTGGATGGAGATAGAAGGGAGTTCCTCCCCCACCCCCACCCCCGCCGTCATGTGATAGAGGTATTGTTTCTGTTACAACAAACCCATACAGAGCACCTGCATGCGCAAGCTATCCCACCCACTGTAATGGAGGGTGTAGAGTTGCATGTGTGAAGAAAATGGATCTGTGGATCTATGTCTGGTTCAGAATGCCATATGTGCATTGCCATTTCCTTACCCAAAATAAATCACAGGAACTAATAGCTCCAGAGTCGTCTAGACTCTCCTACTATTTATATGGCTCTTTCGCAGGGCTGCCATTTCTACACAGTTTCTCTGAAAAATCCGCCCGTAGATTCTTGGGCAGGTTCTCTCTTCCTCAAGCTAAACTTCATTTTCAGAACAATCACATGGTTCAGCCCTGTTGGAATGAACTACTTCAAATCGTGGATGGGAGATTGAATTTTAATGCTTCCCAGTGTAAGAAAGAACCCGCTTCAAAGAAACTGGGAGAAGACTCTAGCTTAGGTTTCTCCCTGATATACTAATTTTCTATGTGGTGGTAGGTTTTATTTTGTTTTTTTAAGACATGTAGACTTCTGGGATATTTAAACACGCTATCCCCCATCTGCTGCCTGAAGCAGTACAGTCTCAACAGGGCTGTAACACAGTGACCTGGTCCTCGCATAACAAGACGCCACTGTGGGTGAATTTCCCTGCGGGGCTTTTTGTTGTGACAGTGATGGCCACCATTTTGATTATTTGAACCCCAGTGGGGCATGCCATAGCTTATTGTTATGTAAAAATCCAGCAAGGGTGGGTTGTTGGGGTGGTGGACAAGCCACCCAGAGCCCATGGGCTGTTGAAGGGTTATTACATTTATATACCGCCCATTAGCCGAAACTCTCTGGGCAGTTTACAAAAATTAAAAGATTGAACATTAAAAAGTCAATATACAATATACAAAATGTAAAACCATAAAACAGCTGACATTTTAAACATTTTAAACTTTTAAGCCTGGCCAAAAATTCAGATAAAAACCTCAACTTAAGCTGTTAAAATGCCTGGGAGAAAAGTTTTGATCTGGCGCTTAAAAGATAACAGTGTTGGCGCCAGGCGGGCCTCATCGGGGAGATCATTCCATAATTGGGGGGCCACCACAGAGAAGGCCGTCTCCCTTGTTGCCATCCTCCGAGCTTCCCTTGGAGTAGGCACCTGGAGGAGGACCCTAGATATGAAACCCTAGAGATAGCAGCCCCTGAGCCAAGTTCCATCAACATAATATGTGGGCAAAAATATATGGCCCCACATACTCACTTCCATGCAGGCAGTATATCTGGCATGGGAGAAGATAATGTAGTACAAGAATCCTGGTCAGAGGGCTGTCCCATTAAGGTTTGTACTCTTCAGCAAGGGGGTGGAACCTGAGAGGTGTAGTCAGGCTCTTGGAGCATAAAAGAACTCAGTTGAGTCTGAGATTTAATTGGAACAATAGTTTCCTCCCTGGGTTCTATCTGGGGTCCTGAAAGGATTCTTACTGACCTCTCTTGTTTTCAGGAATCCTAATCTCACATATCCTTTTCTTACCTGTCTTCTCCTTCTGCTCCAGTCTGCTTTCTGGATGTGAATCCTCCTAAGCTATCTGTGGGCTCCATTTTACCAAGCAGGATACTAAGACTGCACATAAGAGAAAGGCGTTTCTGTAACCTGCTAGATTTACGGTACCGCTTTGTAGCAGTATTGAAATGCATTGATAACTGTTGGGGCACAATCTACGAGTGTCATTAGAGGGTTCCCCCCCCTGCATTTTCTTACTGTCGCTTTGCCTCCTGCTCCTATCCCACAATAGGGATGAACAGTTTCCTCTGTCTTCACATGGGGAAGAAAGAGGAAGCAAGCCACGACCACGTGGCCCATTCAGCGGCCGTTTTTATCACGCTGCTTCTCCTGCATAGAGCAGGAAATGGCAGCAAGTTTCATCACAGCCAAAAGAACTGGATTTTCAGGGCAGAAAGAGCGGGAGGTGGATTGCATTGTGAAAAGGACCCGCCAAAATCCACGAGTGGCCAGTAACTTGTGTGCGGTAAAACGCTTGTCTGATGACACTCTACATTTCATATACCACTATCATAATGTTATATCCTGCTTTTTATTCCACATTCGTATTTGAGGCTGCCTCTACAAGAGGCATTTAAAGCTCTTTCAAGGCGCATTAAAAAATTTATCTCTACAAGAACGGAGAGCAAATCGGGCGTAGAGGTGCATTTTCTCTCCGATTATGCGCATTATCGAATGCGCGTTAAATAGTGAGTTTTATTTTGCTCTGGCCGTTAAAGCGCATTTTGACTATGGACCCCTCTACAAGGATTCGATTTTGCGCCCAGTTAGGCGATTATGCGCACTATCGCTGAAGCGCATTTATGGCTAATACCTCTGCACGAGAGGCGGCGACAAAAGGCGCCTCCTTCCCCTTCCCTCCTACTAGACTCGCCCGCCGCTCCCCAGCTGGCTGGCTGGTAGGCTGTGGGCAGCAGGCGAGCGCTCCTCCTCCTCCTCGCCTTCCTTTACCCTCTTCTTCTTCCTCCTCCTCCCACCGGGCCCCCTGCCGCGGGTGCCGGGGATCACAGAGACCCCGCCGCCGCGGCCGGCACCGCCACCTCCGCCCCCGCTGCCGCCTTGATTCTGGGAAGCGCCGAGTGCTCACGCCCCATGCAACGCGCGCGGCGGCAAGAGCAGGAGGCGCCCCTCTTGCGAGGAAGGAGTTGCAGGCGGGCGGGCGCCCAGAGACGAAGCAGCCGCGGCAGCAACGGGGAGAGGAAAAGGTGGTGGCGGTAGCGGCGCTGGCAGCGGCGTCCCCTCAGAGCGCAGCGGCAGGATGGGCGAACTGCCTCCTCCTTCTCCGCATCTCCTTCGGCTGCGGTGTCCCCCTTCCCTCCTTCGCCGACGCTAGCCGCGGCCAGGCAGCCCCCTCCTCATGCTGCTCCGGCGAGTGGAAGGGACAGCCGGCGGGCCGAGGGTAGTCGCCCACCTTCCCCACGTGTCTCCGCTTCAGTTCGGCAGCTTGAGCCCACCACGACTCGTGAAGAGTGGCGGCGGCGGCGGCAGCAGTTTCCCGGCAAAATGCGCTTTAATGGACGGAGCAAAATAAAACTCGCTATTTAACGCGCATTCGATAATGCGCACAATCGGGGAGATAACGCGCCTCTACGCCCCATTTGCACTCTGCTGGTGTAGAGGTAAATTTTTTAATGAGACTTCAAAGAGCATTAAACCTCTCTTGTAGAGGCAGCCTATGTGAACAAGCGATTCTCTGCATAATAGTTTAAATCGCGTTTCGGTCGTCCAGTAACGCGTTTCGCCGCCTCTCGTATAGAGGTATTAGGCGTAAATGCGCTTCTGCAAATATGCGTATAATCACCTAACCAGGCATAAAGGTGAATTCTTGTAGATGAGGCCTGACACAAGGTGTAGATCTTGCCCCTACTTCCAAGTCATTTTATGGTTTATTTTATAATACTTTTTCTCTCCCTTATCCAATCCAGTTCTTTATAATGTAGCTTAATAAAACACATTTTTTCCCTGTTGCTGGACATTGAAAGGGTATGCTGTTAATGGATTTCATCCTGTTAGTATCAATGAACATTAGACACTTTTGCAATGATTTTGGTGTTATATAAACATACTGCTGCTGCTGGACATTTAGCAGTTTCATCTTAGAAGACGCAGCATTTGTATCCAACTCCATATAGTTCCATAGCAATTTCAAAATACCTCTGTTCATCTCAAATGAGCCAAAGGATTCTTACAAGCATACCCTAAGATGGACTGCTTGAATTTGGACTCCATTTCTTTGAGCCTTCCCAGCTGACAAACAAGTTATAAAAGAAGTCAGAGTGGTTGCATTGATGCCTGCTGTTTTCACATTTCTCTCTACCATCCACACCAGGGTATATGCTGCTAACTATAAGAATGCTATGGGATTACTATCAGATTGCTGTGAAGGATAGAGAATTAATGGGGGCAGAAGGACTGTCTTAATGGTCAGAGCCAGGGGTGCCAGCCAGATCCTTTGATAGGCAAATGGATTATTTAACAGGCCAGGACAGCCAATGGATGCTTTTTCTATAGCCAAAAACTAGCTGGAACTTTCTTGAGGGTTCTGAATGGGTAGGTGACATATCCTTCCCTTGTAAGGATGATGTAATCTAGAACTCGTGGGAGGAAAAACAGTAGAAACTGTATGTATGTTTGAGACTTTGGGTGGGGTTTGCAGGATCTTTTTCAGTCCTGGTGGCTTAAATAAGCCACTGTGGTTTGTGACACGTGCCAGGTGCCCATGGGTGCCCCTTCTGTACTCCAACCCCTGCTTGTAGGTTGTTGTGTTGTCTGTTAACAAACAACCCAGAATCCATGGGCTGTTTTAGGGTTGTGGGTAGTTTGTTAATCCTGCCAACAACCCATCCATGCCATTTTTGGATGGTACGACAATCAATGAGCAGGGGCTGGGTTACGGAAGGGCACCCATGAGGGCCTGGCACATGCTACAAACCACAGTGGCTTATTCAAGCCTCTGTGACTGAAAATGATTGTGTGAACCAGGTCAATGGTTGCTTCCAGAAGAGGTTTTTGGTGTGTAATCACTGGCTGAATTCGGACAACACGATAGTCAATCGTGGGGTAATAATCAACTTTACAGTTGTTCATCTAGGGGGTACTCCCCACACAACATGGTAATAAATAAACAACTGTGGTGTGGATTAGGATCAGCGCTGAGTTGACTATGGCAGCATTCGGACGACACAATAGTCAATACAACTGACGATTGTTTCCCACCCCCAGTTGCTTATTGTGTCGTCTGAATTCAGCCACTGCCTCATTCACAGAAAAACATTAGTTAAGGAGCTAAGAAATCAGAAATAGCTGCACAGTGCCTGTTGGTTTGTAGTGCTAGGAACTCTCCAGCTGGAAGCCCCCACAAAGAAAGACACTGGCTGAATTCGGACAACACATTAAGCAACTGGGGGGCGGAATCATCAGTTGTGTTGCTTATTGCGTTGTGTGGAGGGTAACACGCCGCTCACAAACCACTGACGGTATGCTATTCTGCCCAAATAAGCAACGGAGAGAAACAACTGGCTTGCAAGTTGTTTAGCTCGAAGCCAATTGTTTAAAGTGTTGTGTGGAGGGGTGAGTGTGTTAATAATGTGCAGTGAGTGGGTTAAAACACAAGCCCATAGAGGCAGGTGGCAAGAGCGATCAAATCTGCGGCTGCCACTCTGCTACAACTGGTGCAACTTGCAGAGGCTGCTGGGATAGAACTGGGAGGACTGAGGGAGGAGGGAGGGTGGGGAGAGGGGCAGGGGCTGTGTCAGTCAAATTCTGGGTTGACTATTAGTCCACTGAATGCTAGCCCCAGCCACCCACAGTTGTGTAGGAATATTTTGTGTGGGGAGTACCCACAAAATAACCAACTGTGAGTTGGCTACTCAACCCACCATTGATTAATGTGTTGTCTGAATGCAGCCTATGTGTTGATGTCAATGCAGCAGCTACCATCACTAGTATATGGCAGCACACAAGGAAGTTGTACAGCCCATAATGATCGGTGAAAGGATGTGGGAGAAAATGAGAGGGTGGGGAGGGAGAAGACTGGAGACAATTCAGCCCAGGTTATTTTTTTTCCGGTCAACCAGCACAATCTGACATCCTGTTATAGCCTAGAAAGAATGATAACAAGTCTTGTGAATCATTTTATTATGCTGAGCAAAATCAAGGGATGACTTCATGAGGCTTGTTGATTGAGAATGGGCGGTAGAAGTATTGAACGTGAAACATGGAATTTCAAATTGCTGGCAGTATTGCAAGTCAGACGCCCCACCTACCTCACACCTGCTGCTACTGAACTGCTGTTATAGTTATTTTAGCAGGAGCCACGTGTCTATAAGTCCGGTGTTTGGGGTTGCTGCATGTTTAACTGATTCTTCTTCTGTACCTTTAACAGCAGCCTGGCATCAATTAAGCATCAATAGCATTTTCAATCACTATTTCCACATCAGCCAAAGCTTCACCTGCTTAATTTTTGTATGCCTAGCTACTCTTAGACGTACAGGAGCAAGGGGAAAAAATGATGCCAACACTTTGCAGAAGAAAGTAAAGGTTTTAATTAAACTGCAAGGTGTTCTTTAATACTGATCCCCAGCTTTGCTGTGTGTTTAGCGTACCAACGCAAGCATTGGCTCTCTTTACTATATATAATTTCTGGGATGTGCGCGCCGTTTGGGTAGTTCAATGGTGGCTCAAACACAAGTGTAGCAGTTATTTGTTCTTCTTAATAGAATGCCAACCCATTAGGCTTTCCTCCTCTGCATAGAATCTTTGAGGTCCTCTATGCAAACAACCAAAGCAAGGCTGCAAAATAAGGTGCAATTATGTCTCGTGTAGGGAACCAGTCAGAAGAGCATCAACTTTCACTGACTTCAGTTAGCCATGAATCACATCCCAGTGAAGTAATGTCTTTCACATAATGGATTTGTTGTACTACATGTTTGGCTAAGAAATGTTCAGAATGGGCACAACCCACCAGCAAATTCTCCTGTGCACGCACCACTGTGAAAGGAATAGAGATTTCCAACACCAAATTATTTAGAGTAGTTAAAGCAGAAATGGACATTGAAGAGCTCCAAAAGGAACTCTCCAAACTGGGGGGGGGGGGGGAAGGGCGTTCGGATACAGTTCAGTGTTAAGCAAGTGTAAAGTGATGCACATTGGAACAAAAATGCCCAACTTCAGATACATGCTGAAGAAGTCCCAGCAAGCCGTGACTGACTAGGAAAAAGATGTTGGTGCTGTGCTGGATAGCTCAATGAAAACATCCACCCAGCGGGCAGCTGGTGTGAAAAAGGCAAATTCCACGTTGGGGTTCATAAGGAAAGGACAATAAAACAAAACGTGGGGCATACACATTTGAATTACAGTCGTGATGGCCACCAAGCAGGTCTACCTTAAAAGGGGATTAGACAATTTCAGGGAGGACAAGCCTCTCAACAGATACGCCTTGATGGGTATATATTACACCAGCATCAGAGGTGAATACCAGTTGCTGGAGGACACAGGAAGGAGCTGTTGAATTCATGTCCTATTGTGGGCTTCCCAGAGTCATCTACTTGGACAACGTTGGAACAGAATGTCAGCCTAATTAAGCCTTTGGTCTAGATCTAGCAGAGCTCTTATGTTCCTGTGTCCTTATGTTCCTTCTGCCATCCTCTCCCCATGCTGAATGCAAAGTGACCTAACTTTAGTAACCATGCCAATTATATTGTTAACCTTAAATAAGACTAAATCAACTAAAATCCCAAATCCTAAGAGGTATTTTAAGCCTAATGATTAAATATTTACAAATATAATATATCATATCTTTAGGCAAGCTGGGGTGTTTTTTTTAGGAGATATGTGCAAGAGAAAGAACCTTAATGTTGCAAATGTCTCCTTTAGCTCCTGACAACCAACCTGATGTATGCATCTGTGCATGTGTGGGGCAGGGCACCTCTTCCTCTTCCAAACTTTTTAACAGGAAAGAATGGGAGGAAATCTGATGACTAAGACAAGATGAATTCCGCTCAAGTTAAGGCCTAGCCCACAATCCAGAACATGTTTGTCAATCTTGATTTCAATTCAAGTTCAGAGATTTATGTGAAATTTTGCTGAAACCCAATGAAGATAGGTGGCCCTTGGTGATATCCAGTTGTCCAAGAAATAAAATACCATCCAGCTGTTCCCTACCACAGCTGGTAGAGTGTTGGACCTTAGGGCAGGGAAACCTGGATTCAAATTCCCACTTATCTATGAAGCTCACAGGATGACAGCAGGCCATTCCCAATCTCTCCACCTCACTGACCTCATAGGGTTTTCAAGACTGCTTTATAGTGCTACCCTGAGCTTCTTAGAGGCCCAGTGGGATAATGAAATCCAATCAATAAATGTATAAAAATAAATAAAACCAAGAGGCAACAGTATATGAAGGAAATGGTAACTGTGCGCTTAGGGCTGCCAGTAGTCTATTTTGGGGAAAGGTAGTGGGGGCCTAGACCATCACCATCACATTTCCCTCAAAATGGCAGTCCAGGAATGCTATTTCAAGAAATCTATTTGCTAACCCATTAACACAACTGATTACCCTTCCTTTCCATAAAACAATTCAAAGAAGCCTATAAGAGAAGAAAAACATGGAATCATAGTTTAAAACAAATCATTAAAATCACAAGAACTAAGATAAATAAATAAAAGTTAAGAGGCGGCAGCACCAGCATAAAATATATTAAGAATGGAACTCAACAAAAGCTCTGTGGAATAAAAGTGGCTTGCGCTGCTTTTCTAACCAAGTGCCTAGTCCTCTCTCTTCTATCATACTCAAGGCATTACGATGGAGAAGGATGGTTTCCTAACCCTGTTCCTTAAGCTATTCCCTTCTTGTGTAAAAACAAGCCCATTAATTTCAGGCTATGACCCTCAGCCCCTGTGCTTAGGAAGAAAGCCATTAAGAATGCAAAAATGAATACAAACGGGTTCAGCCCTCAGAAATGCTATTAACTGCTGCTGGACTGCTACCATGATGGAGGAAGAACATACATAAACTAAGGGCACTATGAGGTCAGGAAAGCAATCTCTGGGACTGGAGACTCATTTCAGCCACTCCTCATAACAATTTCTCAGATCAGCGAAAGAACAATTGCAGCTGATTGCACCCCCTCCCACCAAAAAAAGAGAGGATCTAATAGAAAGAGATGTCAAATTCCATTTTGACAGCTATGTCCTTGGTACAGCTACTGCAAATCTCAGGCACCCAAAGTGTCACTCATAGGTGGGATCTGGGGCCCTCCTAAGACTGAAAGAAGTGCAATTTCACAGCAGCCATCAATCAGGAATTCCAAGCATGAATTTCATCAATAAATATATCCCCATAGTGTGCGGCCCACGCTTACCCCGAGAAGCACTTGCTAGTTATAAACCAATATAGGCTGGTCCCTTAATGTCACTGGCATTTATTTGCCTGGATTTTTCATATCACTCCTTTTTATCGGTCCCCTAAATGCATTCAAATAGAGAAGCACTATTGCAGAAGAAAGAGTAAACATAGGCTGACCATATGAAAAGGAGGACAGGGCTCATGTAACTTTAACAGTTGCAGAGAAAAGGGAATTTCAGCCGGTGTCATTTGTATGCAATTCGTACCTGGTGAAATCACCTCTTCATCAAAGCAATTAAAGTTGCATGCACTATACTAGAGTGACCAGATACAAAAAAGGGCAGGGCCCCTGCAGCTTTAACTGTTGTAATGAAGAGGGTATTTCACCAGGTACGAACTGCATACAAATGACGCCGGCTGAAATTCCCTCTTCTCTACAACTGTTAAAGTTACATGAGCCCTGTCCTCCTTTTCATATGGTCAGCCTAGTAAACAGGAGTTAAACTCACTACTGGAATACGCAGACCTGTTCATCAAAAAGTTGCTTGTCCTATCTATGGCCAGGTTGAATGAGACTCTGGATATGTTGATCTTTGTTGCAGAATGTCTACGCATGCCTCCTCCTTGGTATACTTGTATCTTCTCTGGGCCTGCTGGAGGTCCATGCATCAGACTTAACATTTGCTCAGCTTCTGAATGCAAAATGTCCTGTGTGTTTAAGCCCAAACCAGGCAGTAATTTCTTGGCTTTTATGGAAATTATTGACTATGCAGCTTGGGCCTATGCATGTTGTACTTTACATACACGAGTCCTAGGCAAACACTGCATACGATACCCTGATGTCTGGAGGTGGGAGAGAAGAGCTGGGGGCGAATGAACTTGCTCCCCCAGTGTGCTTAGGTTCTATACCCTTAGAGCATTGTCTGATTTGCAATCCAGATTCCGGTACTTTTGCTTCATATCAATTAATTAATTCACCCAACAATTTCAGTTCATACTTGTGACTAAATTCAGTTGTAGCCCTAAGATGGGTGGAGAATCTCAAGCTTGGGGCTCAAATCCAGCCTGCCTGTGGTCCCAGTCCAGGCCTCTAAAGTTCCCCAGAAAGTCCAACCTCCTTTTTCCCAATCACTGATTGTTTAGTGGTTTCCTGACTTTAGTGTAACTCCCTCCCCTCACCCACCCCCATTCTAAAAGGTAAAAATCCCTCTCCTGAGGCTGGCAGTGAGAGTTTTACGCTAAAATATGCTGGTATTTTGGTCTCCACACAATACTGGAATGCATCCCCCACCCGCAAGCTTCTCTAAAATGGAATTCGGCCCTTGGGCTGAAAGAGGTTCAACATCCCTGCCGTAAGGAGTGAAAGCTGTCAATAGTGGCAGGCCTAGTTGAAGCAGATGCTGTAGTGTTCCAAGGGCCGAGGCTATACTTCTGTGTCATAGCCCTGTGGATGGGAATAATCTCTTGGAAGGGTGGCCATGTTTCCTCTTTTACTGAGGACATCCTCTGTTTTGAAGGCATCCTCTAATTGAAGGGCTGTCCGATCCAAGTCTGGTTTAAAGGTGAACAGCCATCAGAAGGAAGTGCCTTGAAATTGCCCATCAGCAGCACCAGCATAGCAGACTGAACAGGCACACAGGTCACCTGGTCACAGTCTTCCTCACTTTGGCTAGATCTACTGTGTTTCTAGTTCAATTATTATTAAATTTGCATCTATATGTAAATCAGCATATGCAAATTTTATGTAAATTGGTACCCTCTTTTGATGACGCATTTCCTCTTTTTTGAGGTTATCCTACCTCTTGGAAGTTCTTCAAACTGGTTTTCATCTCCTCATAATCCTTATAAGCACCTCTCCTGTCAGCTTTTTCCTTTATCTTGAACTATGAAGCAGCAAACTGCCATGTTGCATTTCTTATATCCTGCTTCCCTTGTTTCTGTCTTTCTACTTGTCTTGATCCTCCCTCCCCCCCATGGCCTTTCTGGTTTCTTTTACTCCTTGAAAATCTCTCTGGACCATGACTTTGGCCTAGCGATAAGGTTTGACTTCTGAAACTGGATTTTGGATTGGAGTTTTCAGCTTTGACAACTGAAACTTGACAAAAGCATTTACTGTCCAGCACATTTGCCCAGTCTTATGTGGATCTAACTCAAGGTTCTCAGATAGATAGATGATAGATAGATAGATAGATAGATAGATAGATAGATAGATAGTAAAAGTCACTCATGTTGTGTGGCAGAAAGTCATAAATGGGAGCTTGTTAACAACAAGATGATATTTTGTGGCTTCATGAGAGTTTGCAGTTGTTTATTTAGACCTATAAAGTGCCTGCACAATTATTCATCACATTCAATTTTTCAAGAAGACTTGGAGAGAATATCTAGAAGTGTATGAAGATATACCATTAGAAGATTAGGTACTTATTAGTACAATATTCTCCATCTCCTTTATTAAGATAAAAATATATATTACTTTTTCTCTTTCTCACTTTTCCTTCTTTCTTTCTTTTGTATTCTTCAGCTAGACTAGTGTTATGATTTTCTGGCTGTGGCTAGGCAGGATTAAATGCAGCTTGCACTGCAGGAAGGTTCATAGATGGCACATATTCTTTCCTATAGTGTTTTATTGTGGAGTAAGAAAATATTTAATTACAAAAGTTTTTTTTAATTTTTTTTTAGTTATTATTGCAACTATATACTCAAAACATTAAGGGATGCAGAAGAAAATCATAAAACCCTATATGGATAAGGATTAGCTACTGTTTTCAAAAGACAAAAATACATTTTATTCAGTTAACTTTTACTGGTGACTCATATTCTCCAATGGTACAACTTTACTTAGTGTGTCAAAAATGGACAGACTACAGAGCTCCATGGTCCTAACATCTTCACTGCCAGAAGCTCCCTCAACAAAGATTGCAGTGTACCTTATGAAGGAGGTGCGGACAGTATGAGTTGTGTTGTCATCTTATGCATGTTTACTCAGAAGTAAGCCCCACTGAGTTCAATAGGACTTACTCCTAGGTAAGTGTGTATCAGATTGCAGCCTTCCTGGTTCCAGCCGTTTGATAACAGTGTGCTGTGATACCAGCATCGCAACAGCCCTCTCCACTCATGTGCAGCAAAGTTTATCACACGTATTCCAAATATTTTGGGAATACTTCCACTTTATGTGCAACATACATGTATTCCCTCAAGTAACATTGGGATGGAAAAAAGAAAGTGAATGCCTCCTGAAAAGTTACTTGACCCTTCTTGGACATTTCCTCCTACCACACAGTGGGTTGCTTCCAGATTTAATCATACTTAGAGTTGACTCATCGAAATCAAGTTTTGACTTGATCAATCCCATTGATTTCAATGAGACTACTCTAAGCATGTATACATCTGGAATCAACCCAGGGTGTTTCTCAACAACACTTGATTGAGGGTCCACGGGTATTGTGATGGGGATGTAGCTGAAAGAATCCAGATTATTTCCCTAAATTATGACTTTAAAAAAAGTTTCTAGTCCTGTCTTTTCTTTCCTTTTTAACTTAAAGAGATATAAGAAAAATAAGCAGGTAGTATTCTATCCAAATACACAGCGACTGGGTTCATACAACCCGACAAGCTAGAGTACAGATTGAGTGAGGGTTGTCTTTGAACCATGGGTTGTTGTTGAATCATGGGTTGTTCTGTTGTGTGAACCCAGCTGCACTAACAAACCATGGTTTGTTAACCACAAACAACCCACAAACAGGACCCAGGGCTTATTGGTTTTTTCATGATTAATAAACCACAGTTTGTTAATGCAGCTAAGTTCACATAACACAACAACTCATGATTCAACAGCCCACAGTTCAATGACAACCCACAATCAGCCCACACTCAACCTATACTCTGGCTTGTCGTGTTGTGTGAACCAAGTTATTCAGAAATGAATTTTCCTACCCCACCACCTCAACTAATGATGTGGACAAGACGCTTGAATCAGTCTGTCCCACCACTTGAAAGCTTGACCCTTGCCCATCTTGGTTTATACGATCTAGCAGAGATGGATTGATTAGTTGGGTCCAGGGGGTGGTAAATGCTTCACTCTGTCATAGCATGGTGCCTGCTGCCTTGAAAGTGGCTGTAGTGCACCCTCTCCTGAAGAGGACCTCCCTGGACCCAGAGGCATGTGGGAACTACTGCCCCATCACTAATATCCCCTTTTGGGGCAAGGTGCCTGAGCGTGTGGTGGCCAGGCAGCTTCAGACACTCTTGGAAGAAATGGATTATCTGGACCCATTTCAGTCTGGTTTCAGGCTAGGGCACAGCACTGAAACAACCTTGGTTGCTCTCACCGACGACCTACTCAGGATGAAAGACAGGGGGATTGCTACCCTGTTGATCTTCCTGGATCTCTTGGTGGCTTTTGATACCATTGATCATGGTATCTTACTGGATAAGCTCTGCAAGATGGGAGTAGGAGGCACTGTGTTACAGTGATTCCACTCCTACTTGCAGAGCCAATTTCAGAGAGTGGTATTGGGGAATTCCTGTTCCACCCCATGGCTATTGAGCTGCGACATGCCACAGGGCTCTGTTCTATCCCCCACGCTATTCAACATCTATATGAAGCTGCTGGGAGAGGTCATTAGGGGTTTTGGAGTTGAGTGCCATCAGTATGGTGAAAGTGCTGGCCCAGTGCCTGGAGGCTGCAATGGGCTGGATGAGGGCTAATAAACTGAAGCTGAATTCTGATAAAACGGAAGCTCTTTTGGTTGGTGGTTCTCGAGTCCGGGAATTGGGTAAGTGACCTGTTCTGGAAGGGGTTGCACTCCCTCTAAAGGAGCAAGTGCATAGATTCGGAGGACTTCTAGATCCATCCTTGTCACTGGAGGCCCAGGTGGACTCTGTAGCCCAGAATACTTGTGGTCAGCTTCATCTGATCGGCCAGCTACGGCCTTTCCTGGACAGGGATAACCTAGCCACAGTAGTACATGCACTGGTAACTTCCCGATTAGACTGCTGCAACGCACTCTATGTGAGGTTGCCCTTGAAGACGACTTGGAAGCTGCAGCTAGTGCAAAATGCAGCAGCTAGACTGCTGACTGGAACATCTCATACAGACCATATAACACCGGTCTTAAAGGAATTGCACTGGCTGCCAATATGTTTCCGGTCAGAATTCAAGGTGTTGGTAATGACGGTTAAAGCCCTAAACATCTTGGGACCTTGATACTTGAGGGAGCGCTTTTCCTTATTTCTGCTTGCCTGAGACTTGAGATCTGTTGGAGGAGCCCTTCTCTGTGCCCCACCAATGCGAGGTATACGCTATGGTGGGGCATGGGAGAGGGCTTTCTCTGTTGTGGCACCCCGGTTGTGGAATGTCTTCCCACTGGAGGCCCGACTGGTGCGGGTATTGGCTTCATTTCAGCACCAAGTTAAGACATGGCTTTTTAATAAAGCCTTTAATGGCTAAATCCACCAGTCTGCACACTGTCTTGTTTTAATTGGATTTTACTGTTTTAAAAATCCATATTGGTTTTAATATATTAATGGTTTAATTTGCTTTAGAATTGTATATTTATTCTATTTTATATGTATAATTTTATCTGTATGCTGCCCTGAGATCCTTGTGATATAGGGCAGGATATAAATGTTTTAATAAATAAATAAATAAATAGCAGTTAGCACTTATTTTGTAGCTATATTAAACTTAAACAACTTTCTTAAAATTAGGGCTGAAAGCTGTGATAGGTTTAATCAGTCGATTGATTAAATAGCAGTCAAAAATAAGTGTGTCCTCCACAGCCCAAAACTATTAAAATTGGATCCGACTGATTAATGAATCAAAATTTTCAGTGGCATTACTGAATCTTCATAGTTTTGTACTTAGATGCCTAAATGTCAAGTTTCTCAAAGAGAGTTTTGCTTTACATCTTGTTCTACATTTATTTTATTTTGAAGCCTTGAACGGAATAAGGGCGCAACCTGTTTAAACATCCATATATTTGCACCCTAAAGCATTTTTATTACAAGACTTATACCTAGGGTGACCATATTCGAGAAACCAAAAAAGAGGACACCCAGTGTGGGCAGGGAGAGTGTGCTTTACAGGGCCTCCGGAAAGCACGTCATTTACCCCGCCACGCTATTGGCAACTGACGTTAGCATGGCCGTTGTGAATGACATGTTTTCCAAAGTCCCCAGAAAGCACGCTTTTCCCTCCCGATTGGAGAGGAGGAGAGGAGGAGAGGAAAGCATGTCATTCCTGCCCCCCCCCCCCCACTGCTCCAATAGGGGCCTCCAGAAAGTGCATCATTCCCCTCTGTCACACTGAAAGTCTTAAAGAGGGAAGTGTGTCATTCCAGGACATTATAGAAAATTACAGAAAATCGCCCCTGACACCCATATAAGAACAAAAACCAGGACAAATCCGGGAAAATCCTGACAGTTGGTCACCCTACTTATACCCCAGTCTTCACTGGTATCTAAACTCAGAAATCTGTAGCCAGTCTCCCAAAATGGGATATCATGTCACTATAATTTTTTAAAATATTTATATTTGGTTTATCTGCAAAAGCAATCAATGTATTTATCTGAATTAATTTTGGTATCAGTCAGGACCTGACTGAACTGCAATCCTTCAGCTATTAAAATTCATCCTTTGTTTAACCCTATTTGAGTGAGAATAGGAAAAGACATGTTCTCCTGTAGCGATTGAGACCAACAATCCACAGTAGCAGAAATCTGGAAATGAATATGCACAGAATGATCTTCAAACTTGACTGATTTTACATAGCCGCGTCATTTTAATGCTAATGCAAGAATTTATTCGTGCAAGTAAATATTGACATTTATCCTGCAAATTTGAAATGCTGCTTTGCTTCATGTCCAGCAGGAGGTGAAGGCAGAGGCCTACCTTTCCTTCCTACCTACTCTCTTCCCCTTGGTTGCAACAGCCTGCATGCACTGCCATGTTCCGACATGAAAGAAGCAAAAACAGACAAAAGCTGCTCTCTACAGCTAAGCTCTTTATTCTTTTTTAAATAGTTTACATAATATTCAAGCAACTCCCCACCCCCACCCCATAGATAATAAATATGTAGGTGGCAATATAAGCTCACCTCCTTTGGCTTCTGCTCTCTTAATTTAGGTACACCACCTTTCAGGCTAAAGTTGTGTGTGTGTGTGTGTGTGTGTGTGTGCTGCATCGGAATGATACTCTATGAGAAAAACTTCCCTGCATATAGAAATCAAGGAACTCAAGAAGAAGAATTCAGCCTGGCTCTCTTCTAGAAATACTGTTTTCTATGTTTGGAAGCTTTGATTTTTTTAGGGAGGGGCTTTGAGCCCCCTCTCCCTACGCTCGTGTGCGCGCACCCACACACGCACACACACGTGTATAAAAAGATTTATCATATGATTCTGCTGATTATATTAACGGGCCTTTAGGTCTTCCATACATTGATACGGGTGGTGGTGGTGGGAACTAGGAGTGTGATGTATTTTGCAATGTGTCGTCTATTATGTTCATGTGTTCCAATTTGAAATGAAGTGATTATCATATTTAGGCTTCAATCCTGTACATTTGCCAAAGAGTAAGCCCTACTGAACTCAGCTTACTTCTGCATAGTCATGCATAGGGTTGCCCTGTTAGACTCTTACCTTTTTTGCAGTAAGGGCCATCATATGCTGTTTTGGAGCAGTCACAGGAATATCCATTGTATTTTTCAACACACTTGCCACCATTCTTGCAGAACATCCCAAAACTGGTGCAATGGCCTGAACAACCAGGTTTCACACCTGGTGTGACTTTTGCTCTCTCTTCTAAATCCAGAGTCAAACCATTCATTCTTAAAGAGCGAATGCAGCCCAGGAATCCCTTCTGTCCACCTGCAGCACCTGGACAAATATATAAAATGCTAAATCAAGAATGAACAACCTTTTATTATTTCTGGGTACTGTACTGTTTCTTTAACATATTATTCAGTAGGGTCAGCAACTAGAAGTCTGAAGGCAGGACCAGCTCCCCAATTGAGTTGCCAAACCAAAGACAAGAGAATTATGTGGAGGGCATGATGGTTGTTCCAACAGATCTTGCTTTGATCCCACAAGATGGGTCGGGTTAGGGTGGGGAGTTGAGGCTGGCCCACCTCCCTGCATCAAAGCAGCCCTTCTTTGATCCAGTTGTAAACATGGGAAAGCACATTAGTCTGAGATATAAAACTTGATATATATTCCTAAGCAAACAGATGCCAATTGTGATCTCCTCCTCATTACATGTGATGCAGATATATATTTTTCACTTGGTATGCCTGACACCAGCAATCAGTTATTTCAGGGGTTTCCTAGTGCCTCAGTAGGTACCCGCTAAACTTTAGCAACTCTTGTATACCCACTGATAAAGGGTTACAACTCCACGCCACAATGTCTTTTCAATTTAATTTTTTTTAATGTATGCCTGTTATTAAAAATCTATCTATTTGTCCAGCACTGGGGGGTTCTTGGGCAAGTCCTCCTTAATGCCCCCCTGTCCCTTAGTGAATCTACCTTTCCACTGCTGTTTTCACCAGCTCCTTCTTCACCCCCCTCCTTTTAGTCATCACTGCTATAATCTGTTTCCTTGTCAGGAGGAGATTCGGCAAGCGATCAGACAGTAGTGTCTCCTGCGGCAGATGAATGGGCAGTTTGCAATGGTGAAGCTGAAGGTGCCTTATTAGCAGGCCCCTTACTGGAATGTGTGTCCTTGGCAAGTGCCCAACCATGCTGACCCATGATACTAGCCCTGCATCTGTCTATTTATGCATCATGAAATGTTGATGACTGCTTACACCATTTAGCACATGAACATCCATGCAGTCCTTTAAAGAGAACCCTAAAAATGTTGTTCTGGGAAGGCTGTGCGCTCTCCAGCACCTTCCATCAGTCTAGAGTCTTGTGAAATGAACAAATAAACCAGGTTTTGTCTCTATGGGAGCTGTTGTAGCTCAGTTGTAGCACACGCTCTACATGCAGAAGGTTCCAGGTTCAAACCAGTTACAGGATCTCATATAGCAGATCTGGGAAAGACCTCTACTTATGACTTGGAGAGCTGTTACCAGACAGAGCAGACAGTACTGGGCCAGACGGACCAATAGTCTGATTCAGTAGAACACAACTTCATATGGTCTCCCCACTATTATGTTTGCACAATGATCCCTTTATGATTGCTAGAGCAGGGTGCATGTGTTGCCATAGCACTAAAGGGAATGTCACTTCCATTCTCTCAAAAAATGACCATCTATATAAGTAGATCACCTGAATGTAGATATGACAACTTATTTGGATGGAATCAGTACTGTGTGAAATGACGAAATGAGGGAGACAGAGAAGTCATTTTTTTTACTTCATTTTCTCCCTTCTTAATAGAAGTGGAGCAAATGAAATACATTAAAATGATGAATAAAGCCTTCAGCACCTTGGCAGGTACCAGATCACCAGTAGAGCTGAAATGGAACTGCAGCCTCCAGAATTGCACAGTCGTTATTCATTAGGCTGATTTCTTTCTTTCTTTCTTTCTTTCTTTCTTTCTTTCTTTCTTTCTTTCTCTCTCTCTCTCTCTCTCTCTCTCTCTCTCTCTCTCTCTCTCTCCCTCCCTCCCTCCCTCCCTCCCTCCTTCCTTCCTTCCTTCCTTCCTTCCTTCCTTCCTTCCTTCCTAATGGATAAAAATGATCTTACACAACCTATTGGCTATTAAACAGGAAGTTAGGGCTTGCTTTACTAAAGCAGGCCTTACCATTTTAAGGGATCCTAAAAATCATTTTGATACAATGAGCAAGTGTGGAAAGTGACTGAGGAACTGCTGAGATTTCCAAATGGGCTGGCTTACCTAGCATTTGCAAAAATCCTTTTAATTCTATGTTCATTACATTATTCCCCATCTACTCACAGTTGAAAATCTAAAATAAGGAATTGTTGTCAGTGAGCACTATTCTGCCACCATTTTGTGTTTCCCTCAAGAGCATCTTGGCTCAAAAAGGTTCCATTTTGTCCTGAAAAGTTGTCTAGCAAGCAAGGGCATTGCTAGGCCTGGCACAATGGGGATCTGGCTCCAAATTTATTTCCTAGAGGCCTGGATCTATTATTTGGGAGCCCTGGATGTCCATTGGAGCCAATGCCAGGTGTGTTTTTTTCTTATTTAGCTGAAAGTTCCTACTGAAATACTCTGTTGAAATGGGCAAGTGAGTAGTGCCTCCGCTCTCTATAGTCTGGTGTGGGACCTCTTGAAATAATTAATGCTCAATCATTCCTAATCTAATCATAGCAACACTTGCATCCCTTTTAATTGACTATGGAGAGCCCTCAGATCTCAACTGTCCTTTACAATACTTTAAAGCCTCACCCCTTCCCCTTATGTTAAACAGGAATACAACAATCATCTTTCTTGGTGCACCTGGAAATCACCCTCCCAGGGCCATCCTATTCTTTTGTGAGTCCTTATAATGCAAGGCTGTAACTGTCTTAAATTCCCAGAACTCAGTGAGTCTCTTATGACCTTTTCTTAAGTGACTTCCAAAGCAGCCTTGTTGGTAGACAAGTTGCCTATGTTTTGGGGATTCCCAGTTGGATGCCTGCCTGCCCTTGCATCCCTGAACCCCTAAACTCCAAGTGACTATGGAAACGAGTCATGTTGGGATAAACTCAGCCTGGCATTGACTGCCCTTTTCCTGCAGTCCTAACTCAGGTGGGCTCCACCTGATAAAGCCTTGCTCTGGCTGAGGAAAGTCTCTTCTTTTTGCCTCTCTTTTGGATTTTATTCTGATGCTAAGGATCCCCATGTTTTTCCTTCCTCCCTGTGTTCAGATCGAGGATAAGGAAGAACACTATAACTTTCTTTCTTCATGGCAGCTTTTCAATTTTCGCTGCAACTCTCTCCCTTCTTTGCCCCCAGAAGCAAAGCCAATCACCATGCAGCCTCCTGGGCATCATCACTTCTCATTCCTCCCCTGTCACTGGGAGAGTATTCAAGAGTTAATAATTAAATTGCTATTTGGTTTATTTTCCCACTAAAACTTAATTTCTGGAAAAGTTCTGTTCTCATCAATGTTACTCTCCTAAGTATCTTGCACAGGCACTCTGCTATCCAGACTTCAATCCAAAGTTACTTGTGCCGTGATCCTGTGTATTTGGAAAATGAGGTAGTATCTGGGGGAAGCTCTGCCAGGTGGACAGTAGCTTGTCCTCTGGCAGAATACAGCTAGGGGTGTAATGGGAAATGTGTCCCCTACCATAGGGATGAGGAATGTGTGAACTTCCAGATGTTGGACTGCAACTCCCATCATCTTCCACCACTGGCTAGACTGGCTAGGAATGATGGGAGTTGCAGTCCAACGACATATGGAAGGCCACACATTCCCCACCCCTGCCCTAGCACATCTGAGCTAGATATCCCTTGTCATTCGTGTTCTGGAACAGCTGATTCTCTGACCATAGATGTAGTTTGGAGACATGTTTGGAGACATGTCCTGAGCATGCATGGTAACAGTCCATTCATTCTGGCTACGTCCTTCAGCAGTAAAGCACAGCCTCAGCACTTTATTCTCTACCATTTATTGTGGCCTGAGGATGTGAGTTAGCTGCTTGGAGTAGCACAGCCTACAAACTGTTTGCTCAACCCTGGCCTTTTCTGGATTACCACATGTAGTAGAATCCAGGAGATAATCAATGCTACTCTGTGAGGAGAGGTCCCAGACTGCATCAAGGGAGGAATTTGTGAGACTGCTCTTAAAAAACTTCCTTGACCCCAAGATTACAGCAACTATCAGCCACTAACCAATATCTCTTTCTTGAGCAAAGTGCTTCGAGCAGGAATTTGCTGTGCAGATCCAGTCTCTCATGGATAAGACTTATAACCTATATCCATTTCACTTTGATTTCAGGCCTGTTTTTGTGCCAATTCTCTGAAGGACACAGGAAAGACCAAAGGAGAACAATGGAAAATGCAACCCTTTTGGATCTCTAGGCAGTTTTCAGTATCATTAACTATGGTATACTCCAAGATAGTTATCTCAGTTGGGGATATGGTGTTTAAGTGGGTCTGCTCCTACTTTGATGGTCAATTTTAGAAGGTGGCATTGTGTGACAGGTGCATGACTGCATAGTATTGAAACTGCTGATTCCCACAGTGTCCCATCTTGTCCACCATGCTGTTCAACATCATTATGAAGCTGAGTGAACTCATTCAGAGATATGGAGTGAGATGCTATTAGCATGATGATGGCACCCTGCTCTACTTCGTTCAGATTCAGGTGAGGTAGTGGAAGTGATGAATCAGTGCCTAGAATCAGTTATGGACTGGCGAGTCAACAAACTGAAGCTCAATCTTGACAAACTGGAAGGACTATGGGTGGGTGAGTAATCTGACTGAGGAGATAGTATTCAACCTGTTTTAGACATGGCTGCACGGCCCTTGAAGGATTAGGTTTGTAGTTTAGCAGGTGCTAATTGATCCAGTTTTCTTACTGGAGATCCAAGTTGCTTCCAGGTATGAAGCACCTCCTACCCACCAAGTTTGGTATAGCAGCTGTGACCTCTCCTAGATAGAGAAAATTTGGTCATAGAAAGCCATCCTATTGTAACCTTTAGACTAGACTACTGAAATGTGTTGTACATGAGGCTGTCTATGAAGTCCTCTTGGAAACCTCCATTAGTACAACATACTGCTATTAGGTTGTTAACTGGGATAAGTATATGGAACAGATCTCACCAGTTCTTAAATACCACACTGGCTGCTAGACCACAGTTCTGAACAGATTTTAAAGTGCTGGTGCTTGCCTTTAAAGCTCTAAATGACTTGGGACCCAAGTATGGGAAGGATCACTTTCTTTCACATGAGCCTGCTCTAATTCCAAGGTCATAATTAGAAGCCTTTCTCTGAGTCCCCCAGCTCTGTCTTGAATGTGAGGCATGAACTGAGAGAGGACCTATTCATATGTCCACGAAATGCCCTCTCAGGAAGCTTGCCTGGCACCAAATCAGAGTTCCTGACGGCCTAAAGTGAAGAGCTTTTTATTTGTTTGGGCTTTCCAGCATGGCATTTATCTGGTTATAATCAAGATTAATACTATTGCTACAGGCATTTACTGCTATTTTTTTATTGTTTCACTGAGTCACTTTTTAAGTTGTATGATTGATTAGTATTGTTGTTATTCTGTTGTAAATTGAACTGGGAACTATAGAACTGTAGAATATTTTAAATGAATGCATGTGAAGAGAATTGCTGCCCCAAAATTCCTGAATAAGAAGTGGTATATAAATATTGTAAATAAATAAATATATGAACTGGATGGACCACAGGTACTCAGAAGACAGTGAGTAGCAGCACACTGCATTAGTTTTCCTGCAGCTTACCAACATGCAATGTCTACTTACCAACATACAGCTGGCTATACAGCTCTAGTCTGGTGTGGCCTTCCATAGGTGCTTTCCGGATCTCTTTTGGGAGCTGGTCTACCTGCAGACTGGCCTCCTTGACGTTCCGCTCAGCAGTAACCCGATGCCATTGATCGTCACTGAGTGGGCTAGGTGACCTCACAACGATCTCCACTGGGCCATTTCCAACATCAAATGAAAACAACACATCTGTTGCAGCTGATGAGAAAATGATTATTTTGAGGGGGTTGTTTTTTAATGAGAAATATTGGTTTACATGGAATATTATGAATTCTACGTGATTTTTTTAAAAAAAATTATCTACTAAAATGTCCAATTAACTCTTAATTTTAATATGCAATAGAGGTTTAATTCTCAATTAAAATGCAGAAAATATTTTTAAGACCACAGAATGACCTCATATCATAAAAAACAAACAAATGTTAACGCTGGTGCTTAGAAATGCATGATGTTATTTTTCAGAACAGAGATCAAAGAAATGAAGAAGGAAATTGTGATTTTATGCTAGTATGATCAAGGTAAGTATGATCAAGTTCAGTAGAGTCCAAAACCACTATAAAGTTTAGACTGCAAAATTACTGCGATAGCAGAAATATTCCAAAAATATATGCCTTTTTTTCCTTAAAGAAAGAAAGATAAAGACAGAACAATTTTGAGGTTCCAAACTTCCTGGTAAAAATGCTATGTTTCTGTGTATTGCATTTCACTAATCGTTTACTTTTTTAATGTACTTGCTGCCTTTCCATCCTGTCAGAGTTCCCAAAGCAGTTAACAATATAAATATATTTTATTTCTTTATTTTTATTTAAAGCAGAAAGACTCCTGGAGCAGCTCCAGATCAATCTAAAAGACAGAACACAAAAGGAAAAGGGAATGGGGAGGAGGAGAGAGGGAAACAAAAGACTCAGACATCTAGTCTTAATGTTACAAAAAGTGTTTTGTGACTGCCATACCTACCATAGCAGCCATTTTATGAGTGGGCAAGCCCCACCCCTGTGGCAGCCATTTTATGAGAGCTCCCACAACACTCTGATTTCCAAATGTGCCCAACAACTAAAAAAGGTTGGGGACTCCTGGTATACTTCAGTTCACAATGAAATACAGGGAGAGTGGGAGAGAAAGCTTCATATTTCTCCTTTTAAAGTTATAGGCCTCATAGTGGCAGGGTATAATTGAAAACAAGATACAGTGTATACCAAAGAGTTCAGAAATCAAAAGATAACAAACCCCAGTATAAACCGTATAGGTATTGATTCAAGATCATGCCTAATGCTTTTTAAAACCTGAGATATCAATACTGGTTGTTTCGAGATAAAGTCAGAAAACAATTTTTAATCTTTTTCATTTGGGTATTTATAAATCACCCCTCATCAAAACATATCAGGGCTGTGAACTATAAATATAACAAAAATGGATATACTGTCAGGGTTTTGATGCACTGCACTCTCTGAGCATGCATGGAGTGCAAGCATACACCAGCGGAAAAAACAACAGAGGTCACTGGTAGCAGGCAGATGTCCTGGTAGCAAAAAATACTCAGACACAGTAGCGTTTTAAACTACTAGGCTAAGTTTACTGTACAAGTATTTACAGAGAAGAAAAAACACCAACTGGATACAAAATTCTCTCTGTCTCAACATCCCATCCAACACCTGTTTCATCACATGTTATACTTTTATAGCATTGTGAACCTATCACAGTGTTGACTGCATATCTCCCTGTGTGTTGCTATGCTCTACAGTCCAGAAGAAGAAAACCAAACGACCTTGGTCTTAGAGCTAACCAGCTGTACTCTATTTGGCAACTGTACAGAACCTTGAGATGGCAATCTCAAATGGTTCTTTCTTTCTCAGTTCCAGAAAAAAACCTTTCACTGGACATTTAACCAAATAAAAACTTGACATATAAACCATAACATGCTATAAAACCATAATATACAACAATTAGAGCATTTAAAAAGCAGTAAAAATACAAAAGGGCAGACTGACCAACTTAAAATGCCAAGGCAAACAGAAAAGTTTTGATCTGGCATCGAAATGACAGCAAGATTGGTACAGCCACACATTTGTGGGAAGGATATTCCACAAATGGGACAACATAACTGGGAAGGTTCTTTCCCTTGGTGTCACATAACAAGTAGAAGGTACTTTGAGAAGAGCCTCCCCTGAAGATCTTAAGACACAGGCAGGCTGGTCTAGGGAATATTCTGCCCACCCTCTACCCCCGTACAGTATTTTTTGTAGTCACTGAGCCACTGAAATCTCTTTAATGTTAGATCCCCTTATTTCCAGGTACTGACTGATGTTTTATAATACCAGGACTAGCAATACCAGTGTTTTGCGATAAATTTAGACACCAGTTTCCTTTCCAATGCCAACAGCTTTTGCAGTTACTGTCAAGAGGTCCATCACATCTTACAAACTGCAAAAAGCTAGGTAAATATGGTGCTAGAATTCATGGGTTGGATCCAGATTTATGTTGGATATTATGCACTGGTGGAAGTGGATGCCACATACCATCTTTGCCACAGCAGCTCCTCTGCCTCCCTGAAAATGCTACACAAAAAGTCAGGAGACCCTGATGAATGGGTCCTAGCTCGCATTTGGTCAGGCCCTTTTCCACCCTTCTGCTGGCTCTAGAGAGCAAGCAATCGCATTTTTAATATTTTTAGTATCTAACAAATGCTGAATTTTTACAAAGAGTATTATGAATATGCAGTGAGGGAATCACAAACTACACACATGGGTAAAGGATGACCAGATCAAAATATGTGTGGATCATTACAACATTCTAGAGGCAGTATCTAGGGCATTCCAGAGGTTTATTGAACCTGATAATATAAATCTTGAGTCTCCATTGTGTCGGAATTATTGTTGCTAGCATTATCATTTTCCAAGCCTGAGAATTGTAAACTTACTTTTATAAATATCAGTGGTGCTATCAACCTTTTAGTATTGATTTTCTCTTACAGCAAACTCTTGTTGCCAAAAGAAAGGCTTAAGAATGCTATTTGCTTTGAACTAGGGCAACCTCTCTTTAACCTTTTCATGAAACTTAAAAAAAAGAGAGATGATAGTCAGGAAAGAGTGTTTTCATATTGTTAACTGATGTAGAAAGAAACAGAAATATGTATGTGATTAAATTCCACTTCCTTCCTCCATAAATGTGGAATGGATGCTTGATTAGGCAGTAGAAAACTGGGAAGGCAAATGGCAACTTGGTGCAAACCAGATCTTTCCCCAAGGTTCCCATTCCATGCCCTTCTATTGCTATACAGGAAATAATGGCTAGAGATGGCTAACTTCAGTATTCTCATGAACCACTATATTCTCCAAGCAGTGGGTTAGGGTCTGGAAATGTATGTTGCCACACAAGTTGAGGCCTTTAGAGATCATCAAGTAGGGCCGTGCAGAGCTGGTAATATGCCCAGGCCAGATGGGAAGTGTGTGCCTCCCCCCCCCCCCCCCATTTCAAACTGCTCATTAAGTATTTTTAAATCAGTGGTACTGATTCAGTGCTAAATACATATATGAACTAGAATGATTTATAAAAGAGGTAACGGGAAGCACTTTTATTCAAGATGTAGCGTAAGCTGGGGGGACCTCGTCGGAGTGCCCCCTCAAAATCGTGGCCCCTGGGCCAATTGGCCCCACTGCCCCCCCTCTGTACAGCCCTGTCATCAAGCTATGTAATAAGTTTGACACCATCTTAGCTGAAAGGGCTTCAGAGTTATGGAACTCATGCATAGCTGGGGCATTAAACACAAAATCCATAGAGCGAATACTTACCATACCTTAATCAAAATATGCTGACAAGGAACAGATAAAATAGCTGTGGAGGTAGGATCAGACAGCAGTTGCCCGTCAGGCTACCAGTTGCCTTGGTTCTCAACAATTAATTGCCCCCCCCCTTTTTTTTACAGTGGCAGTGACTGACAAAAAAATCCTGAAATCTGTGAAAGAAAATCCACCGCACGCTGTTGGATTTGTACCTTATAATATATATGCAAAATGAAGGGGATTCATTACGAAGGCAACCTTTGTCTTTGATTGCAAGTGCCCAGGACACTTTCCTTAATTCAGGAGATGCCACTTCATAAATGGTCACCACCTCTCAGTCATCACAGAGCCATCACACCTTCAAGAAGAAGCAATCAACTCACAGTGTGAAGTAACATTCCCATGGCTCTTAAGAGCTGGTTCATATATGCATGTACATCACCCGATCTCTCTGTCACTAGATGACTCTATTGAAAATGATGATTGCATTTCTGGTGATGTGAACCATACAAAAGCTCTATTCCTGGGTTTTAATTTGTGAAGACATCTTCACATATACAAGTCGACACTGATGTGGCAATCATCAAATGATTAAGATGTCTATGCAAACTAGAAGCTAGAGCCTGTCCAGACAGCATATGCCGCCAGTAGCTGGCTTAGCAATTTAATACTATCTTAGAAATAGGAAAGAGATACCCATCAGTGTAAGGATTGGGTGTGATGGTCACTTTTTTGGTCTGCGCTGCTGCTACTAGTCCCTGATTTGAGTAGCAGGGATCTTTGGTGTAGCAGGGACTCACAGTTCCTATGCAGCTCACAGATAGCTGGCACATCAAATCAATGCTCTGAACAGGAGTTGCAGAGAAATACCACTTGTGTTCTAAGCAGTGACAAAAAAATGGACATGGAAAGGCTAGTATGAAACTGACAAAAAATGGGAAGAGCCCAAACAATTCATCAGCAGAAGTATGACTAATTACAATGTGCACTCTCCTGATTTATTCTTCTGGAGACATATATACAGCATTTGGGAGGATAAATATTACCAGCATTATTCTCTTATTTTGGAAGTCTTTTTTAAAAAAATATCTATATTTATGCCTGTATGTATAGACCACAAAGTGACTATATTTATTCCAAAGAATACTGCTAGATTTTCAAATTATAACACCATCTTTGCAGTCTCTAAACCAATTTGTGGATGTATGCCAAACTCCTTGTTATTATTGTTGTTGTTATTACTGCAATTGTTATTATTAGTGTAGATTTCTAATTCTGTTCTTTGTTTAAACCAAAGTATTTTCTGGATTGCAGCGTGTGGGCTCAAAGTTACCTCCGGTGCCTAAAGGTAAGCAAAGATATCAGAATATATCCATGCTAAGTTTATTGAAAAAGATGTAGGCATAAAATTACGAAGGACTTATGAAAGTAGGAAAAAAGAAAGAAACTAAGAACAGTCTGAGTGAATCTAGTTTCTGAAAACTATTTTTTACTTAAGTAACCTTGAAGATGTCAACTGACCAACAGCTGTAAAAGTAATTATGTTCTGCAAATTTATTGAAGTATGTAAAATAGGGTCTGAGGTAATTCTCCATCTTTGCCAGCTGATCCTTGGATGTTGACAAGTGAAAGACCGAGAAGAAGAACCATATGATAAATGGGCCAGCCAGACACTTTTGCCCTACTTCTTGCTGCATTTATCAATGTGTTCTCCATGAGAGCACATCTTGTCAGCTATTTTGAAAAACAGATTTTTCCAATCACAAATGCATTCTTTTTGTTCTGGAAATAAAGTCTGTGGTTTTGCTTAAGGTACATGAAAACCCTATTTATATCTGAAGGGATACAGCTGAGTTTTGTTCACATTTAACAACCTGAAAATAATTTTCTCTTCATACTGTTCCCTTTGTTTTCATAAAATTATAAGGGGATGTTAAATTGCAGACTAGTCTAATGTGCATAGCTAGTGTAATCTCTTATCTCAACTATCAGGGGTTCATTAATTGATTGCAAAATGAGAGAATATCTGTTGCAAACCATATATTACTTTATTAATGCATATCCTGTGTCACCACGGGGGCTAGTAGTCTGAGAATGATAGGAGAAAAATATGTTTGCCCGTTCCCCTTTTGATTGGAACAACTTTAAACTTTTAAAATATATGTACAACAAATAAACAGCAAAGGTGAAAGCAAAAAAAACAAAAACAAAGATGTTCTTTTTAAAAAGATTGTTGACCATTTCATGAAATTTGAGGTCGAAAAAATATGATACAAGTTTTCTCTCTCTCTTCTTCCTCTGGTGTCCTTTCAGCTCAGCTTCTCTTCCTCCTCCTCCTCCTCCAACTGTCAACTGTCTTTTCTTCAGTCCCTTTCCCAACATCCCGTGCCTACTCTTTCATTGGCCCAGCAGTCTAACAGCTCACAGGGGTTAGCATTATGACACGTGGAAACACACATATTACATTATATGCACAGTGTGGGGGCGTTCGCATTAACCTTCCCTTAGCCTCATCCCTCTCCCTTCCTGAGCTGCCCAAAGCTCAAGGTTTCAACTTTTTCGAAGCTTCAAAATTTTCTGTATGTCTACACTGCTCAAGCTTCAGTTTAAAACAAAAAATGAGCAAAATCGGTCTGGTAGATTTCTAGTAATAAGCTTTATACTACTGTATTCTTACACAAGATGCATACATGCTGAAGTGAAACTTTCAGTGGCCTGACTCATGAATTACCATGGGAGTGTGGTTGAGGCTTCATGATGGCAGAGTCCTATGCCTTGCTGGCAAGGTTTGAATGGAAGAATCACAAGAGATCGATAGATCATCTGTTCTGGTGACTGAAGCGTGGCACCACCCAGCTCTGGAAAAAGGAGGGAAGTGTAGAGAGACCAGCCACCCTATCCAAGGAAGCCTGGATATGACAGCTAGGTGATGCTCCTAGATCCCTACAAAAGCTTCTTGGTCAGGCTTGTTTGCTTATCAGAACGACGTAAGTTTGGCCCTAAGACATTATGCTCTCAGGGAGGAACTCAACCTGGGTACTAAAACTGCGTAGAGCCGGTGTAGTGTATTGGTTAAGTGTCGGGAGACCCAGGTTCAAACACACACTCAGCCATAAAATTCACAGTGTCTGATACAAGTTAATCTCTCAGTTTAACCTATGTTGTAGAGTTGTTGTGAGGATAAATTGGTAGTGGTGGGGAAAAAAAACATGTACATGTCCTTAGATTCCTTGGAGGAAAGCTGGGATATCAATATAGTTAAAATAATAATTTAAAAGTCAAAGGAATCTGCCCAGTTTCATAGGTTACAATCCAGTTTAGTCAGGCCTAATTCCATGTTGTGTTGTAGCCATTAGGTTAAAGACAAAGTTCAACCTGGAAACAAACAGAACAGGGAGACTCAGCCACTTATTTTTCCTGCATCTCTGAGAAGTTGGTTTTATAAAATATGCTAAATGACGGAAGGTCAACACTACCTTTATCTAATATTGTCATTTATGCTGGGAATATACTCACATTTTAGCTCAAGTTTGATGAAGTCTGTATTCCCAAGATTCTCAAGGAACACTCCATCAGGGGCTGATGTTTTGAAGTAGAAAGAAATGTCAGCACTAGTTTCTCCTTGGAAGGTGGAGAAGTGGAGATATGAAGATGGAGTAATGAATGATGCTGCATTCCAATAATTCTCTGTGGAGACACAAGAAACAAGAAAACATTTTCCCCCTGTGTTCCTTTTGAGCTATGTGTTACTTACAAACAGAAGGAATAAAAATCAGAGCTAAGAAGCCGAGGTTTTAAATGCTAAAGATGGTATAGCAGTCTCCATGTTTATGAAAGGGAATGATTCCACCTCTTAAAAAAGATGAAGAAGCTTGTTTGTAATTTTATTATTTACAGTGAAATTATTGCAGCTCACAGTTGCATTTAATTACAGGTTCTTCATGACTACTAGAGATATAAGTATTCATAGAAAATTCTGCTTTCATTTTGCAAGCAAAGTTGTACACATTTCCTAGCTGATACTCCCCTCTGCCAAATCAACCCCGAAATAATGGTATGAGAGGGGCCAATGGAGTTTCCATAGGCCAACATTCCACCCCTTTCTGACTTGCCTTGTTGGCCTCTATTATGAGGTTTAACTTAAAATGAAAATGCCTTAATTTGCCCCTTTATAAGTTAAACTATTGTGAGGAAAAACAAGAAAGGCACTTGTGACACCTTGAATACAAACATACTGTGGTGGAAGCTTTGTGGGTCAGAGCCTGCTTTTTCAAATGTATGAAGTATGGGTATATAATATATATACCCATGGGCACAAGGGGAAAAAAAACAATCAATTTTACAAACTGAGGTAAAAAGGCCAAACAATGTAAGAGCCAGCAGTAGGTGTGCCATGTTACTAAACAGAGGATAAATGAATACCAAGTCCAATCAAATGCACACAAGATGTAAATTGTATAAGAAGGGGTGTATTTTGAATTCAGCTGAATCCTGAAATAAATTGGGCTGATTCAGGCAAATTGGGAGATGTCCGAATCAAAGTGGGTGTCATGTATAGGTCTCAGCAAGGCCTTTCTGGTTGTAGTTAGATTAGGGTGACCAGATAAAATCCAGGTCAGGGCTCATGTAACTTTAACACTTGTAGAGAAAAGGGAATTTCAGCCAGTGTCATTTGTATGCAATTAGTTCCTGGTGAAATTCCCTCTTCATCACAACAGTTAAAGGTGCAGGCACTATACTAGAGTGACCCTATACAAAAGAAGGCAGGGCCCCTGCAACTTTAACTGTTGTGATGAAGAGGGAATTTCATCAGGAACTAATTGCATACAAATGACACTGGCTGAAATTCCCTTTTCTCTACAACTGTTAAAGTTACATGAGCCCTAACCTGGATTTTATATGGTCAGCCTAAATTAGATTTATTAGAACTAGTTTGGAATGTCAGAATCTGTGCAAACTTATCTCTGTCAGAGTTCTCAGAGAAAGAGTAGAAGGGAATCGCTTCACTCCCACTCCCTCGGCCTTGAGGCTGTAAGTCTTTTCTGGGAAACTGATAGAGTGCTGAGAAAGGTGGGGAGGCCTTGTTGAATGAGTCACTCAGTTTGTAGCGTCACCTTGGTGGGCTGAGCAGTGCCACCCTGTTTGGACGGGCATGACTTATGGGCCAGAGCCCCTGTCTGTCAAGTGGTTTTGAACAGGCCCACACCTCCCTGTATAAGCTGGAGCAAAGGAGAGGAGCCTTTGCGAGAATCATCTTTCGACTCATGGCCCAAAGTCCCTCCCTGTGTGATCCATCACCATTTGGGACTTTGAAAGCACTCTGCACATGGACTCCTTCTATTTGGACTTTGGATTACTAAGGACTGTGCCATGAAAAGTGCGGTGAGGCTTTTCATAGACTTGAACTCTTGTTTGTTGTGGATTGTGTGTGTTCATCAACCGCTTAGTGTAAGGGTAATAGACTGTGGTTGATTTTTATAGTTTGACTTTTTCTCTGTAGACTCAGGTGGCGGGGAGTTCCCTGTGCTAAAGCACCAGCACGGGACTTATTGTGGCCAAAGGCGGCAATCTGTGCGAGAGGACGCTGGTGATAGCGCAGGGAAGGTGCTGATCTGTGCAAGAGGACACTGGCGATTGTGCAGGGAAGGCGGCAATGGTGGTGGGGAAGGCGGTGATCGCGTTGAGCGGCCAATGGTGGCAGTGTGAACATGTATAGCCTCTACTCCTGGGCCCTGGTAAGTCCAGCCCTCCCAGGCACTGCATGCTGGGACTTGTAGACTTTACGGGGTCCTAGGGCTGTGAGAGGAAATGGCGGATCTGCCAGAAAATGGCCTCTGTGATTCAAACTTCAAATCCAAGCCCCGAAGCTTGCACAGCCCTAACAAATACACATTCATTGCGTCTCCAAAAAGCACACATGATTTGTCCCCAAGCTCTCCATATAAGGAGAACACCAGGGTGAGGGGAGGGGAAGGGACAGGAGGGGGTGTAATTTTGTGATTGGCATTCTGCTCATTAGCATTTCAGAAGGGGGCTAAGGGGGAATGATTTTTCCCCTTTTGAACCCCACTGCTATATAGTGCTATATAGTGGTATAAAAGGGTCAGGTGTGGGCTGGCCACCAAACTATAAGGGAGGGTTTCTTTTCCCCTTTCTTTCCTCATGACACATGCCTGTACAATGCAGGGAAGTTAGTTTCCTTAATCTCATGGTATACCTCCTCTATAATCTTAATTCCTCATCATCCAAGATACTAAGGGCCAAACTAAACAACTTGCTTATTACACAGGTATATAACTTTTGTTGTTCTTGTGTAAGCAACTGTGTCCCCAATTCGGAATGGGATCATAGTGCTCCAGGAGGGGAAATTAAACCCCCTCCCACTCATTTCCCCCCAAATTCCACCTCCTCTGTATTTTTACAAGATTTAGGTTTTTTAAAATGGGGGGGGGGATATTTTACAAGATTTAGGTCCAGTGGGTTGGATCCAGACTTAGAGCATTGCTACATGATGCATTTATTGTGTGCTTGGCATTCCTTAATCATGGTTGTTTATGGGTTGTTCAGATGACATGTAACCCTCTAGTTTCCTTTCTGTTCTTTAAAAATACTTTCACAGGTTTTTTTAGAGTGGGGGAAATGCAGTAATATTTGAGAAAAAAACAAACAAAATGCATTTTCTCACTTGTGTAACTGCATTATTTGGCTATACCACAGTGCCATCTAGAGGTTATGTAACAGAAAAACAGGAAAGGAAAAGCCCTTTGTGTGTAAGTTGGATCTCAACTCTGTGATAAAACTGAAAGTAGATACAGAGGATTAACAGCCTATTTAAAACAGAACTTTAGAAATTAATAGAACAAGTTAGATAGATAAAGCTTTTATTGTTTTAACCAATGGTTACAACAAGGAGAGAAGAAACATACATAGATAAAAATCAGGTAAAACAAGTCTTACTAAATTTTAACATTTTGTGAAGTCAGAAAATTTACTTTATGCTTTTGGGCTGCAAGAGTGAAGTTGGCTGGTGCCAATATGACTGTTTTGCTATCGCATGTAAACAAAATTTTTATTCTTTCTGAATTGGGCCAGCTGGACTTTTTCTCAAGAAAAAATTCTAAATATTTAGATCAAATTTGGGAACAGAAAGGGCAGTAGAGCAAGTTATGAGGCAGATCCTCCACTTTGCCACTACGGCAAGGGCACTGAAATCCCATTGCTTTCAATGGGTCTACTCTAAGTATGACTAAGTCTGGAACCAGTCCAATAACTACCGAGTACAAAATACGGATATGCATAAGATATGAAGTACACATGTATGTACTATACTGGGTATTTGTTGCTGTGAAATACATGCCATTGGCAACCAAGGAAGAATCAGTATGATTCATATACAGCAACGAAGAAGAAATTGTTCAGAATTCTACAGATACAATTAAAAGCAAATAGATAGTTTATTTTATCTATTTCAAATATTTTTATTCTTCGTTTCCATCATGTATGTTCAAGGCTGCACACAATGGGGAAAAAAGCATAAAACAATGATGATAACAACAAAACTGACCAGTTCAGGTGGTAGTAGTAATCAGATAACAACACTTACTCTTGTTTCCTTGGCACTTTCCTAAGAGTTCATCCATATTTTTAAAATTATGAAAATTCTATGGTTCTTTGGATGTAAGGCATGGTCAAGACCAGACCAAAACCACTTTAGGGTGCAATCCAATACATGTTTAGACAGGAAAAAAGTCCTACAACTGACTGGGGCATGCCCTGTCTAAACGTACATTGGATTGTACCCTTAATGATTAATCAGTCCACATATATTGTCCCTTTGTAGTACTTCGTTGATCAGCTTCCGGCCAGGTTTTTCAAACTTCTCATGGCCCACATCTAGAATATAAACTATGTTTATGCTACCTTAATTGGCATAGCTTCCACCAATGAATCCTGGGAATTGTAGCTCCGTGATGTGCTTTGAATCCTCCGTTAGAGACCTCTAATCCCCCATACAAAATCACAATTCTCAGAGTTTTTTGCAGAGAGTAAATGACTGTTAAACCAGTTTAACTCTGTAGTGCAGATATAGACACCCTACATACTAATAGCGAGTGTGGATCCTTATATAACCAAAATGGCAGTAACCACACAAAAGAGGTATCAGCAGACATCAGGAACCCCAAGATTTGTGGAAGTACAAAAAATTTACAGGGAAAAAAAAATCCTAAGTGTGAGGGAACCCCCCCCCCCCACACACACACACCACCAACACCAACACCCCAGTAGCAACTGAACATGCTCAGTGGCCATGGAATGTTGATGAAGAACTATTTGGGGTGGTGGGTGGTGAACTGGGTTGGGGGAACTGGAACAGAGTATTATCCTGAAAAAGGGCATTGCTAATTGACTGGCTGGCATCCTGCACAGCATTCCACATTGCAACATTTTGTTGCAAGTGCTACTGGTAGAGATAATAACAATAACAATAATTAAAACATGCTCAATTGTCAGGAAATTCCTGAACCTGTAAAAGAAAGCATGACTTGGCAAAGCCTGTCATGTCTGCCTAGAAAAACCACCACAAGCGAGAAAGAGATATTATAATAATAATAATAATAATAATAATAATAATAATAATAATATATTTATTTATTTCTTACCTGCCTCTCCCTCTGGATCAAGGCAGGGAACAACACTGAATACAAAAATACTATAAAATACATAAAACTGATTAAAAACCTATAAAACGAATACAATATTAAAATAACAATCAGACATCTTAAAATTCGACTGGGAAGGCCTGCCAGCAGAGATCAGACTTTATGGCTTTCTTAAATTCGGATAGACTGTTGACGAATCTTTCCCGGCAGGTCATTCCACTGTCTAGGAATGGCAGAAGAGAAGGTCCTCTGGGTAACGGTTGTCAGCCTAGTTTTTGCTGACTGGAGTAAGTTCTTCCCAGAGAACCTGAGTGTGTGGGGCAGATTGTACGGGGGAAGGCGATCCCGCAGGTAACCAGGACCCAAACCATGTAGGGCTTTAAAGGTAATAACCAACACTTTATATTTCACCCGGAAACTAGTTGGCAGCCAATGAAGTGATTTTAAAGCTGCCGTAATATGGTCACCCCTAGGAGTACTGGTGACCAACCTGGCTGCCATATTTTGAACTAGTTGAAGTTTCCTGACTAGGCACAAAGGGAGCCCTATGTACAGCGCATTGCAGAAGTTGAGCCTCGAAGTTACCAGCTCGTGCACTGCTGTCTTTAGGTCGTCCAACTCTGGGAAGGGGTGCAGCTGGCATATCAGCTGAAGCTGATATATATGTACGTGGAAAAACTGGGTGCAATTGCTAAAACTCTTAAGGCAAACTAACTAACAACAAAATGCAACCATCATATCAGGTATCAGAGGGATGTATGCCCTAGGGCAGCGGTAGACAGCCTTTTTTTTAAAGCTGTGGGCACATTCAACAATTTGAGATACTGCCCTGGGCAAAACTACAAACTGGATGCCATGGGAGATATGGCAAAGGATAAGTAACCTGCCCAAAATACTGAGTACAAGGCAGAGGGTGGAGAGTCTGAGCCCCAACACATTAAACGCCTTTGAACCTACAGTTTTTAACACCAACAGAAATCTTTTTCATAGCAATCCCAGCTGCTGGTAAGAAAATGTGTAAATTATATTTAAAAAGTGGGAGTGGTAGAACAAGTAAGAGTGGGCTCCGAGAAAGATGTTGGGTATGCGTATGCGTGCCTACTGCCTATCCCTGCCCCAGGATATGCAAACCGCCGTAGTTTACTACAGCAGCAAAGTACTTCAACTATGTATTCTTTGTACTGCCTCTTCAGTGGTGAATGAATACTGCTGTTCCTTTCTGCTTTTCAGAAAGCATGTAGCCCATAGGTCCTTGAAATATGTAGGGGAGGATGGAGGGTTTTGCCTTTCAAAAAGCCACTCTACCTAACTGTTTCTGCCAGACAGAGCTAGTTATGCTACACCTGAAGCAATCGTACTGTCTTCTATAATTAGTGTAAATAGTAGTACACTACTGCTGGATCTTCCAGCAGTGATCCATTGTGAACCCTCATCAGCAGGGCCCCATCCAGCAATAAACTACCATTGCAAATGCACTCTTATTGAATAAGCAGGTCCTGGAGCCACAACCGAATGAAATTTAGCCTACAGTGCAATCCTATGCGTGTCTACTTTGAAGCAAGCTCCACTGAGTTCAGTAGTACTACTTCCACGTATGTGCGAATAGGCCTGCATCCTAAAGCTGTTTCTAAAGTCTACTCTGCCCACTTCTAGCTTACACAGCCCCACCTCAAGTGCCTGCCATCAAGTCAATAACCCATAATTTCCCAATGGGAGCCATTTTCCAAATGCAATAGAATCTTTTGGGTCCATTATTGCTTTCCTAAAGTTTACCTAGATGATTTCCCTTTATAAATGTCCATTTGGATATAAAAACGGAAAACTGTTATACTGCACTGGGATTTTCTATATTGCATTTTAAATTTAATATGGGCAAGCTTTGTTTTAAAATGCAATTAAACAAATAGGTCCCAATTCTTCCTCTGAATCTCACTTACTTGCGTTGCACATTTCCCATTCCATCTAAGAGACAGAACTGCTTCTTAGTTATCAACAGATTTATGGTGAGTCCCAGGGCTGTGTGGTCATTTTGCATTCTCAAGGGGTTATTATTTTTCAAATAAATGTATTACAGTAAATGACCAGAATACATTATTAAGACCTAGGCCTTAATATCATTTAAGGAAAAGGATTAGTTGTATAACAGATTGCAGATTAACAACAGAAGTCATATAAACCCCCATTCAATCACAGAATATGAGCAAAATACAGAAAGAGACAGAAAGAAACTTCAGTGAATAGATTATTATGCATTGCAGAGCTTCATGCTCAGCCATTTTAACCCACCTGTAGTTATTTCTCATGCCAACAGACTGCATAAATACTGCTTGAAACAAATGACAGCAGTATAAGCCTACACATGTTACACTGAAGTAAGACACATTGAGTATAATGGGACTTTGTCCCAAGAAATTGGGTACAGCATTGCAGCCTAAATGTCTTGTCCAAATATGAATTATATTCATCCAGAGAGCGTGTGTATCCAGAAAACCAGTAAACACCAAATTTAAACTCAATATAATTTGCACAATGAAGGGTTTCCCTACAGAATAAAATGAGTATTGACAGAAAGGTAAGATAATATTTTACTAAGGTATAATCTGATTTGTATTCTGATTGCATTGCAAGGTATCTATGGGCAGGGGCCATTTACTCTCCAAGGCTTCAGAAATACACACAAGGGGTCTGTTCCTCCATTCAATTCCTCCTTCTCCTCCCATCACTTGAGTGAATGGTAAACTTTATAACATGTTGAACTGATTCGCATGTTCACTGGGTGATTAATAAGCCACGATAGCTTATTAACCTCCCTGCATATACCAATTGCCGGCCGGGGGATTAACATTATTACCCTTAGTTGTTCTGTCTTGCAAACACGGCCAGGGCGGCTTGTTGCTATAGGTAATAAGCCACCCAGAACCCTACCATGGCTGTTTCCCTGCCTCCATCATGCGAATTGGGCCATTAACTTTTAATCTGTAATTTATCACTGGATGAAGCTACTTTCACATAGGCATGACTGGATTATAAAAGGGCCACATTTGGAGGTGCGTCATGCCAAGTGCATTTGCTAACTACATGGCAACAAAATTTCATGATGGGTTTTTGGTGGTGGACAAGTTTGATAATTGATTTCAGGTTTCTACTAAGTGATTGGTCGCATGCATCCACCTAATCAGTCTCAAAGCACATGTCAAGGAGAATTCTGTGATTCTCAAACTGTGGGAGGGGGAAACAAAAGGTACCCTGTATATTTTTCCTCCAAGAGAAGCAATTTGGGGAGGGAGATTTTGAGCTGAAAAAGACCAGAAGAGCAAGGGTTCAGCAGCATCTCTCTGTGCACGTGTCCTCTGTTCAGCCACAATTTGTCACAGGCTGCTTTGGATTAAAAAATGTGGAGGGGGAAAAATCATGGAACTCTAACAAATGTGTAGTTTGAGCTTCCAACCGCTTCCTCACATACATTTCCTGTGTATTTGATAAATCCATTTAGGCCATAATAAGCAATGTGGCCCTGACATGTGACTGATGTTCACTTTGTGAAAGTATGTCAACTTTAGCCCAAGGCTGACTTTTCTGTATTGTAAACTAGCTCAGAGACAACAATTGAAATGGAGAGAAAGTAGGCATTTTGACTTCTCTTAGAGAAGTACATCCATTGAATTCCTGAACTGTGAGATGATTTGACCATTGTTAAATGATTTGCTTCTCTTTCCTAATGCCTTTTATCAGTCACAGGGGAAGGCATATCTAGCATTGCAGAGTGATTAAATTGGTTAACAAAAAACACGTCAGTAACAACATCCCTAAAAGATATTTACTTCATATTGTAGATGGGGGCCTGAGGCAAGTGTCCTGTCCTGACCATGAATAGGAATCCACAGGGTACAACAGGTCCCTGAAGGGCGGCTTTGTTGGCAGGCAGGCAGGGATGGGCTGGAGTTGCAGGACCTTGGATAGCTCCAAGCAAGCCACTCAGAACCCTCAGGCCTTTTTAGTCATCCGAGCCAGACTTCTCCCAGGCTTCACTTCCTGAAACATGGGCATTCTCTAAAGGGCTAGTCCTCTGGACAGAAACCTAGTGTGCTTCTCAGTTAGCTCCTGCCTTGTCCATTGGCTATGCAGGTGAGCAGCTAGCAGGGAACATGAAGCTAGTGGTATACGGGGAAGCAGTTCCTGAGGGGAAAACGGCCTAGAGGGTGCTGTCTCGGGAGAGGCAGTGTCCCAGTTTGGGGGGGTGGGGTTGTCATCTCAGTTTGGGGTATGGGCTCGGGGTCAATGGACACATGACTATTATGCTCTGGTTCAGGCTTGGTGTTGTGGTCTGGATTCAGCACATCTGTGCTGTTTTGCCACTGGTCTTCCTGATCCACCTGCCTCCTCCAATTCCTCCTGTGTGTCCATGTTCTGGCTGCTGTTCAAGGTCAGGGTAGTGACAAACAGCAGCTTGCCAAAGGTAACTAATCTCATGAGATTGTTTGGCAACACTTGAACCAGGAGCTTCCTGGTTTACTACTTGGTCTCTTATATGCTATGACAGGGTTGGGGAACCTCAGGCCCACAGGCCAAATCTGGTCCTCCTGGTGTCCCAAAATGTCCCTCCAGTGTTCCCTAGATGACAACACCCCTTTCCCCTAACTGCTGATCATTTGGTGGCTTTTCAGCTTTGAACATTCTTTTCGTCCCCATTCTCAAAGGCTGAAATGCTTCTCCAAAGGCTTCGATACGGGCACTAAGAATTTTAAGGTAAAATATGCTGGCATTTTTGGTGTTTTGGCCCCACTCCTTTTGCTTTCGGCTCTGTCCCTTTCACCTTTGGCCCCATCCAAGAGCATCTCCGAAACTTAAGTCATCTCTCAGGCCAAAAGAATATATAACAGAAGAGAATCCTGAGCTCACCTCACCTGACTTCACTGGACAGGAGCCACTTTGTAGGGAAGTGGGTAATATGCTCTTGTAAGTGAACAGAAGTGAGGCACACCTTCTGAATAACTCCTACTAACTTACCCAACATGGCCGTGGTTTATTCATGCAGATTTCATAATAGGCATTCACTTAGCTGCCTGAACTGAGTCAGTCCTTCAATTTCCCCTTTCAGAGATATTTGCCAGAATAGCCCCTTTTAGAAAATTGCCCTCTCTTTTTTTGCCTTTGCCAGAATGGCTGAAATTCATATTCTAGCACCATCCATTTCCCTCTTACATATGACTCCTATTGAAGTGGAGAATGGCAATAGCATAACTGTAAAAGGGTCCAGTGTTTTTAGCCCTGCTGGGCTATGGTATTGGGCAGTCAATGCAGCAATTCAGGCTTCCTTTTTATGTATAACAAAAGATCAAAAACCTCCAGGGTTCTCTTGTACAACAAAATAGATTTTTGATGAGAAAGGCATTATAAGAATAAAATGTAAGAATAGTCTCCCATTTCAGCTATGATGGATGTGAACACGTAATCTGTGCTTGATGGGATAAAGTAATGGACCAAAATTATCTCTACAATTACACTCGGCACAACCAGTTTTTCTTTCCCTGGATTCTTTCTCCATCTATAACAATCAGTTATTGTTTCATACTTTCCCTTCCCGAAGAAGCAGGAAGTTCACACTTTTCACTTTCCTTAGAAGAGAGAACACTGGATCAATGCCTTTGTTTATAATAATCTATTTATTTATGAATGGCTGAGCAGGTGTTATGGGAAGCAGAAGCAAGCCTCCAAACAAGTCATGCTAGTCCCAAAGCAGGCAGTGCGTATAAATCTAAAAACAACTTAGTAAGCTTGGTTGGATAACCAACACTGCCCCTGTTCAGAAGACACCTTACACTACACCTTTAACCATGGTGCTTAAGCTAAAAATCCTTAAGCTCCGTGGTTAAAGCCATGGTTTAAGGTGTCTTCTGAACAGGGCCACTGACTTCAGCTCCAACCCTTGCAAACTGATACAATTCTAGATAAATCCCAGGTTCTTGGGACAAAGGTCTTGCTTCATTAGGCAATGGGAAATTAGGTCATGGTAATTCCCCTGCCCCCACCCCCCATCAGTGACCATAACATACCAAAACTGAATTAAAATGCCAGTTGGCATAACAGAACAGTATGTCTCACAATGGATTTATTTAACAACATCTCTATCCTGCCTTTCAAGCTGTCTCAAGGTGACAAAGATGTCTTCATGGAGGTCTTCAAAATTGCTGCAGTTTCATTATGGCAAACAGCTTTTTTTTGGGGGGGGGGAAAGAAAACTAAGTAAAACATCACATTTTCAGAAAACATGGTATGGAACACCTTAGTGAAGCCTGTATATTAGAAGAGAAGTACTAATAGTATATCCACAAATGACATTTATCGGAGCATACTAATTAGCGAATGCTATTATTTCTAGTTGGGGAAGATAAATTCTATTGAATTACAATTAGGACATTTAATCCCCACCCCCACCCCAACTACTGCATTAGTAAAGATTACTAATTACTCATTCATCACAAGTGATGAACTCAGGGAAGTCTCAAGGACAGGTTGAGGATTTGGGGAATTATCATCTTCTGAAAAGTTGGGGAGGGACCACAGCTCTGTGGTACAGCATATGCTTTGCATGCAGGAGTCCCAGGCTCAGACCCCCTCTACAAGAATTCAGTTTGATGCCTGGTTCTCCAATTATGCGCATCTTCTCGGAAGCGCTTTATGGCAAAAGACTACGCGGGAGGTAATTGAGCGCACAACTGGTGGCCTTACCGGTTGTTTGAAATGTGCTTTAGAAGTAGTTAATGCAGAGAATCGCTTGTTCACATAGTCAAAATGCGCTTTAACGGCCACAGCAAAATAAAACTCGCTATTTAACACGCATTCGATAATGCGTATAATCAGATAGATAATGCACCTCAACTCCCGATTTGTGCTCCGCTCATGTAGAGGTAAATTTTTAAATGAGACTTGAAGGAGCTTTAAACCTCTCGTGTAGAGGCAGCCTCAGTTTCCGGCATCTCAAGTTAGGGCTAGGAAGGAATTCTGCCAGAATCCCCGGAGAACCACTGCCAGTCAGTATCAACAATATTGCGCTAGATGGACAAAATAATCTGATATAAGGAAGCTTCCCATGTTCTGATGTACCTCTGGAGTAAAATAGGGTGTGCTTGACTCTGGAAATATATGGATTTAAAATGGGATTATATAAGCCCTGAGCAAACACTCCACACCCCAACCTACATGCAACCTACCTAATTCATATCCTCTCCCCAGTCCAGGATATGGATCCTGCATATGGATTCTGCCTATTTTGGCTCCTGTGTAAATGACAGCTAACATGTATTGTACATGAGATGGGCCACTGGGCACAAGTCCATTTTTTTTACCTTCTTAATGTGTTAATTTATGCATGGAGCAAATGTGCACTCAAGATTCTAATATCTTGGAATGAAACAAAAGTTATATATCCTGCATCATTGTAAGTGCATTAAAATGATGTTACCAGGTCACAAAACAGTGCAGTTTCTGGCTCAGATTTGAATTGTAGTACAAAGAAAAATCTAAGTTGGATTTTCATATGAAAGACGAGGTGCTGTGTTATCTTTTCAGCAAGTAACAAATAGCTGTTGATTGCACGCCCAGTTAAAGTTCAGCTGTACATATCTACAGCACAGATAATGAGTTTAGATTGAGCCAAATCCAAAAGGCATGCCAAATGTAGTTTCGTGAACAATGCAAGAAATTCTGATTTTGAGAGAGGTGAATAATACACATTATCTAATATTTGAAAATTGCTTTCTGGCAACAGCTTGGCAAAATCTAACAAATGCTATGGTTGTCAATCAATTCACTCTCAAGAGAACAGCAAAATAAAAAAGAATCCTATAGGAGCATGGGATTTGATGGAATCATTCTGGTTTTCCACTCTCACCAGACTTTATAGGATGTTTTTAGGGTCTTAAAGTTCCAGTGTTTTTCAACCAATAAATGCTACTCTCCTTAACTCTTCCCAGTGTTTCTTAGGCATATCTGATCTCCAAGAGCTAATGATGAAGAAAAAAGACAGTGGATGGCTAGGCTGAAGAAAAAGGATTGCTAGACATAAACCAGCAGATCATGCAGAAATGTTTTCCTGTAAAACCACACATTTGAGATGCACAAAAATATTGTTAATCCATTAATCTTTGTGAAAAATGCAAGGACAAAATACTCATCTGCATGTATTTGATAGAGGCAGCTATAACATTCAGCAGTTGTGAAGCATCATAATTTAAGGATAGTGCATTTGAATGCAGTTCAAGCAGTACCCACTTCAGAAGTTAGCGTTCCTTGGAATCTTTTCAGTATATCTATTTCTCAACTGCTAAATACAGTTTTCCTTCAATCTTTCCTGCAAGTGTCAAGCATAGTTCCCTTCCTGAGAGTGACAGGTGGATGGAAGAAAGCTGCAGTGGATTACTGGACTGAAAAAACAAAACAGCTGGGCTTTCTTTGTGTCCTGCAGGCAACAGTGGATCATGCACATCTTCATTTATGTGAATTCAGTGACTTGGGATAGGTAACATGAGCAGTGATTTCTGCTGTCATTTCTAATTCGTGGTGTCTTTTTGAAGATTGCAGAGTTAAAATAGACAGTTGCATGTTCATTAGAGGGAAGAATAGCACAGAAGAATTTGTTAATATTTGCTGTCAGCCTGTGGTATATGGACAAATTATAAATCAATAGTGTGTGTGTATGCGTGCGCGCATCTCTATATGAACACACACGCACATACACACCCTTTCAGCCCTCACTGATTGACTGAAGTTGCAATCCTAGATGTAAAAAATCCTACAATTCCCAGCATTCCTAGGAATTGTACAATTTATTTCTGTCCATATGTTAAATTGCACATTGATATGCATTAGATTGCACCCTGATATGGTGACAAAGGTATAGGAACTGTGTAAGGGTAATTTTCAATGAACTAGAGCTGTGGCATTTGGTATATGTGTAGGTCAAGACACCCTGATGACTAGAACATTCTGAAAACAGAACATTCATATACCTCTCTTAAACTAGGGTTACTCAAAATGTACTTCTAAACAGTTACAGTATTTCCAGGCTACTCAGAAAGCAGTATTCCAAGGCATTCGGACTTCTAGAAAAATCAAGGAGACACTTGAAAACCTCTCCCTAAAAAAATGGGGTGCCAGAGATGTATCTCCAAATGGTTAAAGTACTTCAGGACCACCCAGAAAGCTGAAATCGCAAGACACACTGATTACTGGAATAGAATTGAAAACAGAGTGTTTCCCTAACAATATTAATTTCATAACTTTGCATTTTTCACATAATACTTTCCCACCTGTCTGATTAGTCTGATCTGTCCTGTGTATTGGATTACATCTTCCATCATCCCCAGCCAGGCCATGCTGGCTGGGGACAATTAGAACTTCATTCCAACCCATCTGGTGGGGCAATTTTGGAATGGAACAGAAATTAACCAAGCTCGTCCTGATCAATCTGGAAGAAGCCAAGCCTCCATCAATTATACAGCATGTGAGACACAGCTAGAACAAGCAACAGAGACCAACATTTACCGATCTGCCAATCACTGCACTGGCTCAGTCAAAGGAAAGAGCCGCCACATTTGTCAATGAAATGGTGGAATGACAGGTAGATTCAGTAATGCAGAAAAGTTTCTATTCTTTGCAATGTTCCTCACATACATCATCATAAGATCATTTCTCACAAACCTCACCTTTAGGTCAAAGTATCTAATCATGATGGACATCTTGCAATTGCTGACATCGTTACTTTCATCAATCACAACGGTGAGAGATCTTGATATTCTTTGTCTTAGGACAGGCTGAGCATAATATGCTCAGGGAGTTTTAATGATGCATGTGAGGTGTATTTTCTCTCACATGAGTACTCTTTTGTAAGATAGTTAACATGGAGACACCCTTCTATCCACCTAAGGACTACTTCACACATTAAGTGGAAGAAAACATAGAAACATTTGACAAGAAGCTGGCTCCATGGAAAATATAACCTGTATGATATGCAAACATGGTTATTGCATTCATACACATATTTTTAAGGGTACATAGAAAACATCTAGCACATATGCTGTAACATGTTTTCTGGGAATCTATAGGAATGTAGCAGTGATAAATTCCAAGGAATATTTTTGGATGGATAAAGTAATTAAACAGTATATAGGGCACTGAAGGAGGAGGATCATTATACATCTCAAACAAACAGAATAGGTTTGTGAATGATTGGAAGGCACATAGTCAGTGAAGGGGCACATGCTTTGCATAGATCAACTTTCCCCAAGATGGTGCCCTCCAGATGTGTTGGACTATAACTCCTAGTTAAATATTTTGAAGAGCCACTAGTATTCTGAATAGGCATTACTGAACTAGATGGACCACAATGGTCTGGTTCACTGTAAGATATTTTCATTAGTTTAATACAGTTGAAGATAAACAAATAGTTTTAAGACATTCTTCTTTCTTCCTCCATTTCTGGAAAGATTTGGCACTGTCCATCAATAACATCTTCAAACAAACCCAACTCCAGCTCCACGAGACATCAGATAACCAGAAACAAAGGGCAAACCCCTGAAGTTAGTCTAGCAGTATTTATTAGCCATTCTAGCTTAAAGGAGCTTCAATTTACATAGGCAGTATTTATTTGTTTGTTTGTTTATTTATTTAATGTTTGTCCCCAAACGGGCATCTCACAGAACAGATAATAATTTAGGCTACCATGCTATGCATGTTTAGAAATAAAAAGGCCTACAACTCCCAGCATTCCCCTGCCCTAAAACAACAACATTTTTGACCCAAATTACAATACCATAAAAATGTATGAATATCATAGCTGGGCCTGAATTTATTTCTTAGAGACCTGGATCTATTTTCCTGGAGCCCTGGGTGTCCATTGGTGCCAATGGAAGGGTTTTCGTTCTTAGCTTCATTGCCATGCAGGGAGCAGTTTTCAAGGGGTATTGCAGCTTGGAGGAAAGGGTTAACTCTCCCCTCCCCACATGCTGCAACCCCCCCCCCCCCAAAATACTTTCTCCCAGCATGGCAATTAAGCTTAGATCCACCCACTGATTCAGAATGATCTGGGTTAGGGTGCAAATTATTTGAGATTATGTGGAGGAGAAATTCATTTGCTTTGCCTCCTGTGAAATTTAAATAAATCCTAGTAATTATTTCTAAATTTGCATATGCAGAGTTGCATCTCATGGGCTTTGCCCTGAATCTTTTAAGTGCCCAGCAATGTCCCTTCTTCAAATAAACAACATAACACAGCCTATAATAACGTTACTACTACTACTACCCTGCTCACACATGCAGAGAAAAATATTACATGAAAATGCCCCTGGAGTCATTTAAATATTCTGAGTCGACAGCACCACCTTCCCAGCCCCTTAATCTTTTTTCTTCTTCTTCTAAATATCCAGTTCCTTTGATATTTCTTCATATGATACAGCTTCTTTACAATTTTTTGAAGGTTTTTTCTTAACCCTTTTAGATACACCCACCCACCCCCACCCCATTTGGTTTGCTGTTAGAATGCATTTTGCATGGCTGGCTATTCCTTTCCCAGTTTAAATGCTATCATCATTTTTTAAAGTGCAAGGTAAAAGTGCAAGTGATAACGGGAGCACACAGCTACATTATTTAACAAGGGATGTACTCCCCAATTTGAGCGCACTACATTGGTAGAGCAACAAGATAAAGAGCAATATTGTTTTGTCAGCAAACTGGAGGTCATTTGGTGTGTTTTTTTTAATCCTCCTGACACACTGGAGCATTTTTCAAAGGCAGCATTCAAAAGCTACAAATGTAACATCACACAGTGGTGATAAAGGGAAGGAAGCAGGGAGAGTCCAACCTGTGATGGGGAAGTGAATGGACTGGTGAAATGAGATGATGGTTTGATGTTCCCATCTCTTCTAATTTTACCTTGTCCACTTTTTTCTTATTAAAGGACATTGGTGTTCTAATGAACCTGAAAAATAACATCCATTAGCAAAATAAACAGAGCAGGTAGTGGGGGAGGGGGAGAGGAGGGCGTATCTCACATAGACCACAAAAGGAGGATGATATCAAGGGCTTCTTAACCAAACAGAGAGGGGAGCTACATACGGATATAAGAGGCACACAAAGGCTTCCCTTTCCTTTTAACAGCTTGGCATGGTGACTATGCATGTATTTCTTTCTCCTCTATTCATAGAGAGAGGGAGATGAGCTATAAATGGCACCAAGGCCCCCTTCTCCTGAGTGGCTATTGACAGGTGTTGCACATAAAGCCCAAATTTCAAAAATCATCAATACTCTTATATGAGGCAAGACAAGCTAGGAAAGTCTGATGGAGGCTTCTGCCTTTAGGTTGGCCAAAAAGAAATATGAGTGACTTTAAAAATGGTTCCAGAAGCACAGCACATTTTGAAAACTAACAGAGCAATTGTATGGTCCTGGGAAGGCATCCCAGGGGCTATAAAGTGGTATGGATTCTACTCCCTCCCTCATGGTGATATATGACTCTGTTTGTGAGTGTAATCTGAATGGGTAGCTCCTAGTCCACTTTGGAAGAGGGCCAGAGAGGGAAAAATGGGCTGAATTCGGACAACACAATAAGCAACGGGGGAGGGGGGAACAATTATCAGTTGTTTTGACTATCGTGTTGTCCGAAAGTTCCCATAGTCAACTCAGCGCTGATCCTAATCCACACCACGGTTGATTACTTATTACCATGTTGTGTGGGGAGTACCCCCTAGATGAACAACTGTAAAGTTGATTATTACCCCACCATTGACTATCGTGTTGTCCGAATTCAGCCGTGGGCAGGATGGGGGAAGGAGAGACGTAGATCCGATAGATCCATGAGCCTCTCCATTACCCAACCTACCCAATGAGAGGCAAGGAAGCTAGCCAGGCCAAGAGGTCCATCTAGCTTAAAATGTTTCTTAAGGTGGTTTTGATCACAAAACACTCCATCTAAACTGCAGCAGTCCTGTTGGATTGTGCTCTAAGATACCTAATCTCCCCTAGACCAAGAATAGCACCAAGGCAGATGACACAAACCTGTGTGACCTGTGGAAGAACACTCCAAACCATAAAGTACAAAGATCACAGGTATCACTGCTCTGTACCCACTTGGAGCAGGGAGATACCAACCACAGCCCTGATCCACATCCTGTCTCTAAGTTCCTACAGTGGCCAGGGCCAGAGCAGCCATCTTGGCAATTATCACCCTTCCAGTCAATGTGTGTGTGTGTGTGTGTGTGTGTGTGAGAGAGAGAGAGAGAGAGAGAGAGAGAGAGAGAGAGAGATTTTTGACTTTAAATACTGTATTCAATAAATCTAGTTTCCCACTTTTCCCCCATATAAAAGTCTCTGACCTTTGAATATTGGGCTTCATGCACAACATAGGGATGAGACTCAAATACCATTTCAAACAGCATCCAAATTCAAAGGTCTATGGGCCTAATTTGAGATGGGGCAAGGCTTTTTGGAAGGGAGTTTACATTCTGTGTACTGGGGGCCATTCAAAATTGCTCCCATCACTACTGGAAAACTGTTCAAATCTTCTCTCACTTTACAGATTTCACCAGGCATTACCCATACACCATAAAGGCAATGGGCAGTATCTTCAACCAAAGCCAAGAGTGTTTAGTTCCATTGAGTTAAGTGGGAGACCTACTTTAAGCAATTGCTTAACTCACCCATTGAATTAAATGGAACAAGGACAGTATTCACTTTGACTGAATTGTGCCCTATCTGAGCACCCAAAGAAACTGGGAAAATGTTTTGTTTTAAATGAAAGCTGACATTCTCAAGATGCTGAACTTGGCTCCCAGTGCCATATTTTATGGTATCTCTTTGCCTGAATGGAATGAAGGAATACACAATAATAAAGCATTACCGTTAGCTTCTCTAGTTTTGGGGGAAATTATGGCTACTTCTTATATCTTTTCCATTTCCCAAGAGCTATCAAAGCCCATCTACACAAATCATTTTCATGTTATGTACACTGCATTTTCTCCACAAGATGGGAACACATTTAACAGGATGAAATATATTAAGCAGATTATTCTGCTGCTTGTAATTACTAAAGGGAATGGAGCTAAAAATTACATCTTCACTCTACTTTGCAGAAGAAGCAAGAAAATATTAGCTACCATATGCAACTGCTTCTGACGCTTCCTTTGCCCAATGGATGCAGCTCCCTATTTAGCCCTGTGTGAATGTTTGTTATAAATAATCCATTCTTATTTAACATAGGAATATATTAACTCTTATTAAATTTAAATTGAATGCATCTTTGGGAACCTTAATATGCAGTATTACCTAATACAAATAGCTACGATCGCTACCAGCTCCACTCCCATTACTCAGAGCTTTATGGCTGCTCTGAAATTGACCAGCTAAATGACTATCTTGGGCAGCACATGATGTCATAAAGCTAAACGCTGATTTATTATTTAATAAAAGGCGTTGAAGATAATCACGGTATTAAATGTCAGGGCTGGCTTAGTTTGCAAATTGGATGTAGAAGTCAGTTCAGATGGGATGCTCTGAATGGAACTTAGCCAAATAAGCAATGTTGTCTTCTAAACATATGGCTTTCCACCCCGTTTCCCCAAGCAATAAGAAGTTTCAGGGGCAGCCCTTTTCAGGATGAATCTCTACCTATAAAGCGAAAAGTAAGTGTGCATCACATATGTCCAGAAATGTTTACCCACTTCCAGACGAGATACATACTTGACACGGTGACCTCGTGATAGGTCTGGCTGTATAATGTACCAGAAAAATATAAAAACACGACATTTGGGAGTTTAAGTGTTTTTAAAGAATTTAATAAAAACCAAGGCTTATGCCTGCAACGCCCAGCATGCCTTGGGTAGAACTCCCAGCATGCCTTGGGCAGGAGGCCAGACATACTGGCCTTTGGCGGCCATTGTGAGTGCACAGGCGGGTGGCTGCTGCATGTCTTTTACAAGCTGACTCCTAAGGTTGATCTCGAACAGCCAACCCAATTCCACATAAAAGGAAACAACCCACATAAATGGTCTGCGTCCATTTGCGGTGCCTCCTCCCACACTCTGCGTGGTTTTGAAATCGTGACTAGATACAACAGTGTGACTTTGAGAGACCAAACATGCTCAAAGGCACTTCACCCTGATATCGCTGTTTTCTCAGAATCTGGGGGAAGCAAGCGCACAATTTTTGCCCTTAAGAGAGAAGAAGGGGAGGCACTCTGCACATGCCCAGAAACAGACCTGACAAAGGAGGGGGGAAATGCCCAGCCCAGCCCCGACCCTTCAGTACAGGCTCCAGATGGAGCACTTGGTGGGTGAGAAGTGCAGGACGAGGCAGTCCCAGCAGGATTGGCCGGAACTGGGCATGTCCACTGACAGCTGCTTACATCCCCTCCTTGGTGATGCTACTCCTTCACACTCTATCGAGGAGCAGCATTGGCAGCAAGAGGACGTCTCAGAGGATGTGGGCACCTGTGGGCTGCCAAAGGCATGCTGGGAGGTGGAGTACTGGTATGTAGAGTGGCTGGTTTTAAATAAAGTAGGGGTGAGCAAACCAGGTCACTCTCTCTCAGTCCTAACTCAGCCCCCACTTTCCTGACCTCTCACTAACTGTCTTTGTTCTCCTTCTAACTGACTTTCTCCAACTGTCACTCACCCACCACCACCACCATTCCATTCTAGCCTCATCTATATCGGTCATTCTTCCATTCCCTCTTCTGTTTCAATAGTAAAGTCAGGCTTTTACATAAAAATCATAAACTTTATCCAGTAATTTTTGCATCTGTCTTGGAATGTTGTGGTTTAGTTGTAACAGGAAAAAACCCCGCAGCATAAAAAATCTCATCAAGTTAAAAGGCCCTGGAATATATATATATCACTTGGCACTTACAAGCCATTAATGCAGTCACCACGCCAGCCCACCTGGGAAAAAGAAATCCTTAAGCAAATGCCACAACTAAGAAGGCCTGCTCTCCGACAACACCTCAGATGTTGTCAAAGTTTAATGTTATTCAGAGAGCAAGGCTTGTGCCTACAACTCCCAGCATGCTTTGGGCAGGAGGGAAGATTTATCAGGCTTTGGCGGCCATCATCTGGAAGTAGTTCGCCATCCTGGGCCTGAAGGGAGAGTGCCTGGTCTGGCTGCCTTGGTTATTAGGCACCATTGGGAGCAGAAGGGCAGGAGGTCACAGCTCTGGGCCTGTCACATACGGCAACGGCCGAGCTACCCATGAATCAGCCAGCCAGCTCCCTCAGTGTAGTGTGGAATGGCTCAGCCAGACTTCACTTTCCATGAACTTCAGTAGCAGGACTCCCATTGGGCAAGTTGGGCACCACAGCAAAAGGTATGCCGGGAGTTGTAGTTTTTGTTTTCTGTGGGGGACAAGGAAAATCATGGTGAGCTTCAAGGCAGCCCTGGCCATGCGTTGAGGGTGAGAGAGGGGGTGGGGGAAGAAACTAATTTAATTTGTTTTAAAGTTACCTCACAGGCCTAGGACTACCTTACCTTGCAGGGTTGTCGTGAGGGTGAGAAAGGAAAAAAAGAAATGAATTTAATTTGTTTAAAAATTAACTCACAGGCCTAGCACTGGCCTGGCTGCTTTCCTTTTTTCATAATAATAATAATTTCAGAGCACATGCATATAACAGTTCCCCATGTCCACTGAGATCTGCTTCCCTACTATATGTTATTTGGATATCTGGGCAATGCTGGGTATATTTTGAAAACTTATTTTTAGGTTTGCATCTTTTTTAGCTGGTAGAAAGGGTGTTGTGTGTCCTGATTGTTTTTGAAGTTTAGATGGCTGCTCCAGCCAAAGCACGATGGGAGGTGTAGGCATTTGAGGTAAAACAAAAAATGTGGTTTATCACGAAGCTCTAATTTAAAATACAATTCTTATTAACACAATTTCCCATTGATTCTAACAAGACAATTTACTAATGCAACCAAACTAAAAAAAACCAACCAACCTAAAGATGAATAAGTTGCAGAGAAATTTATTATTTATCAAATAAATGTTATAAACATTATCCACGGATCCGAGCAACTGGGCATATCAGCTAGTTTCTGTATAAGGGAGAGTACTGGACTTTTAGGGCAGAAATATATATTATGGGTGACACTGGGATGCCTCAGATATCTGTGTCAAGTACTTTCCCCCTCCTTGTAGTGTTTAAAGCAGGGGTGTTGAACGTCTTTCAGACCGAGGGCAAAAATGCATTTGGAGAAGCACTCGGTGGCCACATTCCAGTGGTGGGCAAGGCCAAAGGCAAAGGGGGTTGGTCAAAATACTAATGATACCAGCATATTTTAACTTCAAGCTCTCACTGTCAGTAACTATGCCTTAGGAAAAGCGTTTCAACCTCTTAGAATGGGGAAAAACCTGTGCAAAATCAGGGAAATGACCAACAATCAGTGATCTAGGGCTCCCTCTACATGAGCGATTTAAGGCTCTTTCAAGGCGCATTACCGATTTTACCTCTACAAGAGTGGAGCGCAAATCAGGGGTCCGGGTGCTTTTTATCTGAAGAAAGGGACATAGCCGTCTGGGAAACCCCAGAAGGCCAGCTTGGGATCTTAGGTGGGCTAGATTTGGTCCCTGGGCCTGAGCTTTTGCAGCCCTGGTTTAAAAATACTTACTTGTGCCATGATGTCATCAAGTTTTGTATTTCTTCACCACTGTTCCATTTGCTACTTGTGGTGGGGGAAGCGCAGAGTGTGCTGACATCATGTCACAACGTGGATTCTTGATGCCCAAGGCACTGCCACACATCTATAAGGGTTGGGCCAGTAGGTCTCTAGGCTGCATTGTGCCCCAAATGACATCACTGGGATTGTGATGGGGCTTGTTATTGCTTGTGAAAAGGAATTGTTTACCTGTGTACATTCCTAATCAAGGGGGAAGGACCATTAGTTACAACGGACAGGGACAGAAGTCAATATGGAGGTGCCCTTTTTATTGGCATTCCTGTGTCAGGCAAAACACACAGTTCCACCCTTATAATCATTATGAGGAGGAGCATAGGAAACCATTCCTCACTTTTCCTGGACAGATGGTAAAGTTATCTTTGAAGGTAAAATATTACCTGTTGGCCAAGACACTTTCTGTTTTTTTAAAAAATATTGTTTACCTTATTCCCCATATTAATATATTGCATGAATGGAATTAATGACTTAAGGAATTGCATCTAGGTTACACACTTGACATCCTTTTATGTCCTTTGCTATGCAGACTAATCTTCTCCCTGCTGTGAAAAATTCACCAGCTGCTTTGCAAATAAAATCACTTCAATCTGGTTCAACCTCGTAACTGCTACTTTGATCGCAGATGTGGAAATCATGTAAAAAACCTTCTGTTTTGTTTTGTTTTGTTTATATGGATGAAAGTCACTCTGTTTCCACCCCCAGTATCATGGATCTGTTTCAGTGAAAAGGGACATTTTAGATGTGTATTATACCACTATGATCCAGGTAAAGTTAAAAACTTCAAAGTCCTATTAATTTAATTGGGAGAGTTAAGCATGTCCTTAAATCCCTCCTTCTAAAACCAATAGGTCTTAAAAGGGCTGACTGGATCATGCTCACTAAAATATTTTATGGGTTTAAACTCTATTTTTGTGAACTACCCAGAGTCTTTGAGCTATCTGATGGTATAGGTATAGAAATGTAATGAATTTATAAGTTAGTAATTTTAAAAACCCACTATGTTCTTGGTGTGCTTTATAATGCTGGACTAGATGGACCCTTAGTCTGATCCAGCATAGCTCTTCTTATGTTCTTATAATAGTGTTAGTTGCTCTGAGTATAAATTATAAATTAAAAGACCAACAAACACCACAGAGAGGAAGTAAAACAGAAAAACCATAAATCAAGAGACTTGAAATGAATTGTCTTCTGGAAATTATGCCTGCTGAGCTGAATTGTTTTCAAATTATTTTAATTAGCATATTCAAAAGTTTTGTTATGGTGTGTGAACTAACATCAGGAAAAAAAACATTCTGCTTTCCAATTACTAACAGCTATATTTTCAGTTTCTAAATCATTCCACGAGAGGGCAGCAAGATATAAGAGTTAAAGCAAAGATGCCTGCTGCTGCTGTTGCTGGATTCTTTTTAGCTAACAGAAAATATTTTCATATGTTGATCATGTTGCTTAGTAAATGCATTTAGACAACTATTTACATCTGTTCACTTATCTACACACACACACACACACACACACACACACATCTTATTTTCCTCCTTCAGAATATATAGGATTTCTGAGATGAAAGTATGCCCCCTCTCCACTTGTGAGTGAAAATCCAATAATTTTCTCCAAGGTGTGTATTCAGAAGCTCTGAAAACAAGCACATTGATTTTGGTGGACAGTCATGAAAAACAATTTCCTCTTGGGGATTGAAGGTGGGGAAGAATTAAAACTTCTTAGATTTTTCCTATTACTACTTGTTGATGAATTCCAAGGGTGCCCAGACCCTTCCTTCCTACTGTAGGTTGTAAGTTTGCAGGCAGTTTAATCTTTATACCACAATGAGATACTTCAGGCTAATAAATATTATAAGTCTAGAGAACCAGTGCAATTCATGGAAGGGTGTGATCCATGTGTCAAATCCCTGTCCACCAATAGTCACCTTGAAGACGGGAGATGGAGAGCTTTCCTGTTCAAAGTGACTATGGAGGAGGAGTAAGTTGGCTGGGAGACTAATTCATAATCTTTCCTCTGCTGTTGTTTTGGAAGGGAAGGGAAGGGAAGATTCTCTTCTCCTATTTCCCATTGGTGTTTACCGGGATCTATTTTGTCTTGGAAAAAGACCAGAAGGGGTGGAAGATGCGCGAGAGGTGGACAGAATCATCAAAAGGATGCATGAAAATCCATGAGTGGGCAGTAACGAGCGTGCGATAAAATGCTTGACTTACCCTTTTAGGAAAATATTGGGGGCTACCATCACTTCTCCACTTTGCTCCCTAAACCCAGCCATGGCTATAAATGGTAGAGACCCTTCCTTATCCTGCACCTCCCCAGTGCATCCACATATGGGGCACCCACTTTATTACAACTAAACATTTTAATTGTAATCATTGTCTGGAAATATAGGCAGGATCTACACGTGGTCCTCGATGCGCCCTCCCTGCGCCACAAGCCGCTTCGGAGCGCTACACTTCGTCTAGTGTGGCTCAAGCCTCGGAGGCTCTGCCCGCGATTGGGAGAGGGATTTCCAATTGCTAGCTTTTGTTTACAACCCTCCCTCCTCCCTCCCTGGGACCCTCCGGGATGAAAGGATGGCGGCGGCGAGAGCGTGAGCAGAGCCTCTGAGGCATGAGCCACACTAGACGAAGTGCAGCGCTCCAAAGCGGCTTGTGGCGCAGGGAGGGCGCATCGAGGACGACGTGTAGATCCGGCCATAGTTAAAATTGAGGCATATCATCTTAGGGACTACATGATAAAAGACTCCTCCTTTTTGAGGACAAATCAAAAGCTGACAACGCAAAACAGAAGACACATAACTGGGAGCTCTCTCTCTCTATGTGTGTGTGTGTGTGTGTGTGTGTGTGTGTGTGTGTGTGTGTTAACATACAGAAGGCCCATGTTCAAACAAATGATACTAAGCTTTTATCTGAATGGAGATTTCCTCTGACAATATAAACAGCATGATCTGAGCTCAAGGGCTTTGCACAGGTTATCAGAAGGAGCCAAAGATAAAGCAGTGGCCTCTTATCTGAACTCAGTGGGAGCTCCAGAGAGTTCTAATATTAGATACCAAGAGAAAACATAAAACAGCCAGGGCTTAATAACTGGTAATCGAAACGACATGTCTATATTGTACTTTTTTAGCCGCTTGTTCTTCAGATTTCTCGCTCTGCCTTTGAAACTGGAATATATACAAACCATCTTCAAAGCAATAGAAAAATCTGGATTCCCAATGCTCTTCTTCAAACAGTCAGGGACTGACACCATGATCCTAAAAGTATTCATTTGGAAGTGAGGGCCAGTTCCTACATACACACTCAGGACTGGCAACATCAAGTGGTCATTTGCATGTGTGAAACAACCATCAAAGATCAAACACCACGGGTGGAGCTTTCATAGGAATTGATGTCAAGCAATCACAATGTTTTTCAAGTACTATTTGAATATACATTTTGAACATATTTTCTTTTAAAATAAGCATCTCTTAAACAAATTTTGTCTCAAAATACTCATTTTTAAAACATTTTATCTCAAAATATGCATTTTAAAAACACACAAAATGTATTGAAGACCAAAATATAATTACGCCCAGAATATTTTTTGTTGGGGATAATAGACGAACAGTTGACACAAGTTTATGGAACTTTGTTCATGTACATGACAACGGCAACAAGAATGGTATACGCCCAGAATTGGAAGAGTGAGAGAGTGCCAACGGAGGAGGAATGGCTGTTGAAAGTTACAGAATTGGCGGAAATGGCAAAACTTACATCAAAAGTCCTCCTTCGGGTGCCTACTCTGAGGGAAGCTCGGAGGACGGCAACAAGGGAGAGGACCTTCTCCATGGTGGCCCCTCAATTATGGAATGATCTCCCCGATGAGGCCCGCCTGGTGCCTACACTGTTATCTTTTCAGTGCCAGGTCAAAAGTTTTCTTTTCTCCCAGGCATTTTAACAGCTTAAGTTGAAGTTTTGATTGACATTGTGGCCAGGCTTAACAGTTAAAATGTTTTAAAATGTTTTAATGTCAGCTGTTTTATGTTTATGGTTTTAAATTTTGTATATTGACTTTTTAGTGTTAAATCTTTTAATTTTTGTAAACCGCCCAGAGAGCTTCGGCTATGGGGTGGTATATAAGTGTAATAAATAAATAATAATAATAATAATAATAATAATAATAATAATAGATAAAACAACAAGTGGGTTTATTGAGGAATGGAAGCCTCTGATAGTGATTAATTGGAAGAAGAATAGTTGACGGAGGTCGGGTGGTTCACTCACTATGTGGAAATTTTTGTTTGTTGGAGAAATTCGGAAGTCCATTTTAATGTTTAATGTTGTATGTTGTAGTGTTTGTATTTGTGTTTTATTATTGTCTGAAAAATAAAAGTTTTAAATAAAACACGCACACACACACTGATATATTTTTGAGCCAAGAATTGTGTTGCACTATTTGGAGAAGTACAAAATTCAGTGGATAGCCATGCTGCAATCTGCACAATCATCCAGGAGTTACAGATTAGAGGGCTATCTTCATGGCACCGGGTTGGTGCCACGTTCCCCACAAACCCCACGATCATCTCCACACCAAGGAGCAAGTGCGGGGTTTACGGTGGTCATCCAGCCCCTCCCCGTCCCTCCCTGAGGAAAGATGGAGGGCAAGGAGGAAGAGGAGAAGGAGGTGTCAGCTCAGGGGAAGAACATTTATTTTCCTAAACTCTTCTCCCCAAGGCAAGACAGTGACGGGCATTCCAGCGTCCATCCCGCTCACTGGCCAGCCCCCTGCCCCGGTGGAGGGTGACCGATCAGGGAATTGCCATCTCTGGGAAAGCCCCTGGAGTGGCTCCTGAGCGAGGACAGACTGGCAGAAGAGCCAGGCTGCTCTCACTCTGGCTAGAAAAGTTGGGGTAAATCCCCAACTTTTCAGCTGTGCATCGCCAGCCCTTTGCCCCGGGGCAACGGATCTGTGGCTGCATCATCTAACTGACACTGTGCAGGTTCAGAGCCATACTGGGACAAAGAAGACTCAAGACAGCCACCAGGTCAATTCATATTCAATTTGCAAATATCAAATTCCTCAAGCATCTCCAACTTAAAAGCTGGATTGAAAAAAACCAAATTTTCCAACCTCCAACTCCAGATTCTACAATATAAACTGTAGAAAATGAGAAAGGTTTTCATTAATGTAATGCACATACTTCGTTCTGCTGTTACAATCTTAAAATCCCAACAATTTAGAATATTTTTAGGGACTGGGTTAGTGCATGGGAAAGACAGCACAATGGCTCCTCTATTCCAATTTTCAAGTTACTTCTACAGCCATTTCTACGAACAAGAAATCAGATAAGTACTTAAGAGATATCGCATCTTTTTAACTTTACAAATATTGCTTAGGACATTAGGGTGACTTTTAATACAAAAAATCTTAACCTTTAATTGTATGGATATCCAAATTTAAAAATAAACATACACATAGAAATGAAGCAGAAGGTCAGGCAGACAGAATTACCAAAGCACTTGCATTTATGCAATAGCAGGAGTTAAAATCAGGGCAATAAGTGTTCAAAGCAGTGGTGACTAGTTCTGCAGTAGTTATAGTAGATTTACAAAGTCTACTATATTTTGTAGAATGTAGTAGACTATAAAACATAGTGGCCTATTTTATCTTTTACATTTTATTTATTATATTTTAATCTATCCAATAACAACTATTCACTGGGCAGGTTACAACAGTTAAGCTATGCCATTTATACATTTTTGAAATGTTTTTTCTTTGTATGGTTCAATCTGGGAGCCATCTTAACCTCCTCCGGAGCCAAAGGTGCAGCCCAGTCTGGACCTTAGGGTCAAAGTCCAGGGCTCCAGAGCCTAAGGCCTCCCGAAATGACCATCCAGAAAGTGGCAAAAAGCAAGCTCCATTTTATTCCTGAAGTCATGGTGCTATGATTTAAGTAAGTTTGAAATGCAAAACTGCACATTCACAGAAAAAAAGAAAAACCAGGGCTGGCAAACAGTTTTGTTGTTGTTCTAACATATCAGGAATGTAGAAGCAGTTGTAAAACATAGACCTCATCTACACCAAGCAGGATATTGCACTATGAAAGCAATATATAAAAGGCAGGAGCCACACCAAGCAGGATATAGTGGTATGAAAGTGATATGGTATGTGACAATGGGCCCCAACAGTTGTTAGTGCACTTCAGTACCGCTATAATGCAGTAATGTGGCTCCTGCCTTTTATATATCTCTTTCTTACCACTTTCATAGTGCAATATTCTGCTTGGTGTAGATGAGGCCAGAGAATGTTGATTGAGGGGCAAAGAAAAATGTTAGTTTTGTGCCTCATAAGTGAAGTAATGAACGTTGGCTACCTAACACCTCACCCCGAGGTCAAGGTCTCAAATTAACTAGCTGCAACGCTGCCCTGAAGTCATCTGAGGAGCCAAAGGATGTGGTGGAAATGCTGTTCTGCCAACAGAGAGAGAGAGAGAGAGAGAGAGAGAGAGAGAGAGAGATTTGCCTGCAAGCACTTCCTCCTTGGAGGCCCCTTGGTATGGTCTCACAAAGCACAGACATAGACATAGCACTGGCAGTATTCCCACTAATGGTTGGCCATAAACAAGGAACTGATTTGGCATGTCAGGGGACATGTCAGAGACAGTCTTGTATCTGTAAAATCCATAGCCCCCTTGTTTCCCCAACATGCCCACAGATCAGGCCCAAAACTATGCTAGCTTTGGAGCTGGTGTAACTAATTTCCGTTTCACTGTGGTCAATGGGAGGCAAAAATAAAAAAAATCAATAGAAGACCAGGAAGAAAAAAGAGAGGGGAAAATGTCCTGCATCGGCCACAGTGAGCTGGCAGCACTATGGATGTGGTGGATGTTCCACCATGGATCCCCGCCACCCCCATACTTGAGATTCCTCTGCTCATCAATCAATTAATCAATTTATTCTAGTTTGCAGCCCTTCCACCTGGTCAGTAAACCAGTTAAGCAATCAAAATTTTAGGATACATAAATCACAACTTAAACAGTAAATATGTACTTCCTACATTGCACTTCCCAGAGTAGCTATCTTGTATAAGCCTTTTTCTGAGGCCTAATCCACACCAAGCAGGATATTGCACTATGAAAGTGGTATGGAAACAGTATATAAAAGGCAGGAGCCACACTGCTGCTTTATAGCAGTATTGAAGTGCACTGACAACTGTTGGGGCCCATTGACACGTACCATATAGGGTGACCATACTTTGGAAACCAAAATGAGGACAACATGGTCGGCTCCCAAGGGGGCATGCCCATCAACATGTCTGGGCCCAGGGGGCATGTCCAGCACCAAGAGGGCGTGCCCACCTGAACATAGCCTTGGTCACATATCTGATTTTACAGCACACAATTAAGACAAATCTGTTCTACATAATATCTTAATGTTAAAATCACTGAAATAAATAACAACGTATCTGAAATTAACTTCACCTACTTTTGTAGCTTTTGCTGTACTTTGTAGCTTTTGCTACTCTCTGTGTGATACATTTTCCCCTTCCCTCAAGTATTTTTTCTGACTGTATCCTCACTCCGCTGCAAACTGCTGCTGCTTTTAACAGGGCTTGCTGCCGGCTGGCTGTCTTTTTTATTTTTAAATTTCATTTTTTTTAGCCTTGTATATGATTGTCACACATTTCTCTACTCTGACATTAGGGTGGGTGTTATGGGTGGCAGACACTACTTCGCCCATTCACACTTCTCACTTATATACACTAGTTTCTCAAGGCTTGCATGTTGACACCACTTCTCACATACAGATTTTGAACTCCTGTCTACTTCCTGCACAAATATGCAACTCTGAGACCCTCTTCGTAATGCTCTGCATTGCCTGCCAGCACTGTAGGGCTAAGTTACAACAGGTGTCTCTGGGTTGTCTGTGCAGCCTCTGTTGTCTTGCTCTCTATCTAAGTCATTGCAGCCAAACCAAAGCCTCCAGCCTCAAACAATCTCCCCCTCTCTCTCTGTCAAAGTTTCCTGATGGTCCAGCCAGGCAGCACACTTGTGACCAAGGGTACTGCTTATTGTTTGGTCATGTCTGAAGACTCTTACTTTAAAAAACTCCGCCGCCAGCCGTCTCCACCTCCTCTCCTCCTGCACACCTGCTCGACTCTGATGCACTCTTAAAACATTCTGGGTGACAAGCCAGCCTCTCAGGGTCAAGCTCCAGGTGAATCTGGGTTGACTTCATCCTCTCTCTGCCTTATGCCAGCCAGCTGATGTCTCCAGCTTCCAGCCTCAAACAATCCCCCCCTCTCTCTGCCAAAGTCTCCGAACAGTCCAGCCAGGCTGTGCACTTGTACCCTGTGGCTGGGGGTAGGGTGCCAGCTTATAGCTTTTTTATCTGGTGACTTTTTTAAAAAAAACTCCACTGCCGGCCACCTCTGTCTGCACCAACACTGGACTCTGTGATGCTCTTAAAAGGCTCTGTGTGGCACACCAGCCTCTCAGGGCTAAGTTACAGCCATCTCTGAGTTGTAACGCTGTCTGAAACTGATGCCAGCCAAAGCCTCCAACCAGCCAACACTTGCACCAACACTTGATTCTGAGATGTTCTTGAAAGGCTCTGTGTGGCATGCCAGCCTCTCAGGGCTCAGCTACAGCTATCTCTGAGTTGTGTCTGCAGTCTAACTCTGTCTCTAAGAGATATGCCAGCCAGCCCAAGCCACAAATCTATATATTTTCTCCAATACGCACTGCAAACGTTCTGCATTGCATGCCAGCAGTGCAGACAGAGCCTATCTCACAAGTGAACAAAGTGAAATGGAAGGGAAGGGGTAGCAAAGCAAAGCAACAACATGCCAAGTTCCAACATCCGCATCAACAGGACATCCACAAAGATAAGAGCCTCTCTCTTGACTGACACCTCACTGTTGGTCATGAGAGTTTTTCTCTAAGGATGACCCTTCATCGCCCATGATGTGGAACTCTGAGAAAAAGGCCTCTGGCCTGTTCCATTTTGCCCTGTGGGCTGCTTTGACTGACCTCTCCTTTCCCCCATTTTGATTTGTGGATGCCTTGCCTCTGCTGAGCTCCTGGTGCCCGACTGCCCACCAAGTCTGCAACAGGAAAGGTGCCCTGCTTGCCCAGCACTTCTTAGCTAAAAACTTAAGATTCACTTGATGTCAAGGGCTGAAAATTCTCAAGGTGCAATATCCTAAAGAGGAGGTTTGACAAGCTGAGTTTGAAGGATATGGCTCCAGCGGTTTAAATTTTTTTTAAAAAAAAAACCCCTCATACTTTAAAAAATCCCTAAAAATCAGCGGATGAACAGATTTACTTCAAACTTGGCAAGGCTAAAGCTCTATATGAGAACTATCATGGTGCCAAATTTAATCTCTTTACCTTTAAAATGACAGTTTAAAAAAAAACATATTTTAAAACTTCATTTTTTTTAAAAAAATCCTAAAACTCAATGGATGAACGGATCTGCTTCAAATTTGGCATGGCTAAAGCCCTTCATTAAAGCTATCATGGTGCCAAGTTTCTACTCTTTATCTTTAAATATGGTGGAGCTGTAAACTTTAATGTAATTCTCATTAAAGTAGAGCTGCCCTTTGGCTGGAGAGGATGGGAAAAATCCAGATTTTTCATCAAATTTCATAATTCCCCCCCTTCCCGTATTTGTTACCAAAAATCCTAACAAATCCGGGTTTTTCCTGTCATATGCTCACCCTACATATACCACTTTCATAGTGCTATATCCTGCTTGGTGTGGATTAAGCCTGGTGATCTTGGCAGCTGCTAAGAATTTTCTATGTTTTTCCCCCATCACTCAGTTATCCATGTCAGCCAATAACTATGGTATATAGAATGCTGCCGAGTGACCTTTGTCAAGAGTTAATAAAGAAGGTATAAATAGTCATTATAAATCCTTGTACAGTATGCAGTCTAACAATATATATGCCACTGATTCAGCCCCCAAAGCACCATATGGGCAGAGTGCATAAGCCTTCAGCAGTCACTTAAAACACTCATCCAAAATAGCTGACTGAGGCACATTCAACCACAGTAGAGTAAAAAGCTTTTCAATACTTAGGAACAGTTACACTCCAGAAATAATTAGCTGCCAGAAATCCCAATTTAACAGCCAGATTGAGACTTATAGGATAGTGCATTCCATGTGAATTTTGTCGATCAATATCTCTGGCCAAGACCTAACTTGGATTTAACAAAACTTTCCATTCTAATTTGCTGAATAGAACAGCCAAGGGTATTATTGATCCTAACATTTACTGTTTCCATCCATTTCTTTGTATGAAAGTCCAACCTAACCAGAGGTAGCTGATCACATGAAGTATCTAAGAAGATTACCTGCAATCAGTACTAGATAACATTTATCCAGCCCTTTCCCCTGGCTTTGGTACGGAAACAGCCTTGGTCACCATGTATGATGACCTATGTCGGGAGAAAGACGGGGAGTGTGACTCTGTTCATTCTCCTTGATCTCTCAGTGGCTTTCGATACCATCGACCATGGTATCCTTCCGGGACAACTGGCTGAGTTGGGAGTGGGAGGCACTGCATTGCGGTGGTTCTGCTCCTACTTGGCGGATCGGCTCCTGAAGGTGGTGCATGGGGAACATTGCTCGGCTCCATGGATTCTCCAGTATGGGGTTCAGCAGGGGTCAGTCTTGTTCCCCCATGCTATTCAACGTGTACATGAAACCACTGGGTGCGGTCATCCAGAGTTTTGGAGTGCGTTGTCATCAGTACGCTGATGACACGCAGCTCTATTTCTCCTTTTCAACTTCATCAGGTGAGGCTGTGGATGTGCTGAACTGGTGCCTGGCTGCGACAATGGACTGAATGAGGGCCAGGGAGAACCTGGCTTCAGTTGTCCATGCTCTAATAACCTTCAAGTTAGATTACTGCAATGCACTCTACGTGGGGCTGCCTTAGAAGACGATTCAGAAGTTGCAGCTTGTGCAAAATGCGGCGGCCAGATTGATAACTGGGACCAGAAGGTTTGAGTATATACAGTAAGACCTACTCTGGCCCACTTGCATTGGTTGCCTGTATGTTTCCGAGCCCGATTCAAGGTGCTGGTTTTAACCTATAAAGCCTTACACGGCTTGGGACAACAATACCTGACGGAACGCCTTTCCTGACATGAACCTACCCGAACACTACGTTCAACATCTAAGGCCCTCCTCCGAGTGCCTACTCCGAGGGAAGCTCGGAGGTTGGCAACAAGGGAGAGGGCCTTCTCTGTGGTGGCCGCTCAATTGTGGAACGATCTCCCTGACGAGGCCCACCTGGCGCCAACATTATTATCTTTTCAGCGCCAGGTCAAGACTTTCCTCTTTTCTCAGGCATTTTGCAATATCTGATGAGCCTGGGTTTGTTTTATTTTTAGGTTTATAGCTTTTTAAAGTTATTACAGTGGTTTTAAATGTATGTGTATGTTGAATGTTTTTACTGTTTTAATTTTTGTATATTGTTTTTAATTGTTTTAATCTTATGCAAACCGCCCAGAGAGCTTCGGCTATGGGGCGGTATACAAATGTAATAAAATAAATAAATAAATAAATAAATAAATAAATGTAGATGATTGCATTCTTACTAAACTTTCTCTTGGCTCTCAACTTCACAGCACCTTCCCCCCACAATGCATTTCCCTTAAAAACAACAACAACAACAACCAACAACACCTCCAACCTACCAGCAGACGAGATAACAACCCTGTATTACACCAGTTGTGCCATATGCTACTTTCCCTCCCAGCAATATGGGTATAACAACTGCTTTGCAGGGCTAACACAACCCCTACTCTCAGCCAGTTACATTGGCATTTTTTTTTAAAATGGTTACAAATGCAATAAAAAATTATTTGGTTTTTTGGTACGGAATAAGACAGAAGGAAGAAAGAACATGAACTCCTAATCCTTGTTTGGGGCTGACTGCTACTGCCCAATCACAGCTACATCAAAGATCTGGATTTCTCTATTGTTTATTGTTAGCATTAATCACTATTCCCCATGGGTAAACACACACGCACACACGGTTCAAAATGAACCAGGAAGTCCCTTAGGGAGACATGTGGTCAGTCAAAACATATCTCTAAGTGTGGAGTGTGACTTCATCAATTGGTTAATGACAACAGGTCATGACCGGGAGAGACTGAATTTGGAATCAACAAATTGAAGTAAGTTTTGGTACATTATGGTTTCCGTTATGCATGCTGTAGCTATTAGTTATGTCAACACCACCATTCCTCTGAGTTGTGGTTATCATGAGCAAATCTGACAAGCATTTACTGCATTGTGAGCAAAAAGGAAAACAATTCCTGTTATTAAATAATGTTTGATGCAGCTAATTAGCAGGTAAACCCATTTCTTTATATTAAAAGAGCAGAGGAAGAAACCCAAAGGGATATTACACAGCATTTGAAAATAAACTAAAAGCATTCCAGCATGTTTCCTGGGGGCTCACAATGACAAGGTCAAAATTTTCCATAATGCAAATTAGATAGCAATAACCAAACCTCCTACTATACTCTTCATCCTTTCATTTCAATTTCTTGAACATGTGTGACTGACATTTTCCGTTTTATCTAAGATGACCTTCATTAGTTATAAAGCTATACCCCAGCCAGTTCAGTACTGGTTCTATCAAAATGCAGCTTCAGTCCAATTCTCATACTAGAATGGAGACAGGCAGAATGACCCAGAGTTCAAAATCCAGAATTCAAAATCCAGAATAAAGCACTTGAATTCCAATGCAATTCAGTTTTGCCTTGTAGTGGCACTGGTCCCAGGCACTCCATCCTCCCAATCTGTATTTGGGACTGAAAGACCCAGGAATTGAGTAGGTCTGAAACAATGGTAGAGGGCCCAAATAGGTCCAGAAGAGTTTGAAAGGTTTCTGTATTTAAACCTCCACCAGCCAAACTAGTTAAATGAAGTGTTTGAAGCTTTCAATTTAATAGCAGTATGGTCCAAACTTTTAGAAAAAAGAAAGGAAGAAGTGTGTGTGTGTGTATTTAAAGGAATGTATAGCTAACTATCCCAAGGAGAGATCTGAAGACCAGGCTTTCATGGTTCCAGAGAAAGGTTGAAAGAGATCTCTCCTGGAATTCATGGTGTAGAACTCAGCAGAGTCCAGGTAGGGAAAATTAATCCCGGTAGAGGAAAATATTTTAAAAATGAAAAGTGCTGTGAAGCCTAAACTTCACCAGGGACCAAAATCAAATAGGGGCGAAAACTACACCATGCTTCTTAGGAGCCAGGTGCCTGGCTCAGAGAACCTGGAAAGGGAAAGAAAGCCCAAAATCGTCTCAAAGCCAAGGGAAAACATGTTCAAAAAGAGAAGGGCGGACTCTTCTTCTCCCAAAAACGAGGCAAGAACCAGGCTGAGCTTGCTTCTTAGACTTCAGGCCATAAAACTCTCAGCCTTCAAGGAAAGACACACCTGCTTAGGAACCAAAGTTTTACTCCCATTCAATTCCATAGCTTCTGTCTAAGGCCACTGCTCCCAGCAGTTGAACCCAAAAAGGGACCTCAGTAACACAAATGATGAAGGGGAAAGAGGGGAGCAGAGGAAGAAGGAATGAGTAGGAGGGAAGACCATTAAACAGCAGTGGTAGGGTCTAGTCACGCTGAGGGGATTGCTTGTTTGTGTACACACACAAACACACAGAGGTCCCAGAAATTCACTGCTTCTGCTGCTGCTTCTGTTGCTGCCTGCTTTTACTCCATATGGCATTTATCCCCTCCCCCCTCAACATTCTGAGTGCCACATTATGAATTTCCATAGGCTTTTATTAGCAAATAAAAGTTATTTTTTAAAAAATAAGTAAACTGAATTTTTTTTTAAAAAAATTTATTCCTCCAACTAGAGTAGAAAGGGAATAAGAAAACAGCAATGGTTAAAACATGGTTGCTATAGTGTCCTTAGAGGAGATGGGCACAAACGGTTGCCAACATGTTTTCAGAAATACTTTTGTGTGACTGGTTTTTTCTTATTTTTTCTGTTAACTGTTCTTTCTCCCTCAATCTTTAACCAATCTTCCTGAAATTTTCAGGTTATGTTAAATAGGCATTTCTTATTGGCACGTGCAATTTTCTGGAAGTTTAGTGAAGCCCTTTCAATTTTAATAAGGTTATAACTATCCACCCCCTATTTCCATTAAACCTTAGGAAATCTTTATTTTACTGTTCACCTAATCTATTAGAGGCACGTCTGTACCGCCTATAATTCAACTGGGAAAATTTGCGGCTTGGTGGGTCTCTATCCCTCTCCTGGAGCCTTGTGCCAGCTTTCCCTTTTTTACCCCATTTGTTTGAATACCTTAATTGTTTGAGTTATCTGAAGCTTCTATCACCATACAAGAATTCTTGTAAAGAATAAAATTTTCTTCAAAGGTCATAACCCAAAGCCTATCTGAAGTGAATTTCAACTGAAAGCCTTTAATTGTTTGTATAATCCCTCCCTGGAACATGGGAGGACAGAATAAGGGGATACCAGATGGAATCCTTTGGCACTTGCAGAGTAGACCATTGGGTGCAGGTGAACAGTCATCCATCACCAACTCTTGAAATTCTACAGGTCTCAAGCAAATACCATTGTAGTCTAAAATCTAATCATTCTCATACTATTGGCTGGATCCAGAATTATTCATATCTAGAGTAGACCTAGTAAAATAAGCAGGAATATGGTTAGTCATGACTAATTCAAGTCCCACTGACTTCAATGGGTGCATTCAAAGTATGGATATATATGGATCCAAGCCAGGATTCGTAATTATAAATACTGTATGCAGAATGAAAATATACTATTAACTGATCCCCATGTTCAGCAATCTCTAAAATGCTTCTCCAATTACAATATATAAGAAGGAATGATTCTGGTCTCATATTAAAAGGATCATGAGATACATTATAATTCTTGATATATCTTTCTCTTATAATATTGTTTTGCAGTGAAAACCAAGAGAAGGGAAGGAAACTTTGTTCAGAGCTTAGTCATACCACTACATTCCTTGATGACCACCAAAATTCTTTTTGTGCTATTATTTATTATGTTTATATATTACATTTTCAGGCAGTCCTCCCTGCTGCCTCAGTGTGCTCTTATATTTAGTATTTTTTTTTCACACAACAAACTTAGAATTCAAACCATCCACAGTTACTCTGCTACCAACCAGAAATATAGTTCTCTTGGGTTATATTCGTATATTTTTTTCTGAAGACATAAAAGGTTTGAGTCTTCAGGGCAAGTGTAGCCAGAGGCTCACATAAATCTTATGGGACTATAATATTAAAGATATTTTCCAGGTCAAAATGTCTTTCATTTTTGGTTTTAGGTATTCTGAAATGAAGGCCCAAAGCTCCAATGTTTGTTGCTAACTCAGTGCAGACAGTATGGAAAATTCACAATTCTTATCCTTTACGTTGCAATTTATTCATGGGTTATACAGGAATATGTTTACTTAGTCTCTTGGTAAAATCTGCAATTGTAGACAACAGCTGCATTAATCATTATGGATGTAAGAGTATATTTTATCCAAGAATGACAATGCACATTTGGAAAAACATTAACATCTGTGTTTGTTTCAACGAGTGTATTTCTAGGACATTGCAAAGAGAAGAAAATATTAAGGGAAATTGAGGAAAGATCTGAGTTATGTTTATTAATACTGACAATGCAACATCCTGTGCAGAGAACACAGGTAAGGGATAGGATGGTCATGGGTATGTCGGAAACAGAAGCTTCGTTATCCATACATAAATCATCTGCCTTTTCTATTTTCAGCTGTAGTGGTGTTGGCTCTAAAAGCATAGTTCCCTTTTCTCTTTAAAACGAAAATCCTGAATCGCTTGTTACTTTGTCGCTCTCTCAGTGTGGTTTCAATAACTTCCATCATAGTACTGCCACTACATATGGGGAAACTGCTCCTTCATTGGGTAATCCTACCTCTGGAATTTCTTACTTTTAGCAATTGCTTATATATCAAAGTCTAAGAAACTTTCTGCCGCTATAACTCAAGGTTCCCCAAGCTGACCTTTTCCCGCTGCCACCAATCAACTATTGCATAGGCCTTTTATAGTAATGAAACCATCCTCAAACCTACTCAGATACATGACTCTATTTTTCTCCCTCTCTGACTTCTCCTATGAGGTTGCAGTTATGACCTTTTAAGACAAACCTTTTTTGCATTGGTTAGGAGAAGGGAGGGGGTGGGGGGAGGAAAGATACACCATTGGATCTCCTCCTCCATCTTAATAACTCTGTCTACAAGTCTGGAGGAGGTGATCTGCTTAGGCTGACCATATGAAAAGGAGGACAGGGCTCATGTACCTTTAACAGTTGTAGAGGAAAGGGAATTTGAGCCAGTGTCATTTGTATGCAATTAGTTCCTGGTGAAATTCCCTCTTCATCACAAAAGTTAAAGTTGCAGGGGCCCTGCCTTCTTTTGTATCTGGTCACTCTAGTATAGTGCCTGCAACTTTAACTGGTGTGATGAAGAGGGAATTTCACCAGGAACTAATTGCATACAAATGACACTGGCTGAAATTCTCTTTTCTCTACAACTGTTAAAGTTACATGAGCCCTGTCCTCCTTTTCATATGGTCAGCCTACCTAAGGGCCATAGGGTCTTTCTCCTCTTTATTGAAAATATTTTTAGGGCATCTTTAAGGGTACAAACTCTCTCCGGGTTGTAGAAAAGAATTTTAGAGAACAGAAAACAAGGCATTTTAAAACTTTTAATTAGTTTATTGTTGGAATGAATATGGCACATGGGTTTCATCCTCTCTTTTTTTTGGCCATTGATAGTTTTTTTGTGAAGCTTATCTCAGGGTATATCTGCCAAATGCAAACACAAGCATCGTCCCTATAACAGATGCATAATAAAATCTGACTGCAGTATTATTCTTTCCTTAATAAATCCTGCTCACATTCAGTAATTTGTATCCTTCGGTTCTCTCATAGCATAAAGTGTTCAGGAAGTAATTGCAATTAGAAAGAAAATAAAAATACAGGTCAAATGTACAAGATTGTTAGAGCTAAATTAGGACTGAAACTATGGCCCATAGTCTGGGGGCCTGTTCAGACAACATGCTAACCCACCATGGATCACTCAAAAACATGACCCATGGAGGGTTAGCATGCTGTGAGTGGGGCATTTCCCTCTTCTATGATGGGTCAAGTACCCACCCCCATCATTACCTTCTGCAGCGGAGGTAACATGCCCCTGGAGTGTTTCACATGTCGTGTCATGGGCTCTATGTAGTTCGTGGCAGCTACGCGGTGGAGAAATTGCTGTGACCGTAGAAATGGCAGCCTAGAGCATTCGCTGCTTCCGCCGATGCTCTAGCTGGTGTGGACCTTATGGTATCTGTTACATAGCAACATCTGAAGTGGCTGTAGCATGCCTTTTCCTGCCATGCCAACTGCTGGGATAAACGGCAGCAGTGGGAGGACTCAGATTTATCCACAGAGCGGTGCAGGAGGATTGGATCACAGGGCACTGCATGGTTACCAGTCATGTGATGGGCATAGCTGGCTGGAGCATGCTGAGAGTTGCATGGCTTTTTTCTCTCCAGACATGCATAGGATTGTACCTTAAGTGGGTTTAAAATGTGAAACTCGGCACATGTGTGGAATCTCTTAAAAAAACAGTATTACCCTAGCATCAGGAATGTAGCAGTTGTGCAATGTGGAAGGTACACTGTGCTTTCCCTTCCTCCGCTGCAATAGGGGCCTTAGGTGCTCACCCTAATGAAATGAGCAGTGGACGTCTATGCCTGTGAGTTAACTTTCAAACAAATTAAATTGCCCAAGGCATGCTGGGAATTGTAGGCATAAGCAGAGGCTAGAACGGAATGATGTGCAGGGTTAGCAGCAGTTGGAGAAAGCCAGGGAGAAGGAGAACAAAGACAGTTAGTGAGAGGTCAGGAAAACGGGAACTGAGTTAGGATTGAGAGATGGTGACCTGGTTTGCACAGAGTGACCTCTTTTGCTAATTCATACTTTACTTAAAATCAGCCATCTACATGCCAGTACTACACCTCCCAGCATGCCTTTGGCGTCCAGCAGGTGTCTGTGTCCTCTGAGAGGCATTTCCCTCCTCTCATTGCTGATGCTGCTCCTCAATAGAGCATTGAAGTGTAGCAGTGCAGAGGAGGGGAAGTAAGTGGCTGTCAGTGGACATGTCCAGCTCTGGCTATATCCTGCTGGGACTGCCTCGGCCTATGCTTCTCGCCCACCAAGTGCTCCATCAGGAGCCTGCACTGAAGGGCTGGGTGCGGCCGTGTACTTCTCCCCTTCATCAGGCCTGTTTCTGGACTTGCACAGAGTGCCTCCCTTTCCTCCCCCCTAAGAGCAAAGGCCACGATTGCACTTCTCCCAGATTCTGAGAAAACAGCGATATCAGGATAGGGGGCCTTTGAGCATGTTTGGCCTCTCAAAGTCACGCTGTTGTATCTAGTTATGATTTGCAGAAGGTGGGAGGAGGCACCGCAAATGGACGCAACCCATTTATGTGGGTTATTTCCTTTTATGTGGAATTGAGTTGATTGCTCGAGACCAACCTTAGGAGTCGAGGTTGTGAAAGACAATCAGTGGCAACCCGCCCATGTACTCACAATGGCCACCAAAGGCCAGTAAGTCTGGCCTCCCACCCAAGGTATGCTGGGAGTTCCGCCCAAGGCATGCTGGAAGTTGTAGGCAGAAGCCTTGGTTTTTATTAAATTCTTTAAAAATACTTAAAACCCCAAATTCTGCCTTTTTCTGGTACACTGTACAGCCAGACCTATCAGCATACCAAATTTCAAGTTTCTAACTCATCTGAAAGTGGGAAAACATTTCCGGACATACATTGCACACGCATACTTTCCACTTGATAGGTAGAGAAGACAAGAGAACTAAGCTGAAGCTGATTGGTTGCCACCAACTGTGCCAATTTGGAATCTTAAGGCCAAACTAGAAATTACACCATTCATACAATCAGTGACCATATTAATTTTAAAACATTTTATTTCATAAAGGGTAATAGCATGTGCGAGGGCCACCAACTGGATTGGAATTCTGATGGCAAGGAAGTGCAGGAGGGTTTGAACTCTTTGCCTCTGACTGTGGTCAGAGACCCCGTGATTGCCATTTACTCTTAACCCCCCCCCTAAAGCTTTCACACAATTGCAAATTGTGTGAATGGTGTCACGTCTAGTTTGGCCCTCAGGTGGTGCTTAGGCTCCATTTAGAACAGTCTGGAGATATATTATACTTTTTTATGCAATACACCTTCAACCAAAAACAAGACAGTTACTGCCATTGGATTATGTAATGTAGCTTCCAGATTTTAGCTCTCATGCCCATTCAGTTTGCACGATCGGGGAGGGAAAATAAACAACCTAGAACCAGCCACTGGTTCCGGAATGGTTTGTAAACCACCCCCACCCACCCCCTCATCAGGTTTGGATGTCACATCAAGCCACACTCAGCAAGGGTAATTATGGTAATTAAGCAACACGAGACTGGCACATGTGGGGTGGGAAAATAATCCTAACTTGAACACTACAGAAGAATGACTTTCAGCAGACATGGGTGATAACGTAGACATAGAATAATAGAATCATAGACTAATAGAGTTGGAAGGGGCCTATAAGGCCATCGAGTCCAACCCCCTGCTCAATGCAGGAATCCACCTTAAAGCATCCCTGACAGATGGTTGTCCAGCTGCCTCTTGAAGGCCTCTAATGTGGGAAAGCCCACCACCTCCCTAGGCTTACAACAGTAAGCCAATTAATATATGTACCGTGATTTAAAAATACAGCTTTGTCCCTTTTCAAACCACAGGAAATTGCGTGAAATCTCTTGAGGAATTGTATTTTCAGCAAATGATGTCTGTGTTATCACCCAACGTTTTGTGAATGGCAACTGTTAAGGTAATCATCCCTGTCTGTACTTCTTTGCATTTCAATTCCCTCTGATAAAACAGTTTATATCCCACACCCACACCCACACACCAGCATGTGTATGTGTGATCTATTTTTTTTAGGTTAACACTTCATGCATCTGATGAAGTGGACAGTATCCGTGAAAGCTTATGCAAGAATAAATTTGTTTGTCTTTAAGGTGCTACAAGATATTCGATGTTTGGCTGCAACAGGTTAACATAGCTACCCCTCTGGAAATCCAAAGGAAATAGACTTAGTTATGTATTGCACTCTAGCCACAGTGCTATTTAATAGGAAATGCTATTTTGCCATACAGCGACATACATGTCTCCATACATTTACAAGAAGAAGAATATGCATGTGAACAACCCTCTCCTCACCAAACCACTGGTAATACTTGAATCCTGTAAAAATCTGTTTGCATGAATCTGATGGCAGGATTGGGATTTAAATTGTGATAGGGCAGAGTTTAAAATTATACCCTTGAACACTGCTTGTGAGTCAGTCCTGTCCAACTGGGAAAAAAATAACATGTTTTATTACAGCAGCATTCCTGCAGCTGTAAAACTCTGCTGGATATAGTTAATAAACATATCTACTGAGTTAAAAATACAAAACATCCATTAAAATCTATAAAATGCTGTCCTATTAAAGGGGAGTAATGTCAGCTCTAACCCTCAAAAAGCCCCTTTTGAGAATAACATTTAGATTCTTTACCAGTGAGGTTCAAACTTTCATCCCCTCCAGAGATTGTAACAGATTATTTTATCAACTGTGTTTGGGGGTGAGTGGGTGTAGTTCGTTTTCAACTTGTTCACGTCTACCAAACTCTTTCAAAATAAGCACTTGGGCAGCATTCCAAAATGGTGGTGACTGTGCTTATTATTGCTGGTTGCTAAATCTAGGTAGGCCATCTTCCCACAACCACCACTCTTTACAACCTCAGTTCACAGTGCAAATTATAATTGCGAGAAAAGTGTGAGAAGTTTCCTTTTCAGCACAAGTGGTGTGGCGGTAAATTTGAAGTGCAGGAGCTGATAATGACAGTACCTACATTTGTGAAAAAAGCATAGTACTCCTGTATGTCAAATGCCCAGCAGCTTTCCGGATAACATGTAGAAACCCAGCATGGTGTAGTTAATCGAGTGCAAAACTAGGACTATGAATGTCCAGTTTTAACTCCCACTCTTTGACAACCTCTGGCCAGTCACTCTCTTTCTCTCAGCCTAACCTACTTCTAGGGAAGTTGGAGAACTCTGCAATGGAATCCAATGAGTCAGGATTTTTATGAATCCGACCACAGATTCCACAGCAGACCAGCTTTTCCCTAGTCGGGCAGATTCTGTGGACTTGCAGACCATTTTTCTAACTTTCTGGAATGTTCCACGAATTTAGTAATAGAAAATTACTGTTCACTGAGCCAGCCTGCCTGGGGTCCCAATCTGGCCTTCCAGGGTTCCAAAGATTGCCATGCCCCCTTTCATGGGCCCTATCCCTTTTCCCCAGATGCTTTTCTGGCATTTGTGCTGTTTCCCCCCCCCCCCCCCCCCCATACACACATTCTAAAGGGTTGAAATGCCTCTCCTAAATCTTAGTTACTAGCAGTAAAAAAAGCTTTAAGCTAAAACATGATGGTAGTTTTAGGCCTGCCCCTTTTGTCTTGGCGTCACCCATTTTGCCTTTGGCCCCCACCTTTTACTGGAATGCAGACTCCATGAGCCTCTCTGAAATGGAATTTCAACACCCCTGGGTTACATGAACCACGTACCGGACACATTGTACAAAACTTTCATGTTTTGCCTCACTTCACTTCAAGAGCAGTACTTCACAATGGAGATTTCTGACAAATTCATCAGTGAATCCTGCTGTATTTCAGAGCCAGTCATTGCCATGGCTTGTGGCTGTTCTGTGTTCTGTTCTCAGAGACAGTGTAGCATAATGTTTAGAAGGTTGGACTAGGACTGAAATGGCCCAAGTCCAAGTCCCCTCTACGCCACTGGCTCACTGGTTGACCTTGGGTCAGTCACACACTCTTACCCTGACTTGTCTCACAAGGTTGTTGTGAGGATAAAATGGAAGGGAGACAAACTGCATGTGCCACTTTGTGCTCTTTAGAGGGAGAAGAGGACTTCTTCTTCTTGTACATGCATATGTTGTGACAAGACGGTATGGAGCATAGCTCTCCAACCCTTAAACAGCTATACTAGCTCCAGGTTCATTTCTGAGCACAAGTAAAGGTGCTTTAACCATCTTCAGAGGTTCTTCTCCAGGTGCCTCCACCTTTGGACGTGAGTTGGTAATGACTAGAAATGTTGCATGTTTTGGCTTTTATATCAGCACTCTTCAAATGACCCTTAATATCTAGCCTGAAATGAGTGTCCTTCAAAGAATAGCACTATGGAGCTTTTTATATATCTCATCACAATGATTTTGATCAATATGCTTCAGTAAATTGAATAAAAAATCTGTTATTTTCTTCTTCCTATATCAGTGGGACATATGTAACAGCTAGGAAATGCAAGTCAAGTGACAGGTTTTCTGTGGCATAGAAGAGGACCTCTCATTGTGTGCAGATACTAATTTTTTCAGTAGCAGAACAAAGGGCACAACTAGAATGTATCAGTCTGCCTAATATGCCATTTTAACAATGTGCCTTCAGTGCAAACTCACCTCTGGAATGAAAAAATAGGGTCCTTCTTAGTTACAAGTATTTAAGAGACTACAGTGTAGTCCTTTATACTAGACTAAAGCATAGTCCTTTATGCTAGAGGAAAACAATGACAAAAACTTAGAATTCAATTTATACAGAATTTAGAACAGCACAATTTTAAGAGAAGCATAGAGGGTTTCACCATGCCATGCTTCCACTGAAGACCAAAGTAACCTTTCAGTGGGCAGAAAATGAGAAATATAAGTAGGCACTGACATTGAAGAAGTACATTCTGAATTGAAAACTATAATGCATTTTGATCTTAAAATACATATGAAGTTGTATCTGATTGTGTGTGAAATGTTATCAGCATTCTCTCTGGGCAAAAACTGAATCCAGCATTGGTCTTGTGCTAAAAATGGCAGCTTTATGTCAAACACTCTCTGCAATTTCTCATAATGTTTAGGCATATATATCCAGAGGCAGCCAGTTATGTGCTTGGGGTGTGAGAAAACATACAGAGCAATTATGCCCCAAACATGGATAAATGTGCCTAAATGTTATGTGAATAAGGAGAAAGAGGATTTGACAGGGCTGCCATGTTCAGCAGTAAACCCATGTCAAGGGTAATGTCTAGCTCTGCTTTTCTTTTTCTTTCTTTGTCTTACACCCACCCACCCACCCTTTTAGTCTTCTTTTCACAACATATTGAACCCTATTACTATTAAAAGTATTAGAAATGTAACAACAAAGAGTTTTGTGTCATCTTAAAAACCAACAAATGTAGTGAGGTACAAACTTTTGTGGGCCAGAACCTGCTTTGTCAGATACAGGAATTGGTAACCTCAGTGGACAGAGAAGTACAGAGTACTTCTTGAGTACAGAGAAGGAGGGGGAAATAGGAAAGGTTCCACAACATGAGGTCAAAATGCCAAGAATTGCAAGAGACGGTGGCTGAATTCGGACAACACGATAGTCAATGGTGGGGTAATAATCAACTTTACAGTTGTTCATCTAGGGGGTACTCCCCACACAACATAGTAATAAATAATCAACTGTGGTGTGGATTAGGATCAGCACTGAGTTGACTATGGCAGCATTCAGATGACACGATAGTCAATACAACTGATGACTGTTTCCCTCCCCCCAGTTGCTTATTGTGTCGTCCGAATTCAGCCAGTGTGTCACACGGATGTAGAGCATAGAGTAGAAATAGCTGTGCTAATAAAAAAAATAAGTTCTTGCACTCCAAACCAGAGATGTCATCAGGTTGAAAAGGACATTCTTTGGCCTATATCTCAGTTTAACAAGTGTGAGCAGAAACAAAACCAATTAGAAAAGGAGACAGAAGACATTGATTCCACGGTAAGGGTCAAATGATATGTGATGGGCAGCTCCATGATTCCCCCCCCCCCCCAAATGTTGTATTTTTAAATGAAATGTCCACACAGGAGATAATAATAATAATAATAATAATAATAATAATAATAATAATTTTTAACCCGCCTCTCCCTCCGGATCGAGGTGGGGAACAACAATATAAAACACAAAAATCACAACAGTTAAAATAAAAAAAAAACAAGAAAAAATACATCATTAAAAACATCTCAAAATTCATCTGGATAGGCCTGTCAGAAGAGAGCAGTCTTCATGAGTGGGATGGGTGGGGCTATGTGGGTGGAAGCAATGACAGCAGATGCCCATTGAAGCTGATAGGGTGGAGGGTGGAGAAGCTAAATTTAGGTAGAGCCATGTAGGTGAAGCCAGACCCAATGGTAGACAAAATAACTTCAAGAGGCAAGGAACTTCACAATCATGAGTGTAATGCGGAAGACTGGGGAATGATCTGAGCCTACAAGAGCACCAAGGCACTCCCTTGAACCCATCTTTTCCTGCTGCAGTAGCAAGCTATTGCACAGGAAAAAGCAACAGTCTGCTTTTACTACTAGCAATAGTATGCTAGAAGCTTCAAAATCATGACTGGAAAGCAGAGGGTTGGGGAGGGGTGGTCTGGCCCACACTACAACACAGAAGCACTCCTTTGAACATGGAGCATGTTGTTGGCTCCAGCAGCAACCCATTGGACAGAAAAGGCAAACTGAAACTAGGTTAAAACTCAATTTTAAAAAGAATTTAAAATAATTAAATTTAAAAACAAGGGGGAGGGGGCTCCTGGAACATCACTACTACCCCACAATGACTGCAGCACACCAGGTAGCAAGATGATTTAAAAAATAGAATTGGGGAAGAGAAGAAAATTGGGGAAATAGTGAGGAGTTTGGGGCTCCAAGAACACCCCTTTCACTCCCAATGATTTTTTCTGAATTCCCAGAATGCAAGGTACAACAAAAATTAAAAATGGAGGGGGAAATAGAAATGGAGGAAAAACTAGCAATTTATGGGACACCCCCCCCCCCCCGGTGGTGGAGAGAGAACACTCCAGATTGTAGCAAGCTACCTGAAAAAAACTTTTGAGTTGCAGGCTGCCTCACAATGACAAAGGTGACTTGCAGGAAGTAGGCTGACAGGTGGGAAATTGGGTGGTTCCCCCTGTCCTTAATAAGATCCCATTCAGAACTGGCTTGACATCTCCATCCAAATTGGTCAGTTTCTGAAACTGCACTATCCTGTCTTATCTTTCAGCTTGTTCATTCTCATTCATTCCCAAAGCAGCTCCCAGCATCTTTTCAAGATTTCTACAGCCTCTTTGGGAAATGGAAATAGGCAGATCTGTGTCTCATCTGTGATGTGCAGGCAAGTTCATTTTTGACCCCTGTCAGTTTTGCATGTGTTCATTCATAATTCTGTTCCACCCCATTTCTGTATTAATATGCAGTTTACAAGAAATCTGCATGAAAATTCATATTTAAATATGTATGTAAGTGAATGTTTTATAACATATTTTCCTGCAAAGCATACAATTCTAAATAGATTTTTTGTCAAAGTACACATTTCTGAATATTTCTATCCCAAAATAGACTTTTTCCTATGTATTTTAGTACATTTCCTGAGCTGAAATCTACACCAGAAATTTCAAAGATGTGTGAAATCCACATGATAACTGCATTCCAGTCCACACATTTGTCTGAAGGTATAGATCAGGGCTTGTCTGAACGTATAGATCAGGGCAGTTTGCTTTGAAATGTGGAGCAATTCCCTGGGTAATCCTATCAAATAATTGGGATAAACCACCCCAAATGTCCATATGATATCCCACAGCAGCTTTATGTAGATGTTAAAGAGCTTGGGAGACAAGATGGAAGCCTGAGACACCTCATAAGCCAAGGCTATATGTTGGAATAGATGTCCCCCAGCACTATCTTCTGGAACTGAACCTCTAGGGAGTCACTGAAACACCATAAGCCCATCCTGGTAAAGCAGTTCAGAAGGATACCATGGTCGACAGTATTGAAATGTGTGGAGAGGTCCGGAAGACCCAATAGAAACCAACAGGGATACACTCTTGCCATCCAATTCCTGGCACAAGATATTCACTAAAGGTTGTTTCCATTCCCAAACCAGATTAGAATTTGGATTAGTAAAAACGCAAATAATCAGTTTCCAAACCTACTTAGAGTTGAGTGGCCACCACCTAGGGAATGGTAAAGATTGGATGATACCCGAGATCATCAGGTCTAGGCTCTATATCTTTAGAAAGGGCCTCACTATGCAAAGCAAATTTTTCACAATGTGCTTTCATTATTGACCTCTTGGAGTCTGATAAAGAAGGTCTTTTACCACCTGAAACAGCTCTGGTGGCCAGCATTGCATAGATGCAATGGTGGTGCAGAAATATGATTCCTTTGCCGCCGACGCCACCACCACAGAATAAGCCCAAGGATGGTGTCTTACCTGTGTTTGGTCATGCTCACAATGAGTCTTCCACCACCGGTATTCTAAATGCCAACCCAATGGTTTTATTGTCCTCAGGACCTGATACAGTTCTGCCATCTCGTTGAGGATGTTTTGCACTGAATTTTCAATGACTAAGTCATCTCCCAAAGCTTATCCTCAAAGCCATATGGGATAGAAACTGGCTATATGGAAGCGGAGGTTATTGGACTCAAATTCTGTGTCTAATGCCACATTCAGCACTCCAACAGAATTGCAATGTACAGCCTTGACTACAGTAGACATACAGTGCAATGCTATACATATCTACTCTGAAGTAAGCCTCACTGAACTCAAGGAGCTGACTTTCAATTAAGTGTGTACAGGATTGCAGCCTTATGCATCAAATTACACTAGATTAGGTATGTAGGTTTTTAGTGAAACTTATGTGAAAGCACGCCCACTCCCAGCAGGCTTCTAAATCCATTTGTGTCTGTAACAAGACAGATTGGTACTAGAATTGGGGCAATTAACCAACAGTGCAAAAACAGAACAAAACAAAATCTCCAAGCCTGCTAAATTTTGCACAGCATATGCCTCCAAGACTAATTAGAAATTCTTTATTAAAGCATCTCCTCTGTCTCCTTAAGGGAAATTTATAACTGCCATTAATGAACACAGCTAGAGTTTGGAAACTGCCAACACAATTACATTGCTGAGCTCGCCACAACCATTTAAAGAGTCATTGAGGAGAGAAATTTACAAAGGCTGTAGAAATCCACCAAACTAACACTTCCTGAAAGAATAAATCTTCTGCTTGAAAGAATGTTTTAAATTTGTTCTGTAATGCACATACAAAAAGTTACAGAGAAATCGAAGCCCTCTTTAACAAATTAAAATACTATCTATTACATGAATAAAAGCATAAAGCTGGATACTGCACTGATAAAACATACTTTTGAACAGAAATATATTAGAAGAATCCCATTTGCTTAATTATCATTATTATTATTAATAATAATAATAATAATAATAATTTATTTATTTCTTACCAGCCTCTCCCTCTGGATCGAGGCGGGGTATATATCAGTTAATCAAGAGTAATGCACCCAACTCTGTGTGTCATGGGAATCTCCACAAGGTGGCTTCCTGCAACACACACACTACTCTTAGAAGGAGGCACATTTTCCGTCAAAGCAGAATAAAATGCCTAAAAGCCATACCTATTGTTGATACGTGTTGCACAGAGCCAAACCGTGATGATAACAGAAAATCTGCTGTTGGCCTGGGCATAAATATGGATAGTTTGCAGCTATATATGCATATTAAAATTCACTGCAATATCACTTACTCAGTTCCTCGTCCTAATGGGGGTGTCAACTTTTTAATAAACTCTCTGGTCCTTCTGGATTATGCACTTAATGTTTGCAGTCTCTCTCTCCCTCTCCTCCTCTCTCTCTATGCCACAAAACCTCCTGCTGAACACTTTAAACAAATCCCTCTCCCGATCTCTGGCTTTTGTTTTGAACCCTCCCCCTCCCTCCCTCCTCCTCAGGACCCCCCATGTGCATTTTGAGCTTCTGCAAAGATTTGTTTACATCCAACAATCGAGTTCATATGTGAAGAACCGCGGGCAGGGGTAACAGGGAACGAACGGCGGGAAATCAGGGCTATCGTCTATCCCTATTAGGTGCATATTTGAATACAGAAAAAAACGGTTCTTCAGGGAAACAGGCGCCAAAACGAAGTTGTATAGAGGGACCCCCAGTTTCCCAAACTCTGGATTTTATTGCAAGAAACAGCACGCTTGCTACAGAAAGGGGCATGCGGTATCTAACCTTACTGGCTTGGGTTTGCAGCAGGACTGGAATAAATACCCCACGTAGACGGGCCCATAATGTTGGCAGCCTTCCCCAACCTGATACTCTCCAGATGTTTTGGACTACAACTCCCAGGATTCCCAACCATTGGTCACCTTAGCTAGCACTGATGGGAGTTGCAGTCCAATACATCTGTAGGGCACCAAGTTGGGGAAGACTGACATACGGTGTCGCAGCCAACAGGTTTAAATGGCAAAGTGAACAAATGGCAGCCAAGGCAGAGAAAAAGAAGAATGGCATGAAGAAGAACGGTATATATAGAATTCCAGAAAATAACTTGAGTGTGTTTGCTGTGAGTGCTGAAAGTCATGAAAAACAGGCGATGCTTGAAGACACTCATGAAAATGAATGACGTATGAGGTAAATAGCTTTAACTCAGCCAGTGAGGAGTGAATCCAAGAGAAAAAAGGACATAATGGGAATGGTAAATGTTTGACTTCATTAAAGTTAATAGTAAAGGTCCCATTAATTTTCAAGGTGTCAGCATTTCCCCTGAAGTGTATGTGTTCTTCATAAAATATAGGAACTCATTGTGACTTTCACTGCTTTTGTCACTATCCATCCTTCAGCAATGTTGACAATGCTGCTCCAATTCCAAGTGGAAAAGAGAAAAGAAAAAAGAACTCAGACACGAGACTGCATGTGATTTATATCCATGGGTGGAATTTCAGAGCACTGCATTGAGAGTGCAAATAGAGTAGTCTCCTTATTCCTGGATGACAAGTGAGATTTCACTGTAAAAGCAAAAATGTATACCAACAGTGTGAGAGAGAAGCAGAAAGGCAGCCAGATAGACAGAATGGAGAACACCAACAATTTTATCATCTATTCTGGGGAAGGTGTAAGGACAAATCCTGAAATAATTCATTGGATTGATGGGTGGACTGTGTAGATATACTGTAATGCAGGGCATGTATACAACTCCTCCAGTCAGTATTAACCTGATGTGGAGTTTTTCCAGCTTCAACCACCTGATAATAATTGCAGTAAAAATTAGGGACATTGCTGTAAATATTAGGGGTGGTGGAGCCTTCCTGGATGCCTGTTGGATATCCAGAAAGTTAGTATAGACATGGTCTGGATCAGCCTCCAGTTGGCACTGGCACCACACAGACGCCTCCTACCCTTATATGATATTGACCCTGTTCAGGTGACATGCTAAATCATAGCTTAGTGTGTTGTGTCAACCATTCCTAAGCATGGTGGTTTAGTATGGCTTAGTGTGTTGTGTCAACCATTCCTAACCATGGTGGCTACGTAACTATGGTTTAAACACACTCACTAACCTTTTGCTTAAAAGGGTTAGAAGCCTAACCATGGCTTAGCATGTTGTCTGAACAGGCCCATTATCATTGTCCAACATCACTTGGAGACATAGGTCTTTTCTACACTGGAGGGGTATAGAGGGCCGGAGGGGTGGCGAACCCGGAAGTGCCTGCTTCTGGGTTCGTTGCCCTAATGCACACATAATTGTGCGATGGCCCAGGTTCCCTCTCGGGCCATCGCACGTCACGGCTGCCATTTTTTTTTGTTCGTAACATGGAAAGAGTGCAGGAGTGCTCCTCCGCAAAAAGTAAGTCTTTTAAAAAAAAAACTCTCTCTCGTGCGTGGGCCTCCACCCCATCCCTGCGATGTGGCTCCATGCCCATTGTGCAGCCGAGCTTACTCGTGAGTAAGCACGGCTGCACCCGGGCCGGCACATCTTCCATGGTCCTGGGAAGTTCCCGGGACCGCGGAAGAATCAGGATTTTTCAGGTATCCCTTAAACCTGGAAAATCCTGTGGCCAACCCCCCTCCCCCAGGACTCTCTGTATGTCATTTAGACTCACAGGGAGCACCCAGGGGCTATCCCAGGCAAAGTGCCTGCTGTAGAAAGAGCCTTAGTCCCTACTGTGACCTCCTAATTACTAATGGGTCCTACCACTCCCTGACCATGAAGGCTGCTTCTATGCACTGTTGGCGATTATGTTATTGCCACATGCCAGGGCCTAAAAGCTTCTGGACATCACCACCACCATGCTGTACAGCAATTTTATGTTTTTATTATGATCAACCAGCATGGATTTCAGCAGTGCTAAGCCAACTCTAATTGCCTTCTTACAATCTTTTCTTCTGAGCTTACATGCTGAAAGAGCAATTTGTATGGATAAAGCTTTAGTGCTCCAAGGGCAGTAGAGAATGCAGCCAGTGTTCTTCTGCCAATGCTGGCTCTGACAATAGCCTTGTAGTGGCTTCTAGGATGTGACTATGATGCAGGCCCTGCAGATGACATAGCCATTGGTGGTTCTGTGTGTTGCTCTAGCTGGATTAGATTCTAAGCAAATAAAGGGGAAAATCCAACAGGCACACAAATAGTCCAGCACAGAGCCTTTAGTCCATATGGAAAGAGTTGAAGGCAGGAGTGGAAGGGCCTGTGGGGGAAAAGGGGAAATCTGTTCCGCCACTGATTCCCTTCTGCTATTGGTATGACAGCCTTAAGTTAGTCATTTCCTCAACAAAAATGCATAAAATGGTCTATCACTTTATCATTCTGCCATGTTTCAAGATGATTAATATAGTTCTATCTCATAACAGCTGTGTGAGGTAGGTTAGGCTGAAACAAGACCAATCAGTGAGCTCCATGGCTGAACAATTTGAACCCGAGTCTCTTCAGGCTAAGACTGACATTCTATTCACTATCCACCACACTAGCTCAAAAGATTTAATCAGTGTTCATTGTAAGCACATTTGTTTTCATAAATGTTACACCTTTCTGTTATGAGAGTAATTAAATACTGTTATGAATTACTGGGTTATCTTAATAAATGTGGGATGGCTTCTTACACATATTTAGAATGATAAAGCATTTAAAAACAAATTAAGAAAAACCTTGTTCTTCTTTAGTTATGAAAAATGTAGCTCTCTATCATTCTGCTCCAAATTAACACACAGAGAAAAAAAGCTTCCACGGTAGGAAAATAAAACCAGCCAGATTTTGTTCTTTAATCTTTAACACATCCCATGTTTGAACAGTAATTAAATTGATCAATCCCAAGTACAACTAGAGACTAAATGTATGTGCACATACATAGAAAAGGACAGGTTCAGAAGTAAGTCCCAGTAGGTTCAGTGGGACTTATTTGAAGATAAGTGTGTGCAGGATTAAGAACATACGAAGAGTCCTTGATGGAGCAGATCAAAGGCCTGTCGAGCCCACCATTCTGTTCCCACAGTAGCCAACCAGATGCCTATGGGAAACCCACAACAGGGCATGAATGCAATAGCACCATCCCATTTGTGTTTCCCAGCAACTGGCTTACAGAATCATACAGCCTCTGATAGAGAAGGTAGCATATAGCAGCGATGGGATGAAAATCCACCCAGGCCTGCGAGGGCAGCGGACACCCCCACATCTGGCCCTCATGGGCCCCGACGGATGCGCACGACAGATTTTTGCCCCGACGCTGCCGAAGAACAAAGGGGCCAAAGGTCCGGTCAGCACTCAGTTCCGCCCTGACCTACACACGCTCTTTTCCCTTTTCTCTAGCGGAGGGAGAAAATACGTGATTTCGTAGCCTTGGGGAAATCACAACAACAACACACCCTTTATTGTGTCTTAGCAAATTGCCATTATACACTATTACAGGGAAAAAAACACTATACAATTTAAAAGTCTATTAATAAACCATTAAGAGTTGGACCATTTTCCATACAGCCTTTAAACTTTGTGGCTTGTATATTTGTAGGGCACTGAAAAGGAATTTAGAAGTTATGCAGGTTGCTTACCTGTAACCGTAGTTCTTTGAGTGGTCATCTGTGCATTCACACACTATGGGCTCGCGCTGGCGCCAAGCCTCATACGGGAAAAAACTTCTATAGCCTAGACTCTTTTGGCGGGAACCCCTCTAACCACCGCCCTATCGCGCATGCTCGGGTTCCCGCTTACCTCAGTTCTATGAGACCGCAATTGCCTCGCGAACGAAATAAATCAATCAGAATTCAAAATAAAACATAGAAAAAACAGTAGAGCATGCATGCGCAATAGTGCTCCCTATGACCTGGCATACACAGTGAGGCCAAGAGGGGACGGTGGGAGGGTTGTGTGAATGCACAGATGACCACTCAAAGAACTACGGTTACAGGTAAGCAACCTGCATTTCTTCTTTGTGGTCTCTGTGCATCACACACTATGGCGATTAATCAGCAATCACTTACCGGAGGTGGGTCGGCCCGCTGTCCATTACTGAAGAATCGCGGAGAGCACAGCCCAACCAAAGGAAGAATCCCTTCTGGCTCTAACGTCCAAGTTGTAGTGTGTAACAAAAGTCGAGGCATTTGACCAGGTTGCTGCTCTGAACACATCTGGGATGGAGATACCCCGGCTTAGAGCAGTAGATGTTGACTGTGCTCTCGTGGAATGAGCCCTCAACGCCTCTGGGGCTTCCATCCCCGCTAGTTGGTAGGCTAACGTGATAGTCTGGGTGATCCATCACGCAAACCTCTGCGCAGACACCGGTTGGCCTTTCTCTTTTCCACCATAGGAGACAAACAACCTGTTTGACTTACGAAAAGCCGCGGACCTCGACTTGTAGAAAGCGAGGGCCCGACGCACGTCCAGCGAGTGCAGCTTCGAGCTAATTGGGTCCGCAGGCGAGTTGAAGAAAGTAGGCAGTATAATGCCCTGATTTAGATGGAAAGGAGACACCACCTTTGGAAGAAAGGATGGGTCAGGTCTAAGGACTACTCTGTCACTAAAAAATTGCATGTGAGGCGGGTCCACGAGAAGGGCACAGAGCTCTGAGCTTCGTCGTGCCGAAGTAATGGCAACCAGGAATGCCATTTTGAAGGTCAAAAGCCTCACGTCAGTCGTAGCCAAAGGCTCGAAGGGTTTTGCACTTAGCGCTGCTAGGACCACAGAGAGGCTCCACTGTGGAACCAGTGTCCGAATTGGGGGATTAAGGTTACGCAGCCCTTTGAGGAAACACTTAATCAGCGGGTGTGAGAAAACTGAAAATTGTTGAATTGAGTCATGATTGAGTGAGATGGCAGCGAGATAGACCCTAAGAGAAGACACTTTAAGGCCTGTCTCGTGAAGGGAGTGTAAGAAAAGAAGGACATCCTCAATTGAGCAAGTTATTGGATCACTGCCTCTCGCAATAGCGAACTTTGAAAACCTATGCCATTTGCTTTTGTAAGAAGCCCTCGTCGCAGGCCGTCGGGCCTCCCACAGAACGTATCGGTGTGGGCAAGTCTAGCTCTTGCCATCTGGGCGTATGCGCCATGCAGTTAGTCATAACTGATGTAAGTCTGGGTGCAGTACTAGGCCCTGATCCCTGGTTAGTAGGTCCGGTTGCAAAGGCAGGGGCCAGAACTCGCCCTTGGCCAGTGTTAGCAAGGGTGTGAACCATGCCTGACGTGGCCACCACGGGGCTATCAGGATGGCATTGGCCTGGTACTGGGACAGTATTGTGACGACTTTGGCCACCAGTGGAAATGGAGGAAACGCATAGAGGAGCCCTTTCAGCTAGGGCATATTGAAGGCATCTCCCAGAGAGGAGCTGCCCACCCCCGCTCTCGAGTAAAAGGTGGCGCAGACAGCATTGTCTTGGGTCGCAAACAAGTCCACTAGGGGGGTTCCCCACTGATGAAACAGGAGGTCGAGAATCGTGGGAGAGAGCTCCCACTCATGAGTGTTGTGGAATTGTCTGCTGAGGGAGTCGGCCTGAATATTCTGTGTTCTGGCTATGTGAACGGCGGAGAGCTGAATGCCTTGCTGGACTGTCCAGTGAAGGATTTCTAGTGTCAGTGCGAGAAGAGGGGGAGATCATGTGCCCCCTTCCTTGTTGATGTACCACATGACGGTGGTATTGTCGGATACGACCCGTACATGGTGGTTCTTGAGGTGCATCTGGAATGCATATAATGCTTTCTGCGCCACTAGGAGTTCTAGCATGTTGATGTGAAGAGTCTTGTCTTTGGTGGACCACTTGCCCTGGATTGTCAGCGGGCCGCAATGGGCCCCCCATCCGAGAAGAGAGGCATCCGACGTTAGAAGGCGTGACGGGCAGCGGCCCACAAAGGGCAAGCCCTTCCTCAGATTGTGTAAATTGGTCCACCATGCAATGTTGCACCGTAGTTTGGCAGGTAGCGACAGTTTGATTGACCGTGGATTCTCAGTTGGAGTGTAGTGGTCGAGCAAAAACTGCTGTAGCGTCCTCATGCGCATGCGTGCCCATCTGACGACGTAGACTGATGATGCCATCAGGCCCAGTAGTTTCAGGAGCGTTAAGGCCATCACCTGGTGGGAGCGTATGACGGTGATCGCGAGAGCGCTTATTGCGAGGGCTCGCTCCAGAGGGAGAAAAGCCCTTCCCTGTGGGGAGTCGAGGAGAACCCCGATGAACTGAATTGTCTGTGTTGGCACAAATATGGACTTGTCCATGTTTATTAGTAAGCCTAGTCTGTTGAGTAATCGTCTTGTTGTCTCGTTGTCCCTCTCTGCCTTGGCTTTGGATGGGGAGACAATTAACCAATCATCTAGGTATGGGTAAATCTCTCGGTCTGGAAAACCTGAGCCAGCTCCTTTTAATCCTCAGGCAAGTAGGTGATGAGAGAGGCCATCTTGTCCCATAGAAACAATTGATAGCAGGCCATCATGGCCTGATAATTGGTAATTTTCATGGAAAGAGCTGTGGACGAATAGATACGTCGACCAATAGAGTCCAGTTTCCTTCCCTCTTTATCTGTTGGTGCTGAGTGGGTTCGAGTTGACCGACCTTGTGCGGACTCCACAATCACCGAATTTGGTTTCGGGTGACTGAAGAGGAAGCCCGTATCCTTTTCTTGAAGCTTGTAGAGAGTGTCTAGTCATTTGGAAACAGCTCCCATGGTAGAGGGGCTCTTCCATGACTCCTGGATGGTCTGCAGCAACGTCAGTATCAGTGGGATGGCCAGAGACGCATTGGAGTTTGCATACATCACATCAAATATGGAGTCGATACATTGCTCCGGCGGCTGTTGGAGATCTACCCCTAGAGACTGTGCCATCTGAAGCATTTGCTCTGTGAAACTGCCGGTTTCCACGGATGGAGAAGCCCGCACCCCAATGTCACAAAGCAGGCACAGTGAATGTCCATCCGATAATGTTAACTTAGCACGACAAGAAGTGCGTGTCTTAAAAAGGGCAGATTGCGCCATCGCTGCCTGAACCTCTAAGCGCTAAACTGAGATTAGTTTGGAAAAATTAGATCGAGAAAAAAAGATGCAGATATAACAATATATATATATATATATATATATATATATATAGGAGGAAGAAGAAAAGGAGATATGAAGAGAAAGAAGAGTCTAAGCAAGAACAAGGAGCAACAAGAAACTACGAACAGTTCTCCAGAGAAGTTCTCCCATGAGGCAAGCAGTACGGCGGTCGAAAAAGAACTGAGGTAAGCGGGAACCCGAGCATGCGCGATAGGGTGGTGGGGGGAGGGGTTCCCGCCAAAAGAGTCTAGGCTATAGAAGTTTTTTCCCGTATGAGGCTCGGCGCCGGCACGAGCCCATAGTGTGTGATGCACAGAGACCACGAAGAAGAACTAAAGGATACATACTTCTCAGCATCAGACAATAGGAAACAAACCTTAACAAAAGATGGCTTTCCCTTCAATGATCTTAACAACAGATGAATATATTTGGTTCTGAGATCATTATAAATAGAGCATCCTAGCAGTCCATGGATAGTATCTTCCATTGATATGGAATTGCAACTGCATACTCTATCCTTCTTAGGAACCCCTTATGCTGACCCACCCATTCTGCCAATGGGAGAACATTTAATCTTGCCCAAGTGAAGGCTACCCTCATTTTAATATTTGGAAAATCTACAAGGTATTTTGGAAAAGATAAAAGCAAAGGAGTAAAGGAGGCATAGGAGTTATTAGTCTGGCACCTTTTGATCTCAGCCACCTGAGATTGCATCTCACTATCCTTAAGCCTTCTCTTCCAGAACCATCAGAAGAAATTCTGATACCTGCTTGAAAATGATTTTTAGCCAGAAAAGCAGGGCTATTCTGAGAGCTTCAGCTTTGATTTTCATTACACCCAGTTCTGCACAGAGCAATTCTAATTTTGTAGAAATGGGAACTGCCAGGAGTTTATGCAAAAAAATTTTTGATCTCTTTCTAATGGATCCAGTTGGCCATAGCCCACAGTGGTGCTCCATATACTAATTTTGGCAGAACCCTGATCTTGTACAATTCTAGAGTGGGCTCCAATTTGTATGATAGAACCGTAATAGTCCATTTAAAGTTCTACCTGCTAACAAGGTACTTGATTGAACCTGCGAAGACCATGTACCTGTCCACTGAAACACCACACCAAGATACTTAAAAGAAAATACTTGCTCCAGTTTATTCCCATCAAGTGACCAGTTATGGATTTTCTTAGATTCACCAAATATCATAACTTTTGTTTTTTGGTAATTGATAGAGAGAAGCTGATTCTTGCAATGGAAACTGAACCGCTTCAACAATCTACACAGGCCCAACTGAGTGTAAGAGATTAGAATTGCATCGTCTGCATAAAGAAGGATTGAATATTTCTGGTTTCCTATTTTAACTGGAAAATAGTGGTCACCTCTTAAGAACTCAACTACATCATTTAGAAATAAATTGAAGAGAAGGGGGACTAGTAAACATCCCTGTCTTACTCCTTTTGTAACTAGTACAGGGTCAGATAGATGTTCTCCATCAATTCTAACTCGTAAGGATGTTCCAGAATATAAAGTGATTATAACATTCCAAGGGAACTAATAGCCTGCAGCTAGAGATTTGCTTGGTTATTTCAGATGAATTTCAGCCTTCCTCACTTCTACAGCTCTTCTCCATGTGCACCTCTCCCTTCTGTCACTCTTCTTTTCATGTTTTAATGTTCTCCTCATTAATCTGGATTATTTCCTCTTCCAGGGCTTCTTTCCCACCCCATTGCTCCAGCTTTCCTTGGTCTGCTGCCTTCAGGGCCCTGCCATCTTTCCTAGGCCCCTGCTTTGTCAACCTCCTTTCCTAGATCTTTCTGCCTGCCTGCTCCTCTCTAGGATCAGAACAGCTCAGAGAATGGTAGCAAGAGAATTTTTTGCCTGCCTCAGTCTGAAGTGACATAGTAGTTCAGCCATTTATAGTCCAGCCATCAGAGGTCAGCCAGCATGGTTCTGTCCACACTGGCTGTGAAGGGGAGGGTGTGTGTCAGACCTCTGATTCCTCCCCACTCCAGAGCGGGAAATGCAAACTATCCTATGACCCTTCAGACACTGTCTTGGGGCCATAGGATTGCTCCCTTAGTGTGTTATAATAAAGATACAGGAGGTAAATATACACTACAATATATATCAGTTTTATGTCAATTTAGCCATCACAGCTTTCCCCACAAAATCCTGAGAATTAGAGTTTGGTGGGATATTGTAAATTCTGTTACAAATCCCCAAGACTCCTCCGAAAATTACACTTTCTTGGGTTTCTGGGGGAAAGGAATGATTGTTAAAACTAGCTAAAGTCTGCAATTGCTAGTCCTCCAGTAAAAAAAAAAAGCCACAGAAACACAAAGAACTCTTAAGCGCCAGTCCTGTGACAGGGAAGATTTAGCACAAAAGTTGCACTTCACATTCTCTGCTAGGCACAAGCTGACATGCATCTGTTCATTTTGTCTCTTCTCAGGCAAAATGCAACCTGGATATACTGGAAGCAATGGAACGACTCTTTATTTTGACACATGTTAGAAGTGGAAGCACTCACTTTGAGAACATTTCCGCTCAATGCCATGCCTTGTCAACGTCACCATTGACTAGCTTTTAGTATAGTGCTCTGTTGTGCACTGATGAGTGAACCAAGTTTTTACAAGACTGGGAAGTATCTCTGGTTCCAGAGTCATCCCTCACTTTGCTGATATTATTTGAGGGTGCATGGGGGGGGGGGAGGGAGGAATTTCAGTATAAATGGCTCAAAATTTGGAACACTCTTTGTGGAAGATGTTAAGAGATTTATAGGATGCAACTGAACTTGCATTTCATTAAATTAGACAAATATCTACTTCATTATGGTTGTTTGTTGTTGTTGTTGTTGTCTTCATAATGTATAAAACAAGACTCTCTTATTATAGAACTTCTAGGGATTTTTAAAATTGAAATAGCATCTTAAAATTAATTTATAAGTTGAACTGCTAACAGATGTGCTTCTGTATGAACAAAGTGATGCACATAAACTTACCTTGCAACTTTGCACACAGGTAGCAGAATACTAAAGGTGTTACAGAAAGCTGGAACCCATAAAAAACCCGCAGAGGAGCGACAATCTTGGGGGACCCCAGAGATGCTGACGTCACCAGGGGTTGTATGTGTTCAAGCTTCAGAACCGCCCCCTTTTGGGGGGGCACAGAAGGGAGTGTGGGCATGCAACACCAGCCCCTGTGATTAGCAGTCAGTTTGAAGATTTTGGATTGGCAAGACCTCGTATAAATACTAGGAGCGTGGGCTCTACCCTTACATGGACAGCAGAGCAGCACTGTGTGTTCAACAAAATAATTCTCTTTTCGAATAGACTTGCATGTGTGCAAGTGCATCATTGAGACAAATCTGCCAAGACATGCTACAGCCATTGTTAAAAGATCCCTTAAACATGTGCACCTCTGAAGGTGCGTATTCCTAGACACATATTTTGAGAGGATATTCATTAACAGGAAGGGGCTAGAAGGCACGGTCCTCCTCTCCCATTTATTGTACGTGCAGAGGCAACATCAAAAAGGGTTATAGTGGCTTGCCTATGTCCATTTAGGCTTTTAGAGGGTCCATGTTTAAAGCAAGATTCGAACCAATCTCATCCTTAAACACTACACGACAATAGCTCTCAATTATGTAGGCTGTCAAAAGCAATTCCTCCACAATTTCCAAAATGTGAATGGAACTGAGGCTGCAGTCTTAGGACCTAACTGCACATTACATTAATAGTGTGGCTTGCAGCCACGTCAAGGTTAAAAATAAAATAAAATAACCCTAGGCGCTGTGTGTGTGAGTGCATGCGATTTCTGCAACGATGGGGAGGTTTAACCCTTTCTTTCCCAGCAGCAATTCCAACTAAAATTGCCCCCTGTGAAGCAGTTACCAACGGAAAAAAAAAATCCCATTGCCCCCACACTTCCTCGGCGCTTAAGATTTTAAAAATAAATACATAAATGTGTGTGATTATAGTTAGAACCTTATACACACATTTTGGGGAAGTAAGACCCTTTGGTATTAATTGAGACTACTGCACATTGTCTGACTGGCAGTGTAAACTGGTTAAGCTGAAGATTATGGATCCCAAACTTTGTAAACATGTCAAATTATCTTGGTTGCAATCATGTGCACAAGTTAGGTTGCTTAAATCCCTTTGAAGTCAATGGGATTTAATCACCTAACTGTATGCAGAATTGCATCCCTTGACTTTTTCATAGGGGGCTGGATTTACATGGATTTCTGCTACTATAGAGGATTTGTGAGAATTAATTGTGAATACTTATATAGATAGTCTATGGAGGTAGGGAAATCATATCTATCTATCTATCTATCTATCTATCTATCTATCTATCTATCTATCTATCACTAGTGGAATTACTATCACAATGAGAGCTATAGCTTTCTTATTCTGCAGCTAAAATAAATTACTTCCAAAATTTCAAATAGACTATTTAGTCATTCTAAATGGTTTCAATCAGGGAAGCAATTGTGGCAATACACTTGACAATCTTAAGCAATTGGATACCAGTTTTAACATTACTGATTGAATTTCATGTAGCACAGCCACCTTTAAATTATAGTAACTAAACAAAAGACAAGAGTTCAAAGCTGTTCTCTTATTATTCTCTTCTTTTGTTTTTAGGGGGAATTTAGAAGGTTTGAATCCAAAAACTGTGTCTACTAAATACTTTCCAGAAGGCATCTAAGGAGGAAACTAGACTTTACAACAAAGAGCTGTTGCCGATCCCTATCAATGTCATAGTGTTGCAAATAAGTTCCCTAAGCAATTGTGAGCCAAATTAAAACATTACCTTTGTCCATATGGCTGAATAATTAGTTTGTTCAATTTTAGGGAACGAAGTGATTTGATTTCTGAAAGGCAGATTTTTTTTATTTTAATTTGGAGGGTGGATGTGGGGGAACCTGACATGCAACTAGAACATACTGTTCCCTGACAATGTGAAAGCTTTAATGCATTTGTTATTTTGGCTTTTGGCAGTGGGTGTGTTTATGCTCCCCTAATAAATACATGAATTCAAGAATCAATGACAAGTGATATAGCTTAATTTTGGAGGGAGCAATCCTATGGCCCCTAGACATTGGCTCAATTCGGACGACACAATAAACAACTGGTGTGGGGGAAACAATCGTCAGTTGTTTTGACTATTGTGTCATCCGAATGCTGCCATAGTCAACTCAGCGCTGATCCTAATCTACACCACAGTTGATTATTTATTACCATGTTGTGTGGGGAGTACCCCCTAGTTGAACAACTGTAAAGTTGATTATTACCCCATCAATGACTATCGTGTCATCCGAATTGAGCCAGTGTCTCGAAAGGGGGAGTCAGAGTGCTGATCCCCCTCCCTCTTGCATCTGGCAACCATGAGGGCTAGCCTCCAAGGTTGGAAAATCAACCTCAGAGAGGGGGAAAAGGGGGCGTTTCTGTGAGTGGAGAGAGGAGGGGACTGGACAGGCCAGGATACCAGCAATCTAGCCTCCTTCCCTCCCTTTCAGAAGTGTTGTCACTGGATGGGCAAAAAAGCCAATCTACTGAAAAATGCAGGATGGGAGGATGGGGAGCTGACGATCGCCTCTGCCTCTCCTTCTGCCTTGCACTGGATGATTGGGAGCATCCGAGTTTGGGTGCTTCCGATCATCAGTGGCACAGTCGATAGGACTGTGCCCTAAATTAACAAATAAGTAACTAAAGTCATGCCATCTCCCTCTCAAATGCAAGCTATTCCTTTTATCCATTGGTGCAAGGGGGTTAGTCCCTCAGTGAGGAGGTGATGGTGCTCTGTACATGTTTAAAGGCACTCTTTCCTTTATAAATACTGCACAAGTCTCAATGTAGGGAAGATAGGGTCGATGTTAGAAAAACAACACCTGCAGCCACCAACTCACAAAAAGTCACCAACTGGTGCTTAGTAAAAGAACAGCATATATACAATGTTATCTGAATTAGTATGGAGAATAACTATCCTTGCTGGGCTTGGAATCCATGGTGTACATTTATCCTGCTGGGCCTTAAAACACATAAGGATATCAATAGATACCACGGCAGGACACAATATATTCAAGAGGGTATATTCAGAGCTGTCAGCACAAATCAAAGGACATTGCTCTTGGAGAAATTGTGATATTCACTCCAGTTCTCTATGACAGGTGTTGCCAAGTGCCTGAAAAGGCCACAAATTCAATCCCCCTATCCCCCCCACAAAGAATGTGAATTAATGCAGTACTAAATTCAAGAGATTTCAGTTCTGTTATTTAACAAATTCTGAAACAGCTGCAAGGAATGAGATTATATGTATTCACAGGTGGCATAGAAATACCAAGGGCTACCCGTGAATGCTGAAATACATTTGGGGATAAAAGCAAAGAACATGATCACTCACTATCTCAATTACTGCATGGTGTCAACCCTCTGATGGGAACATTAGGAACTTTGATGTATTTCACATTGTTCATACATTGCAATAATTCACCTATCCATGTACTTCAGTGCTTGGTAATCTTCTATTTCTTGAGAGGTAACCATGTGAGCCTGTCACTGCAAAAGCAACAAAAAGTTTTGTGGCACCACAAACAACTTTTTATTTGGCATACATTTTTGTGGACTGCACTCCACTTTATCAGATGCACGAAACCTTATGAAATTTGTTAATCTTGAAAACTCTGGGATGGATCAAGGTTTAGATATTCTTAGAGGAAACTCACAGAAATAAATGGAACTTACATTGGTCATTACTAAATCTAGTTCCAAATATCTATTGTTTTTGCTTCTGTATACAGGAAAGCTCCAATCAAACGTATTGCCCAGTCTCACACAATTAATCACATTTCTATAACCCAGAAATCGAACTCAGAGCAGGGTTATTCAGATAGAACTGCCTTTCCAACCTGGTGCCCTCCAAATGTTTTGGACTGCAACTCCCATCATACCGAGCTAGCATAGTTAATGATCAGGAATGCTGTGAGGTGTAGTCTAAAACATCTGAAGGGTACCGGGTTGGGCAAGGGTGAGATAGGGTGTGGCTTAGTTCTCAGTGATTCCCAGATTGTGTTCTATGGCAGAAAGGAAATGGTTGAAATCTGAAACATAGCTGAATGGAAGCCAGATCTGCTTCTCACTGTAAGGACCAGGGGTGGGAGTGGGGTTAGCCTCAACCACGCCCCTTTACTTTATCCCATGTAGACAAATAGCTGTCATTCAGTTTCTTTGGGGGGAAAGTGAAATGCTGCTATTGGGAGGAAAAGCGGACAGCAGCTCAAGGGTTGCAAGGGAGGGGAAATATTTTGAAATGGTTCTACCACCCATGCATACAAAACAGGAGCTAGGCCTGCAAGTATTTCTGTATTAGACTTCCTTTACTCCTCTTAGTCTATAATTTGAGTAAGTGGGGGAGAGGGCTTTTGGGAAAGCAGGCCAGGCCCCACCACTTACTCTGGATGGGGTAGTAGGGAAGAACTATAGGGGATGAAGCAGGAGGAAGAATTAGAGTTCTCCCTCCCTCAACTTCCAAACATGAAAAACACATTTCGTTTTGTCCCCATCAGGGCAGACGTTGTTTGAAACAGTCCTGGAGTAGCCCCTGAACATCAAAGTCCGTTAATCAGGCCCCCTATGGTCCATGATCAAGCGTCAGTTATCCCAAAAATCTGGGGGGAGAGAGCGAAACTTTTTGTATAATCAACAATATTATTATTATTATTATTATATTTTCTTATATTCCGCCTTTTTCCCAGTACTGGGACCCAAGGCAGCTTACAAATTAAAACATGTGCAGTTAAAACAAATACGGATATACAAAAATTAAAAATATAATTAAACATAGTACAGTTTAAAAATATTTAAAACATTTTAAAACATTTTAAATACACATAATTAAAAAAATACAATATAGAAAAGGCAGAGTTAGGATGACAGCAATAGCAGTGAAAATGGATTACAGAGAAGAGACCAGCCCAAGGTCATCCATTGCAATCCACGCAGTTGAAACAATATTACCCCATTAAACATTTTAAGAGCAATAAGAAACAAGTGGATTTCCTATTTTGCATCCATCTCCTGAAAACATAAAATATATGCTATGCTATTTATGCTAGTGCACAGATATTTTCTACCTATGGTGGACTGATATATAAACACCCTTTTAAATAAAGTACTTTACACAGGTAATTTGCCTCTGCACATCGTGTCTGTGTAGCGAATGCATTTATGTTTCTGGAAATACCATGGCAGTAGAGAGGAGAAAGATCAAATGCTTAAAAATAAATGGATAACTTTCAGTGGGGCGGTAAATCACATCACCTGGGCTAGGGGTGCATTCAGGCAACATATTCAGTCACAGGCTCATTTAATCCTGGCTGAATGTAACACCAAGTTGTTTCGTGTTGTGTGAATCAACCTCCACACATTATTCCACAACATCTTGGTACTAGCAAAGCCCCTCACACAAACAGAGCCGCATAAAATCGCTTCCCTGTGGTGCAATGCTACAATGCTGTGAAATGTTGGCTGAGAAAAAGATACATGATTCGTCCTGTCCATGTGGTCACACACACTCCTCAGTGGCATGGGATCATGGCATTGGGTGTAAAGGGTCCTATTGGTAGCCCATATTTCTTTCCATTATACTTCAATACAACATAATGGTTGTGTATTTCAGACTTCATCCAGGGTTAATTTGAAGCAGAATTCACCAAGGTCTAACCAGGGGTTGCCAGATACCCCTTATTTCAAACCACATAGCTCCAAATTATTCCTCATTTATAAAAGTTTGATCAGGCATACTAAGCCATGGAATATGTGTAAAAAACAATAATAATAATAATAATAATAATAATAATAATACACCTCTGAGTATGTAAACAGTATCGTTCCCTTTTTAAACTTTAAAAAAAATGCAAATAGAAAAAGAAATAGCAAAACAACAACATCCCAGCATCAGCAGAAATTCAACACTAATATCTGAAATATATACATTAATATAAATGGTTCATATATCTGAATAAAGGTCCAAATGAGACTGATAACTACAGGATATACATTCAAATGTAGAGAAAGCAGTAAGACCCTGAGACCACTGAATTATAGATCCTTCCAAGCTTGCAGTAAGTCCCCTTGCAACTATAATGGTTCTCAGGATCCACTTTCTCTGTCCATCATGTTAGGACAACAATTTAAAACAGGAAAACAATTTAAAAGCACATGGGCATCCACAAATATCAAATATTTTTTAAAAAACTATAACTTCCAACCAAAAAGAAGCCACCATAGGACACCCCCCCCCACAACATGTGCCTCAATGAAGCATTATCCGCATTACATTGCTCATTGAGGCATTATCTGCATTACATTATCCACGTTACTGGCTCCTTCTTAACAAGACGCTGTGGTGACCAATACACATGAACTGTCTTTCCTTAACTATTAGGCCCTTGTAAATGGACCACACATGTCTGAAACTGGGGGAACAGATTTCAGGCCAGAAGTTGACAGTTCAAGGTAATCTTGGGCTGGCATTTTTCATTTTAGGAATTAAATATTTGGCAAAGTATGTTCAATGCACTTTAATTCTCTGAGCATATGGGTAATGTTGTATGCTGACTTCATCACAACTTGCCTACAGCTGCAGTGTGTCACTCGCGGTGCATTGCACATACAGATCACATCACATCCAGTGAAAGTCTATCTCTGTTACATTGCAGACTTTGTTTTCATATTACAATACATTATGACTTAATTTCCTGTACAATGTTGGAGGGAGCTTATAGGCAGGTCCTATTTCTAATCGCCAAGTATGTTTATTCTTTTACCCACGCAACTATCAGTCTTTAATTAGTTCCTCAGCTGAGTACTTCAAGCAGTGTTTGGAATATTTCTCATGCTATTAATAAATGAATTCCAGGAAGCTCCTTGATGTTAGCTCATTTACTATGAGCTACGAGCATTTCATGTGTAAATAAAATGGAGGCAGCATGGTGCGCCCATAGGTTGCTATTGGTGATAAGTGATGATGTTTACTTGCCAAATACTTTTCATGAGCGTGAGCAACAATTGAAGAGAAAGGGGGTAAAGACAGGGGAGAATGCAGCTGAGTTTATCTACCAGGGTCTATAATGGAAGCCAAAATCCCCAGTGAATTACTTACTTGAACGTATTCTTCTCTATGCATAAGAATGTGTCTAGCCAAAACTGTCAAGTGTCTTCCACAACTGATAAAATGCTGGAATTGGATACATATGTAGTACAAAACAACTTGTTACAATCATCTGAAAATGGGATACTTTATCTCTCGCACTCAAAACCCAGGACATGGTCTAACTGACTGCGATGGTCCTTGGGAGTAAAAACTCAAAAGGGAAAATTTATCATTTTGTTTTGTTTTCAAGAACAAAAAAAAAACTTATTTTATTTTGTAGATTTTGCCATCAGGATGAGGTGGGCTATAAATGGATGAATGGGTGCAAGTAAAGAAGCAAGCAGAAGTCATAATAGTTGTCAGTACTCCAGCACAGGGCAAATTGAACCATACATAGGCCCCCGTTCAGACGACACTGCTAACCATGCCGTTAACCTTTTGTGGTTATTGTGGTTAGGGCAGCATGGTTAACGGTGTCGTCTGACAAGCGTTTTCCCTAACCATGCACATCTGTTAACCACATTGTGGTCAGCCTCACGAACTACATTGTGTAACATGGTTAGCAGCACTAACCATGGCTAAAAGTATTGTCTGACACATGTCTGTGGTCAAGGGTCCGTAGTTAACCGTTTAAAACATAGAACTTCCAGTACAGAGTGGCCGAACTAGGCAGGGCCGCTCTAGCTGGTGGGCTCTATTGCTGCTCGGGACTGCCGCTTGACTGAAACTCTCACTGTTTGTGCTTTCACATTAGTTTTTGGAGTGATTTTTGCTCTTCATAGTGGAGCATGATTACTATATAACTTTTTAAATCCTCACTTGCAATTTCCCCATACGAAACATCCATTTCTCCTACCACTTGAAGCGCCATTACACCCCTCAGGTTCCGAGTACTGTGGCGGCGCTGCCTGATGATGTGGTAGCAAGGCCATCTCGGAAGGCTTCCTCCTCTCCTGTGATGATTGTAGAGGTATAGCAGGTATTGGTGCCTGCACTACAATGTCGGCTGTAACTGCCAGGCTCCTAGCACTAGGACTGCCAGGATACGGGGTGGATCACTTGGAGGGCATTACCAATATACAGTTTATACCATGGGACTTAAAACATATGTGTTATTTTCTATCTGTGATTATACTGCGGAGTGGATCAGGTTACCTTAGATATGGGACCCCAGAATTATAATTTTACCTCTATCCGGAAAGCAGCACAACAAAGTCAAAAGAGGACAATAAGGTTACAACAATAAAAAAATGTGCAGTATATCCAATAAAAAAGAAGGTCAAATTAAAAAATGGAGGCACCACATGTACAGTTCTCATTAGGAACATGCATTTGTTTTTAGTTAATGCAGTAACTAAAACTAAAGTAATCTACTTCATTTTATTGCTTGCATTAATTAAAAGCCAACAAGATTTAGTTAGTTTTTCTATTGCTTCACAGCTGCCTAACATGAGGCTGGGATACAAAACTATACTGCAATTTAAGCCAGAGGGCAGGGTGGAGCAAGGCTGCTCCCAGACTATACTTTTACTGTGCATCAGCCTGCCTTGTTTGTGGAATCGTGTGTGTGTGTGCGTGTGTGTGGGAATCCTGTAACTCTCCTGTACTTTCCCACTGCTTCTTTTTCATACCACAGAAAATCCGTTAAGAAGGGAAAGAATGAATAGATGCCCAATGTCTTTTGATTAGTAGCACTAGGAGCCACTCGCCTAGAAGCACTCCTAGAACCAACTCTGCTGGCCAATTGATACTGCAAACACGTCAGGCAGCACTCTTAGCACACACAGAGAAACCCATCTATACAGCTTTGTTCAGTGGTACCAGAATATGGCAATATGCAATCAGGGGCACTGGTGGAGAGGATACTGTGAAAGCTATTACTACAGGGGACTATGGCTTTGAACTCCTGTCTCCTGTTAATTCAGTGTACAGAGTACATGGCGAATCCCACCATGCCAAGTCTTTGATTCACAAAAATATCTCTTTTCCAAGTCCTCTTATTTTTAAAATTCATTCCTGTGTTTCATTTCTCCTAATTTTTATGGAGGTGTCATTTTATTTTGATTCTAAATATTGGTTTCATTTTAATCCTCTCCCCTTCTCAGTCCACTTGTTCATTCTTCCTAACCCTTTCTCTTTCCTAGCCGCTGGTGTTCCAGAACACTAGAATTCCTTTGCTGGGATTCTCCAGGTTGCCCTGTGATTTGATGTGAGGAGCACACTGCCTTCCATCAAAAGCTGGTGGCTTCGATTTTGGTGCGCATGTGAATCCATTCAGTCAGAACTTGCCAAAACTCTAAAAGAGCTATCCAATGTGTTGAATCTTATCCATAAACTAGGTCCAGCACCTTGGATAGTTCCTTTAGAATTTGGGCTAGTTCTGACTGAAACCCAGATGGGTTCACAGCACCACCAAAATTGGAACCACCAGCCTCCACTCGTCAGATCTTGGGTGAATATTGTTATTCCCACCTACATGTCCTTCCTCTCTGCTCTCAGGTCCTTCTGCCCAAATGCTATCTGCTTCTTACCTGTCATCCTCTATTCTTTCTTTTCCCATCACATTCTACTGTGCCAATCAGTTGCTACCTGACCTCTCTTTCTGCTAATCTGCTCCCCACCCCAACCAAATGTGAAGTTGTTGTAGTAACTGTTTTTTGTTGCTGACCCTATTGGCTTGATCCAGATCAAAGAGGGTTGTACTGAAACCCCTGCAACCTTCAGTGGAATCTCCTTAAAAGTTTTCAGGGGCAACATATATCTCAGAATGGTTCCTCATCTAGGTAGGATGGCATGGCTCTAATAGGAGGTAGGGGGCATGGACATGGTTCCATGCCCAGTACAACTGAGTGTCAAAACTCCCAAATCCCTTCCAAAATAATGGAATAATTATAATTTTTCAATTTTTGCAAATTATACCTTGCCTATTTTTGCAAAGTTTCTCTGTATTTCACTGTGCTAAGTTTAAATAAAATTACAATATTATTTTCTCCCAAACATTGTGTTGGTGTCTGCCATTTCCTGTGCTCCACTGCAAGTACAATTAACCTGTGTGTGCTAACTCTCAGTGACGACCTGCAAATTGTCAAAACATATTCTTACTTTTTTCAGGAAATATATGGAGGAAATCCTATTTCTTGCTTACAGAGTTTAAAAGGCCTTACCCTATATGTTCAATAAACCTCTGAGTGTGAACTCCCTCTAAAGGAGTCATGGCAAGAGAAATGACTAAAGGACTAGCAATAGCAAGAAGCAACATTGTTTCCATTGGCTTCCCCACAGCATATAGCTAACTATGGGATTTGCTGCCACAAGATGTAGGGCATTCTGCGCAAGGCTTTTATTGTGCACTCATGCTTGCTCACTCACAGTAGTTTGTAGGTCCTTTAGATGATAACATCATCCTCTGGGACATCTCTTGCTCTTTATACCCATTACTGCATTTTTTTTTCATGACAAGGAAAGTCTAGTATTTGCTGTCTATGCTGCAATATCTGGCCATAGAAGCCTCATGAAAATGTGCAATTCAGCTATATCACAGCACCATCTAGTGGCTGTATAATGAAACATATAGAACTTGCCCAAAAAGAAAAAAACTGAATGAAACCACATGAAAAGGAGTCGATCTCAATCCTGCAAAGAATCCAGAATCAGAAGCCCCAGCAATGGGAGGCTATCAATAGCTTCTGGTCCTATGTGCTACCTCCAATATCAGAGGCAATGTACACCAGGTGCTGGGGAACATGGACTGGAGGGTACTGTTGCACTCATGTCCTGCTTGTTGATTCCTGGTTGACAGCTGGTTGGCCACTGTGTTAATAGAATTCTGAACTAATGTTATAAGTAGGTCTTCTTCTTCTTCTTCTTCTTCTTCTTCTTCTTCTTCTTCTTCTTCTTCACTACTGGTCAGGCCTGCTTCTGGTTGCCAATAACAGCCCAGGTCAATTCTTTTCATAGCATAGTTTAGATTAATAACATACAAATGACATCCTTAGCTTTTGCCCTATAGAATCTTTTCATAATTCTACTAATCCTTTTGCTTATAGTAACAAAACATTCCTTTTCCTGGTGGTTCATGGAGACATCATTAAACAACAAAAGGCAAAGGTTTTATGAATGCTAGAAACAGAATACTGAAAAGGGGACACTGAAAACATTAATCCATGGTGCCCCACAGTTACTTTAAAATTTATCTTAAAATCACCTTAAAAGGGCAATAAATAATTTGTACCTCCTTGAATCCAATATAAAGCCAAATCAAAGGCCAAATCAGATCTAAAATGATGTATTGAAATGTGCAAGCTAGCTGAAAGATAAAAGCAGGCCAAAAAAGTTAGAATTCACTGTTTAATGAGCACTCCATGGTTCTAGAAGCTTAGGCACATCTTGGCATGTACAGATTACTGTAAGATGCTAATGGTAGATTGGACAAAAGTAACTTCAGTTGCTTTATATAAGAAGACAAATGGATGAAAGGCAAAGGATTTGCCCATTCCTCTCTTTTAGTTCTGAATGTAAGCAGTAAGAGAGTTAAATATTTGAATACTATGATTCATAGCCTTTGTTTCACACAGAATTACCTATATTTTTAGGCCTCCATTATTTGCAGGAATGGGGAACATCTGGGGGATGAGGGAAAAACATTGGTCCCCCAGGCCCCCCTGGGGGCTGCACCACTGAATTTGAAACTCTTCTGAGAGTGGAGGAGCTGTCATATGCAATCATATAATGGCCCACTTTTTGGGCAAGAGGGTTCCTGGAGTCTGAAAGGAAGAAAGTTACTAAATGAAAAGTGAAAAATTACCAGAGAGAAAAGGCTGAAGATTGGAAAAACAGTGTGCATATTACGGATGTACGGATTGTGCAAAATTCGCCCCATCTGTGTTTCATGGATTGTCAGGTGACTTTCGTTCTGTCATCTGCCCACCGAATTCAGGAAAATTCTGAGGAAGGCAGGAACACCAAAGAAGCAGCCATGCACAACATATCTTGTGCTTATGAGAATTTGACCTTGCTGGCTCACCTGGGTCTATAAAACCCTGATCTCAGGGCTGGCCCATCAGCTCAGGGCTGAGCAACTTATTGCTATGATTACCAGCAGTAGTCTTGGCACCTTGCCTTGCCCTAAACCAACCCTGGGTTCCAACTCTGGCTTGGCAGGGAAGAGACAAGCCAGAGTTCCTGGTTCCCATGTCATGGCACATAATTCATTTTTGAACATTAAGGGTAGGCCTAAGGGAATGGTCCTGCTATCCCTTTCTCCATGTGTAGGTTCAATGTGTGGAAAATGCCTGAATAGGGCTAACGCATGTCACATGATTTTTCCTCATAAACTGCAAATCTTAAAAGAGATTAGGGAAGCCACTAGAAAAACTTCCCTAGGGAGGGAGTCCCAAAGCCAGTGTGCCTCAAAAGAAAACAGTCTCTCCTCAGTAATCTGCATGACTTCAGATGGCAGAGCCCTCAGATGCAGAATTTCCACATATCAGTATTGTGGGGTTGGGGGCATGTGTGCAGTGCCTTCTTTGGGGGCCCAAAACCTCTTTCACAGGATCTCCACTATGCTGGGAGAGCACAGAAGATTTCTATACTCAAATCAAGATATGACTTCTATAAAATTATAGAATTTTAGGAAAGGCAGGTACCTAGTTTGGAAGTTGGCTGAAGATGTATTTGCTCAGCATAATTGAATTTAAGCCTTGATTACAACTAACCAGTAAAAGTTAAATTCCATAGCTGTTGTACAGACAAAACTGTAAGACAAAGACATGGTTTGCATGTAATGAGAAGCCACTGTGGGTGAGTTTCCCTGCAGGGATTCTCGATGTGACAGTGACCACAGTTCAGAATATTCGAGCCATGGTGGGGGTGCGCCGCAGGTTGCTATTACATCCAAACTCAGTGAGAGTGAGTTGTTGGAATGGTTGACAAGAAACCCAGAAACCATGGACTGTTTTAGGGTTCCAGGAGACTTGTCAACAACCTACTCTCATTGGGTTCACATGTAATAGCAAGCTATGGCATGCCATGGCTCAAATATTCAAAATGGCAGCTGCTGCTGTGGTGAAAAGCCCTGCAGGCAAATTCACCCACCATAGTTCCTAGTTATGTGCAAACTGGGCCAAAGAGTTTTCAAGTACTGAAAGCACCAGTCTGTCAATTAAAATTAAAAAGGGAAACAGGAGGGTAACAAGATTCACCACTCCAATTTTTCCTCAGAAATTCACTTTTCATTGAACAAGCTCAAAGTAATGATGTGCAAATCACCAAGAATACTTATCTCAAGTTCAGTGCGGTTAAATGAAATCAAACAGACCACTGACTGCTGGGCCTGCACACTGCAGCGTTAGTTCTGCATACCACAGTGCTGTTCATTCAGAAAATACAAGGGCACTGGGGCTTTTTGTCCCATTTTGGATGGCACCTGCCATGGATCATATATTATCAAAATAAGAAAGAGCTTGTTGAGATCTTTTATGAGGTACAGTTCCACCTTGAACTCTAATTCTACAGTTTATAACATCAGAGACCTCCCTTTGATGAAACTGCAGGTCTGAAAATACTCTGTAGCATTTTCCTCCTCTTTTCTTCAGTTATTTACTTCCTACAGCGAGGTTGAATGGAAGCTCCCAAAAGGATAAGAAAACCAAAGGAATAAGGTAACAAAACTTTTCAATCCATGTTCCTTAATGTAGCTTACCAAAAAATAATAAAGATCAATTAAGGCTGCAATCCTATATCTACTTGTCTGTGAGGAATTCTGATTGAACTACATGGTACTTACTTCTGAGTATATATATATATATATATATATATGATTTTGCTGTAAGGGTCATACTCTCAATTCACCCTTTCAAAATCACAAAAATATTACAAATCACAAAAAGGCACATTTTAATGATACCTCATTCTGTTCGTCATTTTAAGTTCATATTTTTTCTTAATACGATGCGAACTGTTACTCACGGACTGAAGATATCAGTTGCAGTGAGGGGCAAAATAGCCTGGAAACCTCTGTTACTGTTTGGATTCAGTGAAACTGGGAGATACTGTGATTCTATGTATTTAGATCCTTAATACTAAAGGCACTGAACTTTTGTGATTAAGGAGCTAAACACACTGCATCTTTTAAAATGTCAGGCAAATCTCGGATCAAACTTGTAGATTGCCAGAGGATTCAAATGGCGACTTTCTGTATTGTGACCTTTGATGACTGCTTACGGCTTTGGCGGCCACTTAAAAATACATGGAATTGCAGCGCTAAACACATAGATAAGCCATCATTCATCCATTCTATCTCTAATCACTTATTCTCAGATAGCGATAGCCTTTCTTATGGCTTACAGTGGAATGTTACTATTTGAAAACTTGGCAATTTTTATGTTGCACAGATCAGCCAGGGCTTTGATAGTACTGCTGACAAAAAAGGCAGGAAACTTCCCAAGCACATAGAAGAATCTATGTGGATTGATCAAGTGCCAGGGCAGTCCATTTTAACTGGTCAACCACCCTGCAAGGGTTCATACTGTCAGCCAGTCCAAAACTAATGAGAAAAGGATCTATTCATAACAGTGGATTCACACGTAACTCCTCCACCTTTTGACCACCAACACTGCTAGAACAGAATACCAGATCAAGAGCATTCAGGGGCTAGATACAAGTTAGGACAGTTTCATGGTTGCCATGGCAGACATGAAATCCTGAACTACACCCCTTTTGGGTGATTCCTGTGTGAACATTAAACTTTCTCAGAACAAGAAACCTGGGGTGATCTGATGACAGCCCCAGGCAAGTTTTACAGCACAGGATACACAAAAGTGACATTGGGGTGCCTATACGTGGGAAAGCCCTGGGGTGGCTCCACAGTGGTGCTGTGTTGTTTAAATGATGCCATCCCAGGGCTTTCCTCCGAAGCTCCAAAATAAAAAAGTTGGGGACTTACCCCGACTTTTTCCACTGCAGTGAGGCAATAACGGCACATCTGCCATCTGTCGCCACTCCAGAGTCATAGCGGAGGTGTGGCCGTACAGATGGCGACCCCTGATTGGTCACCACTTGCCTGGAAAGAGAGGAGTGGAGAAGGACACTTGGCAGCGAAAGCCAAGGTGGATCCAATGCTCAGTGAACAGATTTATCTTTGTGAGCCTCCAAAGGTTAAAGAAGAAAAACCCATGGAGGGACGCGCAGATGCACAGCGGCGCTTGTGTGGTGACACACAGTTGCGCAGCGGTGCACAGGCAGTGGTGGCTCCTCCTCTGATGCAAACCCCACGCTCGTTCCTTAGTGTGGGGACTACCCGCAGGAGCGCAAATGTGGGGTTTGGGGGGCTTGTGGCGCCAATGCATCATCATCAAGGCAGCCCCATGGTTTCTGCCTATATTCTATGGAATGAGCAAACATAAAGAGATAGAATTAGCATGGTCAATTCTGAATTAATATTGTGCAGGAGGGAGGGAGCAGTTTCAGCATATGACACATAATCATGCCAGTATTCTTCCCCCTTTGTAGCTACTAAAATGGAAGTTATATTTAATAATTCCCAGCACATTTTACTGCATAATAAAGGGTAGAAGGTGAATGGAAAGAAGATAGACTTAGGCAGGGGTAGATGAAGCCATTTTAATTAGAAAACTGTGATAGGTTGGATTTATTTATTTAGAAAGTTTTAGTAGGATGACCTGGCAGGTCAATTTCTTCTTCTTCTGAGACTCTAAGAAAAGCAGCATGATTCTGAAGAATAGCCAAAGCATGTTGATGAAATGAACTTGAATGACCCTTATCAAAATGGCAAGCGGGCACTATGATATCTATTTTGCAAGCTGAAATTGTATCCAGGGAAATCCTAGTGCAGCACTGCTGATGAACATGGATCATAAATGGTTTGTCAAAATCAGATATGTTTACGTTTTCAGTGCTATCATTAGTCAGAATTTATTCTCTGCTACTATAATACAGCTCTATCTCTATAATAGTAAAGTGGATTTCCCATGTGCAGATGTAGTAGTAGCCCAAATTGCGTGAACTTGGGATAAGAAAGGGCATCAACTAATAGTACAGACCCCTTACCCTTGGAAAGCAAATATTGGGAAGGTCACAATGACCCCCAAACCTCAATTGAACCAGTTCCAGCCAGTGATATAATACACACAGGGAATATACCTGGTAAGTCTAGGCTTGTGAGTTGGTAGGTGGGGGGAGGGGGAGGCATTTATGTTTGCTAAATGTTCACTCCATTAGTCACATAATGGTGTCAAATTGTTCCCCTCATGGTTGCCTCAAGAAAAAAGGGAGGCTGACCATGACCAAACCCTTGTGCTTAAGCCAAATTTTCCACCCTCCCTTTGCCTCCAAAGTGACTCTGGGGAAGGGGAATTTTTTTTCATAGATCAACAGTTATGTTACTATATATACCCATAGCAATGGTATGCATCAACTGCTGCCAGTTCCATTATTTTGTATATTTGATGGAAACATACAAACTTTTAACACTCCCATTGGTTTCCAAGAGAGAGTTGAGCACATGCTTAGTTCTCTTTCATTGAAATCTATGGGACTTTTAAATTCTTAACTTTGGTTGGATTGCACCCTTTATGAGACATATGCACATGTGTTCCACAACATGCAAACTGTGTGGAGTGGATTTTTTAAAAAAGCTAGAGGGGAAAAAAGGCTGTATGAAATGCCACTCCATAAGTCCGCTTCAACGCTTTTGAAATGACTTCCAAACTGCAGAAGTAACTGCTAATTTGCAGTCCATACAGTCACACAGTGGGTAGCCAAAATCAGCCACCTACTGAAAATTGATTAAGGGCAATGCAGTATGCTTCTGAAAGCCTACTATGAATGTCCAGCTGTGACCTGACAAATGTATCATATTGGTCACCAATACATTAAGTACCCATTAAGAACCTGGACATTCAGTGTTCTGCATTTTGTGTGGAGGTTTTTCCTCTTGTGCAACTTACTACCCATGAAATGGAATGTGTGTATGTACATTTTTACATTCAGATGACAAAGCATTGTTCAATTTGCAAGGCAAAATAGAACCAAAGCAATCAAAGCTTTAGCCGCTGAGTTTTGCCTGATACAGAGTTGTTGAAATGCAGAAGCCATGGTACATGAAACTGAGAGAAACAGGGCTTTAGCATAACTCCAGAGCATGCTTACAACAATATGGAATAAGATATGCTTCTTTTCTTTTTTTGAAAGCTATGGAGAGAAATGCTGGGATGGGACATCAAACATATGGCATCTCAAGGTCACACATGTGTAGTAGAACAGGAATGGTGCCCCATAACCCTGCTTGTTGGGCTGGGACTAGCTGGCACTAGTGGGAAAAGCTTTATAAAACTGCACTCCCCATGCTCCTCCTCATTCAGTTTCTCTCCAAGTGGCAGAGAGCTTTCCATGTGTGGGGAGGAAAGAAGAACCATGTGGAAGCCCATCAACAACTCCTCTCTCACTGGTGCAATTCTGAGGGCAGCAACAGGGCCTGTCAAGGTCCCCCAATGGAGTGGCCCAGCAGTGAGGAGAGTGATGTCAGGGCTGGCTGAGGCCCACATGTACATGGAAGCAAAGTGGCCAAGAAAGTTAAAGCTGCTAGGACCGCAGGATGATACTGAACTGGTGAGTGGGTCACTAGGCCACCAGCCACAAGACCCAGTCAAACGTAAGCAGCCTTACCAAGGCCACCTCCTGAACTCCCATTGAGCATTTTGTGCCTTTCAATATTTTTTGCAAGGGTATGAAAAATCTGATAGGGAGTTAAGATTCACAAGAATTCTAATCTTTTGCAGTATCTTTTGGATAGAATCAGAACTCCCGAAGAGTAACCAAAAGTGGATAGGCCAGCTCCAATTGGAGACTCTTGAGACTGGGGAAAGAGAAATTATGAAAGCCGGGTCTGGCTACTCTAGGAAAGATTGCTCAGGCAGCAGGCTTTATATCCCACAGCAGGCTCCTACATGGGGTTGGCTATCCTGGCCAGTACAGCCTAAAAGAAGTCATGTCCGGGGCACCCAAGATGCAGGACTCATTGATACACTTGGGGCCCATTATTATACCAATGGGCATAGCTGGCAGGGCTGCCAAAGACAATCAGCCCACGGATCCAGGGTTGCTCTTACTCATTGCCTGATTCTGTCTACACCATCCCTTAACTTGGACACAGAGCACTATCCCTTTGAAGAGACCACCTCCCCCCAGCCATGAGGGAATTTCTTTTTGGAGGCAGGAATATTTAGACTTATTTACCCTCCTAGCTGTTTTGGGCCAAAGACCAGTACAGTGAGTTGGGAGGCAAAGAACAAGGTGCAAAATGAAGAAGGGGAAGTGTGTGTGTGTGTGTGTGTGGGGGGGGGCTCAGAGCCTGGCCAGAGCCCCCAGTCCAATTAAACTTCTCAACTTGCTCCACTTACTTCAACATTTCCCAGGGGGAAAATACAAAAAGATGTTGTAGTAAGCTGCATAGTAAGTCCTTTTGATCACTTACCAATGCCAACACTTAGGTTACCTCCTTTGGGCACCATCCCCCAAAGGCCCCAGGTGAATCCAGACTGATTTGCAATCTGTGTTACCCTGAGGGCTCACAGTCAATGCCAGAATTCCACAGATTGTCAACAGTTAAGTACACCCTATTTGACAGTCGTGGGGGCGCTCAGGGCTGGTGGCAAAGCTGCCCTGTTAGAGAAGGGCAAGATAAAGTCCACCTTTGACTGCTCCCAATTCTTCACAATGATTTTGACCTCTTGGGGTTTAGATTCCAGGGCAAGTATGATTCTGACAGGGCTTTGTTGATGGCTTGTGCCATATTGTGCTATGTTTCAAGATATTTAGTTCTATGCTTGCATGAGTTCTCAGAACTTGGATGGGCATGTTCTCCATGTCTCACTACCAGGAAGACTTCCTTTTTGTAGGCTCAGCTGGTAGTGATCAGAACTAATAGACATTTTTAATAGGCTTACTGAGCACCAAGTGGCCTTTGGCAGAGGAGAACACAAGGGACCCGCTCCTTGCCTAACTTTCTCAGGCATCAAGATTTACACAATCTATTAGTCTTGTTGCCCTCTTGCAGGAGTACTGCCTGGCCAAAAATGGGAGGGCGTTCACAAGGTGCCTCTGTGATGCCATGTCAAGTATTCTGGCAACAAATTGCCACTTTCTCAGGCAACAACTTCTAATGTGGTATGTCATCAATTGCCAGCAATGCTCTGCCTCATTCTATATAAAGAAACTTCCCCACCCATGTTTGTCCTCAGTCTGTTGCTTTCCAAGTGGAATTCCACCCTCTCCCTTATAGGTAACAGCAAGGGGTACTCAGTCACCTGTTTCCAGGGATAATAGCAATTTTATGGGTTCTCTCATTATTGGCCAGTGGAGTACACCTTTTTTGCACGCTTGATGCTGCATCTGGGAATCTAATTAGGAAATCTGACTAATTCATTAATATTTGGTACAGGTGCTGGATACAATGTGGGCCAAGAAGGACTGAAGTGTACCCTTTCTTGGTGAGTGTAGTATTCCTTGGCCAGCACTTAATGCTTGCACTTCCCAGCTTGCATCTGAAGAACAGGGCCAGCATGGGTCGGCACTGAATGCAAGTTAGCTGAGTGGCTAATCTGTTCTCCTCACTGCAGTTCTGTTCAGATAAAATAAAATTGTGCCACTTTACCCCCCAACTTTGTGACCTGCCTTCATCTGGAGTGGACAGGCAAATTGTCTTCCTGGCATTTCTTGGGCTTCAAAATTTAGATCTAAAGTGAAGGGATTCTGTAGATATTTTAAATCAGTTGCAGGAAATTATAGCTGCCCACCCAAACCAGGAACCAGTTTGAAGATTTGTACTAACTTATCCATTGTGTAAAATAGTTTAATATCTTCCAGAAAGGAAATAGAAAATTATAACTCGAGGAAAATTCAGAAAGACAAGAAATAAAAACTGAAATGACATAAGAGTCAAATATAAAATGCAATAAAAATCAATGAATAAAACTTGTGGTATATTTCCCTGGAGAACATGAGATCAATGGACAACTGTAAGGACAGAGTTTTGATTAGTCCCTGAATTCCCAGCATCTCAAGACCATTTCCCTCCTCAGATGGTTCTACATTAAATTCAGGATAGTATTGAACTCCATGAAACCCTAAGTGGCCACACTATAACAGTAAGTGCAACAGCTCTTTCCTTGCCATCTCAGAAATGAAAGAAAATGGGTTTTAAAAAAAAAAGTAGTAGTGAGCCAAGGGTTGAGAGATGAAAGAGATTCACTGGGTGAATAAAACCCACAGAACTAGCTCAAATGAAAAACATAAATTTGGGATGTGAAAAGCTACCCCCTTCGATTCTTCTCCTTTCTTCCAGCCGAAAGAGGGCTCAGGAAGGACAAATCAAGTTTTAGAAGAACGTTCCTCTTCTATGCTCAAATATTGCACACAGACACTTTGGCCCATTATCAAAACTTTCCCCATCTATCTTACTTATATGAATTCTTCAGGGAGAGAGGTGTGGGGAGGGAAGGTTCACAAGCTTTTACGCATCAAAGGATTTCAGTGGGAGCTGAGAAGGATGCCTGACATGAAATTTGTAAAAGTTATATTCAGGGGTTCCAAGATCTCTGCAGATGTTCTTCCAACCCAACAGTTTTCGTGGTTTTAACAAGCACTCTGAATGCATGAAGAACCCATTTGCATACTTATTCCAACATTTCCAGCTCAAAAACTGCGCTCCTCACCCTCTCTTCCTTGTAGCCGGCAAGGTTCTTCCATTCTCTGCACTCAGAAATGGAGGCAGGGGAAAGGAGAGGAGCCCGTGGAAGCCTCACCCCTCCCGCTCCAAATCTCCCCAGCTAGATAGGCAAAATTGCCCATTAGGCAAAAATGCAAAGTGTTCAGAGGATGAGGGCGAGGACTGCCTCCATGCTCTGGATGCCCTGCATTGGATAGTCATCAGCCTCCGATTTTGGGGGCTGTCAACTAACTCCATAGGACTGCACCTTCCATAAGTTCATAACATTACTAGCCTATACATTATATTTTTTTAAAAAATAGCTAATTTAACTGTACATACCTAGGAGTAGTTATTTATGGTATTTTTATTGCCTAAGAGAACCAAATTATTCAGGTTCAGAAAAGCTTCCTTACCCTTTTAACCAGAGGGCCATTGTTACTCAGCACAAATGACAAATGATCAGAGGATTTTCAAGTTTCATCCAGGTTGTCTTTGGCTTGTAAATTAAAGCCAATGTTTAAAACTAAACCACAAATTTTTTTCCATCACAAGGCTAGATGAGTGCCTTATACTCTGGAAACAGAGAACCTGCCAGACACAACATATTCAGCTACCAGTCATGAATCATGGCCTACCAGGTGATTGACAACTTCCTCAGTTTTGTCCCAGGCAAATACAGGAGGTTAACAAAGCCCCTAGTCGACCACCATATGCGTCTAATGAGCTGCATTCAGGTGGCTAGTAATACGTTATGCAGGCCTGCCTTGCATTCTGTAAATCTATGGCCACTGCTTTTGCAGTGAAAGTCATCATTTCAGTTTTAAACCTTTATTAAAATATCATGGATGCAAGGCAAAATCTGAGCCTATGCATCAAGCATATCAATAGCATGACGACAAGTTACTAAACAGTATGTAGACAGCAGACACAGTTTTTGCAATCCTCTTGTGGTGGGATCTGTGAAAGGATCATCAAACATGTGCTGAGTTTCCCCAGTGTTCAGCAGGCTTGTTCAGTGTTCATTTTGGCTTTTTGGCTGTTTGCAAAGGACAGCCAAAAAACAATACATGTTGAATTACTTCACAAGATCCCTCAACTCATGTATCTTACTACAAAGAGATCAGGAGAACTTACCCTTAGAATTACTTCATATTTTATGTGGTAGCTTGCGTACGTTGGTGTTTCTCGGTATTTCCAGGATAAACATGTAGATTGTGCATGTATTATGCTAACCATGGTTTGTTGCTTTAGCCATGCATTGTATTTCAGAGGAGCAAAGATACTGTAGCTTATGTTCCTTATTTCTGGCTTAATTTTCTCCCACCCATTTTGCCAGCCTTCAGAGCAGTTTCATTTTTAGACTAACACCTCAAACGAAAAACCACACTGGTCCTTAACAAAAAACAACTAAAATGGCACCAGCAGTAACAACTTGGTTACTATCAACAGATATATGTGCAAAATATTTATTTCATTAAAACTTTTTAAAAACAAATCACCAAGAGGCCAAACGCATTTCGATAATTTTGTTGTCCTCAGTGGTCTACACAGACACAATAAAAAGATAAAAAAAGTAAATACAAGTAATGACAAAATATCTTTATATATATTTTTGTTATGTTATCGAAGCTGTTTTTACCAAATTTAAACTTACCCTTTTTTGTTGTTGTTTAAACCTTGGTTTAAATGGAGGATGGGTATTTTAAATATTTCCTTGGTCGTTCTCTGTGAACTAGCAAAAAGAAATATCTTTTTTATTTGTTATTTATTTTTTAGAAAAGGATCTATATATTATAATTAATTTTGCAATTTTCAAACTGACCTTTTTTTTAAAAAAGAAAATATTATTTATAACTTACCAACATAAATTTAGGATACCCACATTGAGAAATTACTCCCACAATGGATAGCAGGTCCTGCTATCCAACCCTCCATTGAAAAGCATCAAAGCTCATATGTAATGCCATGCCCTATTATACTAAATGGTGTAATCATAATGAGATAGACACCAGCTGTGTGTATGGACAAGAAATGGACTCAAGGTCAAGAAATGGACTCCCAAAACAGCTGTGAGAACTTACAATTTAACCCACTGGATACCAAATCAAACATACGTCCTTTTACTGACCACAATGGCATCTATGAAAACATAAATAAAAACGAAACCTTGACAGATACAATTACAAATTGCAAGTTTACAGAATTGCAGGAGTCCAATTTATTTCCTCATTTAGTCCACAGGGGGGACAGTCTATCATTTTTAGACTACTCTTGCTGGGTGCCTCTGTTTCAGGGCAACACAAACAAGACAGGGATAAGCCACAGTTCTGTGTTCAGACATCATGACAAGCCATGGTTTAAACAAGGCAGCATTCATAAGCCAATAACAAACCATGGATTGCTGTTCTATTTATGGTTTATATTTGGTTAACACAGCATGGTTTGTTTGCAGGAATGAGTTCAGATTTCAACAAATCACACTATGGATTAGTGTTACGTGCGAAGCAGGTCACAAAGTCTCAAGGGGAGAAGCACAGTGGAGGCTAGTGGTTCCAATGTCAGTGGGGTGGTGAATATGCTCTGAGTTTCAGTCAGAACCAATCAGAACTCTAAAGGAGCTATAGCTATAGCTCCTTTAGAGTTCTGGCTGAAACCTGGAGCGGATTCACCATCCCACTGATATGGGAGCCACCAGCCTCCACTGCAGAAGCATCGCAAGACTCAAGGTCAGGATCCAGGTTACTGTGATGGGTCCTTCTTAAAAAAATAGAAGAAGAATGATCTTTGATAGAGAAGTAAATCATACTAAAAGGATAGTCAAATGTGTCTTTTGTAGCATAAGTACAACCTATCTGAGCTACTCAAGCAGCAGGTTTGGAAAAACAATGAGCTCCATCACACCAGTGTTTTATTGCACCTTCATCCTGCCATGTTTACCGTTTTGCCCCGCAATCCTCACACATCATTGTCCCTGTCCTACAGTCATCTTGCCTCTTCCCCTCCATTTTCCATGTTTTTCTAGGGTGGGGAAAGTGCAGTATGTTTTCTCCATGAGGGATAACACCGCTCTTCCATCCCTGTGTATTGCTGTACTTGTGCTATGTCACAGAACATCCCTTCCTGGGGGCGTGTGCATTGAAGGGCGGTCTTGCTTACGAAAGAGGAGGGTGGGGGTGGTTCTCCAGTCCGTATAACTGCTCAACAGGGAAGGGGGAGGGAGGGAGAGAGGGCACATGAAGACCCTGCGCAGAAGGGAGCATCATCGGCACCCAGCCAATGAAACGCGAAAGCGCTAAAACGCTAGACAACAAAGCTAGGGGGGCAGGCGCTTACGCCCATCACAGTCCATCAACTACAAGAACCATTGAACTGGAGGGGGAAGGAGGGGACTGGGTGGGGCAGGCGCAATAGCGGAAGAGTGAACAAGCTAAAAGAGATTTTGCCAATACAATGGCGATACCAGGAAGCCACGTGAAAGGGACCAGCGCTTGTCACGCTAATGAAACAGAGGTGGAAACTGCGGATTGTACCTGGAAAAAAAAGTAGGTGTGATGGACCCCAATGTCTTCAAAGTACCTTCATATAACTTCTATCACTAAAGTACTGAAGCTACTAAGTTCTACTATAGCCAGCTAATAATTATTAACAATGAAGGGGTATGAAAAAACTGTTAACTAACAACATGCTGTTCTTTCTAACACAGGCGGTATTCCTGCATGAAAGGATATTTTCTTTGACTGTTACGATGACCTTAAGTAAGTGAGTCTGATTTCTGTGCTCAAGTTCCAATGAATATGCATCAGACATATTGGGAAAATGGAGAACGACCTGGTAAAATTTTGGCACATTGCCTTAAACACCAAAAACATTGAAATGTTATTTCCACCATTAAAGATGAGAATAATATGATACATACTTCTCCTACAGATATAAATCTACAATTTTTGAGATTTTACACGGAGCTGTAAGGGTAGCGAGATATCGGAGCAGGATATGAATATGTTTTCAGTTCAGATTAAGCTCCCTCGCTTAGATTTTTTCAAAGGCAACATTTTATGGCTCCTATAAGACTTGAAGAGATCACAAAAGTAATTTTGAATATGAACAATGGGAAATCCCCAGGTCCTGATGGGTTTCCAATTGAATGGTACAAAGCCTTTTCTACTTTTATAGCTCCAAACCTTTATCAACTTTACAAATATATATTTGAACAGGGTTCACTTTCTTCATCATTAAACGATGCTCATATTACAATCATTCCTAAAGCTGTCAAGGATCATACCAATTGTGCTAACTACCGCCCGATTTCACTAATAAATGTTGATATCAAAATATTAATGGCAGTTTTAGCTGATAAACTACAATACAATATTACAACATTAGTTGGACCAGAACTATTAAAAACAGGCAGGGGGCTGATAATTTGAGATTAGTTGTTGATTTGATAACTTTAAATAGAGAAAAAAGTGCCAACGCGGCCATTGTCTCTTTGGATGCTGAGAAGACCTTTGATAAAATTCATTGGAAGATTATGCTTGCCACATTGAGTAATTTTGGTTTTCTAATAGAATATTTGAAGTTGGTTAGAAACTTATATTCGACCCCAAGAGCAAGAGTCATGACCAATGGGTGGTTGTCGGATTTTTTCCTGCTTGGGCAGGGTACTAGGCAAGGATGCCCTCTCTCCCCACTGATATTAAATTTATGCTTGGAACCCCTGGCTTGTGCAATTAGACAGAGTTGTAGCATTCACTTAGAATTTAAAATTATTCTTTATGCTGATGATTTTTTATTGTTTATTTCTGTACTCCAGGCATCTATTCCTGCTTTGATGGCTCTGATAAATACTTCCGGTGATCTGTCCGGTTACTCAATTAACTGGTCAAAGTCTGAACTGATGCAGATTGGAGATAGCATATCTTCTAGTGTGTTGGCTAATGGACAATTTCGATGGTGTCCTGATTTTATTACTTATTTGGGAATGCTTATTCCCAGAGATATATCCCAATTGATTAAAATTATTTGAATAAGTTAATCAATGAGATTGTATGTGATATAGACAGATGGGCACCATTAAAATTGAGTTTGTGGGGTAAAGTCAACACACTTAAGATGAATATTGTACCTCAAATTCTTTATGTTATACGTGGGATTCCTTTACTTATACCTGCCAAATATTTTCAACAACTTGTTTCGTAAATTCTTCTTGGGTTATTCCCTGCCTCGAATATCTTTGAACGCATGCAACTTCCGATTAAAGAAGGCGGGTTTGGCTTTCTGGACCTCACTTTGTATCATCGGGCCTATCTGTTGACTTGTACTAAGTTTTGGTCTTCTCCAGTTTGCTTAGATATGCCACCCTGGTCAGTTTCGGAATCCTTATGGTTAGAACCTCTTCCTAAATGGATGACATGTTCTCAACATGGTAGATTAAATAATCCTCCTCCTACAGTCTTGGCTGCTAGAGAGGTATGGTGCATAATATCGCATCAATTGCAGTTGGACCCATTTTCTCACGCAAAATTGACCTTATGGGGAAATCCAGATTTAAAAATTGGAAAAAAAATGTTTTTGCGGAGGACGTGGATGGATATGGCAATTTTTGCTTTGGATCAATGAATAGGTTCAGATGATGAGTTCTTGCCATTTTCTGATTTACGTGTTATTTACCTGCTACGGCTGAATGGTAATACTTACAACTGCAACACTTGTTGAAATCCAGGTTTGGGCCAGCTGCTTTTATGGCCTCAGAGCCTCCATTACTGTTAGAAACACTTATAGCAGCTGAGCAGACACATCGACCCACAACCCATAAATAAAAATATTTAGTAGTAGTACATAAATACAACACCCATGGTTTAAGACAGGAGTGTCCTATTTTGCCCAACCAATAGACTGTTGCCTCAGAGACCATATCCGAAGTTTCTATGGATCTTAGGCTACATCTTATTCAGCAAAAAAACCTGTTCCAGGTCTACTGGACCCCACAACGCCTTTTCAGCAAGGTTCTATCTAATTTACATAATTGTTGGAGATGTAATGCACCTAATGCTTATTCAATTCATTTGTTTTGGCAATGTTCAGTAGTCTCTTCCATTTGGGAGGAGGTTAAAATAAGGATAAATCTTGTCCTGAATCAATATTTAATATAGAAAGATGTGTATGCCCTTCTAAATATGGAAAGATGTGTATGTCCTGCCGGTTTCTTGGAAACTAACACAGAATCAGTCAAATGGATTTTCAGAGCTCTTATGACAGCTAAAAAACTTATACTAACATATTGGAAGGATAAATGCTCATCTTCCATAATGCAATGGATTGAGGACTTAATAACCTTATCAACATTTGAACTGTTGATATACAGGCGCAACCTGCGAATGGATAAATATATGGCTATATGGTCTGACGTTTTTGAAATCTATGTATAATTCTTTCCCTTTTTTAACAGTTGATTAAAAATGATGACATCACTGTCTATTTAATGTGTTTTCCTCCTTTTTCACGATTTTTTTGTTTTTATTGTTCTGTTTCTTTGACATTCACAATAAAAAAGGAAGGAAAAAATTAAAATTAAAAATGAATATACACCGTATATAAAACCAACTTTGCTTTCTTCTTCCCTATTCCCTTGAAGCAAGGGTGGGATGCAAATGCAACAATATATATATTAGAAGAAATGAGCAACGTAAACCAACATTCTGTTTTGGTAGAATTTGAGATGCCTTGGGAAAGATCAACTGCCTTAGGAAACCTACTGAGATGCTAGTTTCAGATTCAGCAGCATACAATGAAGAACTAAAGAATTTACTAGGCTTCCACCAATGAGTGATCAACAATTGGAAGCCCCAAATGCAATATGTGGAAAATATTCCCCAACAGCTAGCTGGCAGAGATATTTTCCCCAAAATACTTGATAAACCCCAGGCAACACTCAGATAAACTTTGGCATGTAAAATAGATGGATTTTTAAAGATCCAGAATAATCAAACAAATGAATAGTGTCCAGTTTTAAGATATTAAGAAATCCTCAGAGAAGCAAAAGGTTTATATTAACTGAAAGCATATTGCTGATGATTTTAAAGCTGAAGAGGAAGATATTTTTGTTTTTAGTATAAATGTTGATGTCAATTGTCAATTCTGGATTTCATTTCTGCCTGTAAAATCCCCTTTGACAAATAATAATAGCATACAAAACATGCTATGGAAAACAGTGATAACATAAAGCAAGGTAATTGCTTTTATAGCAGAGAAACAGATGGATAAGGTAGAACAATCATTTTCTAAGGCACACATTTTAGGTTTGGCTCTGGACACTAAAGGCCAGAGGCAAAAATATACAGAATAGCCACTTTCAATAGCAGGTTGCAGTACTGAATAATGAATGCCGTGTTAAAAATTTAAGTAATATACCCAGCCATACCTTCTTCTTGCTGGGTTTAGCAGGGCTGCAAATTAGACTGAAATATAACTATTACTATGATGACTACTAGTAAAAGCAGAAGCACTAGTGCTTACTAAGGTTATTGCAGTGAAACATAATCCTTAATAGCCTCAGTACACTCAGAGATTCAAAGACATATGCACAGGAAAGACAAATTGTGCAGCACAGGCGCTTTGTATAGGGAACTGGTGTATCAACAACAAATCACTTTTTGCACTGTGGCTCTCAGCTGGAGCACCCAAACAATAGCCCAGAAAGCAGGCTCTTGGGATTGTGCTTCTGAGTTTGCATATTTGCAGGGATAGTCTCAGTTCTGGATCATTTTTGTGCACTATGCCAAGTTAATGGGGTACTAAGAACCAAATAGCTTATCAGAGCGGGGACTGCTGCATGGCGGGGACAACCTTACTGTGGTATTCATGCTGATAACAGTGCCCTACTTGCTGACCCTTTTCAATTTATGTCATTAACCAGAGATGAAGATGAGGAGGGCTCAATACATGGTGGCAGGGACCCCAGCAGCCCTTGACGTTGCTGCTCAGATGTGCTGAATATTGGAAAAATGTGGATTTCATTTCACATGAAATAAATAACTGGGGTCTGGCTTGAAATAGATCTGTGAACAGCAGACTCCCAAAATCAAAATCAGAAGATCAGATACTGAAAGCTCTGTGCTTCCTTGTTCAGCCTTTAGGCTCAAACACATCATGGAAAAGCCAGTTTTGGTTTGTAAGCCAGCATCCACCTTTGTTAACATGGATGGTCCGCATTCAGCCATACGCTGAGTTTCCAATGATACATTAAGCCATAATGCTGCTATTTGTAACTCTGTAAAGTTAGTTTATTGCGATATAAATAGTAATGCTAATGGCATTAACAGCAGCATTCAGCGGCATCACAGATGTTGAGTGCTGCTCTGCTGCTGTTTGTATTACTGTTTATATCACCATAAACTTAGTGGGATAGTCAAAGTTGCCTCATTTACCCTGCAAGAAAGGTGATTGCCAACACTTAAGGCACAAAACCAAGCCTTTATATTGGTGGTTAAATGGTAATTCCTCTATATACATTTTTGAAGAATTCTACGGGTGTCTTTGGATGCATATCATGCACAAGTGCATGGTTAAGGCACTATAAGGTATGACAATTTGGGAAGAGGCCTTAAACAGGACTCCCCCAAGTCTTGACAGCTCTTACAATCCACTTTCATCTCTAAGGGAGGAAGGTGGATAGCACCATCTTTTTTGGCTAGCAAAGAGAGACTTCACCACAAGTGCAGGGGGTGGTGGGGGTGGTTTATTCCAATAGCTGTTTTTCTGAGAAGCAACTTCAAGCAGAAGGAAATTTGCCAAAAGTATGTTGGGAAGGCATCTTGCCTCAGCGTAATTGTGATAAAACTAGGACGTAGTTAATCTAAACATGTAACAGCAAACTTACGGTCTCCATGGCATCGCAGAGGGCCCACAGTTAACTTGGCATCTGAGCCAGGCCGACCAATGTCTCCAACCATCACTTGACTGACAGGTAGATGGTCTTTGTAAGATAGGAGGCCAGCATCTTTTCTCCTGAATGGCCACAAAAGGAAGATAACATGACAATCTATTTAATAACATAACAACAACAGCCAAGGACAGCCATACTAGTCCGAGAGAAAAAAATCCAAAATCCATAGATGGGTAATACCTTTATTAAGGTTATGCATGGTGAGGAGAAAGTGGATAGGGAGATACTTTTCTCCTTCTCTCATAATACTAGAACCCAGGGTCATCCCATGAATCTCATTAATGGGAGCTGTAGGGCAGATAAAAAGAAGTACTTCTTCACACATCACATAATTCAACTATAGAATTCACTACCACTAGATGTAGTGACCACCAGCAATTTGGATGTCTGTAAAGGGGATTGGACAAATTCCTGGTGGAGGAGGCTATCAGTGGTACTAGTCCTGATAGCTATGTGCTACTCCAGTATCAGAGTCAGTATGCCTATGTACACCAATTGTGGGGAATATTGGTGGGAGAGTGCTGTTGTGGGTTTCCTGCCGACAGCTGGCTGGCCCTTGTGTGAACAAAATGCTGGACTAGATAGACCCTTGGTCTAATCCAGCATGGTTTTTCTTATGTTCTTATGACAAACCAAAATTCCATAACAGTATGCAAGCTGTTGAGTTTTCCAGCACTCTTTATTAGGCTAGACGTAGGGGAATGGGGAAAAAATAATAGAGCCCAAATATATGGCCAGATGCTATGGCCATGAGATCATATCTGGCTAAATGTTTACACGTTACTAATTCTTTTCCCAGCCCCTACTTTTTGTACCATCTAGCCAGATGAAGAGTTCTGGAGAACACGAAAGCTTACAGACTTTTGTGGACTTTGATTCATCCTTACAAAAAGTATTGCCCATCTATGGACTTTATATCTAATAAGATTATAATTATAAATGTATAAATTACCTTTATAAGAAAGAGACATTCCTAAAATGAATGAAACCAGCGCAACAATATCTTTAACTTTCTCATAATTCCAATAACAATCGATCTACTAAAATGTATTTTTAATATGTGTTGATACACTATTTTCATTATCAGATAACAAAACCTATGTAGACTCCAGGTTGTGCCCTTATTATCAAATTACTGTAATTCCTCTAGAGGAATTATCCATTTGCTTTTTGATCTTTCTTCATACGAAAACTGAGAAGTTATTGCCTGGTGCTTCCCCCCTTTATCTCATCGATATTATTTATTTGTAAATTTCAGCATCATGTTTTCACTGCAAATTAGTGTTCAAGGCAATGCACAAACAATGGAAGAGTGAAAATACTGAATGCAATATATATTAAAATATCAATCTCAAATCTTAGGAAATTAATTAAAGGCATGATTATATTCAAAGATATTTCACATTACCACATATGTTCCAATAGGTAGCTTGATGCACCTCCCCTGAAAGGACATTCCACATTTTTGGTACCACAAGGGAGAGAGCCCTGGCACAAGTGCCCACTGATTTAGGCTACATTCCTACACTCACTTACCTGGGAGTAAGACCCATTGAACTCAACGGGACTTTTGTCTAGATAGACATGTTTACGGTTGTACTGTAAACCTTCCCCGAACAAAGGCATTCTAAATATGTTTCCTTCGATAGGGTTACAAACTGGCCCTTTGTTGACCAGACCAGCTTTTTTTCTTTTCTTAAAGGTTCAGGTCTAGTCTCCAAAGAAGGGCATTTTGTTGGTTTTTAAAGAGGATGTTAGTTACCCCTCCCCCACTGAATATTTATTTATTTATTTATTTATGGGTTCTGCTCTTTTACCATGGGCACTTGTCATTGGGCTCCACCCCTTGACCTTTATGAGCTCCACCCATGGGGTCAGGTACCAGAATTTTGTCTTTCAAGGGTTGGCAACCTTACCCTTGATATATTCTTAGGCAAGGTTGCTAGCCAGCAAATTGGCCCAACTCTGTTGTTTCAGGCAACCTATCCTGGAGGTTGAAGAGCTTGTAAAATGCAGGCTCTGCCCATGGTGTATAAGACTAAGTTTTGATTCTATAGCTTTCTTGCAGTAGGCAGAATCCTATATCTGTGCCTCTAATCCAACAAATGCTGCCTGTGCTCTCTACTTTGGCCCTGGGAAAGGGAGAAAGATTTCTGCTATTTTGCTAGGCCCATGCTAAGAAGAAACAGGAAAAGGAAAACAACACACACAACACACGTACAAAAACAAACTCTCTACTTCTTTTCAAAAGAAAGAAACATCTCTTCTGCTCAAACCCAGCATGATTTCAAAGTTGCATGAAAATATTTAGAAGGATATCTTTCAGGGAGTTGTCATGAATTAAGGTAGCCTGAAAATCGTTCACTAACTGTGACCCAATGTCATTAGCTGACAATAATGAAGGCCACACAGCAGGGATTGGCGTAAGCTGCAGGGTGTTCCACAGCATTAACCATTTTTTTGGGTCACCATTGATTACTGAGTCCTTTTGAAGTGACGCGAGATAAAAAGTCTATCTTTGAAAAGGAAGTACAATTAAAACAATTAAGTAAATGACTATAATGTTTTAAGATGATCTCTCATTGGAATGGCTGCCTAACATCTGTGATGAAGAGAGTAATTAGAAACATAATTACTGAGCTTTAAAAACACAATGTTTATTCTGAAAGCAGTGGACATCAATAGTAGCCTGTTGTCTCATTTTCAGTTACCAGAAAATTGTGCATTTCTCTCTCACACGCAGAATACATAAATTATTTCTATCTGTTTAATATATTTTCTGCTGTGTTACTCTTGTGGCATTAATTTATGAGGGGAATTTTAGGTTTCTAAGTTATCTGTGTACTTACTTGTCTGCTTTGAGACGTATTCTTTTCTTTCCTCAGCAATTTAATCAGTTGCTTTTAACATATAATAGGCTGACCATATGAAAAGGAGGACAGGACTCACGTAACTTTAACAGTTGTAGAGAAAAGGGAATTTCACCCAGTGTCATTTGTATGCAATTTGTACCTGGTGAGATTCCCTCTTCATTACAACAGTTAAAGTTGCAGGGGCCCTGCCTTCTTTTGTATATGGTCACTCTAGTATAGTGCCTGCAACTTTAACTGCTGTGATGAAGAGGAATTTCACCGGGAACTCATTGTATACAAATGACACTGGCTAGGCTGACCAGGTGGCTCGGGATTTCCCGGTCCTAACCGGGAATCCAGGGGCGAACCGGCCCAACCGGGGGGCGGGGGGGCAAACCGGGGTGGCGGGGGGTCACGCGGCGGTGGCAGCAAGCAAGGAGCGGCGGTAGACCCGGCGGTGGTGGTGGCGGAGGAGCCCGGGAAGCGGCCGCCCCAGCAGGTAAGTGCCCTCCCTCGCGCCTCACGCTCCTTACCCGCAGGGGCGTCCGCTTCCCTCCGGTGCTCGAATCTACTGAGAAACAGGCTTCGCAGCCTGTCCCTCAGTAGCGCGCCGGGTGATGACGTCATCACCTGGCACGATATTGAGAGACAGGCCGCAAAGCCTGTTTCTCAGTAGATTCGACCACCGGAGGGAAGCGGACGCCCCTGCGGGCAAGGAACGCGAGGTGCGGGGTGCGGGGCGCGGGGCACTTACCTGCTGGGGCGGCCCGGTCCGCCGCTGCCTCCGCGCCGCCGCCACCGCCGCTGCCCAGTCCGCCGCCAGTCCACCGCCGAGCCACCGCCGGGCCACCGCCGCCGCGCCGCCACCGCCGCCGCCGCCGCCGGGTCCGCCACCGCCGCCACCAGGTCCCCCACCGGCTCGTAAGGCCAGCGGCCGGGCGGAAGAGGCGGGGAGGGCCGATTACATCACTTCCGGATCCGGCCCTCCCCTGCCTCTTCCGTGCGGCCGCTGGCCTTACAAGCCGGCGGGGGACCCGGCGGCGGTGGCGGCAGCGGCGGCGGAGGCAACAGAAGAGAAACCGGTAGGTCTGGGCTGATATTTTTGGGGGTGGGTGGCTTGGTGGGGGGTTTGTTTTGGTTGGGGGGTGGCTTGGGGGGTTTGTTTTGGGGGGGTGGCTTGGTGGGGGGGTTGTTTTGGGTGGCGGGGGGGACCGGGATTTTGGGTTCCAAAATCTGGTCACCCTAACACTGGCTGAAATTCCCTTTTCTCTACAACTGTTAAAGTTACATGAGCCCTGTCCTCCTTTTCATATGGTCAGCCTAACATATAACCTTCTCCATTCAGCTATGGATGAGTTGAAGTTTCATGTTTAAGCAAAGGGATTTTGTCAATTATGTTGCATACATCTGTTATGAGCAATGGAACTTTTTATAATAGAAGTCACCAATGCAATGCCTGGAGGTGCCACTGCATGCCCACAGACACCTCCCTTGGCATCTATGAACTACTCTGCAATACCTTTAAAAAATAATAATAATAAATGTATGGCCAGGAGTGGTTCAAAACAAAGCACTGGCTTCTAGCCACCTTTATTCCCAAGAGTGCCTCTGAGCCCCGTGTGGGCCCCAGAGGCAGTCTTAAGACGTGAAGATGGCGGGTGGGTGGAGGCCAGGGCCTTACTTTGAAATGCTTCCAGCTGTCTGGGTGAATAAAGGGATAGAATGGACCCACCTCTTCTCCCAGGGACTGAGGGAGAGAATGCTGTGGAGAGTGATGGGGAGGGAAGAGGCCTCTCAGAGAATGCAACAGGAGAGGGAGAAAACAGGGAGGGAGACTCTGGCTCAGTTCGGACGACATATTAAGCAACGGAGGGGTAAATAACGTACTGACCGTGCATTAGGCAGGAGGAGCTCCACAGATGACACACTGCAGCTGGCGCTGCTTGGGACCGGCAAATGCCCCGGCTGCTACGAACTTGTGGCGGCCATTTTGGTTGCAGCCTCTCCTCCGTGTATCCCCCAGCCGTATCCCAGCATGCACCGTGAGTTCTGCCAGCTGCATAGAGCGGCTGGGGTTTTTTGGCTGCTCTAGGCAGCAGAACTCTATTCCGAAACGGAATAGTCCACGGAGAGAGGGGGGGTTGAATTCGGACGACACTTTAAAACACGAGGCTTCGGGCTAAATAACGGGCAAGCCCATTGTTTCGCTCCGTTGTTTAAAGTGCCTGATTAACGTACTGTCAGTTGTGTGTGCGTTGTGTGCTGCCCTCCAGACGACACAATAAGCAACACAACTGACGACTGTTCCCCCCCTCCTCCGTTGCCTAATGTGTCGTCCAAACTGAGCCTCTGTAGGTGTTTTGGGTGTGGGAATTTTCTGGATGTGGGAATTTTCTGGGTGTGGGTTGAGAGAGTTTGGGCCATTGGGTAAACTTAGAGATAAAAATGAGTGATTAGGGTGAGTGGATTTCATGGGTTAGAGGTGTGAGGTGAGTGGATTTTGTGTGCTAGGGATGTTGGAGTGTGTGTATGTGTGTGTGTGAGAGAGAATGTGCATATTTAGGGGATGTTCCTAACACACAGAAAGAAATATGAATTCAAAGGAGTGGTTTTGTGTGTTGGGGATCAAACATCACTTCTGCTGGAATAATGGGCTCAAGTTACAGGAAGCCAGATTCCGGCTGGACATCAAGAAAAACTTCCTGACTGTTAGAGCAATATGACAATGGAACCAAGTGCCTAGGGAGGTGGTGGGCTCTCCCGCATTAGAGGCATTCAAGAGGCAGGTGGACAACCATCTGTCAGGTATGCTTTAAGGTGGATTCCTGCACTGACTAGGGGGTTGGACTTGATGGCCTCATAGGCCCCTTCCAACTCTACTATTTGATGATTCAATGATTCTATGATTCCACTTAGGGTTGCGGCAAGTAACCTTTCCTTTAAACCCTCTTCAGGCATTTTTATTCCCAATTTCACTGAACATGTGAGGAGCTGAGCACTCCAGCCCCTCTTCCCTCCTTGCAAATGAACAAGAGAGGCTCCTGTACGCATGGAAATTCTCCACTGATCCAGGACTCTGAAAAATCAGAGTTCTTAATTTCATGGAAAGCTGCCACGTATAGAGGAAACTCTCTGCCTCAGAGAGTTGCCGTCCATGCATACAGACTGACAAGAACAGTGACAGGGATGTGGGGACAGGCAAGGCTGGAGAGCTCTTCTCATGAAACCTTTCAACACAGTAAGAAGAATGCCTGAAGATCTATTTGCCTTCTGTGAAATGGGCATTTTGTAATGAGCCATATCCACCATCGCAGCCATTTTGTGATGGTGCCCACGACATTCTCTCAATATTCCAAATGTGCCCACAGGCCCCCAAAGGTTGCAGACCCCAGTCACTTGGTGTAAATAATTAATGAGTTACAGACATATTGGTGTTCCTGCAGAATAATATGTGACCTGAAAAACAAAGCAAAAAAGAATGGCCTACTTGCTATCCCTGTGCAACGAACCTTCCTCCCCAATTGGGGGACAACACCTATTGAGAACAGCACTAGTAGTAATAGAGCACCTAGCAGCCCAGAATATGCTCCCACGTTGGTAGTCCTTCTCCTCACCAAAATCGATAAAACTAGATTACGGAGAGTCAGAAGAGCTTCTTGTCTCCCCTAACACATTTCCATGGCTGCTGACTTATGGAGGACTACTTGCCACTTGAAAAACCGGCCAAGCCACTTTTGCTGTAAAAACCTTTCTTGAGGCACATCATGGCTTTTTCAATCAACACACAGCCATCAAAATTCTGTGGTGCTTACAAGCATTAATGTCCCACAAAGAAGAGTGAACTAATTACAAAACAAGTCCAGCAGACTGACTTCATTGTAGATATTTAGAAATACTCACGGTTGGCATATTCAGTACTTAGATAATAATACATCTGCTGTTTAAACATTTTGTAAATTTTGATTGCAAAAATGGCCCCTGTCATCCCCCTACCCCCAAAGGAAATCGCTCCAACTGAAAAAGGATTACATTCGCAGTGTGTTATATTCCAGTTAATAACTAAATGGGAGATGAATAATCCTGTAATTGTAATGAGGTATATAACATCTCTGAATAATTTACATATTTCTACTTTTCTGCAATGTAGGATCCTTCATAGAGAAAGTGTTGACACAGTATCACAAAAAGTGTTCATTTTAGCCTTATGTGCAAAATGTATAGCAAAGGCACTGACAAGCTGAAAAATAATTCTAATTATATTTTGTATGATTGTTATTGCTAACGATTTCAAGTAACTATATTGAAGATATGAGAAGAAACTATGTTTTAATATTATTTAACGTGAAAGGACTGGTGTATGCTTTATACTATAGTTAAATACCTCAGCTTGAAATGAAACGAGATTAAAGTGTATCTAATTAGGCCTCAAACCTTTGAAAGCTCACAATGTATGAGGGCATGACTGCTAACAGAAGCCTTGGTTACAGTTGTGAAGGAGGACAGCATCTTTGACAGTTAGTAGTACTGAAAGTGAATGACCCCGGTTTTTATACTGATCAGGGACATTAGAAGGGATTAAGCTGATTGGTGTTTTAGAGTGACTCTCTACCATTAAACTATGGTTCCATCTGCCCTATAGATGAAGCACTTTTCTTGCATCCTTTGTTGCTCAGGTACATGCTTCAAGGCAGTACCTGAAAGGGGACTCTTGGCTCATCTGCACTTGTAGCCAATACCCCTAGCTAACTTTCCAGGATTAGCAACGAGCAACGCCCTAGAGACTAATCCTGCAAACAGTTAGAAGCTCAACTTTAATATCAAGTCATACTATTCAAAGGAATTGGCATGTATGGCACATGGTTTAAAAGTTGAACATGAAAAGTGTCTTGTAAGTCTCCCTTTAGGACAAACTCCTCTCCTTGATCCAATCCACTTGTGTGAATGTATTTTTGAATGGGCCAGGAGGCAGAGCGTTAACCTTCTCTTAACAAATTTGAAAGCTCCCAATATTCACAAAAGCAACGCAAAGAAAATATTGAACATGAAATGTATAGGGATGAAGTTCTGATTTTTATTAATTTTGTAGGAGGACAACAGACCTATGTTGGGGGCAGAAATAAAATTGCTAATACTCACAGCTTCCAGTTCCTTAATGTCTTTCTCCAGTAGTTTATTTCACTCATGCTCATGACAGATTGCCTGGGATGCATTGTGTGATAATTTTTTTCTGTTGAGGGACACATTCCTTCAGAGTAATCTGTTGGGGGCCTCATGATGGCAATGGGCAGTACTTAAGCCAAAGGTGGGTGGAACCACCCCATCTCTCTCTTTCCCCCTTCTTCCCCACTGTGCGTGCTGCAGGGGAAGGGACAGATCACTTCTACAAGGGGTCTGAACAGATCACTCACGAAGAGCTTTGGAAATTAGGGCAAGGGCGACCTGTGGTTCTGGGGCCACCGATTGCCCATCTCTGCTCTAAAAGAACTTCTATTGATCCTTGAATAAAGACCAACAGAAGGGGATCTTGTGAGGTGGCCACATATTATTGGCCAGGGAAGAGCACTGTTGGAGAAGTTGGAACTGGAATTAAACATAGAAGAGCTTGGGAGAGGAAGACAGTGGACAGAAGTTGAAAGAAGGGAGGATGAGCAGGAAGAAGACGACTTAGGACTGGGTTATCTGGAAGACTGTCTTCTCTTATATAGACCAATTAGACCACTACAATCTTCAAGAGATGCCTTGCTAACCATGCCACATAGCAAGAACATGGCAGTAGGCCTTCTCTGTGGTAACATCCTCACTCTAGAATGACCTCTCCTCTGCGACACGTCAGACACTAATGTTCACGTGCTTTTGTGATTATTAAAAACACTTATTTAGCCTGGCTCTTCCCAAGCACTAACTTATCTAGCTGCTGTTCTGCTTTTAATGAGGTATTGTTTTGTAATGTGTTATCAACCACTTCAGGGTTTTTAAAATGGGAAGTGGTATATAAATATTCTTAAATAAATAATAAATCAATAAAAAGAGGAGGCACCTGGAAAGAATAAGGTTGAGTTTGCGAAGAGGACCCAGAGCTCAAAGCAGCCTTCTCCAACCTAGTACCCTCTAGATGTTTGGACCAACTCCCATCTTCCATAGCTAGCATGATCGATACTTAGGAATTCTGGGAATTGTAGTCCAAAACATCTGGAGAGCACCAAGATTGGAAAGGCTGGTCTAAAGAGAGCCTAGAAGAGAACGTATTGGAAGATGGTGGTTTTTGACAGAATAATTTTACTTCATAAAGCAGAGAAGTTTCAGCAAGAAGGCAGCTGATAACTTAAAAAGTCAGAGTTTTCAGTGTGGAAATCCAGACCCAGGTGAAAACGTCTCTTCAGAAAGAAGTCCTCATTTTGGGCCAAGGAGGAACAGAGCAATGGCTGGATATGAGATAAGATTTCAATACTCTGTTCTGTTAGTGCTGGCTGGGGTAGGGATAGATAGAGGAATTATCTCTTTGATTTAAGTAGGGGATTAAATAAACAAAGCTGACAGCCATATTTCTTAGTATGTTTACTAAGAATAAATAAGGTGGAACATCTGATATAGTAACATTTTATCTTGTACTAATACAGATCCTGAGATCCAAAAAAATGCCACTTAAACATATATTGATCATATTGTAAACATATGATTTTCATTCTTGTTAATCTTTGTCTCAGTTATGTGTCTCATGCCTACGCTATATCAACCATGCTATTACAAAACAATGTGAAGGCAAGGGACTGTTCATTTTAATGCACATTGGTGGCAGCAGGAGTTTATTAACAGAGTTAAGTTACACATGTATACACACACACACACACACACACACAATCACTGTTGGATCTAGACTTAGTCAAAATAGACTCATTGAAAACAATGGGAGTTAACTTTGTAATGACTAACTTAAGCCCAATTGATTGTAATGTGTTTACTCAAAGTGTGGCTAAGTTTGGATCCAACCCACAATTTTCCGACAAGATATAAGACACATTTTCTCATTCTCCGTCTCTTTAGATCAATGTGGGCAATTTTAGGGGGCTGGGAGGAATTCCCCCACCCCCCAGACCCCACCACAGGCCACAGGCCTGCCATCACCACCATCCTGTTGACATTTAGCAATGGGGCAGAAGAAAAAAATGCAAAAACTCAACTAATTTCTTAACAAATTTTGGCAGTGAAGTGAGGGGCCCATGAGAGGCCATAGGGGCACACGTGGCCAGAAAGGTACATTTGGGCTGCATGTTGCCCACCTCTGCTTAGATGTATATGTTCTTATATGTATGATTTTACTGTGGTTTGTTGGTAATTGTACCCCACTTTGGGATTATTTTATAAGGAAAAGCAAGTAACAAATGTTATAAAAGATATGTTATGTTTGTTTAGGATGCCTTTATCCGCAATAGAACAACTTCCTATATAGAAAGCAACTATCTACAGGTTGGATTTAGGACAGAAAAAATTATTCGAACTACTTGCAAGGAATTGAAATTTGCCTAATTAATTTGTAATTTTCCTGGTATCTCCTTTCACCCAAATTGAAAATGTAAGTTTGCTCTTCTCCAGACATTCAAGACCTTAACTCAAAGGGCAATTGTGAATAATTTTTTTGACATCATCACTACTACGATTCAAGTTGCATAAAAGATGCTTGTTTTCCTTTCTAGAACTTCCTACAAACTACGTTCTTTTCATTATGAGATATGTAACCCCGGGCTACACTTACAGTAAAAAAATAACCTTTTAGAGGTAACTGCTTCTGTTACCTATCATTTGCATTCTTTTCCCATAGAGACATGCTAATGAATCCCAATCATATATTTCCTCTTGTTTCACATATACTTAGAGGACCCATTTTGTTCCTCAATGCAACTTTTTCTCTGGGGTTCTTTGGCTGCCTGCATCAGGATACAACAGGCAGAAGCTTCTCTACACACAGAGCTTGTTCACAGGTTCATCTATGAACCATATCAACAAGATTTCCTGTTTTTTAAACCCCTAAACGTAATTATACTTTCAAAATATGACCTCAGAAGTTTTTGAGTGACATATCTCCTATCCCTTCATTGTTTTTGTATGTGCATTTATGATCCCTCCTCTAAATCTGAGAACCAGTATAGATGCAGCTATCATTCGTATCAAGTTGGTTGTTGTTAACTATGAACTGGAATTTCGAGTTGATATGCTTTTGTCTCTTCAACAGTTGTTGATACAATTCTTTAACAGATTCAACATTTTTTTAAATGGGTGCAGGTACAAAATTGGGTCACAAGGAGAAATTCCCCTTGTTCTCAGTGTGAAGAATTTTCTTTTGAATGTATCACATACATATGATCTTATTTACAGGCATATTTCACCAGGGACCTCAGCTAAGTTGGCTTCTATTCCATGGGTGGAACTACATGTGACTTAGGAACTTGGGCTGGAAATGCATCTTTTCATCAAGGAGCATCATCAGACGAGCGTTCTATCACATGCTCATTACTGGCCACTCATGGATTCTCGTGGGTCATTTTGATGCCGCCGTCTGCCTCCCGCATGCCTCCCGCTCCTTCTACTCATTTTTCTGTCACACACACACACACACAAAAGACCCAGAAAATCCGATTCTTTTGGCTGTGATGAAACTTGTCACCATTTCCTTCTGTATGTAGGACAAGCAGCATGATAAAAACACCCACTGAATAGGCCATGTGGTCGTGGCTTGCTTCCCCTTCCCTGTGTGTAGAAAGAGGAAGCTGTTCATCCCTATTGTGGGACAGGAGCAGGAGGCAAAGCGATGGGAGGGAAACATGACCCCACCCCCATCTGATGATGCTCAAGGTCTCCCTCTTTACTTTATGTGTAGGATTACTAACCTTGCATTGTGAAGTCATCATACTGTATGTGTTGTTTTGCTGTTTAATGCCTGTTCTGTAATGTAAGTATTTGTACTGTTTTAATAATGGTTGACATTTAAAGATGTATTTGCTGTCTGTAAAGCTGGAACAAGGTTGGTAAGTATAAAGATCTAGGCCCTTTCTACACCACAGGGGTGTAGAGGGAGGAGGGTGGCTGATCCCGGAAGTAGCTGCTTCCAGGAACGTTACTCTCAATACAGATCATGGGCATGATGTCCAGGGGTTGTCGCACATTGCACCCGCCATTTTGTTTTGTTTTTTTATCCAGGAAGAGTGCAGGAGTGCTCCTCCGCAAAAAGTAAGTCTTAAAAAAAAAAAAAACGGGTGCGACTGGAGTCCCACCCCCCTCCCTGCCCTCTCAGGGGTGGCAAAACTGGTGCCACTCCTCCCCTGACAGGCACGGAGCTGCGCAGTGCGGCTCCAGCTGCCGTGCTTACTCACAAGTAAGCGTAGCAGCACCTGGGACGGTCGGCCACATTTTCCGTTGTCTTAGAAACTTTCCGGGATCGTGGAAGATTCAGGATTTTCCAGGGATCCCTTATCCCTGGCAAATCCCGTGGCTGCCCCCACCCCCGGGAGTCCCTGTGCGTCATTTGGACTCAGGGTCCAGCCGGGGGCCATCCCAGGCCACAAGCTTGGTGTAGAAATGGCCCTAGTGGGATGGAGGGAGGGAGAGTGAAGAGAATGAGAGGTGAACGCTGATTGGCTGGTGGTTCAAAGGTCTGGACTGGTTGTTAGTAGTGAGGGCGAGGAATTAAAGGAAGCAGTAAAAACTTTATGTGAGTGAGTGAGTTCATCAGAGGAAATGGGGAGATAGTTTCTATATGGAGAAAAGTGGAAGTTGTGGAGAATTGTCTTGTTCCTCGAACTTATTTAGGAATGATTAGCCACTACAGAGGTTTCCTAGAGCAGTGTGGAGACTTAGCTTCACCACTGCAAAAACTGACCCAAAAGAGAGCCTGATACCATTGGGTGGAGCGACCAGTGTCGGAGAGCATTTGAACAGCTAAAGGCTGCTTTATGCAGTGGCCCAATGTTAATTTCTCCTAACTTCAACCAACCCTTCTACGTCGCAATGGATGCAGCAGAGACCAGATCTGGAGCAGTGCTGTTGCAGGGAAGGAATGGGATGGAACACCCCATGGCCTTTCTGAGCGGAGCACTGATCAGCAGAGAAAAAGACTATTCATCCATCCAGAAGATGTGTTTGGCAGTCGTTTGAGTGCGGAACCAGCCGAGACCAGTCGTGTGGAGAGGAAGAGTCACTGAGATGACAGACCATCATGCGTTGATTGGGCTAGAGACTATGAGAAACATGAACACCATGCTGCAGAGATGGTCGTGGACCCTGCAAACATTCCAGATCGACTACCAGTTCATTAAGGGAAAGGACAATGTGATTGCTGACGGACTGCCCAGGCGAGGAGAAGAGACCAACGTTCTGGACTCCCCAGGGTGAGCAGCAAAGATACAATCTCCCTGATGTGTTCCAGGAACACTTGAGGACAAGAAGCATACTCTGTATAGTTTTAAGGGGGTGGGGAGATGTGATATTTTGCTGTTTAATGCCTGTTTTGTAATGTAAATATTTGTACTGTTTTAATAATGGTTGCGGTTTAAAGATGTATTTGCTGTGTGTACTACCGGAACAAGGTTGGTAAGTATTTAGATCTAGTGGGAGGGCGAGTAAGACCCCCTCTACAAGAATTTGGTTTGACGCCTGGTTCTCCGATTATGCGCATCTTCTCGGAAGCGCTTTATGGTAAATGACTGTACGCGGGAGGTAATTGAGCGCTCAACTGGTAGCCTTACCGGTTGTTTGAAATGTGTTTTAGAAGTCGTTAATGCAGAGAATTGCTTGTTTACATAGTCAAAATGTGCTTTAACGGGCCGCAGCAAAATTAAACTCGCTATTTAACGCGCATTCGATAAGGCGCATAATTGAATAGATAACGTGCCTCAACTCCCGATTTGCGCTCCGCTCATGTAGAGGTAAAATTTTTAATGAGACTTGAAAGAGCTTTAAACTTCTCATGTAGAGGCAGCCAGAGTGTAGAGAATGAGAGGTGAATGCTGATTGGCTGGTGGTTGTTAGTAGTGAGGGGGAGGAGTTAAGGGAAGCAGTAGAGACTGTGGCCCTTTCCGCACCAGCCGTTTTCCCTGTGGCTGCCCCTGCCTGATCGCGGACAGTCCGCACGATGCACAGGGCATCCCATGAGCAGGCAGGGGCCAGCCCTCCAATTTCCCAGGAGTTCAGGGAATGCAATTATCCAGATACGTTCCCTGCTCCCGGGAGGGAAGCGAGATGGGCAGCTGGTGTGGTCATCCATCCCGGGTGCAGCTGCGCTTACCCTCGAGTAAGCGCAGCTGCAAACTGGGCATGGAGTGCACACCGTGGCTCCGTGCCCAGCAGAGGAGGGGGTGGCACCAGTTTTGCCACCCCCAGGAGGTGGTGTTTTTTAAAAATGTTTTTACCTTTGGCGCACGAGCACTCATCTTCGTTTAAAAAAGAAAAAATGGCTGCTGCGAGTGGTGATGGGCCGGGAGAAGCCTGGCCCGTCATGTTGCGGACTCTTCACACTGAACCTGGGTCACTTCCTGGTTCGGCCGCTTCAAGCCCTCTCTGCCCCTATGGTGCGGAAAGGGCCTGTATGTGAGTGAGTGAGTTAGTCAGAGTTGGGTTCTGTTAGAGTCTGGAGTTAGGTTCTGTTGGAGAGAAGGGTTTTGGGTCTGTCAGAGAGAGGTCTAGATTTAGTGTAGGAACATCCTTTTTTGTTTCAAACTGGAGTGTTTTGTGAGGTACCTGAGGTAGGGTGCGAGTATAGAGGGCTGGGCTGCTATGAAGCCAGCAAGGGTAGCGAGTCACACAGACAGTGGCTCAATTCAGACTACATATTAGGCAATGGAGGGGTAAATAATGTACTGACCGTGCATTAGGCAGGAGGAGCTCCACAGACGACATGCTGCAGCCAGTGCTGCTCGGCACCAGCAAACGCCCGGCTGCTACGAACTTGCGGCGACCATTTTGGTTGCAGCCTCTCCTTTCTGTGTCCTCCAACCATATCCCAGCAGGCACCGTGAGCACTGCCGGCTGCATAGAGCGGCTGGTTTTTTTTTGGCTGCTCTAGGCAACAGAACTCTATTCCGAAACAGAATAGTCCACGGAGAGAGTGGGGGGCTGAATTCGGACACTTTAAACAACGGGGCTTCGGGCTAAATAACGTGCAAGCCCATTGTTTCACTCTGTTGTTTAAAGTGCCTGATTAACATACTGTCAGTTGTGTGTGCATTGTGTGTTGCCCTCCAAACGACACAATAAGCAACACAACTGACGATTGTTCCCCCCCCCCCCTCCGTTGCCTAATGTGTCGTCCGAATTGAGCTAGTGAGTAGCACTCTGATGCCCGTTCCATTGCTGGGACCCTTTGACTTATAGGGAAGAATAGAGAACGGCCAGAGGGGACAGCATCACAGTCATCATGAAGAATCAGGTTGAGGAAACACCCAACATGATAGCTCAACACAGGGTAAATGTGCCTACATGTTACAGGGAACAGGGGAGAAATCAACACAGCTGCCGTCCCTTTTAGGCTGCACCCCCACATCACACATAGGAAATTGCTCAGTCCAGACTGGCTGAAGCTTTTAATTATTTTGTAATTGACATGAAAGAAAAGGGGCATTTCAAGTTCCAAGCTATGTAAAGGTTTCAGAAGATGCTATTAATGCCAATGGCTTTTAAGACGTGTTAGCTACAAATTGAGCTATAAACATAATGTTGGTGCATCCGCTGGGGGCAGAAGGAGGGTTCTATGATTGGCGTTAAATTAAATGTTTCAGTTAGACAAAGATGATGCCATTAGGAGAAAAAAAGGAGAACTAAATAACTATCTTTAGAACATTTTTATCCTTCATTCATTGCAAATAATTATTGGCAATTGAATGCTCCAAAATTTGTAAACACATTTAGCGCAATGGCACACCAGAAAGGTAATTAACAGATGTGGGATTGGGTGTGCATTTTTTCCCCATTATGTAAATCAGTCTCCTCTAATGCACAAGGAGAAACAGATACTCGTCATTTTGGTCTGCTGAAAATATTGTTATTTCAAATTAGGGTGCTTTTTAGTATCTTCTCCAGTAGGCATATGACCTTGTTAGAAAATGAAATGATGCTTCATTCGTTAAACCTTTTTTTTTTTTTTTTTAGTTTTCTATGATTTAAAACTGGTATTTTATGTAAAGCATAACTAACATCCTGGAGATAAAGTAAATCACCATAGGCTTCTCACCAGGGATTTGAAATATTGTATGTTTATTTAACAATGTCTCAGTGTGTTGAATGTTTGAAAGCAGATGGTTTTGACTTGACATGATTTCTTCTTACATGTCCCCTGAACTACAGGATATTAAAATAACCATTAAACAGATGACTGATAGAATGGGTGAACCTCAGGCAGCAGAATGCAACACAATAATTATGATAATCCACCTTACAAGCCATTCCCAATGTAATGCCATTTGGACAAATATACATTAACTTTATGGCCTAGTAAACTGTGGGGTTGATTTCAGTTCACACTGCAGTTCTGTCTGTGATGAAGTAGCCTCATCCAGTGGTAGGTGGAACATCCCCCCTCCCCGTGGCTGTTGTAGAATGGTTCTGTTTAAAATGGCTTAATTAAGATGATACCCTTAGAATATTCACAATTAATCAGTTTTTTTAAAAATTGGACCAATTCTGACATTAGCATGGCCTCAGGGTTCTGTCTCAGAGCACAGTGAGGCCTAGTAGGTTCCCTGCAATCTTTGCCCACCAAGACCCCTCCTCATTGCCCTATTTTGGAAATATACTGAGGCAAAAGTTTCTCATAGTTTTCTAGCATCCCCAGATGCTGCTGTGTATCCTCAACACAAAAGCAATATGCTTAGGACACAATAGTATGTAGGATCTGAAGGCTAAATTTCAGCTATTGCAGTGGTTTGAGGAGCCCTTAACACGACCCCCTTATCTAAACAAATCTGAGTAAGGGAGCATGAGGAAGACTCCAGGGAACAAATGTAAGGCAAAACATTCATTTCAGGTCACCCCCAAACTCCAGAGGAATGTAAGTCAGCTCTGAAATGGATTGGGGGCAGGGGAAAGGAGCACACTTGTGAAGCCGGTGGAACCACCCCATTTTCAGATTCTTCCCCATTATTAGTTTCATTAGATACCCAGATTGCAGTTACACAAACGTTTAGTGAAGAAATAGACGTGAAAATAGATGTGAAATAGATCAGTGAGATGAAAATGCATATAGATGTTGTAGGCCCCACAACATCTATATGCATTTTCAATTTACAATGTGCCCACTCCTGTTCAAGGGGCTTCCTGCAAAATTTAGAGATTTTTTAAATTCTTCCATCACTTTCCCAACAGGCATTCTTCCATATGTATGGCTCCATGGAAGATATTTCTCCATCAAACTCTGTCCCTCTAGTCTGTTTTAATCTTTTGTGGCTGAACTAACAAACTTATGGCAGATATTAATGAAATTAAAATCTGTTCAATAAGATGCAATTTAGGAAAATGTTTTCCCCATAATCATAAAGTCTGACACTTCCTCCACCCCCAAACATTTTAATTTAGTGGCTGGAGCAAGAGCTCTCCAGAAGATTCAAGAGGGAGAAAAGGAGACAGACACATTCTTGTTTGAGCATTAAAAATATTTGTATGTGAATGACCATTTCACAGCAAATGGTGAGGTGTGAATGTGCATGGTGGTTTTTCATTTTTATTAGGGATAAGGTCATTATCGGACATCCGATTAATGATAACGATACACATTTCTGGAGGACCTATCTGATCGGATCTGAAATCCATATGTCCGATAACTATTGGACATATCGGATATTTGGACCACCATTTTAGGGCTGGCCCTCCCTTCCTCCCCCCACCCACTCGCGCTCCTTATCTGGGCCCTCCCCATTGCCATCTGCTGCTCCGGACTACTGAGAACTAGGCTTTGCGGCCTAGTTCCCAGTAGAGCGACGACGTGCGAGGTGATGATGTCACCTGCCGCGTCGTAGCTCTACTGAGAACTAGACGGCAAAGCCTAGTCCTCAGTAGTTTGGAGCAGCTGACTGCAGCAGCCAAGCGCAGGCAAGGGGGACCCCTCCCTCTCTTCCCCCACTCGCGCTCCTTACCTGCCGCTGCCGCCCCGTACTACTGCTAAACAGGCTTTCCAGCCTGTTCATCAGTACAGAGCTGCGCCGAGTGATGATAACATCACTTGGCGCTTCTCTGTACCGACGAACAGGCCGGAAAGTCTGTTTAGCAGTAGTATGGGGTGGCGGAGGTGGGTAAGGAGCGCGAGTGGGGGGAGGGAGGGAGTGCCGGTCTAGTGTTTTTCCCCATAGACTTGCACTGGGGGAAAGCTTTCTTTCCCCAATGCAAACCTATGGGGAAAACTCTGTTATCGTATCGGAACTTCCGATATTTATCGGATTTCAGATCTCATCAAATCCAGGTACCCCCCGATATGATCGGACCCCCAAAAAAATTATATCTGAATTTCCGATAACGATACGATAATTTTGGCTGTGCACATCCCTAATTTTTATTACTTTAATTGTTCATATTTCCACATTTTCACATTTTGATATCTTAATGCTTTCATTCTTGTATTTATTATTTGGTTGTTTTATTGCTTTGGTGTTTTGTTTTTATGATTATAAACCACTGCAAGAACATCTACAAGTTTAATAAATAAATAAACAAATAAAAATATCCATTTATTTTAAGGGTTAAAAACCATCCCCCAATGGATGTAATATCTGCTATAAAACTCCTTATGGTTTTCTAATATAACCATTGTAGGGCAATAACGTTCATGTTCCTCCTCCCCCACATGATTTGGTGTCACCACTGTATTCTTTTGAAGTAACTGACAGTGCAATCCTATGCATATTTACTCACAACTGTCCCATTGAGTTTAATGGGATTTACCCCCAGATACATGTGTACAGAGCTAAGAACATAAGAACTACCATGCTGGATCAGACCGAGGGTCCATCTATTCCAGCACTCTGTTCACAAGGTGGCCAACCAGCTGTAAGCCAGGGACCAACAAAGCAGGACTCAGTGCAACAGCACCTTCCTACCCATGTTCCCCAGCAACTGGTGCATATAGGCTTACTGCCTCCGATACTGGAGGTAGCACATAGCCATCAGGGCTAGTAGCCATTGATAGCCTTCTCCTCCAGGAATTTATCAAATCCCCTTTTAAAGCCATCCAAATTGGTGGACATCACTACATTTTGTGGTAGTGAATTCCATAGTTTAACTATGCATTCTTAGTTGAAGAAAAACTGCAGTTCAATTTGCAGGTTTTAAATATGACAATTAAATACACTAGACACACATTTAAACAACTTAAACACTCCAGTCCTTCTTTTCTGTCTTTGAGACAGAAGGCTGAAAAAACTATACCTGATTAAAGAAATCCAATGGTGGAATCCCATACATGCCATCTCAGGCATAAGCCCCATTGCCAACAATCAGACTTACCTTTGAGCAGACATGCATAGGATTGTGTGGTTTGTTGATAAAGGCAGCTGTCCTATGCCAACTTACTTGGAGTAAGCCCCATTGAAACCAATGGACTTACTATAGGATGGTATTGTAATTGCATGGTTGCTCATTAATTAATCTGCATATGTTTGCATATAAATAAAAATGGTTCTGAAGGAAAAGTGCTTTAAAAAGGCATGCTTTTTAAAGCACTTTTCACAGCAGAAAGTTTTCCTTCTCAGGGAATGCCTCTTTTCAGACAGCACCTATAATGCCCAGCTTTTTTTGCAAAAGCAGTGGTATTATATATAATTTTATGAAAAGGGTTTTAATCAAACAATTCATAAAACATTACAGCCCTAAAATGTTCTTTAAAAGCCAAGCAAACACTGTGTTTCAAATAAATAAGCACACACATAATTTCAGTGCTGGTTCTTGAGGTAAAGTCTTTCCTATGGAATTTCTATTTAAATGCAAGCTGATATGTGACCTGGTGGGTTTTTTTAATTCATTATTTATCTCACTCTCTATTCCTTTCACCCTTTTGGATGATGAAACCCCTTGAGATATTGCAAATCATCTTTTTTTTTTGTCCAGAAAGCCTAAGTGACAGTAGAGAAGACTTCAGATTGTGATGCATTCAAGCAACCTTAGAAGTATGCAATAAATATAGAATAAGTTATAGTTTCTGGCTGAATGGATATGGAAGGATAATCCCTAGTTAAACATTGTATTTCATTTCAGGCCTTCAGATACGATTTCATGGTTTATGAACGTGGCAGCACCTTAATATCGAATTATAGCATTGGTCCTATTGAGAACAGAAAAGGATGGTAGAGGTTCCTGTGCATAAATGACAAAGGGAGGTGTTGTTTTAAAAAAGAGACAGTATTCAAATCAATCTGATCATACTGAGTGTCATCACACAGGGGAAAATCGTGTTTGCTTACCATCGCTTCTCCACCTGAACATTTGTCCCTCATTACTTCCTTTTTTGAAAGAGGAAGTAAACAACATGCATGTGGCCCATTCAGTGGGCCGTTTTGATCCTGCTGTTTGTCTGGCACACAGCAGGAGATAGCAGCGACTTCCATCTTTAAAAATAAGTCGGATTTACTGAGGGTGTTTTTTGTCACGCAAAGAAGGCTAGAAGGGGTGGGAGGCACGCAGGAGGCAGATGATATCATGAGAGGGACCCGTGAAAATCCGTGAGCGCCCAGTAACGAGCATGCAATAAAACGCTTGTCTGATGGAGCTCACTGTGTAACTGGAAAAGTATATGCAGCTTGTAGTGCAACAGAAAAAAAAATAGATGGCATTTCTGATCCTACATGCTTACTAGGAAATGAGCCCCATCAGACACTGTGGGATTTACTTCAGGGTAAATATGCACAGGGTCACACTGTTAGGGGTGCAGTGTTGCTACCTTGCAGCCCAGACAGCAGAAATGGATCCTTAACTCTCCAGTTGAAGCAGGAGTGAAGGCAGACGTCTCCTCCTCCTCCTCCTCCTTGAGTCCAATCTATGCCTCTCTAGTCCAATCATCCACTCTCTTCTGTGTCACAGGATCTACACATGCATGAACAAGGCCCTGCTTGAGCACATACAGTTGAATTGAGAGTGTAATTGAGATTAAGTTGGAATCATTGCTTAGACATATAGGCCCGATTAAGGACAGGAAATGCAAAGAAAAGAGAAGGGAAGGGAAGAGTCGAAGTTATATACTAGGGCATCACAGAATTATCCAAACCAAAGAAAGGAAAGAGAGAGCAGGAAGAAAAGAAAAAAAAATCAAAATCAAAATGCACCCCCCCCCAAGAGCTTTCTAAAAGAAGAAAGAGGGGAAGCCATATAACTGTCCAGAGGAAATGAATGCCAAGCACTGTGTGCAGCAGTAGACAAAGGACACTAGTGAAGAATGTTACCAGAAATAGGTTTAACAAGATGGTGTTTGATGTAAGTTAATGTTCTAGTTCTTTGACTTTCTCATTCTTCTATGTGTTCAATTCTGCAGTTCACTGAATCACTGTAACTTGCACCACAAACAGCTCTTTGCTGCCTTGCTGTCCACTGAACATGTAAACAATATCAGCTACATAGTGCAAGATTGAAATTGAATAGAGCCAAGTGTCCGTGACTAAAAAGGGATTCCAGAAATTAGCAGGATGGGAAGAATAGTTCTTACCCAAATGATACATTTCAACCCAAACATGAAAAAGTATAATTTTATGTTCTATTCCTTCATTTCAATGGTCGGGCTGTCTAATGAGGCATCAAATTGTTTCATAACAAAAATAAGTTTAAGGTTTAAGATTCAATATGTTATATAACCATCTTTGCAATGAAATGTTCAGGATGGTAGAAATATATGAACTAGGCAGCAAATGAAGTAGAGCTTCATTTCCAAAGCCTGTAAAAATACCTAAGTAAGTGCTGTGGATTCAACAGAGCATTGAAGATCACTTTGCTTATTAATTCTGACTGCTCTATTGTCATTTGTGTAGAGTGAAAAAAGACTCAGAGGGAAAATGTGCGAGATAAAACATGATAATATGTTATGGGCAAAATCTGTCATATATCAGAAGTGGAGGCAAAAGCAGTGGAGCCAGCCCAGTAAACATGTAGGCCCCATTCACATTGCTAAATATAGAACATGGTTTTCAGTATAGGTTAGATGAGTGATGTGATGGGGTGGGGGATATGTGAGCCTGAAGTTAACTCAGCTACTCTGCTATATGCATACTCTAAACGCTTGGGTCATGTGTGAACTAGCCCTTCATCTCTAATCCTCACGTCTATGGAGAAAACCTTGAAAACAACAATGTATTGACCCAGTTCACACGTAATTGCAACTGTGGATTAATTAACCCACAAATTGCTAAAATCTAGCAGGAGCAAGCGAATATACTGCCTCTGGTGTACTCATCACTTCTGCTATCATTGAACAACCTATGATCACACCATTTGTTGGTTGTTAGCATGATGTCTGAACCTGGTGGACACTTTGGTTTATTTAGAGGTTAACAACTGAGAGTTAACTAATGGTTTGTTGTTGGGTTAATTCTGGGTTGATTAACACCTAAACAACCCAGACTGTATTTGGACATCGCACTAGCAACCTACAAATGGGGTGATCGTAGGTTGTTAATTGAAAGTGGAAGTGATGAGCATGCTAGAGCCAGCATGCTCACTGATGCTAGATTTTGGAAACTTGTGAGTTAATTAACGCATGATTAGAACATAAGGACATAAGAAGAGCCATGCTGGATCAGACCAAGGGTCCATCTAATGAAGCATTCTGCTCACACAGTGGCCAACCAACTATTGTTCAGGAACCCAAAAGAAGGACACAAGTGCAACAGCACCCTCCCACCCATATTCTACAGCAACTGGTGTACATAGAATCACTGCCTCTACTACTGCAGGTAGCACATAGCCATCAGGTCTAGTAGCCATTGATAGCCTTCTCCTTTAGATATTTATCTAGCCCTCTTTTAAAGCCATCCAAATTGGTGGCCATCACCACACCTTGTGGTAGTGAATTCCATAGTTTACCTCTGTGCTGTGTGAAGAAGTCCTTCCTTTTATCTGTCCTGAATCCTACACCAATCAAATTCATGGGATGACACCAGGTTATAGTATTACGACAAAGGGAGACAAATGTCTCTCTATCCACATTCTCCACACCATGCATAATCTTGTTCACCTCCATGTCTCCCCTTAGCCTTCTTTTTTCTAAGCTAAACAATCCCTGCTATTGTAACTTTCCCTCAGAGGCGAAATGCTCCAGACCCTTGACCATTTTAATTGCCCCTTTCTGCACTTTTTCCAGCTCTACAATATCTTTTTTTAAAGTATGGCGACCAGAACTGTACCTAGTATTTCATGTGTGGTCGCACCATAGATTTGTATAGCGGGAGTATGATATTGGCAGTTTTATTCTCAATTTGTTTTCTAATTAAGCCTAACATAGAGTTTGCCTTCTTTACAGCAGTCGCTCACTGGGCTGACATTTTCATCAAGCTGTCCAGCACAACCCCAAAATCTTTTTCTTGATTGGTCACTGCTAGCTCAGATCCCATCAGGTATGCTTGCTACAGATATCCATCCTATATCATCTGCAGTGAAGGCCAATGCGCAGCTTCTCCGCAATCTCCTTGTCCTTCTTCAATACTCCTTTAACTCCATTGTCACCCAGTGGTCCAACTGTTCCCTTAGCTGCTTTCCTGCTTCTGATATATTTAAAGAATTATTTGTTGTTGGTCTTGATATTGTTAGCGATAGGTTCTTCAAAATGCTTTTTTTTTTGCATCTCGTATTGTCCGCTTGTATTGCCTTTGTGCAAGTTCATGCTCCCTTTTGTTTTCCTCACTTGGAGAAGACTTCCACTTTCTGAAGGAAGCCTTTAACACTACTTGTCAACCATGCCAGTGATCTCTTTCCTAACCTGTTCTATACATTTTAGCTGAGCTTTTATTACTGTGGTTCCCCTTTCAACTTCCTTTTCACCAGTTCCCTCATTTTAGACAAGTTTCCTCTTTTGAAGTCAAATGTAACTGTGTTGGACTTCCTGGGCAATTTTTCACTTAAATGTATATTAAAGCTGATGGCACTGTTGTCACTGTTTCCAGTTGGCTCAACAACATTTGCATCTCATACTAGGTCCTGAGTGACACCATTTAGGATTAAATCCAGGGTTGCCTCCTCTCTGATCAGTTCCATGACCAACATTTCCAGGGCACAGTCATTTAGGGCATCAAGAAATTTGACCCCTTTGTTGTGCCTGGAATACACATTCATGCAGTCAATGTGGGGGTTGCCATTACATGCAAACTGGGCCATAGTGCCATAAGAGTTCTCAAACCGATAATACACTTGATAGACACAGTCTCTCTTTAAAAAAAACAGGGAGCACCATCCTACATAACTGAAAAAATTGCATTTTTTTAATTCAGTGCTAATTAGGGAAATGTTCCCATTTTAAAATTGATTTAAAATGATCCTATTTTAAAATATATTATTTTTATCTAATTTCTCTTAATCAGTTGTACCTGTCTTTTGCAGAAAAACTTGTATTGGTCTGTGACTGCAATAAAACGTTCATTCATTCATTCGTGAACACCATTTTGCAACTTGAATGAATGTGTTGAATGTGCCCCTTACAAAGACCTTTCCCCACCCTGCCCGCTGGGATGGGGAGAGGAGATTGCGGGCGAGGATGGGGAGAGGTGACGTGGGGGGCCACCATAGGCTGGCCCAGGGTGGTGCCACCGGAGATAGGAGGGGTCTGTGGCTATTTAAGGGGGACCAGGACCCCTCCAAATCTCCACTGTGTGCTGCGCAGCTAGCAGCAACACAGAGCTGATCACTCTACCAGCGAGGAGCTGAAGAACGACTTACCCCAGCAAGCGAGATTTGAATTGGCTTCAGGGCGAGCAGGATAGCGGCTAGAAGAGGCTCCCCGCTGTGCTTCTGCGGCTGCGAGCCGCTCAGCGGCAAGCCGCTCGGCGGCGGCCGCTTGAAGCGGCTAGAGAGCCGGAGGTGCTGCTGCAGCATTAGCTGCACCACAGCGATCGTCAGAGGAGTGGGCGGAAGAGGAAGCCCCAACGAAGATCCCGCCCCCTCCACAGCTAGCGCGGCAGCAACAGCGACAGGGAGAGCTGTCAAAGAACAGCAGGAGGGCTGCCTTCTCAAAGAAGCCGGCCGCAGCGGGGACCCGGCGGCGGCGTGTTCAGCTGCAAAGTGCTTGCCCGGCTGCTCGGAGCTGCACAAAGCAGCGCGACCCATCCGTGGCCAGGGGCGATCCAGGCAGCAAGCTGCGAAGGGGAAGCCCAGGCGTGAAAGAGCCATCCGGGAAAGGCAGCAACGGAGGAAGGCGGCTTCCACGGACTTCTTCTCCCCAGGCTGTGCCTTTCAGGTTTTGGGTAGCCTGGGGGGGGGGGCATTTTAGGCTGTTCATAGCCATTTTAAACGCTGCTGAGTCCATCAGAACTCCAGCAGGAGGGGAAAAATTCCCTGGAGGGGGGGGATAGGAGGCCCCTGCCCTCTGGGTTTCTTATTCATATATAACTGACTTACTGAGTGAAATTTATAGCAGTTTTCTATTCAGTGTTGACAATACTGGGCTATTTTGTTATAGCAGTTTATATTTGTTCTTGTTTAAGTGCAAACAGCTGGGTGTGATTAACAACTTTACTTGGTCGTCACCCTTAGCCCAAAACCCGCTCTAGCATACGCAGGCCACTTATGGCAGCTATTTAATTGCCAATTAATCCTGTTGGTATTACACGCACTAACAGGAAACAGGCCACCTGATCAGCTATTTATATTGCTGTCAATCCTGTTGGTATTATAGTCTCCCAGTAAGTCAGCTGTTTACGCAGCATTTGTTCCATCATCATGCCTCCGAAAAAAGGAATTGGAGGAAGGGAAGGGAAGGGAAAGGCTCCCGCACAATCATCACAACGCAAACGGTCCATTGAGAATTCTTCCTCCGAGGAAGAACTGGACCCACAGGTTTCCAGCCTAGTGGCCAGATTACAAGCATTAGAAAAAGAAAAAGGTGTCTCAGCTACCCCTATTCCGATCCCGCCACGTACTCAGACTGAACGTAGGCACACCCGTAAGAAAAGGCATGACGATTTATTGAATACTCTTTCAGCTCGTCTGCGGGCGATGGAAAGCGCCTCGGGTGAACCTTCCAATGAAATGCCAGTCACGGCAGCAAGTCTTGACACAGTTCTTCCCGCTTCCATCGCAGAACAGAGTACGGTGGCGCCTCCAGAGCCTACTCTTCAACACAACACCACGGTTTCGGGACCTGTGCCTACGCCTCAAGGTGAGCTGCCAACGCACTACACCACACCGGTCTCTCAAGCGTCAGGTTTTATGCCAGCTCACTGGGGTTTTTCGCCATGGTTTACTGGCCCAGGCTCACAGATGGGAAACGTTGCTCACCCATCTTGGTTACCTCAAACAAATTTGTCCCAGGTCACTCCTTCTGCCTCCGCAATTGCACCTCTACTAGCAGGGGTAGCATCAATGGGGTCGGTGCAGCCCCAGCAGCCAGACGCCCAACTCAGCACTAGTCAACAGGGGCTAACACAATCCCAAGTTTCTGATGCCACGGCCGCTTGCACTTATGTATGGCAGGGCCCCGCTGGCGCAGCTGGGGTCAGTGTTTCACAGGAAGTTAGGGATCCCTACGCAGGTGCTTCACACGATTGTATTCCTACCGGAAGTACATCTGCACCTTTGGGATATCATCTGCTCCCGGCCACCAGGGAAAAAAAAAAAATTTGTAGAGGGGAGTATGTTGACATATTCTCCCTATTATTCCGAGAGCAAGAGAGTGCAGATAAGGACAAGGGTGCAGATAAACAGGCAGAAAGGCTCAAGAGGAAAAAAGTTGTTCACACCTGGGCTAATTGGTTGCCTGGTTTCCTCATATATATGGGAGTAATTTTGCAGCGTTTTCCTGGAAAAGGAGTTATTCTTACAAAATACCTCGATATGATATATCGAGCGTATTCTGAGTACGAGGGTGGAGCCTGGCTGGCTTACGACCAATCATTTCGTCGAAGGGCGGCATTTGATCACGCCCTGCGGTGGGATGTCAAAGATCACGATCTATGGTTACTAGGGGTGTGCACGGACCCCCCGGATCGGATCGGGACCCGGATCGGGACCTCCAATTTTGTCCCGGACCGGTTCGGACAAAATCGGAGGCCCCCCGGACCGGATCGAGTCCGATCCCGATCCAAAAATCGGAAATTTTTGGATCGGCCGCCATTTTTTTCCCCATAGACTTGCATTGCAATGCAAGTCTATGAGGAAAAAATGGCGGCGGGTGGGTAAGGGGGGGCCTAACTCCCTCCCCCCCCCCGGGGCCGTCCGCTGTGGACGGCCCCGGCAGGTAAACCCCCTCCCCCGCGCTCCCTACCCCCCCTGGGGCCGCCTGCTTCCATCCGCTGGCGCCCGCGGGCGCCAGCGGATAGAAGCGGACGGCTCCGGGGGGGGGGGTAAGCCCCCTTCCCCGCCACTTACCTTCTCGGCACGTCCGGCGCCGGCGGCTACTACCAGCGGGCTCCGCGGCCTACTCTCGAGTAGCGCGCCGGGTGATGACATCACCCGGCGCGCCACCCTGGAGCAGGCCGCGGAGCCTGCTGGTAGTAGTAGGCGCCGGCGCCGGACGGGAGCCGCCGGGCCGGGCAGGTAAGGGCCCCCCTCCCCCCTCCCCCCTCCGCGCGCCCCCTCCTCCCCCCTCCCCCCTCCGCGCGCCCCCTCCTCCCCTCCACGCACCCCCTCCTTACCTTTCCGGCCCGGCGGCTCCCGTCCGGCGCCGGCGCCTACTACTTCCAGCAGGCTCCGCGGCCTGCTCTAGAGTAGCGCGCCGGGTGATGACATCACCCGGCGCGCCATCCTAGAGCAGGCCGCGGAGCCTGCTGGGAATAGTAGGCGCCGGCGCCGGACGGGAGCCGCCGGGCCGGAAAGGTAAGGGCCCCCCTCCCCCCTCCGCGCGCCCCCTCCTCCCCTCCACGCACCCCCTCCTTACCTTTCCGGCCCGGCGGCTCCCGTCCGGCGCCGGCGCCTACTACTACCAGCAGGCTCCGCGGCCTGCTCTAGAGTAGCGCGCCGGGTGATGACATCACCCGGCGCGCCACCCTAGAGCAGGCCGCGGAGCCTGCTAGTAGTAGTAGGCGCCGGCGCCGGACGGGAGCCACCGGGCCGAGAAGGTAAGTGCCCCCCTCCTCCCCCCCCCCCGCTGTCCACTTTCATCGGCGGGCGCCCGCTGGCGCCCGCCAATGGAAGCGGCGGTGGGCGCCAGTGGGCGCCCGCCGAACCGCCGATCCGCCGAACCGGTTCGGAGCTTTTTCGGACCGGTTCGGATTGGATCGGCCGATCCAGCTGCGGGATCGGAAATCGGATAATTTATCCGATTTCCCACTGGACCGGACTCGGATCGTGGATCGGGTCCGATCCAGTGCACATCCCTAATGGTTACAGTTTATGACGCCAGCCCGGCCGGGATTCGGTGACAGGGCGGATAGCGGACATATCTTGGCCAAGCAACAGCCCGCGTCCACCTCCAGGGGGTACGCGGGCCAGGCGGTTCAACACCGCCCGCTCTGCTGGGACTTCAATAAAGGCTGCTGCACACGCAATCCCTGTAAATTCAGACACGAATGTCAAACTTGCTCAGGTTATCACGCCGCATCAAACTGTTTCAAAAACAGGAACGGAAAATGGCCTGTTAAGGATGCGCAGGGCCCTAAGCGATCTGGGGGGCAACAACCTCCTCCCAAAGGGACCCAGCCCGGTCAAGCTTAAGCCACTCAACAACTTATTGGCTGCGTACCCAAAAAGGCAGGAGGATTTATACCTTAGCTTAGGTTTTAAGGAAGGCTTTCGCATCCCTTTTCAAGGAGTTAGAAGTAGTTCATTTTCTAAAAATCAGAAATCCCTCAGTTCAATGGAGGATATAGCGAAGGAAAAAATTGGGAAGGAAGTCAAAGCAGGTAGGGTTTTGGGGCCATTTCTGACCCCTCCCATTACACATTTACGAGTTTCTCCTTTAGGGATGGTGCCTAAAAAGGCTCTTGGTGAATTCCGGTTGATACACAACCTGTCCTTTCCAAGGGGTGCTTCAGTAAATGATGCAATTCCTGAACATTTGAGCTCTGTTAGGTACGCTTCTTTCGACTCCGCGGTACACATGGTGCGGAAAAATGGACCAGGGGCGTTGATGGGCAAATACGATATAAAGGCCGCCTTCCGCATTATGCCCATTCACCCCAAAGATGTTAATTTATTAAGCTTTTGCTTCCAAGGGCAACTCTATGTGGATTATGCCCTACCCATGGGATGCTCTATTTCCTGCTAGGCATATTGCGCAGTAAACTTCTGAACATTTTAGGCAATAAAAGGTGTCGTTGAGGAGATTGCAAGGAGTACTGGGTCATCTTAATTTCGCCTGCAGGGTCATCGCCCTGGAAGGGCCTTTTTACGACACCTTTGTTGGGCTATGTCAGGCTGGCGTAAGCCGCATCATTGCATTAGGGTTACACAGGCCATGCGAGCCGATATTGCTGTATGGCTAAATTTTCTGGAACATTTCAATAGGGTATCATTTTGGCAGCAAGAACTTTTGGTAAAGGCAGACTGGTGGGTACATTTTGACACATCAGGTTCATGGGGTTTTGGGGTTATCTGGGGAAAGTGATGGTGTACAGCACAATGGCCCGGAAAATGGCGGTCCGACGGCACATGCCGGGACCTTACATTCCTTGAATTATTCCCCATAGTTGTGGCAGCACGTGTGTGGGTGCATAATTTAGCCAACACCACTGTATGGTTCTGGTGTGCCTACCAGGCCACAGTATAGGTAATCAATACCCTTTCCTCTCATAATCCCGTGTCAGGAGCTTGGTAAGAGCCTTTACTCTTCACTGTCTTGAGTTGACAATCTTTTTTCGGGCAAAGCATATTCCGGGGCTGAATAACGATATTGCAGATGCTGTGTCCCGACATCAGGTCCAGAGGTTTCGGGAACTGGCTCCTGGGCCCTTACAAGGCTGGAGAACATGCCTCTATCCCTTTGGCTCCTTTGAAGGAGGAGATAGAGCAGGCTATTTGGGCAGTCCTTGGCACCTAACACCAGGGCTGCTTATCGCAACGCAGGTATGGAATTTCAGACATTCCGCATGGCAAATCAGCTGCAACTTCAGGTGGCCCATCCTGGGGGAGCATGTGCTCCAATTCCGTGTACATGCCACACATAAAGGTTTGTCAACACGCACCGTTTCTCTCAAGCTAGCAGCTTTAGCTTTTAGGGCTATAGCTCGCGGCCTGGAGGATCATACCTCGGATTTCCGGGTGCGCAGGGCCCTTAGCGGCTGGGCAAACGCTTCACCTCGCACCCCGATGCATAGGCTTCCATTATCCCCAGATATCTTACTCGGGCTACGGGCACAGTGGCCGCTACTTTGCCACTCCCAGTATGAACCAGGCTTATTCCTCGCAGCAGCATTAACAACATTTTTTGGGGCATTCGGGATATCCGAGTTTCTGGCCTCATCTAAGCTAGATACTCTCACACGGGCATTGCAATTTTCTAATTGCTTTTTAAAGAGCGCAGAGGCCCGTTTGCTTCTTCGATACTCATACACAGATCAGTCGGGTTAGGTCGTGGGATTTCATTATTCCCCTCCACCAATTAAGACTTATGCCCACTACAGGCTTCAGCAGCTTTCGTAACCCGGCGTGGGAAGGATGCTGGTTTCCTGTTTTACCATCAGGAGGGCACGCCCCTCACGAAATACCAATTCCGGGCAATAGCTAGGTGGGCTCTTGATCATATGGGTCTGCGCGCAGCAATGTTTGGTATGCATTCCTTTCGCATCGGTGCAGCGTCTACAGCAGCGGCTTGAGGATTTTCTCCTCAGATTCAGGCGCCAGGCAGATGGCGGTCCACAGCATTCAAAACATGTGTGAGGCATGTAAACACTTAAGCTAGACGCAGCGGATGCTAATGCTTTCATGTTTGTTCTAGATTTGCCAGTGTCTTCGGCACCCGTGCGGGTTTCCGTATGCAGCCACAGTATGGTCTTCTGGGCCAGCAAGCATGCAGCCAATTCCAGCTTTGGATCGCAGCCCGGCTTGAGTCAACACGCAACCATTCGTTGGCTCGGAAAATGTGGTATGCGGTGGGATGAGCTCACCCCTACCTTGCTGCAGCGGCATTCTGCTCGGTTCCCCCCACTGGTTTTTGCTTATGCATTTAGGGGGGAACAACTTGGGCTTAATGACGGGCAAGGCCCTCATTTTGCAAGCTTTGGCTGATTTTCAGCATATACGACAGCGCTGGCCCGGCATACGGAGTATATGGTCATGCATCTTGCTGCGGATGAACTGGCGGGTGTCCAGTCATCCCCTTGCTATTTGCACTTTGCCTCGGATGAACTGGCAGGTGTCCAGTCATCCCCTTGCTATTTGCACCTTGCCTCGGATGAACTGGTGGGTGTCCAGTCATCCCCTTGCTATTTGCATCTTGCCTCGGATGAACTGGTGGGTGTCCAGTCATCCCCTTGCTATTGGAAAGGCAAGAAAGCGGTTTAATACTGAGAGGTTTAAGGCCCTAGCGCAGCATGGGGACTTTAGTATTCAACATCCTAACATTAGCCGTTTTCGGAGGGAGCTCTATAGGCGCGACGGGGTTCACCGGTCTCCGCCTGGTAACCAGTTCTTTTTAGCATATATTCAGGAAGGGCTACGTAATGTTCTGCTTCCGGGGGGGGGGGGGGAGACTGTGTAATGGTTTTGTCTCCCCCTGTGGCGGTAGGAGCGGGCATTTGATATGTTTTTAATGGTGAGCATTCACGGGCACTATTCAAGTGATTGGTAACGCCTGAGGGCCAACCACTGAGAGCCCTGCGGCATCAGTTGGGGGGATAAGGCTTACCTTTGGGGCCAACCTTTCTCGTCTACTCGGAGCCCTGCGGCACGAGTGGAGACGACACCGGAAGGCCACCCCCACCTCAGATTGGGGAAGCTCGGGGGGCGGCGAAAAAGCAGGCGCCACTTCCCGGGCTGTGAATGTCTCGCCCGACCCCTTCAATGGCCTGGCTGGCCATGCAAAATGCCCGCTTAGGTTACCTCCCCCCTTTATGCTTGCTTTTCTTGTAAATAAATAAAGTGGCCCTTGTTTAAATCCCAACTCTTGTGTCGCCTCTTCATTTCTCATCCTTCGCTCCGCAAGAAGAATAGTCATTTCTCAATGTATTTATTACACAGTCAGATAAATGGAATGAACCCTTATGCTCACAGATAAAATATTTCCTTCATTATTTTTCTTCCAAGAACAATGTTAAGCACATACAAGGAATAATTCTTTACATGGGCTTCTACTTTGACTCAAGCAAGGCTAATAATAGGAATATTTAAAGTTCCTGTTGTAATGGCATTTTAATGCTTGCTTAGAGAAACAAACTTTGAGCCTATCTACACCAAGCAGGATACAACACTTTGAAAACATTTTGAAAACTGTATATGGAGTGTGTCCTGGGTCCCAACAGTTGTCACTACTGTTGTAAACTGTTTTAAACCATTTTAAAGCAGTAGTGTAGATAGACTGTCTATTACCTCACTGCATGTCAACATATCACCTTAATAAGCAAATAAAATAAAGCTCAAACTATTTAAGACAGAATTGTTGACGAAAGGTAACAAGGCTGATTTAGGACTAGACCAGGCTTTCCCAATCTTGTGCCCTCCAGAGGCGTTGGACTACAAGGCATCTCATGTCCAGCCAGCATTGACCATACTCCCTCAAAGGAGAAGGACTGCAGCGTTGGAATCTTTACAGAGCCCCCTTTTCTACTTGATATACAGATGGCAGCTATGGACAGCGATGCCCTTTGCCCAACTATGCTTGGCTATAGTCTTAGCAGATAATATTGAAAACAAGTGAACAAAGTAACTTTTGTGACCCAGTTTGTAATTGAGATCAAAGGGGAAAATTCCCTGAAAGTTTTTTTTAAAAAGCTTAATAGTTAAACATAAAGTGAGGAGGGGAATTGCTGACACACTGTAGTTTTCATGGTTTTGTTAACTGTACTGCCCCCGCCCCCTACACACACACACACACACACACACAAATAGGGACAGAGAAATTAAGAGTGGTGGTTCCTCCCATCTGCCCAGCCATTGCAGGCTACCTCATGCAGGCATCCTCTCTTTGAACCTCCCTAGGGAAGATGTTCTTCCAAGCTTTTGGAGGCTGGTTAAAATCTGTCTTTTCAGAAAGATCTTAGGATTGCTGAAACAATTTTAGCTTTTTCTCTTTTCTTCAATTAACTGATATTTAAAAGTGATTTTGACTTTGTTTTTAACATGATAAGCTGCTGTACAAGGCTATCTCATGACCACGTGGGATAAAAAAAATAGCATTGCATTGCCCATTGATTGGAAATGCTACTTGTCTAATCATCACAACAGGCTATGTTGCCATATTGTGAACCATTACTTGCCTCTAGCTGCATACCTTTTCAATGTATAGAAAACATGACAATTAGGCAGTTTGGACAGCCATATCTCAGCTTAGGAAGCTGAGATATGAATAAGCCTTTTGCCTGCATATCTGGCCTCTTCACTTTTCCCTGCATGGTGTGAGCAATCAAACCAGAAAGTCTTCAATTAACTAGAGTTTCTTATTTCATCTAAACTGACAAACTATGGTTACCAATATCAGAACAGACCAGGATATTAAACCAAGCTCAACTCTTGGTTTAATATCCTGGTGTGTTACAAAACTGGTGGTTGCTCACACCATGAAAGAAAGAGCGAAGAGGCTGCATACCTGGACAAAAGGCTCATTCATATCATTCTTGAGATATTATCATCTGATCGCAGAAATCAAAGTCAACATCCAACCCAGTAAATTGCCTGAGAACACTGGATGCTATAGTATTGCTAAAAAAACCAACTGAACCTGAACCTGATCAATGGCTGGAGTGGAGAACATTTGGAGCACAACAATGACAATTCAGAGGTATATTACCTATATAACTTATTACCTTGCCTCATTTTAGATTTTTTTTCTCCTCTGATCTGCATCATGATAAACTAACCTTCCAAGCATTGACTCATTTTTCGGTATCTCACCCAGTGCCTGTTATTTAGGATTGCATCTTTCAACCTCATCTACCTAGCATTTTCTTGGCTTGCTACACCTCAGTATCTTTTTTATTCTTCTCCCATCATCTACAAACTATTTGAAAGAAAGCCGCCCTGATTCACCCTCACTTTCTGTTAATGCGTACACTTAATTACCTATTTTAGCCAAGATGAATTGTGCATTTTTCGGCATTCAGCAATCATTAATAAAGCAATGTATTAATGTTTTAATTCTAACAGTCAGCATGTCTCTATCGATCCAAATATGAAAAGGGCTGATTACAACAAAGGAAAAATGTTAATAAAAGTAAGAAGTATGTCTTGTTACTGACTCTTTAAGAGCTATAATCACACATTTATGTAAACACTAGTGATCGAAGCAGTGGCACAAAGTTAATAATGGATTCAGATCTGTCATGCACCAAAAATGTGTTCCTTTGGGAGTAATTTAACCTTTCGTTTTGTTTAATTTGGGCAAATATTTTAAATATGCACACAGACTAACACAATAAATGTATCAAGTCATGCAGAATAAATAATAATAATAATAATAATAATAATAATAATCTACATAGGCTAAAAGGCTAGAACATGGCTGCTTGTTGCTTGTTCCTAGCATCAATTATTCTGAGGTATACTGCCTCTGAAGATAGAGGCTCCACTTCCCTATCATGTTTATTAGAGCTGATAAGTCTATTCTCCATCTAATTATTTAACAGCTGTCTATGCTAGTCCCCATAAATACATCCTGTGGAAAGGAATTTCTCAAGTTAATTATGGATTGTGCTGTCCTGAACAATGTGTCTCATTGCATGACCTTGGGTGCTACTTTGAGAGAAATATAGGCTGTAATCCTATACTCACTTACTTGGGAATAAGCCTCACTGAACTCAGTGGAACTTAGTTCTGGGTAGATGTATAGGATTGCACTGGAAATTGTTATTACACACATAACTACATACTTACTCTTGTTTAGAATCGGCATCACAGTTGCAATGGTATTTGGAATCAGTGCAGTTACGTTCAATGCCGCAGGCACATTTCTGAATGCCTGGTCCAGAGCCACCCCAATAGTAGTGCTTTTCATTGGCACGTCCAATCCACCAGGTATATGGATTACCCTCTGTAAGGACAAGGAATGAAGAATGAGTTATGCTAAATGCAGCACAGCTCCATGTTGCTAAAGAATGTTTTTATATGTTATTTTAGGAGACATTTATTTTTATATCTTATCTCCGGAGTCATTAGGCGCATCTGGAAAAGAAATACATTGATCAAACATGATTAGAAATTCTTACAACCAAAACACATTTAAAAAGTATTGCATTTTGTGTGCACATATATCTAGGCTGACCATATGAAAAAGAGGACAGGGCTCCTGTAACTTTAACATTTGTAGAGAAGAGGGAATTTAAGCCAGAGTCATTTGTATGCAATTTGTACCTGGTGGAATTCCCTCTTCATTACAACAGTTAAAGCTGCAGGGGCCCTGCCCTCTTTTGTATGTGGTCACTCTAGTATAGTGCATGCAACTTTAATTGCTTTGATGAGGAGGTGATTTCACCAGGTACTAATCGCATACAAATGACGCAGGCTGAAATTCCCTTTTCTCTGCAACTGTTAAAGTTACATGAGTCCTGTCCTCCTTTTCATATGGTCAGCCTACATATATCTTTCAAAACTAGTTGATTCTTTATCAGCCTGACTGTGGCTGTTATCACCCGTGCGGTTTTAAGCACACTCACCACGACTTTGATCCACTTCTTCAGCGTGGGACTCATGGGATGTCGCCCCCTTGCGCTGTTCTCACGCCCTGAGTGCTCCGTTTTTAGTTTCTGTTTCGATTTAACTCTGAACGGGCAAAGTCCGTTTCAGCCAAGTTCAGGCAAGTTCAACAGGCCAAGCTGAGGTATCGGAGCAAAATCGATCATGTGCTATTCAAAATGCTAGATTCACATAGGAAACGAACCCGCAGAAGCCATCCAGGGGGGAAAGTGGTACGTGTGATAAAGGCCTATGTGCCTGTCTTCTGACTATGAAACAATTTACAAAATAAGAACAGAGAAATGATCCTATGCAACAAGCATCCACCCCATGATGGCCGAGAGCCTGATTGCTGCTGCCTTATCATCGTTTAGGGCTCTCTGGGTTGTAGTGCCCTGGACTTTGGCCCTGAGATCCAGCCCTAGCTGTACTGCTGCCTGGATAATACAATACCTCGGATTTCTCAATCCCTGCTAGTGTGTAATGAAAGCAAACAAGCTCGTACATTATAAGAAGTGCAACTGCCTATTTACAGCAATGGTGTGCTCACAAGAAAAGTATAATGCTGAAGGAGGAGACTTGTGCAAGAGTGCTACTATGATTTGAAAAAAAATGTACATTTTTTTTCTGGAGAATGAGCTGTTGATCTTGCTCACACTGAATATAATGAGGGAATCGCCTCTCAGTTTGACAACGGAAGTAGTCAGAAACCTACATACGTAAGTTGAGGTATTGAAGTGTGCAGTTGCACTGAGCCTATTCAACTTACTCTCTGTTGTACCAGCTATGGAGAACTGCTACTCCCAGTCCTTATTATAGGGTAGGTGAGAGCACCCTCTGGCCCCTGGCGCAAATCTGGCCAACACAGGTTCCCAAACTGGCCCATGAACAGTTGGGCACCCTCCTTGAGCCTTGCCTCCTGGCCTGGAGGCTACAAGGGACTTGGGGATGTGGTGAGGCAGAGGAATCCCCCTGTTTTCTCCAATCTCTGATCTCCACCCACTTGCCCAATGAGGAATCCCATTGTGATCTTTGATCAGAGATCAGAACCTTAGATCTGTACCCCTTTAAGTCAAGGTTTTTAACTCAAACTAACTGGTGGGCCAAATTGCCCATCGAGGAGATGCCCATGAGGTCACATCCATATTTTATGTCTCAATTTATTACCAAAATATCAGTTCTGTCCCATTAAATATAAATAGATGAACGATCCCCTTTGCTTTAGTTTCCTAGCTTAGTGGGGTAAGGATGCTGTGAACCATCTTGAAGTTTGGCCCCCCAGATCTTATGATTGACATCCTTCCTTTAAGGGTAATATTCACTACAACCAGGGCACACAAGTATCTTTACATGTGTTTGTGAATGTCAGCCTACATACATGGACTGACCAAAAGAGTCATTTCTATTCAAGTAGCTGATGTGCTCTCAGTGAGCACACACCAGCTTCCCATACAGACAGGTATAAATGACAAGATTATTTGAGCAGTTCATTTCAAGTATTCTTTGACTGGACTAAACACACACACACACACACACACACACACACACACACACTGAGCCCAGCCCATGGTGATAAGGTTTGAGTCCTAACCAAATATATAATGAGTCTACTCTATATGACAGTAATGAGTTCCTTCCCCAAAGAAGCTCAATAGGATCAGTTAATTATGGACTTTAGGAGACTAATAAAGGCCACTCCATTCCAGGGAAATGAACTTTGATATTTTTAATGGGATTTATGGTGTATGCTAAATATTTTTATTATGGTAAATCTATATATTTATTTAGTATATTGAACGTCATTGCAGTTTTTTTAATGCTTTGTAAGATATCCCAAAGGTTTTAGTTAAAAATTACGTTGGTGAGAAATACATTTTAAACATAAACAAACAATTCAGTACAGAGCTAAGCCTACTTATGTCCACTGAAATCAATGAATTTAAGTGTACCATGTTCTATATTAAATATCAGTCAAAATGGTCAGAGATGATCAGCAGCTTACATGACCTTAAATTCACATAACCCACAACCACGGGTCAGTGAAAACCCGATTGATCTAATCTAGAATCAATGAGTTTGGAATCACTGGGCCTTCTAGGTACTGTTACAAGTTGGCCTCAGGTGAACAGATGTTACACATTTTATTATCTACAGATCAAAAACTTGTGTAAGTTGGAAAGATGATTTGTGCAAGTGTGTGATATCATGGGAGACATAAGTCTATGAGAAAAAAACCAATTTACTGATCTTCAATCTTTGAGATGAGGCCTCTGAAGAGAAATTAAATGAGTTTCTCTATCTGAATTATTTGAAGTTGTCTATATGACTGCGTGCACATCTCCTTTCATCAGCAAGAAATACTGGTAGTCTAACAGCCTGAGGACTAAGCAGTGAGTATGTGCCACTTTCTGACATGCCTAAGGTGCTTAACTCTGTCTTGGGTTGGGGCCCAGATTTTTATTTTATTCTATGAGGATCCTATTTGATTAAGGCTTCACGTCTCTGCACATTTACCAGGGAGTAAGCCCCACTGAACACAATCAGACTTACCTCTGGGTAAACATGGAAGAATTGAACTACGTATCTTGCAGTATCCACATTTTGGTATGGCTGAAGTAACTTGTATTATTTCGTTGTTCTTTCCTTCTCTGGCAGTTCACACATGTGAACTGGTTGGCTATTTTCTTCTAGTGGCTACTCCTGTATGAGATCATGTGTAAGAATCACATTAGCAAAAAGCCCACATGTTGGCACGCTTCCAGCCACTGGCATTAGCGGAGCGGTTGCTGGCTGCTGCAGGCTGTGGATCGAGTTTACAAGGAGGTTTCTCCACACGTACTTAGAAACAACAGGGATTGAGAAGTGGCAGGCTGGTGGTGGGTGGGTGGGACACACTTGGTTCCCATTTGTGAACTAGCTCTATAAATGCATTTTGAAATACCTTTCAGGTACATTTCAAGTCAGCATGTTTAAATGTGGTAAGGCAATTGCAATGTAAGCGTTATGTCAACATAGGGCATTAACTAGTTTGCCTGTGTTAAATTTGAACACACAGTTTAACTTGAAAAGCCTAATCCAGGAAAACATTTCAGCACTAAGTATCCAGAAGTCTTTTAAAACTATACCATTGGTGCTAAATAAATGTTTAATAGCAACAGTAAAATATCCTTCGGCTCTTCGGTTTCTAAGAGCTAAGCTACCGGATCAGCAGAATCACATGGTGCAGCTCTGAATGCTTTATTGTGTGCATGCATGTGTGTTCGTATATATACACAGACACAGAAACAGACACATATACTGTATTACCTTCACTGAGCCAGTGTGATGTAGTGGTTAGTGTATCAGACTAGGACCAGGGAGACCTGGGTTCAAATCTCCGCTCAGCCACATAGTTTACTGGATAATCTTGGACTAGCATTCTCTCTCCAATCTCACAGGGATGTGAGGATACACTTGGAGAGGGAGAACCATCTATGCCACCTTGAGCTCCATGGAAGAAAGATGGGATACAAATCCAATAAACAAACAGATAAATAAGGTGCATGTCCCCACCACATTCAACTGTGGTCCTATTGCTATGCATGGCTCATCTTCTTCTGCCTACATCACTGTTGAGTATGAGTCCAGTATGCTGAAGAGGAATGGGGTAGAGCACAGTGATGATGCATGTATGGGAATGGTGGTGAGCTATATCACATGGCCACCACGCGATGACAACTAAGAGCAATCTAACCTACCTCACAGGGTTGTTGTGAGGATAAAATGGGTGGGTGGAGGAACCATGAATAGGAAGGGTAGGATAAAAATGTTATAAATAATCATAAATAGAAAGTTCACATGTGTGAGGTTCTAGTGTAGCCTATTGACAATGCACTGCTTTTCTATGAGCAGAGACATTTTTTAAAAAGTAAACATGTGTTCTCCCACTGTGGTTGGAAATGGTACAATCCAGCAAGAGGCGCATCATGTGATTCAGCTAATCATGAAACTTAGCTCTTACCTTTTTGGTGTGGTATGTCACCATGTCTGGGCAAGTCCTGTCGCTGCCTCTGCTTGCTGTGGCACTGAATCTGTCCCAAGGGCCAAGCTAAATGAGATGGCATTCAGGCAATTAACCATCTTGAAAATGTTTTTTTAGAACTCAATAGCAGACACAGGGGCCCAGTCCATATCAGGACCCTGGCTGGAAGGGGGGAGGGGTACTGACAAGGCTGCTTAAATTATGTTAAGATCAGTACTATTCATATTGTAAATGGGGGGGATCCTTTGGCTAGTTGGCACTAATGCACTTATTGTTTTGCAAAAAGATCTGAACAAATACTACAGTTATTATGACAATAAAAACATGGGAGAATAAAAACATGCAGCTCAACGTTCCAATTATTCCAGCATCTTGTAGCTACCTGTAGCTAATCAGATGCCTCCAGGAAGCCCACATGCGAGGCATGAAGGCAGCAGCCTTCTCCCTTAGGAAGAATGTGGGTTTACATTCACAGGTATACTGGTCTGCCACTAAATTCAGAGCTCCATCACACCAGCGATTTAGTGCACTCTTGCCATGCCTGGTGTGCAGAGTTGCAGCACGGTACTCACATGATGCCATGCCTGTCCTGCTGACACCCCGCCTCTTCCCCAGCTTTTCCTAGAATGCTAAAAGTCTGGATTATTTTCCCTAAGTGCATTTAATGTACCCTAAGCCTCCATGTAGTTTTAAAGGAACTGGGGGCTTGAATGGATTGCATCAGGTCTGGCAAGGAAAAGCGATCTCTCCTAGCAGCCGGCTCCAAGCCTCAATATAAAACCCAAACCTTGCATCCCAGGCTCGAAAGCCCTTTTAAAAACCATACAAAGCCTGAATCTCTGCAGAGACAGGATTGTTCTCCCTCGATGCCCCCAAAGAGCCAGACTAAAAGGTCATTCCATTTTTGCCTGGCAGAAAGGCGGTCTGGTTGAAGTACTCATCTGCCAGGACTTGACTGGAAGGAGAAAGAGAAGGGGAGGAGTGGAGTGGAGTGGAGTGGAAGAGCAAAGGAGGGAAGGAGCGAAAGAGCGAAAGAACAGCTATTCAGGTGAAAGGGATCATAAGCTTACTGTGCTGGTAAAAAAACGCGGAGGCAAACCAAGGGGGAAAATTAGGCGTGATAGAGGTCACAGAGGTTCTGTTTAGTTGACACAGCTAATAGGTACTGATAGATCCATCTATGAATTTAATCCTTACATAAGTCAACTAAGCTAGAGGCCATGACTACAACTTACGGCAATGTGTTCCATAATAGTAGCAGCCTGATGTTATGCATGTTTACTCACAACTAAGTCCCACTGAGTTAATAGGATGTACACTCCGGGAACTATACATGGGATTGCAGCCTTAGTTAGCAAGTAGGAAGAAATATGACGATTCCTTTCTAGAACTCAATTTGGTCTTTTATCTTCTGTTTAGAAAAGACCATCTTCTCCCATACAACCCTGTCTGAGTTTTAAGACCTTCGGGATATTGGAAAGATGGGATATAAATAGTAAATATTTTGAATGTGGGATTATTCTCTGTTTATGGATAGGTTCCCTTCTCCAAGGGCCTTAGAATCTAAAATTTGGCAAAGAGGAGAGAACAGAAGGAGAGAATAATCCCCCATTCAAAATGTAGAAATTTAACCAGCAGCCTCACTGGCAATATCAAGAAATAGGTCTGGCACCTCAAACTTACTCCTGTCAATTTATTGGAGGACAGTTTGCCATGTACAATATTGCTCAGGTTTTGCTTCTCACTGCTTTGTAATTCACCAGGGTTCAGCTTGTTCACACCTCCTCCTACTGCAGAGCTGAATGCTCCTCATTGTCAATGCTTCCCTTGCAAACATAGCTAATTACAGCACCAGAAGGGAAGAAAATTGCTTACATTTATCAAAAGAGAGATTATAAGTAGAAATGATTAATGAAGACGAAAGTAAATGATTAAGTATATGAAAGCAAAATTAGCAGTTGGATATAACGATGATGGGCTGCATGGGAATCTGTAAATGCATACACACTGAACTGCAAATTTGGTGCCTGTTTTTCAAATATAATCAGTCGAAGGATTTAAATGTAGGAGATATATTGTGAACACATTTTTTACACTTGCAAGCGTTGGTGGAGCAAAGTTGGCCTTCCCCAAGGGTCATGCCCTCTGTCTTTCCCCTGCCTCCCGCTGTCTTGAATCACTGGAAATGGAAATCACTTTTCATCTGCTACTGCAGAAAAAAATGCAACCCCCCAATGTCAGCCTAGGTGATTGCATAGGTTTCCCTCTTTCAGTGTGTCTCCCTCTGAGTGAGTGACTTTGGATACATTTCGATGTGGTTTTAAAGTCATCTAGGGCATGATTAGCCCAGGTTTAAACAACTTGGGATCCACCAAGATCAACAGGCCACTAGCCATATGTTGTGGGCCACCAGATGCTTCATAACTCCTCACTTGTTTAAATCCCAGGAAGGGAAGGCATGGTTTAATGAGCCTCTAGCGGGTGACCAGATGGCTGATGGGCTTCATCCAGTCTGCAGGTGTCAGAATTGTGTAGGCTTGATCTAACTCATGGCTAAAGTGCACAAAGGTTGCAGTACATTCAACATATAATCAACAGTGCATTCCTATACAGATATCCTCAGAAGCAAGTCCCACTGCACAAGTGGGTATAGGATTGCAGCTTAAATGACCTGGGGGGCTGGATTTGTGGTGCTGCGGATTCCCAAACCTGCATTTTAGAAGACTCCATTTCTACATGGGCCTACAGGAGGCCTGTTGAATCTCAGGCCTGCGAGCCAATTCTGGCCCACTTGGAGTCCCATTCAAGATGCCTATGCTCTTTCCCCTGGTGCCACCCCCTGTTCTCAACAGCTGATCATTTGGTGGTTTCCCAGCCTTTGCACTGCCCTTGTTCTAAAAGGCTGAAATGCTTTAGTGACTGGTAGTAAAAGCTTTAAGCTAAAACATTTGCCTTCGTCCTACCTCCTTTTGCCTTTGGCTACACACACCACTGGAATGACCCCCCCCCCCCTCGGAGCTCTTCCAACATTGAATTTGGCCCTCAGACTCAAAGAGCTTCAACATCTTTGGTGTAGAAACTTTCCCAACATTGAATCTCTGGAAGAGTTTCCCACATACACAAATATGTGGCGCTTGCATTGGAACGGCAGATATTCATGCCATCCCTGCCCTTCAGTAGACTTAAAACAATTGTTTGGATGATTTTTTTAAAAATTAAGGACATTGTTCTTTCTATGCTGAGAGCTGCACACAGAGAAAATGGACAAAGGCTGTTAGTATTCCCATAGATCACCAGTGTCATAAAAAAAGTCTTGCTTGTATGATAAAATATGTCTCCTTGAGAACCATTTCATTTAATATGAAAGCATTCCTATCAGAGTTAATGTAGTATGAACTAAACTCAGAACAGTCAATAACATATTTATTTCTGACATAATAGAAGAATGTATGGCTTTCTGGGGACCATTTTGCATTCTAGTGAGCATTTAATAAAACCTATTATTTCAAAATACAGTTGCTTGAGAAGAAAGATTAATTTTATCACTTTGTGGAGATGTTTTGGAAAGAGTTTCAGTGTGCCTGAGTGGGATTCCATCAAAGAATCAAAAGCTGGTTTATGCGCTAGAAATGACAATATTTTCAAAAGGTCTCAATGACCTTTTCTGAGGACTCAATTCATCTTAATCACTGAAAGGGCTACAATCCCACGCAGAGCTGGGCTGGCTAAATCACATTGAACTAAATGGGCATTTAAGAAGTTTAATTGTGAACAGCATTGCAGCCATTGTTGTATTTAATAAACTATGTGATTCTTAACATTTAGGGCCAAAGTAGATGTGTTGATTTAGTGAATGCAATTAATATGCACAATTTTTGTTACATAAATAGCACCTCACTGGGTAATCAGAGTAACCACAGGACCATGGGAGTAGGGAAGGGGAAATTTCACTTTTTTTCTCCCTGGCATAGCCTTGACAAAAAACTTCTCTCTGAAGCTGCTATTTGCATTTCAAGGGATGCTTCCATCCCTTCAAGAGAAGCCTATGGAGGCTTCTCTTGAAATGCAAACAGCAGTTTTGGAGATATGATTTTTCTTGGGACTGCAGAAGGGAAAGAGTTAAACTTCTCCTCCCAACCCTTCTTGGTTCCCTGGTTGCTCATGCTTCCCAGCAACTGCTATTTATCTAACAAAAACATACACAGTAATTGCATGTGTCCAAGTATCATCATGTCTAGTTGGATCCTTACTTATCTTTCCAACCATCTATCTGCCACACATGAATATCAAAGACATATATGGGCAGGTGAGCTAATATTTTTTTGGGGGTAAGCTAATAACTTATTGACAATGTTGGGGGTGGGGCGGCTTGTTTCAAAGGTCCCTCAGTGTGGATATGCCAGGTCGTTTTGCCTTCTCTGTTTCGGAAACAGTTTTGGATCCTTGCTTGGTTTTCTTTACCAGTTGTCCTGCTATTTATGGAACAAAATAGTTTTGCTTCTGCTGCCAAACCACTAAAATTCAGGAGGAAATGTCCACTTTTCCTTTTCAAAAAGGCCTTTCCCCCTGCTGCTATACCACCAAATCCCAGCGGTGGGGCAAGTGTAGGCTGACCATATGAAAAGGAGGACAGGGCTCCTGTATCTTTAACAGTTGCAGAGAAAAGGGAATTTCAGCAGGTGTCATTTGTATGCAATTAGTACCTGGTGAAATCCTCTCTTCATCACAACAATTAAAGTTGCAGGCACTATACTAGAGTGACCAGATACACAAGAGAGCAGGGCCCCTGCAGCTTTAACTGTTGTAATGAAGAAGGAATTTCACCAGGTACAAATTGTATACAAATGATGCCGGCTGAATTGCCTTTTCTCTACAACTGTTAAAGTTACATGAGCCCTGTCCTCCTTTTCATCTGGTCAGCCTAGGCAAGTGAGGGATGCCAAAAAGGCCAGGGGGCTGCAAAGGGCCTGCAGACCATGTGTTGCCCAGCCCAGGTCTAGATTACGCCCTCTGAGACACTGAGGTTTTTTTACCCCTTCCCAGACTTGGCAAAACCTGACATTAAAGAAAGGATTATTTTTTTTTAGCAGGCACAGCTTTTCTTGTTGATGCAGCACCAAGATAAGGCCAAGCCGTGCCTGCTGAAACGCTGTAAAACTAAACTAGTGCAGCTTGATCCTCTAGAAGTTCAGATCACTCAAAGCCCACCAAAGCAAACAGAACTGGCATTTTAAAGGTTGAATACTAATTTTCCATAAAGTCCCTCAAGTCATTATGATTTTAACAGAAATTAATAGGGGTGTGCACGGACCCCCCGGATCGGATCGGGACACGGATCGGGACCTCCAATTTTGTCCCGGACCGGTTCGGACAAAATCGGAGGCCCCCCGGACCGGATCGAGTCCGATCCCGACCCAAAAATCGTACATTTTTGGATCGGCCGCCATTTTTTTCCCCATAGACTTGCATTGCAATGCAAGTCTATGAGGAAAAAATGGCGGCGGGTGGGTAAGGGGGGGCCTAACTCCCTCCCCCCCCCGGGGCCGTCCGCTGTGGACGGCCCCGGCAGGTAAACCCCCTCCCCCGCGCTCCCTACCTCCCCTGGGGCCGCCTGCTTCCTCCCCTCCACGCACCCCCTCCTTACCTTTCCGGCCCGGCGGCTCCCGTCCGGCGCCGGCGCCTACTACTTCCAGCAGGCTCCGCGGCCTGCTCTAGAGTAGCGCGCCGGGTGATGACATCACCCGGCGCGCCATCCTAGAGCAGGCCGCGGAGCCTGCTGGGAGTAGTAGGCGCCGGCGCCGGACGGGAGCCGCCGGGCCGGGCAGGTAAGGGCCCCCCTCCCCCCTCCCCCCTCCGCGCGCCCCCTCCTCCCCTCCACGCACCCCCTCCTTACCTTTCCGGCCCGGCGGCTCCCGTCCGGCGCCGGCGCCTACTACTTCCAGCAGGCTCCGCGGCCTGCTCTAGAGTAGCGCGCCGGGTGATAACATCACCCGGCGCGCCATCCTAGAGCAGGCCGCGGAGCCTGCTGGGAGTAGTAGGCGCCGGCGCCGGACGGGAGCCGCCGGGCCGGGCAGGTAAGGCCCCCCTCCCCCCTCCCCCCTCCGCGCGCCCCCTCCTCCCCTCCACGCACCCCCTCCTTACCTTTCCGGCCCGGCGGCTCCCGTCCGGCGCCAGCGCCTACTACTTCCAGCAGGCTCCGCGGCCTGCTCTAGAGTAGCGCGCCGGGTGATGACATCACCCGGCGCGCCATCCTAGAGCAGGCCGCGGAGCCTGCTGGGAGTAGTAGGCGCCGGCGCCGGACGGGAGCCGCCGGGCCGGAAAGGTAAGGGCCCCCCTCCCCCCTCCGCGCGCCCCCTCCTCCCCTCCACGCACCCCCTCCTTACCTTTCCGGCCCGGCGGCTCCCGTCCGGCGCCGGCGCCTACTACTTCCAGCAGGCTCCGCGGCCTGCTCTAGAGTAGCGCGCCGGGTGATGACATCACCCGGCGCGCCATCCTAGAGCAGGCCGCGGAGCCTGCTGGGAGTAGTAGGCGCCGGCGCCGGACGGGAGCCGCCGGGCCGGAAAGGTAAGGGCCCCCCTCCCCCCTCCGCGCGCCCCCTCCTCCCCTCCACGCACCCCCTCCTTACCTTTCCGGCCCGGCGGCTCCCGTCCGGCGCCGGCGCCTACTACTTCCAGCAGGCTCCGCGGCCTGCTCTAGAGTAGCGCGCCGGGTGATGACATCACCCGGCGCGCCACCCTAGAGCAGGCCGCGGAGCCTGCTAGTAGTAGTAGGCGCCGGCGCCGGACGGGAGCCACCGGGCCGAGAAGGTAAGTGCCCCCCTCCTCCCCCCCCGCTGTCCACTTTCATCGGCGGGCGCCCGCTGGCGCCCGCCAATGGAAGCGGCGGTGGGCGCCAGTGGGCGCCCGCCGATCCGCCGAACCGGTTCGGAGCTTTTTCGGACCGGTTCGGATTGGATCGGCCGATCCAGCTGCGGGATCGGAAATCGGATAATTTATCCGATTTCCCACTGGACCGGACTCGGATCGTGGATCGGGTCCGATCCAGTGCACATCCCTAGAAATTAACTCCTCTGATGAATAAGGCCACTGAGGGAAGGGTATTAGCAAATGAGGCCCATTGTAGATTGCAATGCTCACTGGATTCCCCATGAATAATTGCAAAATTGAATTAATAGACTAGGCTGCTTTGCCCTAAACTTAACAGAGACAGCTGTTCACTTAGTAATCATTGTAACTGTTCAATAAGGTAATCAAGTTGCATATATATATATATATATATATATATATATAGTGGAATATGCATTGTAGTCGGTAGAATTGATAAGAATTTATTGTATCATGTAGGTATGGCTAATTTTGTATAGATGTGTTGTGAGATAACTATGAGTAATAGAATATATCCTTGAAAATGGAGGGAGGCTGCCATGAATGGGTCAGGGGCTGGAAGCAGCATGTAGCTTAACTTAGCAGGGATACTCCACCTGGGGGTACTGGTATCAGTGGCAACCGGGCTACATTGAGAAAAATGGGACTAGTGATATGACCAGGTCCGGAACTAAAGATGATGGGAGTTTTAAAAGGCTAAGTTTTGGTCAGTTTAGGAGAGAGATCCTGGGAGAACGAGAAACCTACCCACCATATGTGCTTACGCTGGCTTCGCCCACCATGCCTTCCAATTAAGTAAATACGGAATGTTGATTTAGAGGAACCTAGGTTTTACTATGTTAACAATATGCTCGCTCCTATCTTCATTATTCTTTTAGTGAATATAACTCTGGTGTATTTAAGGATGGTTATTATCTGCCTCATCTTAGCTAAAGCTTGTTATTCTCTTAGACGGTTTGAGCAATAAATAATATATTCTTTAATGCCATACTTGTGTTGTCTGGCTTGAGAGAAGTTTCAGGGACCACTACCCATATACATTAGTTCTTGAAGCCCAAAACAGTTGGTAAAGGTTTGCAAATCTATCACCGAGTGGGGTCTGTCCTTTAAAGCTGTTGTATTCTCTCTTGATCTGGTGAATCTCAGATACGTCTGTTCACGTTTAAGATACAAGCTAGTTGGATGGAGCAAGAAGCAATTACTCATCTCAGACACATGTTATGTTTTCAGGCTTTTCTAGTAATCTGGGTATAGTAGACTTCATCTGTTCAAATGTCATTTAGTGGCTTAGAAAGAAGTACCATTACATGTCTGAGTGGGGATTGGGGTGGCTGGATGGGGTGATTTCCTTATTAAGTATACTAAAGAACACACACAATTGTTATGCTAACAGATACCTAATTCTTACACCTTTTAGTTTCTTGTCAGCAAAATCTCTTCTTCAGTGTCTTGCAAATAGTGTTTAACAACAAAAGAGATCACTGTGTCATCCTCCTTGTGAGCAGCACAGCCCCCCCCTCCAAGGCATTAAAAAACCTACTGTCGTGACTCTTAGCTCTCCCCAGAGCTTTTGCTCACGAACTTTAGGCAAAGTGACACACTCAAACAACTGTGAGACTTCTTTTATTGTAAATCACACGGAATTCAAAGCATAACGGTTTCATTTCTGCAAACACAAACTTGAAGCTGAAGACGGACCAGACAGCTTTCAGGTAGAACGGCTTAATGCGAACAGCACTCACTCAGGGGTAGACATTTAGAGTTAGCCCCAGTTCCTTGAGGTCAGGTGTGGCCACACACACTGGGAATCCTCAAGAACAAAGGGAGACTCAAGGAGAAGGCCTCCTGACAGTGGATTAATGATCATCTTGCAACTAAATCTTCATTCAGCCTGTCAGGGAACGCTGAGCTGACCACAGCAACAAGATGTCAGGGAAAGAACCTCTTTGACCCAGAAAGCCTTCCCAAATTCACGTAGCTTTAGCACTGAGGAAGGTCCTCTCACAGGTCCCAGACACACAGAATTGTAGAACAGCAACGAATCAGCCTCTGCCTCCCTGTGCCCGTAACTTTGGCTCCATGCAGGGAAACAGCAGACTATAGAACACGAATCCAGAACAGTAATCTCAAGTCCAAATCTATGAAAAGCCACAGTGCACTTTTCATGGCATAGTTCTTAGAAGTTCCAAGACCAAATAGCAACAGAACATGTACAGAGTGCAATAAGCATTTCTAAATCAGATAGAGTCCCAAAGACAAGTTTCTTGGCAAGCATAGAGAACAGCAAAACAGAACAGGAGAGACACAAGAGCAGTAGACGCGATAATTCCTAGCAAAGGAATTACTCTTAGGAAGTAGCTAATATAGAATAGAGGCTGGCTAATTCTAAGCTACTTTGACAGATAGGGCTTCAGGCCTGTAATCTAAACTCATGTGCCAACAGGGCGGCACAGTTCAACCTCCTCTTGATGACGACACAATGTGAGGGACAGTTTGCAAGAGAGCCCCCACCTTTTTCTAAACAACTTTCGTTCTCACAGAACTCAAGGCTTCGGCCTACAGTTAGAGATAAGCAGAGAACAGAGACAGTTTCTTCTCACAACAAAATGCCAAACCTTCAGTTCACAATTCACTAAGCCCGCTTAGTGAATTGTTCATGAAGCACGTGACACCTGACACCTGTTCACCATTACATATGGCTCTTAGCTTGCATATTACTAGAAGATTCAGCTCCCATCGAGCAAGCATAGTCCAGATAAGGGATGGGGAACTTCAGTCCCATGGTGTTTTCCCCACTTGGCTCAAAGAAGAACGTAAGAAGAGCCATGCTGGATCGGACAAGGGTCCATCTAGTCCAGCATTCTGTTCACACAGTGGCCAACCAGCTGTTGACGGAAAGCCCACAAGTAGGATGTGTGAGAAGTTTGAGCTCCCTCCCCATGGAGACTGGCAAGGGGGGAAGTCCCTGCTATTATCTCTGATCACTGATCAGAGATAGTTGTGGGGATTTCCCTTAGTGCTGCTCATCCCCCAATTGGGAAGGCAAATGGCACACCAAGGACTTCACCCACCCCATGTTGTCCCCAATACGGGAAAGTGCAGGGCAGGCAAAGCTTTCCTGGCTAAGGCCCTGGGTGGAGCAGAGCTCCTCCACCTGCTGCATCAGCCACAGACCTGGCTCCAGTGCATGGAAAGCTAGGGAAAGCCCCCCCCCCCAGCAACGCCCACAATATCCAGCCCACAGCAGGTCACGGGAATAATCCAGCCTTCTGCTCTGAACACAACTGGTCTAGATGCATGTTCCAGCTAGATGCCACACTTAACGCAGATTCAAGTGTGTGAAGAAGAAGCAGAACTCCCAGTATTTTGCCTCACATGTGACTTTGCATGGTCTGTCCAGGAATGCTGGCCTCTCCTAAGAGCCAATTCACTGCCCTCAAAGTTGCTTGAAGGGTGTTGAGAGCTACCTCCCTTGGTAGCCATCGCTCAAGTCAGTCATTCAATACCAAGCAGCTGGTATCTTGGACTATTATTAAGAGGTTTCAGCTGTTTAACTAATGTAAAATAAATCCAAATATCCAAATAAATCCAAATATCATGGGATAAATGTTATGCCATCATTTTGATAGAGTGGTATATATATATATATATATATAGAGAGAGAGAGAGAGAGAGAGAGAGAGAGAGATTTTTTCAAGCTTTTCTAGTAATCTGTGGACTGTGGACTACATTTGTTCAAATTTCATTTCACGGCTTAGAAAGAAGTGCCATAACAATTTTAACATCACCCGAAAGTGAGTCAGTCCATCCATCCATCCATCCATCCATCCATCCATCCATCTATTGATCTGTCACGTAGACAAGAATACAGGGCAAGTCTGCCCATTTTAATGGGAAATTGCATATATGGCTTTGCAATTCTAATTAAAAATATAGAGTGGCTATCTTGTAGAATGCCCTCCCTAGGGAGGCTGTTGTGACCATGACGTGGAAGACTTTTAGGTATCAAATTTAAGACCTGGCTTTTCAGAGGGACCCTCTGGTGTGGGCTGTGATGGGTTAATTTTGATCGATTGATTTTCTCTTCTGATTTCTGTGTTGGAGTTGTTTCCCTACTGTGTCTGCTGTTTTCCTTTTTGATGAGATTATGGTTTATTTTTCTGTTTTATGCTGTTGTTTTCTTTACTATTTTTAAAAAATTATTTGTAATTACATTGCAATTGTTATAATGTTATTATATTTTGGATTGTAAATTGCTCTGGTTTCTTTGGAAGAAGAGGGGTATATAAAATTGCTTAGACCATTCAATACAATAATACCTTCCCAAATCTTCAGAGGATCCCTCTGCCATGTGAGAAAGTGCAACAGTTACCATTTTCTGAACAACTATGGGAAAAGCCAGCAATGGCTTGTATTAATCATTCTGGTTGCTTCCTGTTTTCTTCCTATTATTAATCTGAAACCTTTCCCCTTTAATATTACTGATAACCTATAGTTTATTTCAGCTATCAAATAGAGAAAGACATGCTGGCATCTAATTCAGTAATGCTGTGATTTATGAAGCTTGGCTAAATGTTATAACTAAGAAATGTTCTGGGGAAAACACAGTCAATCCAGCATGCAATCCAGAGCAATGATTTTCTTAAAAACAGGAGCAGCTAGAGTATTCATCTGAGAATTGCAGGCTTTTTAATTGTCTTGTCCTGTATGTACAGCCCCAACATAGAAAAACGTATATGAATGGCATGGAAATATAGGGCAAGAAAAGCTTTCCATTAGATGCGTGTGTCGCATGCCGTGGTGACACCAGGAGCAAGGGGCCTGGGCCATGCTATCCAAACCCCCAGTGCCATATGAGGGCTGAGAGAGGCTGCAACATAGGGCCACAGAAACATGCTCATGGAACAGCTGGGGATCCCGTTTAGATTTTGCCTTTCAGTAAACGATAGGCAAGCTGTTGCAATTTCAGTTGACTCTTTGGAATCAGTGACGTACTGAACAATATTTCCATGCACTAGAGGAAGATTTAGCTTGGATTCTTATTTTTATGTGCCGAAATAGCACAGAAGTATGAAGCTGCTATCACTTTACATGTGCTGCTTTTCGTTTTTAAAAAGCATGTTTAAGGGGGGGGGGGTTATAACCTCCACAATATGCAGCTTTGAAAAAGATATTTCACACAGGTCTCAAAGATGCAAAATATCATCTTGGCTATCAGACATTTGATTAAAATGCCCTTTTCACAGAGGTAAACAACATTTCTCTTAGTTCCCTGAACAAGCTTATTGCATGGATGGATTTCCGCATTTTCATTACAGGGACCATGTCTACCCATGTTCAATAGCTCTAGCCTGTCTCAGACAAGCAGTGCAATGAAAGAGAGCCATCTTTTCCGAGAATTAGCAAGCCGTAAAAAAAAATGCAGCAGGAATGGTATCTATCACATCAGATGTCCAGCTGCATCTCAGGGGGGGAAAAAGGATTCTTGACAGCTTCATTAGGCTGTTGGGAAGATTCACTTTTGGACCCTGAATTTGAAAAGCTACTGCAGTGCGGATGATTCCTTCCTCATTGAGACACATATTCCTTTTGCAACACCAGTGACTGAGGCTGGCTGGTTATGTTTCTCTTGCTGTCACGGCCTCAATGGTGAGATTAGTTGTCCTTGCGTGCTGTGGTCTGGTGGGTGTGATGTCAGAGCTGGGCCAAGCTCACTCAACTATTTGCTGGATTATATTGTATATCACTATCTCAGCACCATACCTAGGAAGGGAAATCCTATGCATGCACTTTGCTTTATGAACAAAGGAAACACTATATTGAATCAAACTATTGGTTAAATTGAATCAAACTATTGGTTCATCTAGCTGCATATTGTCTACCACTGCATTGACTGACATTCAGGACTGATATTCAGAATTTTAGCCAGGATCTTTCCCAGCCCTACCTCTTAGATAGGGATGTAAGAGAATTTTGTTCCCATTTGTTTAAGACTAGAACTTGACCCAATTGCATCCCTGAATGCAAATACATTTTGCGGGCAAAGCTCACACATTCCTGCACTTGCGATGGTCATTCATTTGCAAAATGTATCCTTTAGGAAAACATGCACCTTACAATGTGCATTTTGGAAAATATTCCCATTTTGATGCTTCATCAATGGGGCAGAGTATGCATTTTTTTTAAAAAATGTGCACCCAAATGCATAATTTCTCCATTCAAATGGGCGTTGGGCAGGGGAGAGACTCACAATCAGGAATGGGAATGAAGTAGACAGAGCTTCAAGATGGAACTTGGAGAACCTCAATGAACTTGAGGCTCAGGGATTCACCCATCCCTACCAGTAGATCCCAGGGACTGAACCTCAGAGATTTGCATGCAAAGGTTATGCTCTATTACTGAGCTACTGCCCTTCTATTAGATTGCATTTATTGCTTGAAAGTAAGATGAATTGCATGGAACTGGCTTTCATGCAACAACTCAAGGGAGGCAGGGTGCACTTTAGTCCCATTATTATTATTATTATTATTATTATTATTATTATATCCCGCTTTTTCCCCAGGGCTGGGACTCAAGGCAGTTTACAAGATTTAAATATGTACAATTAAAACATATAAATATAAGTTTACAAAAGTTAAAATAGAATTAAACCTACAGTAAAATTAAAAACATTTTAAAATTTTAAAAACAGCAACAAATTAAAAAAAAAATCACACACCATACATTAACACAGGTCCAGAGTATTTCCAGAAGCCTGCTGGAATAAAACAGTTTTTGCCTGGCCTCCCTAGTGCAATGTAAACACTTGTTAAACATTTAATATAGGAGTCCACAAAAGCGTGTTAGGATTTCCTCAATTATGGCAGAACTACCTTTTAAATTGTCATTTGTTGAGGTAACATGAATGCAGGAACAGTGGGGGGGAATGTTTCTGAGGGAGAATTGGCAAGGCTAATTTCTTATCTTGGAGCATGTCTCAAGGGAGAACACTGAAAATATGGTTGAGGGTATTTGTAAGGGAGAATTGAGAAGGGCAGGAAAGAGTAAACACAGGGTGACCATATAAAAGGAGGACAGGGCTCCTGCATCTTTAACAGTATAGAAAAGGGAATTTCAGCAGGTGTCCTTTGTATGCATGCAGCCATCTGGTGAAATTCTCTCTTCATCACCACAGTTAAAGCTGCAGGAGCCCTGGCCTTTTTTGTATCTGGCCAAGAGGGTGGGGCTCCTGCACCTTTAACTGTTGTGATGAAGAAGGAATTTCACCAGGTGCTGCATGCATGTAAATGACACCTGCTGAAATTCCCTTTTCTATGCAACTATTAAACATACAGGAGCCCTGTCCTCCTTTCCGTATGGTCACCCTAGTAAACATCTATTTCCCACTCATTAATTGTCCCCTGCAAATGCCCCTCTCCCGATCTCTGTATTTTTGTTATGAGGCAAATCTCTTAGACAAATATCAATGAAAGCCAAGCTCCTGAAATTACTGATTCTCCTGGGCTTGGTTTCGGGTGCCCTTTTAGTTTATAGAGAGTTTTAGGCCAGGTATGTTGGGCTCTTGAGCTGTATATGTCAAGATCTTTAGGAGGATCCTAGGAATCCTGTACAATGCACAGGGGTTCTGTGTTGGTGAACTGATGTATGAAGTTTACCCCAAAGGTAAGAAGCCTTGGGATTGCTGGTTTAGTTAGGACACATGACATGAAATTGGACCCTAAGGGAAATATCTTTAAGCAAGTGTTATTGATATTGTGCTAGCATAAACCAATGCTTGCACAACATCAGTAGCGTTTGCTTGTGCAATGGGAAATTTCACAGTGGCACAAAGCCCACAATTTTCATTACAAATGAGGCCTTGTTTTCAAGCAAAATCGTACTCCTGGGAGGCTTCCAGGAATGTGGTTTTGCTTGAAAAAAAATGCATGCCTTCCCTGCACACCTTATTTTAAAGGAAAATAGCTCTTTTTTTTTTTGCCACTCCCCCCCCCCCACTGAATTTTCCAATGTGCTAGCAAGTGCTATTATGTTGCATACACATTGGTTTAAGCTAGCACAAGATCAGTAGTGTTAAGGCACACACACAATTGGATTCTTCCATAAAAGCCCCAACTTGGACTTTTCTGAGATTTCTTATATAGCCCCATAATGTATTAAAAATGTACTGGGACCCCTTTCCCGCTTAGAGTAGCTTAAGTGCCACTGATCATCTTTCTGTTGTGTATTGAACCCCCAAGTTCTCCCATGGAATGAAGCATAACATTCCCTACACCAGCGACAGTATTTTGTTTTTCGTGACATTTTATTGGCCACATTAGGGGTGTCCTCTCAAATCTCCAGCTAGCAATAATCATGCAATGATGCACACCACACGCAGCCCTTGTTATGTGATACTAATGTTGCATGAAACCCAAATTGTTAATATTTAAAACTTTCAGTGACTCAAAAATTGCCCTGTTAGAAGCCATTACCTGTCCTGCCCCGGGGGGAGGGCAGCTTTAATGGCTACTTTCCTTTCATTATTTGGGAAAGAAACTCAAAACTAATTTGCAATGCCTTGAAAGCATAAATAAAACCACACGAGACTAATAACTCCTTGCAATATGCTGCTATCAGAAGAGTAGCTGGTGGAGTTCACACAATGCTGGGTGTCCTGTTTCTACTGCTGCCTCCTCCCCCTCCGACAAGCTGTACAAAGTCTGATCCAAGCAGATCAACCCTTTTCTCATTTCAGGTCCTTGTCTAAAATATGCAGAAATGGCCCTCCTATGAAGCAGGGTGAACCTCTCCAGGTGGTGAACTTTGCAGGATGGCATATTTCTATGCTGCCACTACGATGTTTCTCTGCTTCTGCCTGGCCAGGGAAGAAAGTCTCAGTGACAACAGCATCTATGGCAGCCAGGCCAATGCCATCTTGCATTTCCTAGTTTCTCTAGGATGACTGCATCATAGGATCTCCATTCCCTCAACAAGACTGCACATCAGTCTGATGGCCGATGCTGACGGGCATTAGAGAAGATGAACCCGCTGGGTGGGAAGTAGGAAGGACTCTGGCTGGTGCTACTGCCACCGGCACTCACTTCCCAAAGTTGGAACCAGCAGAGGAGTACAGCAGTAGCAGCTGAGGATCTCAGTGTGGCTGGCATTACGGGTGAATGAGTGATGAACAGCCTCTCAACTGCCCTCTACCAGCCCAACAGACATGACTTTAAATGTGCGTCTAGCAGTTATTTATTTGCTCTTCAGTAAGCATAGAGGGCCCAATCCAGACCTTAAAAGCCTCCCTACCACCCGCATGAGGGTCCTGATCCAGATGTGGGCCCTGCACCTAGTCTAGAGTAAAAATATCTAAAAAAGATCTAATTGATAGAGTCACAGATTTAAAGTAATGTCTGTTTTGGCCCAGTTATGGAGAAGTGGCTTTAATTACTACTTTCCGTTTATTCATTTATTTTGCATTATACTGCAAGGCAGAAGCTACTAATTAAAGTTCTATGGAACATTGCTGAATGGAACTTACTTCCAAGTAAACATTATAGATTTGCATTATGGATGTTCACCATGGGTATTGATGAATCACACAGCAATAAAATATGTCCTAAACAGAACACTGTTTTAATTCTGTTTCCAGTTGATTGCAGAAAGCATTCCCTCAGCAGTGTTAAATGGCCCTAGGGTGAAGCTGTCTCTTACTCTGATCCTAGGGAGGCAATGGAAACCCTGAACTTCTGCAGGTTGACTGTGAAGGACTGGATCAGACAAAATGAGCTGAAACTTAATCCAGACAACATGGAGGCCTGATCCATACTCAGCAGCCCTCACAGAGCTATAGGAACTAGGGAATTACATCATTAGCCCACACCAGCACTTAAAGTGTGGGCATCTTTACAGGCACATAGCTTGGCTTTTCACTGTGGCCTGGTTCTGAGATCCATATAGGCTGACCATATGAAAAGGAGGACAGGGCTCATGTAACTTTAACAGTTGTAGAGAAAAGGGAATTTCAGCCAGTGTCATTTGTATGCAATTAGTTCCTGGTGAAATTCCCTCTTCTTCACAACAGTAAAAGTTGCAGGGGCCCTGCCTTCTTTTGTATCTGGTCACTCTAGTATAGTGCCTGCAACTTTAACTGTTGTGATGAAGAGGGAATTTCACCAGGAACTAATTGCATACAAATGACACTGGCTAAAGTCCCCTTTTCTCTACAACTGTTCAAGTTACATGAGTCCTGTCCTCCTTTTCATATGGTCAGCCTAATAAAGTTAGCTTTCACCTTTAAAAACTTCAATGGGGACAGGAAGGGAAGCTTAAACCTTTCCCTGCAATCTGTTTTCCCATGACACTCCCTCTGAAAAGCTGCTTCTCCCCCACCCCACCATCCCAAGCATGGGGCTAAGAAAATTATTCCTTTATTAGCACATCAAACGTTTGACACTTTTCCCTTTCACAATTGTTTTTCAGATACAGTTAACTTCCCCAAAGCTTGCTGCACTGGGAGCCTCATGGGGTACAATCTTGAAGAAGGAAAGTGGCAGCCAGGGAAAGGGGTTAAGCACCCCCCCACCCCCACTCTCACAAACCTGCTATTCCCTGGAAAAAGCAATCTTTGGGCTTTTGTTAAATGTATATAGTTTCTGCCCTAAGCACAATATACTTAACATTTACAGCAGAAAAAAAGATGGAGTCGGAAGAGAGAAGTAGATTCCATCCATTTACTTTAACAATGGAGTGTCAAAGATTTTACGCTTGATAAGGGAAATAGATTTTGGGCAAAGTTATTTTTATTGCAAGCACGAGAGCGAGGAAAGGGTAAACATTACTCTTTGCAACGTACATGATTTCACATTGAAATGAAGGGCACTAAACTAAATAGATTTCAAAAGGGGAAAGAGGCAATAGGATAAACCTCAGCACTCAACTTGAAATCAGAATGAGCAGGAAGCCAATTCAGCAGGAAGGAATGGAATCCACTGCACATAGAAAAGGCAACATGGAGACCAATAAAGATTAAAGTCAGAGAGCCAAGGCCAAGCCATCTGTTAAGATGTGACTATTTGATTCTCAAAGAAAACATTTGGAAGAATAATGCTTACCAGCACACTCTCTTATCAGGATGTGCTTTTATCCTTAAGGTTCTTTAATTTAATTATGCCTTTCTGCCCTCAGGAGGCTTAGGAAAAAATCACTTGGACTATTATGAGCTTTTACTTAATACACAATACAATAGTTAACTAATGAATAACTGTTCTAAAACATCTTGATGGGGAGAACACACAGAGATTACAAGATTGACCCAAGGCATACACTTGACTGGGAGCCAATCTACACGTTAGGTTTTTAACATTTTATAAGGGTTACGGAAACTCTTGGGCCACATGACGCACTCCCTTGAACGATGTATACCCGAGGTTTTTTAAAACTCACTTCAGCTATATACAACAGTTTTTACTTTTAATAAATCGTTTTAAGCAAAATAATGTGTCCTTCCTTAGCATTTGTGATTTGTAGGGGCAGTGCTTCGTTTACCGGTGCCCAAATGCTTAGCAGTTGATTGGTGGGGAAGAAAGAGAGGCTAAGGAGGAAGTGGGCGACTGAACTACAACACCCACAATCCTTAGCCCTATACTCATTGAAATCTAGGGATTGAAAGAGGAACTAAGGAGGAAGTGGGCAACTGAACTACAATGCCCACAATGCTTTGCCCTAAACTCATTGTAAAAATGGAAAAGAAAGAGATGGGGCAGAAGAGTGTGTGACCGCATACACCGCTTTGAAGACTGAATAATTTTTTTCCTGTAACTTGAGTTCTCCTTAATGTGGCCTAAGACGTTTTAGAACGCACCTATTTGGAACGTTTTAAAATACTATTTAAAACGTTCCAAGGGACTGTGTAGATAGGCTCTGGGTCTCCCAGCTCAGCAGATAACATCAATTCATGTTACAAAGTCCTACCACAGTTTCTACCTAACACAGTTTCATCATTCATGATTGAGAGAACAGAAGGTCCCCAGCTGTTTTCCCACCAGCATGATGAATACTATTACTCTAGTAAAAATGGAAGGAGTGCCAGGATGACCAGAACCTGCCCCTTCATAAATGATGGAAAGGCCAAAAGCTCAGTGGCAGAGCTCATTCTTTGTAAGCAGAAGGTCCCAGGTTCAATCTCTAGCAGCCCTGTTTTTTAAAAAAAATGTTCCTGGGTAGCAGGGAGGGAAAGACCCCTGCCTAAGGCTTTGGACAGTAGTTCTCAATCACAGTAGGCAATGATCTAATGTTTGACAGCAATATAGAAGGGGAGATTTGGGTAGGTATAGCATCTTTTCAGAACATAAGAAGAGCTGTGCTGGAGCAAAATGAAGGACTATCTAGTCCAGCATTATCTTCCCACAGGGGCAACTAAATGTCCATGGAAAGCTCACAGGCAAGACAGGAGCGCAATAGAACCTTCCTGCTCATGTTCCCCAGCCACTGGTATGCAGAAGTATCCTTCCTCCTATATTGGAATAAGATATAACCAGCATGACTGGTAGCTATTGACAGCCTTGTCCTCCATGAATCTGTCTAATTCCCTTTTAAAGCCATCCAGGTTGGCGGCCATCACTACATCTTATGGGAGCGAGTTCCATATTTTCACCATGCTCTGTTTGAAGAAATATTCCCTTTTAAAAAAATCTTGTCCTGAATCTCCCCGCATTCAGTTTCATTGGGTGACCCCCTGTTCTAATATTACGAGAGTGGGAGGAAATCTCCAAATTCTATGATTACTGTTCTTTATGAATCATTTTAGGGGGGCATGTGAGGCTAAAAAGAATCAAATAAAATACTCCTGTCCCCATCTGCACTCTCACACCACTGTGGCCTGGGGTTTTGTCATACGTAATAGGAAAACTTGGCTTTCATCATGACAGCAGATCATGGTTTCCACCTTTCTCTCTCTTTTTTTGCAAAGTGTTCACTTTCAGTTTTGTATAAACTGCAATTTTGGCAAGAAACTGTAGTTTATAATGGCTATGATTAGTTAGCAAACAAGGATCTGAAATAATTTGTTTGGACTAACTACAGTTGCAATAAACCATTAGCAGCCATTAGACAGACTATTTTTTCATCGTATGTTGATTGGTCAAACATCCAGTCATTTATTTTTGAAAAGTAAAAGGTTTCTGATCTTGGCAGGTTTCCATGAAGGTTACTGTTCCTTTGTTTATGTACCTGATCTGTCTCCTAATGAGCTCCATGGTGAAGCTGTGTGTTTTAATTACATTATACTTTACAAACACGAACCTGAAATGATTTTATTGAATACTTATTTCCCCCCTCTGATGATTACCTGAAGCACATGCATGACAGAATAGAAAGAGGGCTTTATTTCATGACTGTATTTATCCACTGTTTCAAAAAGCTGCCCCAAAGGCTCAAGAAATCAATACTTTACAGGACTGAAAGAACTAGTATAACTTGAGATTCCAATTACTTTTAATAATTTAAGCAAAAAACAAATCAAAACCCCGAAGATATGAAAATCCATTCCTTTTCAATCATATCTTGGGTTTTCTACTTGAATGATTTTCCAAGAGCAGAGAACACATCCTTACCTCCAGCAAACCATAGATTTCTGATTTACAGGTTTCCTATGCTCTGATGGCTAAAAACACCCTCCAAGTATACTTGCTCTAACCCTGTCCTGGTTGTCTCTTTAGGAATGACTTTTGCATCCCACCCTTCCTCCAAGGAGCTCAGGTCAGTGCTCAATGTAATAAAGGAAATAAAGTGCAGTATGCTATTCTACCTATCAGATTATCTGGAATTAGAAGAGTCACACATTGCAGCACAATCCTATACATGTCTACACAGAAGTAAGACCCATTGATTTCAATTCGGTAAACAGGTATATAGGATCACAGTCTAAGGTTTTCTAGAAAACACCAGAACACTAGAGGTTCTGGAAGAATGTATTCGCTTATAGAAGAGAGAGAGAGAAAAAAACAGGAATTGTTATGATCTACCCATAATTACAATTTTAGTTCCAATTAATCTGCTTAGTAATAAAAGAGGAACAGAGCTAAATAAGAGGTAGATAATACATGCTGAAACTATGACCTTTTCCATACCAGGCTTTTTGTCTGGGATGGCCCCCGGCTGCTCCCTGTGAGTCCAAATGACACACAGGGAGTCCTGAGGGCGGCTGCGGGGGGGGGGGGAGATTTTTCTGGGTTTAGAGAAAGTAGAAAAATCCTGAATCTTCCACCGGTCCCGGGTGCAGCTGTGCTTACTTGCGAGTAAGCATGGCTGCAAAATGGACACGGAGCAGCACCGCCATCTGGAGAGGGGGTGGCAGCAGTTTTGCCACCCCTGGGAGGTCGGGGGGGGGGGTGGAGGGCTGATTGCGCACAGTTTTTAAAAAATCACTGTTTGCAGAAGAGCACTCTTGTGCTCTTCCCGGGTAGGGGAAAAAATGGCCGCCACGATGGCCCGGGAGCAGTCTGGCACGTCGCGCTGGTGATGTGGTTTGATCACGACGATCTCGGAAGTGGCTACTTCCGGGTTCGTTGCCCCTCTGGTCCTCTACACCCCGTGGTGTAGAAAGGGCCTATGTATGAAAATTCAACAATTTTAGAATGCCTTCTCCCTGGAGTCTAACATTTTCTTGGCTTCCACAGCACCTTTTTTTTCCTTGGTTGACAATGAAGTTAAGGTTTTCCATGTTTGGATTCTGAAGCATTAGGAGTGACTACAATACGAATTCAGATGTGCAGTATAACTTCATGCCCTGCTCAGCTATGAAGTTCAACGGGCAGTCTTAGACAAGTCATTCTCAATGCAATTTACCTTCCGCTTTCTTTACACATGGAAGAGGAAGTAAACAATGACCACATGGCCTCTTCAGTGGCTGTTTTTATCCCGCTGCTTCTCCTGCACACAGCAAGAAATGACGGCACATTTTGCTACGGCCGGAAAAGTCGGATTTTCCAGGATTTTTTTTTGTGATGGGAAAATGAGCAGAAGGGGTGGGAGATGTGTGGGAGGTACATGGCGACATCAAAAGGTCCCGTGAAAAACCATGAGTGGCCAGAAATGAACATGCAATAAAACGCTTGTCTAAAGATGCTATGAAAGGGGAAGTTAGGCAAGAGCACTGCTACACATCACTCGGAATGAGCAAGCGGAAGAACATTTGAGCGACAAACTTATTTTATTCATTCATATATATTCTAGAAACATCTTTCAGCCCTAACAAGGGTCCTCAAAGCAGTTTACAAGGGGCTAGGGATCTAAAGTGCCAGAAACTGGGTGGCATTTGTAAGCTGAGAATTAGTAGTGAGTGCAACGAGTAGCAAATCCAATATGTTAGCTAATGATCAGGTATCATGTGGTACAGTTGTATAAAACAGTAAAGGCCAATCAACACTGGACATATGATCAATACAAAAGGATTAGTTTCTAAAATTGATTCACATTTTATCAAAATAGATACAAATATGCCAGATGGATTGAAAATAATATGGAAAGATGATGTTGGGATAAAGACTGAGCAAAAAGTATGGAATGGATGATACAATCAAAGAAAACTGTGTCAACATTCTCAGGGAGAATGTGTTGAAATCATTACACAGATGGTATATCACACCAATACATCTGGCAAGAATAGCTAATACAATACAAAAAGTTGGAGAAACTATAATCAGCAAGGGTTATATATCCGCTTATGGTGGGCAAGTCCTGTTATGTCACAGTTTTAGATGATTATATTCTCAGATAGAGCCATGGCAGAAAAATGGATGTACCACTTGGAACTAGCTGAACACAAATTCAAAACATCTCACTTGTATAAAATATGGCAGGATTTTATTTTATTTATTGTATAAAATACGGCAGGATTTTATATTATTTATTGTATAAAATATGGCAGGATTATATAAAATATGGCCTCTCCTCAGACTATATAGAAAAGAGACTAAATTTAATCTCTTTTGGTGAAGTATTATAAAGAAAAATTCGAAACAGCCATTGGATTCCACCAATATCTTGTTTTTAAGGTAAAGGGGAAAACATACGTACATGTTAAATGTACTACTCTCTGTCAATAAGTAGATTTAAATCCAATGTGTTTTTATTTCTTTTTCTTTCTGTTGGGTTGTTTAATCTTGTTTTGGATTTTTTTTTTAAGCACTGGATACTTGTCACATCTACACTAGATGGAACAGTCATAGCTCACAATGGTCCCTTACCAATCTAAATCTTTCCAATCTTTAAACCAGACTTGGACTAGACAGCCCTTTAAATACAGGATAACTTCAAATAAAAGACTGTCCTCTGTAAAGTAGGCCACACGGCTGTTAAATGCAAATCAAATGCAGGAGTCTGAAACCAAAAGTAGGAGAGTAAGCAGAGCACTTGGACTGATAAGCTATTTTAGCTGAAAGGGCTTTTGTAGGGCCTGATGTGCCTTAATTGGCTTGTATAGTTGGCAGATAGAATCCAAGCTGGGAGGTCAGCTGGCACTCTTTAGGTTGAAATCGTAGCCCAGAGGGCACAGTTTTCCCTAAGTCCTAGTCTACTTAGCCTCCTGAGGATCCAGACTGCTACTAGTACAGCACGTTAGGACCTGGACATCCCTGTTTGAGACCCCAACCCTTCGTGACACCTTACATACTTGAGCATGAGAATGGCTGGAAAATAGAGAATATTTTTTGAACTCGGCCAATTTCAAATTAAACCGAGGGGTGTCCTACTGAAATCTGTGTGTTGGGAAACAGCTTTGACTTGGTACAAAGCATATGCTTGATCTGTGATTGTTTCAGAATTGTGAGAGCTTAATTATAATGCAAATATTGAATATGTACCATGAAAATCAATGGCATTTTAAAATTAAAAATTGCTGTGTGCATCTGACAAAATGCACTTAGAAGTCCTAGAAATTTAGAAAAGGTTTTACTAGATTTGTAATTGTTTGATGCCACATTGAGTACTGTACTATGAAGAGTGTTTTACAAATAGCATCACCTATCTTCTGAAACATCTGAAAATCAGTAGAAAATTCCCAGAGACTTGATTTATGTATTATGTAAATATTCTCTGTGAGTGTGTATGTGAAGTGGGAGGGAGAATACATTTTAAAAATAAAATAAAATTAGTGATCATCATTATGCATAATAATATGGGGAGAAGACAGGGAAGAGAAAATCTTACTAAATAAAAACAAGAATTAATTGCTAAAATGAATTCTTTTAGGTACATTGAGTAGGTTCTCCATCCTTGTATTCGTGCTTATTTGGAAGTAAATGGCCCTTACTGGTTCACAACTCCTCTTTCATAGCTCACTTAAGTTACAAGCCATAACATTTCATCATACTAAAGTGGCCATGTGAATTAGTCCTACAGGCCTACAGATGGAAGAATGAAAAATACGTATTTTGCTCAATCAAGGTAAACTTCCACAGGCAGGCAGTGATGTCTGGAATAGTTTTAAAGAGTTGACGGTGCCTTGGGAGAGGCTTTCCTTTCCATAATGTAAACACACGGTTCTTTTGTCCCATTGTTGCCTTGAGTTTTTTGAAACAATAGAAAAACTTAAAAATCCGGCTCACTGGAGGCAAAAGTAGGATATCTGTACATGTCACAAGCAAAGATTCCTCTTTCAAACCACCTTCAGCAATCTAAGGGGAAAAGCCGTATAATCTGTCTTGTCTTGAGCTTACATTAAGCACCTTCAATTAGCACTCCTGGAGATGGTGAATATCTACTAAATGGCCTTGAGGTACTAAATACAAACATTGCCAAGAAGAATCACTAGGTAATGAGCAGAGGGATTTGGTGTTTTATGTAGATAAGGAAATTTGCAAAGAAACAACATTCCTGTTTGTTTGGGGTGCTCTTGTGTTACTAAAAGAAGACACCCCCCTCCACTATTAAACGAAACAGTTTCCCAGGGGAGGGTGAGCTTGGCAACACTGATCTATTCAACCATTCCTCCCCCCCAACCTGGTTTTGGATTATTATACCCATTGTTGTATCATTCTTTTATACCTAAGCAGTAAAATGTTTAAGGAGTATGTATATTCTCTAAAAAAGCTAGAGACTGGCTGAATTCAGACAACACATTAGTCAATGGTGGGGTAATAATCAACTTTACAGTTGTTCATCTAGGGGGTACTCCCCACACAACATGGTAATAAATAATTAACTGTGGTGTGGATTAGGATCAGCGCTGAGTTGACTATGGCAGCATTCGGATGACACAATAGTCAAAACAAGTGACCATTTCCCCCCCCCCCCCCCGGTTACTTATTGTGTTGTCTGAATTCAGCCACTGTTTTCCTCATTTTTTTCCAAACATATTTGATTATTGTGAGCTTGTTAACCTTTTAAAGCAGGGATGCAAAAAGCGTGAGTTGCAGGCAGTCCTCCCCCCCCCAAGCCATGTCTGGTGGCCCCCGAGACCCCCCAGCATCTGCTTCCATGAGAAAAAAGGAAAACAAATACTATAGGAATAGGGTCTATGGTTCCTGCCATAGAAGCCTAATTCCTAGAATATCTGAGGAAGCAGAGCTACCTGCTGTGCTTCCTGGGATGTTCTGGGGGATGCTTCAGGAATGACGTTTCTATGGCAGTAACCATAGAGTCTGTTCCTAGAGCATTGTTTTGGCAATATATGAGTAAAAGGAAGAGCTAAAGCTATGAGTAGGTGTGTATATGTGTGAGTAGGTCTGTAGGAGGAAGTGGCTGTGTGGGAGTGAATGGCTGCCATCACACCAGGCTTTTTAACCTGCAATTTACCACGGTTTTTACTTCCAGATTCTTTGGGATTAAGACCGACCCCTTTACATGGATGGCCACATGTTTGATTCTAGGACTTAATTCGTCTGCAAGTTCTGTGTGTTTCATTATACAGCCACGAGACGGTGCTGCCATATAACACAATTTCATCATTACACATTGCCGATATATTGGATTAATGCTCCTTGCTGCGCTATCTCCAATCTTTTAAAAAGCGGGATTAAGGTAAATATGCAGAGAAGATGCCCTGGAGGTTGATGACATCACGTTAAAGGACCCATAAACTTCCGTGAGTGACCAATCACGTTGCCTTGTGTACAAATGCTCAGTGAGAGCCTATCTACACGACTGCTTTAAAACGGTTTTTTAAACGGTTTATAACAGTAGTGACAACTGTTGGGGCCCAGGACACACTCCATATACAGTTTTCAAAACTTGTTCAAAGTGTTTTATCCAGTTTGTGTAGATAGGCTCAGAGCGAGAGAAGAAGTGAGTGGATGTGAATGGGGTAGTTTGTGTGTCTGAGAGTGTGCATGGCAGGACCTGGGATCCGGACATTACCCCCAAGGGAATGCAGCACCAGTTGCCCACCCCTGCCTTAAACCAAATAGTTTTATATAGGTGATAGATAGATAGGTAGATAGGTAAATAGGTAGATAGGTAGATAGATATGAATGTATCTAAGACAAATACAATGTGAGTGAGTGAATGCATGCATGGTGTGGGTGTGTTGTATGTGAGTTGTGTGAGCACACACATGCACAACTAATAATAATAATAATAATAATAACGATTTATTTCTTACCCGCCTCTCCATCTAGATCGAGGCGGGGAACAACAGCATGATAAAATACATAAAACTAATTAAAACATGACAAATATTATTAAAACTGCATTAAAACATCCTAAAACATCATTAAAACATCCTAAAACATCCTAAAAACATTCTAAAAATTACACTGGATATGCCTGCCGGAAGAGAACAGTCTTTATAGCTTTCTTAAATTCTAAAAGACTGTTAAGTTGACGAGTCTCCTCCGGCAGGTCATTCCACAGTCTGGGAGCGGCAGAAGAGAAGGTCCTCTGGGTAACAGTTGTCAGCCTAGTCTTGGCCGACCGCAGTAAGTTCTTCCCAGAGGACCTGAGCGTGCGGGGCGGATTGTACGGGAGAAGGCGATCCCGCAGGTGATCCCAGCAGACATCCAAAGCAGCCCTCAGGGCTATGGTTGTGCACCCTTGCTTTTTTAAAAAAACTATATGCACAAACCAGCCAAAGTCTCATTGAATGCAATTGGAGAGAATTGTTCAAGGTATAAGTAGAAGGTGCCTTGCAAAATCATACTAAAGCCATCTAGTAAATCCACTGTCCTCTTCCAACAGTAGCCAGTAAGATGGCTTTGGAAGCTCATGAGCAGTGTAGTGGGCAGCCTCTTCTATGGGCAGGTAATTCGGGCTCACAGGAACTTCAAATTAAATAATTCATCTGTTTTTGTCATCGCTCTTGGCATAGCTAATTGCTCTTAGATCCAGTTTGAAAATTTGCTTTAATACAAATAAGTTCCTTATTTGTTATCTCCAAAGAGAATTACATTGGATATTAAGTTGGCTGTGAATAGACCTGATTTGCAGAAAAGGACATGTCCAAACGGAATGAATCAGGATGGATGCTCTCAACAATTCTAAACGTGGATGCAAAATGATATATGGCATTTTGCATATTACAAACTAAAGCCTGACAAACGATGCTTTTCAGAATAGGATCATTATCCCTCCCCTGCCCCTTTCCCCTCCAAATATAGAAAATGTGGTTAGGATGAGGTGGATCCTTAGAGAATAATAAGATTTGCTTCCATTTAGACTTTAAGTCATTTTGTTAATTGCCCTTCCTCCTACACAGTTTCTGGAAAAATGAAACTTAATAAAGAGAAAGGGTTATAATTAAGCATCCTAAAAATGCACACAGGTTTTGAAGTACCATTTTTTTTGTTACTGCTGAGAACACAGATATTTAGAGATGGCACTAAGATTAATCCACACTTGTGAAATGCAAGAGGCATCTGACAAAGACAGGTAATTGCCAATTAGCACCACCTCTCCTCTGCCTTTCACTTCTCTCTCACAACACAATTCTTCATTCCGTGGGTCTCCATATAGATTGGATTTACACTCTTGGGACAAAAGAAGCCACATCTCAGGATGTGCAGCACACATGTCTATGAGCGCTTGGCTCTGCCGCAGTACAAAAAAAACTAATAGTAATTCCCATACATTGGCCTTCCCTCAACTGGTGCCTTCCAGTTGTTTTGGACATCAGCACCCATCAGCCCCAGCCAGCATGGCCAATGATAAGCAATTCTGTGAATTGTAGTCCAAAACCTTAGGAAGGCACCAAGTTGGGATTGGCTGCCATACTTTATATAATACACATACACTTGAGAATATCATGGGGGTGGAGGAGGGCAGAAGTAGCTAATCGGTACTTTAGTGTCTGGATCAAGGGCATGCCCCTCCCCAAAGTTGTGTCCCAGATCACACCTTGAGCTTCTTCAGAAGAGGGTCTTATTGCACACTCACGGATCTTTGCAGGTGATGTTGATGATGCAGTGATCTCCCTGCATGTCTCTCGAGCCATTTCCCGGTTTTAGCCATTTAAAAAAAGGCTCAGAAAAGCCGACTCTTCTGATATACACCACTATTTCCTGCTGTGTGCAGGAGAAGTTCCATTATAAAATGCCCACTAGAGGGTGCTGTCTCACTACACTAAATGGGGCATGTGGTTGCCCCTCTTCCTGCTCTCTCACTCTGTATAACTAGAGCTTGTTACAGAAGTGGAAGAGATGCCGCTTCAGAGCCAACAGTAAGGGAACACGATTTCCCCCCCGTCTGAAGGAGCTCCTTGTTTACTTTGTGCTGTAGAAACTGAGTAGAAAACAGGGAGATTCCAGTTTGACTGGGAGTGCTTCCACATGGGCAGTGCCGAACACTACCAATCAAAAGGCATTGTGCAGCCAGCTATCCCCTATTTGCCTTCTTAGCAGATTGGTTGTAGTAATAAAATAAAATAAAATAAAATTGGAAGGTAGGAAAACATGGGAGGGTTACAAATGGGACAGGCTGAATAAACGTCCATATCCGAGGTAGGGCAACTGCACGATAGAAGTCTTGTCTGAAAGTGCCCTCAGATGCTGCCCTTGAATCCTGAAATGCTTGTAGAAGTGGTGAGACTGCACAAGGTCCCCACCCCTGCTAACTTGTGCAAAATGGGAAAAAAGGCACATACATCTATTCTCTCTCTCTCTCTCAAGCTGCCTCTACAAGAGAGGTTTAAAGCTCTTTCAAGGTGCTTAAATTTTTTTACCTCTACAAGAACAGAGCGCAAATCGGGCGTAGAGGCGCGTTATCTCTCCGATTATGCGCATTATCAAATGCGCGTTAAACAGTGAGTTTTATTTTGCTCCAGCCGTAAAAGTGCATTTTGACTATGTGAACAAGCAATTATGTGCATTAACTATTGTAAAGCGCATTTTGGTCATCCCTTAATGCGCTTCGCCGCCTCTGGCTGCCTCTCGTGCAGAGATATTAGGCGTAAATGCGCTTCTGCGCTTCTGCGCATAATCGGCTAACCAGGCGCAAAAGCGAATCCTTGTAGAGGGGACCTCACACACACACACACACACCAGCTGAATTCGGACAAAACGATAGTCAATGGTGGGGTAATAATCAACTTTACAGTTATTCATCTAAGGGGCACTCCCCACACAACATGGTAATAAATAATCAACTGTGGTGTGGATTAGGATCAGCGCTGAGTTGACTATGGCAGCATTCGGATGACACAATAGTCAAAACAACTGACGATTGTCCCCCTCCTCAGTTGCTTATTGTGTTATCCGAATCCAGCCTACGGCTCCTTCCCCTGCAACCCTGCCAACCCGCAGGCTTCCCTCTGGGACCTCCGCTCATCCTCTGCCTGCCCACCTCCAACATTCTGTTCCTGCCTTTCTCCACTTTGCAGCTTGCTCTCCTCTGCCTTGCACCTCTCTCTCCTTTATGCTCCCCTCCCCATTTCTCTTGCTGCCAGAGAAAGGAGAGCGCTGGAGAAAGTGGAACACCATGACCACAGGCCAACTACAGAGCATGGCAACTAGAGAAGCCCTTTAGAGCTGTAAGTGCCTTGATCTGTGATTAGGCCTCTGAGCTCACACAGACACCTGACTACCTGCTTTCTCCAATGACCCTCTTTCTATCCAGCAGCAGCAGCAGCAGCGGCGGTGTAGGCGTATGGGGAGCAATGGGATCTTGCGAGTGCTTGACTGCCTGTAGGCTATTCTTGTCGGCAGCAGTAGTACTCTTCTTTCTCTGGTAGTGGCAAGATATGGGGGTCATCAGCAGCTGCACAGAAGGAGGGTGAGGGCTACATGCAGCCTGCAGCTTGCCCAACTGTGATCTAAGGTGTGCAACTATGGCATAAGCGTGCAAATTTGCTGCCACCAGATACCGGGTTGCTTATTCATTGGAAGCAGCTCTGTCTTGTCTGGATGAAGTCTCAACTTGTGAGTCCATAGCCCGTCCATCACTGATTCCAAACACTCATTCAGGATCTCCAGTGCTTCCCCAGGACACATCCAAAAGAGAGATAGAGCTGGGTGATTTTTGCATATTGATGACAGCCTGGCTCAAAGTTCTGGATGTCCTTCCCCAGTGGTTTCATGTAGATAATAAAAAGCATAAAGGACAAAATGGAACTCTGTGGGACATCACAGGTTGGCAGTCATGGAGTCATTTCCTCAGCACCACTTTCTGGCTTGTGCTTTCCAGATGGAATTGGTGCCAGAGTTGACTGGCCCAAGAACACCAGTGAATGTCCCTGGTCACCCTGCTCTGTCAAACAATCAAACTGTACAGCATATTGGCCCTCTTGTATTAAAGATTTGTATAAAGTACTGTAGATACTCCTTTATCCTTTATCCTTTATACAGTATAAAGTACTGTAGATACTCCTATTGTTGTTGCCTTGAGTGGACTCGCTCCATTGTGCCCAACAGTGGGGGAGGGGTGCCTCCTCCTCCGCGTCCTGCAAGCCTCCTGTCCTCTCTGAGGATGGGCAAGCTTTGTGCTGCTGTTGTGGCATTTATTAATATATATTTACTTCTTTATTATTGTGCTAAGCACTTTTCCCGCTGCTTCATTTCCCTCTCCCTTGCCATACAGATCAAGGCACGAGAGGTGCCTGAGAGGACATTTGAGTTCGGACTTTAAAAAATCCCTATAAATCATTGCATCCAGGGATTTGCTCCAAAAGCCCTCTTTAAAAGCTGTCATGGTGCCAATTTTGAGGTGTTTATCTTTAAAACTGAGAGAGCTGTGAGCATTTCTGTTAATTCCCATTGACAAGAATGTAGCGGTTACCCAAAAACGGAGCAGTTTTTCACAAAACTATCCAGCAGAGTGGAGAGAGGGAGGTGTTCCTGAAATTGGGGCAGAGAATCGCCTCACTGAAGCGTCGCCTCAAATTTTGGGGTGGAGAATACCAGTTCTGCACACCCCTACTGTCTATCTTAGTTTCAAATTCATGCAAAGAAATATTGGCTTAGGTTGCATGTCTGCCTACTAATGGAAGCCTAAGTGATGCACTTAGTTGTTCTTCAGAAGAATGCCTCACCTTCATCTTTGTGACATGAGAAAGAAGCCTCAAGCATTCTTGAGCACTTGGCTTGCTGATGGCCAGCACTCAGGTGTTTTCACAACTCAGGTAATCACAGACCACCCACAGGACACACAGATCATAAATCTGAATCACGAAAGCAGTCACAGCTTGGAAGTACCATCCATGAGAGCAACCAGGCCAAATGGGAAAGCACAATGAACTGAATATAGTACAGCACAGGGACAGAGCTGCAGAATTCTTTGCAAGGTAAGTATCTTATCATTTCAAAGGGGACACAGTGAACATCAGTCTAGTCAAATCAAAATTGACAGCTACCCTTGGCCTTAACTCTCATATTCTTTGATCCCCCCCCTGCCCCGCCCAGGCATTTTCAAGGAATTCAGTAACTTTAGTGTTGATATGGAGCATGGAAACAAACTGGGCGAGGAAGATTATCTGTGAGCAATATGTCTCATGGAACCAACAATGGCAGGTCTTATTCCCGAAGAATCCTCAAACCACTGACATTCAAGGAAAGTAGTCTGGTCAGAGCATGGGTCAGTATTGGAGTCTTAAATAAGGCAAAATGTTTCCCTCTGGATAGGGTGGTTGACAGTGTGTGTGTGTGTTAGGTTTTAGCAGCAAGTGTTGAGGGAGATCTTGGGCACAGTACCTCCCCCCCACCCCCCACCCCCCCCCCGGCAGCATGCAGCTTTGGCTGGGAGTCAAAGTTGAGGATTAGCATTCTTGCGCCTTCAGAAGGCTTTAGCCTCATAATACGATTTAATATGGTTGATCCACAAATTAAAGAACGGATACTTTGCAGCTCTTATGGGGACTCAAAGCCCTTAGGGGACAGCAGATCCAAAGGACATGGTTGCAGACTTGGCATTTGGAGGGGGCACATCTGCAGCTGCTCTCACCCTCAAAGGTAGAATACATTTTAAATGTTAAAACATTTGTGTTTCTGAAACCTCAAGCAGAAAATATACCCATTCAAAACTCAACGAAACCTGGAATTTACTTGATTTGGGTTGCAATTCCATATGCCAACAAAGGGGACCCCACGAGGAATTGCAAAAAGCCAAAAGCAACGGGAATGACGAAAAGGATGCTTTATTCAATGAAAGAAAAAAGTTCCAATGTGTTTCGTACCACATATGGGTCCTTCTTTAGGGCAATTTAGTATAATGTAACAAGTATTGTTTGCTCTTCAGATGTCAGTGGCATTTTGCCAATAGACAATACATGTACTTCTAGATGAGATTTCTGGAAACTGCCTATTAAAATATATATTTTTTATGCTCAAAGGGCTCTAAGCTCTCAAATTCATATCTGCTGAGTTGAGCCAGGATACTGAGATCGAAATTACTTCTGCTTATCTCTCTAAAATTCCAAGGATCATAAAAAGGACAGGAAAATTATGCTGTGGTCAACTTTGTTTTTCCATTGTTAACAAACAAACAATCAAACAAACAAACACATTAGCACAGCTCTAATTAATTAGAGTTTATGCAAGCCTAATGGAAAAAGGGACTCCACAACTTCACTAGATATGAATTATAAATGCGGATTATAGACATGATAAGCCGGGTAATGCTATAAAAACTGCACATGGCTATATTACTCTGGTGCCAGACTGGGTATATTGGACAGCCTTGGACAGCCCTGAGGGTTGGGTTGGGGAGAACAATAAACAGTATCAGTTGCTGCTTTTGGTGTTGGGGAATAAAAGAGAAGCAACATAGGCAAGTGGACCGGAGAGTGCATGACTATCGGAGGAATAGATATTGTGCTGTGCAAGATGCTACAGAGCTGCGGATCAGCTGCTATTTGCAGCTCTTCTTGACTCTCCTGTGTTTCGTCTAGTTGCATCCAGAGGAGATCAAGAATAAGGGCAACATCCCACAAGTATCTTTGATCATGTAACCCAGGTGTGGGCAACTTGTGGCCCTCCAGATGTTACTGAACTACAGTTCCCATCAGCCATTGCCAGCAGAGCCAGTGGTGAGGGACAACAGGAGTTGCAGTCCCACAACACCTGGAAGGCCACAGGTTGCTCACCCTAAACTCATGCTAAACATAGATTTGGCAAATTGAGATTAGGCCTGAATCCCCCAAGCAGAGTCCAGGCCAGCTTGGCAGCCCGCCACAAATTTAATAAACCTCCTAGTTTGGCAGCCTGCTTAGGATTGAAAGATGGGTGCCTGGAACATTCACTTGGCAGGCCACAATACATGACGTGTAGATATGTTCTGCTGGGTGGGCCACAAGTGGTGACCTGATTTTAGACCAAAGCAAATATGGTGAGCGAATGTGAAATCCCCTCCCCCGCCAGTCTCTTTTTGTTCAAACATCTGTCTTCTTGAAACACTAAAGGCCCTAGGTTGAAAAACAACCATTCAAGAGAATGAATTAATTTCTCTCTCTGAAAACTTGTTAAGATGTAGATTTAAATTAGTTTTCAGGCATCAAGACTGAGGAATCTAGGGAAATTAACTTGACACTTAAATCCATTACAGCCCCAGCTACTTGGACGAATGCTGCAAATACCTGCTAATAATGTCTGCAAGTTTTTATGTCTTGTATCCAGCCTGCATCTGTCAGCATGCTAAAAGACAACACTGAAGAGCAAGGAGTCCTATGACATTGTCAACATGCGGTGAAAGAGCCATTCACAAAATTCACTAACAATTTTGGATACACTGACAATATGGCATATGGGGGTAAGACAGGACTTGGCAGGCTGCAGAACAGGCTGGTAGGTTATGTTCAGCTGGACAGCTTACAAGTTAAAAGCATAAGACCACCCCTGTAGGAGTGGAACAAAGGTCTACCTAGCTCTGCATCTTGTTTCCCACTGTGCCCAACCTTTGGGAAGCCCCAAAGCAGGACATTTCAGAGCATATTGCCCCTGATATTGGAGGTAGCACATAGCCATCATTAGTAACCACTGATAGACTTTTCCTCCATGAATTTGTCCAATACCCTGTGAAATGTATCCGTTGCTGGCTGTCGCCACATCTTGAATTATGCACGGTGTGAAGAAGTTATGCCAGTCTAATCAAAGCAAATAGGGGAAATAAATGTGAACGTTTCCCCCCCACCCAATGATGAGTATGTGGCGGGGAAGCAAATAACAGGAGATGGCCAACAGGTTTTTTTTTCCTGCCATGCTTAAGAACTTCTTATGGTTTGGGGCTGGCTGGCTGCTGCTGCTGCTGCTGGAAACAGGCTGTTGGACTAGATCAAGTAAGGAAATTCTACTGTTTGAATGTGAGCACTTCCTTAAGCAATGTCCAGCAATGGGGCTGAGGTGGACCCCATTTACCCATGTTTTCTGCCTTAGCTCCTGGCTTTTTACTAGCCCACTTGCATACTCGATCCAGAGGAAGAGGCGGGTAATAAATAAATACATAAATAAAATTATTATTATTATTATTATTATTATTATTATTATTATTATTCGTATTATCCCTACTCTTCTTCAGCTGGGGACACATTGGGGACTTGAACTTGCCAGAGGATAAGCATTCTCCTCTTTCTTCCACACTTTCCATGCCTATGTACACTGGTTGCTGGGAAACATGGACGGGAAGGTGCTGTTGCGCTCGTGTCTTGCTCATGGTTTCCCCATGGGCAGCTGGTCGGCCACTGTGTGAACAGAATGCTGGACTAGATGGAACTGATCCAGCATGGCTCTTATGTTCTTATGGCACTTGATGGGAAACAGAAATACTATGGAGTAGTGGAGAACAGAGTTGCATTTATGTTTCATCCAATCCCAGGTTTAGGGCAGATGCAACAGTCAAAAGTAAGACTTGAACGTTAGCCTTGATGCAGATGTCTGGCATACCTAATAGTAGGGCTTGCATGAACCTATACAATATCAATGTATCTGTTTTTTACTAGCTGTGCCCAATAAACACATTTTCTCTCAGATACTCTTTTAAGCACACTTTTGCAACCCATATAGGCATCATTAATTTTGATGTCAAGAAATTGCTTGCTCATGTTAATTTCTTGGTACCTGTTCCTTTCCTTCTTCCCCTTTGTTGAATTTAGATTGCAATATCCTTGGGGCAGGGACTTTTTTTGTTATGTCACTCAGAAAAGTGTCATGTACATTGATGGTGCTATTTAATGCATGAAAATAGCAATAAAGAACAGAAAAATAATACAGTCAGCCAGAGAAACAGTTCAAGAGACATTATGCAAGAGAGAGAAGCAATTTCCTGAAAACAACTGATTGAAATACTACTAGAAATGGTGCTGAGGCCAGATGAATACATATATAGGCCTCTTGCTCATGGAAGGAGATGTGAAGAGTATTTTTGCATAGATATTAAAACATAGTTTTGTTTTATTTTAGCTGAGCATTGCAAAAATGATACACTGCCTTAGCAAAATGCATCAGGGCTGTGTTTCATGCTGCATAGGAAATTGAGTCCCCCAGCAATACAAACTAAGATTATTGTAACAATTTGGGAGTAAAAATAGTTTTTCTCCTCCACAGCAGCCTAGGTACAGTAATTATCTTTTGTCCACAGAGCACAACTCTTTTTAGGCATGAAGAACTCAGGACCTTCTACATATTCATTCAGTTCTTTGCATCAAATGCTGTTCCAGAATAAGTTCAGTTTAATTTCATTTATATAGTCATGATCAATAGTCCCTGTTAATAGCTAGTGTGACTTGCTAATTACGTATTACAGAAAGTTTTAGAAAACACTAACTATTGCTGTGTTGAAAATAGTAGCTATTGTATTCTTTTTATGTGCATTTATTCTGTATATGATTATGGTTATAAATGTCTGCCCTTCAAAACTTACAAATTAGTCACACTTTCACAACATAATGATGGCTTGATTTTTGGTTTTAGCAGCACTGAAATCCTGTATATTATTTCCTCTTTTCACAGAAATTATGTTGTAGAATGGGAGCCTTTTTTTCAGCTCAGGAGCAGGTAAAATGCTATAAAATAAATAAATAAAGGACTGGCCAAGACAGGGTTTGGACACTGTCTTCACTAACAGGTTTTATTTGCAACACCCACCTCCCAGCACCATTATCATTATCATCATCAGTAGTCTAAAGGATTATAAGTCAACAAAGGAGGTTCAATTGCTGGAAGACTGTAGACCAAACTTGATGTTCTACCAGTACATATTAAAAAATTGCTCCCACCACCTCTTCACTGTAAAACTGCAGCAGTTTGCAGTGGAAGAACAGTAGACGGAGGGTGCTTAACCCCTTTCCTGTCCCCCTGTAGCTCCACTCTCCTGATTAAGGTTCCATACTTGTGCTATGAAGTGGGGGACTCCTGCAGGGGAAACCAGTAGCCATATTGGCTCATAATGATAAGTCAAGTTGCTTGTCTTATCGAGGTTTACTGTGAAGAAGCAGTTTGGTGGTACTCTTAAGGCCAGATCTACACCAAGCAGGATATGACACTTTGAAAACGGTTTGAAAATGGTATATGGTGTGTGTCCTGGGCCCCAATAGTTGTCACTACTGTTATAAACCATTTTAAAGCAGTAGTGTAGATCCTGCAACAGCCCCTTTGTGCAAGTTGGTAAAACTAAGCATTAAGCATTAGTTTATTGTGACATCTGAACCTAGGTTCCTGGCTTGTAATCCCAAGCAAGTCAGGCTTGTAAATCAGCAACAAGCCACGGTTTGTTGTTGGCTTATGGATCTTGGCTTGTTTGGGTGCTACAAATCAGGAGTGTGGATTTGAACATCACAATAAATGGATGCTTCCTACTGTGTTTCACTCACTTGTACAAAGGGAGGAGTGAAGTGGGAGCAAACAGGCTGCATGCAGCAACCTGGAGCTCATTCACAGTAAACCAGGATAAGCCATGCAGTCTGGCATTGGTATGTGGAAACTCAACTAGCTTTACAGTAGGGGTGCTGGAGATTTTCATTTGGCTCACATTTTATAGTGACCTAATTTGTACTTTCTAAACTAATATACAGATCAGAACACAGCTATCATTCAGATTCTGCACTTCTCCAAATTTTGTGTTGCAGTTCTTGGCTCAAAAATTGCATACAAAAAGGGGTATAATAGGGAAAATTGCATGCAAAACTGCATATATTATTGAAATATATGTACAAAAATGCATATATTAGGAAAAATTGCATACAGAAACTGGGTAGGACAGACTCATGTTTTAATACATGTGGATATGACATAGACCAGATATGGACTGCTCCATCTATCCCTACTTTACAATGGACTGGATCCTCTGACCTGTCCAGAACATGTAGTTTTGCCTTTAGGAATATTCTCCCTGAATTTCTTACACTCTCCTCCTCCTCCTCCTCCTCCTCCTCCTCCTCCTCCTCCTCCTCCTCCTCCATCATCATTATAAGGCAGAACAGTGTTTTGTAGGCATACTCCAATTCTACACCCTTCTCCTGATGGTCTAAATACAGAAAACACACAGAGACTGGATGAACTGCAGCATTTCTTGCACCAATACAAATATTTCAATGGTACAGTTCCCCAAATACTTGCACATTTGTCACAGGATGTTCTGTGTGTCTACAGAAAGTAATGGCCCATTTCTGAAAACAGTGTCATTTCAACATCTCTAGTAATTGTTTCACTAACTTTTAGGGCAGCACTGACTATTCAAATGAAGTGTACGCCCTGAATAAACACATGGTGCTTGGGGGTACTCCTGGATCCGTCGCTCCAAATGACAGCCCAGATAGATGTGATGGCCAGGAGCGCTTACTATCAGCTTTGGCTGATACACCAGCTGCGTCCCTTCCTAGAGTTGAAAGACCTAAAGACGGTAGTGCACACGCTGGTAACTTCAAGGCTTGACTTCTGCAATGTGCTGTACATAAGGCTCCCTCTGTGCCTAGTCTGGAAACTTCAACTAGTTTAAAATATGGCAGCCAGGTTGGTCACTGGTACACCTAGGGGTGACCATATTACACCAGCTTTAAAATCGCTCCACTGGCTGCCAATTAGTTTCCAGGTGAAGTACAAAGTGTTGTTTAAAGCCCTACATGGTTTGGGTCCAGGTTACCTGCGGGATCGCCTTCTCCCATACAATACGACCCACACGCTCAAGTCTTCTGGGAAGAACTTGCTACATTTGGCCAAGACTAGGCTGACAACCGTTACCCAGAGGACCTTTTCTTCTGCCGCTCCCAGACTGTGGAATGGCCTGCTGGAGGAGACTTGTCAACTTAACAGTTTTTTAGAATTTAAAAAAGCTATAAAGACTAATCTCTTCTGGCAGGCATATCCAGTGGAATTTTAGAATGTTTTTAGGATGTTTTTATGATGTTTTATTGCTATTTCAATAATGTGTACCATGTTTTTAATCACTTTTATGTATTTTATCATATGTTATATTTACTGCTGTTTTCCACCTTGATCCAAACTGAGAGGCGGGTAAGAAATAAATTTATTATTATTATTATTATTATTATTATCATCATCTTTGTCTTGGAAGCCAAGAAATTCTAAGCGCAACCTCCAGAGCCAGCTGCAACGTGTATTTTGAACGACTAATGCGGGCAGGCACTTTTGTCCAACATGGAAAACAAATTTCATCAAAAGTCACAAAGTGGTGTGTTTTGAAGTCACCCAGAACTGTATTTAATTTTAGGTAATTCAGCAAAATTAACGTAGTCAATTCCGTTTTAATTATTTTGTTAGGTAAAAGTAAATAGAAAGCAAATGAAATTTAGATTGACTTTTACTATTGCCTCAGAGCTGAGGCTGGGATGCAAAACCATGCAGTAGTTTAAGCAAAGGCGGAGAAAGAATTGTGTTGATCGACTCTGCTGCAAATGCAGCAGCCAAACACCCTCTGCCATTCAGCGTTGTTCAGTTGTGCGGCAACTTGGCAATATCCAATCATGAGCACTGCAGATGCTATCACAACCAGGGGCTGTTGCGTTGAGCTTCTGTCTGCTGATAATTCTATCTACAGAGCACCTGTCAGACCACTATCTAGTCTCTCTCTAACCTGCTCCTTGGGACACATGCTTAAAGTTGAAGCTCCACTGTATCTGGGATGCCATGCCAAGACCCACTCTTTGGCTGCCCAGCTGCAGCCTGTAAATTCCTTGATGCAGGGACTTCCCTTTTGTTATGTTGCTCAGCCTGATGGCTGCAACTTTCTGCTGATGCAGACTACCTCAAAAAGGTGCAAACAAACACCTGGACATTGTGACCTCCTGCTGAGGCTGCCTACCTGAAGGAGAGAGGTTGGCCATTGTGACCTCTTGCTGATGCTGTCTTGCTGATGAAGAGAGGCTGGCCATTGTGACCTCCTGCTGAAGCTGCCTACCTGAAGGAGAGAGTTTGGCCGTTGTGACCTGCTGAAGCTGCCTACCTGAAGGAGAGAGTCTGGCCATTGTGGCCTCCTGCTGAAGCTGCCTACCTGAAGGAGAGAGTCTGGCCATTGTGACCTCCTGCTGAAGCTGCCTACCTGAAGGAGAGAGTCTGGCCATTGTGACCTCCTGCTGAAGCTGCCTACCTGAAGGAGACAGTTTGGCCATTGTGACCTCCTGCTAAAGCTGCCTACTTGAAAGAAAGAGGCTGGCAATTTTTACCTCCTGCTGAGACTGTCCACTTAAAGGAGGGATAAATGTGACTAGGTGCCCTCCCTCAGCTGATGTCCACCTTAAGGAGATGCACTGCCTCCATGACCTCATGTCATTGATCAGCTTTATAAGAAAGGTAACCATTGTGCTCTGGACCAGACAGGGATTTCTTAAATTTTTGTCTTCCAACTTCTCAAATGCATGTTTCATCTTTCCTCAGCCAGTCAGTGACTATTGCCGGTGAATACATTTAAAGATATGGAATGACTGCTCTCTAACTCCTTTTGGCTCCTAGTAATCTAAAATGAAACTATTTTTTTTTAATTTTAATTTTATTTTTAATACAACATAAACAATATAAAACAACATAAAATACAATACATACCGCATACCCCCGTGCTCCCCTCCCCCCAGGAGACCTGCACAACCCTAATCCTGTCCGATGTCTGGATGATTTTAAGGTGACCTCATATACCAGCTGGCAGTTCTGCAATTTGGTCATGGGTCTGTTGTACAGTGATCGCTAATACAGTTTACCCTAGGCTTGCAATACACAGGGTGTACATTCCATGTAGGTTGAAAAGCTCCGTTCAGGTGTTCTTCATGCATGGAATCTACACATGGAGAAGGAATGTGCTGCTGGCCTCGTTCCAGCATTCTACATGGCTCTAGCCACCACCTACGGACATCTCTGTGTTTGTGTGGATGTCTGCATGGTGAAAGCCTATGCAGGAGCAGCTGCTCACACATAGGCTTTGATTGGATCAGAATCTTTGGGCAATTAGGGGTTTCAAATGCATGAACGGCTGTTCATCTGAAGGCTTTCCAAATGCAGGCATCTATGCCAATGCAAACACATCCAAGACCACATTGCTCCTTCTCTATGCATACATTTTACACTGATGGGGTCTGACTGACCAGGAAGGAGATCTTAGGGTCATGGTGGACAGTTCAATGAAAATGGCTACCCAGTTTGTGGCTGCTGTGAAAAAGGCAAATTGCACTTTAAGCTTAAGGAAAGGAATTGTAATTAAAACCGCCAAGATCCTCCATCTATTAAACAGGCGGGTACCTTATTTCATAGCAGGCTTCATTAATTCAGAAAACAACTGCGTGAATCTCCCCTTTTCTCCCCCCCCCCCCCAATCTATAGTCAAACAGAGGTGGAGGTTAACTCTCATTCTGAGGCCAGGTGGATCAAGTGGAAGGGACAGGTGGCAATTAATTACTATGATCCCCTGAAAAGATGGCGTTGGGAGGCAAAGGCCTGCAATAAATGAAGTTTACCATTGTTCCAGTACTACACTCACAACTATGCACAGTATGCAAAATAGATTGGGAGAGGTTGCTAACCTAAATCCTCACTCACTGAAGATATATTCCAAAGCTGGTCTCAAATGGATCAGAGCTGAACACGTATTTCCTCAAACAACCTTGATGCCAAGAAAGAAGGCTAGAGTTGCCAGCTCAAACTTTAAATCCTCACGAAAGCTGAAGACCAGGTAGCTGTGGCTCCTCCAATCCATTTTTAACAGTCCTGACATTCATCCTCTCCCTTATCCCTGCTATTGTGAAAGACGGTGTGTTAACTGCGCTCCACTCCAGTGATATTTGGGCCACTAATTTCAAGTTTCCTCTTCAATCTATCACAACAAGATTGCTTTGTTCCAAGTTTCTCAATTGGCTTGCAGTGTCTTGGTGCATACATATTCCCACCATAGCACTCGGGAACTGTACCGTGGGGGCAGGCAGGGAGCAAGCAGTACATGGCCTAAGCAACTGTGTGACATTTCTTTTCATTCTGCATTAGGTGTTCTGATCCCCTTGAACTTGGGCTATCAGCAGCAGCTCCAGTGAAATTGGCAGTAGCTTTGGCTGCTGGCCAAACAAGATGGTTCCCACCATAGAGCAAGCGTCAGTTCTAGCGGGGCACATCCTTGATTCTCCCTCAGTCCTCCTCCCCATGAGGAAATGGAGCCTGAAGCTGTTGCGTGACAATGTGGCTTCTTAGTAGAAGCCGTAATTTCAGGAGTCGGGGGTGGGATTGGGAAGACACCACCATCCACACAACTGGGGTAAAGTGCTATCAGGAAGGAAAGGTAGTTTCTCAGTGGAACCAAGTAAGTAGTTAAAGTAATGTCACCAATGCAAGCACAGCAGCAGGGAACCAGCTTAAAATACATCCCTTTATTAACTACGAATGGAAAATAATTCCAAGCTAAAGGTGTCCAACATAATAAAAAAAGGTCTTATGAGCAGTACAAATTTGTAGTGTAAGCTAATTATTTGCAAACTTCATTGGCAACGGCCTCTTAGCACCACCCAGCAAGCTTCCATTTGGAGATCATTGTCCAATTGGGGATAAGATTCCATATGGGGACGCAGTAAGATTCAGCAGTGATTATCTGTAAAATCAGAAGGTGTCATAGCCACCTCAGCCCTGGTCAGGCATTGAGAACCGCCCAAAATGCCTTGCTGGATCAGATCAAAGACCCATCTATTCCAACAATCTGGTCTCACACTGGGCAATCAGCTATCTCTAAGGCCTGATCTACACCTTGTGTCAAATCATGATGAATGTGGAATAAAAAGCAGGAAATAACACAATGAAAGTGGTATATGGAATGTGTCTTGTGCCCCACCAGTAGTGTAGATCTAGCCTTCGAAGCCCACAAAGAGGATATAATAGCCCTCTCCAGGTGTTCCTTCTCAGCTACTGGTATTCAGAGGCACTGGCTGGTTTCAGACAACACTTTAGTCAATGGTGGGTTGAGTAGCCAACTTACAGTTGGTTATTTTGTGGGTACTCCCCACACAACATATTCCTACACAACTGTGGGTGGTTGGGGCTGGCATTGAGTGGACTAATAGTCAACCCGGCATTTGACTGACACAGCCCCCACCCCTCTCCCCTCCCTCCCTCGGTCCTCCAGGTGCCATCCCAGCAGCCTCTGCAAGTTGCACCAGTTGTAGCAGAGTGGCAGCCTCCGCTTTGGTCACTCTTGCCGCCTGCCTCTATGGGCTTGTGTTTTAACCCACTCACCACACGCCATTAACACACTCACCCCTCCACACAACACTTTAAATGACTGGCTTCAAGCTAAACAACTTGCAAGCCAGTTGTTTCTCTCCGTTGCTTATTTGGGCGGAATAGCATACCGTCAGTAGTTTGTGAGCGGAGTGTTACCCTCCACACAACACAATAAGCAACACAACTGACGACTGTTCCCCCGACTTAATGTGTTGTCCGAAACCAGCCACTGTGTCTCTGATTCTGGAGGTAGCATATAGCCATCATGACAAGTAGTCATTGATAGCCTTATCTTCCATGAACTTGCCTAATCTGCTTTTTAAAGCCACCTAGGTTAGTGACTATCACTAAATCCTGAGGAAGTGAATTCCATTGTTTAACTATTTGCTATTGAACTATTTGCTTTGTGAAGAAGTACTTCCTTTTGTCTGTCCTGAGGTCCCCTACCATTCAGCTTCATTGGAAGATCCTGGGATCTAGTATTATGAGAGGGTTGAGGGGGGGGGGGGCGACATCTCTCTGACTTTCCACATTATGCATACTTTTATATACCTCTCTAACATGAGGGTTCAGAACTGATAGGGGGCAGACTGCCCCCACCATACCCACTGCAGGAATACAATGACAGGATGGGGGGCCACTTTGATGTCACATCAGGAGGCATGGCTCCATCCCCCCGACATCACCTTCTTTTTCCTTCTTCATACTGGAAGAAGACACAGAGAACAGGACCCAAGCTGCCCCATATTAAATAGGGCAGGGCTCCAGCAGCTTTAAGTGTTGTGATGAAGAGGGAATTTCACCAGGTGCTGCATGCATACAAATGACACCGGCTGAAATTCCCTTTTGTTAAAGGTACAGGAGCCCTGTCTTCCTTTTCATATGGTCACCCTAGATGTGGGGCATTGGGACTTGCTCACGTGCAGGGTAGAGTGGCCATTCTCCCCGGCGCGAGCTAGTCCAGATATCCAGGCACACTGTATTACCACTGCTACTCCCACAGAGGTTCCACTGATAGCATCTGCCAACAGAAGAATCCCTGCTGTTATCTCCAATCTGAGATTGGAGATAGCAGCAGAGGGGTGCCTTCAAAAAGAACTCTTTCAGGGACGAAACGTGGAGCCTAGCCCTGCCCCTGGAAGAACCCCAAGAGGCTGCATGGACCATGGGTGTCCTGTGAGCTGGAGGTTCTGCACCTCTGTTCTAACATGTCCGTCCCTTACTTGCCTTTTTCTAAACTAAAAATCCATGAACATTATAGCTTTTCCTCCTTGGGGACTTGCTTTTGTCTCCTGATCATTTTGGTTGCCATTTCCTGCACCATTTTGATGTCTACAATATTTTTTTATGAGCTGTGGCGACTAGAACTGTACAGAATAATCCAGGTCTGGTCACACCATAGATATTTATAAAAGGCATTATGTTCCTTGCCTTTAAGAGCTGCATAACAGACAGAAATCAACATTTTCATTTGCCCGGCATGGAGTTACAGTGATGGGGGATGGCTTTGCCAGTTGATTGCTGCTGTTATGCAGTCGTTCAAAGGCATAGAGCTTCTGCCCACATGAGGTAAGTTGTTTACAGCTTGATTCCATACATGCTTACTGGATGTAAGCTCTGCTGACTGAAGCGAGACATCATCGTAAGTAAGCTGCACAAAACAGAAATTAGGCACAGCAATTCTACGGCGGCGGCGGCGGCGGACGTCTCTCAGTCAACGTGAGAGAATTATCTATGCCAGACCCAGGGCTGGTGTAGTTAATGGTTCTTTGGATGGGGAGCATGTCAGGGGACCAAGGGATCTTGTGAATCCTTTGCTACCCCAACTTCTCCCCAGACACCCCATTTCCCTCCCTGCCATTGGAACACTACTGTACGGGCAATAATATTGGGGGGCCTCCAGCAGCCGGTCATCCCACCAGTGGGCCTCCCTCTCCAATAACAGGGTACTACTTATGCTGCATCCAATGGCTCTTCAGCCATCCTTTGGCTGGCTTTAGGATTGTATCTGTAGGCTTCTAAAGTTTAATCCACATTGGAAAGGCAATGAGTGCCACAGTCTTATATAGCGCCTTTTAAAAGCATCCATAAACATTGAAAGTAAACATGTGACTTTGGAACTTAATCAGTTCTAACTTATATTTATCATTAACTGTGTGCAGTAGACCAGCTGGTGTAAATTCCCTTAGTACAATTAGTTGCTGATCCCTTTCATCAGTTTTAGGTAACAATTGGAAAAAAATCAAGCTGAGACAGGCAATTTTCCAGAAATGACAGTTTGCTCCTTGGCAAATTTCGATGTTGCTGGAGGGTCTGCCATGTTGTCCTCTTTTTGATTGGCTGTCTATATAGCTTTACCTTGCAGGAGCTTCACTGAAAAATCCTTGATTATAAATAATTATTCATTTCCAGCCATCTGTGAATAAAGTCCTTCACAATTCATTCGCGAGGCCAATCGTGAAAAATTGTGGGGAACGTTTTGGAAAGTGAGAAGATTTTACTTAATATAATTCATACTGTAAAACAATGTCATGAGTGATGTTTCCACATCAAAATAGGATTTTCTGAAATGATTCAGGCACCAAACAGTTGGTTGGTGCGTTTGGATGACACTTTAGTCCACGGAGTGTGAATAGTCCACTCCACGGATGACTACTTGCATGCCACACTTGGGTGACACAGAAGTAGCGCTCCATGGAGTAAAGTATGCACACTCCATTGAGTAGTCGTCTCTCCCCCCTCCCCCCCGAAGGGTGGCACTGATTCCGGCTTACCTTATTGGGGTGCCGCCTTCCATAGGGAGGGTCGTAGGGGGGGGAGGAGAGATGAGCTGCGGCTATTGCTGGAGTGGTGGCAGATGCATCACCTCCCCTGTCATTGGAGGTGATGCGGCTGCTGGTTCTTGCTGCTGCAGCCATGCAGGGAGATCGATCTGGTGCCCTGACATGCGAGGAGACCATTCTGAAGCTGCTTGCTTTTGCAGCAGCTGCGCATGGAGAAACATGTGCCACTCCCGCCGCAGAACCAAGAGACTTTGAAACGGTCTCATGTATCGGCACCAGATCCATCCACTGTCAAAGGATATGTCAAAGCCAAGCCATCTGATCCCCTAGCAGGGATGACATCGCTTGGTGCTGACGTGCCCTTCCCCGTCGGGGCCATAGGAATAGGGAAGTGGGTGGCTATAGCAATGCTGCTCCCTTCCCTGGTGCCATGGCCTTGACGGGGAAGAAGGCGTGCTGTGGCGGCACAAGGATCCGTCCTGTAGCTGTCACGAGCAGGACAGATTCTTACATGTCCCGTCCCCATTTGCCAGAAGAAGAATCCTTTGCTGCAGCAGGAGGGATGCTTGTGTGTCGGATTCCCCTGCATCCCTCCTGCCTCTGCAAAGGATTCCTCTTCTCTTCTGGCAAATGAGGGTGGGACGCACAAGAATCTGTCCTGCTCATGACAGCTGCAGGATGGATCTTTGCGCCCCCCCACCTCAATATCAGTGGATGGATTTCTCCCACAGTTTAATGTTACATGTCCTCCCACGGCAGACATCCTTCGCCCCTCTGCCCTGTGAACCATTTGGAGATCGGCTTGAGGGAATGGAATGAGCTCTTTCGATCCCCTTGAGCCAATCTTCAGATGGATCACTGGGCGGGGGGCAAGGGATGTACATGTCCCTGGGAACATGTGGGGTGCCGCTGGTTATCTCCATTGATTATTTTGTGGAAATAACCAACTGTGGTGTGGTTTTCCCCAGACAAACGACACATTAGTCAAGGGGGGCTATTTAAGCAACAGTTGCTTAGTCCACTGCTGACTAACGTGTTGTCTGAACTGTCTTTATTTTAGTTGACAGTAAATTTGCAACAGCAAAATCCAAGGAGTCAAGGTTGACATTGCCTGAAGTATGTGTAAGTCACAGGTGTGATGACACTTGTATAAAAAAGATGTCTCATCTGTGAAATATGAGTATCTGCTAATTAACATAATGCTTATTTGATGAACACCTGTCATCTCTTTGTTCTGTTGTTCAAGACTTGCAATGTGCTGGGACAATTTTCAGTACAGTTAGCAATAATATGAGGATTATTAAAGATAAAATCCATAAGATTCTGTTCACTGTTGGTAGCACTGTTGGTAGCCAAAGTTGGTTAGAAAAAGTCACCTCTTCTAGATCAACTGTCCTTCCATCTTGTTTAACAGCACAGCTACTGATGAGGGTGGAAGCTGAGCCGTTTAGCTTTAATACATATTTTCTAATACTCTGTTGTTAGTCTTTCTATCTTTTGTATACATTTTACCTTAAGCCTGACTGCATCCATAGTGGATCCAAAGCCTCCTTGTTGCTTTGCTACTGTGCCACTTTATACCTATGTATCTATTGATCTTGCTATCTATGGAATCTTAGATTGGAAATACAATTCTACAAGCACACAAACACACATGCACAGAGGCACGGGAGCTCTTTTCTCATGGTATAACCCTTTGCTGTTGGGAGGTGCATGTGGACGATATAGCCACATAGGCAGGGTCAAACACAAGGGTGTTTTCTACCTAACTGGCCCTTTATATTTAGCAGGGTGCTAATTGGGTAGGAAAGGGTGATATGAATAGCCCTGTCCATGGTGCTGTGCAATTGACACAAGCTCTCCAGACATGCAGTATTGTCCCATGTGGAAGCAGCTTTTTGAACTATTTCTTTTGGAGGGGTGGGAGCCTAAGTAAATGGTAATCCAGAATCACAGTACAGAACTGGCTTGGTAAATTCACAGTTCCACTCTCAATTTCTCTAAAACGTAAAACCGTTACAACCCTACCCCCCAAAACCAAACAAACATAGAAATCATCAACAACTTCACTGATATCCAAGATACCTAGACAGTAAATCAAGAGTTCCAGTGAACAAGATGTATTCTGCGTCCTTCTCCTTCCAATAGTCTCCTGAATGCTGCTAAGACAGGTTTCCTTTGAAAACACCTATACAAATGCTATCAGTTCATTCTCCTGTGAACTAGCTTTTTCCCTGATGAAAGAAAACCGGCTTTGAACATGGAAATGCTCCCAATGTGCCAATTTGTCCAAGTCTTTGCTTAGAAAAATGGGAGTTTATCAACACACATGCTACAGGTGAATTAGCAGCACCATATATTCTGCTGTTTGAACATCTGGAGTAACAGGAGAGATGTGTCACTCAGGGTGCCTCTACAAGAGCGATTTAAAGCTCTTTCAAAGCGCATTACTGATTTTACCGCCACATGAACAGAGCGCAAATCAGGGGTTGAGGGGCTTTTTCTGCCCGATTATGCGCATTATTGAATGTGCATTAAATAGCGAGTTTTAATTTACCACGGGAGTTAAAGCGCCTTATGACCATGTAAACAAGCGATGCTCCGCATTAAACACCTTTAAAGCACCTTTCATACAACCGGTAATGCACTTCTCCGCCTCCCGTTTATAGGGATTAGGCGTAAAATCGACTGCGAGAAGATGCGCATAATCAGACAACCGGGCATCAAACTGAATTCTTGTAGAGGGGACCTCAGATTTGCATGTTGAGGTGGGGTGGGGTCAGGATCCTGCATGTCCTGTGTGGGCAGATGCATGAGCTGTACTCGCATTGAAAGCACATATATCATGAAACCCCAATTCAGACATTACAAAGAAGCATAGGAAGCAAGTGCAAGACACCCATGCTTTCTGTTCTTTCTGTAAGTATAAAAGGCTGAAGCTGCTCTAGGAGAAATATGAACATGATGATGACTCCAAGGAGGAGGAGATAAGGTTGGCGCTGGCCCTGAGTACATAAAACAATTAGATGGTTGAACTTGTGAGAATTTTTGAATTTCCTAAACACACATTCAAGAATTTCTAGGTAGGAGATTACTATAATCTAGGGCTGCCAAACTATTAGTTTTATTTGATCAGTCATTTGCCTTTAAATTAATCATTCAATTTCATTTCAATAAGTTTGCATATCACTAAAAACTTCAATAAAATGCCTTTTGGGGATACTGAAGGAAGTATAACTTACAATTTAATAGGCAAACACTACTCATTATTACAAGAAACTGCCATCTGTACTATTTTCTATTTCATTCCATATTATAGTAACACATCAGGATCGAAATAACCAAACAAAAACACACCCCTAAAACAAAGGTCATTTTATACCTAAACTCTAATAATCTGCTAAAATTGCAATCCTATGCCCAGTTACTTTGAAATGAACCCTATGGGATGAAGTCTTGCTTTAGAGTAAAGATGCAAAGGATCAAAATGCAAAGTGTAATAAATATATTGGTAGGACAGAGATTTGATTGTTGTATTGAATTTGAAAACCCAAAAACCACATAAAGGGTAACAGTTATTTCCTTCCTGATAATATATACGTACAACCACACACTGAAAAGCATTTGATTTCAGAGTTTTGCAATTCTTAACTCAACCTGCAATTCTGAAATCACATGCTGATGTAACTGGTTATAAATTTTTGGATTAAGATGGTAATCTTGTTACTCTAGAGTAAGTGAATATAGGACTGTAACTAATCACCCACCTAACAAAAGTATGGGCCAATCTCGCCAAAGATCTTGCTATTTCATCTAACCATCTCTTGCTGCATCGAACTCCAAAGTTTGGGCACATGCAATTCATACAAATTAGAAACGGTAAAGGCATATTAAGATAATTTACTTGACTGCAGGGCCAGCGTGAGCTTGCTAAATACATTACATTCTAAACTGATTTGTCCAGTCTAATTTTAAATGTATTAAGTGATTCCTTGAAAGGATATTCCAGTCTTATAAATCTAATTTATTTTAGATTCATTAGATTTACGGGAGAACAGCTAGCTGTCTCAAGCTCAAACCAGATAAGACTGATGTTAAGTTGAACGACGTGTCCAGAAGATGTAGTGAGAATTGTATCTTTCCTTTTAATTGAGTCTATGAGTCTGCAATTTGTAGTTAGAATTTGCAGTCTGGAGTACTGTTGGGCCTTAGCTGCTCCTAGCTGGTCAAGATGTTGTATCAAGTTCGACCAATTTCATTTCCACGGCTAGAGTTTGAGAAACCTTTTATACCGATCACCTTTGATGTGTTAACATGAGCTTAATTTATAGGGAGAGTATGTCATGTAAACTTGGCACATTATACGACATCCAAGCTATTAAGCAGTAGAGCCAGGAACACACCACAATCTCTCCATTGAAGCTTGAAGTCTTAAAACGTTAGGACAAGTTTTAGGGCTTGAGACTGATATGTTTCAAGACTTTGGTCCCCTTCCCCAGTGCATGAACCTCGAGGGTACCTGAGGGAAAGCAAGGGGTATTTGCTTATATTATGGGTGGGCTACATCTGGGGGTCTGGAGGCTGCATTGCCCCACAGAGGGTCACACCCACTGAATGTGTAGCTGAAATTTGGTGGGGCGGTGGTGGGGAGGGGAAAGTGGTGATTTTTCTTTAACTCAAGGCATGTAGGAGGCCTTGTTTGGAAGTAAAATTCTGCTCCCAGGAGGGTTATGGGAGTGCAATTTTGCTTCAAAACAAGGCACTGCCAAAAAGGCTGGCGGTGAGCTGCATGTGTGTGAGTGTGTGTGTGGGGGGGGGATGTTGTTGTTTGTTCTCCAATTCCTGAGTGCAGACACTTCCCTTTAGTTCCACACAAGTCAATGGCATGACGATTAAGCCAGATCTTAAGCAGCTTCTTGTCTAGTCAATTGTACCCCCAAGGGAAATTGAACCTCTTTAAAAAAGGCCATTCTAACATCCTTTTACAAGTGAAACCAAAATTAACCAAACTTTTGAGTACAGTTACAAGACCCTGCTGTGAACAGTTGTGTGGATGCCATTTGTTATATACACCATATAACTGGAATTTCATTAACCAGATGGCAATCCTAAGCAATGCTAACTATATTTTTTTAGTACAAATTCTACAATAGATTTTAATTATTATTCCATTGGATATCTAGGACTTTTTCATTAGAAAATGATGTAATGTAAAGGAGGCTCTCCATTATGTCCCGCTGGAGGAAGACAAAGGTCTTGCAAACATATCTAGCAACATACAAGTCCAGAGAACCATAACCAGAATACCCTTTCCATTTTGCAATACAAAGTTGACATAAAACCCAGTTTAACTGGCCACTTAAAGCCAAGCTTATGTTCCATCTGAGGAACAGGAGAGGCACAGAGCCGCTGGCATATACCAGTGATTCTGGCCAGGAATAATGGATAATCAGTCAAAGGTAATATTTAAGGAGGTTCATTTTGAGCTGTATAAATTCTATATAAATTTAATGACATCTTGTCTTGAAATGTTATTAAATGGGAAAGAAAAAAGTTCATTATGTTCAGACAATGAAATAAGATGTCGGTGAAAGGACTTTCATTGTTGCTTCAGAAGTAATTCACACAAAACTTCTTTTTCTTAAAGCCAGGATAAATTTAACTATCATGGAGCAAATATAGAATTGGTTTGAAACTTTTATCTTGTAATGCAGGCTGCCTTGGCAGTACAGATACGTCAAGGTCCTTTTTTCTGAAATGTAAAACTTTTTTACTCTGGAGGGCCTTCATGGATAGAATTAAGTCCATCTCTTTCAGAGGTAGCGAGACATGTTTTCTTCTTAATGTATGCAAACACCACCCACCTGAATCAGGCAGGTAGACTCTCTGGGAAGCATTGTGGGCCACTCAGAAGAGAAAGTGGCCCATGTGACTCTCCAGAGAGCCCTGCCTAAATGCCTCACTGTAAAGGGTCCTTCCCTAGAGTGAGGCATTGGCAGGGAGGTGGCCCTGGAGATTGCCCATACTTCCGCAGCAGCACAAGTGATCTCCAGAGCTATCCCCTGCCAATGCTGTGCCCTGAGGAAGGACTCCTCACAGTGAAGCATCAAGGAGGAGGCCTGTGGTGCTCTACTACTGCCATGGGTGAAGAGGGAGGAGAGAGGGGGCAGTGCTGGTCACTGCTGCTGCCATCAGGAGACTGAGGAAAGCAGTGACCCCTGCTCAGGTAAGGGAAGAGGAGAAAGGGCTGGTTGTCACAGCTAGGAAAGAGAAGAGAGGGACGCGACGGGGGAAAGAAGGGAGGGTGGCTAGCCGACTCCATCATCTTGGATGGGGGAGGCTGGAAGAGAAGGCAGTGGTGGGGGAAAGGGAGGTGAAGGGTTGGTGATGGTGGTTGCAGTGGTGGTCCACCACCACCATCAGAACTATCATTGACATTGGGGAGGGAAGGGAGGAGGCGCAGGTGGCTGCTGCTATTGGCATGGTGGGGGGTGGAGAGAAGAGAGAGCAGTTCAAAGGGCAGGAAGGAGGAGGGTAGGCAGTGGAGGGGCGCTACCATCATCAGGAAGGGAAGAAGGGATGAGGAGGAAGGGGGAAAGAGGAGGGGATGAGTGGGTTTCAGCCGCTGCTGCCTTCACCAGGGAAGACAGGGTAGCAGCACAACCTCCCACCTCAGACAGTCCTGCTGGTCCTGCTCAGGTGTGGTGGAGGATGCTGTCTTACTGCCAGAGTTGAGGTAAAAATCAGTTGCAAGAGTGACTGGGTTCTGTATATGGAATTCAGTACATGAGTTGGGGCCAACATCCTTTCCTTTGCCTCAGGCAGCAAAATGCCTTGGGCTGGCCCTGCCAGGCCTAGATGACTTGGGAACCGGAGGGCCAACCACTATCACAGTCTAATATAAAAGTCCCAGATCCGCTGCCTTCCCTCAGTCGAGGCTATTTGTTCCCGAGGGCGGCCAACAGACTCTCCTGTGTGGCCGGAGTACTACCTCCAGTCCATGTACCAAGATGCTTGCTAACCCTGGGCCTGGGTACCTGACCGATACACTGGCTCAAATACCTGCTCATCCATAATGCTTCCTTTAGTTGCCTGCCCTTGGGCTATTCACTGTCTTCCGGCTTTCATGGTTGTTGTAGGGATAAAATGAAATACAGATATATTAGAACCTACCCTAAACCCTTGAAATAGAGTGTGGAAAAATTAAAAAGGAATATATTCAATATCACTCATACGTTAGGATTTAGGACTCTTACTGAGCTAGTATTTGAGCCCCCTAACCTTTGCTGCTACTGTTCGTGTTACAGGGTTGACATAAGTGTTTCTAATGCTTTCCTTTTCAGTTTGTGTAAAGATAGTAGGGTCCATGGCTTCAACTAGGTTGTGTTCCAATTAGTCCTTTAACCAACGGCGCTGTGGTGCCAAGCACAGTATCTAAGAACAACCAAGAGAATAATGCAGAATCCAGAGCAAAGTTTACTGGCACATGCCTCCAAAACAGTTCAACAAAACAATGTAGGTAAGCCACAGGACTTATCAGCAGTCTAAATGAAAACACTGGCAATCTTACGTTCTTTACAATGCAACATATAACCAAAAGCTCTCTTCTTGTGTCCTTTTCAACCCAGCAGTGAGAACCTTTGGTACAGAGAAAGACTAGCCTGGGGTCTTCCCCAAGCTGAGAATTTCAGGATGGTAGCCACTTCTGGATGCCAAAGTTGGGCCTACTAGGTGAAATGCTCAATCCTACTCTTAGCGGGATTTGATGCAGCTCCTTCCTCTATCACCGCTGCGACCCTGTCCCAGAGAAAAGGCTTTTTATCTTTCCGGCGCATAGCCATGGGCAGTTCCCTCCCAATTGGTGTTTGCAGGCAGCAGCAGCTGTTCATTGATGAACTCAAATTGTGTGCTCCCGCCTGAGACTCCAGGAGTGTCTTACACACATTTCTCTCTGTAGACCGGGTAAGCTGCTAGGGCTGGGTGAAAGGGGAAGAAGGAGCTGGTGCCCATTCCCCCCCCCCCCCCCGACAGTTCAGTTTCTCTTAAAGTTTTGTTTTGTTTTTAACGTCCATGTAAATCAGGGGTGGGCAACTTTGGGAGCTCTGGAGGGGCAATTTTAACCTGCTGAAGCCCCCTAGAGGCTGCAACCCTGCCCTATTGAATTTCGTCAGGGGCAGCAGCAAAGCTATGGGTAGTTTGCCACTGAATTTTAGTGGAATGCCACAATGATGGCCTAAAAAGGCCAAATTTAGATTTAAACCAAGGCTGTCAAACCAAGACACTATTTTGTTGCTGTTGCCACCACCCCAGCAGTAAATTTGGCGGCAGCAGGAGGGGCTGCACTTGAGGCCAGGGGGGCCTAGGGGGCCCATGGGCTGTACGTTGCCAACCCCTGATCTAAATGAACCAAGCCTCTGTAGCAGGGAATCATGAGGGTTGAGTGGATGACTGCCTTTCCTTGTAAAAGCCATCCATCTAGATACTTTAATAGGGCCCACTTCAAAACTTCTTCAAAGGAGAGGCCAGATAAATTTTCATCATGGTCCCCTCCAACCTCTAGAATGATCTATGGGATACATGGCAATGCTCTCCTTTGCAGGGCTTTCAGAAAAAGTGTACAATCCATTTGTTTTTCCACAGGCATTGGATGGATAGCTGAATTAGAGTGTCTCAACCGCTGGTTCATTTTGCTGTTGATAAAGCAAATTAATTCCTAGGCCCTGTGCAGTTCTGCATTTTTATAAGTGACTTGGACGGGTTGTTGGGGTGTGGCTTATCAAATTTGCAGGTGACACAAAGCTAGGAGGGTTAGCTAACACTATAGGAGGCAGGATCACGATTACAAAGGATCTTGGTAGGCTGGGACACTGGGCAGAAACTAACAAGATAAAGTCAACAAAGATAAAGGCAAAATCTTGCATTTAGGTACCAATGAATGGGGTGGAGGAAGACAAAAGCAGAAGTGGAGGATGGGGGAAGCCTGGAGAAGATTAAGGGGAGACATGATAATGGTCTTCAAATATCTGAAAGGCTGCAATGCAGAAGATGAAACAGAGTTGTCCCGTTGCTCCAGAGAGTAGGAGAAACTTCTTAATAGAGAGGGCTGTTCAGCCATGGAACAGATTGTATCGGAAGGGTGGTGGGCTCTCCATGTCTGGAACTATTTAAGCAGAGGCTGGATGGCCATCAGTCAGGGATGCTGTAGCTGCATCCTGCATTGCAGACCTTGCACTGAGCACAGGGTGAATTTGATGATCTCCAAGTTCCCTTTCATATATATGATTTCAATTTGTACATGTGCCGGGGCTTTTTTAGGGTCTTTTTGTTAGTGTTTTTTGTTCCTATTGTTTATTTCCTGTTGTACCTGTCATAAACCACCTTGGATGAACCTGAGGGTGTAAATGTCTTAAGCAAACAAATTGGTTACTTGTTTGCCACCCCAGTGCCACAGGCTCCCAGAGAGGAGAGAGACTGGCAAGTGTGGTAACTTCATCATTCTTAACCCTTGAATTTGTTGACAGAAGGCAAACACATTTATACTATAATATTATTCCTAATTCTTGTGCTCTATATTTTCTTTTACCAGGACAAGACTTCGTGGGAATGACCATCCCCTTGTGCAGGTAGTGTTTTAATCAGGCTGATAAGGATATTAAAGCAATGCCATTATTTCTTCCGGGAAGGTCTTCTCGAAACCTTAACAAGGAGGAACAGCCCTCCTCCTGTGGCTCCAGCAGGCATGGAGTTCCATTGGCAAGGGCCTTCAACTGAGAAAGATCTGCCCCTGACCCACATTTGGTGTTAATATGGTACTTGGAACAGCATCTTTGATAGGCCTGCTGTTATGATGGATTCATCACACAGCAGCACAAAGCAATGCTAGAGCAATGGAGCTTAAGTTTATGGCGGTTGTTGGCTTAGAGCACATCAACAATAGCATGCTAAAACAGCGCCAACGTTTTCTCTTTTGTTTAACATGTGCAGTCACATTTCACTCAACTTCATTTGAGTAAGATCTCTATTTGGACTTATACATTCACATCTCATGCTTCCAGTTCAAATACCAGGAATATGACCTGTGAAAACAAACTCAGTTTTTACAGGGTTACCAGATATTACCCGTATGGCGCTGAGGTTATCTTTAGGCCTCCAGAAGGGAACAGCTTTTCTTACAGTTTACCTTACCAGAGCCCAGTTGTAAGAGCGGCTGAGTGGAGAGCAGCAGGTTTCATGATGGGAATGGGGAAAAGTTGCTGTTTGAGAGTAACATTAGGCTGTCCAGATGGCTCGGGATTTCCTGGTCCTAACCGGGAATCCAGGGGCAAACCGGCCCAACCGGGGGGTGGCGGGGGGTCACGCGGCGGTGCAGCAAGCGAGGACCCGGCGGCGATGGGCGGCGGAGGAGCCCGGGAAGCGCCCGCCCCAGCATGTAAGTGCCCCGCGCCTCGAGCCCCGCGCCTCGAGCTCCTTACCTGTGCAGGCCGCGTCCGCTTCCCTCCAGTGCTCGGAATCTACTGAGAAACAGGCTTCACGGCCTGTCTCTCAGTATCGCGCTGGGTGCACCCGGCGCGCTACTGAGGGACAGGCCGTGAAGCCTGTTTCTCAGTAGATTCCGAGCACTGGAGGGAAGCGGACGCGGCCTGCACAGGTAAGGAGCGCGAGGCGGGCGGGCGGCGCGAGCAGCGTGGGGCGAGCGGGGCGAGCGGGGCGTACAGGCGGGCGGGCGCGCGGGCGGGCGGCGCAGCGCAGCACGGGCGAAGGGAGTGGGCGGGCCGCGCGGGGGGGCGGGGGTGCAGGCGCGCTGGCGCACGGGCGGCGCAGCACGGGCAGGGGGGGCGGGAGGGGAGGCGGGCCGCGCGGGGGGGGCGGGGCCGCGCGGGGGGGGCGGGCACGCGGGGGGGGTTGTTTTATGTGGGGGGGATGGGGGGGACCGGGATTTTGGGTCTCAAAATCTGGTCAGCCTAAGTAACATTCCCTCTGGGCCCACAAAGATTCTGCACTCAGGCAATCCAAGATCGGCGCCAAGAGAACCAGAATTCTTCGGCCTGCAGAAGAATGCAAGCTGTACAGGTTGGCATGATCATCTATATATTTTCAAACGAAAAGTGGAACCTGCAGATGTGGAATCTGGGAAATTGGGGGTTGGGCTTTGTATATCCAGTATATATTCCTTATCTTTGTGCTAAATATCAACCCTCTTTGCCTTCCAACAAAGCTTCAAAAACCTTGCAGGCTAAATGTCTTTGAAGCCTGGGAATCACTCTGACAGCATAAAGCACTGAACAGGGGAAAGCCTTCGGCCCTCAGGAGATGCGGGACTGTGTGGGCTGAGGTAGACACAAGGGCAGCTCATGACCCACTCAGACCACACTGGGGGAAGAACTCTGGTTTTCCACCCCATGGAACCCTACAAATAGGAGCTTCTCACACTGAGCACCAGTGTAGCATAGGGGTTAGAGTGTTGTTGGACTAGGACCAGGGAAACCCAGGTTCTAGTTCCCATTCATTCTGCCATGAAGTTCACTGGGTGATTGTGGGCCAGTCACTAACTCTCAGCCTAATCAACCTCACAGGGTTGTTGTGAGGATGAAAGGTAGCGGAAGAGGATCATGTACACCGTCTTAGGCTCCTTGGAAGAAAGCTGGGTTATAAACAGAATAAGCAAAGGAGGCCTCCCTCTGTGTCACTGAAAGGATTCTGGAGGACAGCATTGTGGCTTTGAAAATGTGCATCTTCTGGAACATGTCCAACCTCAAATCTCTTTCCCTCCAAAGATCCTTTCACCTGGAAATGGGGGGATGGACTGTTCCCCTTTAAAAGGATCCAAAGCCAAAATATTCTTGGCAAAATATTCAGCTTCTGCTAGCACTGAATGTTGCTCTCTCAGGCATAGGTCCTTGGAAATGACTCCTCTCCCCCCCCCCCCCCATATCCTTTCAGTGAGAATGGAGGCTACTCCCTTCACATTTGAGAGGATCCTTCACATTTGAGAGGATCCTGCTCCCCCAAGAATTATTTGAATGACAAAGGAGGCTCAGGCACACTTCACTGTAGAAAGGATTGCAGGGGTGTGTGTGTTTCTGATGAATTTCCACAGCCCCCCACCCCACTTGTTCATCTTTTGTTTGCATAATTTATTCTCCGTTTTTACTGTTTTGCAAAATGTGTTCTATTTTTGCTAGTTGTGGAGAAGGGGGAGCAGCTCTACTCCAAGAGACTCAAGCCCCACCTGCAACTATGGAATATCTTTATTCAGTCTCCTCCTTCTCCTGGCTTCTGAAATTTCACTGTGAATTATATTTTCACACCCGTGAGGCCTAGAAACAGGCTTTTTCAAATGCTGGGGTTCTCAGAAGCTGAGTTGTGATCTCATTCTGTGCTGCTTCTGCGTTCCTACAGAATCATGGGATCCACAAAATCCTTCCATCCTCGCTACGGTGTTATAGGTACAAGAGCCCCATATATAGGAAATGCTCTAATAGTCTAATCCAAAGCACTTTGCCTACATGTTGATTTTACATGCACAAATCATAATTAGTTTGATGCAGTTTTTCATAATGACAGAAATAATTCAGCCTTAAACTTCTATATAAATTTACACAGCAAATGTACGCTATTTATTAGAAATAATGTACAAAACCAATTCTGATAATGGTACTGGGAATTAAAAATAAATTAAGGGGAAGAAAGTATAACGATCCAATGATATTCTAGCCAGTAGAAAGAGTAGGGCAATTTTCACAATGATTTTGTTAATAAGAATGATACATCTACTGTAATAAAGCATGTCCGGTCTAGTGGCTAGTGGAAAATTGCTTGTTAATCACATATGAATTACTGGGGTTTTGAGTCAGCTGAACCATGGATTACTCTATGGAGAAAAGAAAAAAAAATAGCTACAAATCACCGAATATGGTTTTTACCAGTAATAATCCCTTTAGACCTCTCATATGGAGCAGTTAATGCCTGGGTTGCTAAAGTATTAGAGGCTTTCAACATCACAATGCTCCATTAGCTGTCAAATCAGCCATCAGCTGTGGGCAATAGTCATGGGTATCATAATTATTGGTTAACACTTAATGCTTTTCCTAGAGGGATCATCGTTTCCAAGAAGCATGACATCCAAAGTTACAGAGTTATATGGCTGAGTAAGTGCTTCAAGGAGGGTGGAGAAATTACCATGGGAATGCCTTGGACTGTATTCTTCACTGTGATCTTGCACAAGATTATTTATGTAGCCAAAATCCAACGCACTCTTGGTTTTATCTCCTTGCAGGATAGGACAATTGCTACTGTTTTTAAATAGATCTGACCAACTTCTGGACATTCTTTTTAAAAGCTTAACCTTAATGCTAAGTCAATATTAAATTTGCAAATATACAAGAGAATTAGTAGATGTAAATAAATATTGACTGTCTTTCTCTGTGAAAGGAAGCAACCTTAGATATATTATGGCTGGAATCTGGATCACATCCTTAGCTCATGACATTACTTTCATTCTACTGAATCCTACTCCCGTCCCATTTGAGTATTGACTCTTCTGACCATGGCTACTTATACGTAAGTAAATAGCTTCCAGTCTGAAAATAATAATCAGTTTTTCTGGTGAAGTTCTTTTCTAGAAAGGAGAAGGGAGGGGTTCTTGGAAGAAGGGCTTAGAACTCCCAAGCAGCTGGACAAACTTGGGAGTATCAGGAGGATTAACCTGAATGGTAGCAGCCACACAACACACTAATCCACACTCAGTGGTTGACTGTGATTTCTTGTTGAATCATGGGTTAGCATGTTGTCTCAGCCCAGGACATTTCCAGCAGGATGGCTTGTTAACCATTCAGTGTGGCTTGTTAACCACCTTGAACCATCCAACAACAAACCATGGGCTCTCAAGGTGGCTTGTTTGAGAAAAATAAGCCACACAGCATGGTTGACAAGCTACCTTGTGGAAAATGTCCTGGTTTCAGACAACATGATAACACACAGTTTAAGAAACAACCCACAGTTCAACAATAATCCACACTCAATCTCTGAGTCTGGGTTAGTGTCGCGCAAACCCAGAATTATATTTTGAGGAACCCTTGTAAAGGGAACCAGCCAGTAGGGAAACTTTCTGTCTCCCACCCCAACCCCCTCCAGATCTATCACAAAGAAAGAGAGCGAGAAAAGTGGGTGGCAGAAAGAAAGGCTCTGTCTCCACTCACGACTGGCTCTGGTCCCATATACCACTGGCATGAAGCTCCTGACAGATTAACCTTGACAGAAAAAAGGTTCCCCACCTCTGAATTAGAGCTATGTTAGCAATACAGGGCAAATACACACACATTATTTTAAGCATTATCTGTGCCTTTAACATGCAAGCCTAGCACAAAGATCCATTACATTGTTCATAACAATAGTCACAAAGTGTGATGAATGAATTGGCTCAAAGTACAGATGTTTCTTAGAAGTAATTACATGATCTGAAACGCAAGGAAAGGATGATGGTTACTTCCTTATGCCCCTGCATTATGGCAAATGCCAACAAACAGGTGGCATTCTGCACTTTATGCTTCTTCCGAACTAACATGCAAAGGACTCATGCCATCTCAAAAACCAGTTAAAGGTTGTGCATCTCTTCTAAGCAAAGTTCCTTTTGGGTGATAGTGTGGATATATCTGCTTGCTGGCAGTTACTGTAATGTCCAAAGCTGTTCTTATTCTTTTACTAGCATAAGAAGTATCCTTCTCAGCACTGTGAAAGATAAAGCTCAACATGAGAAACGTTATTTTCTTCAGTCACTTAAAGCACTCTCAGAACATTCCTCCCTCTCCCTCAAGTGGGGCGCATAAATACAACTCCGGAGGGTTGTGGTTGTCATGAGATAGTAATACCCCACAGGATTAGGGGCAAGAGGTGAAAACTGTGTTCTTAAAAAAAGACAGAGAGAGGTGTTTGTCCCATTATGCCCATAACCTCAATTATTTAATTATACTTATCACTTCACAAGCAGGACCTCAAGAAATCATTGCATATTATGCTAATTCCACAGTAATTACCTCAAAGTTGCCTCATTACCATCAGTGGCACTGAATAATGTTGCTCTAAAGTGCCAAGCCAGGATTGTCTTATCACTTAGGAAGTGCAGCCACAATAACGATTTATTTTAGACATGGTGTCATTAGATTTGGGACAAACAGAACAAGAAACAGTGATCATTAGTGGAAAATGTATTATTTCTGTCTACATTATCCACTCTGTTGTGATGCTTTCCAGCACAGAATCACAAAGGCCTTTTGCAGTCAATCATCAATGACCTTAGCATTTATAATAAAGTCACTACCTTACTTTCTCTACTTTCTAAATGGTAAATGAGTAGATTTACCACCACCCCATATGGTGCTCCCTAGGATCATTGAATAGTCTAATTTTAAAACTTGCTGTTCTAAGAAAAACATGCATGGGTTCAGGCATACCAGCTGCTGCATTGCCACAACCTCACAAAACTTTATGATGCACTGGCATTTTGAGAACATTATGCCAGTATCAGCCAACTACATATTTGCTGAGCATGTGCAAAACTTGTCCCTTTATTTCAGTAGATATCTCTGCCTTCCCACATGCTGGCCTCAAATGTTTGGCTTGCTTATAAGAAAAAGGAGATATGATTTCTTTCACAATGTACGTTCAAGTAATGGCCTGGATCTAACATACCATTAGCGGAAGAAATCGCTGTGCTAAGTTTTGCTGCCTTTTCTTGTTGCGAAAAGCACTTGCGGACAACTTTGTAAACCGTGATCTGGAAGTGGTTATGCGTCGCGCAAGCATCAGTTTAGTTGGATTGTCCCCTTGCTCATAGTTTGGAAGTTGGTTTCTGCTAACACAGTCATTTGTGTTAGCGGGATAGCACGGTAGGATACAACCTGATTGTTGTGCATATTGCTGTTTGCATTTGACTTAATTGACCATCATGTTCCCTGTTCAAAATCTCATACAGTTCTCACACTACCACTGAAATGAATGGAGCAGCCTGTACTTGTAGAAGTAATTGTGTGCATCACACCATAAATGATCTCCTATTTGTTCACTGCATTCACAAACCAAAGAAAAACAACCTGGCGAAGTTCTATAAACACAGATGGAGCATACGGGTGCTTAAAGATAGAGGCTCCTAGAACTGCCAATCAGAGTGCATTGCCTTTTTTTCTTAATGGATTTTCTCTGGTAAAAAAAAAGATGGAAGCAACAATGGGAAAACACAGAAGGATTAGAAGTGGATGATGATGGTGATGTCCTGACCTCCTGGAAAATTCTGTGAATGAGACAGTGCGATAGCACTATAAATGTTTCATCTGGAAGCATCCTGAGAGACACTGATTAAGACAGGATTAAGAAGATTAGCCCCTGAAGAAGGGTTCCATACTTGAAATGCTCTGGACTTTAGTTGTTCATTTCAGCGAACTTTCCCCTAGCCGGCTGGTCTTCTTCCTCTCTTGTTCCTTCCACTTACTGCTGCAGTCCTCCACATTTTCATTTGCAAAACCTCTGTAAATCAGCCACATTTTCTGATTTCATAAAAGGCAGCTGTGAGTTGTCACCCAAAAGTTGCCTGAAGTGAAATTCAAAGTGAGTTTGAGGCTTCATTTGAGCATATATATAGCTATGAATGATGCAAGGAGGGGGAGAAAGTGTCGATCAGGCTAGTAAAATCTCCTAGGGGGTCGGAGTGTTTTCCACCCATCCCTTATTGTGACCACATTTTACAGGCATCCATGGTGAGGAATGCCAAGTATAGATTTGAAACAACTTGGCCTTTCAAGTTTGCTGCTTAAATATAGATTCATGAACCTACCATTGGGCACTTGAGATGGAATTTTTTATCCTAGGTCTCCAGAGTGAACTTTCAGACAATGTACCTTTCTTGTCACCTCAGCAGTCTCCATGATATCCTTTTGACACCTTTCACTCTCTGAATCCCTTCACTTGATTAACAAAGCATGGGCTACACCCTATCTTTGATCCACAGCTGTACATTCATGGAGATCAACAGAAAAGACGCTTGGATCTGAAGGGAGGTTAGGACTCTTTATCAGTGTATGGCCTTCCCTGTCTGGCCAGGGTATATTCTCTAAGCACTTGACATTTGCTTAGTGTTGAGTTGGCTGGTAAAGATTTATCACAATAGAGACATGTCATAGCAGCTTTTCCCAAGAGGTGATCACAAATTTCCAAGGACTTTTTTTTTTTTAGTTTAGCAAATGTCAGAAAACAATGAACAGTCTCGAATGAGCAGATGAACAAGTGGCCAGAAAGGTCAGCTCAGAACATTGCTGGACATGCTGTCGACAACATTGACATAAAGCAAGTAAAGTTCATCTCCTCTGCCAAGTCTAAACGAGGTGATGTAGTTTTTATTTTTGCACATTTCGAGATTTTAGAAAAACAAAAACATAGCATTTTCTTTTTTTTACAACAGTTTTTTTTTTTTTGCAACAGTTATTCTAATTCCTTTGGTCAAAATGGGCACAGTTCGCAAATGAAATCTCCCTGAAAATAATTGAATGGCACTTGATTTATAGCTAATGAATCCCATTGTCATGCGAACACTGCGATCCTAAGCACACTCATCTGAAATTAAACCCCATGGAAATTGATTGGCCTTTCTTCTGAGGGAACATGCTTAGAAATTGGGCTGTTAGATTGTGACTAACTTTTGTTGGAATGTACCCATTGTGGTTATTGATAAAGTACTCTTTACCAGACTAACATGTTGTAGTTTAGCCATGTGAATATGGAACTAGAAGAGAGATGGGCGACTTTAAAAATCAAGAATCAAAATATATATGATGAATTACCAGCATAGGAAAATTAAGGAAGAGGGAAGGTTGAGAGAGAGAGAGAGAGAGATTTTCTAGTAAGAATTTTGCTATGAATTGTTCCCTGTTGTTTTCTGAATTCAACAATAAACCCGCCCTTAATACTGCCATGCTAAGGATAGGCAGATATTTCTTTTTACCAAATCAGAAGCCAGGATGGAAGAGGAAACTGAAGAGGAAACTGTTTCAAAGCGAGCTACAAAAGATGGCAGGGCTCCTGAAGCCTTAACTGTTGAGATGGAGAAGGAATTTCACCAGTTGCTGCATGCATACAAATGACACCTGCTGAAATACACCCTTTTCTACACAATTGTTAAAGATACAGCAGCCCTCTCCTCCTTTCCATATGATCAACCTAAAGAAATAGGATGTTTTTCAATGCCAGCTTTCCTCTCCACATGGCTGGTTGGGGCATGTTGGGAGTTGTTGTCCAACACATCTGGAGGGACCAGGGTGGGGAAGGTTTTCCCATGCCAATTGGGATGAAGAGAACCACATGATTGGCCTCACCCATGACTTTAATTTTAATTCATGCATTCTCCCCAGTGGTGTGGATGGCATCATATTGTAGCAGCTCCCATACTCCTCAATGTGTGTGTGTGTGTGTGAGGGAGGGAGGGAGGGAGGGAGGGAAGGGAAGGGAAGGGAAGGGAAGGAGAGAAGGGAATTACAACCAAAATGAATAGAATTCTGAACCTGTTTGGAAACAATAATTTCTCTGGATATCGGATGTCCTTTTCCCATCTCTCTCTAAGGAGGACAATTTAAGGTAAGACCCTAACTATATGCAACAAAGGCATCACAGACTCTGAGGTATGCTGCTAATACATTTTTTAAACTGCGACAACTTGTAGAAATACATCACCTTAATTATCAACTCTATATACTACACTGAACCGTTCTTTTTACCAAGTCAGAGACAGATATAGGACAGCCATGAAGAACTCCTTGAGGAAAAGAAGAGATCCTGCCCTTTAAATTCCATATGTGGTACAAAAAAAGGGAAGGAAAGGAAAGCATAGATAATAAATGACTGATGCCCATCCTCGCTAATAAATAGCATTGTCTGTACTTGTATGAACTGTCCTAATTCTAACAGTTAGGGTCCAAAAAGCCATGGCTATTCCCAAGAACTTTGGTCACACACCAGGACTTCCTTGACTTCTTGTTTCAATCACAGCTTGATCCATGTTGCAGCTGAACATTGTGAAAAAGTAATTTTACTGGCCAGCTGCTTGTTAGCCCATGACTTATTATATTTATATCTTGCCCTTCCTTCCAGGAGCTCAGGGCAAAAAATTTAGCTCACAATAACGCTGTAAAGTAGGTGAAGCTAAGAGATTATGACTTAGTCCAAGGGCACCCAGGGAGAGTCCTACCTGAGCAGGTTTCTGGAAGTGGGCTTTCCACATCCAGATCTAGCACTCTAGCCACTGTGTCACACAGCTCTCATCTCAACAGAGCCTGACATGTGCACAATTCACCATTTATCCATCTGCAATGCAAATCCATTCAACCACATTTGGTTTTGCATTAAAGCTTGTGTGAAATGTCCTCCAAATCATAATAGATCAGTAAATAAAATAGATACTTCAACCATCATTGTCCATGAGTTTTAATTGGGATAGTTATGTGTCCTTGCTTCCACTTCAGGATTTTATATTAAAAGACGTAATGGTCCAATTAACTTCCATACTCAATTAAATAAATGGCCATGACAATAATTGGATTAATTCACTAATAAAAGTGCACACATAGATTGTATATCATAAATATGGCTGTGAAACTTTTCTGCTATTATTATTATTATTATTATTATTAAATGGACACTCGATTATTTAATTTCAATTATTAATGCACAATGGCATGCAGCTAATTAGAGCTAACAGAATTATATTCATTACAAATTATAGGGTTTGTTGACAGGCAAGTCAAATTCCATGAGAGTCAATCATTAAAAAATATTATAAATGGATGTCAACCATTGACTTTACAGAGTTATTAATGGTCTATTGAATTTCCATAATGATTTTCAAAAACTGAATAAAAAAGTAACTTCACTAGAAATAAGAAACAGCTGGGAATGGAATATCTTTACGTAATTACAGCTTTAAACAAAATTTAAAAAGTGTAGAATGCAATTGAAATTGTTTATATATGTCAGTAATCCCTTAAATATATTTCACACGCAACAATGTAGTTTGATGTAGTGATTTACACTTGTAGCCTACAACTGCTACAATAATGCTTTTATAACACACCATTACATTAAAAAAAAATGAGAATACCCAGTGAAGAAGTGTCTCTGGGATATGTACTGATTGGGGTGGTGAACCTGGTAAATCTCTTCAGAGAAGTTCACATCAGAAGGCAGGTTATACAGGAAATTCCCTTTGCAATGAATCGTCTCATAGTGTGGAAGGGCTCTATGGATGTTGCTTGTGTGGCCGCTCTTCTCCTTGCATCCTCCTGCCTACTTTCCCCTTTGTCTGCACTCCCACCTCCTATAGAGAGGATGAGAATGCACCCATGGCTTCTTTTCCAGGTATGATGTTGCCATCTCAGGCCATCTGCATTTACTTCTGGACCAGTTAGATGGGACACAAGCAGGCTGGTTCCACTGAAGAAATGCAGGATTTAACAAATACATAGGCGAAAAATGTTAGATATGCTAAAAATGTGCCTCTCAAATAATTTAACCCTATGAAGTGACCATGCAAATACATACAGATTGTGTGTATGTTGTATGTTTTTGCTGTTTTAATTTTTGTATATTGTTTTTAATTGTTTTAATCCTATGTAAACCGCCCAGAGAGCTTCGGCTATGAGGCGGTATACAAATGTAATAAATAAATAAATAAATAAAGCCCCTTCTAAATTGTTCTGTAACAGGTTTTGGCAAATCTCGAGTTCTAGCTCAGCAGGATAACTATGAAAGTACAGTTTGGACAGAAAAGATATTTAGTGGCCAAACTGATACATCTATCATTTCAGGGGTGGTTAAATGTCCCCCCACCCCATGGACATGTTCACTGAAGGCATAAGGGGGAGACGGTTGTGACTTTGGGCCATGCTCCAAAACACTGATGTGCCCATTGCCCATACCTCTTAGCAGCTGTCCATTTGGCGTTAGTGTAAAGGGGCCCTTTGCATATATAAAGATCCAAGCAGGGGCACTGGTGAATTAGACCTCCTGCTTATGTAGAGGACACCCGGTGTACATTCCTCTGTATGGCCTGTTGAGCCATTCCTACTAATGCTCAAGGTATAGCCTTTAGTAGAAGGGGAGGGGTGCCCAGCAGACACAATGGATTTCAGGGTATAGCCAGTGGGCATGATCCCACTTCCCCACAGTTGTTCAAAGAATGTGTGTGTTGGGGGGTGTTGGGGGATCACCCCTTCTGTTAAAAAAGTTAATGTCATGGGAAGAAAAGTGCTAGAACAGCTTAGTGAATTGGAGCTAGATCTGCACTACTGTTTTATAGCAGTATTGAAGTGCATAACTGCTGGGACACATTACACATTCCATATGCCACTTTCATGGTCTTATTTCCTGCCTTTTTATCCCACATTATCTAAAATTCTGCAACAAATGCCATCGTGCATCCTATGAGGTATACATGAGCAAGGGGGATATAGCGTTACTATGATGGGATTGCCATGATTTGACACAAGGTGTAGATCCGGCCCCAGACCACTATCAATAAAGCTATCTAAAAAGGCATAGGCTATTGTTTTCTCATAGCCAGATCTCTTTTCTTTGTTAATTAACAACCCAAACTCACTCAAAAGGGCAGATATTTTTCCTCCTTTAAAAAAATAATAATTTCAGGCCTGAGATAAAGAGAATTTTCCATCTCCCCAGGATAACACTTGAGAAGCTGTAACGAGGTCAAAGGTAATGAAGATGGATACCAAGAATGCTATCATCGTCCCTCAAGAAAATGTGTCTGACCAATTCAAGATAGGAAAACTCATTGAAGTTGGTAACACCAACTTGGAGTGTGACATTTTGCCCCTCCAAGCATCCACACTACAAGTTCCTAGAGAAGGACCCTAGGATCACATGCAACAGAGAAGCGGATGCCGTAGAAGAGGATTCTTGATGATATGCTGCAACGTAAGTACCCCTAAAAATATTGCTGCAAGTAATTGCTTTGGGTGCTGAGCTGTCCACACGGCAATGCAGAAACGTAAACACAGATTGTCCCTCTGGAATCTTCCCTTCCACTGAATTCTCTCTCTCTCTCTCTCTCTCTCTCTCTCTCTCTCATTATGGCAAAAGCAACACAAACACTTGCTGCATTTTAAAAAACTGAGCAGCTAGAAATGTTTATCTCTTGAGAACCAATTTGGAATCCCATTCTTTCACTTGGAGTGTTATGGGGGGACTGTCAGTAGTGACCAATTTAATTGCATAGCAGATTGCCGTATCATGAAATGTCCACTTTTGAAATCTCAAATGAATATTTGGGGCCTTATCTTCTTACCCTATGTCACCCTGGTGCTTACAGATGAATTCGCTGCCTGGTACAATTATCTGAAGAACCTTCTTGTATATCTCACACATAAGAGAAGATCCTGATTGAGTTTGGTTTCCAGCTGATTGATTGACTGTTTCATTTTTGTTGAGGAAATGAGAATGGGACTGGACATGCACTATCACAATTAAACTAGCTTCCTCGTCATAATAGCTTCTACTGGGAATATTTGATACTCAATCATTCCGGAGCCTCAATATCCTGCAGAGAGCTACAAGTGAAAAGAAAAGAAATCACCTTCCAGTTACTTTTAAAACAGAATGGTTAAAATGGTGTATGTGTTTCTACAAATACATGAATTGAGAGAGAGTGGATACAGCTATCCCTCAATATTTTTAGCATCTTAGTGCCTTTGTATCACTTCAGTTCCAACACTTATTTCAGATACAAACTACCTACATCCTTAAGGGCACAATCCTGTGGAATGTGCTTTGGGTAATCCCAAACCTCCAAACATGGAGGCTTAAGAGTATTATACACAGAGCAGGCGGCGCCTTATGCCCCCTGTTCTGCATTTAAGCTAGATGAGTTAGCGGAGGCTTTGGAGAGTGGAAGGGAAGGAGGCTGGCGCAGCCATAGTATTTCTCATATGGCTCCCGTCCCAGTCTCCTCCCCTTCCCACCCCTGGGGCCCACAATTTTGAGGGGGCACTGCAACGAGGAGGTCCCCCCCAGCTTACATTACTGTTTCCATAGCTTACGCAGCCTATTGAGAAGCGAGAAGCCCACTTTGCGGAAACAGCGCAGAAGCCATCCGTCGTGAATACCACGGCCAGACTACAAGCTCCAGAGGACCATGCCGTATGCAGGGCAGGGATATATGTGCCTTGAGGTGTTGTAGAACAGGTTTACTATGAAGGTGTTATGTAGAATGGACATGTTGGTGGGCACATGGCCCCTTGGGGCAGCCATGTTGTCATCCTTTTTTGAAATGGGGGGGCACACACTTCTCATCTGGCCTGGGTATATTACCAGCTCTACACGGCCCTGGGTAGAGGTAAGGGTGGGGAGCATAGTTTCCTGGCTCTGAACTCTGAACCCTTTCTACAACCTCGGAGCCAGGAAACTGAGCAACCCTATCTCTCCCCCAACACTGTCTAGGGGACATGGGATTGCTCCCTAAGTATATTTATTTCTCATTAATACAAACAGATCAGTCTAAGATCAGCTAGGCCCTTAAACCAAGAAAGGACACGAAGCATCAAAAAGCCAAAAGGCAGTAATCCTATATACTAAGTTGTCAACTTCAAGGGTACTTTCCACCCCCTGGACCCCCTGTGAGCCACACTCCTGCTGCTGCTTCACCACTAAGATTTGGTGTTGTGGTGGCAATAAAAAATGGGTGCTTAGCTGCTACTGGTCTGCCACATTTTGGTGGCATGGGGTGGCAATGGGGATTGCACTAAAGGCCAGGGGGCTGCCCATGGCCTACCCCCGCTGTATACAATGGGAGCACATCACATTGAACTCAATGAGGTTTATTTCTCAGTAGACATTGTAAAATCTCACTGCACTAACTGGCCAGGCGTAAAAGTTTAAAATGTTTTAAATATTAACTGTTTTTTATGTGTTATGGTTTTAAATTTTGTATATTGACTTTTTAATGTTCAATCTTTTAAAATTTTGTAAACCGCCGAGAGAGCTTCGGCTATGGGGCAGTATATAAATGTAATAAATAATAATAATAATAATAATAATAATAATAATTAGTGCCTGTGAATTTTTTTAATTATTATTATTTAGCTCACACCTGCAGTATACCCAGTTATTGTGTCATGAATGGGCTGAATACAGATTACAGATAGGGTTGCCATATTTTGGATCCACAAAACTGGGACAATTTGGGGGGGAGGGGGGGCTAGGATTTTTTAAAAAACTTAGCAATATGTAAAGGTCTAGGGAAAGGAAGAAAGTTATCTAAGCTTTAGTTATCTAACAGTGCAATCCTATGCGTGTCTACTCAGAAATAAATTATATTAAGTAAATAGGACTTATTCCCAGGTAAGTATGTATAGGATTGCAGCCTAAAGTACTTAAGTATCTGCAAATTAATAATAGGCAAAAACAATTTAAGCAATCAAACAGAAACAATGACACTAAATTACATTTCTCCACTAGTTCTCAAAAGCTAGAGGAGAATTCAGTACGGAGCCTTATCCCCACCCCAATTGCCTAAGTAGCTACCATAGAATATTAATATTGAAAGATATCGTTTAACCCCAAAGTAGCCATCTACTTCGTGTTCAAGTGGTGGCTCTAGCAGAATATGGACTGTTCGGTGCCACTAACTGACAAGATCAAAATGAATTGTAAATAACAACAATGATAATAATGTTGATTTTCTTAGACACATTTAAAAGGCAAAACACACACCCTCCCACACACACAGCTCAAATTAAACTTAAGGCATGATCCAATGAAAGTTAAGTACTTTTAAGGTTGCAATTCTATGCATGCCTACTTGGGAGTAAGACTCATTGAACACAGCGGGACTTATGTCTGAGCAACCATGCATAGGGTTCTATGATTTCATTGGTTTCAATGAGAGAACGTTAAATGCCTGCTTTTCCCTGAACATTTACCTAGGAGCATGCCCCACTGCAGATAATGGGACTTACTGCATGTCTACTCAGAAGTAAGTTCCAGTGAGTTCTATGAAAACTATTTCTAATTAAACACAGACGTTTAGGTAGCTAAAAGTGTTTATAGTAACTGGATCGTGCCCTGACATGTATATTTTTTGTTTTTGTTTTTAAAATCCAAATGAAAATCTCCTTTACTGTATTTTATTCAGTTAAAATGAAAGTTTGCTTTTGTGCTTTGTTGCAAAGCAATGTTTCTGCTGTTTTCTTTCTTTTTAATTGAGAAATATTTTTCTACACACATAACACAACTGTATACAAGGAAAGCTTCTTCACGTTTTTGCAAAGCGGAATTTTAAATTAAAACATCAACTACTGTAAATCCAGACATCTTAAATTCACTGCAATTTACTTCCAAGTAACAGATTTGAGGCTTGCAACCCAAATCCAAGGAAATGGATATTTGAAGGGTGATTTTTTGGGGACGGAATTTTCTTTCTCCTCTTCCTCCTTTCCTTTCCTCTTTCCCCTCCCCCCTCACACACCCCACAAAACTCTCTTTCTTCCCCCACAAACAACCCAGCAGCTCCAGCGCTTACCCCAAAGCTCTGACCACAAACTCCTTCGCAGACAGTACATGGGACTCATGCAGCCTGAGGAGAGCACGTGTGCCTTTCCCTGCTGTTCTTGATTTATGCAGCAGCTGCAAGCACAATAAGGTGAGTCATAGTGAGTGAGTCATCTGAGCCTGTGGAGGAGCAGTGGTGCTCTGGAAAAGGCGGCAGATGGATCCATATTTTTCTCTGCTGCTGCCACTCCGCTGAGCAGGCTCAAGGCACCATTTTGGGGGTCTGAATTTCTCCGACTCTGAATCCAGGATTCCTGACCAACCGGCTAGGACATTTTGGAATCAATTGAAATCCAGGACAATCCCGGTTTTCAGGGACATATGGCAACCCTAATTACAGAGTACCAAAATATACAAGCTCCCTTTTATTCCTGAGTGTGTTGGAAATAAATATGCCCCAAATACACACACCCAGCAGTAGAAAGGTTGTGTGTATTGTTGGCTGCAATGATTTAGCTGCAGGAATGCAGCTGGAAATACAATGTGCATGTCAGACCAGATCTAAGTCATAAGACATATCTGCTACTCCCAGACTGTGGAATGGCCTGCCGGAGGAGACTCGTCAACTTAACAGTCTTTTAGAATTTAAGAAAGCTATGAAGACTAGTCTCATCCGGCAGGCATATCCAGTGGAATTTTAGAATGATTTTAGCCTGTTTTAGGCTGTTTTATTGCTATTTTAATAATGTGTATCATGTTTTTAATCAGTTCTATGTATTTTATCATATTTTATATTTACTGTTGTTCCCCGCCTCAATTCAAACGGTGGGTAAGAAATAAAGTTATTGTTATTGTTATAAATGTATCCTAACTGGTGGCTTAGATACTTAGTGGAAGGCATCTGGAACAGAATAGAGGCAATTGATGAACTCTCTCTGTGCTTTGGATCTTTTGGGAAAATATCTTCCTCCCCTTGGGCTTTGGTTGTCTCTGTCATAATGCTGGCTGTTGACTATTAAGACCTTCATCTAGAAGTTCCATCTAAACAATTTAAATTTAAATTTAATTGTAAATGTCTGCCAAAGAGAATTGCTTTGGATGATCCAAGGAAGCAGCAACAGAGTAAGCATGAATGACTTCCATTTCCTCATTGCACTTCCACTTTTCCTTAGAAAGGGGGAGATGGCTGTTCTACCTTGTATCAGATAACATATGTCACTCCATGGGGGAAAGATATATCTCCCTCTCACCTTGGACAAGTCAGTTTACTTGTCTCTGGAATATCCAACATGGCTCAAGAATACCAACTGCAAATTGCATTTCAAGGATTCAGACTCAACCCCAACAATATAAGATATTAAACCAACTCACTGAAATATAGCTCAAAATTTGCCCATATTTCTGCATTCAGAAAACACTTGGTGGTTCCTTTTCTTTCACCACTTCTTTGGAATGTCTGAACCCACTCTCAAAACAACTAGCTCAAAAACAACCAGCAATCTGTTATGAGTTTTGTTATCAGATTTCTGTGAATAGACTTTCACTGTAGATTGGCCATAACATAATACCAGGCCAGAGTCTTGAACATAACAAAGGAGTGTTATTAAGGCCATTTCTACACAAGTCTGTTTGCTTGGGATGGTCCCTGGCTGGTGCCTGTGCTCCGATGGTGTGTATTAGGTACTTCTGTGATCGCCCCCCCTCCCTCTACACCCAGGGGCTATCCCAGGCCTGGTGTGGAAAGGGCCTAACTTGGGATAGTCAGGTGATGTCCCTCAATAGGATCTAATTGTTAGAAGATTGCTTTCCAACACAGAGAAAGGGAAAGGGAATAAACTTCCTCTCCTTCCTGACAAGGATAATCTAGGTCTCTGTGCGAAAAGAAACAAATTCCTACAATTTTGAGTCATGAATTAAAACAGACTGGGAAAGACACAGAGATATAGTTTGAGGGTTTTGTCTCTTTAATCTTAATCTTAATTTGGATACAGGGGTGCCTCTCTGGAGATCTGAGGTAGGGCAGTGGAATTACTTTGCCAGACTGTTTTTCTGTCTGTCTGTAACTCTGCTCAACCTGTATATTTGTAAATAAACTCAAATATTACAAAATACCAGTAGTGTAGTGGCAAATTTTGAAGTGCAAGTGCTCATCAATACAGTCCCCATAGGCATGACTCCCCCCCCCCCCAAGAAAGTTCAAAATTGCAGGCAGCCATATTGATCCATATCAACAAAGCAAGTCTTAGGAGTTTTCATCTCCCAGGAACAGGTCTTTTATAAACCTATGGGTCTTAATTGCTTCTTCAAGAGACACCTCAAAATGCTTCACATTACAACAAGAAACAATATAGTGATGCTGCTGAATTTCAGAATTATTCAGCTCGTTGGTCAAAAGTCAACCATTTGTAACACCCACCTTTATAGTAAGCCTGGGTCGACGTGCTACGAATTTGCTATTAAGTTCGGAATTGTGAGCTTTGAACATGTGCAATAAAGTAGTATACAGATCCCCTTACCACTTAAATATTCAGTCATTCTACTACCTAAGGCCCTCAAAACTTATGTGAAGCAGTCTCATTAGCTGTTTCCCTCATTGATTCAGCTCTGGCTCTGAGAAGGAGGATTCTGCGGGTGGAACTTCATACTGGCAATTGGCAATGGTGAGTAAACATCACATGACTTCATCCCACAGGCAAATCATATGAAAGCAAGCAATCAGAAAGGGGCTACATAATGTGGTGACTCATGATGTCATAATGGACTAAGCAATTCCAAACTACAGCTTTCGAGATGCACTAGATATTCCACATACACAAAAACTTGTATATGAACAAGATTTCATATTAAAAGATATGGATCTTCATATAGTTCAAGTTCATCTGGAGGAATTCACTCAGGGTAAGTTCACCCATCATTAACAATATATTGTTGCTGGCAAAACTAACTTCTCCCACCGCTGCTTTGAGAACTGAGCTAAGCTCAGAGGGAACAGGGAATTCTGAGGGAGGTGGCAGATGATGTCAGCGTTCCTGCTAATAAAAAAGTACCAGTGCTGCATCCCTGTGAATCCTGGCTCCACTATCCCACTGCAAAATACGCAAATCTCCACTTATGCAAGCCTACTCATAAACAAGTCCCTTTAAGTTAAATGGTCTTACTCCCATGTAAGGGTGTATAGGATTGCAGCCTAAACCTTCTATGCAGAAAAGCCACAAAGGGACAGTCTAAATTTACATTTATAGCAACCAAGTGATCTCCAGTCTATTGCACTCAGTATTGCATTTAACTGTGCTAGATCTTTTGTTTTTGTACATTGCATAGACTTTATTAGGCACTCAAAATATTATCTAGTTGAATGGCAAGGCTGAGCAGATTTCTATCTGATGCTTATTGGAAAATAGCTATGTCTCTAGATTCTCTAGTGGGCGCTATGCATCATCATCATGTTGTTACACTTGATGTACTGTTGACTTTATTTTCTTACGAATGAGTATGAATGAGCCATGACAGGAAATAAATTATTTCTGCTTCACTCACTGTTTGGACAGGGCCAGATTAAATCTTGGCAGAGTTACCTGAGAGAATGGACACTGTAACCGCTATGACTAGCTGGAGCTTTGTGATTCTTCTAACAAGACTCACAGTTGGGGGGAGACAATAGCAGCACTGTTTGATGTTTGATTTGAGAAAGTATGTCATAACATGTATTGATGCTTACACGTTATTATTACCCAGCATTCAGCCTTGTTTGGAGAGTCTGTGCTGCCCCCTTGCACTTATTCTATAACTGTATATATTTCAGAATCAGAGGTGGAGAATGCATGGCCCTCCAGCTGTTACTGGACTGCAACTCCTATCCAGCACAGCTAATGGTGAGGGATAATGAGAGTTGCAGTCCAACAGCAGCTGGAGGGCCAGGTGTTCCTCGTCCCTGTTCTGAATGGACATAAACATTTCTGTCATATCTCAATTCTTGTACTTTGCACACTTGGAGATTAGCATGGCCATGTGTGTCCTCTTTTACAGATGACAGTCCTCTATTTGAAGGGCTGCCAGAGGACTGTTCTCTAGTGTGAAGTTGTTCTCTTTATAGATAAAGAACTATCATTTGGACCTCAAAGTTAAGAACATAAGAAGAAATATGCTGAATCAGACCAAGGGTTCATCTAGTCCAGCACTCTGTTCACACAGTGGCCAGCCAGCTGTTGACCAGGAACCCACAAGCAGGACATGGTGCAAGAGCACCTTCCCACCCATGTTCCCCAGCAAATGTTGTATATAGGCTTTCTGGAGGTAGTACATAGGACCAGTATCCATTGATAGCCTTTTGCTTCAGGAACTTATCTAACCCCCATTAAAGCCATCAAAATTGGAGGCCATCACTAAGTCTTGTGGTAGTGAATTCCATAGTTGAACTATGCACTTTGTGAAGAAATACTTCCTTTTATCTGTACTGAATCTCCCACCAATCTGCTATATTGGATGACCCCAGGATCTAGTATAGTGGGAGAGGGAGACAAATGTCTCCCTATCCACATTCTCCACACCATGCCTAATTTTGTACACCTCTAACATGTCTCTCCTTAGATTTCTTTTTTTCCAAGCTAAACAATCCCAGCTGTTGTAACCTTGTCCATCAGCAGCACCTAAAAAGTAGATGGAGCAAAGCACATAGGTTACTTGTGCACAGTGTTCCACTATATGGTGAGATGTACGGTATTTCTCTTGACAGTATAAGAATTCTTTCTAAATTTGCATCTTTACATATAAATTAGCATGTGCAAATTTCATGCATACCAATGCCCTCTCTCTCTCTCTCTTTGAGATTCACAAGTGGCCACTCTATTGCCGATAGGTCCTAGCCATGGATTTCAATAGGACTTTGATCCAGATAAGCAGGCTTAGTATTGCAGCCTGGAAATAATTAAAACCTGTTTGTTTCAAGATTATTAAGTAATATACTGCTTCTCTGAAACATCCTGAAATGCTCTAGAAGTATAACACCTATCTCTCTTGCATCTGTTTCTTCAGAAGGATCTGAGTAAATATGCCTAGGATTGCATTGCAAGTAATAATAGCAACAGCAGTTGCTGCTGTTAAACAAATAAATCTGACACTTTCTTATTTAAAAAAAAAGATTATCCAAAATATATAAAAATATGCAGGTTTATCGTACCCATTTTAATCTGTAGGGGTGGTACTGATGTTGTAATTAATATATGTGTCTGTACACTTTCTACATATTCTGGATCATCTTTATTTATTTCAATTTTGGATTATGGCGGTTTTGGCTATAAGCATTTAAATTTGTTTGGGAGCTATAGAATGCAGATAAGCCGTCCAATCACGGCATTACAGTTGTGCCCAGTTGGTTATGAACTGGCAGATCTGCTCTGCCAGCCCACAGGCGATATTTTTCATTGTCTGCATGATGTTCAGCAGGGTCCTGGGCAGGTTTCCTCACACAGCAGGTAGAGTGGTGGATCTGCTCTTGCTTTCCTCATGTAATGGTGTTCCCTGGCAAAGTGGGAGTTGTGTGTCGGACTAGATCAAACGTTCTGTGCATTTTACTGCATGTGAAAGAGGATTGCTGGATTTCATGTTCATATTTCTTCACCTTTCACTGTACCCTAAATTCTAGAGGTGGACAAACTGTGGCTCAGGCCTGTTCAACTGTGACCCTCTGATTGTGCAATGATGGCTCTTGATCCAACAAAGGTGTCCACATATTCTGTGGCTCCTGGCAACTTCTCCAAATGCCAACAGACTTGGGCTGCAGGTGCTGCTGAGGGCAAAGGAGAAAGCTGACATGCAGGAGAGAAGAAATAGTAGCTGGAGAGTCATGGAGAGCATGGAGGAGAGAAAAGAGGGAGGCTGCTGCTGAAAAAGCATGAGAGGGAGGACACAAAAGCAGCCATCTGAGGGATGGAAAGAAGGAAAGTCACTGGCTGGTGAAAATGGCAACGTAGTGTGAACAGGGTGGGGAAGAGAGACAGCAGGCTCAGTAAAACAGGAATAAATATAAGACTGGGACAGATAGAAAAGAAAGGAAGCTACCAAAGGTGAGAGATTAGTCAGTGTTTCTCCCTTTTGGGTACCTATGGCCACCTTGCAGGAGTGAGGCCCAGCTTTGGGGCCTTCTCCCTTTTCTCCCCCCCCCCCAACCCCCTGGTCTGCTGATCTCAGAGAAGGCCTTGGAGGTGGATTAATTTCCCCGCTCCAAAATAAGATGGGAAATGAAGGGGAAGAGGTGAGATGAGTGCGGGACAAGGTCGACATCTGAGTATCGCGCTGCAAAAACACATATCAAGCATGGCGAGAGTGCGATAAATCGCTGGTGTGATGGAGCTCTGAGTTTCAGGTAAGGCTAGGGTGACCATATTTGGGAAACCAAAAAAGAGGACAACCTGTGGGCAGGGCAGGAAAGTGACTTTTCAGGGCCTCTGGAAAAAGCGTCATCCCCCACCCCGCCACCTTAAAGGCCCCAATTGGAGTGGAGGAGGGGAAAGTGTGTCATTTCTGCCCCCCCCCCCCCCACTACTCCAATCAGGGCCTTTTCTATAATCTCCAGGAATGACACACTTTCCCATTTAAGGTCCTGATTGGAGCAGTGGAAGGGAAATGATGCACCTCCAGAAAGCACATAATTCCCTCCCAAAATGCTAATGGCGGCCTTAAAGGGGAAAGTGTGTCTTTCCAGGACAATATAGAAAATCACAGAAAATCCCCCCTGACATCCAGAATAGAACAAAAACCAGGACAAATCCGGGGAAATCCTGACAGTTGGTCACCCTAGGTAAGGCTGGGGAATGTATAATCCACAGGCCTAATAAACCTTAGCACAGAAAAAGACTCCCCCATTCAGTCTTCAGCAGGGCAAAGCACTTACTTCTGATGAGCTGCTGACCGGACATAAGAGCTTTTCACTGTGGGGCACAGGGGACAGGACCGTTTGAGCAAGCTCCTGAGTTACTCATTCCTGCTTCCTTTTGCACCTTGTCCTGATTACTTCTGAGTAGTAATGCAGAGGCTTGCTCTGCTTACTTGTGAGCAGAAATGATGTGCATGGTTACATCTGAGTAGAAATGCTATTTGAAAGTCCTACTGAGTGATTCAGTCCTCCTTCCTTGTCCTGCAGAGTTTTGTTCTGCTGACTTGCGAGTAGACATGCAGAGGCTTGTCCTCCTTATTTGTGAGTACATATGCCGGTCATACTTATTTCTGAGCAGACATTCTTTCTACTATGAATTAGTTACAATGGAATTGGGGCAGGGGAGGATTTTACAGTTCCACTTGCTGTTGTATTTGGCCCTGCTCACCCAAAGAATGCAATAGAATGAAATGGAACCTGGCCCTTGCTGCTTCCTGTGCCTCCTGAAAACAGCTTTATTCCAGGAAGCATTCCTTGACCGACAGCCATGGTTTTTATTGGCATTCTGGTTTGTTTGTTTTGAATTATAATTTTAATTGTGTTTTCAGTTATGTATCTTTTACTGTTTTAATTCTTAGGTTCACTGCTCCGGAATCTGTTTCAGACGTGGAGAGGTATACAAATTTTTGTAAATAAATATATAAAACATTCCCCGCTGCTCGTCTAAGGAGCCAAACCCTTATCTGCAATGCATTGCTCGCTCACTAAAAGCAAGCCATGTCTAATGTCATTTTTGAAAGAAATCACAAAATCTTTTCATCTGAATATCCTCCTTGATATGAATGAAGGAAAAACAGGCACGTGTAATATTCAATGGATGTGCAAAGGTTGTGTGTGCCTTATGGTTCTTGAACTTTTGAAGGTTGTAGTGTGGCTCAGAGGGTCTGAACCCTTGGTCACCCTTGCTAGGCTGACCATATGAAAAGGAGGACAGGGCTCCTGTAACTTTAACAGTTGTAGAGAAAAGGGAATTTCAGCTGGTGTCATTTGTATGCAATTAGTTCCTGGTGAAATTCCCTCTTCATCACAACAGTTAAAGGTGCATGCACTATACTAGAGTGACCATATAGAAAAGAAGGCACTGCCCCTGCAACTTTAACTGTTGTGATGAAGAGGGAATTTCACCAGGAACTAATTGCATACAAATGACACTGGCTGAAATTCCCTTTTCTCTACAACTGTTAAAGGTACATGAGCCCTGTCCTCCTTTTCAGATGGTCAGCCTAACCCTTGCCATAGGGACAGCCCAGTCAACCAGCTTTCAGCATGATATTTTCCACATTCTTCTTTCCCACAATTTCTCTTTCCAGATACACCACTTTATTTTCCAGTATTAGTTTCTTCTACTATGTTCCTTTCCTATAGTTGACAATAAACATGACATTGTTTCCCCCAGAAATTGGATCCTCATTCATTTTAAGTAGTCTGGTTTATTCAATATTCCTTCTCAAGTCTAGTTTGATGATGCTGAAATGCTCCACTTGTTCCCTAAGCGAATTTTTATGCAGTTTTCTTTTTGGTTTTTTTAAATTATGATTCCGTTGGCATATGTTTCTTTTGGACTTCTGACAAGCAGCCAAGAATTCACAGTATTACTTTTAAGTAATTACAATTATCTATATCTATACAAGTATAAAATATAATAATCAATAACAAACAACGAAGAGGTATAGATTTTTAGGTCATGGCCAAATTTCTAAAGCTAAAGCAGTAACAACTCCCTCTAAGATTGCTTTAGATGTACTTTGATAATCAGGCACTAAGCACGAAGACAGTGAATGTTGAAAAAGTTATTTTCTTTCATATTGTATGGTACTTCTTAAACTTCTTGAACCTCTGTCTCTTTTAAAAGGAGGCACAAGTTCAAAACGTTTGAGAAACACTACATTATGAGAAAGAAGAGGACATTATTGTTTCAATGGTCTGTGCTTTCTGAGCTAGGCCACCCAACCAGAATCATCCCTTTGGCAGGTAAAGACACAGACTCCTGGCACACAAATGCCTACATGTAGCCTGCTGCTGTATGCCTTAAGGTTCTGTGGACTGGAGCACAATTCCAGTACTAGAATTGGAAAAGTGAGATCTGCAACAAAATGTTGCATTGTGGAGTGCTCCTGTTTAGGATTCCAGCCAGTCAGCCATACCCTCTTCAAGGATACCTATATCCATTCTGCCTCTCCCCCCCACTCCACTCCCCCAGTCTTCTGTCTCTCCCCACCATGAGATATTCAACATACGGTGACTACTGAACATGCCTGATCCTCATTGAGCTGTTTTCAGCTCCTTCCTCCTTTAAGGGTTTCCTCCCACAACATGGGTCAGATCTACACCAAGCAGGATATAACACTTTGAAGTCGTTTTGAAAAATGTATGTGGAGTGTGTTCTGGGTCCCAACAGTTGTCAATTCCATTATAAACCGCTTTAAAGCAGTACTGTAGATCCTGCCATTGTTTGTATTTCTGCAAACCTTTTTCTCCCCCTGTGCCTTCTGAGCCTGCTGATACATCATTCTTCTGTTTGGATGGTGCTGTTTTTGCTTCAGAAGGGTCAACACTTGGGTCCCAACACTATTAGTATCTATAAAGATGAAAGCAGGGCATTTCAAACCCTCCTGCAAAATGTCAACCAGGAAGAAAGAAGTACGTAGGTTCTTTATTTATTATAACTCTTCTGGAACAAGCTTACAAACCACTTCCACCCCTACAATTATAATATTCCTAAAGCAGGGTTGGGAATCATTGGCCCTCCAGATGTTATTGAATCGGCATGGCCAATGGGAGCATGAGCTGTGTAGCTCAGCGGCATCTGGAGGGCAACAGTTTCCCCACCTCTGACCTAAAACATGCCAGTCTTGATATAGAGTATGGCTATTGTTTACATTAAATAAATACCTACTACCCAACTGCTTAATTTTATCACTGCCAAGAGACCAGGTGAACAGAATAAGTCAATCTGAGTGAAATTAAGTGTATTAAAGGACTGAAAAGAGGAGGGAAAATGAAACAAAGGAATACCTTTACTACTATCTATTTATACAGTACAATTAATATGCATGGTGCTTTATAGAATAACAAAAGTGATAGATAGATAGATAGATAGATAGATAGATAGATAGATGATACACAGACACATAGATAGATAGCTTCCTGTCCCAAGGACCTTACTATATCATGAGGGAAAATGAGAGGCATGAAGGATGGGAGAAGCAATGGCAAAAAGGGACAAATGTGAGCAGATGCACTTACAGAGACTTCATTTGTGTTAGAGGCAAGGAATTAAGGAAGGATAACTAACAAAAATGTATACAACTGGTGGAAAAGTCAAATGAGTACATAATAGAAGTATAATGAAAATACCCCAGTGACAGATAAACTATTGCATAGATGTATACCTCAGCCCTGGGAACACTACTGCTTTTTAGTGGTATTGAAATGCACTGACAACTAATGGGGCCCATGACGCATTCCAGATACCGTTTTCAAACCAGTTCCAAAGTGTTATATCCTGCTTGGTGTTGATCTGGCCCCTGTCAGTTAAACAAGAATGCGGTATGGTTTAGTAATACAACTGTAAGAGTGAAGGTAGACTACGTAGAGCATTTGGCTTGGGATGTTAGATATGAAATTAAATTAAAAATAATAGGGAACTATGGATGTCTACTTCTAGTGTAACATGAATATGGGGAACTATCATAGGCCAAATGATACAAAAAACACCACTTCCCAGGCCTAGGAAACTGGTTTTAGCTCAAAGAACAACCCCCCCCCCAAAAAAACCCAAAAACAAAACAAAAAACAAAACAAAACAAAAAAAAAGGAAATTGTGAATTGGGGCAAAAATAGAGTCCAAACTTACAGCTTTCTCTGCTCAAGCTTAGGAAAGCTCTTCGGGCTACAAGTAACACCAGAGGAAAACTGGTCTGTCATTTCTTCTTAACAGGAAACTGTAGTTCTACAAGACTATGTGTGGTGTAAGAATCCCTAAAATATCATTCTCAGTCACCTTTCCAAACTAAAATTTCTTGCGGATAAGCCCTGACTAGCATAAAACAAATATATGTTCGCAGCTTAGGTATGTCCTAAGTCTGGTCTGGTACCCATGTCCTCCTGCTAACTATGATGGCCTTGATATAAAGAACACTCTTGCATTTGTTCAGTACCATGTAGGCTGACCATCTGTAAAGGAGGATAGGGCTTCTGTAACTTTAACAGTTGTAGAGAAAAGGGAATTTCAGCCAGTGTCATTTGTATGTAATTAGTTCCTGGTGAAATTCCCTGTTCATCACAACAGTTAAAGTTGCAGGCAATATAATAGAGTGACCATATACAAAAGAAGGCAGGGCCCCTGCAACTTTAACAGTTGTGATGAAGAGGGAATTTCATCAGGAACTAATTGCATACAAATGACACTGGCTGAAATTCCCTTTTCTCTACAACTGTTAAAGTTACAGGAGCCCTGTCCTCCTTTTCAGATGGTCAGCCTAGTACCATGTTATCTCAGCTCACTAGCACAGGGGGTCAGTTTATTCTTATTTCTGTGGCTGGGGCGAACTAAAGAACATAATACTTCCTAGCACCCTAAAATTGGGTATTAAAGTTGGCTGGTATTAATTGGCACATGTTTCGTGTGTATCGTTTTGGAACACTGCATTGCAAACTGATAAGGCAATCCATCACCTTGATAAGTTATCTGCTTGTAGTACATTTCCTCTAGGAAACTTTTCAAAGTTAAACTGGGTGGACTTCTTTGACAGCAAGCATGCAGAACTGTGCTAATGTGCATGCACGAAGGAGCACTGGATTGTTGGCAACTGTCCTCCCGAGACTAAAGTAAGACAAATAAGCTCATTTGCTCAGTGACAGCAGCCCCGGACTTATGAACTAGTACTTCAACGAGGCAAAGTCAGCATATGTTAATCACACACAACATCTAGCTTCCCCTTTCTCTTTCAAACAATTAATAGGTTTCTCTAATGGTGCTTTCAGGGAGGGAGGGAGGGAGGGAGAGAGAGAGAGAGAAATAAAAGTCTATTGTTTTTAATGAGACATTTAAAATTAAGCAACACACCCCTCAGCAAGTCTCCCTGATAATCAACTATTGAGGGAAAAGCTGATAGTTACTCCTGGTTTATTCATGCAACCTTATGGTACAACATTGTGACATGTGGTAGTTGTCACTCTTGAAACAACTGCAATAACTTTTATGTACTACATGAAATTGTCAGTGAGACAGCAAAGAAAATTCCTGTATAACCTATATAAATAAGTGTCGCACTGCTGAAGTTCACAAAGATGATAAGGGAATGGCCCCATGCTTTTGAAAGTGCACAGACACCCTCAAGATGAACTAGTATAGAAGAGAATCAAACAAGCATAATAGTATTTCTTTGAAGGATGTCACAGACTGATACTCCAACATGACAGGAAGCCGAAGAAAAGAAAAGAAAAACAGTTCCTCACTAGGGATGGGTTAGAATTTCGTTTTGATAATTTATCAAAATTCACAACATTCTCTATATTTGACACAAAAAGAATTTGAGATTTTTTTTAAAGCCCAGGGTTTGAGTGCTTAGTTCTTAAAAGTCTTGGTTTGAAAGAACTTGAGGTTTTAAAAATCTCAATGTGAGAGAAAAAGAAACTGATAGATTCTTCCACCCCTACTCCTAACCTGTGAACAAACTTTACCAGGAAGCCCTGATAGGGGCCAGGAGGTATTATCTGACCTGTTCTGGCCTACTAGTGTGAAGAAACTTCTTCATAATTGGTCCTCCAGCAGTTTCTTTCTTTGACCACAGCTTTGTGGGGATGCACAGGCTGATTCTTTGCTTGACGTCTCTCAGGTTACCAGTTCAAGGCTCACTGTGGTTTTGGTTATTGACGCAATTGCATTAATTGGTCTTGAGTAAGCATTAAGCGTGTGGTTTAACTACCTGGGAACAGCATTATAGGCACAGTTCTGGGTTTTCCAAATATATCGTTCTCCTTAAAGCACTCATTACATGCCTTGAAAATTCTGATTACATGTATGAAAAGCCAGTTTCAAGGCATGCTTCTATTTGGAATAACAGTAGGTTTGCATGTAATGAGTGCCCATGTGTGAATGTTAAGGAATGAAATACTGTCTGCAATTTTGTATCTGAATGGCAATTTGAGGTGCCCCCCCACTTTAGAAGTAGCTATTTTCCACGTTGTTGAAACCGTGGATAAGTTTGCAGTGTGAGCGTCACACCTTTCTTCGTCATTAGACATCTACACACGCGAGTTCATGTGTGAATATGAATGGGGCTTGCGGCAGCACCCCTTATTTATTTAATTAATAGTCTGCCCTCTCAAGGCTGCCTATTCCCTTCTGTTCCTGAAATGGCTATTGAGTGCACCCAGTTCACAGTACCTAAGCTAGGTTCCAGTCACCGATCCTGTGTTTCCAGGCAGGCTAAATCATATCCTGTGTTCCTTACACCGACGGTTCTCCTGCCTTAAGTAAACAGTGGACGAGCCCACCTCCTTCTTTTTCTTTATCCAAAACTTGCATAGTTGCCTTGCATGGCACCAAACAATATCCAACAAACCAAGATCAATATGTTTCCAAGAGCCATTCAGCAACAGAGCTATTGCAGAAATTGCATGTAATAGAGCAGATTATGAATAATGGTTATGAATATACACATTAACAGATATAGCATTTGGGGAGCATTCACTACCTTTATACAAAAGAAAAAAGCCAAGGTAATTTTATCTCTATATTACCCTTCCTTCTAGTTCAAAAATTAATATAAATAGGGTAAAGCTGACAGACTTTCAGAACCCTTCTCAGTGAATTGAAAGAATTTCCAACTTCCCATTTCCTCACTTCATCCTCATGCAGTTTTCTTCTAAATCATACTGAGGCATAGCTTCTCTAAGCAAAAGGACTACTTGTTAAAATGCTAGAGTGGGGTGGAGTATGTTTTCAACTTCATGTCCAGTTCTTTGGTTGATATGCATTTAATTCACATTCATCTTACTCAGTTTGCAAGTTTGAATGTGACATATCCTCCAGTGTCCTGCTAAGTGGTCTGGGGATTCTTCTTAGGCTACTGAGAATGTTAGTTCCTATTGTTGTTGTTGATGATGAGCACCAGTAAGGACCAATGTTGATTAGCTGACAGCATAGAATTTTAGAATAATTCCAAAATAATTAAAGAAAATAAATAGTATGAAAGGAGCTGCTCATATAAAAGGGTCTCCAAGGTGGACTTAATAGCTACGGATAGCAGAAAGGCAAAAAGAAAGGACAGGCTTTGAAAAAGAGATTAAAAAAAAAACAGAAGGGGAAGGTGTGAGTTATTTTTAGGAGTAATTAATGCCATTCAAAAGGACAAACAAATGCCCAGTCCCCATGGCTGAGGGTTGCTTTTCCTTCAACCACAAGGTAACACTGTTCTGTTGAATTTTTTTACCTAGTATACTAACCGAAATTAATCTCCAGCTTTACTAATATATAACCTGCAATGTTTCTCTTCACTTTTGTCCTCTGCTGTTTCTTTCACTTAAGGCTGGAGACAAATCTGTGTCACTGCTGGATTCTAAAGCTTAAAAATGAGTGAATCAGCCATTACATGCTTCTTGGTCCCAACAGCCCTAGCTGTATCCTGAAATCTGCATAACACCCAGTAGAGCCTAACCCATTGAAGTCTGTGTCTCCTCCTATACATTGGGTGCTTCCAACCAAGGCTTTTATAATGCTGTCAGCCTACCTCATTCACAGAGGTTTACAGGGGATTCAGACATTGTCGTCTTTTATTTGTAACCCTCCCATGTTTTCCCATCATGTCTTCCATCTTTTCCCTTAGTGCAGAATATCCATTAAAGGAGAATCTGTCCAGAGAGACTTCTATATCAGCCCAGCCATCCCCGCCACTACCACTTTGGGTAGCATCTAGCCTGATGAAGAGTTCTGGAGATCTCAAAACCTTGCTCACAATTTTGTGCAGTTCTTGTAGGTCCTAAGAAAGGAATTGCCTGATCATGGACATTGGATTTTTTCTTATGGACCCAAACAGCTTACTTTGTCTTATGTGCTAGTCCCCCTGACACTCACTTAAAAATAATTAAAGCTCTGATTCAAAACTATGCATGCACCTAGACCCATATAGCTTTAGCTGGATTCAGGCACATGTAATCAGATGTAGCATTCACAATCCAACAGCAACTGAACAACACTGCAAACAAATAGGGTCTAGAATCTAGATCCTAGAAATATTTGGTCAATCTCTAAGTAATTATGCTGGTATTAACATCTAAAGTCCTAAATGGCTTGGGGCCAGATTATCTGAAGGAACGCCTCCTCCCATTTGTACCTGCCTGGGCCCTAAGATCATTCTCAGGGGTCCTTCTCCATGAGCTCCTGCCAAAGGAAGTGAGGCAGGTGTCTACCAGGAGGAGGGCCTTCTCTGGAGTGGCACCCCAGTTGTGGAATGAGTTCCCTGTACAATCTGCCCCGCACACTCAGGTCCTCTGGGAAGAATTTACTTCAGGCAACCAAAATTAGGGTGACAACCGTTACTCAAAGGACCTTCTCTTCTGTTGCTCCCAGACTGTGCAATGGCCTGCCGGAAGAGATTTGTCAACAGTTTCTCTTATTTTAAGAAAGCCATAAAGACTGATCTCTTCTGGTGGGCCTACCTAGTTGAATTTTAAGAACGTTATTGTTATTTTAATAATGTATTAGTTTTATATGTTTTTAATCAGTTTTATGTATTTTATACTATTTGTATTTAATGTTGTTCCCTGAGAGGCAGGTAAGAAATTAATAATAATAATAATAATAATAATAATAGCCTGGCACCTACATTATACTCCAGGTGAAGACCTTTTCTTTTTCGCAGTATTTTAACAGTTCTTCACCTTAATATTTAACTTTGCTGTTTAACTTTGTATTTTAAATCTGTATTAATTTCTGCATGGCTGCTTGGTTTTATCCTGGTTGTGCTTTTATACTGTATTTTATATTATGTTTTTATACTGTTGTTTGTTATATATTTTGAATGGTTTTCATGGTTTTAATTTTTGTAAACTGCCCAGAGAGCTTTGGCTATTGGGCAGTATAGAAATACAATGAATGAATGAATGAATGAATGACAAAGCAGAGATATATCTAAAACTCTTTAAATATTTGGGCTTCCATTTTGTAACACAGTGGAGATTTTAAATGAACACTATGAGTCAAGGTGTCAGTTTCAAGAACACTAAGGATGGAATCATTCTTAAATTCTTATTATCAATTTTTCAGCACTATCAGTGTGTAAGGATAGGTCTCAAGGAGCTTACAACCTAAATTTCAAAGTGTGGAAAGGGAAACAGTGAAACAAGGGATGATTGTAAAGAAATGGAACATACATTATCTCAGCAATTTCAACTCCTGAAAATTAAACCCACAAAATTTATAAATGGGTCTATGTTATTGTAGCTGATCATTTGAGTAATCTGACATAATTCCCAACAAATAGTACAAGGATAGCAAAGTACTACCATGAGGCAACACCAGTGAGAGATGGATGCTTAATCTCCTGTATGCTCACAACCCCAACAAAAATAAAGGCTAAGTACATGTAACTTTACATTTAACCAGAAACCCTACCTATAACTATATAGTTCTGGTCACACATACGGCTCCATTTTATGTCAATTTATTTATGGGCTAATTGGAACACGCTATCCTTAAAAAAATACAAGGACAGCCTATTATCTGGTGGCGATAAATTGATATTTTTGTAAACTGGATGAATGACAAAAACAGCTTGAAACAACAAATATTATCCCCTCCATTCATTCTTGTTTCAAATTCATATACAATAGCACCTTTAAAATCCACACATCTCATTTTAGATGTTCTTATGATTGACCAAAACAATATTATCACCAATTTGAATAACAAGCCAATTGATGCCTGTATTTACTTCTGATTAGGCCTGAGGGAAACATTAGTTCAGTTTACATTTTAATGTGAATTTACCTATTTTTGCACTTTCAAATCACAATGTGAACCAAAACCCAGTTATCCTGCAAAATTCACACTTTTACAAATATTGCAATGGAGTTCTCCAATTAAAAAATGCATACAAAAATTTATATTGGAAGGAATAACATTAAAATGCATTATATTAGGAAAACTGTGTGTATAAAATGTGTATATTAGGCAAAAATGCATTAAGAGAAATGTGCACAAAAATTCTTATGAATTTTCATGCAAACCTAAAAAAAAAAATCAAAATTTGGGATGAACAAAACATAAGACTGGAGAAATTTTCAATGTTTGAGATAAAGCAAACTTAAGATTGGAAAACTGAGAAACTGAGAGAAAAATTAACAGATTCATCCATCTCTACTGATTCTGTGTTCACTAGCTCACTTTACCCTGAAAATAAAAGCACTGTTCCTTTGGAATGGGAGATGTTTGTGTGCCAAGAAGTTCCACTTATGTGAGCAAAGACTAAGAAAATGTCAGTGGCTTTCATTCACAGGAATCTCTACTTAAAACATAATTTAGGCCAGATCTACACCAAGCAGAACATAACACATTGAAAGTGGTTTGAAACCGGTATATGGAATGTGTCAGTTGTCAGTGCACTTCAAAAGCGTTATAAAGCAGTAGTGAAGATCCTGGCAGAATTCAAAACAGTCTAGAATGAAGGTGGTCCAAAAATATCCATTATGACAATCTTGAAACTCATTTGTTTTGTTAATTTGTGCAAACCATATTTGTTTTGTTATTCAGTACTTGAAAATACATTCATTTCATCAATCACATTTGTGTTCACATTGTTTTAGTTATATAATTTTGCTCTAACTGTTGTTGCCAATGGAGCAGGAGAGGTCTTTTCAGAAGCTGCAATTTTATTTGTCCAGAATGACTCAGACATAGCATCATTCTGGGATATTGCGGAGAATTTTATTCGTTTATGCATAAGAGCCTTTTAGCCACTCCCCCTCCCCAATTTTTAAACTTGTCTTGGCGTTCATGCTGCTTGCTAACCCATGTAGCAGTCATTGTTTTAGAGACCAAGTTCCATTTTCTTTCAAAGTAAAGCAAGTACATGTTATAATTAGTTTCTTCTTACTTGCATATTAGATTCATAATACTTTATTAACAAATTCCATACACATGTAAATTAGACCTAATTGGACTGGCTCATCAATCTGTTATTCCCCAATTACCTAACAAAATACATTAACAGAGCGTGATTTATGGATAAGGTACCAACGGAATGTTTGTGATGGAATTCAGAAAGTCCTCATTTGCATATCTTAATTAGTAGTTTATTAATCTTAAATGCATATGGAAATTAACAGCATTTTAATCTCCTAAAACTCAGCTTCTTATCCTTTTATTAACTTCTCCCACTCTGGATGAGAGAATTTTTAAAAATAACATAGGTTACTTGATTTGAAATGTAATAAACTCTTGCCCTGACCCAGACTAGTGGGAGGGTAGGCTGAAAACTGAGAGGGAAGGAACTTTAAAGGGAATCTTAAAGAGGAGGACAGTTGAGAGCACTGGACAAAAATGGGTAGGAAAGTCGGAAAGAATTAGGAAGAAACAAAGGCAGAGGAAGATAGCTGTGAAGACAGGAGCAATTCAGCTGATCAGCAGACCATTATCTTGTTTTTATTGATATGTAAGCCACTCTGGGAGCCTTTCTGGCCAAAGAGCGGGTATAAATGCAACAAACGAACAGGAATTGGCAATTGGGACCTGCTGCAAAGAAACTGAATGTAGTGCAAGGCAATAGTTGTATGTGTTGGTGGCTGGAGTTCTTTCTGTTCAAGCCAGAGAAATCTCACCTACAGAAGAGGCAGACAGAACATTTTGTCTTGTGGAGGAGAGAGATTCTATACATAATAGCAGCTATGTAGTACTATATAGCTGTTCTAACACGAGAATAGTATGAGTTAATCAATTGTGTTTAACAAATAACTTGGGGTGCAATGACACTAATTACTGTTCTCTTTCTTTGTATCCTTAGTAAATCAGCATCTTCGCGGATTGTAAAAAAATGGTTGTCATGGACAGGGTCTGGGTTATAAATAACTTCTTGGAACTATTACAATTTATCAACATTATATTGTCCTTTAACTAAATATCCAGACTGGTATATTTACAAATTAATTAAAATAGAGAGGGCCCAGGGTTGAAGAACAGCAAAGGAATAATTGTTTGGCTGGCTCTGAAGTTGATAGGCTTTTCCCGATTCTGGTTATTTTCTCAAATATGATTGGGCCAATAAAATAGCGATGGACAGCAAGACAGCGAGAAGCTGATGATAGCATTGCCAGGTTGTAGAGTTTGTCCTGACATTTCGGGTTTTAGTATGTTTCTTGGAGTATCCACAAAAGGAATAAAAGTTCATGGTAAGGGACAGAACAAAGATGTCAGGTTGTTTTCTCCTTGACTTGAGTGGAACCTCATGTTCATGAGGTTCCACTCTGAGCAACTGGCATCTGCCCCCGGAACCACTAGGTGCCATTCCCCTGCACCCAGCAGCCACTAGCTCATGCCCCTAGGCATTACCTGGTGATCTATATGGTGCCACCCTTAACTTCTAGTTTCAGGGTCTGAGCTATGTTACAGCAGTGGTCCCCAACCTTTTTGGCACCTGGGACCGGTTTGTGGAAGACAATTTTTCCACGGACCGGGGTGGGGGTTTGGGGGTTTGGGCTGGGTTTTTTAGGGTGTGTGTGGCTTGGTGGTGGGGTTTGTTTCGGGTGGGGGGACAACTCCCCACCTGAAACAAACTCCACCACCAAGCCACCCACCCCCCAAAAAACCCAGCCCGGACCTACCAGGTCTGCTGCTCTCCGCCGCCACTGCGTGACCCACCGCAGCCCCGGTTTGCCCCCACTGCCCCCCGGTCTGCCCAGATCACCCCAGTTTTCCCGGTCAGGACCTGGAAACCACGGGCGATCTGGGCACCCTACTGGTGAGAACATGGTCCGTGGCCCGGGGGTTGGGGACCCCTGTGTTACAGGGTTTGAGCATCAGGGATCTGGAAATCCTAGCTGATGATAATAGTGAAATTGGTGCAGCCGCACCATCCTAGGGGTGTGCTATTTTTCTTGCAAAAGCCGTTATCTGGTGCTAGAGAGTCTGCTATTGTTCCAAACATGCACTTACATATTTTTTACTGTGGCAATGCCTTTATAAACTGTGACACTCAATTACAAACTGAACATGCTGAACCAAGTGAGGAGTGTTAAAAATTAAAGCAGATCTGATAAAATGCACTATGCCCAGATACTAATAGTCTGAAATTGCTCATTTCCTCTCTGCGCCTGGCCTTTGTTCAGCAATCTAATAACAATTCGTTTGTCATCACTTCCTAAATGAGAAATGTAGAAGATGATTCTATGAAAACGGCTGTAATGTAATCATGTCTAGGTTTTTTTAAAAAATAATAAATTAACCATGAAGAATCATCATTCATTTATTAAATTTTGTTTGAGGACTTTGTGGTAATATGTAGTGAGTTTAGTAGTCATAACACAGAAGATACAGAGACACCTATAGGAAATTAATGAGGGAAGTACAAAATATGGATGGGTTTGCATGCCACGCCACGCCACCCTGAAGTTAAGCCACCATAGATTGGTTGTTCCCTTGATAACCCATGTTACTCCCAAAAGACTATCAGGTATACTGTGGCTTGCTATGGGTTCTTCCCCCCTCAGTCCTCCCACTTACTCCCAGCTCATATCCCAGTTGCTTTGCAGCAGAAATCCTCATTTCCTTATTCCCTACAGCAGCACCCTTTCTGCAACTGATCTGCTGGAGTTGCTGGCTCACAAGGGAAATTCCAGCCCTCCTGCATCAGATTGCCAAATGCATATAATTTTCTGAGGCATTATAAGCATAGTAATGTGTTTGCAAACACACACATATACACACACATCTTGTGCAAAGACTGCCTGACCTCTGTTTAGTCCAGCATACTGATATAACCTGTTGTCAATTTCATCTTCCACTTCAGAACTTGCTTTGCTAGTGAGCACATCTTTTTTTTAAAGAGTAATTCCACAGGGTAATTCCACCCGCCCCAAAAGCTCCTGCTCCTGAAGCTGCCAGCTGCTGTCAGCTCCCCTCCCCACTTCCTGCTTGTTGCTTCCCCCAGCTGGTCTCCTGTTATTAGCTGTCAGATATACATACGGGTCAGATATACCTATGAGCAGTGATGGGGATTGGTAAAGATTTGCAAATTCATGGGAAAGATATGCAAATTTCAAGGCAGAGCAGGGGGTGGGATCAGAAAATATACACAAATTTCATGGCACAGCAGTAAAGCGGAGGAGCAAATTATGCAAATTTCATAGCTGCAGACTTTCAAATGTTTGCACTTGTGCCAATTCTGGTGTTTTTGATTTTTAGGAGCATGGGGTGGAGAGCATTGACTAGGGAGGAGGGAAGATGGTGGCAACCCTAGTGAGATCACAAGGAGTGGCAGGGCTTTCCAGTGCTCTTACCAGGCAGATTTCTAGCCTGAAGATGTGATGCCGGGTGCAGAAGTCATGATAAGCCACCCAGGGGATTCCACTTCAAAATGTTTTGATTTTATTATTTTATAGCAGTTTAGGGTATAGCCAAGAGAAGTTTACAGGGCTTTGAAAGGCTTGCATGATAGCCCGTAGTCAAGCATGCTAGGTACATGTACTGTCAGGAAAAGTAACAGGCAAATATACCAGAATGGCTAGGAAATATCTGGAAACACCTCTGGAAGATGAGAATCTCCAGAACCTAGAGAAGATGACTCAACTTCAAAAAGGAGCTTTTTGGACGGGTGGCCATGTGTCCTCTTTTACAGAGAACAGTCCTCTGTTTGAAGGGCTGCTAGAAGACTGTCCCCTATTTTGAAGGCATCCTTTATTTGAAGAGATGTCCAATCCTATTTCAGTTGAAAAAGAAAGAGCCATTGGAAGGAAGAGCTGGGCCTTGAAGTTGCCCATCAATAGCACATGGACAGCAGACTGAGGAAGAAATACAGGTCACCTTCTACACTATAGTGGTATTTACTGTATATCTAACTGTATATCTATTTAAATTAAAATGATTCCTAAATGTGCATCTATACATGTGTGTTCATAAATAGCTACCCTAGGGACATACGAAACTGCCTTATACTGAATCAGACTCTTAGTCCATCTAGTTCAATATTGTTGATACTGACTGGTAGTGGTTCTCCAAGTTTTCAGGCAGGAATTTTAACAGCCCTGATTGGAGATGCCTGAGGATTGAACTTGGGACCTTCTGCATGCAAGGCATTTGCTCTATCCCTGAGCTGTGACCCTACCCCTACCCGAGTTGAGGGTAGGGGCTGTCTAAGCTAGGGATGCATGTAAATAATAGAAGCAGTTTTGGAATAAGACTGAGAGTCAAGTACTTAAGATCAATCTGGGTGTGCAGGAGTGCCTCTGCCTGGAGAGCTGATGTGGGAGCAGTGGCTTTGCTATTTGTAGGCGTGCTGTGCCATTTACCTCCACCTGTGCTCTTTTGTATGTTTGTAAAGAAACCCCAATATTACAAAAAGCACCTTAAGGGTGCAATCCTATCTTTTCTGAGAAGGACCACAGGATACTGTAAACCACCCATCTGTGAGTGGAGAGGGAGAATCAGTCATGAAAACCGAGATCCACCATGGAGGTCCTCTGCAAAGGTTCACCCTTGATTGGAGGCAGAAAGCTCCACCACCATGGCTGCTTTGCTATTACTGCTCTGATAATAATAGGGAAAATGGCGGCATTCTGGGGCATGTCAGGGATGGATCAAGAAGGCACCCAGAGAGAATTGGGGGGGCTATGCCAGCCCTGGAGCTGGCAAAGCTATTTCCCTACCCATTGGAACAAATGTCAGGCGAAATGTTAAAAAGGTAGACCAGCAGTATTTTTTTCTTAAAAGAAAAAAGTTAAGTACTGCCCACCACCATCCGCCGTGGCTAGTGCAGCCTCAGCAAAACTTGTGAAATGGTGATTCTTTGGCTAGTGATTCTCTTTCCCCTGACCCACTAGGATTTCTCTGCCTGTCTCCAGTGCTCTCGAAGTCCAAAGAAAACCAAACCTGGGTAAGCGCTGCCCCTAAAATGTTTCACCACACCAAGGAGAGCCATATGCCTATCATTAGAATCAAAACAAAATGTGAATCTTAGCATTCCTTGAAGCACAATGAACTTGCTTTTCTATCAATTCTTTAGAGGAAGCTTTGTTCTGCATTCCTTTATCGTCTGAGGTTGGGCAGGACACCTGAGCATATGGGACAGGGCCTTTTCAGATGGCACCTGGTCTGTGGAACTCTCTTCCTTAGAAGGCTGAAAGGACCCCCCTCACTCCTTGCCTTCTAATGATCTAGGACTTCCCTGTTTGAGACGACACAGGGTTTTTGCTAGAAATAGCCTGAAACTGATGTTGTTTAGGGGATTTTATTCCTCTTTCCCTCTCTCCCCCTCTCTCTGGGCTGGTTTTATATTTGAGAGCTTGCTGCAGTTTGGGATGTGTGTGTGTGTTGTGTTATCTATTTTATTATTTGATTTTATCTGTAATCAAGTTTACTGCTGTTAGCCGCTTGGTGTTTTTTTTTGGGGGGGGGTGTAAATCAGAAAGGCTGGAAAGAAATGTTAGAAAATAAAATCTAAAAGCTTTGAAGTTTTGAAGAACAATAGCTTTGGACAGAATTCTAAATTGCAACAGGTTGGAGTAAAGAGGGAAAATGAAAGTATCAATCTAGAAAAAAGGTGATATTTGGGGGGGTGAATAAAGTAAAGGATAATGAAATTATTGATAGGATTAATCAGAGAGAATCATATTTGGGGAAGGCAGATGAGGATGCTACTGTGTCTGTTTGGTGATTTTTTTTTTGATCTATTGAGAATGTTTTGGCTATGTATGAGGTCAATATCATGTATTGCTGTAAGGACCTGAGCTTACAGGAACACCAGAGCACAGTTGTGATATTTTTTACTTGACTGTATTTTCTGTGCGTGCTGGATAAGGATTTTTCATTTTATGCATCATTCAGTGCTTGCCAAAGCGATTCTCTAAAGCTTATGCTTTTCCACGATAAAGGCAGAAAAAAATAAAGATAAAAAATATCTTTGTTCTCTTGAATGAGTTCATTTATAACTGAATTATAAATGGTGCTAAAATCAAAATTGTTTGGTTCTGAGTGCATTTTTCTTTCTTTAAGATGCTCTTTACAACATCCCAAAACCTGGTTACAAACCATAGTCCCTCAAGAACCATCAGAGAGCAGGGCAGATTATTTAACTCCTTAGCCTTAATAACTAAAGCGTAAGGAATTTTCACAAAGAAAATCAAGGAACTGTGTCTGTATAATTGCAGATATTTTTAGAAAATGGGACACTATAGAGAAAAAGCCCCCTATATGGAACACTTGAGAACACAGAAATTCTTATATGCTAACATTAGCTACTACTGAGGGAACATTTCATTTTGAGACCACACTTGGATCGAAAGATTCATTAGAAGGTACTTTTATTTTAAAAGCAAAGAAATCTTTTTGAATACAATTAGGTTACTATAATCTTTCATCAGTTATGGGGAGGGAGAATCCTGACATTGATTACACCAGCTCCTTATGTGTCCATGTAAGAGAGGAATGATTACATTTTATGGCACATGTAAATCAGTGCTGAACATGCATGTGTGAACCAGCCCTTAACAATATGGATTTGCAGCTAGATCCCGAGAGACATTGGGAAACTGATGTTGATGTCACAGTGTTATGCCCTGTACTCATGTTCAAATAATGGCATAAGCACCGAGGTTTTGAATCTAGTAGCGCAACCCTAGCAGCATGTACTATTCTCTCTGCACCACAATGGTATGCTTGCCAGAAGCTGCTGATCTGTACTGGTGCCACCTTTGCAAATATCCAGAGGATGATATTGTAGCTACAAACTCAGGAGGGATCAGAAGAAGGGACCAAGGCCAGGATATGACACTTTGAAAACAGTTAGAAAATTGTATATGGAGTGTGTCCTGGGCCCCAACAGTTGTCACTACAGTTATAAACCGTTTTAAAGCAGTAGTGTAGATCCTGCCCAATAGAACTCCAGCTGGTCTTATATAGCTGATGACTCAGGGTTGGCTCTGCAGTCTGAGCAACTCAATGTCCAAGCACAGACTGAGTTCTCTTGAATCCTCCTCCCTGCTTGACCACCTGCCTCCATCCAGACCATCAACACTGATCAACGGGGGTGTCAGGAGGTTGGGACCTATTTTCATATGTGGTGGAGCTGTGAACAAGTACAAAAATTTTGGGAAAGGGTTTTTAAAGAAATAAGTGATATAATTGGAAGTAAATTGGAATTAAACCCGAAGTTAGTTCTACTAGCAATATGGGATAGTAGGAATAAGCATATAATAAATAGAGAATTGGTAAACAACCTCCTGGCACCCGTTAGAATAATGATTGCTAAAAATTGGAAAGGGCAACGAAGTTATATAATACAAGATTGGTATAAAGAAATTTGGGATATAGCTTTGAATGATATGTTGACTTGTAAAATGAAAATAATGAGGGGAATGTCCAGTAAGAATGATTTTGGAGAAATACGGACTCCCTTTTTGGATTATGTTTTAAGATCGGGAAAGGGACAATCGCCTTCAAAAGAATCATTAAAATTTTGGAAGGAGGATGAATTATTATGAGAAGGTCTCGGGGGGGGTGCACGGGGGAAGTCGAGGGTGGTAGTTTGTTTTATATTATGTATTGTGTATGTTGTTTTGTTGAAATTAATAAAAATTATATAATAAAAAAAACAACACTGATCAACGGGAGTCTTTCCAGTATGACAGTTGGGAGGTACTTGTGGAATGTGCAAGTAACCACTCCGTTGGTCACCCTACCCCAAACAGTGAACGCGATAGAAAAGCCAGTAGAATCCTAACCTAAAAGCTTCAAACAAACAGCACATTATTTTTGCCGATGGATATTTGTTCCTTTCCCTTGCAAGCAGGCTAAACCCAATATTATTCTAATCACCCTTTAAATTTAATAAAAAAATGACAGCATATGGTTGTTTACAAAGATCTAATTAGCACATTTACCTAAACAGGCTCTCATGCTTTAAAATATTAAAATGCAAATTGTAATGCCTGCATGTGAATTAAGAGGAAATAATTTCTACTTAACTGCCTGCAGGCACTTGAATCTTCCTTCCAACTATCTTTCACCCTCCCCTTTGGCTTGGTTGAAAAACATATTGAATAAAGATGACATTACCATCAAACAAGCTCCCTGTTTACTGATGAAGCATATTCTACTCCTGTGTACATATTTCATCATCAAAACATGAGCTAATTATGACATTTTAATGGATGAAAAGCATCTGCTTATGAGTCTACAGAGAAAAATTAACCACACCAAACAGCAAAGTTGTTCTTGGCCCTCCCACTCCATCCTCCCACACATTATGATATGTCATGTTGTGAGCCTCAGCATGGCTGAGCTACTGATAATCTGCTAGGTTTAAATAGCACTTACATGATACATGAGAGTGAGGTAGGCTTGTACATATGTTTTGGGGTACAAAAAGCTTGCAACACATTCCATCGACTCCCAACCCATGCCTTGTTCCTCAGGGCACTTGCAGAAGTGGTTAGGGAGTCCATCCTGTGTCACCATCCCCTCCACCAGGACTAATCTCCAGGTCCCAAATGGGACCTCTTCTGTCCCATTTGGATACGGAAAGGAGAAAAGCAGGTCAATTGCTATGCAACTGTCACTTTGGTACCTCTGGTTAATCTTGAAGCAATAGACGAGTATGTAGATGGTTACCTAGAAACCACACATATTGTTTCTTCATCCTCCTTGCCCCTTACTATGGTTGAAGTATGTAAGTCAGTGATGAGAAGGATTGGCAGCAACTGAAGGAAAGCCCATTGTCCTCCCATGAGGCTCAGATATTATATTGGTAAGCTCTTCCTTATTTCTGGATACAATACAATTTGTAAGCAAGTATAATTTAACATTTATAGTAAATGTTGGGCAACAAAGTTTGGTTTTGTAACTGGCATACATAATAGTTACCAAGATATTATGAAAGTATAAGCTGCACCCCAAAAGAAGAGAACAACATACCCTGAAGTGTTTTTGATCAGTATGTGAAGAACATTATTTATAGTACAATCCTATTCAGGTCTAATGAAAGTAAATCACTTTGAGTTCAATGTGGTTTACTTCCACATAAGTGGATATAGGATTGAAGTCTCAGTTATTCAGTTTTGAGATGAACAGATCCCCCAGGCAATCCACAGAAGTTCAGATAGTAGCCGGTAGCAGCCATATATAACAAAGCAATAATTTAAAAGACTATAACACAAATTTAAAACATATTAAAATATAGTTTAGAAACAAAGTTTTAAAACCACCCTCTTGATTTTAGCTGCTGTAACACACATGATCCTTTAAACATGTGGATCTGTAGAGTTGGCATAAATAAGTATCGTTTGTTCCAAACTCTCATTCCTCCTTATTCTGTGTGATCTGGAGACCACCAGTGGACATGTTGCCTAATTGCCTTTCTTGTTTGGCCTTAGGCTGAAGTACACCAGGGCTCATTATTTTTAATTGACCATGAGAAAAAATCTTCTATGCAGTTGCCAATAACAGTTTATTTGTTTGTTAGTACCATAAATTTAAAACCTCTTCAAAGTATAACATCATGCTGGAAGTAATTATCTGTGGCATTTAAAAAGCCTTTACTTCTTTATCCAAGACCAATCCTGGCTCACAGGCCTGTATGCTTTATGATGACAAGTGGCTGGAAACATGCATTTTCTATGAGAGTTTTAGAGTAAATTTAAAAGATTAGCATTTGCCTACCTTTAAAACAAAATACATGCCAAGTAGACAGACTCCAATGTACACTAGGAACTCTCTGGGGTAACTATCCTGAATAAAGACAATATTATTATATATGAGAAAATTCTGCCTAATCCTGGATTAATTATTATGCCATACAATTGCATCCCATTCCCAGCAAACAGTTATGTAGTGGAGACAAATAGTACTGTGATACTAAAGACTAAAATGGTTACTTCAAAAATGTATCAACCTTTGGCTAATGAGTGAGGATGATGTTCATTAAGTTCATATTGGACCTGTTCAGACAACATGCTAAGCCATGGTTAGTTAGGTCACTAACCAACCCTTTTGCAGCAAATTGTTAGTTAGCATGTTTAAAACATGGTTATGTAGCCACTATGGTTAGGAAATAAGCCTTATTCAAGTAAATAGGACATATTTTAAAACTGGGCATCCTTTCAGATGAGACTTTTATTGTGGAATCACCCTGCCTCATTCATGGAATTTTAGTAACATAGCTGTCTTCCATTTTGTAACCATCCCATGCTTTTTCCCCATTTCTCTCTTTTTTTATTTCCCCCAAAAATCCATTAAAGAGGTAAAGATGTAATAATTTCATAGTATATTTAAATTGGTAGGCTAGGAGCCTTCTGTCTTAAAGCACCCCTGGTATACATAATGGTTAAGACCATGAGTTGCAAGTACCTAGTACAAATCTGAGCCCAGCCATGAACTCATTCAACAGTTTTTGGAAAACTATTATTTTCTCAAGCTGTCCATGGGTTGTATCCAACCCTGACCATCCACCAATGGAACGGCCAGAACAGTTTCCCCTATAGCCCCCATTCCTGCACCCCACAAATCTGCCCCTTGGGAGACACTCTTGGGAGGTCTGGGGGGGCTGCAATGGAGAAGAAAGCAAGGGGACATTCTGCCACCTAAGTGAAAGTCTTTTTGCATGATACTGAATGTAAGCCCATGTGTCCAGTGTAATAAATAATAATAATAGCTTAGTACTTTACACAGTTATTATAATTATTACCAAGATAATATATGCAAAGTTTTTGTGCCCTAGAAAAAACACTGTATAAATATTATTAAACCTGAATAGATTTTTACCGACCACTCCTTTAAAAAAAACAAAAACATTTAAGGCAGCCATTAAAAGCCAAATTTGTACTTGCAAAAGAGTGAAGGCTGTGCCCACACAAGGTTGGAACCCAGGATACTTTAAAACAAGCTAAGTGGGTGTTCCTGTGACCAACACAAATAATTGAGGGATGTGCTGCCTATCTTGTATGTTGGATGTATTGTGGAAATTGTTGTAGTCTATAGCTAAAGCTAGGGTGACCAGACGTCCGGATCCCCCCGGACAAGTTCGGAATAAGGGGGCCAAATTTGAGTCTGGGGGGAAATTTCAGAATATCCTCGAAAGTCCGGGAAAATTGGGCCTCTCCTGCGCCATCTGAGCCTTGTTCTTGGCTAGCACGGTTGCACTGGCCAAGAACAAGGCCTAGATCGGCCGGGGAAGAGGCCGGAATGACGCACGCATGCCCTTCCGGGTATGCGTCGTTCCGGCCTCCTCCCCTGCGCCATCCGGGGCTTGTTCTAGCTGGCGCTGGATGGGAGCGGACGTCCCTGCAAGGTAAGCAGGGGGCAGGGGGGAAGGGGGCGCACGGTGCGCTTACCTTGCAGGGACGTCCGCTCCCGTCCGGCGCCGGCTGCTACTGCGAGCGGGCTTCGCGGCCTGCTCCAGAGTGGCGCGCCAGGTGATGACATCACCTGGCACACCACTCTGGAGCAGGCCGCGAAGCCCGCTCGCAGTAGCAGCCGGCGCCGGACGGGAGCGGACGTCCCTGCAAGGAGGTAAGCAGGGGGCAGGGGGGAGGGGGGAGGGGGGCGTGCTTACCTTGCAGGGCGCATGGCATGGGCGGGCGGCAGGGTGCGTGGCATGCAGTGCGGGCACAGGTGGCGTGGGCGACAAGTGGTGTGAGCAGGGCATGGGCGACAAGTGGTGCAAGCGGGGCGTGGGCGACAAGTGGTGCGAGCGGGGCGTGGGCGGCAGGGCACATGGCGTGGGCAGGTGGCGGGGTGCACGGCATGCGGTGCGGGCAGGCGGCAGGGCTCATGGCTTGCAGTGCAGGCAAGCAGTGGGCGCGCAGCTGAAGTCCAGGTGTCCAAGACTTTGAAAGCTCATTGAGCACCGCCACCCCCAACTGGATTCCCAGCAGCTTCCTTTGGCAAGGACAGGGGAGTCTCTGTACTCCACGCTACAACTTCTGAACCAAAGCAATCCAAATTGGGTCTGCCCCTGAAAAGTGTCTGGAAAGTTCAAGTAGTGCAAAATGTCAACATCAGGCAGGGAGAGAGGGATCAGAGTATTTTTCATCAGTGTCAATTTTACATATGTCCATTCATAAATCCAGCCGGTCCTCCTTCTGTATTAATCTCTCAATTTAAAAAAAATACCTAGAAATTGTGTATTGTTATGTATTTTACATCATGTGTGTTCTTGTTTCCATAAGACAGTATTTTATTCCTATTTAAATTATAGTGCTTATTTCTAAATATATAGCTATAAATTAGCATATGCAATATGCAATTTTTACGCAAACCTATGTCCTCTTTTGTTGCTGTTTTCCTCCTTTTGTGTTTGTGTGGGGGTGTTAACATGTAAGTAGCAAGCCTCTAGTCAAACCAGTTGGACCTTACTGGGAGTCTGGGTGTACTGAGAGCAAAATCTCTGCAACACAAAGAAATTCTTCAGGGTAAAGAGTTTGAAAAACCTCTCATCTAGTTACATATGTTCATCAATTTTATAGATGCAGTATATTCTCCCTTTGCACCCAGTCTCAAAAGTAAAAGTAAGTTCCAAAATATATAGGGGTGTGCACGGACCCCCCGGATCTGATCGGGACCCGGATCGGGACCTCCAATTTTGTCACGGATCGGTTCGGACAAAATCGGAGGCCCCCCGGACCGGATCGAGAACGATCCCGATCCAAAAATCGGAAATTTTTGGATCGGCCGCCATTTTTTCTCCCATAGACTTGCATTGCAATGCAAGTCTATGAGGAAAAAATGGCGGCGGGTGGGTGAGGGGGGCCTAACTCCCTCCCCCCCGGGGCTGTCCGCTGTGGACGGCCCCGGCAGGTCAGCCCCCTCCCCCGCGCTCCCTCCCCCCCGGGGCCATCTGCTTCCATCCGCTGGCGCCCGCGGGCGCCAGCGGATAGAAGCGGACGGCTCCGGGGGGGGTAAGCCCCCTTCCCCGCCACTGCTTACCTTTTAGGGCCGTTCGCTCCTGTCCGGCGCCGGCGGCTACCGCCAGCCGGCTTTGCGGCTTGCAATCGAGTAGCGCGCCGAGTGATCACCCAGCGCGCCACCCTGGAGCAGGCCGTGGAGCCCGCTGGTAGTAGCCGCCAGCGCCGGATGGGAGCAAACGGCCCTAAAAGGTAAGGGCCCCCCTCCCCCCCTCCGCGCGCCCCCTGCTTACCTTCCTGGCCCGTCCGCTCCCGTCCGGCACCGGCGGCTACTACCAGCGGGCTCCGCGGCCTGCTCTAGAGTAGCGCGCCGGGTGATGACATCACCCGGCGCGCCACCCTGGAGTAGGCCGCGGAGCCCGCTGGTAGTAGCCGCCGGCGCCGGATGGGAGCGGACGGGCCGGGAAGGTAAGGGCCCCCCTCCTCCCCTCCGTGCGCCCCTCCTCCCCTCCGCGCGCCCCCTGCTTACCTTCCCGGCCCGTCCGCTCCCGTCCGGCGCCGGCGGCTACTACCAGCGGGCTCCGCGGCCTGCTCTAGAGTAGCGCGCCGGGTGATGACATCACCCGGCGCGCCACCCTGGAGCAGGCCGCAGAGCCCGCTGGTAGTAGCCGCCGGCGCCGGACGGGAGTGGGCGGGCCGGAAAAGTAAGGAACCACCTCCCCCCCTCCTCCCCCCCCGCTGTCCTCCCCCCCCGCTTTGTAGATTTCCCACACACCCCAACCTGGTGAAAGGTTAACAGTTAAAGTTGCAGAAGCCCTGCTCTCTTATGTATCTGATCATGTTGAGAATTGTCCTGTCCCAGCAAGATAATATGTGAGTGCATAGTGTGGCTTGTCTTGTCTGAGTGTGTCTGGATCTCCTAGGCTGTGAAATCATCTTTCTGTAGAGCACCTGCTGGTTGCATGATCCACGAGGCCAGGTTCTGGTGACTGGATAGTTCTCCTTGACAGGAGGGGCTTGCACTTGCTAGAGAAAGGTGAACAGATGTGAAGAGGCTGCAATTCTATATTCATTTCTCTGGGAGCAAGCTTTATTGAAATCAATGGGGCTTGTTTCTGAGGTTTCTTTGGGCAGTTTATTTTTGGGGTCCCTGATTGGATTTCTGTTCTCTGCACACTGAGGCAGTGTAAATTCAGGAGATATTTGGATAAAAGGAGGGAAAGATCTTTGTCTAGCATTGTGATAATGGGCATCTGTTCTGGCCTTTCTTTGTACCTCTACTGACCATGGGCTTGTTTACATGGCTAATGAACCAGAGATATAATGATACATTTTTAGATTAGTTTCTCACTGATAAACCAGAAGTTGAAACAAGCTAAGAGATGCTAGTGAGAAATAACTGCTACAAGCCTTTAGTCCATTTTGTTCCATGACTGTTTGTAGGGTAATAGTATTTTATACTCTTTCTGAATGCTACGTTACTCATTTATTGTACTAGATTTTCCTGTACTAGATTTTTCTGCACTTGTCAACTACTTCATTTGTTTAGTGCTGAATCTGTGAGTATGGATATGAGAAAGGTGATGGGGAAAGAGTGTTAAATGTTAGGAAAGGTGGGACTACGGTCATCCAGTGAAGGATTTGCAGTCAGAAAAGATATGTGAGGGAAAGGGAGACTGTATCACACAAAGTATAGCAAAAGCTTTAAAGTACAGCAAAAGCTACAAAAGTAGGAGTGAAGTTAATTTCAGATACACTGAATGTCTCAGTGATTTTAACATGAAGATGTTATGCAGAACAGGTTTGTCTTAATTGTGTGCTGTGAAATCAGACATGTGATGAAGGCCATCTTTGGGTGGGCATGTCCCTTTGGGGGCTGGCCATGTTGGTGGGCACGCCCCCTTGGGGTGGCCATGTTGTCCTCCTTTTTGGTTTCCAAAATATGGTCACCCTAGCTAATGCAAGTACAGAGTATTGATTTTTGATCCTATTGTTTTCTGTTTTACAAAGGATAATCAATACATGGATATTACTGGAAATGGCCTCCACATGATTACTTGCTTACACACTGGCCTGTTTCGGATGACATGCTAATCAACGGGGGGGGCGGGACACAATCGTCCATTGTGTTGCTCATCGGCAGCATTTGGACAACATTTTAGGCCACGGAGGCTGCATTCGGACGACAAGATAATCAACACAACTGATTATTGTTTCCCCCCTCCGTTGATTAGCGTGTCATCCGAAATGAGTCTCCCTACTAATCATATGGTGAGTCCCTTGTTATCAGCAAGTTGCTAGTGGGGATCACAATGAGGAAATACGAAGTGGAGACCTGTACCTGTTTTGCAGTTAGATCCAGATTTAGGTGTGTGAAATTGGTTGGTGGAAGCCGTTCCGTGAATAGAGCCCTTCTATAAAGAGAAAGTAGATTCTCAATCTAATCCCTGATATGGTGGGTGTAAGGCTGTTGTCATTTTCTCCAAATGGGCATGTAGGTGGCTACAAACTCAAAAGAATACATAGGGCATTTTCAGAAAGAAAAATTGGGCAGCTGCAACTTAATTAGAAATTGCCATTTTAATCTTAAGGAAAATAGCAATGCTGCCTGCATTAGAAAGATCCTGAACTTTCCAAGTATTTCAAGTTTACAGCGCAGGTTCTTGAAAACAACTACCATTGATGCCTGGCAAAAACCTGGCATTCCCAAGTGATTTTAATCAACAAAGCAGAATGCTCATTGCTATCTGATATTCATAATGAAGCTTTTAAAAGATAATTACAGAAGTTAATGGCTTGTTTGTCAATTGAATAGTTCACACACAATTCATGTCTGATAAGAAACCAGAACTACACAGCTAAAAAGAAATCTATATTTTATTGGCTTTTTTTGTGTGTGCAAATGAATTTGCACCATCTTCATTGCCGTTTGTTATTATAATATGATTTTAAGGTAAATATTATTGGAGGAAGTCTTAATTTGTGTGTTCTTTAAAAAACAATACTAGAGATGATTCTTTAATAGTAGAGAACAAAAATATGACTTTGTTTATCCTTGGAACAAAAATTAAACTTTAATAGATAGGAGTAGAGAGTTAAACTAATGTTATCAAGTCTTCTTGGAGACTTCTTACTGTCTTTAAAAAACATAACTGTCATAGAGAGAGCAGTTAGAACCAGGAAGCAAGCCTGAGAATTGCATTATGGGACACACCTAGAATCTTCAGTGAAAAAGATACTAACAAGTAAAAAAAGCATGTCTCTAACTGAGTAACTATCTGATTATCTGCTGCATCCTCCCTTATGACAGGCTGAGTTTCTTGCACATTCAATGTTGATCACATCTAACAAATATTTGTTTTAGGGCATGCATGGATCACAAATATATAATTAAAATATGATTATTTTCAGGACAATTTATTCCTTTCAGAAATGGAATTGACTTTGGGGTGGGGGTTGCTATTCTAGAAAACATTAGGTTTGACAAAAGGAAAATATATAAAGCTCTCTCTAAACTGGGATAGAGCAAAGGAAATTATTAGGCTAGTTTCCAATACATTTGAAAGGTGAACTTTTGCAATCCCCCAGGCCAGCACAGTTCTCACTATAATATTTTTTTTATTGTGAGATATCTATCCAAAAGGAGCCTTAACTCAGGTTCAGTTTACACATAAAAATCCATCAATTATGGGCTGCAGCATCGCAGATAAATAACACATATTATCAGTTCACGTCCCGAGCTGATATCTGTGTAGAAAGCATTCTCTAGAGAACTCTTAGCAGCCTAAGATTTACAAAAGGTGAGAGATCCTGAACCCATGTATTTATCTTTAACAAATTATATCTTGCTCCATATCTCAGTAAATAATATATCCTTGTCAATGCTAGTACAAGTTCAGTTTTATAAATCAAATCCATATCTGAAAGAGCCACGGGTTCTTCTGACTTTGAACTTTAACTTTGAACTTCATCAGAAAATGGAAGTTACTCATGAATTGAAAAAAAAGTTTCCCCACACTTTCAAATATTCACTTGTTCTTTGTGTGAGCATGGATTTTCAAACATCCATTAGTTTTCTTGAGACAGAAGATGGAGGAATAGGAGGCAAGTGAGAAACAAGAGCTACAAAAGCTTTGCCACCAGGAACACAGTATGGTTTGCGTATGGTTCAATTGTCCCTGTTTCCTGGTAGCAGTACCATAATAAACCATTCTCCATTTTTTCCCTCTGGGGGGTATCTTGTTAAAATTTTGTTAGTGTGAGTTGCTGCTCGAGTCACCGCATCTTCGAGATTTAGTTCTCTCCCTAGTCTATCAAAGGGATAAATCTCTGTGGGGGATAGTGGATGCATCTTGACTCTAACATGTGGAAGATGGCTACATGTGGTTCCCAAGTGGTCTCTGTGATGTTCTACTGTTTGTGGTTGTAAATATATTGCAAAGTTTATTGTTTGTGATATGCGTTTGTTTATATCTTTAAAAAAGGTTAAGAACAATAACAGGTAAAGTAAATAACTAGGCCGAAATGCATTTACTGTTTGTGGTTATAGGACTTGGTAAGTATAGAGTGATTGGCTGGTTGTGGGGGAGTGCCTGGATTAGCTGGCTGTATAAGAGTGGGAGGAGCTAGAGAGCCAGTGGAGTGTATATATGTGTCTGATAGAGAGAGCTGACAGGGTTGATTGGGGGGAGATTTGAGAGAGAGGCTGAATTCGGACAACACGATAGTCAATGATGGGGTAATAATCAACTTTACAGTTGTTCATCTAGGGGGTACTCCCCACACAACATGGTAATAAATAATCAACTGTGGTGTGAATTAGGATCAGCGCTGAGTTGACTATGGTAGCATTCGGATGACATGATAGTCAATACAACTGACAATTGTTTCCCCCCACCCAGTTGCTTATTGTGTCGTCCGAATTCAGCCAGAGAGTCTGAAGCAGGATTATTAGATGAGACGAGTGTTTGATTGAGAGATTGAGAGAAGATTTTAGAGCATAGATTAAATAAGGAACAGTTTGTTAAAGTATTTGAGTTCTGACTGAAACCAATAAGCATTGAAATCTTGTAACCGATACGCAATTGAACTGAAGTAACCATTAAACTTGTTGACACACAATTTGTTATTAATAAATTCTTGTTAATTCCAACTTCTGGTGTGGTCTGTGGGTGTACCTGAGAAGGTACTGGTGGCAGCGGAGCAAAGAAGTTATCTGGAGGCCAGGTTGCTGTGCTGTGGTGCTGTGGGGCCTAAACAGTAAAGGCGAGACAGCAGCAGCAACTGGTCGAGGATAACCTCACAGTCTCCCCTCCAAGTACTGACCGGTCTGCTTAGCTTCAGCAAGATGGCTACCTCATCTGCTTTCAGATGATGTCTTAGGATGCATGCACATCAATCAACTTTAAAGCCTGCTGTTTCACATGCTGGCAAGGCTCAATTTGAACTATTGATAACATACTGTCTATTTGATTACATACTGTATACTTTTCAAATATATTTTAGCCAAAAGGAAGGGAAAGACCATTGGTGTTGGACAATGTATTGCAGAATAAACAAATACATTAGGTAGGATATACTCCTCAGCAACGTGTAAAGGGGGTGGGGGAGCTAAAACAGTGATCCTAGGTTTGGGGATTGGGGAATTAGGAGCATGTCCCTATCTCCATCTGGGAAACACTGGAGAGCATGGTACAATAATCCAGGCAAATGCAATTTCAGTGCTATCATCGCTAAAATCACTCCCTTTGAATTCTGGAGTTTTGCAGCAGATATTGTAGCAATGTTATCTGAAAGCACTAGTTCAAAAAAGTTTCATCATTCATCATTCTGCAAAAGAAAATACTGTATAAAACGTTTTAATCCCTCTCCCACCCCATATCCTTATTTTCGGACTAGATGAATTAGAAAAAAAAATCTTCCTGTTCACCCCTCTCCATCTTATTTTTTCCATCTGTGGCTCCTACTTTTAGTACTGGGTCCCATCCAGAGCCAGATATCATTTGTCTCTTTCAACATCACTTTGTGAGTTTCAGACTTTGGGATGTTGCCAAACTGGCAATTCTACTGATACTTTGCAGGCATGACAAGAAAGTCCTGCACCCCAGTGGCTTCCATGATGCCAGGGGCCATGAAAGAAGGGGGCTTAAAAGACAGCGGAAAGCTGGGGGAAGCAGTCTAGTCAGGCAAAATCTCTCCATTTCTCCACGGCCTGTTATATTAACCAGCCGGCTACAGAAGTCATTTATCCTCCTGCGCTTTGACTAGCTAAGTTGATTCTCACAGACCATTGCTAACATACTTGGCAGAGGCAGTTTGCTCTCTGCCACTATTTAGCCAGAGTTAATGCTAAAAGAAGCCCACAGATCATCCAGAGGCTGCCAGTGCCTGCCCAGTGGGTTGTATCATCAATCACTTGCCGACAGCTTTGGGCTTACTTGCTTGATGGGATGCAGTGTAGTTCCCCCCCCCCCCCCCCCCCGCCAAAGGGAGAAACCTACGCCTTAATCCCAAAGAGATGCTTCAGCCACTGAGGCAAACACAAGCACACTCTTAGAATGGGATCCTAATTTGGGTGACCAGATGGAAAGGCTGTGTAGAAGAGGAAATATCAGCAGGTGTGACTTTTCTAATCTGGTCAGGAAAAGATGCCCAAATTCCCTCATCTGCACAAGCATGATAAATTGAGGAGCTCTGTCCTCTTTCATATCTAGTAGATTCTAATTCTAGTCAAGGCAAGTGAAGCACAGCTGGTCCTTGTTTGTTACAGAAACCTCTGCTTCCCTGAACATCCAGTGAGCCCCCCACCCTAAAGCTAGTTAATAACCATGAACATCAGAAAGAGCAGTCAAGCGGACCATGCAATGAAGACTACAAACGTCTGTGCAAAACATACAAACCCCTTTGTGAAGAGGGACAGATATATAGGCTGAATTTGGACAATGGTGGGGTAATAATCAACTTTACAGTTGTTCATCTAGGGGGTACTCCCCACACAACATGGTAATAAATAATCAACTGTGGTGTGGATTAGGATCAGCACTGAGTTGACTATGGCAGCATTCGATAACACGATAGTCAAAACAATGACAATTGTTTCCCCACCCCCAGTTGCTTATTGTGTCGTCCGAATTCAGCCATAGACTCCACTGAAAGGACAGATCCAGGATATTCTGGCCTCCACTGACTCTGTTCAGTAGTGCAGCTAGGGCTCACAAGCTCCTGCCAAGGAACCCCTAGAGATTGGTAGGTGATGAGGGCTGTAAAAGCAAAGCCATTTATTTCTGTAGTCATTATGGTGCTACGATTCAAGTGAGTTTAAAATGAAAAACTGCACATGCTCAAAGTCCCTTTTTAAAAAAGCAGGGTTGGCAGACAGTTTGGTTGCTTTAACGTAATGGGAATGCAGAAGCAATTTTAAAGCATGGAATGGTGGTTGGAGAGGCGAGGAGAAATGTCAGTTGTGTACTTCACAACTAAAGTAATACACGTTGCCATCTAAGGGGGATGCCCATAAGTTCATTATTTTTTTCTATTGCTTTCAATATTTTAACCATTTTTAAATATATTTTATTCTGCAAGCCACCTTGGGAGGGCTTGTGCCCTGAAAGGTGGCCAAGGCAGGACCTACACTACTGCTTTATAATGGTATTGAAGTGCACTGACAACTGTTGGGGCCCATGACACATGCCATATACCGTTTTCAAACCGCTTCCATAGTGTTATATCCTCCTTGGTGTAGATCTGGCCCAAGAAATATTTTAAATAAGCAAATAATAGATATCATTAAGTCCAGGTTTTAAAAAGACCTTGCTGCACCACAGACCTTAATCTCTAAGCAGCTATCTGACACATTTTTTGTTTGATTGTCAAGAATATCAGGATTGAACTTCAAAAAAACTAATTTTGCATTTTAAAAATCAAAAGGGCCCTCTAAAGGGCACCTCATAAGAACCAGGCCCTAAAATTGCCTAGGTACACCACTGCCTGCTTTTTTTCTGGGCACTGTTTATCTGAAAGGTGTCAGGGCTCAAGGAAGATATGGCAAGTAGGTTCCACAGACAGAGCCCATGTGGGAACAGAAGAAACCCTTCTGAGGATGAGGACTAGTTTTTAGGTGACAGAGAGCCTATCTACACAAGCAGGATATAACACTTTTAAAACATTTTGAAAACTGTATATGGAATGTGTCCTGGGCCCCAACAGCTGTCACTACTGTTATAAACCGTTTTAAACCATTTTAAACTATTTTAAATCGTTTTAAAGCAGTAGTGTAGATAGGCTCAAAGGCGCCTGGATTTTTCATCCCTGGTTATCCAGGATGGTCCAAATTTGGGAACCTGAAAAACATCGGATTCAGTCAATGAATGGATGATGGAATGAAAGGTGCATGACAATCCACAAAGTGCAGACGGAATGGATTTTACACAATTTATACATCCCGAAGGCCTATCAACAGCTCTTAGGTAAATGGAGATTCCATTTGTATCACAGTGTGTGTGTGTGTGCGTGTCTGGGGAGGTGAATTACCAGGTGGAAGGTATCACCTTCGTGTGAACTTTCCAGAGGCATTAGCTGATCACTGTTGAAAAATAGACTGCTGGACTAGATGGTATTAAGCCTCAGTGTTAGAAAGAACGAACGAATGAACGAACGGATGGACGGACGGAAGGACGGAAGGACGGAAGGAAATGATGGACATTCTTATCCTCATAGATTTCAAACTGGAACAGTCCCAAAACATCCTTTCTAGAACAGGGTATTATGATGTGCTGTTATGAGACACTGCATTGATAAGTAAATGACTTTTTGCATCAAATGTTGGTTTTCCCTGAGGTTTTAAGTCCCAAAAGTAGATAAAGGCTGTGGTGAGGGGAATATATTTAGCACATGTTAGAGTGTGTGCATGAGGGGAAAATCATTTTTTTAAATGTCATTCTTTTAAAAAATATTATTACATTGATAACTTGCCTTTGCTGTAAGGAATTCAAGGTGATATATATGGTTCTCTTCCTTTCACCTCCATTTTATCCTCACAACAGCTCCATGAATTAAGACTAGGCAAAGAGAAAGAGAGAAAGAGAGAAAGAGAGAAAGAGAGAGAGAGAGAAAGAGAGAGAGAGAGAGAGAGAGAGAGAGAGAGAGAGAGACTGGCCCAGGATCACCCAGTAACCTTAATGGCCAAGTAGGGATTTGAACTTGGATCTCTCTAGTCCTAGTCTACCACAATAACCACTATGCCACACAGCCTCTTCAAAGAGAGAGAATAAAATGTAGCAAGTTGGATTCCATTCAAAGAGTGCCCTCTACTTTCCATTGCCTAGGGGTGAGAAGCAAGAGCCTTGTGCCATTGGGTATGAAGTGCATGGAGTGGCGTGTGTCAAGAGGTCAGGTCAGGTCTACTGGCCTCCCTTGCCTTAATAAACCTCCATTCATGTACATCCCAATGTACATGGGTTCTATGCCTTCCATTTTTCAAGGGTACCAATTGCATGTACACAGCCTCCAGATGGAACTGACATGCGGAGGTTGAGTGTTGCGAGGTGGTGAGGCCAGCAGGTTCAATCCCCATCATCATTTGTACAGCTGTATGCACTTTATGACCATCTGCACAGGGCTAATGTAATAGATCCTGCTAAAAAAAAATTCCAGCAATTGCTGTTTCAGAATTTCATCCTGATGAAGATTGCCAATTCACATCACAAGTGTTGAACACAAAGAACAGCTCTTCTAAGCTGCAGCTGTTGTTTTTATTTACTCTTGCAAATGGTAAAAAATAAAAGCAGTCTAATTTACTATCTTGTAAATTAAAACAGCTTGTAAGTCATCTGCTAAGATATTTACACCTATTAGCTTTATTGAGGTAATACAGGGCAATGATAACCATGTTAAGGAGTATCTCTGCAAATATGAAGTATCACAAATATTTTGCTCTATTCTGAATGGTTGGTGCTTTACATATTTGCCTCATTTTATCAGTTCCTTGTCTTAGTTAAATTAAGATCGTTTCACTGCACTGACATCAGTACACTAATATGTTTACTAGAGTTCTCAGTTTACATAGAGATGTTTTATATGGGATAATAATTTCTATCGTGTCTCTCTAGTGACATAAATCAGTGGGCTGTTTTGATGAACCCCTATATTCTGATGTAGCAGGGGTGGGTAATTTTGGGAGGTCCGGTGGGCATTTTCATTCCCTCCCTGGCCCACTAGATTATATCCAAGCCTTTCTGCATATTCTCAGAGGACTTTGAAGGTCTGTGGCATTGGGTAAATGAGGTCATTGATCATAAACTATGCTACAGGCCTCAAGACGTAGCACAGTCTAGAGACATATCTGAGCCATTCTAGGACTTGCTTTGTAAGTTATTTCTGGATTGAACTGGAACTCACTGGAATTTTTTGAGCCCTGGATCTATCCCAGAAATCAGATTGCCATCACAGGGACCTGGAAACCTGATCCATAATATGAAAGCAATGTCTTCTCAGCAAAACTGATCTGAGGAAATTACTGGCATCATCATCATCATCATCATCATCATGTATCCCTTCCTCGCTTGTGGCGGTTTTTCTAGACGGACATGACGGGCTTTGCCAAGTCATGTTGTGTTTTATTGATTCAGGAATTTCCTGACAATTGAGCATGTTTTAATTATGACTGCTTTCTGGATGTTGGCGTGGATGTATTCTGGTAGGCCCAGTTTCTGGAGGTTTTCTGTATAGTTTTTTGATGTGATGTCGGTGACTGATGTGACTAATGGAATAATTGTGACCTTTTCCTGTTGCCAGAGTTTTTTGACTTCCATGGCCAGTGGTGTATATTTTTCTCTCTTTTCCTCTTCCTTTTCAACAACATTTCTGTCATTCGGTATTGCTATGTCGATGAGGTATATGTGTTTTTCTTTTTTGTCTATGACCGTTATGTCTGGTCAGTTGCAAGGTATTGTCTTGTCCATATGAATTGTTCTGTCCCAGAATACTTTATGATCTGCATTTCCCAAGATTGTTTCAGGTGAATATGTAGTATGGTGTAGGTTGTTTGATAAGGTTGAATTTGATGGCCAGCCTGCCAGAATTTTACATCCTCCTGTTACATGGTCTAGTGTTTCTTGAAATTGATGACATTTCCTGCATAGGTCTGTTGTTACACTGTTACCTTTTATGATGTATTTTGGTAGTTCTTGGTTGCTATAATTTGATCCTGTATAGCTATTCGGAATCCTTCAGTTTCTGGAAATAGCTCACCCTTCTTGGCCGTCCGTACGATTGTTCTTTGTTTATTTGTGGGTTCTGTATTATGTAGTAGTGCTTCCCATGGAGTGCTTTTTGTGGCCTTTTTTCTTTTTTCTCTGAGAGTGTGAGTGGTCGTGTTTATCTTGGTTTTGTAGTGCTAGGTTGAGTGGGGTGCAGTTTTTAATCTGCTTTTATTATGCCTTTATGAATGGGGGGTGTTTTTGGTGTGGAAGAATTCTCTGAGTGGTTTTATCTGTTTAGCATTAATTCTATTATTATTATTATTATTATTATTATTATTATTACTATTGTCTAAGCCCAGTTCACAGTGGTCTTATGGCAAGTCTAACCCTGAAAGTAAGATTAATCCATGGTCCTCTTAATCATAGTATTGCTTTTTAAAAATATCATAATTTTACAGCTCCATCTATATGGGATCAGGAAATTTAAAAAAGGTTTTCTTGCTGCCACCACCACCAGCATCAGCATCACCACCATTGCTCTTCCCTGAGGACTTCTGACTGCCACTCCCTGCAGGACCAGGCTCCCAACTTCCACCTGTTCCCCTCCCTTGGAGGGATATATAAGTTGGCTGGCTGAGGTGGGAGAGGGAAGCCTATTACCTGAGGTGGTGGTCGTGGTCATGGTCATGGTGGCTGGGTGTCAGCTGCTGCTACGTACCTGCTTTTACTGGCTTGAGCAATGTGCCTGGGAGGAAGTACACAGTGCCAAGTGGGGGTATCTGAGGGGGCCCAATCAGTGTAGTGATGCGTAGAGGGAGATAATGCGTTGTGAGAAGGACTGGCCAGTTCAGGGGAACACGGCCCAGACAGTTAACGCCTGTGTCTTGTTCTTGTCCCCCCCCCCCCAGCAGATTTGTTGGTTGTCCCATCAGTCAGCCCTTAGGGCTCCAGATGCTGCTTTTAAATGCCAGATCGGTACAAAATAAGATCCCCCTCATCCACAATTTAATAGTGGATGAGGTGGCTGATCTGGCTTGCATTACCAAGACCTGGGTGGGTGAGCAGGGAGGAGTTAGTCTCTCCCAACTATGCCCACTGGGGTTCTTGGTTCAGCATCAGGGTAGATTTGAGGACCATGGAGGGGTGTTGCTGTGGTCTGTATGAACTCCATCCCCCTCTGCAGGCTCCCTGTCCATGTGACTACTGGTCTGGAATGTTTGTACCTTGTGTTGGGCCAACAGGACAGATTAGAGATTCTGTTGGTGTACTGCCTACCCCGCTGCTCAACAGACTCCCTAGGTGAGCTGACAGAGGTGTTCTTGGGCTCACTGTTGAGAACCCCCAGACTGTTGGTTTTGGGGGATGTCAACATTCATGCCAAGGTCACTTTATCTGGGGCAGCTCAGGATTTCATGGTTTCCATGACAACCATGGGACTGTCTCAACATGCCACTGGCCCAACGCAGGTAGCGGGGCACACTCTAGACCTGGGTTTTCAACTGGACATGGAGATGGTGATCTGAAAGTGGGGGACTTTACATCAACCCTTTCGTCATGGTCAGATCACCACCTGCTGAGGTTTAGACTTACAGTGGCTTTTCCCCACTGTAAGGGTGGGGGACCCGTTAAGTTGGTCCGCCCCAAGAGGCTAATGGATCCAGATGGCTTCCAGAGGGCTCCGGGGTGTTTTCTAGCTGATAGGGCTGGCTCTCCTGTCGAAACCCTGGTTGATCTGTGGAATGCAGAAATGACCCAGGCGGTTGACATGATTGCTCCTGAGTGCCCTCTCCTGTGTAGAGCTTGTACGGCTCTGTGGTATCTTCCAGAGCAGAGAGTGATGAAACAAAATAGGAGATGGCTTCATTGCAGATGCAGACGAACTCCTGATGGATGCAATCAAACACTGGTAAGTGCCTATGATAAGCTGTATTCAGGGGCAGTGAAGGCAGCAAAAAAACAATACTTTACTGCTACTACTAAATTATCAACCCACCACCCAGCGGAGCTTTTGAGAGTTGTCCAGAGGCTTTTACATGCCAGCCCCGGTGGAACCATCTGAAGCCTGCTGTAATATATTTGCTAGACACTTCCAGAATAAAATCTTTGGCATCCGCCAGGACTTCAACTCCAGTGTTACAGCAAGTGAATCAAATGAGGTATCCAGAGCACAGGCTTGTCCTGTTTTCTTGGTTGAGTTTCAGTTGGTACAGCTTGAGGACATTGACAAGGTGCTTGGACAGGTTCGTGCAACCACTTCCCTATTGGATCCTTGCTAGGGTGACCAGATAAAATCCAGGTCAGGGCTCTTGTAACTTTAACAGTTGTAGAGAAAAGGGAATTTCAGCCAGTGTCATTTGTATGCAATTAGTTCCTGGTGAAATTCCCTCTTCATCACAACAGTTAAAGTTGCAGGGGCCCTGCCTTCTTTTGTATAGGGTCACTCTAGTATAGTGCATGCAACTTTAATTGTTGTGATGAAGAGGGAATTTCACCAGGAACTAATTGCATACAAATGACACTGGCTGAAATTCCCTTTTCTCTACAACTGTTTAAGTTACATGAGCCCTGACCTGGATTTTATCTGGTCACCCTAATCTATGTTCCCGCTGCCACCAGTACCTTCTTCAGGTACACTTTAATGACCACACCAGTTGGATGAAATTAACGAATTTTATTAACATCAAGTATATTGCGTGCATAATAAGCTTATTGGTTTCTTTAGTTTATTTGTGTAGCGGTTTCAAGTACAATGCTTATATGTTTCAACTGTTCTTAAAGCTAAACTGTTTCCTCTCACAATATCAATCAATCAAACACCTCACTAGATTCTCTCTCTCTCTCTCTCTCTCTCTCTCTCTCTCTCTCTTTTCCCTGCTCAACCCACAATCAACCTCCCTCCTCAATTAAACCCAAAACAACCCTGTCAGCTCTTCCGCTGTCTGACATATATATCTCATTCATTCGCTCCCCAGCTCCTCCCACTCTCACACAACCCACCAATCCAGGCACTCCAAACAACTAACCGATCAGCACTCACTTACCACTCATTCCATACTCACCCAGACCTACAACTCCAAATAATAACTGTGTGGCCCAATCCTATGCATGTTTACTTGGAAGTAACTCCCACTGAGTCCATTGTGACTTGCTCACTCCAAATTTACACAAATACCTAGGATTGCACTGTTAGTACCTTTCACTGCAATAGCTAATTTGGATTACTACCCCTCCCCCCAGCCCAACAACATAAGCTAAACAGATAGGCCATTTTCCCTGACGGAATGCAATAGCCCAGAGCATCTGTACTGGGCCTCTTGAAATCAACCGCCATCCATTTGGCACACATTTCTGGATATCCTCGTTCATATTAGCAAATGCAGGAAAACCATTTTCTTTTGGCCCACAGCACTCAACTTCATTTCAAGCTCCAGATTGACTTCATTAAGCAATGTGCTGAGAAAGATGCATTAGGGAAATTGACCATATTCTGAAGCTTTCCATTGAACTGCTATCTGATTAGATTTCTAGAATTTACTAAAACCCATTTCCCTCCACTGAAAGGAGATATCTGATAGTGATCTGGAAGCAGACAAATGTTGTTAAACCACCCACATTAATCAGTGGTGTATCTTGGAATATTGCATATCTTGCCACCTTCTTATGAATGATTTGAGAATGTACATCCAGTATTGAAATGTAAGAAAAATATCATTTCATCTGGTATTTGTATAAAATCTGGTAATGCACCTTACTAACATTTTTTGGAACAAGGATTATCATAAATTTAAATCTATCAAATTGATTCCGAAAAGACAGGAGGAAGAAAATTAGTCATGTGTAATCATTGCTAATGTGAATCTCCATAATTAATGTTGTCTAAACATATTTTTTCCTGCCAAACCATGCTGACCTGTGGCATAATCCCAACAGCAAACTCAAAGTGCAAGCAAACGCATCATTACAAACAGGCTGGGAAAGAAGCATTCATTGCTCAAATATTGGAACTGCCCAATCAGATGCATAAAGTGGCTTAGCTGCAATTCGGTCAATATTACATTCATCAAATAGAGGAAAAACGATGAAGCATATAGATTAACAATGGGAGGATTAGGGAATTTACAGTGTAACTCTAAAAGTTACATTTTTATACTACCAATGTTTCATGTATGTCAGATCAGAAAAAAGAGCAATTAAAGGACGCAGATACAGACCACCATTATGGAATGATCTCCCTGACGAGGCTCGCCTGGCGCCAACATTGTTATCTTTTCGGCGCCAGGTCAAGACTTTCTTCTTCTCCCAGGCATTTAACAGCGAATTATGAGGGTGTTGTTGTTGTTGTGCTTTGACCCAGAATTGTTGTTTTTTTAAGGATATTGTAATTATAAATTGTTTTTATGCTTTTTATGGTTTTAAATTTTGTATATTGGTGTTTTTAATGTTCAATGTTTTTAATTTTTGTAAACTGCCCAGAGAGCTTCGGCTATGGGGCTGTATATAAATGGAATAAATAATAATAATAATTTTAGTGCACAGCTTTTATGATACTGTAGCAACAATGTGGCTGCAATTCAGCACTGATCTCCACAGTAATAGCTGGGGCTATTTTATCAGCAGACAACAAAAAAGCTTGCTTAATTTTCTCCTGTGAATTCCTTTACTCTTTCTTTCTTTCTTTCTTTCTTTGAGCTAGTGTAGTAGATTGGATAGAAAGTGCTGATTTTCGATACAGGAGTCGTGGGGTCCATCTACATGACAACGGAATGAGAAGCACGTTCAGGTAGCCAGATTTTTATGAAGAGCTCCATCACACCAATTTTTCCCCCCTGGTATGCACTGCAATTTTGACCTTCATTTCATTAGCGCAACAAGCACTGGTCCCTTTCATGAGCGTCGCTATGCCGGTGAACTCTCTTTTCATTTGTTTGCTCTCCCGCTATTGCGCCCACCCCACCCCTTCTCCTTCCCCCTCCAGTTCATTGGTTTTTGGCAGGTGATGGACGTGGGCGTCCCCACTCGAGACCAGATTTATTTATTTATCCAGAGCATTTCCAACATTGGAGTGAACACAATGGTTAAAGTTTGGGGAGTCACAGACAGGACTTCCTTATGCCATGTAAGTCCCCAAAGTGTTTGGGAAGCCCATGAGGGGGAGCTAGGAAGACTTTAAGCCATGCCCAGAGTCCTCCTGACAGCACATGGGTGACTTTCTTCACCACCTGTCTGCTTAACGTTAAGCCAGCTTCCCAACTTTCACACACTCTTTTACCCATCCCTTGTTGGAAAAGCATCGCCAAGGCTGCCCCCGCCCCTTCTTCAGCATTTAAAGATCTCAACGTGTCACCCATTTTCATGCTTCACACCCCAGTCATTCCACCCCCCCTCCCAATCCCAATCAACAACACTTAACAACATAGGACCACTGCACCCATTCTTCTCAGCCAAAGTCCCAACAATCATCAACGAAAATCTCAAACCCATCAGCCAATGTGCTGGATGTGGATAACCACTTCATTATAGCCTATGGGAATTAACCAAAATGTTTAGAGCACCCTCAGTTTTAAAGAAAAAGAGGTGAAACTTGGCACTATGATAGAGTTTAAGTAGGGCTTTAGGCATGCCAAATTTGAACCAGATCCCTTCATCCATTGATGTTTTAAAAAAATTTTGATTTCTCCCCTCAAACCATTCACTTGCATAAACACACGCACACACATCCTCTGACCCCTGTACATTTATGGAGAGAGCTTTTCTCCTCCATAAATGTGCATGGGTGGATTAATGCAGAATCAGAGAGGTGTTTGTGTGTGTTTGTGTGTGTTTATGCAGGTGAATGGTTGGGGGGGGGAAATAAAAAAAATGTAAAACATCAACGGATGAAGCGATCTGGTGCAAACTTGGCACACTTAGAGCCATACTTAAGAGCTACCATGGTGCCAAGTTTCACTACTTTATCTTTAAAAAATGAGGGAGCTGTAAGCATTTTGGTTAATTCCCATTGACTGTAATTTCGTAGCAGAGATGTCCTGCTCTACACACACCCATTGTCTAGTTTCACAACATTTCATCAGCTGGGTTCCATTGCTGCAGGCAATGAGGTTGGGGTTGGAACAGTGAAAGTCCATTCAACCGACTCAGCACAAGCCGGCATGCTGGAGGAGGAGAACTGCCCCACCCTCCTCTTTCGTCAGCAAGACCTCCCTTCAAAGCACCCCCCCATCAAAGGACATGGCACGAGGATGGCAATACATGGGGGCAGAAGAATGCTTTAATCCCATGTGGAAGAAAGAAACTGGACTTTCCCCGGTCTAGGAAAACACGAAAAATGGAGGGGAAGAGGCGGGCTGACTGCAGAGCAGGTATGACATCATGTGAGTACTGTGTTGCAAAACAGCAAACCAGGCATGATGAGAATGAAATAAAACACTGGTGTGATGGAGCCAGAAACCAGCTTTAGTTCATCAGGGACACATGAAGCAAGAACAGCGGAGTATACTGTACCTAAAACCTTGCTTTCATAGGTTACACTGTGCTTAAAATCCACATACATCCGGGTTGGGTAGATGGAGTAGAACTTAATGCCATGAATCCAGTAGGTGCTGCCCAGCGAATGAGAAAAGCTTGTTCCTCACCCCTGTTCACGCTTCTCGGATCAGGGAAGTTTGCAAGTGCTGAATTAAGCCCCCTTAGTTTAACCTCTCCCTTCTCATCTTGCCTTTCCCCAAAGCACTCATCCCTACAGACCTTCGCCTCGGAGGAGCAGAAAAAAGCCTTCCCCAAAAGGTGCTGCTTTCTGTGGTCTCTCGAAGTAGTGGTGGTGGGGTACCCACATATGGCCTCCTGGGCTGTAGGGGACTCAGGGCTTCATGTCTGTCCAGACCAGTTGCCATCTTGCCATTTGCTGTCTGTGGTTATGGCAAGAAGAAGGTGGCCATTATTGCATGTCACATCCCAGGCTCCTGCTTGTTTTATCCTGTTTACCCAATTTGGGCCACCGCAAAATCCAGGAACAGCGCAACAGGACCTCCCCACCACCACCACCTCCTGGCTCTATCTATCTAAAGCAGCTTTGAACTGAGCAGAACAGTACCATGTGACTTGCAGCAGCCATTCCTCACAGATCATAATGTGTATGTGTGGGTGGGTGTAGTTCCTGACATGGCATAATGGAGTTTCTCTTCTCCCAGGCATTTAGCAGCAAGTGATGAGTTTTTTAATTGATCCCAGACATGTTTTAGGTTTGGCTAACAGCTCAATGGCTGTTTTTAAATGTATGTTGTCTTTGTCTATACTGTCTGTTTTATGTTTTTATATTTTGTATATTGTTTTTTAACATTTTAATCTTTTAATCTTTTGTAAACCACCCAGAGAGCTTTGGCTATGGGGTGGTATAGAAATGTAAATGACAACAATAATAATAATGCTTCAGCCTTTTTGTATTTTTGTATTTTACTGCATAAGCCATAGTATCTTGCTTGTAGTGTACCAGATTCCTGGCCTTAATAATTACATTGCTGATGCCTTATCTCATTTTAGGTAAGACTATTTTTGAGAGTTGAACTGAGTTGGGGAAAATGCCTTAGATACTCTGTGAAGCCTTGAGTCAGAGATGTGTGGAGACCCATTGAAGCATCACTGGGGAAACCTAGGTTCAACTCTCCACTCAGCCATGGAACTCAGTGGGTGACCTTGGGGAGTCACAGGGTTGTTCTGAGAATAAAAATGGGGGAGAGGAAACCATGGATGGCATCTCAATCTCCTTAGAGGGAAGGAGAGATACGACTATAATAAACAAACAAACAAATATTTTGATTAGTCTTTGTTGAGGAATCACTTATCATCCCACATATATTTCCTGACAAAAATGATACCCAATTTTTTTTCCTGTGCACACACCATTGTCCATGGAATAGCTTCATTTACCTCAATGAATGGACTAAATATAATTAAACGATCTGTAGCATCTAATGAACCTCACTGGCATTCTGCTTATAGTTCTGCAAAACCAAGAGTAGAAAAAGCAATATATATTGCCTAGTGCCAAGGGAAATATGTGCATAAGAACAAAGAGATTTTAAAGCCATTAAAATGAAAGACTCTAATACAGGTATTATGCACATAAGGATATGAAAAATACGCGGAAGCTGAAAAACAAGCCATTAGCGCAAATCAATATTCTTATTGATAGGACTTTTAAAGGTGTAATGGCTCGTCATAGATGGCTGTCTGCACTAATGGTAATATCAATACAGTTCAATAATGAAAAAAATTCTAATAGCAGTTATTGGGGAATATAAATGAACCTGTGTTTGCTTTCAGATGCTGGCAGCCTAAGAAGAATCCATTTTAGATTCATTTAAATGTATTTATAACAGAAAACAAAGGCGAGATCAGACAATCTCAATATCTAAAGTTCTAGCAAGCTAAGATTGCTGAACTAATAGCACTGCCTGACTAATTGCAACATAGATGGTTCACTCATTCCTGTTGGGATAAACACCTATGATTACAGACCCATGGAATTTGGTGCTCTTTACGTGAACAGTCCATTCCTACCTTTATAACCATTGCTGCCAATATTTTTTACTGATCACTACAAAGACGATCAGTAAAAAATGGGAATGTATATGGAAACTTGGAATGGAGGCTATCAAAAGCTATCAATGGCTACTAGTCCTGATGGCTAAGAGCAACCTCCAGTATCAGAGGCGGTAAGTCTGTATGCATACACTAGGCACTGGGGAACAAGGGTGGGAGGGTGCTGTTGCACTGTGCCCTGCCTGTGGGTCCCTGGTCAACAGCTGGTTGGTCACTGTGGCAGGATCTACCCTACTGCTTTAAAATGGTTTATAATAGTAGCTACAACTGTCAGGGCTCAGGACACACTCCATATACAGTTTTCAAACTGTTTTCAAAGTGTCATCTCCTGCTTGGTGTAGATCTGGCCTGTGTGAACAGAGTGTGGGACAAATGGAGCCTTGGTCTGATCCAGCATGGCTCTTCTTATGTTCTTATGGAGTGGATACGTCATTGCATAAGAGAAGAACTCGTTTATCTTCTTTCCTGGGTTGGCTAAGCATTTCTAGCATTACCAATCAGAAGTCATTGTGCAGCCATTCTGTCATTCCCCTTCCCAATGCCAATTGAGGCTTTCCCCACCCACCCCACTTTTAGCCTCCACTTGGGGTACCTCTAGATGGACACTTTCCGTCGGTATGGCTTCGCACTGGCGGCAGTTGTGTTACAGGATGCTGCCGCCAGTGCAAAGCCATCTAGGGGCAAAGGCCCTTTGCTCCGCTCTAAAAAAGTCGGCCATTTACCCCGACTTTTTTTTAGATCAGAGCGGGCTAGCCAGGGAAAGGGGTGGAGCAGCGAGCCATAAGCTTGCTGCACCGCCTCCGCTGTCCCCCCCCCCCAATTTTTTTTAAAATTAAAAAACCCACTTGCCATAGAGTAGGTGGGCTGCAGCTCCAGCCGCCCCTCCAGCTGACACTGGGCAGGTGCGGGCGCAGGCACGGCGGTGGCAGCGGCAACAGGAAAAGCCACCATGGTGCTCCTGCCGTGAAGACTGGGGGCAGGAGTGCAATGCGCAGTGCGCCGACTGCCACCGCCGCTGCGCACCGGAAGAGGTGCCGTGAAGGGACAGCCTTGGAGGGGAGACAAATTTTAGAAAACAAGTGGTGGTTGTGGTAGGTTAAACGTCCCCTACCTGTGAGCAATAGCCCAACCTGGGACCTTTATCACACGGGCGGTTTGATCCACACCCGCCGTGACTTGGATCCAATTATTTCACATGACGTCGTCCCCCTCACGCTGCTCTCACGCCCGGAGTGCTCCTTTTTCCCTTCCTCTTTCGAAATATCCCTGAACGGGGATTGTCCGTTTTCTCCCCTCCTGCACAGGCTGAGCTGAGGAATCGGAGCAAAACCAACTACATGTGATCAAAGGGCTACGCTCGTATAGGAAACGGAGGGGGGAACCCGCATAAGCAAAACAGGTAGGTGTGACAAAATCTTAAATCAGGGGGCCATATGCTTTATTTAGGGTAAGTAAGAAACCGAGGATCAGCTGAAGATTACCTATGAAATGAATTGTGTAGTTTGACAGTAATTTGTCAAAAGCTATCCACTGAGTCAGTTATGTTTGGATTTGGGTTTCTTCTATTCCAGTGTGTGAAGACTGTAACACTGACTTTTGTATAATCACTGACTAAAACTAAGTTTTTTTATTTTGTAGACTTTTCTAGAACCTGCTGCAGTGCTTTCCTGACGCTGCTGGAACTTTAAACAGAAATAAATCACTGCTTGGGTTAAAATCTGCTCTCAGATCCGTGCATGCAACTCTCCCTCGAGGCAGTGAGGAAATGCACAAACACATCTGAGGGCAGAGTTTAGTGCTCCGCAATTTATTATTGAGATGATTTCAAAGATTCCAGATTTGTGGCAGGAGTTGTTCCAAAGATACCTCTTCCCCGCTGAGACGCACACAGTTCATTTGTTCTGTTGCCTTTACTGCACGATTGCACTTAATTTATTCTTTGGCTCAGCGTGGATGAATTTTGTGCTCTTGTTCTCATGAGGAATCATTTCAATGGTTGTTTCAGCCATGTGTGCCTTGGTCTTGGGCTACTGCCTTCTCAGCGACCTGTCCAAGTGGAATCATTTAACTGCCTTTTCTTTGGGTGTCCTTCACACAGAGTTGAGGGTTGAGACAGCACTTCAGATCCCATATTATCCAAGGTCCTGTCTTGGGATCAGAGTAGGGCCAGATGGTACCCACCGGGTCCAGATTTGTGTAGAAGTTCATGCAATGTCATACAGGGAATTCCATAAGGCACCGAGCTCTCCATTTGTCTGTTTGTATTCCTTTCCAGATGACCCTTATTGTTACAATACTCATGCCAGAAACAAAAGACTTCTCAGGTCATCTCACCTGGCATGAAAAATCTGGGCCATAATAATCCCCTTGATGACTACAGGCATGTTACTGCATTGAAACTTCCTCATTGGGGCCTTTATAAATTGGATAATCTAGAGGGAAAGGGACTTTCCATACCATTTGAGTGCATGGAAGCACTCCCCCACCCCAACCACACAAGAAGCAAATGCAATCTTGGCTACTGTCTCAAATCACTTACTCTGGAATAGCCTACACTGAAATAATAATAAAAAACACGAGTCTTCACTTAAAGCTAAGGGCATAAATCATTTGATGACTTTTAAGATGTTGGCTTCCTTGGGGATCATAAGAGGTGTGGGATTGCATGATACCATGTGTCCAGTTTCTGCATAAAATCAGTACAGATTAGATTGCAGGCAAGGGGAAATCCCTCTTTAATAGGGTATGAACCTTGCCACAATACTGTCTGAACAGATCATCCCATTTTTAGATGGATGGATAACCACTTGTGACTTCTCCATAAAGAAAGATGTTCAAGGTATCATTTCTGATGGTGGTTTAGAATCATAGAATCTTAGAATAGTAGAGTTAGAAGGGGCCTATAAGGCCATTGAGTCCAACCCCCTGCTCAATGCAGGAATCCACCTTAAAGCATCCCTGGCAGATGGCTGTCCAACTGCCTCTTGAATGCCTCTTGGTAATTGGTTCCACTGTTGTACTGCTCTAACAGTCAGGAAGTTTTTCCTGATATCCATTATTCCATGTCCTGCATTCTGGGATTATCAAGAAGAGATCCTGGCCCTCCTCTGTCTACATATCTATCCACTTGAATCAGATGTTACCCATCAGTTTATAACACATTGGCCCTTGCACAGCCTTAGTTGAGGAATTATTTTCAACAAGCTTTGGGATGTACAAGAGTTTTATTTCAGTTTGAAAAACAGCCAAACATGTCCTGCTTGCAACCCCAAATGCAAAAGTGAGCATTCTTCAGGAAAAACTCACACAGTAGTGAGGTCGTGATCACCTTCGCAAAATGCACCGTTTGAAAAATGTACATGTTAAAATGCACATTTCCCAAAAAGGATACATTTTTACACTTTAATCAGTATGGATGTGTGTGGGGGGAGTGTGCATTTGGGTACATACTTTTAAAAATGTACATGGTTCCTGCTTGAACCTGCATACTTTTCCTGTCTAGAAAAAAAAAGGAGAGAGAATGAGATGAACTGAGCATCAAGATGGAAAATGGAGAACTCTGATGAGCTTGAACATCACACTTTCTCCCATTCCTTCTCTGACCAGGAGTTGTATTTGTGTTTGTTAGAGAAAATCATTTTTTCACACTTCAGAAGCTACCACAAGGTAAGCACAGAAAAAACAGTGCTTTCTTTTTCAACCTGTAACGTGACTCCCTGGCACTGTCTGGCAACACATTCCGGAGGGGATACCGAAGATGATAGCCCTTCGACTTCACAGCAAGATATCCTTTGAGGTCTGAGGAAGGCATCATTTCTAGATGGTGTGAAGATCTGCAGATTATGATTGGCATCTAAAGAGCTAGTTTAGGCATACCCCATATTTCTGGCATATCCAGTGGGATTTCAGTCCCCCCCCCCAAGAAGGCCCACAGGTTGTGTAATACATTGTTGTGGAAGGCTCTCCTAAATTTGAAAAGTAGTTTGCAACTAGCATGGGACGTGTGGGTACCTTCTCTTCAACACACCCAAAGTTACTTGGACATGTGGAACTAGTTATATGGTTCTTTGGATCGTGGCTATGCTCTGCTGGCTGTGGGTTCCTGAGACCTGTAGTCCAACACACTTGCACAGCACCATGTTGGGAAAGGCTGGCCTACATGCACACTCAATTGCAACTCAATCTAGTCAAAGGTACAATTGTTGAAAAGAAGGCTGAATTGTTGGATAGCAGCCAGGTGGTTTTCTGCAGAAACATGGGGGGGGGGAGGTGTTGCTTCTAATTCTGCAGAGGCCATAGGATTTTATTAAAACACAAGTTGCAGGGTGATCCCACATTGTCCTTGGGGTGAACCCATTACACAGAGGATCCCTGGGAGTGAAAACTGTTGAGTTTCAGGCCATGGTTATTTAGAAAACACAATCCCACTCAGTGCATGTTAAAAATAATGCCAATAAAGCAAATCTAATGAGCAGCACTCTGCCAACATTCATTATTCCCTTGGCTTTTGGAAGCTCTAGCTTTGTGAATGTGGTTACACACATTATATCCTGTAATTTGCTCCCCCTTTAGAACAAATAACAGATGATCTGGTCTATTCTGTTTCAAAAACCCTAATCCACTACAGGAGAAGACAATGACTGAATTGAAAGAAAGTGTATAGGAGTAATAATGATATTAACAGTAAGAACATGAAGAATTAATGACAAAAATAGAAGAAGAACTGAACAGATTTTGCCTCTTTACTGCTAGGCTGATTTAAATGCATGTATTCCATTATAACACACTTATCATTGAGCTAGAGGCACGTAAGACATTAAAATAATGCATTTAAGTACGTTTGGCAAAGGAAGCATGTAGTTTCAATATATTAGATTTCTGATTCAGCAGTGGATATGCACAGAGCAGCTGGGGTTGAGTCACATGCATGCCCTTTTTTTAAAAAAAGAAGGCTAAAACCCTGTTGATCAGCTACTTGGCAGGGAAGGAAGTAGGGCTGACCCATCCATGAAGCAGGGTAAGGCGCCCACATCAGGCGGTGTAGTGAAAAATTGCAGTGCCCTCCACCCTTGCCAGGAGGGCCAACTACCACCACTGCCGCGGCTCCTCCAGTGGATGCGCTAGAGAGCCCTGTCAGCCGTTCTCCCACAATGGCATTTGCTGCAGCAAGTGAGGAGCTGGTGAGGCTCTCCAGAGAATCCCCCTGTCCAGCTTCTCTCACTGAAAGTTGCATGGCTGGAAGAAGTGGCTGTGGGGTCTCACAAGACCTGGGCAGCTATTTCTTCCAAATGGGTGGTTCTCCATAGGGAAGGGGTGTGTGGGACAGGGGAAGGTGGTGTGATGAAGGGGAAGGGGTGCAATACAGCAGCCCGTGTTCTCTCCCACTTCAGGCTGTGAGAGAGCTTGCACTAGGGTTGGAAGAAAATGTTGGATGGGTTGATCAGTGAGATAAAAAGGGTGATACACACACAATCCCGGCTGAAGCTCAGGAGGGGAACTTATGCACCCATTTCCCCATCCAGCTAGAGGTCCACATCTGAAAAAACAGCGTCTCTGTGTGTATAGCCACTAGCTGGATGACGGCATATATATGAAGGGTTTCACATGCAGCATGCTGGAACGGAAACTGGGAATTATCATTTAAATCCCAGCCCAAACACTGGGTGGCCTTGAACAAGACACTTCCACACAAATACATTTTATAGTCATTAGTGTCCTAGACAGAGGGGTAAATTGTCTGCAAAACACATGTTGGGGAAAGGAATCCCATTCCTCTTTGTTATCCCACAAAGAGGATCCGTACAGGAGGAATAGTTATTGCCACACCAGAATATCAGCAGTAGCTCTAAATCCTCACAACAGGAAGTACCTCGTTAAAGGTGTATCTACACAGATGACATGGGAAGTACTATTTTCTATTAAACTTCCATTTCCCCACCACTATATTTCTCATTAGGACTATAAACACATTAAATCACATTTCCTCATCTTCTATGAAATTCACTCTGCAGGGTTGAGAGTTGGATCAAAGGGGATCACAAAGTTCTTTACAAAAATAGAACTCCTGTGGAAATTAAAAGTGGACTATTATCCAGTGTCTCATAAGTAGGCATCTTACATCACCTTGTTCTATACTGAAACATTTTATGTTCCCTGCCGAGTTCAGATAAGAGAGATTATTATAAATATTGTACAGAGTGGGACTAACTTGGGACGGCCTCAGGCAAGAGTCATAATAAATATTATATGTGGTATATTTGATCTGCTTATTATAGCACCGTTGAATTTTAGTGTATTCAGTAGGATATTGCACAGCAGAAAAGATCTGGCTATTAGTACGAAGTATGTGAGAGCTGTTTTACCTTGACAAGCAGAATGCTTCACATGGCAACCTTGTTACATGGATCCATCATCCTCACCACAAATCTTTCAGCAACTTCAGTACATAAAAGCAGCAATGGAAACACCAACAGAAGCAACAGTAAGCTGAGCACTGCTCAGAGTTTTCCCTCACTTTTGGAAGGTCGAGGACCACTTCCTTGCTTCAGAGGTTTGTGGAAATTTCTCCTTGATGTCACAAGCCATAACCTTTGAAAGCCACATGGTGTCCCTTTTTAGCTTCCTATGCAACGATCAACAGCTCCACAAAGCAAAGCAATCCTGTTCTATTCTTGTTCATACACATTACATTTCATCCAGGGGATTCAGATGTTTGAAGACACCACTTAATCACTTTGACTTATAAACAGTGCAGCCTTGAATAAGAAGTGTGTAGGCAATCGCAACAATAACAACAAACAGAGAATCCTGGAAGCATTCCCTTTGATACACACCTGAAAGCAACAGCTCTTGCTACAATCATCAATCATATGGGTCAAGGGATGGTTATTTTCTGTCAGTGTGAATTATTTTCTTCTTCAGATTGCCAGCTCTTGCTGTAAAGTGGGGTCCTGCGCCTGAATTAGTTGTAGGACAAAGAGAAGGTTGGCTGATTTGGTTTCTTAGAGCTATAGTGATATCATAAGCATAGTATCTACTGAATGTCACCTCAGAAACTGAATGTGTCATATGCCCAAGTGTAGCTATTGTTTCTGCCATTGATACTAATTGCACATTCTTCTGCCCTCCCCTCAATGCAGGAAGCCATGGAAAAGGCTTCCATGTCATGACAGCTCCATGTGGAGGCCATCAAGTTTGAGAGCTGATCATCGCATGGATTGTGCACACCAGCACTAGACAAGAACATTTCGTGGTAGTGAGAGGCTCCTGCACATTACAATTAGGGCTAGGTGGAATTACTCAGTTCCAGCCCAGACAGTCTTTGAAGGACTTAAACTAATCTGATTTCAATCTGCCATGAATCTAGAGTGGATTGTTGAATATGAATTGAATCATAGCATGAAGTAGGTCCTGGGTCTAATCCAGAAATTACTCCTTTTCCATCAGAGCACAGGATTCTACCTAGGCTATATCTACAGTACTGCTTTTTTTCAGAATTTAAGTGCATTGATAACTGTTGGGGCCCAGTATACCACTTTTCTAGTGTTATTTTTCACTTTTTATTCCGTATTATCCAAAATACCACAACAGATGTCACTGTGTGTGCCACAAGGTATAAATGTGCAAGAGGGATATAGTGTCACCATGATGGGATCGAATCGATGTGACACAAGGTGTAGATATGGCCCTGATTCCTCAGACTGAGGTGGATTTTGACACGCTCTCTAGTTACAACCTATGTGTGGAACAGCCTCCCACATAGTTATAGTGTGAAAATTACCCCAGTTTATTCATGAAATATTTCCCACCCCGTTGTATAATGTCTGATCTGATTTTATAATATTAGCTAGGTGTGATTGGAATAGATAGATTTTTAAAAAGTATCTCCATATCAATACAGGGCTATGCCATTTTATTTTAGGAAAGAGAATGCATTTTGAAATGATGAAGAGATTTGGAGCTGGGGTAGCAGTTGGGAGTGGGAGACAGAAAATCTTTACAGAGCCAGAAAATGACAACTTTAATTTGCCATTACTTTCGTCACTAAGAGAGAAGGTGTTAAAGAATGATAATAAAAAGCGTACATCATGCACCAGTGAAGTGCCATTGACAATCAGACTGATTACATTAGATGGGAGCCTTAGCTCACAATGCCCTCAGCAAGCCCCAGGTTACTACCACCTGTGTTGAGATGACAGCAATCTAAGAGAAAGATCAGTTCCTTCAATAGAACAGAGAAGTTATTTTTAGCTCTGTTTTTGTCTCCCCCTGATTACATTCTGCACAATCAGATATCTTAAAGCAAAGCAGTTGAGCCCTGTGTGTAAGCTTTGTATGAGACAAAAACTGATACCTCATCATGACAACAAGGGGTGACCAGCATATATAGCTCTGCATTCTCACAAATAACTTCATAGCTGCCTATTAGGAATCATGAAAAGCTTGTGTCTCTTTTCATCTGGCACCTAGCCTCCTGCCCTTCACCACGTTCCCATGGGTAATTGAACAGGATCAGACATGCCTATTAGCTAATTTAAAATTTAACAGAAGTGCCGGAATAAAATTGTTCCACTTTGTATGTGTGTTTTTCAGAGATTAAATGGGACAACAGCTTGCTAAGGATTAACTCCAGAACCCATTTCAAGAGACGCTGGCTTACATATATAGTTGTTATATTACTGCTGAGAATGCTTGAAACTTGGGCAGAATATCTTTCTGTCACCAGTGAGCATTTAAAACCAGCCCACATATATATAAGATATATAAACGTAGTTGTTCCCAGCCCTACAGATAAACATCACAATCCTATGCCTGTTTAATTGGAAGAAAGTCCACAGATTCCAATGGGACTTACTCTTAGGTAGGATTGTGGTTTGCTACTTGGTACTATACTACAAAGCAAATAAGTAATATAGAAAGGCCCCAGGAAAAAAAGGCACTACTGGACCTTTAGCAAGCCACTGGAACTATATATTTTAGTAACTGAGTATATATTAATTACTATCTGATTAATAACGACTATATTAATCAGATGATATCAAATAATACTCACTATCATATCATCTGGAATCCTTATAAAGCCTTAGTTTTGGGGTCTGACAAGCTCAGTTTTCAAAACAGTCCCTAAAACATTCATGTTTCCCTCCCCCCCCGCCCCCCACAACTTTTGCATTATTCAATAGCGATGTGAATAGAGTCATTGCTTGCCTGGATTTACAGTCAGAACCCTAATTTTGCGATAGGAGTGAGTAGGCTGAGAGAGAAAAGGGTGAAATGAGAATCGGCAGGTAAACTAGGAAGTAATGCTGGTTCCCTAGCAAAAACTGTAGTTCATATTGTGTAAACAACCGTGCTGGCTAATACAATCCTTTGTTTTTTAAAGAGGTACTTTTATATTTGAGTGTTTAGAGTGTGCCATTCAGATTTCTAAATATATGATGTATGTTTCTTTTCCTTTCCTCTGAAAGTGAAGTTTAGGAATCATTGTAGGCTGTAGAAGACTCATCAAGCATCACAGAAAGTGCATGTGAATTTTTTGCTTTTGTTCTCTGGAATCTCAAGGTGACCAATATTTTCTAGAGCAGCGCACATGATTCTGGTTCTGTTGGCCTGACAAGTGTCAAAAAGTACAGATAAGCTGAAACTCTCTGCCTTTCCTACTATGTTCCAAGTGGGATCAGCTCTGATGTTACACACATTAAAAATCAATTCCTAGTCATTTCCATATCTACAAATAGATCTTAATGAATTGTCTGAATGACAGTACACACAACTACCTCAAACAGAAGGCTCATAAGCAGCAGATATACTTTCAGAGACAAATTATACACACACACACACACACACACACATAGAGCGAGAGAGCGCTATCTTACTGTCCTGTCCTCCGTGACTGGCAGAGATCTTTCCTTGTACTGTCAACGTATGAAATACCTAAAATGCGCTGCATCCTGATGTGAATTCTGAGTCTACTTTTTTATTTAGTTAGTAGATTTAAATCCAATCTTTCTTCCAACATGGAACTCAAAGTGGTAAATATAGGGCTTCCAAGTGTCTCCCATCTCGGCAGAGACTGGAGCCAGATCTGACTAGGAAAGCAATTGCTCATGAACCATTCCACGTGCAGGTCTCCATTACATTTAAATCACTTACTGCATGAACCAGCACATATGCACCTTCATTAGGCTCTTTTTGGCACCAGGCTGAAGACCTGTTTATTTTCCCAGGCTTCTTAGGACCTCTTTTTAGCATTGCACTGTGTTTCCCCTTTTACTGGTTTTGCTTTTGTTTGCATCGTGTTCTGTGGCTATTTTCAGACTATTTTTATTGGGCTTCTTTTATCCATGTTACCTTGTATTTTATCTTTGTAATTGGTATACTGCCCGGAGAACTTTGGTTACTTGATGATGTGACAATGTGACAATGCCATGAATGAATGAATGAATAAAATGAGCGCTTTACCCCTGTGTCACATGTAAATCTGGCTGGAAACAATAGGATTCTGTTCACACTAGCCCCCAAGGTGTCTGCATGTTACATATGATCCTTGGTGGCAGCACAGTATTGCTGGGGTTCTCCTGAGCAATATTTCTGCAGCTTTTGGAGTAATGATTTCTCACACTTATGCTCTGCATTTGATGATTTGAGGACAGGGAGACAACAAGAGCCAGTTCATACAATGCCTTAAACATTCATTTCTCCTTTTTGTTGCAGGTGATGCCTGTTTGGTTCATTGGTAGATCAGATATCAGTATCTTTGAAAGTACGTGGCTGTAATTCTGCCTTTCTGAGGCTTGTAGTGGTTTTTTCCCTTTCTTTCCCCCTTTTTTTTCCTTCAGCATTTCTGCATTGACACTGCTCATCAAAGGGCAAGGGATCTCTTAGCAGTGGGTGCTGCTAAAACATTATGTTTGTTCATGTGCAAATCAATTTTGCAGCAAGCAAGTGGATTGATTTTCCTGTTCCCCTGGTCTAATCGATACAATTCTTTTTTTAAATATATATAGAGAGAGCATGAACAGTATGCTGCAATCTTTATCTTCTGCTCTGCTACAAAGATTCCTTGAAAAAGTACTTGCTGCCCTCTCTTTATGCTATCAAGCTATACCTGGGTTTAAGAAAACAAGCAACAATTCACATTCAGAGAGATGGCACGATTATGTACAAGTAGGATATTACTAAAATAATTGGAATAATGTGAATACAACACAAACACACACACACACACACACACACACACACATGCGCACACACACACATGAGTTTTATTGATGTTCTCAGTTCTCTGAATGACGGTATGAAGTAACATCTTCTATATGTTACCCTGATATATGTCCAGTTCCTTCTGCCTTGGATTCCTTTCTCAAACACATACATCAACTTTCCCCAACCTGGTGCCTTTCAGATGATTTGGACTACAGCTCCCATAATCCTTGTTCATTGGTCATACTGGGTGGGGCTGATGTGAACTGTAGTCCAAAATATCTAGAGGATGCGAGGTTGGAGAAGGCTACTCTATTCCTTTCAATCTTTGGCTTAACACCTTAAACTATATCCATAGCTGAAGTGGAGCTTAGGTACAAGAAACTGTATTTTCTTGCACTGATCCCTTCCACCTGTCTCTTCCTCTCTCTTCTTCTCTCCCCCCAATCTATTTTTAAACTGTAACCTCCTAGAGACAGGGACTTGAGACAAGCAATAGTAAAGATCTCAGTGTACAGTTCTTTGTATAGAAATCTAAAAGAAAAGAAAAGAGAAGACGACAAAGAAGACAAAGAAGGCAAAGAAGAAGATCAAACAGTATACTGGATAAAAGATAAAAATAAATTCAAAGTTTCCTGTACTTACTTAGAATCCATCTCTACAAATAAAAATTCAGGTTTCTTACCTGTAACTGTAGTTCTTCATGTGGTCATCTGTGCATTCACACATATGGGCTCCAAACTTCTATAGCTTAGGAAAACATTTTAGGAGGGAACCCTCCCCCACCGTCATTCCTGCCTTAATTCTCAGTTCCGTGAGACGGAACGATCCCAAAAGAAACCAGGATTCAGTACTTCTGGTACCAAAATATAGACCTTGACACTGAAGTGGGGACGGTGGGTAGGTTGTGTGAATGCACAGATGACCATTCGAAGAACTACAGTTACAGGTAAGAAACTTGCATTTCTTCTTCGTGGTCTCTGTGCATCACACATATGGGTGATTAACAAGCTTATTTACTGAAGGAGGGCAAGGTGTCCTACTGCAAAACTGACTGCTCTGCCAAACCGAGAATCGGAACGACCATCCACATCGAGTTTGTAGTGTTGTACAAAGGTCGAAGGGGTAGTTTATGTGGCAGCCTTGCACACATCCAAAAGTGAAACTCCTCTACCAAAGGCAGTGGAAGTTGCAATCCCCTGTGTCGAATGAGCTCAAAGATGTGAAGGGATTTCCAACCTGGAAAGTTGGTAGGCCAGCTTAATGGTTTGCGTAATCCACAAAACCAAGTGCTGGGAAGTGATTGGAGCACCTTTCCTAGGCTTCCTGTAACACACAAAGCATTTTTGGGTTTTCCGAAAACTTTCCGTTCTGGATTGATAGAAGGCTAGGGCTCTTCTGACGTCCAAAGTGTGTCGTTTTTTCTCCAGATCTGATACTGGGGAAGGGAAGAAGGCAGGAAGAACAATAGGTTCATTGAGGTGAAACTGCAACACTATTTTTGGCATAAAAGAGATGTCAGGGTGAAGCACCACTTTGTCTTTATAAAATATGAGGTATGGTGGATCAACTCGTAACACGGTTAGCTCCCCCTTCTGGCTGAAGTAATTGCTACTAAAAAGGCCACCTTCCAGGAGAATAAATGGTGATCACACATTGCCATGGGTTCGAAAGGCTTTGACGTGAGGACCTTTAGAACTTGTGGCAAATCCCAAGCCACCGCAGTAGGCCATAAAGGGGGAATTACATTTCTCAGTCCCTTCAGAAATGATCTGACCATGGGATGGGTAAAAATGGTGAATCCAGCGACCGGATCACGAACAGTTGAAATGGCCGCAAGGTAAACTCGTATTGACGAGTATCCCAGTCCCTTCTGGGAAAGATGAGAAAGGAAACAAAGGATATCCGTAAAAGGGCAAGACTTGGAATCAAAATTGTGTTCTTTTGCAAAACAATTGAAAGTCGAGAATTTAGCCACGTAGGACCTCCTAGTGGATGGTTTACGGGCTGCGTCCAGAATTTTTTTAACATCTTGTGGTATTACTGGATCCTCCATGCTGTCAAGTCCAAGGTTCTCAGCTCCAGGTGATGGACGAGGCTGTTGTGGCGAGCTCTGAGATCTGGGGCAAGCGGTAGTTGGTGGTGATATCCTCGTGAAAGGTGGAGGAGTGACGGAAACCATGCTTGCCTTGGCCACCATGGTGTACTTAGTATGCAGTTGGTGCAGTCCCATCTGCTTTTCACAATTATTTTTGTCAGGAGGGGAAAAGGTAGAAACAGACAAAATAGGGTCCGTTCCATTCCAGAGAAAAGGCGTCCCCTAATGACTTCATTTCCGTCCCTCCTCGAGAGCAAAAAAGAGGGCATGTACGATTCTCCTCTGTTGCAAAGAGATCCACTGCAGGGGTTCCCCATTACTGAAAAAGGCGCATTATGGATATTTGGGTAAGTTCCCATTTGTGAGTTGATTCCGTGGCCCTGCTTAGAGCGTCTGCTATAGTATTGCTGGTCCCAGCAATATGAAGAGCAAAAACGTGAATGTTCTTCGGAATCATCCATGCAAACAGCCTCAAAGTTAGACCAATTAGCAGAGGGGAGTGTGTCCCTCCTTGCTTGTTGAGATGCCAAAGGACCGAGGTATTGTTCATTTGGATCTGAATGAATCTGTCCCGAACCTCGGCTTCGAATGCAATCAGTGCCTTCTAAATGGCAAGTAGTTCTAAGGCATTTATGTGCATTCGGCTCTCTGTCGAAGACCAGAAACCCTGAGTGTGGAGGGCTCTGTAATGTGCACCCCAACCCCGGAGTGATGCATCTGTCATGACCACTCTGGTGTGTGTGGGAAGGATAAATGGGATGCCGTTGATGAGATTTTTTGGATTCATCCACCAAAGAAGGGAATGAGCCACCTTGTCTGGAATAGTCAGACAATATCGACGACTGTCGGATTCAAAATCGTAGACCATCGCTAGCCATGTCTGTAGATGTCTCATGTTCAATCTGGCCCATTCTATGACCGATACCATGGCTGCCATGTATTTGAGTAGACGTTGTATTACTTTTGCTGCTGTTCTTCTGTTGAAGTATAGTGTAGTGGCTAAGATGACGAGTTGGTCTGCTTGATCTCAAGGCATGTAAGCTCGTCCTGACTGCACATCCAGAAGAGCACCTATAAATTGGATCTTTTGTGTAGGGACCAATTTTGATTTTTCAGTTTTGATACATAGTCCAAGGTTTATGAGTAAATTGAGAACTGTATGAATTGCAGACTGTAGTGCATCCCTGTCTGGGGAGACGATCAGCCAGTCGTCTAAGTAGGGGTAGATCTCGATTCTCCTGAGATGCAGGTAGGCACATACCACTGCCATGCATTTCATAAAGACCCTCAGAGCCGACGAAAGGCTGAATGGAAGGACTTTGAATTGGGAGACAGCCGGTCCGATGGTGAATCGAAGAATTTTTTGGTGTCAAGGATGTATGACAATGTGGAAGTATGCGTCCTTCAAGTTCACGGATGCAAACCAACCCCCTAACCGGAGAAGTGGCATGATCGACTCCAACGTTGTCATTCTGAATTTTTTCCTGCAAATGAAGTAGTTTAGTAGCTGGAGGTCCAAAATTGGTCGGAGACCTCTGTCCCGTTTGGGCACCGTAAAGTACCGGGAGACGAATCCTCGCTTGGCGTCTAACTGGGAGACCCATTGAATTGCTCCTTTCTGCAATAAGGACATGGTCTCTTTGATTATGACTAGAGAGGGAGGAATAATCTTTATGCTACCCAGTGGAGGAAGGGTTTCGAATTCTATAAGATAACCCGTCTTAATAATCTTTAAAACCCATGCATCTGTTGTAATATTTGTCCAAGTATGTAGGAAGGATGAAAGACGGTCGTCAAACATTTTGGTGATTAAAGGAGGATGCAGGACTGTTCCAATGACCAAGTCAAAGATGATGTTTTGATACAAAATCAGGTGGACTCCTGGCAGCCTGGGGCTTTTGGGACTGATACTGTTTACCGTGCTGCTGTTGATGAGGCTGATCCCGAGTAGTTCTATCCGAGAATTGGTGGTTATAGAAGGGGTTCTGGTGTTGGAACCATCTCCTCGGTTTGAAGGGAGTCAGGGTAGTTTGTTGACCAATCCCCATTTTTTTTTATGGTGGACCGTGCCTTTTGTACTGAGTCCATTTGGTCATCTGTTCTAGCATTAAAAAGACCCTCCCCAGCAAAAGGGAGGTCCTCAATCCTGATTCTAGCCTCGGGAGTCAACCCTGAAGATCTCAACCAAGCATGCCTCCGTAGGACTACAGCTCCTATCATAGACTTTGCAGTGCAATCAGTTGGATGTCTCGCCATATTAATTTGGTGTCTTGAAAGTTTAGTCGCTTCTCCCTGAAAAGCTCTCACAAGCTCCCTTTGTTCATCTGGGAGGTAATCGCAGAGCGCACTCATTTTCTCCCGTAAGAAAAGCTGGTATTGGGATGAAATGGCCTCATAATTAGCAACTCGAAGTCCTAGAGCTGCTGATGAGTACAACCTCTGAAAAGCTCCACTGGGCGGCAGGTTGATGATTTAATAGTGGCAGCAAAGTATAGTTTTTTTTTTTTGCTGCCCTCACTGCTCCTGAATACAGCTTACCGTAGGTACTTAGGGCACTTAGGGTGCTCAGGAGCAATCACGTCAACCACCTGGGTCATTTTTGCATTCCACAGATCAGTCAACAGGAGAGCCAGCCCTATTAGCCGGAAATCTCCCCAGAGTTGCAAATGTTATGAGAAAATACATTAAAAAAGATTTATTTAAGTGCACATTTAAATACAAATTTCTGCATGAATTAATATATATCAGCATCTATCTATATATCTACATTTTCACATATTAATGCGGAATTGGCATGGAACAGAGATCCGCAAAACTGATACAGACTGGAAATAGACTGATTTAGAACAGAATAGCAGAAAGTGCCAGCTTATCCATCCATGCCGATTTAAGACTCTTTGTCTCTTTTCTTCCAGTAGGTGGTATCATAACACTGTCTATATTTGATTTACCCAAAGTATAACAGAAATGTGAGGGCACATGAATATTTTGGTCAAGCATAATCATACATTTTGATGATTAGTACTAGAGTCCTTGAGAAGGCAGGGAGATTTCCCAGAGCCCACCACTCTAAGAGGCCCTCAATGCCTCTCCTTTCATTCTTGCCAAGGAGCTCAGCAGAGGAGGAGAAGCTTCTGAGGGGCCAGATGTTCTTTCAATGGACCTAACGGTCATACCTCATTCAGTCTTATGCGCTGAACACTTGTGGTAGTACAAAGGATGCTTCCGCTGCTATCTTGAAATGATATGTAGAGAAGCAAACATGTTTTCAATACTGGAGGATGAAAACAGCATGAAGCTAGAACAACATATACCACGTTGAGACAGAAAAAAAATCCTACAACCCCCATCCGTGCTATCTGGGGAATGCTGGTCGTATTAGGACATTCCTGCTATTAAATATTATTAGGGCACAATCTTATACTCAGTTACCTGGAAATAAGTCCCATTAAACTCAATGGGATTACTTCTGAGTAAACATGGATAGGATTGCAGTGCAAGTGACAAAATTACAGATCTGCCAATTTCAGTTCTGTTCAATTTCTCATTTTTCTGACCTTAAATTCAGTTTGGTCCATTTCTGTGTCTATCTACAAATGCTAAAAGTCTACATGAAAATTTGTATGCATTTTTGTGTGCACTTATAATATAAGCGTTTTTGGGCACAGTTTTTCTAAATGTATGCATATTTGCACACACATTTGGCCAATGTATGCACTTTGCAAGCTAGTTTGATTGCAATAATGTCCTTCTGTTCATTATTTATCTATTGTGCATAATTCTGTGCACACTTTACCGGAGTGTATGGATTTGTGTTTGTGAACATTTTTGTGCAGTCTAGCACTAAATTCAGGAACGCGTATTTGGGTGCACAACTCTGTTCTGGTTCACTTATTGGTTTGGAAGGTGCATATTTGGAAAATTCACATTAAAAATTGGACATAAGAAATTTCTCACCTGGCCCTAGACAGAACCCTGCATTGGGCTCTTGGTGACTGTTACTTCTGCCTGTTTGTACCTCACTGAGCCTGGATGGGGCTTTCTTGACCCATCCCAAAACACCCATTTCAACAAGTCCACTCCTTCCACTCTGGACCTGTGCACAAGAGCATGCTGTTGCTTACTCACACATGCTTCATAACTAGGTCCCCTCTGCTTCATAGCTAGATCTCCCACTACGGTTGCCAATGCCTGAAAGACAAATTCTGGTTTCACTGGGACTCCAAGGCTGAGCCAGAAGGGCCAAGGAGCAGAGCCTGAGGGATAAAGTGGTGATGCCTATGGACCTGGGGGTGAAGCCCAGAGATCATGAAGCAAGGTCTGGCAGTAAACAGACAGAGCCTGATAAAAACATTACATTCATTTAAGTTGTACAACTATCTGCGTGGTTATAAATTCCTTGCCATCATGCAATGCATTTTACAGATAGGAAACATGGAGACAGGACTTGTAGCTGGAATGAAAATCATTGCCACCATGGTACAGCTCAAATGCATGCAGATATCAGAACCTCTCTCTCTCTCCTCCCTCCCTCCCTCTCTTACACACACATACCACACACCCTCTCACACATAACAAGGATCATACACATTCTCCAGCCCTGTGTGAGGACCCATCTGTGAGCAGACTGAGCCTGATGAGGCCTCTGCAGAAGAGAGGAGCAGGAGCTTACTGTGACCCTCAACATAGACTGGGACTCTGGGGAGTCACCACCCCTTGAAGGACAGCCAAAGGTTATATTGCAGACAACACCGTACCTGAGGAGGCTGCAATATCAAGAGACCCAGTGTCCTCCCATCTGGACCCCACCTAAGCTCTGTGGGGAAAGCTCACTTGCCAGACCCTGCAAACCTAGCTCCTCCTGAACAGCTCTTAAACCAGTCCTGGCTTCCTTGATCAAATACCTGCTCCTATTGCTCATACCTCCTTCACCACCTCAGTGTCAGGGTTTCTCTCTGTCTCTGACTCCCCCCCTCCCACACACATACTAATAGGGTCAGAGTCTGGACTGCATACTTCCTCATTGCTGGCCTACCTCTCATCCTCTTTCCCACAGACCCATCATGCACAGATATCTCTGCCCCAATCTAAGCTAGCCAATATGACCCAATCTTTCTTCTCACCACTGGCCCATCATGATTGCCTTGCCCATGACTACAGTGATGGTGCTGCCGCCGCCCACCACTAGTCACCACCTGAGGGTGGTGTTTCCTTGTCAGGAGACCACTGTTCAAAAACTACCATTTTTCCAACTAGAGAATCCTGGCCAGTTGGAGAGAAAAGATGCTGCAGTGCCTCACAAAACAGCATATTCCAATCGTGGCGACTGATATGAGGAGGGCTTGGGAAAGGGGACAAGAATAAAGGATAGTTGTAACATCCATTGGAACGTACAGGCATCACCTCCCATTCTGCCAATATGTGATGCTAATCAATGTTTCACAGTAAAGAGACGATACACAGCACCCTTTACCACGGCTGTTGTTTTGGAATGGTGGGGAGGCAAGATTCATTTGTCAACCTAGCACCTTATTTATTTTGTATGCCAAATGGGAAAAGTATTTACTGTTTAGTCTATATAAAGTATCTGGAATTTAGTACTTTAAGTTGTAAAACCAGAAGACTCTGTTCATTAGACTAAGAAAGTATAACTGCCTTTTATATCGTTCTCCTCCCCGACTCTGCCAATTTGCCTCCTTTGGTGCCAGCTGTTCCCACTGAACTCGGCGGAGTGGGGACCCAGAAGGACCCAGCAGTCTCTATTGTTGCTTCTATGAGCATATTTACCTGTCCATGAGACACTGGGGTGTAATGATCTTCTAATGGCAGCAGAAAATCCTTCGGTCTGCTAGGTTTTTTTAGCTATTCAGCCCTGGGAGCTAAAGCTGCTGCAATCATGGAAATGGTTACACATTTTTTTCTGTGCCAAACTGGTTGATATCAACAATTCTGTCCACTTTTCTGTACCTGTATACGCTACTACATGAAAAACCACAACAACCCCTAAGCCCAAGCTCACAGAAAGAGGCAAGAAGCTGACGTGGCTTAGTTTGATGCTAGCATTTGAGCAGGAACATTTATGGTGATCTGGCATAATAAATAGCATCACCCTACAAAAAGCAAAACAAATGAACAAAAGTTTTACTCATTCCCGCTCCCCCCCCCCCCCCCCCGGCAAGGCCAATGTGATTTATTAGTAAAATCCCTAGTGAGAAGAAACCACACAAAGTCTTGTATTCTGAGATAAGTAGAATATCATTATGTATTATAAGACAAAATTCCCGAACAGTAAACAGAAGCGGGGAAAGGAACAAAAATGTGTATCAGGGCTGGCTGCTTACTGAACGGAGCTGGAGAACAGATTGTTCATAGGAGAAAATATATCGGCTTCTGCTTTTCTTTACTATAAATCACTGTTATTGGATGTGTGCAAACTATCCATGTATTATGCAAACAGTACAATTGGATCTTTCGTCACAGTGAGTATTAAAATGATTTTCTTTGGTATGTTTTCCCCTTTTCTTCTTTTGGAAACAAAATACGGGGTAGAAAAATACAAGAATACATCTAATTCCCTGAGAATATCCTGTACTCCAGACCTGAAATGGATGTAGTTCAAATATGATATAATACAGGGTGACCATATTAAAGGCCCCAATTGGAGCAACAGAGGGAAAAGCATGTCATTCCCGCCCCCTGCCCCCACTTCTTCAATTGGGCCTTTTTCTTTAATGTCCAGCAATGACACACTTACCCCTTTAAGGCCCCAATTGGAGCAGTTTGGGGGGGAGGGGATGACATCCTTAAAGGGGAAGGCATGTAATTCCAGAATATTATAGAAAATTACAGAAAACTTGCCCTGACACCTAGGATAGAACAAAAACCAGGACAAATCCGGGGAAATCCTGGCAGTTGGTCACCTTAAAATAAAATATAATGTGGATTTTCTTTGTAAGCATCAACAAGTTATTTGAAAACTCCCATCTTTCTAGGGTTAGCAAATCAATGGCCACATCCATTGTTAAAACTTTTAGTCAGACTTTATCTCTAAGTTGAAAAGCATCAACACACCTCTAATTATCTATAAACATTAAATTAACTTATGGAACAAACATTTGGTTTAACTCACCTGCTCATCATTCTCTGTTTGCAAGTTCGTTACTAACATGGTATCTTTTTGCGGTATCAGCTTGAAATTTTTTTACATTTGTTCAGGGCACAATTCTATGTTTCAGGTTCATCCCATAGCTAGACACCACAGCCATTTTCAAGTGATAAAGGAAAGATGCAAAATACATTGCAATGTGGTATCTTTCTTGAAGACCAACTTATCCAAATAAAGGGTGGTGTGCATGTTCAGGACATAATTCTACATTTCAAGTTTGCCCTTCACATTCCTATAGGCCATTATATGCAAGCTGCCAAAAGCTTGAACCAGATCTTTGATGCAGAGGAACAGGAAATCTGAGACACATTCCCTTTCTGATTCCCCTGCATTGGCATCATATTCGAAGCTGCTCTAAATCAGAACTGAACCTTGTTTTCAATAGCAGGACTCATCCCTGGAACATATGAAATGCTAGGAAGAGTGCATATCTAAATATACAGTTAGTGCCTTTCCTTTACTGCTCAATAACTATGGTGAGCCCATTCTCACAAGTCTGAGACCAAGGGTCAAGCTTTCAGTTTAGAGAGTGTGGCTTCCAAGGAAATGGATGAGCCCATTACTACCATTGTCCTTTTGTACAGAAATAAGATGGCAACAGCCAAGAATATATACCCATATATAGTTCATACAAAAGCTGGAGAGGAAAAGGAATGTGTATGTAAGAGGCTGCTGTTTCTACTCACAACATTAAAACCTAGAGCTCATGGAAATGATAGCCATGACACATGAGACACAAAATAAATCCTTTATCAGCAACACAGTTTGGAAGTATATGAAGTCAGTGTGGGTGAGGTAGTTAAAATAAACATTGGGTAGGGTGAGTTCATAGAGCTGTATAAGTAAGCTTGAACCCAAAATGTTCTTTGGATTCGATTCAGTCCTACTGCAAAATGAGGCAAATTGTTTAGAAAGACAGCTGTGACATTCCACCTCTGGCCTTCCTGGGCGCCATGGCAAACCCAGAAAAATTGTTCAGGACAGCAATGACATTCCACTTTTAGCCTACCTGGGGTGTTCAGCAGTCTTGACAGTTTACAGAAGTAGGAGATGAACTGCTCACAATACTCAGCGCTGCCAGTGATAGCTGAGATCTGATCCATGGTTGCACTGTAATTAAGCTGTAGCAAAGCGTGCTTCTCAGGTCTGTTGCTCACCACCGGAGATCGCTCCTGCAAATCATGATTCACAGTAGTCCATACTTTGTCCTCTGGAAGAAAAAGATACAGAAGGAGAAATCAAGAGGAGGGATGTTTGCGGCCCTGTTTTAAAAAGTCTGAGGTCTTAACAGGAGACGCTGTACAATAATCAAGATTGCAGGCAGTATTAAAGTCACACTAGTAATGTGGATATTGTTATTTTTATTTTAAAAATCCCTTGTCAAAGAAAGGTGACCGAATTTCATTCTTGAATCTTCAACAGCTGTGTGAATGTGAACCCCCTATCTCTCTCTCTCCCTCCCTCCCTCCCTCCCTCCCTCCCTCCCTCCCTCCCTCCCTCTCTCTCTCTTTCAATCTTAAAATCTCAGATAGATTTTTAATGGATTTTGATTTGAATTACTTTTTAGAGAAAGAATCACACCCTCTATGCTCTCTAATTGGTATGACCTACTTTTAGAGGGTCACACATGGGATACTGAGTGGTCTAAACTGGTGGTGCACACTAAAACTGTTTGCTCTTTGACAGAAACAGCTGGTTGGCACACTTGGAAAATACCTAGTTTGGCTATCACTTTTAGGGTGGGATGAATTCTTCTCTTGGCCAGAGTTAGCTGAAGCTTTTGCTTTTCACTGTACAGTGTCACATATAAAGTTTATCTTACTAAGATTACTTGAGGTGCAATCCTAGCATGTTTAGATAGGGAAACAAAGGTCCTACAATGCCCAGCATTCCCCAGCCAACCAGGCTGAGTGAGGAAATGTTGGAAGTTGTAGGACTTTTTCTGTCTAAACATAGGATTGCACCCTTGATCAACTTCTGGCCTCATGGCTAAAACAGTCAAAACATAGGACATTTGCAATCTGATCTCCCAAGTTTTTGTTTTTATCTGAAAGTAATCATGGGAGACTCTTAATCTGAATAGAGCTATTTTCATGGTACAACTTATAACATATAGTAACATACAATTGATCCTGTATTTAGAATACTTCAGAGAATGAGAATCCTATTTTTCCTGATCAGTCCTGTAACATATATTGGATTCTACTTTTGTGCCTCATAAGTTAATGCTCTGAGCTCATTTATGTGCAGCATTGTTTTCTTTTCTTTTCTTTTCTTTTTTGGAACAATACTACCACACACATTTTAACAAAGCATGCTGTGATGAAGTGAGATTGATCTTGATTAAAGCCATATAAGGGCTGGGGGTCCAGAGTTTATAGACCCTGCTTCTGTGCTTTCCTGCCTGCATGCAGTAAGATGCTTTGTGACCTGTCAACATCTATTATATCATAAAGCACTTACCCAAGTTCAGTTTTTGATGTGGTAACAATACTGCTTATTAAATCATTGTGGAAGATGATAGGTTTTTGCTTATTGGCCATGGGCTATGGGCAAAATTAGCCAAAAGTGAACCTGTCAATGGAACTGAGCGATGCTTCATATTTACCAGTTCTATGACCCTTTAACTAAAAGGTTGTCGGCTAATAAAATAAGACTTAAGGGTAGCACAGTACACAGAGAAATATACAGATAGAAAATAGGGTTGGATCTGCATGTGCCAAATCAGGGGACAACAATTTGGGGATGAGGGGAGGGGGTTGTGGCAGCCAGGAGATACTTACCTCCCCCCCTTTTTAATTTTTTTTTAACAGCACTGGCTTTATTTATTTATTATTTATTTATTTATTACATTTGTATACCGCCCCATAGCCGAAGCTCTCTGGGCGGTTTACATAGGATTAAAAACAATTAAAAACAATATACAAAAATTAAAAAAGCAAAAACATACAACATACACACAATCTGTACATTTAAAAACCACTTCAACACTTCAAAAACTACAGAAACAAAACAAAACGGGTGGCACAGCATTTCTAGAGCTCTGGCCACCATTTGTCTTTCCGGAAGTACCTCTGGGGAGGGCACGTGTGTGTTCCCAGGGCATTCTGGGAAGGAAGAATGGCAGGGGTGGCAGCAGCCAGACCTCCACTGCTGCTCCTGCTGCTGCTGCACTGCCCACCAAAGACCCCCCACACACACACCTGAAAAGTTGGAAGCTTCAAAATGGTTTAAAAAGAAGGGTAGTAGGGCTTTAGCTGTTTTTAGCTACTTGTTGAGACAACATACTCCCATTACCCCTAGTAGGAGAGAGTTCCAGGACCCACTTGGAGCTATCCAAGGTCCTACTGGCTTCCTGCCTTGAGCTTACTATCAGCTTCTCCTGCAAGCCGCAAAGGGCCACAGGACAGGGACACCTAGCCTTGGAGCATCCAGACAGGCAGCTGCCACCTGGATCAGCAGCAGCTGGGAGGGAGGTTGCACCTGTACTAGTATGGCGGGCATACAGCAATGGGGAACCACTGATGTTCACATATACTCTGATGCATGTGTGAACAAAGTTAGGTTGGGGTGTTGTTGTTGTTTTTTTACCCCAATGTGCATCAGTTTATACTTAATTACATTGAACTACATTTACCATTTCGTTGCCCATTAACCCAGTTTGGTGATTTGGGGCAGGGAGCTCTTCACTGCCTGCTTTAGTTCCACTATGTAAAATAATGGGTGTTATTCGCAAACTTGCCCATCTCACTGCTCATCCATTGACCCAAACAATTTATGAGCCAGTTAAAAAGCAACAGTCTCAACAGAGATCTGCAGAGGACCCCACTTCACACTTCCCTCCACTGTGGGAACTGTCGATTTATGCCTATTTTCTGCTTCCTGTTTTTTAACTAGCTACCAAGCCATACATGGACCCTTGTGATTACTGTGGTGTGTGGTCTGCCAGAGGCAACCTCTAAAGCAGCAGCAGCAGCAACAACAAGAGGGGTTCTTTTTCCCATGCTGCCTCTCAGAGGCCATTCACCTAGGGTGGCCACCTGTGCATCACCAAAAAGGAGGACAAAAGAGGACAGTGATTTGCATAAAGCTTGAACGTGCAAGTTTAGGGATACCTATTATAATTTCAATGGAAATACAATAAGCTTCACTTTAGTGTGGAAGATTGTGACTGGTTGACCTGTGAGCCTGCTCAGGCTGCTGCCCAAGTGCCAACTGTTGATGAACAATTTCAAGCCCCAGCTCTTCCTTCTGATGATTCTTTATCTTTATACCAGACTAGATAGCCCCTGAAATAGAGGAAACCTTCAAAACAGAGAACAATCCTCTGGTAGCCCATTAAATAGAGAAGTGTTCTCAGTAAAAGAGGATTCCTGGTTATCCGACACACACCACAGTATTGTTGCATGCACTTTACTACATGTCCCTTTCCCAGAATAGTGCCCTCTGGAGAATCACTTCCTTGCTCACTTCCTGCTGTCCTCACCCAAAGCCCTGGAGCATTTCTGTGTTCTGAGGCTCACCTTGACGATGGTGCTTTAGTGTCGTGAGCCCCCCAAAGCTCCAAATTTGCGCTTCTTTGCAGTAACCCCATGTGAAGGAGCAAGCGTGGAGCTTTACTTGCAAGGAGGAGGAGCTCCTGTGCACCGGGCGCCTCCTTGGGTTCCAGTTTTTTTAAAAATAAAAAACCCCATTGTTTTGGAGGAGGGAATGCACCCTTGCACTGGGCACCCATACCTCGGATCCCAGTTTTTTGGTTTGTTTTAAAAAACCTTTGCTTTGGAGGTTTGCTTTGCTCCTCACGTCCCAGTTTTTTTTAAAACACTTTTTTTCGGCTTCTTCCCATGCCAGAGAAGGGCAGAGGCCAGTCGGCTCACTGGCCAGCTCCCTCCCCCTGTCCTGGCCAGGTGACCAATCACGGGTCACCATTGGATGGGGCATGCCTCAACGCAGCTCTGAAGCAAGGCAACGGACAACAGATGTCGTCATTGCCTCACTCCAAGTTAAAAAAGGTTGAGGTAAGTGCCCGACTTTTTTTAAAGCGAAGCTTCGGGGGGTTGTCCCTGGATGGCTTCATGAAGGCGGCTGCATCATGTGGATGGCCTGCCACCACTGCAGATCCACCCTGGGGTAAACCCCTTGTCAAGATGTACCCCTGCTTATCAAGCTGGGAGAGGTCATTACTGGCTCCTTACCTTCTTGTACCTCATTGTTTGTCTGCACAGAAATAAACAAGTGCAGAACTCACTTGGAGCTGTGGTCACATCCTGAAAGTGTGATAGCTCTTAATCTGAGATTTCAATGACCACATTTTCCATTTTAAAATTAGATGAAAAAATAAAATAAAATAAAAAGGACAGGATGTCCCCCAGGAATGTCCAATTCAGGACATTCTTCAAAGTCCAGATTGTCTGGTGCACCTAGTTTGAACTGTACTAAAGACTATACTGTCAAGAAGGAAAAGCTTTCCCCAAATATTCCAATTACATTTTAAAAAGAGCTGACTGTCCAGCAATCCTCCACCACTATGTTAAAATATTAAAAGGAAAATCGGGAGCCAGATCCTTTTAGAAATGGGACTTTGGTGCAGTTTTGCAAAGTCTTCAGACAATGCATTCCCCACTACATACACTCTACCCCAATGTACTTCCATTCCGACAGTTAATATTAAACAAAAGGCAAGATCTGTGTAAACCTGCGCGGCTGCTTGCACTCTGCTTGTACGAAGTCTCTAGTGAGGCCATATGGCATTTTGCATGAGCGCTAAATTCACTTAGCAAAGCAGATGTGCCATACAGTAGTTAAGGATATTAAAAACACAGGAGCCCATGTAAATACACTTTGGCCTATTCTCTGCTAATTTCCCATCTCAATTAATGGGAATGCTTAGATCTACATCTCATGTATGGAATTGAAGATTTATGCTACATTATTGAAAGATTATCTTGACATCATGGTGTTTTTTTCTGAAGCCTGTTAACTACCATGCATACGAATAAGGTTATAGTTGAAGGTGAGGGACATATCAGTACCGTTGTTTGCAGTCCTTGTAACTACAGATAATTACATGAATTAACATCAAAGAATCTGGAAGCCTTGCATCCTACTTAAATTTAAACACATATTATGGTTAGGGACATCAGGACTGATTTTGTTTTTAAGCATACAAACACAAACCATGAGTTGAGGTTTATCGTTGGGGGGCCAGTATCCTACTGTATAAAATATAATCCTCTATTTAAAGGTCTGTCAAAGGACAGGTCTGTAGTTAAAGGTGTCATCTCTTTGAAGAACTGCCCAGTCCGAGTCCAGTTTAAAAATAAAGAGCCATAAGAAGGAAGATCAGGATCCTTTAAGTTTCTCGTCAATGGTTATCCCCTGAACAGCACACTGAGCAGGCTGGTCACATTCTCTGAGCATCACCGGGTCATACACTTTTTCACTATGATGAGATATAGGCTCAATTTGGATGACACGTTAATCAACTGAGAGGACTTAACCCACTGACAGTGCGTTAAAAAGGCGGCCTCAATTCCGACGACACGCTGCAGCAGGGGATGCAAAGTTAAGATAACCACCCTGGTGGTTAAAAACGCACTCGGTTTCGACTGACAGCCCGGCCGCCATTTTCCCCGCTTACTGAACTCCGGCAGTCCTCCAGCAGGTATCCCAGCACACACTGTGGCCAAAAACCATGGGCGCCACCATCTTGGATGATGCAGGACACGCCTCCCAAACCCCATTGGCTGCCGCAGTCACTGGGCGGATCTCAGCAGCTTCGGGCGAAGAGTTTGCCAGGAGCAACGGCAGCACCAATACAACACCCACACCCCGCGCCCAGCAGAGCAATCCCAACATTGGCACCCACGCCCCAGGGGGCCTCCCACTACCCTCCCCACATGGGGGACCTGGCAGTCGCCAGGAAGACCCACGGCCCCCAGCCTCCAACCCCCCCACCTCCCTCCTAGAGCATCGTCCACACACACAGGAAAGAAGGCAAGAGCGGGGTGGTTTGGAAAACTTTATTCAGCAGGGAAAGCAGACATGGGCAGTAAGGCACATGGGCACCAGTATGCCAGGGCTGAGCCCACAGAAAGGATAGGCGCCTCCGGGAAGGGAGGAGGAGGCTGGAAGGCACAGCGGTGAAGAGTGGACGGCCGAGGCCATACCCCCAGGGAGCCATGCACAGAACGTGCCAAGGGGATGTGGTGGAGAGGGGCGGCATGCCAGGGAGAGATGCCAGTCCACAGATGGGAGTACACAGGCGACGCTCACACGGGGTCAGGGTAGCGTAGCCAGATCCAGGCACTGATGCTCTCACGCACCCAGGACGCCTCCGCACGGGCGTGACGCTCCCCAACGGGATTCTCCAGCCCCGGCAAAGGCTCGATGTCACGCCCATCCACAGCAATGGTGTTGGCGTCCTCACCCTCCCGAGAGAGGTTGGGGTGTTCAGTCAGTAACACGTCTCCACGGAACTCGCAGATGTTGTGCAGGATGCAGCAGCACACCATCACATCCGGAATGATGTCGGCCTGCAAGTCCAACAAGCTGAACAGGGAGCGCCAGCGCTCCTTCAGACACCCAAAGGCACGCTGCATGGGCAGGCGGGCACGGCAATGGTAGTAGTTGTATTTACGCTGCATGTTGGTGTGCGGGTAGCGGTACGGGGCCATCAGCCACGGCTGCAGGGCAAACGCCTGATCGGCTAGGAGGAGCAGACCCACCTCACGGCCACACACGGAAGCGGGACAAGACTTCAGGAAGTGCCCCGATGTCAGCTTGGCAGCCAGGGGGGAGTTCCAGAAGACAGCTGTGTCGTGGCTCCGCCCAGACACGCCCGCATACATGTCCAGGAAGCGGCCCTTGGCATCCACAACCGCCTGCAGAACCATGCTGTACAAATGCTTGCGGTTGAAGTACTCCTCGCCACGGGAGGGCGGGGCCAGGATGCGCACGTGGGTCGAGTCCATCGCCCCCACCGCCCGTGGGAAGCCTAGGGCATGGAAGCCACGCATGTTCTCCTTCTCGTCCCCTGCCCGGATGACATCGGCCAGGTACAGCTCGTTCAGCACGCTCACCGTCTCATGGAAGATCTCGCACGCGGTAGACACGCCCACCCCGAAGATGGTCGACAGGGGCAAGTAGCCCATGTTGAACACCAGCTTGTACAGTGTTAGGCTGAGCCGACAGGAGACTGGAATACATCTGCGCATATTTGTACACTCCCGCTGTAGGACAGGGGTCACCTCGGCCACCAACACCTTGAACGTCGCGCGAGACATGTGGAAGCTCCCACGGAAGCGCTCATCATCCCAGTCCTCGAAGTCCTGCATCTCATGCCACACGGTGTCCGTCCGGGGGAGCACCCAGCGGCACACGCTTTCATGCTCGGCAAGAAGCTCGGCCGACATCGAGAGGGGAGGGGCGCGGTGCAGGGCTCCCTCGGCTGCGCCTTTGGCCAACGTCCCCACCAGCAATGTGGAGGCTGCATGGGGATGAACCAGTGGCAGGACGGTGGCCCGGAGACAAGGCACAGCCTCCGTCGCCCCGAGCGGCCAGCGGAAGGTCTCCGCCCCAAACACTGGCTTCGCGGGCATGGCCCCACCTAGCCGGCATAGGCGGGCACGGAATAGGTCCTCCTCGTCGGCATCACCGTGGTTTTGCGTGGCCGCCTGGATTGCTCCCTGCAAGCAGGCCGTCGCGAGCTTCCTCCGGGACATTCTCGCAAATGCCGGGTGGGCCGGAGAGGGGGCGGGCAGGATGGGAGGAGCGGTGGGCGAGGCGGAGCAGGAGGGTGGAGGGAGGTGGGACTAGAGGTGGAGCATGGGACCGTCCACATCGTTAGCGTGGGAATGGGAGGGCAGGAGGATTTGTTTAGGCTAAAGTGCACCTGCAAGGCTGAGAGGAGTGACAGGAAGCGGCCGGAGTGGGGCGCGTGATGGGGAATCGGCAGAGCAGGCCATTACTACGCTGCAACTAGGGGGATGGGCGTACGCCTCCAAGCTGCCAAAAAACCCTACGGCTGGCCGTGGTTCGGACGGCGATGGCGCCGGGCGCTTCGTTCCAGACGTCAAATGCGATGTATTATTTCTCCCAGGGCCACCTCCAGAGTGTGGAGACGGCGTGCCTTTTGGGTCCTCCACCTTCTAAGGATGGCATGGTGGAGGGAGCACAGTTTCCCTGGGAGGCGAGAACAGAAGGGGGGAGAGCCATCAGTGACACGGAGGCCACACTAACACCAATGCATACCACCCAACAGCCCAGTTACCAACCTCCATGCTGAAGGGCCCTTCGGCGTCGGACAATGCGCCCTGCTTGGTGGCCGTCGGACCTGTAGGGTGTTGCCATCACGCCTGGTTCTGGCTGCAATGAGGGGAGATAGGGCCGGGGACGAGAGGCATCCAGTGCGTGCAACATTGTTGCATTGGGATGCTGATGGACATAGTCTTGAGTGTCTAGACTGGGCTGAGGGAGGTGGCGGCCATAGGGTCGTGTATCTAATGGGGTCCTATCACGTATAGGGGTGCGGGAGAGTATACAACTGCACGTCCCTATGGTTCTATGGGGGTTGGGTCTAGGGGCTCATAGGATGACCTCACCTTAGGCCATGTCGTCCTGAGTGGCCCTTTCCACTCCCTCCTCCTCCTCCTCCCCTGGTTCCTCGCCCCCCTCCTCCTCTCCCTCTTTGGTCATGCCGGTGACATGGCGCTCCAGACCTATGCGCACATCCCTCCCCGCCTCCCATGTGGCTTGGGCACACTTCTCCATGGCTTGTGCAGCTGTGCGCGTGGCCCACACGGTGAGGACGCGCTCCTTGGTGCGCCTGGCCTCCTCCTCGGCCGCCATGCATGTGAACAGGCCGTGGATGCGCTCCCCAGTTGTCTCCGTGACAGACACCAACTCCCTCGCCACCTGCAGCCAGTCTGCCCTGCGCCTGTTGCGCAAATGCACACACCTCTGCATGTTGGTCAAGGGACGGGCTTCTTCGGCCTCGACCTCACCGTGCTTAGCTACGTGCGGTGGCGGCAGCTCCTCCTCTAGGGGGGCCCTCCCTCCATCGGCTCATCCTCCGGCTGTGGGGACCCCTCGATCTCCCGCTCCAGCACGGCCTCCCCGGCCTCGAGCTCCACTTCCGACGGTGCCTCCGCCTCCATCGCCTCCATCTCCACGTACGTTTCGTTGGAGGCCTGCGTATCAACATGCAGCAGCTCTTCCTGGGACGGTGACAGTTCAGGCTCGAGCACGTCGCCCACCTGTTGTTCCACGAGCAGCTCCATTTTGTCCTGTTCCTCCTGGGAGACAGGCCCCGTATCCGTCACGACATCCAGGATCCCGTGCGGTATGCCCTGCACCATAGTTGCATGTTTCGAGGACCCTAGCCGCGTGCGTGGCGCTGGAACTGGCCGTGTCACTCGCCCTACGGTGGCAGCAACGCTCCCCTTCGCGAGAGTGACCCGCGTACGGGACGGCCCTGGCTCTTCCTCTCCCTGCTGGGTCTCTGGCACCAGGGGGGAAGGTGTGGGGCCCTCAACCTGCATGTCTGCACAGATGAGGCATAGGAAGGCCATGGGGCTGCTGCTGCTGGAGGAGGCTGGCGTGGGGATGATGCTCCTTGAGGCGGTGGCTGTCCTGGGCGGCACGGGTGGTGGCCTTGCAAGCACCGATGGACTTTGGGATGCTGCGGGCCAGCTCATTGGCCTCGCCTTGGCCGGCCATGCTTCAGCTGATGCCCTCGCAGCTTTCTTAGCAGGAGGAGCGGAGCGGATGCTGCCCTCACAACTTTCTTGGCAGGGGGTGCGGATGATGGTTTCGGGTCTGCCTTGGCAGGAGGAGCGGATGATGCCCTCGCAACTTTCTTGGCAGGGGGTGCGGATGATGGTTTCGGGGCTGCCTTGGCAGGAAAAGCAGATGATGTCTTCGCAACTTTCTTGGCAGGAGGAACGGGGGATGCTTTCGGGGGGGCCTTGGCAGGGGGTGTTGGCCGTGGGTCGACCGGCCTTGCCGGGGGCTCCTGTTTCTGTGCGGTGGGGCCCTCTTCCCATTGTGCCCCTTGGTCCAGCCATGCTCTTTGACGCGTGCGCAGAGGCTCATTGGTGGCGACCCCACTGCCCGCCGTGTGCCCCAAGACGACGTCGTGACGCTCCAAAAGCAGGCGTGACAGTTCGTCATAGAAGGGCATGGTGCATGGCTGGGCGCCTGTTCTTTTATTGTGAGTGACGACCTCCTTGAACTTCCTCTTGAGTCCGTAGAACTTGTCCTTGCATTGCTTTCCATTGTGGTCATATCCCCGTTCCTGCATTTTCTCGGCTAGCCATGGGTAGAGCTTATCGTGCCTGGCATTGGCCATGATCCTCCTGGCTTCCGGGCTCCCCCAGAGCTCTATGAAGTGGCCGATCTCCTCCTCGGACCAGCGCAGCGCTCTGCGTCTTTCCTGGGGGTCCTGGCTGCTCCCCTCTTCAGGGGATTGTGAGCCAGTGTCCTCGGCAAGATCGTCCCTTGCCCCCTCTCCCTCTGGCTCCATGTTGCCAATGGGTCTGTGGTTTGGTTGTGAGGGTGGTGGGTGCCTTGGGCTGCCTTTCCCAGTCCCGCGTGGATGTGGGTTCTGGTGGGCTCTAGTGGTTGCTGTGAATGTGCCCTGTGCGTAGGCGTTGTTGTCCGTGGTGGCCGGGGCCTCTTCGTGTCCTTGGGATTGTTATGCATGCCTTCGTTCGTTTTCCACAACATCCGCAGGTGGCTGGCTGTTGCCCATGGGCACCAATTGCCTAGGCATTTCTGGCGTCTTGGGGATAGGCTTTGCCTACGCTCGCTGTCCAGCCGTGTTGGGCGAATTGGGGGGGAGCTATCTGGATGCTGCTTCCCCTGCCCTCGACCTTCTGGGTGATGCGAGGGTGGGGGTGGTGTTGCGGTGGGGGTTACCTCTGGATGGGGTGTCATCCTCCCTGTTGGTGTGGGGGTGCTGCCCCTTGTTCCTGGGTGCCTGGGGTTGTTGCTTGCTCTGTTTCCCCCTCCCCCCCTTGCCCATGGCTCCATTCTGGTGCACTTCCCTGTCCGTGTGGGTAGCTGACTGGGCAACTGCGTGAGTGCTTGCAGGAGCCGGCTCCTTTTTGAGCTCCGTGCCGGCTGCCTGGTGGGGGAGGCGGGCGTCCTGGTTGCTGTGGCGGCAAAACCAGCGCTCCGTTTCATCCACACCCGAGCTCCCGCCCGCTTTCTGCTGCTCTTGCTGCTCTCCTCTATGGTATTTTGTGTTAACGTACTCACCTCGGTTGTTTAACCCACGCACCTCAAGTGGCTGAATTCGGACAACACGTTAGTCAATTGACTAACTTTTAATCAACTCGCAAGTGAGTTGTTTAACTCCGTTGTTTAAAACCGCGACTTAAACAACTGTGGGTTGGTTAACCGTTGTGTGGCTGAATTCGGACGACACGTTGGGTTAACCCACTGACGTTTGTTTAACTTAACACCCGTTGATTAACATGTCGCCCGAATTGAGCCATATTGTACTTCTACTGAAATTAGAGTAATTATTCCTACATTTGCATCTATAGATATGAATCAGCTCATACAAATTGTGTCCTTTTTTGTCCTCTCTTTTGGTAATGCGATTCTTCCTTTTTTGGGCAATGCATACAGCCACATTCTTTTATATGTCAATGTGCCAGGATCCTGCTGAAACTATGGCTCAGTTGCACATTCATATACATAACTTGAGCTTTTATCCCTTGATTATTCAACACTTCATGATTTGCAGCTCAACGTGCGAAGTGGGTCATTTTTCTCTGCAAAGCTTTCTTAAGAATGCACCCCTAATACAGTGGCATGAAAGTTCTATTTCTGGTGACTGCCTGGGATGGCTCATTCACACATGTAAGTCAACATGTGATACCACAGCCAATGAGTAGAGACCATGTATGTAGTGAGACTTGTGGTTTGGGACCAGCATCTGTGCCGCCTGTTTGATTACTGCAGTGTTCACCACAGGTGTTGGGGACCAGGTTTGGTGGTTTCAGAGGAAGAAAAAAGGGTGCTGGCACATTTGGATGACCTGAGGTGGGACAGAAGTGGTAGGCTCTTTTGTGACACCCCTGTAACCTACCTCACACATCTCCCTTCTAAGGATAGTGCCTAAGAAGGACCCTGGTCAGCGTTGGCCTGGAGTGATAATGGCCCAGTCCAATATGTTACCTTGTAGAGTTTGGAGGGGTGATAGGGATCCTGGAGGCTTGAATCAGGCATGGACGATGGCAAATATGGAAATATGCAGAGCATTAGATGATCATGGGGGAGCAGTTTTGCCTCATCCCAACATCAAGCATTCCTGGATTGCACTATGTAGAGCTGTTGGAGGACACATGTCAGATGAAGGTAATGATACTTTCTTACTAGAACTGAAGAAGGGCCTGCAAGATTGCATTCTAGGAAGTAGGGGAAGCGCAACTAAGCAGAGATATATTCATCTTTTGTGGTAGGGACCTGCAGGAAATTTATTAGGTAGGGACAATGTTAGGTGAACACCTTTACAGTGAATGGCAATTCTCAAGACTTGACCACCTTTGGGACTAACCTGTTTCACCTGGTCAGAGTTGTGGAGGGCGACTCTGGGAGGCCTCCCTACTCACCTGCAAAGATGTCTTTGCTACCCCTCTCCCTGAGCACAGTAGGCTTGCCCAAATAACTTCCAGGCTCGTTGCCTATTGGACACCTTTAACTTCCTACATAGTCACCTATACAGAACATTGTTGTATGTTTCAATAAATGTGGCCCTAGTTCGAGCCAAATAGTTATGTCTCAGCTATTTATTTCCAGTTCTGCAAACCCAAAATGCTGTTTTCCAACAACTCATACTCCCATCTTCACACTCAAGAAGTTTTCTCCCATAACTGTTTGTTCAGTCATATAACAAATACTCCCTACAATATGTTAGGCACCAACTGAAGTCATGTGTGGAAAAGAATCAATATAGTATAATTGGCTCCAGTTGTAAATTTAAAAATATGCAAAGCCAAGCAGATGGATCCTTCACAGGGGGCACAAGGTATTTCCTCTAATGAGATGAAATTCTGCAGGTATCGAAAGGCTGCTGATTAACTTAATGCTCAGAAGACCTATTTCAAACACAATGTAAATTTCACAGAAGAATATATATATATATATATATATATATATATATATATATATATCTCCCCACTATAAAGTTAACGTTCTCTGAAGAGACGCAGAGATAAGTATTTTTGCTTCCTTCTTGGCTAGATCTTAAAGAACATTGCAGGCTCATATGGTTCTGTTTGTTCTAGGTAAATAAAAATTAATCAGGGTACAGAGGTTTGAAGTAGCAGAGGGCACATGCATAGGTGCTGAAACACACAACAGGGAATGGTCAGGTATCTTCAACTCTAGGAAGTAAGACCTTGGCTGTGCAGCTGATATTCCAAAGTGAGCTTTGTGGATAGACAGGAACCTAGTAATTAGGGATGGCCGAACCCGACAGTTTCGCTTCCGCCCACATTTTTTAAAAATCTCAGTTCCATCCCAAATCTGAAGAACTTTGCAAATGTTTGGTAAATTCTGATCAAAACTGAACTGAAATTCTCATCCATCCCTATCTAGTATAGGGTAAAAATCCTAATATGTATTGTTATCAGTTGGGAGGATTGCTCTTAATGACTATGCAGGGTCTCTTCCAACCAGTGCTTCTATGGTTGCAAGGTTTGTGTCTGGACAATAGGAGGCATGGTTAAGTAGTTAAAGCTGAGCAGGTTGACTTTGTTAGGTAAAATACTGGGAACATGCCTTTCCTTTTTAAAAAGAGATTAGGTTTAACAAAATCTAAGGAAATGTCCTGGCACTCCTTCTAGAATGGGGCATACCTTTCCTTCTCCCCTGATCTGGGGATGAAATCATCAAGCTGTATGTGTGTGCAATGTTAGTGGAAGTCAGAATTTGTGTGTTCTTTAAGAACACACAAATTCTAACTTCCACTAACAGGTTATGAGCCCAGTCAGTTAAAGAGGCAAAACTTAAAGGTAAAAGAGAATTAATATATAGAATAGGAGCAGAGAGATAAACTAATCGGCGCCGACGGAATAGGCGAATTGAGCAGAGGAGGAGGAGAAGGTATCCACCTAGGAGGCTACAAGTCAGGTGATCGATGTCGACTTGATACCGACACTGAGGGAGAGTCAATAGGTACTTGCAGTATCGGTGCGTTGGTATCGGCAAGCTCTGTGGTTAACTGACGCTGAGGGGAGCCTGGATCCTTGGTGTCGATGTTATCCATGCTCAGAACAGTGTTGCCATGATGGCGGTCGAAAGAGAACTGAGGGGAATGGCCCTTCTGAGCATGCATGCTATGCCGTGGGGAAGGGGTTCCTGCCCCAAACACCTTAGCTCTAGAAGTTTCCTGATGGTGCTCAGTGCAGGCACAGAGCCCATGCGTGATGCACAAAGACCACAAAGAAGAACTAATATATAGAATAGAATAGGAGAGATAAACTCATCTTATCTAGTCTTCTTGAACACTTCTTACTAACTGCCATTAGCAAACATAACTGTCATAGAGAGAACATAACTGTTATAGCGAGAGTAGTTAGAACCAGGATGCAAGCCTGAGAACTGCATTATGGGACACACTTAGTTAGACTCTTCAGGTTAAAGAGATACTAACCAGTCAAAATAAAGAACATAGTACAAGCATGTTTCTAACTGATTAACCATCTCTGCTGCACTCTTCCCTTATGACAGGCTGAGTTTCTTGCACACTCGATGTTGATCACATCTAACATATGAAGGGGGAGTTTTGGAAGACATAAATGGAGTGAGAGGGCTTGCTCTTTGCTGGAAATGTTACGGGTTCCCCTAGAAATCTAATAGTGAAGAAGGCTTTGTTGGAGTTTTAATGCTATGAACCTCCAATATAAGCTCAAGTTGTGTGTATGTGTAAATACAACCTTTTAACAGAGAAACATAAGCCTCCCATGACTCCTTCTGTGGAAACTGAACTATGGGCATGCATAGTTTTCAACACTCAGAAATGGGTGCATGTGCAAAACAGCATATTACGGGAATTAGGTATACTGGTGCACAAACACACATTCAATCTCTCTTGAATTGGAACCACATGGAGCCTCATGCATCATAATCAGTTATATACAGTCATTTCCATCATGGCTAAGAGACAGTGAATGCAATCAGAAAAATGAAGCATTAAAACCTGGACTCTGCCACCTCCCTACATGTAGAAAAAAATAGCAAAAACAGAGAGAAAATTAGCCTAATCTCTACTCCCTTACATCCTACTTTTTTTTTTGGAAGGAAGATTTTTCATGTAAACCACCCAGAGAGCTTTGGCTATGGGGCGGTATACAAATGTAACAAAATAAATAAAATAAATAAATGGTAGTTCTTTCAAACATGCAAACCCCCCCTCCAACTTGAAATAGTCCAGGTAAAGCTTTATTGCTAGTTTCATAAGAACATAAGAAGTCCCATGCTGGATCAGACTCAGGGTCCATCAAGTCCAGCACTCTGTTCACACAGAGACAAATCAGTTGTCCACCAGGGACCAACAAAGCAGGATATGATGTAACAGCACCCTCCCACCCATGTTCCCCAGCAACTGGTGCACACAGGCTTACTGCCTCGGATACTGGAGGTAGCATATAACCATCAGGGCTAGTAGCCATTGATAGACTTCTCCTCCAGGAATTTATCCAACCCCCTTTTAAAGCCATCCAAATTGGTGGCCATCACTACATCTTGTGGCAGTGAATTCCATAATTTAACTATGCGCTGTGTGAAGAAGTACTTCCTTTTATTTGTCCTGAATCTCCCACCAATCAGCTTCATGAGATGACTTCAGGTTCTAGTATTATGGGAGTAAAATGTCTCCCTATCCACATTCACCACACCATGCATAATTTTGCCCTCCTCTATCAAGTCTCCCCGTAGCCTCCTTTTTCCAAGCTCAACATTCCCAGCTGTTGTAACCTTCCCTCATAGGGGAGATGCTCCAGCCCCTTAATAATTTTAGTTGCCCTTTTCTGCACTTTTTCCAGCTCTATAATTTCTTTTAGGTTGGTGACAAGAACTGTGCAGAGTATTCTAAGTGTGGTCACACTATAGATTTGTATAAAGGCAATAGGATACTGGAAGTTTTATTCTCAATTCCTTTTCTTATAATACCTAACATGGAGTCTGCCTTCTTTACAGCTGCCGCACACTGGCTTGACATTTTCATCAAGCTGTCCACCAGAACTGCAAAATCTCTTTCTTGGCCGGTCACTGCCAGCTTGGATCCCATCAGGTTATACTTGAAGTTGGTTTTTGTTTGCCCCAACTGCTGATTGTAGACTGCAACTCAAGTACATATGTTTGTTTGCACCCTATATTTCTTCTTACTACAAATTTCATACTGCTATATTTCAACAATGAATATTTGATAATCACAAAATAAAAAGTGCATACAATTTTAAGTCTTCCATGAAGGCAATAGCAAGCTGCATGCTGACCCTCAACACGTAAGCCAGAAGGTAATACTGCACCAATTGATCAATTGATTATCCCTTTCATCAATAGCCCACATTTGTTCCTCTCTCCGTTGTAATCCCATTGTCTCAAACCTATGTTGTAAACTGCAGAAATTAAGTATGGAGACCAAGGTTCCCCCCTGCTGCCACTGCCATATGCCTTGAAAAGATTTTTTTAGGCTACTGTTAATCAAAGCTGTAGCTCTATTAATCTCTGAAGATTTCGGTTGCAATACAGGTTGGGGGAACAGAAATTGGTGTGAATCTTATGAATAATTGTGAGAAAATTAATGTCTCAAATTCCTCCACATTTGCAAAGGACAACAGTGGCTGAATTCGGACAACACGATAGTCAATGGTGGGGTAATAATCAGCTTTACAGTTGTTCATCTAGGGGGTACTCCCCACACAACATGGTAATAAATAATCAACTGTGGTGTGGATTAGGATCAGCTCTGAGTTGACTATGGCAGCATTTGGACGACACTGTAGTCAATACAACTGACGATTGTTCCCCACCCCCAGTTGCTTATTGTGTCGTCCGAATTCAGCCAATGTCTGATGTGGAGATCCACTATAGTGCAATCAACAAAATACACAAGTGGTGGCATGATTCATTTGTTTCAGCCAGGCCTGGCACACAGATTTGAGTTAGGCACTGAGTTGGAAAACATCCCTTACTTGATATTTATTCACTCACTACTGACTACTCTTGGATTTACACTGCACATACCAAACTTTAGTAAGGAGAGTCTTCATCAAGGCATCCCAAATGGCCTGGCCATTTATTGGCCAATATTTATTTATTTATTTATTTTACAATATTTATATACTGTTCCCTATCTGAAGATTTCGGATTGGTGAACAAATAGAATAACAGAATAAAAACACCATTAAAAACCACATTTTAAAAGAACAACGTTCAGATAAAACTGCGGCTGGGAAAGCTTCTTGGAACAGAAATGTTTTCAGAAGGGCGCCTGCCAGACCTCCAAAGGCAGGGAATTCCATAGGAAGGGGCCACCACACTGAAGGCTCTTCTCCTGGTGGAGATAGAGCTATGATTAAGGCATACTGATTTATAAGATCCAGTTGACACTAAGGAGTAATGTAACTAGCACCATAGTGGGCTGCCCAGCAGATCAAGTACCCATTTAAACCTGAGTGCTGGCTACATGGTATGCCACAAGATGAGGCCTGTACCTTCAGGGCCATCGACAAGCGCTAGTTGGGAATGTTCTATACTGCAGCATGCAATGTGTGCCTATTGTCACTACACCAGTTTGTGCCACTAGGAATGTCAGATATAAATCCCTTGACTGAACATCCTGAAGAGGTCACAAGGACAAAGCAGTCTTTCAAGAACCACGGCTTTCTGTTGGATAGCATGTAGAAACCCACAACTTACTTAATAGCTGTGCCAGATTTTCACCCCCTGTTGGATTACTCAATTAAAGATATCAGCCACCCATGTCTATAAGCCGTCACTAAGGGTAGAGAATTACCACAGAATAATTTTCTGCTCTGGCTCTGCTCTCGTTCATTTTACTGGGGCGTGTGCAGGAGAATTTCCCGCTGGATTGTGTCTTTAGATCCTGATCTTGGTTGTCTTTGGTCATCCAGGCAAATTTTCTCCCATTCTGATCGAATCATGGAAAATGCAAATGAGAACAATTTGGGTTGATCTGTACAGCTGGAGAGTGGCCATAGCATATACATACAATATACTCCAAATATATAGAATTCGGTATAGATATAGAATAATTCTATATCAGGAGCAAAAGCAGGACAGGAAAGAAAGGAACAAACAAAGTTCTGCGATACATGCAAAAAGCCTATCAAGACTGCTGGAAGCACAAATATCTTCTAGGCCTGGGCTAACGAATTATCAGACGAGAAGAGACGGATGAGGGGAAAATACACTGTTGCACTCCACGCACTTAAGCAATGATTCTCTCTTTTTCACAAGATCTGTGGTAACACAATTTTCATTATTATTTTTGTTTTCCTCAAGGTCAAGGTCATTTTGTAAAGCCATGTAATAGAAGACATTATGCTTTGCCCATTTCGGCAAGAAGAGAAAAATGTCTTCGTAATAACATTTCCTTTTTTTTTTTTAAAGCAAAGAAAACCATTTCTACAGTTTTAACCCCTTTCTTTAAAAAAAAAGAACTTCAGAGAACTACATTTTATGAGACCACAGAAAGGCACTACTGGGTATAATTTTGATGTATATGTTTTAATTTTACATATCTGTGGGATGATAATGTACTTGCACTCACATAGTTACAACTTAGGGCAGAGGGATGCAATCCAGTATCCAATGTACCCCAGTCACCTTTCTTGGTGCCTGTCAAGGAGCTCTATAACCAGCAGCTGGGGGGTCTGTGAAACAGGTTTCAGTTGGTGAAAATTGTGGGTTCAAAGGAGTTGCTTAGTGTGCTGGGGCTCAGCCCCCACTGCTACCTCAGGCTTTTGGCAGGTTACTTGTCCTTTGCCATGCCTCCCATGTCAGCCATTTTGTGGCAGTGCCCAGGATGTTTTTTTTTTTTTTAAATGTCAAATGTGCTGACAGCCCCAAAACATTACCTATCCCAAATCTAAAGCAATAGGGCTGTAGGTAGAAGTTTCAAAGCAAGAAGTCTGCGGATCTATAGAACCTTCCTGCCCATGTGGATTGGTTCCTTAAAGTTTGAATGATCTTCAGGTACAGCCTAGCCCTCTACTTGGAAATGCAGTTCAATACACACATTTTGAATGATCACAGCCTCCAGTCCTAGACAGTGATATCTGATCATGCTGCATATGTAGGATTGCCATATTACCAGACCTCCAATTCTTGGACACCTAATTTGTATATTATGTAAATCATTTGCTAATTATGCAAATCCTATGGTGGATTGGGAAGGGTTTCACTAATGCCCTAACTGCTGATTTCCTATTCCAAATCACCTCTTTCGGAGTTGCTTTATGGGAATAAAATACTTTTGCATGTAATGTGTATTTGAACTCTCAAGGTTAAAAAAATAATAACAAAATTTTAAATATTATAAAAAGTCTGAGTCTGAAATCCATTCCTGAGTATAAGCCGCATTGAACACAGCGGGTCTTACTTCTGTATAGAATTGTGCTGTTAGTCTAATGAAATAACTATAAATGCACTTGCAAAAGCTGCAGTCCTTCATAATTTGTTCTTCCTTTTCTTATGCATGGTAAAGCCTTACTATATTCCATTCTGTAAGTAATCTGGAGTTCAATGCGACCTACTTCTAAGTAGCCTTGGACAGGATTGTGCTGTTACTAAACTTTATATGGACTTTCCCCTAGCATTTTTGGAACATAAACATATACACTGTTCTTTAGGATTGAGGGGTTAGGAGCAAATTAGGGGGAATAGGAAAAACTGTGATCTGGGATGAGGAGGGAGGGGGAAAGAGAGGGGCTGGACATTAGGATCTTGCAGAGGGAATAGGATCTGTGGTTACGAGGAAGGAGGTGGAAAGTGTGGGCTTGGCATCCTTAGGCTAATCTCAGAGATTCATCAGATGAGCGTTTTATCGCACGCTTGCTACTGCCCATTTATGGATGTGCACGCATCCTTTAGACGATGATGTCTGCCTCTTTCACGCCACCTGCTCCTTCCGCTCATTTTTTCATAGCAAGCTAGACCCCTTTAAATCTGTTTTTTTTTTTAAAACGGCATGTGCCGTGATCTCCTGGTGTGTGCAGGAAAAGCGGCGTGATAAAATGGCCCCCGAATGGGTCACGTGGTCTTTGTTTACTTCCTCTTTCCCCTGTGATGAAAGAAGAAGTAATAAAAATAATAATAATAATAATAATAATAATAATAATTTATTTCTTACCCGCCTCTCCGTTTGGATCGAGGCGGGGAACAACAATATGATAAAATACATAAACCTGATTAAAACATAACACACATTAATAAATGCATTAAAACATCCTAAAACTTCCTAAAAACATCCTAAAAACATTCTAAAATTCCACTGGATATGCCCGCCAGAAGAGAACAGTCTTTATGGCTTTCTTAAATTCTAAAAGACTGTTAAGTTGACGAGTCTCCTCCGGCAGGTCATTCCACAGTCTGGGAGCGGCAGAAGAGAAGGTCCTCTGGGTAACGCTTGTCAGCCTAGTCTTGGCCGACCGTAGTAAGTTCTTCCCAGAGGACCTGAGCGTGCGGGGTGGATTGTATGGGAGAAGGTGATCCCGCAGGTAATCTGGACCCAAACCATGTAGGGCTTTAAAGGTAATAACCAACACTTTATACTTCACCCGGAAACTAATTGGCAGCCAGTGGAGCGATTTTAAAGCTGGTGTAATATGATCACCCCAGGTGTACCGGCGACCAACCTGGCTGCCATATTTTGAACTAGTTGAAGTTTCCGGACTAGGCACAAAGGTAGCCCCATGTACAGCGCATTGCAGAAGTTGAGCCTCGAAGTTACCAGCACGTGCACTACCGTCTTTAGGTCTTCCAACTCTAGGAGGGACAAAAGTGGGGGCGGAGAAGTTAGAGTAAGGAAACGAGATTTCCCCCCATGTGATGATATTATCAGGCTTCTGAAATCATTTGGAGATTCTTCCTGCCCTCAGAAAGGAAGCCTAGATTTTTCTAACACTGAACTCTTTCCAAAAAATGAAGTTGCACATTTGGGATCCCTGCAAAATGGATACGGTGGCATGATCTGCTTTAGGACATTAGATAGGGGTGAAACAAAGGTCAGACAGACTTTCAGACAATATGCAGTTTGTGCAAATTAACCCATTGTGTGCCTCCCTAAATGCAGGTTGCTTACCTGTAACTGTAGTTCTTCGAGTGGTCATCTGTGCAGTCACACACTATGGGCTCGCGCCAGCACCGAACCTCATTCCGGAAACTTCTCAAGCCTAGACTCTTGGCGGGAACCCCTCCCCCCACCATCCTATCATGCATGCTCGGGTTCCCAGCTACCTCAGTTCTATGAGACTGTATTTGCCTCGCGAATGAGATAGATGGAATTATTAAAAATAGAAGATGTGCATTGCATGTCAGCGATAACCTCTGTGACCATTAACGTAGCGAGGTCTAGAGGGGACGGTGGGTGGGTTGTGTGACTGCACAGATGACCACTCGAAGAACTACAGTTACAGGTAAGCAACCTGCATTTCTTCCTCGTGGTCTCTGTGCATCACACACTATGGGCAAGTAACAAGCAATCACTTACCGGAGGAGGGTAGAGCTCGCTGTAATGTTACTGTAGAACAGAAGACAGGACAGCCCGGCCGAAGGAGGCATCGTCCCTGGCTCTGGTGTCAAGTTTATAATGAGACACAAATGTGGATGCATTGGACCATGTAGCCGCTCTGCAGAGCTCAGGGATAGAAATTCCACGATCCAATGCAGTGGAGGTAGCTAAGGCTCGTGTGGAGTGAGCCTTCAAGGCATCCGGCGGATCTTTCCGTGCCAACTGGTATGCCAGAGTAATAGTTTGCACAATCCCTTTGGTGAATCTCTGGGTAGAGACAGGTTGTCCTTTCGTCTTACCCCCATAACAGACGAAAAGCCGCTCTGACTTGCGGAAGGATGTCGATCAGGCTTTATAGAAGGCCAAGGCACGTCTCACATCCAGAGAATGCAGCTTAGAGCTGATAGGATCTGTTGAAGCTTGAAAAAAGGTAGGGAGAACTATGTTCTGATTAATATGAAGCTAGATACGACCTTAGGGCGAAAAAACAGACCCGGTCGGAGGACCACCTTCTCGCGAAAGAATTGAGTGTAGGGCGGGTCTGCCATGAGAGCGCATAGTTCTGAGGCTCATCTCGCCGATGTAATGGCCACCAGAAAGGCGACCTTGAGAGTTAGTAGCCTCATGTCAATGGTCGCCAGTGGCTCAAAGGGCTTGGCAGTTAGCGCTGCCAGCACCACGGATAGACTCCATTGAGGTACCATAGGCCGTAAAGGCGGATGCAAATTACGGAGTCCCTTCAGGAAGCATTTCGAGAGGGGGTGTGTGAACACTGAAAATGTTTGGATCAGGTCATGTCTTGCTGAGATAGCAGCTAGGTAAACCTTGATTGAAGTAGCCTTTAGTCCTGCTTTGTGCAGTGAATGTAGGAAAAGCAGAATGTCCGAGATCTCGTCTGAAACTGGTTCAAGGCCTCTTTCGGTGGCAAACTTGGTAAATCTAGCCCACTTCCTGTCATAAGATGACCTGGTAGAAGGTTTTCTGGCTTCACTTAGGATAGCCTGCACTGGCAGTGGAAGGTTCAGATCTTGCCAGTGGGCCGGATTCGCCATGCCGTGAGTTTCAACGTGTGTAGGTCCAGATGGAGGACACGCCTGTTGTCCATTGAGATAAGGTCTGGTCGCATCGGAAGATGGCTGTATTCCCCCCTGGACAGGCGGATCAGAGGAGTGAACCACGCTTGGCGTGGCCACCATGGTGCAATGAGGATTGCATTTGACATGCGACTCTGCAAGGTTGCGACTACCTTGGCCACTAGCGGGAAGGGAGGGAAGGCATAAACCAGTCCTTCCCCCCACGGAGTGTTGAAGGCATCCCCTAGAGATCGGTTGTCTAGTCCCGCTCTCGAGCAAAATGTCTTGCAGACGGCATTGCCCACCGAAGCAAATAGGTCTATGAGTGGTGTGCCCCACCTGGCGAAGAGGAGAGAAAGAGTGGTGCGACACATGGACCATTTGTGTGTGTCATGGAACTGTCTGCTGAGAGCATCTGCTTGGACATTGTCTGCTCCCGCTATGTGGATGGCCGAGAGTTGTATGTTGTGCGCAATTGCCCACTCGAAGATCTGTAATGTCATCCGGAGGAGCGCCTTGGATCGCGTGCCTCCTTCCTTGTTGATGTACCAGACAACAGTCGTGTTGTCCGATACAATTCTGACATGATGTCCCATCAGGTGGTTTCTGAAGGTTAGAAGGGCTAGGAGTTACTGCTAGGAGTTCTAGCCTGTTTATGTGTAGAGTCAGTTCCTGTGCAGACCATTTGCCCTGTGTTGCCAAAAAGTCGCAGTGAGCTCCCCATCCCAGGAGGGAGGCGTCCAAAGTGAGCGTGTGAGATGGCTCTGGAGTCATGAAAGGGAGGCCACCATCCAGGTTGCGTTGGAGAGTCCACCACCTGAGAGAGGGATGGAGAGTTTGCGGAACGTGTATTCTGGTCCAGTTCGGCTGCGTCAGCGGGTCGAAGCTCCGTAGGAGAAATTGTTGTAGGGGTCGCATTCTGAGTCGTGCCCACTTGACTGTGTATACTGAGGATGCCATGAAACCCAGTAGTTTCTGCAGAGTTAGCGCCCTGGTGCTTGTTGAGCTCAGGACCTGTAGGCTGAGACGTTGAATCTTGAGAACACAGTCTCTTGGAAGGAAGGCCCTCCCAGTCACTGAATCTAGTCTTACACCTATAAACTGGATTGTTTGCGAAGGTGTAAAGACTGATTTCTCTTGATTTACAACTAAGCCCAGCCTCTGCAGGAGAGCTGTGGTGGTGGCCACATCCCGTTCCACTTGATGGCGAGAGGGGGAGACAATCAGCCAGTCGTCCAGGTAGGGGTATAGCTCCACTCCCTTCGAACGAAGAAAAGCGCAGACTGCTGCCATGCATTTTGTGAATACTCTGGGCATTGTCTTCAAGCCAAAGGGGAGGACAGTAAATTGGAAGACCTCCTGGTAGATCGCGAACCTGAGAAAGTGTTGGTGCGACGGGTGGATGGAGATGTGAAAGTATGCGTCCTTCAGGTTTATGAGGCCGAACCAACTGTAGTGCTTGATCAGAGGTAAGATGACTGCGAGCATGATCATGCGAAATTTTTTGGTGGAAATGAAATCATTCAGGTTTCTCAAGTCCAATATGGGGCAGAGTCCTCCGTCCCGCTTCGGGACTGTGAAGTACCGGGAATAGAACCCGGCTGGCCAGTCTGAGTGATGGACTTGAGCGATGGCGCCCTTTTGGAGTAACGAGGCTACTTCTTGATGTAGTACCTCTGATGGTGGCATCCACTTCATTGCGCCTTTTGGAGGGTGAGAGATAAACTCTAGTTGGTATCCGCACTTGATGATATTGAGGACCCACTTGTCTGATGTAATTTGGGCCCAGATGTGGTGGAACTGTCGTAAGTGGTGGCTGAAAGTCAGGGGTGGACGGGGAGTGGCCTGGAGAAAGTCAAAGACGCTGCTTCTGGGAAGCGTCTGGCCTTCCGTGTTGTTGGCGGGATCTCCCTTGCTGGTATCCCTTACGCTGTTGGAATGCTGGCTGGGCAGATGCTGATTGGTAGTGCTGTTGCCGCTGCTGAAATTGGCGACCTTGGTAGGGTTGGTGCCGTGGCCAGCATCGTGGATGATATGAGTGAGACGTACAAGGGGGATAGAACTCCATCTTCTTGGCGGTGGTTTTTGCCTTCTGTATGGTATCCATCGTTGAGTCGGTGGATGTATTGAAGAGACCCTCTCTGTCGAATGGCAGGTCCTCAATCCTTGCCTTAGATTTCTGTGGGAGATGATCTAAGCCACGATTGTCGTCTTAGGGCGATAGCGGTGACCATTGTCTTGGAGAGGCAGTCCACCCGATGACGAACGGTCGTAAGCTCTTGCTTGGCTAGGGCAGTTGCTTCACGTTGGAAGATTTGGGCCGCATCGCGAAACTCGTCAGGTAAATGAGAATGGAGCGCAGACACTTTGTCCCATAAGGAAAGATGGTATCTCGCCATCATTGCTTGGTAATTTGAGATCTTCATGTTCAGCGCAGCAGAGGCGTATATCCTACGGCCAAAGGTATCCAACTTTCTCCCTTCTCTATTCTCTGGGGCTGTGTGCGATTTCGATGATTTTCCCTGGCTGACTTTACGATCACCGAATTAGGCTTCGGGTGGGTGAGCAGGAACCCAGCATCCTTCTCCTGTATCTTGTACAGTGAGTCGAGGCATTTAGACCCCGGGACCATGGTTGCCGGATTCTTCCAAGACTCTTGAGCTGTGTGTAGGAGGGTAGGAACCAGAGGGAAGGCGAGCGTGGAGGAAGAGTCCCCATACATAACGTTGTAGATATTATTGACGCACTGCTCCACTGGCTGCTGGGCCATGTGGAGCATTTGCTCTGTAAACAACGCAACCTCCACCGTCGGAGATGCTCTCCTGTCGGTTCCACTGTGGCGTCGGGAGATGGCAGAGACGGCGGGGTGTCCACAGATGACGAAGAATCAGAGGCGTAGTCATCCACTGATTGGGGAAACATCTGAGCCTCGATGTTGGCTGGTGCTAGCTGTGTCAACGGCGCTGTTGGTACCGGCGCGTCCGGAGGGGGTACCGACACCGTAGCGGATGGAGGGAGCCTGGGCGGCCGTGGTGGAATGAAGGCTTCTGTGGTCTTCAGTCTCTGTCCCGTATAGGGGTCGAAGAGGTAGCCCTGTCTGGAGCTGATCTGTACCGTGGGGCGCCGACGAGAGGCCCAGGATTGTACCGAGTGACTTGAGAAGCGATCCCAATCTCTCGATGGGGTCGGGGAGCGGGAGCAGTACCTGCGCTCCGTCGAAGCACTTATCGACACCGGTGATGCTGCCCTCGAAGTCCAGGGGGACGTCGGGTCGAAAGAGTAAGAGGCCGACGCTGTGGCTGGGGGCGACATTGACAGATGGAGTGCCGATACTGATGGTGAGCGAAGCGGCGTCTGTTCGGTGACGTCTGCTCAATATGAGGTCGAATGCTGTGGCTTGCTCGATCCCGAAGCGCCCTTCAATGCTTTGGTTGAATGTCGCTTGGCTGGTGCCCCTGCGGCAGCGGCTATTGATGGTCGCGATGGCCACGAGAGAGGAAGGGAGACTGAAGCCGGTGGTGAAGGCACCGGACGCGCCATCGGTACTGGGAATCGTATCGGTACCGAGGCCGGTCCTGACCGGGGCGGTACCGAAGACGTCGATTCCTTTCTCTTATGTTCTTTTGACGGTTTTGGAGACTTAGAGGGGATTGTTACAGTCTCCTTGGCCTTGGGTTGGCTCTCTTTAGACTCTGTCAGAGCCTTCTTGCGCTTCTTCGCCTTACCCCCGTCCGTGGGGTGAGAGGACTTAGTCTTGCGAGAGCGATCTTTCGGTTCTTCCCCAGCGCGCGTAGTAGCGGCGGCCATGGTCGGTGGGTGGGTAGGGGCATTGACCGTTTCCAGGGCTTTTTGCCACAGGAGTGCTCTCAGTTTATTAGCCCTGTTGTTCCGGGTCTGCCAGAAGAAGTTCCTGCAGTGAGAGCAGGCGTCCACCACATGGGCCTCACCCAAGCACAGGAGGCAGTGGGAGTGGCCATCCGAGAGGGTGAGCTTGGCACAGCAGGAGACACAGTTCTTAAAAAGAGCTGTCTTCGCCATAACCGGTGACACAACAGGGTTGGGAAGGGGAAATGAACCCACCCCGGAATGTAGGAAGATAGCGACAGAGAGAGAGAGAGTGAACTTGAAGCTAGGAGAGACTGAGGGAGTATAGTAAAGAATATATATATATATATATAGGAACGAAGACAATGAGTAGAGGAGAATGATGGAAGAAAAACCAGAAAGAGAGAGAGTCTAAGCTATATAAAGGAGGAAAATAAACGAACGTTCTTCAAGAAGTCTTCCGCGAGGCAAACAGCACGGCGGTCGAAAAAGAACTGAGGTAGGTGGGAACCCGAGCATGCGCGATAGGATGGTGGGGGGAGGGGTTCCCGCCAAGAGTCTAGGCTTTAGAAGTTTCCGGAATGAGGCTCGGTGCCGGCGCGAGCCCATAGTGTGTGATGCACAGAGACCACGAAGAAGAACTCTCTGTGACGGAAGTAAAGCAGATCATCACTACAGAAATGGGAAAAGACAAGGGGGGAGCATTGCTCAGTTTATCTCGGTAGGATCAGGTGATGGTTTGCAGGGGCAAAAGTGCAATGTGCATGTGGCTGTATGCAAGTCAATGGAGCATGAGAGGCTTCCACATGGAACTGAGCTCTGACTCTGGGCTGGGTGGGCTCTCTCTGGCCAAAGCCCCAAATCAGACTTCGACAGAAAGTAACCAAATGTGGTTGAGTAGCGGTGGTAATAACTTCCATTGCAGCATTTTAACAACCCTGAATTTCAAACTACACACGGATGTTTCAGGGTTATTTATTTATTTAGAAAATGCGTTTGGGGTGCTGTGAAGTCGATTGCAGACATGGCATTACAGGAGGAGTGTTCAATACTTATGCTGCAGGCTATTTTTATGAACAAATTCCACTCACCCACTCGAGAGTGGTGAAATGGGGTAGGGATGGTCAGAATTTAGTTTCTGCACAGTTTTGATAAGAATGTAGGAAATTCTCAAAGTTCTCCATGTTCTGGACAAAAAGAAATTGAATGTGGAAGAAACTGGAACTGACAGATTCATCCAACCAAAGCTGGGTTTGAATCGCTGGGGGCGTTCGGATGATCACTTCGGTAAAATAAGCTGCTGTGGATTTTAGAGGACGTAAGAAGCCACCCTTGCTGCACAGGGCACCGGGTTGGGTGACATGGCAACTTGTGTTGCATTGTGGTTAATTATATAAATGGAGGTTACATGCACAGCACACACAGAGGCAAGGGGGAGAAACCACAATGGCTTCTTTTAACACGTGATTGTCTGTGGGTAAAAGATACCACATCTATAATAATAATAATAATAATAATAATAATAATAATAATAATAATAATAATATTTATTTATAACCCGCCTCTCCCTTCGGATCGAGGCGGGGAACACAATGTAAAATACCCCCCCAAAAAATGTAAAATACAAAAAAAAAAGTCAGAGCATGCTTCAAGATGGAATTCAGAGAACTTCAACAACGTCAGGTTTTGCTGATTTGCACATCTCTAACTTTAAGTGCTTCTGTGCTCCCCTTTTGGGAAAGCAAGGGGAAACCAGGAGCTTCCCTCCGGAACACTGCATCAATGTCTCCAGCATTTAAAAAACAAACAAACAAACAAACATTTTTTTTAAAAAAACATGCGAGTTTAGTGATCCAGGGACTGTGAAAGAGAAAACACACCCGACGGAACAGTCAGAACGATACTTTCAGTGGTATGATAAAGATTTGCATCAGCAGTATAAGTATCTCTGTGTGTGTATGTGTGTTTGCACGCGGCAAGATGGATGACTCCTCCAACTCATCCATTGCTGACTCAGTCCTTTCTAAACAGCATCTAGCAGAGCAAATGGGAAGAGGCAAGAAGTCCTGAATTTTTATGTGAATACTGAATTGCAGCACTGAGTGCTTGTCCTCCTCTCAAGGTAAATTAATTTAGAGAATTAAACATCAGAGTGCAGAACCATACCCGTGAAGACTGATTAGGGATTCAAGGAAGAATGCATCTCTCCCTCTTTTGTCTCTTTTTAAACACACTTGCCTCTTTTCATGGCTCGCATTATGAATCTCGCTAACAAATGTGTGTAATATGCCATTTCAATGTGATTTTAAATGTTTCATTTTTAAAAAACATTAATCCATTCTGAGCTTTTTTGTTTCACTGATACTAGGATTATTTAAAGGGAAAAAACCCCACAAGCCAGGAAAACATAATAACCCTCCATCAGAGAGCAGAGCTCTTTGAAAAATACCTCTCCTCATAGGATTGAATGGTTTGATTCTTAGCTTTGCTGTCTGTCAACTTGACAAACAGCATTACTAGCAAGAAGCAACTGGGTCTTGATGTGACATGCCCAGGAGTCATTGTTCGAAATGTTTGTTTCCTAAGGGCAACAGAGCCTTGAGGAAGGCGAGTGAATAAAGAGACTTGTTTGTAATACAGGTGCGCCAGTGCAGAGGTACTAGCTCACGCTAACCACGCTGTGATAGGTACATCTATTTGCACAAAGATGATTCGCACATTAATAGCCACAAACAACTAAAGCACGGCCCTTTACAGAAAGGCAGAGGTGGGCAAAATGAAATGAAAACTTTAGAACCTTGACAACAAAATAGGAAAGTAAACAGCTAATACAATCTCCACATGCATTCATTAAACAGTGAAACACTTCCAGGGCTAAATAATTGCAAAGTCCATAAAAGAGCCTGTTTCGTTTTAGCAAAGTGACCATAAAATGGAAGGGAGAGCATTATGGTAAGCGAAGTCTTAATGTAGGCTCTCAGTTTGACCTCCGCTAATGGATACCAATTCAGATGAATGTAGCAGTGCTAACTGCAATAGAAACCTTAATTGAGAAATTCGACCCAGTCGTATTTGGTTAGTTTGCTGCACATGGCTCATAGGCCTAACCCAAACCCTTGTCTTCTAGCAGATAATGTGAGTGTCCAATAATATTTTAAAGAGCAGTCAGTTCTCTTTTTCTTGCTTCTCCATCATCTTAGTTCTTCTTAAGGACTTGTGCTCATGAGGATCTCCCGCTATAGCGGTTTCCCTTGCTTGTTTGGGAACAAGGAGCCCTGAACCTGTGCCCTCCTTGGAGCAAAGCAGAAACCCCAGCTACTGAGTCTCTTGAAGTCACCTCTTCAGTTGGGTTGGCAGATGGCCTGCCATGAATCCTCATTTTAGAGCCTCACAATTCTCTGGTTTTGTTCAAAACTCTCATATAGGGGAGGGGAACTCCAAACTTTGTGCTCTATTGAATCTTCTCTCTCTCTCTCTCTCTCTCACACACACACACACACACACACACACACACTGTAGCATCCTAAACAATATCACCTCAGGAAAGTGTCAGAGAGCAGCATGGCTGCCATACTCATAAGTGATTTCTCCTCCTCACTTGAGGCAGCGGAGACTCCAGCATGGATATCAGCTGCGTGTGCATCACACTGAACCTACTTTTCAAAGTTGTAGGTTCCCCCCACTGTGCACGCACCCCCCCCTTGTTTGCTCTCTTCTCTCTCCACCCCCCAAACCATCTCTCTTCTAGGAGAATTCTGCCTTTCCTACTCTACTGCACTTCCCAGGTGGCACTGCCAAAGGGGAGCAGTAGCCCATGATCTCCCTGGATGATTTGAGAAGACAAAGGGAAGGCTGAGGAAAATGCTTATGCAACTGAAACCACCTAGATTTGGGGCAACATCAGAAAGAAAGCAGAGAAAAGGTGCCCTCTCTTCGGCTAGTCAGCATATCCTCCCCCTCACAGTTTTGCTTCAGTGTCCATCCAGAACTGGCCAGCAACTGTCAGCCGCAGAAGATGAGGCCCAGTAAGTGTCCCTCCTTTCCATTCCTGCTGCTACCCCTGAAAGATCTTTAACTGGCAGCAACAAAGTTTATGCTGAAGGTGCTGTTACGAAGGGCCAAAACAAACATAACTTTAAGGGCATAATTCGATGCATGTTTAGGCAGAAAAAAGTCCTACAATTCCCGGCATTCCCCAGCCAGCCATGCTGGGAGTTGTAGGACTATTTCCCCCCCTGTCTAAACATATATAGAATTATGCCCTAAATGTTTAGTCAGCAGGTATGTCTTCTTTTCATTTTTACTCTAGAGTAGGCACAGGGCTCCAAATCCAGATCTTTAAAGTCCTCTACTCCCCATACTAGGCTCTCAATCCTGCACCCACTCTAGAGTAAAAATGACCCCCCCCCCCCATTTAGCTGCTAGACTCACATTTAAAGCAATGTTGGTTTTGGCCCTAAGGATACAATTCTAAAAGCGCAGCATTCTTTTGACTAGGGCTTAAGTTCCATTGAACTTGATGAGGACTTGCTTCTGAGTCAATATGCTTTGGATTGCACTGTTAGATTTTCAAACTAGGCCTTAGCTGAAATCTCTCGTCTGAGAAGCCAGTTGAACAAGATAGGGGCAAAAGAAATAAGCATTGACCATCAGCAGACCCCTTTCCATCAAGAATGTGGTGATAAACAATACCTTCGTATGAATGTTTCTACACACATCACAATGATATCAAATCATTGCACAGCCCAGCCATGGCTCTTTGAATACCTGACTGGTTTGTTGTTGGTTTGCTGTTATTGGCTGCATCAGACAGCCCAGAATTTAACAACTTATATCATGGATTACCGTTAGGTTAGGCTGACCAGATAAAATCCAGGTCAGGGCTCGTGTAACTTTAACAGTTGTAGAGAAAGAGGAATTTCAGCCAGGGTCATTTGTATGCAATTAGTTCCTGGTGAAATCCCCTCTTCATCACAACAGTTAAAGGTGCAGGCACTATACCAGAGTGACCGTATACAAAAGAAGGCAGGGCCCCTGCAACTTTAACTGTTGTGATGAAGAGGGAATTTCACCAGGGACTAATTGCATACAAATGACCCTGGCTGAAATTCCCTTTTCTCTACAACTGTTAAAGTTACATGAGCCCTGACCTGGATTTTATCTGGTCACCCTACGTTAGGTGCGAACAAGGCCATTATGTTTCAGGCTCAGATCCGCATCTTACAAATGGGTATAATAAGCATTCAACCGATGTGGTTGTTTTAAGAAGATACAATACATGAAAGTGAGCCAGAGTGGGAAAGTAACTAGCATGTTGGGTAGATGTGGGTTCAAAGACTTGTTAAACCATAATATTTATATTTCACACCTGAAGACAAACTGAAGGTGTCTAACACAAGGTGCATGCCATAATATTGGACTTAAATAGCTTCTCTCCTTGTATCAGCTACAGAGAGGGAAAGAACTAAGTAGCTTTCTGCTATAGCGCATTGTCTCTTTAATACATACATACTGGAAAAGATCAAGACTATGCATAAAAAGGAAAAGGTGCTTTCACACACTGTACTTACCTGTCATATCACAGTAAACTTTCAAAGGTCCCAGTGCACCACTGCCATCTGGATCTATCCAGTAGGAACCTGTTGCTTTGCCCAAATGTTTGTAGGCTTCACAGGAGAGTTCATAAATAGCTGAAACAAACAAAACCAGTAACTCATGTAAATGAAGCAGACTGAGAGATCCAGGAATGTTACATTGCGGAATCGGAGCGCAGTAAATAACGAGACGACACAATAAATTGGGTTTAAAATGGGCCACACTTTATTGATGAATTCGCAGAAGGGGAAACTAGCGGGCATCCTCAATACTTGGTGGCCAACGCCAATCTAAGGATAGGGCGAGTCAAATCGAGGCCAGGGTATGGCGTGCAGCTCACGCCACCCACTGGCCCCCCCTTTTGGGTAGGGAGGCTTTCCGTGTCACCCCCAGCTCGTGCCTCAAGACGTCTGAGCGGGTGAGGAAGGTCCGCCCCAAAGGTAACCCTTATCTCACCACCAGGGCCTCAAGACAACTCAGGTGATGAGCCTCAGGCATTACCAGTCACCGCTCAGTGCCTGTGAATGCTCACCTCTCCCTTACCAGGTGAAGATGCCCGCGCCTAACCGCCAAAATGTGACCAAATTAACTCAACCAAACAACCTATTTACTACTCCCTCGCTGTCTCACAGTATGAAGTAGGCGAAAAAACTCACATCCTCAAAGACGGCTTATGAGCAAAAAATTCCTACTTGGCTTCCTAAGGACAACCGGATTTTCATCCCATACTGCCAACAGGGAAGGGAGGGAGGGAGCCGCGCGAACAAAGACAAAGGAGGGGAGGAGTTCCAGCCTAATATAGGCTCCCCTTCCTCCTCCCCCTCCTTTTGGCGCCACGCCGCCTCTCCCTGCGCCCGCCGCAATCGCCCCACCACCCCCAAGCTGCGCCGGGGGTGGGGTAGGGCCCTTCTTAAGAAAAAAATGAGAACATTGCAAACCAAGGATGGTAAAAGGACCATTGGAAAGTCTTGTAAATATTGTACAGAATTTAATAAGTGTAGTGAAGGTATTCCTTTTGTGTGTGTTTACATATATGTATGTTTTACCTTCACATAAAATAAAATGGCAGAGCTAAAACAAAATATCAAAGAGATGCAACATCTGGCAACATTTCAGGACTGAAATATGTAAGAAACTTTTTATCTAAGAAAAATAAAAGAACTGATCAAAGGGTAAGTTAAACCATATTCTCTTTAGAATAGAGATGTTCAAACTGGGAAACCTAGGAACTCTTCAGATTATCAGGGCTGCTCAGCTAGCAGATCAGTAATGGCGGGTAGTAATTGTGGGCTTTCCCAGCACGGCAAGATTCTTTTTGTGATGCACAACCACAAGAGTGTGTTTTAGAATATATTCTTACACAGTTCATATATGAACTATATTAGGGTGACCACATTTGGGAAACTAAAAAAGAGGACACCCAGTGGGGTGGGGGTGGGAAAGCAGCTTTCAGGGGCCTCTGGGATGCATGTCATTCACCTCCACCACCTTAAAGGCCCCAAATGGGGTGGAGGAGGGGAAAGTGTGTCATTCCCACCCTCCACTGCTCCAATCAGGGCCTTTTCTATAATGTCTGGGAATGACACGCTTTCCCCTTTCAGGCCCTGATTGGAGCAGTGTGAGGGAAATGACCCACCTCCAGAAGGTGTGTCATTCCCTCCCACCATGCTAATGCAGCCTTCAAAGGGAAAGCGTGTCTTTCCAGGACATTATAGAAAATTACAGAAAATCCCCCCTGACACCCAGAAGAGAACAAAAACCAGGACAAATCCGGGGAAATCCTGACAGTTGGTCACCCTAAACTATATCATAGAGCAATGCTGATGTTCCGTAGGCATAGCCAGCTCCTGATTTTTGGAAGACAGCCCAGGGTGGGGAAGGCTGTTTTATTGGACCAGGGAGGACAACTCCCATTTTTTTTAAATGTCTGACATGGACCTTTTGATTGCATTAACCAGAGGTGGTCAACTCAGGCTCAAGGGCCAAATCCAGCCCTCTTGTGGGCCAAATCCAGCCCTCCTGTGTTCCCCAGATGGCCATGCCCTCTTTCCTTGCTCCCAAGCCCTTTTGCCCAACAATCAAACATTATTTTCTCCTTGCATTGTCTTTGGTAGCAGAACTTTTACACATTTTTTAAAATTTACAAAAAATTGCAAAAGTCTAGGGTGACCATATGGGAAGGAGGACAGGGCTCCTGTATAGGGTTGCCGTATTCTGGATCCACAAAACCAGGACAATTTGGGGGAGGGTAGGATTTTCTTTTAAACTGAGCAATATGTACAGGTCTAGGGAAAGGAAGAAAGCAATCTAAGCTTTAGTTATCTAACAGCACAATCCTATGCATGTTTACTCTGAAATAAATTCTATTGAGTTAAATAGGACTTATTCCCAGGTAAGTATGTATAGGACTGCAGCCTAAAGTATTTAAGCATCTGCAAATTAATAATAGGCAAAGAACAATTTAAGAAATCAAACAGAAAAAATGACACTAAATTACATTTCTTCACTAGTTCTCAAAAGCTAGAGGAGAATTCAATACGGAGACTTACCCCCACCCCAATTGCCCAAGTAGCTACCATAGAATATTAATATTGAAAGGCATCATTTAACCCCAAAGTAGCCATCTACTTCGTGTTCAAGTGGTGGCTCTAGCAGAATAGGGACTGTTCGTGTTCGGTGCCACTAGCTGATAAGATCAAAATGAATTGTAAATAATAACAATGATAATAATCTTGATTTTCTTAGACATATTTAAAAGGCAAAACACACACCCTCCCCCCCACACAGCCCAAATTAAACTTAAGGCATGATCCAACGAAAGTGAAGAACTTTTAAGGTTGCAATTCCATGCATGTCTACTTAGAAGCAAGACTCATTGAACACAGTGGGACATATGTCTGAGCAAACATGCATAGGATTCTACGATCTCATTGGTTTCAATGGGAGAACGTTAAATGCCTGCTTTTCCCTGCACATTTACCTAGGAGCATGCCCCACAGCAGACAATGGGATTTACTGCATGTCTACTCAGAAGTAAGTTCCAGTGAGTTCTATAGAAATTACGGTATTTCTAATTAAACATACATACATTTAGGTAGCTAAAAGTGTTTATAGTAACTGGATCGTGCCCTTACTTGCATATTTTTTGTTTTTGTTTTTAAAATCCAAATGAAAATCTCCTTTACTGTATTTTATTCAGTTAAAATGAAAGTTTGCTTTCGTGCTTTGTTGCAAAGTAATGTTTCTGTTGTTTTCTTTTTAATTGAGAAACATTTTTCTACACACATAACACAACTGTATACAAGGAAAGCTACTTCACATTTTGCAAAGCTGAATTTTAAATTAAAACATCAACAACTGTAAATCCAGACATCTTAAATTCACTACAATTTACTTCCAAGTAACAGATTTGAGGCTTGCAACCCAAATCCAAGGAAATGGATATCGGAAAGATGATTTTTTGGGGACGGAATTTTCTTTCTCACCTCCCTCCTTTCCTTCCCACCCCCAACTCTCTTCCTTCCTCCATAAACAGCCCAGGGGCTCTGCCCAGCGCTTACCCCAAAGCTCTGACTGCAACCAGCCAAGCTACCAAATGCCTTTGCAGTGCATGGAACTCATCCACCCTGAGGAAAGCACGTATACCTTTCCCTGCTGTTCTTGTTCTATGCAGCTGCAGGCACTATAAGGTGAGTCATGGTGAGTGACTCACCTGAGCCTGTGGAGCAGCACTGGTGCTCTGGAAAAGGCAGCAGATGGAACCATCTTTTTCTCTGCTGCTGCTGCTGCTCCGCTGAGCAGGCTCAAGGAACCATTTTGGGGGTCTGAATTTCTCAGGCTCTGAATCCGGGATTCCTGACCAACCAGCCGGGACATTTTGGAATTGATTGGAATCCAGGACAATCTTTCAGCAGGTGTCATTTGTATGCATGCACCAACTGGTGAAATTCCCTCTTCATCACAACAGTTAAAGCTGCAGGAGCCCTGCCCTCTTGATCAGATACAAAGCTCCTACAGCTTTAAATGTTGTGATGAAGAGGAATTCTCACCAGGTGCTGTATGCATACAAATTACACCTGCTGAAATTCCCTTTTCTATTCAACTGTTAAAGGTACAGGAGCCCTGTCCTCCTTTCCATATGGTCACCCACGCAAAACCAGTTTAGAAGAGATAATAAATAAATGAGTGCTTACTCCACAAGCAACAATGCCTATTTCATACCTCCTCCTCTGAGAAGACAGAATCATCCATCTTCAGGCTAACACATATATTTAGGGAAAGTGTAACATGTTGAGCAGAGACTCAAGGGTCTCACCAGAAGGCAGGTCTGTGATCTCAGGAGTCCCAAGATGAACCCTGGGGATCTCTAGAAAGTCTGAAAGTTACTAGTAAACACATTACCATTTTTCTTGTATATGCAAAAAATAGATCCCCCCCCATCTTTCAAAACTGCACTGACACAGGTTGCCTCTTCACGGTGCCTGTATTGCGTCGCGCCGGTGGAGGCAGATGGCGCAATGCGCATTTGCGCTCCTTCCACCCATCTACAGTGGAAGGAGCGTTGCACCGGTTTTTCTTGCTGCTGCCACGGCCGTAACCACACCTCTTCAAAAGGTTCATTTTTTAATTATTTCTTTTGTAAAATGGGGGGGAATGGGGGGTTGACTGCAAGGCGCAGAGGTTATTTTATTTCAACACATCTCTTCCCTTGGATTGATTTTTTTTAATGTTTTGTGCAAATGAAGTATTTAGTGCAGTGAAATTAATAAAAGACGTGTTATTTATAGCATCTGCAGTTACTTCAATTAATGATTTTGGATCCAGTATTTCCATATATGATTGCTGTCCAGAGTGTGGAACTCAAATATCCAGAGCATCATTTTTTGCATTCACAATGGAGAAGTATATGTTTTTAGTCTGACACTGAAATGATTGGCATTGTGAAATATAAGTGTTGCACTGGGAGATTTAGGGCTTTTACTTTCTTCTTTTATGGGAAAGGGATCTTCATTGTTTCTGAGGTTGATGATACACTGCTGAAGTTACTGACAGGGAGACTAGATGAAGCATCACAGAAGATGAAGGAAGCTTTTATTTACCAAGAAGAGTAACAACACAATCTGATGGAAGTCTGTTGAGAAGCCATCCCCACTGAGTTGAGTGGGACATACTCCCAGGCAACTGTGCATAGATAGGATTGCAGCCTAACTGTGCAGTCCTATGCATGTCTACTCAAGAGTAAACCCTATTAAGTCCAACTGCACTTAGTCCTGGGTAAATGAACATATGATTGCACTATAAATATTTCCTTCGCAGCAATAGTTCAGTGAAATCAGAGCAAACGGGCACTAAATTATTCCTTTCTTTTCAATTTGTAACTCACATTCATATTTTCAAATGATGGGTTTATATTGGGCATCAATATATCACTGCCTCTTGATTTGTACCTTGTTGTAGGAGTTTGGGACAACATTATCTGAGCATCTAAAACAAAATGTATTTCTTTCCAGTGCATTTGGTTCATTGATGATTATCTCACTTAAAACTGATCAAATATTGGTTTTGTAATGACCTTGAAAACTTTTTTTTAAAACCACACTGTGGAACTGGAAGATGGATTTGAAACTTGATTCAGGCTATTCAAACCAACTAGATTTTATGCACGCATTGCAAGCAAATTTCTGCAAGTATTATTCAATTCCCAAATAAAGCAATACTCTTCAAAGTCAAAGAAGAAAGGAAATGCATGCCTTCATATCCTACCTTATCCCAAAGGCTCAGAGCAGCTTACAACTACAATTTTCATTTTAAAAAAGTGGAAAATGAGAGAACTAAAATAAAGTGTTCCACCAATAACACCATAATCAGCCCCCAAATAGCAGGAGCCTTTAGTAGCAACTAGGGATGTGCACTGACCCCCCGGATCGGATCGGATAGCGGATCGGAATCGGACCTGGGGGGTCGGATCGGATCGGATCGGATCGGAGGCTGGTCGGATCGGATCGGACCAGATGTCCGATCCGGATCGGACGCCATTTTGAATGCTTTTTCCCATAGCCAAGTATTGTTTTACAAAAACGCCTATAACTTTTTCATTTTTAAAGATAGAAGGATGAAACTTGGGCACATTGTAGACTGGTTAGGGGTAGTTATCTGTGAGAAATTTCAGAAAGATTGGTGCATGCATTTTGTGGCAATTAATTTTTTAATAAATACCCAGGAATGCCTATAACTTTGTCATTTTTAAAGTTACACACATGAAACTTTGCCACATTGTAGGGGGTACCTTGGGACCTATGTGTGTGAAATTTCAGAAACGTAGGTGCTTGTCTTGTGTGGCAATTAATTTTTAGAAAAATGGGTAGTAGTGGGGTAAATACAGTTACGCCTCCCATTTTTTTATTTTTGAAGATACAAACAGGAAACTTGGGCACATTACAGGTACCACTTGCCTTGATATGTGTGTGAAATTTCAGAAACATTGGAGCTTTCCTTGTGTGGCAATTAATTTTTGAAACAATGAGGAAAGAAACACCTATAACTTTGTCATTTTTAAAGTTACACACATGAAACTTTGCCACATTGTAGGTGCTACCTTGGGACCCATGTGTGTGAAATTTCGGAAACGTAGGTGCTTGCCTTGTGTGGCAATTAATTTTTTAATAAATACCCAGGAATGCCTATAACTTTGTCATTTTTAAAGTTACACACATGAAACTTTGCCACATTGTAGGCGGTACCTTGGGACCTATGTGTGTGAAATTTCGGAAACGTAGGTGCTTGCCTTGTGTGGCAATTAATTTTAGAAAAATGGGTAGTGGTGGGGTAAATACAGTTACGCCTCCCACTTTTTTATTTTTGAAGATACAAACAGGAAACATGGGCACATTACAGGTACCACTTGGCTTGATATGTGTGTAAAATTTCAGACAGCTGGGTCCAGGCATGTGGTGGCAAGGTATTTTTGAAACAATGAGGAAAGAAACGCCTATAACTTTTTTATTTTAAAAGTTAGAAGTCTGAACATTGCTCACTTTGTAGATGGGTTAGGGGTAGATATGTGTCAGAAATTTCAGAATTATAGGTCCAGGCATTTGATGGCTATGGAATTTTTAAATTACATGTTTCAAAAAAATTTCTACAGAGGCCAGGTCTTCCCCTCCCGCTTCCCGCGAAGAAAAGTCGTCTCGATCCCTTTGATCCTTGCTAGTAGTATCCATTACAGGGCTCGTGTTTCCTTTCCTACTTTCACTTTTCACTTTGTACTCAAGCAGACACGAGCCCTGTAATGGATACTACCAAGGATCAAAGGGATCGAGACCAGAGTGATCCTTCCTTGCACGCATGGCTGCAAAACTCAGCTAGGCTCAGCCGTTCTGCTTGATAAGTGAAAGTAGGAAAGGAAACACGAGCCCTGTAATGGATACTACTAGCAAGGATCAAAGGGATCGAGACGACTTTTCTTCGCGGGAAGCGGGAGGGGAAGACCTGGCCTCTGTAGAAATTTTTTTGAAACATGTAATTTAAAAATTCCATAGCCATCAAATGCCTGGACCTATAATTCTGAAATTTCTGACACATATCTACCCCTAACCCATCTACAAAGTGAGCAATGTTCAGACTTCTAACTTTTAAAATAAAAAAGTTATAGGCGTTTCTTTCCTCATTGTTTCAAAAATACCTTGCCACCACATGCCTGGACCCAGCTGTCTGAAATTTTACACACATATCAAGCCAAGTGGTACCTGTAATGTGCCCATGTTTCCTGTTTGTATCTTCAAAAATAAAAAAGTGGGAGGCGTAACTGTATTTACCCCACCACTACCCATTTTTCTAAAATTAATTGCCACACAAGGCAAGCACCTACGTTTCCGAAATTTCACACACATAGGTCCCAAGGTACCGCCTACAATGTGGCAAAGTTTCATGTGTGTAACTTTAAAAATGACAAAGTTATAGGCATTCCTGGGTATTTATTAAAAAATTAATTGCCACACAAGGCAAGCACCTACGTTTCCGAAATTTCACACACATGGGTCCCAAGGTAGCACCTACAATGTGGCAAAGTTTCATGTGTGTAACTTTAAAAATGACAAAGTTATAGGTGTTTCTTTCCTCATTGTTTCAAAAATTAATTGCCACACAAGGAAAGCTCCAATGTTTCTGAAATTTCACACACATATCAAGGCAAGTGGTACCTGTAATGTGCCCAAGTTTCCTGTTTGTATCTTCAAAAATAAAAAAATGGGAGGCGTAACTGTATTTACCCCACTACTACCCATTTTTCTAAAAATTAATTGCCACACAAGACAAGCACCTACGTTTCTGAAATTTCACACACATAGGTCCCAAGGTACCCCCTACAATGTGGCAAAGTTTCATGTGTGTAACTTTAAAAATGACAAAGTTATAGGCATTCCTGGGTATTTATTAAAAAATTAATTGCCACAAAATGCATGCACCAATCTTTCTGAAATTTCTCACAGATAACTACCCCTAACCAGTCTACAATGTGCCCAAGTTTCATCCTTCTATCTTTAAAAATGAAAAAGTTATAGGCGTTTTTGTAAAACAATACTTGGCTATGGGAAAAAGCATTCAAAATGGCGTCCGATCCGGATCGGACCTCATCGGATCGGATCGGAGGTTGTCCGGATCGGATCGGATCGGATCGGATTTTCCCGATTTTGGGTCGGATCGGATTCGGATCGTGGATCGGATCCGATCCGATGCACACCCCTAGTAGCAACCCAGAGAACAACTAGCACTATGGTGGAAGTTGATCACAAGTCAATATCCTCTATGGGTCATTTTCACACCGCCTGCTAAAGAAGTTTTTGGATAGCTGTAAAGCACTGAGGGAGTTTTAAATTTTGGTCCACTGAACTCTACTGTATTGTGAAACCTCCAAGTGTATAACAAACAGATAATAAAATTAACATTTGGCAAACCCTATTCCTTGCACCATGAGATCACAGTATTGATCTGATGCTCACTCCAAGTGCTTTGCCAGCAATAACACTGATTAAATACAAAATATCTAGGGATATGTCTATAGTCTACACTGCAGTCCTATGCTTTTTAAGTATCACTCTGCCCCCTTCCCCTGCTCAGGAATCACAGGAAATGTAGTTCTGTGAGAGGGAGAAATTCTCAGCACTGTCACCAAACTTTAAGTCACAGGTTTGGTATAAAAGATTATATGCAGTCTATGTATACTCAAATTCAACATATGCATAGTTGAAGGGATTCCCTTCACATTTTAAGTATTAATCTGCCATTCTAAAAAGATCGTGTACAACAAGAAGTGGGTTGGAAATAATTCTTCTTCCAAATGTGGAATTTCAAATTATTTACAAAATCTTTGGAACCATTTCAGTGTTAAACTGGCCCATGGAGAATAAAGGAGCTCTTCTTATTAGCATCTGATGTACTGGTTTTATCTGCTTTTAATCAGTTTTTGTAATTTGTGTTTGGTGTTGTTCCCCGCCTCGATCCGTTGGGAGAGGCGGGTGATAAATAAATATATTATTATTATTATTATTATTATTATTAGTAAAGTGTCATAAAACAAGGTCTCACTGGACTTCATAGATTTTTTTTATCTTTGACACTGTCCTTGTGGCGGCGCTTCACTGCTCCTTCTCCCTGAAACCCTACAGTATTAATGCTGCAGGATGGGAAATCTCCACACCAGGAGGGAGCATGGGGGGTTCCGGTGGTCATCTGGATAGTTGAGCCCATCCCCTGTCCTCTTCCTGGCTTCTGGCAACTGGCAGGATCAAGCCTGTTCTCCCTGGTGTGGGCGAAGGGGCTTCAGGTGTGGGTGTCAATCAGACTCAGAATCAGAAGAAGAACCAGGGATTTGCCAGCCAACACAGGAAGTGAGGGAAGTGGATTCTCCAAGACTTTTCAGGTCAAGGATGAATCTTCCCACGAGCTTATTGTGGAGAATGCAGACAGCTCAGAACAACCCCCCCCACTGAAAACTCAGCCTCTGTCTTAGGGGGAAGGGACATTGGGGTTGACAGAACCCAGAGTCCACCGCAGGGTCAAGTGGGCAGAGCTGAGAGTAGGTGGGAGGCAGTCTCTCAGGGTAGCAGCTCACAAAAGCTCCTCCTGAAAGACCCTAGTTAAGCTAAAGTGCCTGTTGGATTATAGGTAACTAGGGATGTGCACGGCCGAAATTATCATATTGTATCATTACTGGAAATTCCGACATATTTTTTTTTCAGATCTGATCATATTGGGGGGTACCCAGATTTGATCGGATCAGAAATCCGATAAATATTGGAAGTTCCCATACGATAACAGTGTTTTTCCCCACAGGTTTGCATTAGGGGAAAGAAAGCTTTCCCCCAATGCAAGTCTATGTGGAAAAACACTGGGCCGGCACTCGCCCTCCCTCCCCCCTCGCACTCCTTACCCGCCTCTGCCTCTGCCGCCACCTCTGCCGCTCTGTAGTACTACTAAACAGGCTTTCTGGCCTGTTTGTCAGTACAGAGAAGCACCGAGTGATGTCATCATCACTCGGCACGGCTCTGTACTGACATACAGGCCAGAAAGCCTTTTTAGCAGTACTATGGGGCGGCGTCAGTGGGGAAGGCCCAGGTAAGGAGTGCGAGGGGGGAGGGAGGGGTCCCCCTTACCTGGGCCTTCCACGCCGCTATCCTCTGCCGTCCACTGCTAAGAACTAATGAGAACTAGGCTTTGCGGCCTAGTTCTCAGTAGAGAGAGGGCGTGCTGGGTAATGACTTCACCTGGCGCGCCCTCGCTCTACTGAGAACTAGGCTGCAAAGCCTAGTTCTCAGTAGTTCCTAGCAGTGGATGGCAGCGGGGCAGGCCCAGGCAAGGAGGGGGAGGGGGAGGGAGGGCCGGCCCTAGGTCTGATAATCCGATATGTCCGATAGGTATCAGACATATGGATTTTGGATCGGATCAGATAGGGCCTGAGGGAACGTGTATCGTTATCGTTAATCGGATGTCCAATAACGACCTTATTGGTTCATTATCGGCCATCGTAACGATATGATACACATCCCTATAGGTAACAGTCCTGGTTTAGTTGAAGGCAACAGACTAGCTTTGTTAGCCAAATTCGGTTTAGAGGCTAGCTCCTAGCATTCAGATGTGAAGAGATGTTAAATAAAGCTTTGTGCATTACACAGCAGACGTCTTTATTATCTCGTATCAGTGGGAAGGCTTGGAATCATGACAGCAGCCAATCAGTGGTTGCCATCCACCCCAGATCACCCCTGGCTTGACGCCAAAGCGAGGTCACATGGAGGAAGGGCTGTGGTGACCTTGCTAGAAAGGAAAAAGTTGGGGTAACAACCTGACTTCTTTAAGGCACAGCTTTGGGGGGAAGCTCTGTGGTGGCTGTGTGTTGGCGGCTGCGTCATATAACCAACGCAGTGCTACCTTGCAGCCACCACGGGGCAAAGAAGACATATAAGCCCCATTTCTACCCTGCTTTTGGGCCAGAAAAAGCTCCCAAAGTTTCTTCAACTTTGGATCCAAGAATCAGAAATATCCTATACCCCTGACTCTTTCTAGGGGCAATAAGATTGCTCCCCTGGAGTAACAACAACAAAAACAGTAAAAATGAGCAGCAATAAAACAATCAGAGGCTTGCTTATATACAAAACATAATATTATGTTGGCAGTTGATACCTTGCCAATACATCAGGTCCTTACTGAAAGACAGAGAATGCTTTGGCCACAAATGTGAAAAATAGATATGCATAAGTGCATATCAAAATGGTATATTTCAAATTGCAGGAGAGTTAACCCTACCTATGCAACATCCTTTTGAACTCAGTATATTGTGGTCTAAATTGACATAAATTGTCTGCTTCTAACAATCGCTAGATCATTTCTAACAGTACAGAATATCAAATAGAAATATTCTAAAAACAATGAGGCAATTTTCTTATAGCAAGTCTGAAGTGCTAGTATATTTTCTAGCTACCAATGGGCAGCTTTTTAAAACAAAATACACAGAGAATTTCCTACTGCCTGCACATTATTTTTAACTTGAATAATGCAGACCTTAAAAATGTCTGCACATTTATTAGCACCTTAATATTAACCTCCTCGGTTCTTTGTCACATAATACATTACTTAAAGATGATAATCCCTGCCCTCATTAAATTGCATTATTCCCTTGAATAATCCATTTCATTTCTAACTAAAGCAAAGATCTTTTGCTAACATGGTACTGTATATTCAGCAATTATTATGTGTCATGATTAGAAAGAAAGGATCAACAACAATAACCCAATGTAAAATGATGCTAACTGGGCTAATTGTAAACTTTTACCACTGTTACAATATCTCCATACATGAGGAGTTCCCCCATTGAAAATAATAATAATGACAACTCTACTCTTATATCTCTATAAGCTAAAATCCATACAGGATGTAACTAAGGCATGTGTCACTGTGGCCAGCTCTGACATTTCAAGGAACGGGCGCAGCTGACGCACTAGCTTTAACTGTGCAAATGCACTCCTGGCCACCGCCAAAACCTGAGCATCCAGGCTCAGGGCTGAATCCAGGAGTACACCCAAGCTGCGAACCTGTGTCTTCAGGGGGAGTGTAACCTCATCCAGCACAAGCTGACTCCCTATTCCCTGATCTGCCTTTTGACTGACCAAGAGCACCACTGTCTTGTCTGGATTAAGCTTCAATTTGTTTGCCCTTGTCCAGTCCATTACTGCTGACAGACACTGAAACAGCTTCCTTGGAGTTGGATGGAAAGGAGTAAGATTCCTTCAGTTGCATCCAAATCCCCATTTCAGTTTTACTTCTGAAAACCTTGGGGTTTCCGAGACATACTGATACCTCACCTCTTCTTTCTCAGCGGCCCTGTTTTTGGCTCCGTCTCTGTCAGCGATCAATGAGCGGGCTATCAGAGGTCATGATATATTACAATTTTCTAATATGCTTGCATGTCTGCAATTCAAAAGAGCCATACATTCTCAACATGTATAGGCATTTTCTATGTACTTCTACATTTCACTGTTTGCAAAGCTGTTGTCTGAGATTCAAGTGGATACTTCCATTCTTCAAAGGGAAATAATTTTGATTGGAAAATGAGAGAAACATGATTAGTGCTAAATTTTAAACCGACAGTGTTCCGTTCAGTAACCATGTTTGCCATGCTGGTAGAAAGTTCAGAGAGAAGTGTACCTTTTTAATTAATAGATGATGTTTAGGTTCTTATACACGTTTTGATTTTAAATGTTTCATCATGAGTTGGGTCCAGATTTAGTCATACTTGGAGTAGACCCATTGAAACCAATGGGACTTAAGGGAGTCATGAATAACTTTGTTTCATTGGGTCTACTCTTTAAGCATGACTCTGGATCCAACCCAATGTATTTATATAATTTTGATGGTGGTTTATAGATCTTTTGGTTTATAGAGCTTTTCCTTGGGAGAAGTTTTTTGAGGGGTTCATCATTTGTGAAAACCATATATGTTTTCAGTGAAGAGATCATTAGCTAACAACAACAACAATGACAATTTTAACATGCCTTTCTGGGTACAGTACCTCACAAGGTGGCTTACAGCATTATACAAACATAAACATACAGATTACAATTAAATACACACATGCGTACATACACACACACACACGGCAGGAGCTGCAGCTGATGATTTGTAGCACCAAATGTGTCTTCAGGTGTGCTTTTTTTTTAAAGCCAGCAATGATGAGACCAAACATACCTCCCTGGGTGGGAGTTCCAAAGGGTTGGGGGCCATCACTGAGAAAGCCCTATCCCTAGTACTTGCCAGCCTAGTGCCTCTGGCTGGTGGACCACAGAGTAGGGCATCTTACGCTTATCTTAATTCCTGGACAGCCTCAGGACCTGTTCATATGACATGCTAAGCCATGGCTAGGCTGCTAACCCTGTTGCAGCAAATGGTTAGTGTGCGTGTTTAAACCATGGTTATGTAGCCACCATGGTTAGGAATGATTCACAACACACGCCAAGCCAGATGTTTAGCTCAAAATACAAAACCACCGTGGCTTAGCATGTCATCTGAACAGGGTGTCATACAGTTCTGGGCAGCCTTTCCTATAACGTTGTCCCAAAGCATTTATGGCATCAGCAGAAAGACTTTCCTAACTGACAAATAATAGCAAAATCTTGCCCATTCTGTTGCTGGTGGAGAAAGCAGATTAGAAAGTGACTGGGGAGCACTGCTGAGTTTTTCTGCATTTGCTTTCCAAATGTGCAGCAAGCTTCTTAGTGAAGGAAATAAGGCACAAGCCCTCTGCTACAGGGATGCCGGTTTGGAACTCGTTAAAAGAAGCTTGGGGAGCACATTTCACCAGCCTCATGCAAACACCCTTCAAAAATGCTCTTGGTAGCCAGCAATAACTGTTACCTCAATGGTGAAGCGAGATTTCCGCAAGACTTTTGCAATCCCAGGATTGAGTCCAAACCACTCAAACGATTTATACTTCACAATTTGCACCCCCCCCCCACTTTTGGGTCATTTTTGGGGAGGGGGGCTCTCTGGGGCCAGTGTAAGGGATAGGCATGGTTCAACTCTTGCCGAGGGCTCACATCACAGCAGGAGCCTGCTGGCAAGAGCCCTCTGGATTGCTTCTTCACCATTGTAACCATACAATGGTGGTTGTGAGTAGGAGCAGTAGATGTCACTGCTTACTTGCTCACTGGCTGTCTGCTTTCAAGCAAGGAAAGGGGGGCAAGGATGAGAAAGAGGGTGAGGAGCAATAGCAGCTGGTGATGATGGTGGTGAGAAGGTAGACTCACCAAAGGAGAGGGCTTATTGAACGTCCTGCAAAACCTGCAGCCAGCACTCAAATATTGGCATGAGTGTTTATCCATTGTTTTTAATGCATGATTTCACTCCCACAGAGGGTGGTGCAATCCCAGTCAAAATGTAAACAGAGACAGCCAAAGAAGCTTTCAGGGATGAAGAAACCCTGCACCATTCCTACAGAGATATACCCAAGGAAGTTTCCTCAGCCTTGGGATGAAGGACATGCACAATCCCTGAGCTAGCCCTGTAGTATATTATTTTGTCATATTAATATCTCAAGGATGGCATAACGGAAAGCTAAGAACCTAGCAAATGATCCCAATGAATTATTCAGCAAAAGCAGCTTTCAGAGGAGGGAAAAACCGACAGTGTATCCGAGTTTTAGAGATGACACTTTTCAGTTGATGCTGTATCATGACATTCACACAAAAACTTCAATTAATAATTTGTGCACATAGTTTGAAATGGCATGGGCTTGATGGCTGGGCAGCTCCCTATAACACACACTGAGCCTCCTATGGGTTTGGAATGTAACTTTCCTTAGCTTGTAATTCGTGGATGTATTCTGAGGAAAGCTTTCCCTGCTCTGAATATAAAACAAGGCTAGGACAAAATTCTGTACTGATTTTGTGCCAGCACAGTCTTCATTCATTGGACCAGGTGCTTAAAGCCAATAGGCACTGTTCATGCATGTTTGGCCCATTACTCCCCTTCATCTTGATAATTTCTGCAGTGGACTACAACTTTTTAAAATGGGAATGGAATTAAGACAACCATACCTTGCTCCTGAGCCTGAGATTTCCCAAGTTTGAAAAATGTCAAGCATGGCCCTAGGGCAGAGAGCATGTAAATGCAATCTTTAAAGCAATGTACAGAAAGTAGCTTCCCCATCCATCCGGCATGGATTGGGTAGGAGGCGTTGGTTGCAAGCGGTTAGAAACGGCGGGAAGAAATACTCACGTGTATGAGAATGCGCACAGGAAGAGCCACTTGCGCAGAGGGGCGGAGCCTAAGGCTATATAGCCTTGGCTCGCCCAGGACTCAGCCTCTTTCATTTTCGGCCCCCACCCTCCCTCCCTCCCTTCTAGTATGAGATTAGCTAGTGCTTGCTGTTAAAGGTCCCAACCTGGGTTTGGAGGTGTGTCAACCAGTTCTGGATGGGGTTACACCCCCCCCCCCCCGAAAGACTGTGTTCGCAGCTTGGGGGTACTCCTGGATCCGTCGCTCCAGATGACAGCTCAGATTGATGCAACGGCCAGGAGTGCCTACTATCAGCTTCGGCTGATACGCCAGCTGCGCCCCTTCCTAGAGTTGGAAGACCTAAAGACGGTAGTGCACGCACTGGTAACTTCGAGGCTCGACTTCTGCAATGCGCTGTACATAGGGCTACCTTTGTGTCTAGTCCGGAAACTTCAACTTGTTCAAAATATGACAGCCAGGTTGGTCACCGGTACACCTAGGGGTGACCACATTACACCAGTTCTAAAATCACTTCACTGGCTGCCGGTCAGTTTCCGGGCAAAGTATAAAATGTTGGTTATTACCTTTAAAGCCCTACATGGTTTGGGCCCAGGCTACCTACGGGATCACCTTCTCCCGTACAATCTGCCCCGCACTCTTAGGTCCTCTGGGAAGAACGTACTCAAGCCAGCCAGAACTAGGCTGGTGAATGTTACCCAGAGGACCTTCTCTTCTATGGCTCCCAGGCTATGGAATGGTCTGCTGGAGGAGGTTAGACAAACTGACAGTCTTCACGAATTCAAGAGAGTCGTGAAGACTGTTCTTTTCCAGCAGGCCTATCTGGATGAATTTTAAATGTTTTAATGATGTGTTTCTCTTGTTTTAATTTTTTTAAATTTTGTCATGCTTGTATGTGTATTGTGTTCCCCGCCTCGATCCGTAGGGAGAGGCGGGTTATAAATAATAATAATAATAATAATAATAATAATAATAATAATTATTATTATTATTATTATTATTATTTCCTTTGGAGGAGGGGCTGAGTAGGAATTTTCCCTGGCAGATAGAGCTGTTAAGGCTTTTGTCTACTCCATACTGGACATTTGAATTTAGCTATGGAGAATAAATAGGCTGATTGGTGGTAGGGGGTGCGGGAATTTGAAGGTAAGAATAGGGTTGGTGAGCACTTTTGGCATCGTTGATGATGAAGGGCAACCCGGAGGGCCTGATCCTCGACGAGCTTCGCAGCTCCGAGTCAGGATATGGGTTGCCTTTGGGGACCGTTTGCCTCACTTACACAGGACTGTGCAGCCCTGCGTTTGAGGTGAGGCAGATTGGTCTCCCCAAACACTTAAGTGTAGTTGTAAAAGAGGTGTGGGTTTTAGCCCGGCCACTATGACCAACTATGAGTGGCTCGCCCTTTTATTATTTTTGCAGGCTAGTTGCCTGAAGGTAGAGTTGTGCTGATTCCCGCACGTCCACGCACAGATCCAGGAAGGATGCTATACCCGTTGTTAAATAAAGAGGCCCTAGTTAACCCAACCTCTGGTGTCTGTGTATTTATTTCTGATTCGTTTGTCCGCTCGCAATCAGTCCATTTCAAAAAATTCCTGGTTTGAGATCCCACACTGGAAGGAAATGAAAGGATTTGTGTCACAATGGCAGGCATCTCCCCCTGGTTGGTGGGGGTCCCTCATTTGGTGGACAATAACACTGCTGCTAGAGCCCCAGCTGCTGCTGGAACTGAAGGCTTAGACCTCCACAGAAGATGGGGGTCTGGCTTCCAAGGGTCTGGTTCCAAAGGATGCACTGTCTAGCAAATGCCTTGCATATGGTGTGGTAAAAAGCTTTCGTCAGCAGATCAGGAGTGGCAAGAGGATGAAACCTGCTAATGCAATGGGATAAATATCTATAACTTAACAGCTGATAACACCAGCAAGGGGCCATGCACATGGGCATGGTGGCTCATAAGGAAGCAGAACAACACATTAGTAAGGGGGGGGGGAGCAGTGGCTTAAGAAGTTGCTTAATATCTCAACACAATCAAAATTACAGGACATGTTGCTGAACCTTTGTGAACTCATTGATTGGGGTTCATGGATTGTTCTGTTGAGCTTACTAAATTGGTTTGTTGACATCACTATATTGTCTGGATGACTTCAAGTTTAGTCAAATATAGTGTAGGATGGAGGCTTGCATCTCTGTATACTGGCTTTACTGAAAAAGAACACAAAAGGAGTAGCTAGCATAAGGACTCCACTAAGGGAGAACTATTTGAGTCCCCGGTCAACTGACTCCAGAATGGGCTATTTGTTCTATCATCAAAGCCTCACCCTGCACTGACTGAAAAGGCCTAGGTCTCGCTTCCACACAAAGGTTGGAGAACTGGCCATCTCCCTTTGGTGAAGATGTCAAGTAAGGCTGAAGTGATCCATCATTCAGTAATTATACTGTGGTCAGAGGCTTGCGGGCAAATGTATGGCAGCCTTGTGGGCCAATGCATTATACTTGTAGCCAGTAAAATTGAATGGGACCTTTTCCCTTTTGTCTTGATTATATTCCTGCTCTTGATTACATGAGCAAGTTAAGAGTCAGTGCTTACAGAGCTGCCTTCCCCCACCTCTGCATTACAATTCTGAAGTGCATTGTCAGAACATGTATTTTTCTGGTAAGGAAATGTGCATGCTTAGAACTCTCCAAATAACACATCCTTTTCCAGCAATCTCCAATGATGCTCATAATTACTGACTCAATTCTAAATTGAGAACAGTTCACCCATCACTGCTCCTAGGAGGAGGCACAGTTATCTGTTTAAGGAGAGAGAGAGGCACCCATGAGTCACCCGTTTTGAAAAACACATGCTGCGCAGAGCAGTGGTCTCTGTCACGCTTTAACTATGAATATTGTGGAAGTGCACCTTCAGATCCGAATTCACTGAGAACATCAGTACAACTTGCACCACTTTGGGCCAAACTACATGTGATGCTAATTGCATCATGTGCAGCTGAGGCTTATCTTACATTTTACTCTCATGTAAGCTTATACAGTCCCAATTCACATCAGGACCATCGCATTCCAGGAGGAGAGAGTTAAACATTACACCCACCATTTATTTCCCCCCTGAAATTGCACTTGCTACCGGGGGGGGGGGGGGGAAAGGGGTTGTTAAAAAAGAAAAAAAAAACTTCCATTGACTTCAATGAAATCTTTTTTTCTTCTTTTTAACACTCCCTCTTGTGGGGGTGGAGGTGGAATTTTGGGGAAAGATGACAGGTGGAGGCTTAGTCCACCCTTCCCAGAGGGCCATGGTCCCAATCCAAATCAGGGCCATGTGTGGTGTGCTTACATGACAGTAACATGTACGACATGCCTCCATTACACGCTATGTAGGGTGACCATCTGAAAAGGAGGACAGGGCTCCCGAATCTTTAACAATAGTATAGGAAATGGAATTTCAGCGGGTGTCAGTTGTATGTGTGCAGCATCTGATGAAATTTCCTCTTCATCACAACAGTTGAAGCTGCAGGAGCCCTGTCCTCTTGACCAGATCCAAAAGAGGCCCCAGATTCATGCCTGCAGATGCTTCCTGAGCCAGAACTCAGGCGGTCTCCCTTTTACATAGCTTTCAAGACCCCAGGACATGTGACCGTGAGGGATAGTGGTGAAGTGAAGATGCCCTACTGTGTCCTTACTCGAAACAGGCACTACAGAGCTTCCCTTAATCTAAGAACATGTTGGAGGTTCTACTGCATACAAAAAAGGAGCATCATTCCTATTTTCTGGCCCTTCTCTAGGTTACCTCTAAGCTAGTGTCTTGTTTTAAACACTTTGAATTAAGACCTACTTGTCTACAGGCTCTACTGTCATTATCTTCTTTGTACCCTGTACTCATAAAACATTCCTATTATTGGTACAATATTCAAAGTGCCCTGTGGAAACAGACGGCAAATTAAAAGGCTGGTATGGAATATTAAAGAAAGGGGGAAAAAAAGATGGGCAGATGCCAAGGCGCCATTGAAATGACTTTAGACATAATCATGCTGTTGAGGAACAAGAGCGTTACTATTGTGGTGATGAAGACAAGGGAAGGGGAGACTGTCATTAGAATGATAAAGATGAATGTGTCTTTGACATGGCAGATGGCAAAGAGGATGATTGACATGTGGAGGTGAAATTGTAATTGAGCTACTACAAACTATTTCAAATTGTCAGCTCAGCTCTATCTGAATAGGGAAGCAAAGCAGCCTGCCAATTTAGAAAGCTAAAATGCTTTAATTCCAAGGTAGGTTTTTTTTGTTTTTTGTTTTTTTGTGGTGGTGGTGGTGGTGAGTTGTTGTTTTTTAACTTTTGTATTTTCATAGATGAAATATATATTAAAGCGCCAAGACTATGGCTGTGTCTACACCAGCCGTTTAGTCCTGAATAATATTGCGGTTGTCCCTACTGGGCCACATGACATTCACCTACTCCCATGATGATCTCAGGTCGACCCCTCAATTATTCAGGAATATTGCTGACTGGATTTGTCATGGCTTTTCCGGCTCTCTTGCTACGATCCCAATGTCTGCAGCTGGTTTGCCCCTCCCCTTCCCAAAGCTGTTGCTGTTCAGCATGAGCTCCCAGCTTGGCGAACAGCCAATCACTGTAAGGGGCATGTCCAGTGGTTTCGGACGTGTGCGGAAGTGGGCGTCCACCATTTTTGGCACATTTTTTGATTGATTATCGACGTGTTTTGGCGATGACCATGTGTATTTTTTTTTTTAAACAAAAAAAACAAAAATTGATTCACAGGAGCACTTCTTCAGCACAGTACCTATGCCCCCCTTGTGGCTGTGTGTGTGCGCTAGTGCACATCTTGGAGTTATTTTTAAAAATTCCGTGCCCCGTACCCATCTGTCCAATCCCGCCCATTTCGTCTGATGCACATTTGGAACCACTGTCATGGGGCACATGTCCTCTCGCAATGGCTCTCCTTTACTTGCAGAAAACTTCCCTCGCGTGTGCCCCATGAGTGGCAATCGTGGAAATGGGAAACCTCGCAAATATCCTTCCTCCCTTTCAAGAGGGCTGTAAGTGTAGATGAGCCCTATGGCTATTATGATCTAAACTATTTTCCATCATTGGAGTACTAAATCAGAAATCACATTTGTAAGTAATTAATTGTAGCTGCCTGCAGGAGTTCTTCTAGCTTATTAAGCCATTTTTTATTTTTTATTTGTAGCTGAACTAGAAATTAACTAGGAAGATCCTAGGATGAAACAGTTGTTTTCTTGTTCACCTCATTTGTTCACATTTACTCTTAGGAGTCAAACAGACTGAAATATAAGTTCCCTTATACACATGAAAGGAATATCCCATCATTACCTGGGAACAGGGCTACATGGTTTGGTTCCAGTTTACCTGCAGGATCGCCTTCCCCTGTACAATTTGCCCTGCACACTCAGGTCCTCTGGGGAGAATTTACTTCAGTCAGCCAAAAGTAGGCTAACAATTGTTACCCGGAGGACCTTTTCTTCTGCTGCCCCCAGACTGTGGAATTGCCTGCCGGAGGAGATTTGTCAACTTAACACTCTTTCCAAGTTTAAGACAGCAGTAAATAGTAGTCTCTTCTGGCAGACCTACCCAGATGCATTTTAAACCTAAGAATCTTGAGATGTCCTGACTGTTATTTTAATATTGTATTGGTTTTATATGCTCTTTTAATCAGTTTCATGCATTTGATTTATATTGTATTGTTTTACTAATGTTGTTCCTCACCTCTATCCAAAGGGAAAGGTGGGTAATAAATAAATAAATAAATAAATTATTTTTATTATTATTGCTGCCCCTGCCTCTAAGGTCTTATCCACACCAGCTGTTTATTCCAGAATAGTATCACAGTCATCCCTACCAGGCCACATGATGCACAGCTGATCCCACTTGTGATCTAGGGATGACTCCTCAGTTTCCCCGGGATATCGATGACAGCTTTTGTCCTGTTTTTTTCCCTGCTCTTGCAAAAATCCTGAGGTTGGTGTGCCTTCCCCTCATGAAGCTTTCCTGTTCCTCGTGAGTAGCGGGGATCGGCGAACAGGCAACCAGCTGTGCAGAGTGAGCCCATGGGTATTACGGGTGTGCACGCCAAAAAATATCGTCGTTTATTGTTATCGTCATTTCTGACCAAAAAAAATATTGTCTTCATTCATATCGTAGGTGAACCGTATCGTCTTCACGATAATTATCGTGAAAAAATGATATTTTTTGCAGCCCTATTTTTAAAGAAAAAATGCCTATAACTTCTGTATTTTAAAAGTTAGAGGCTTGAAACTTGGTCACAGTGCTTAGGGGTATACCTAAGTATGTGTATGAAATTTGAGATCGATTTTAAACCTAAGAATCTTAGGTTTTTAAAGATCGTTTCCGTTCTGACAGGTCTGAATGAACGCACGTGGCGAGCGGACATTCTGATCTGTCAGAACTGAAACGATATTTAATAAATTCATATAAAATCGAGGGTTGGAGGGATCGATCTCAAATTTCATACACATACTTAGGCATACCCCATAAGCACTGTGACCAAGTTTCAAGCCTCTCACTTTTAAAATACAGATGTTATATGTATATTTATATGGCAGTCCGATAAAACGATAAAATCGCCCGAAAATATCGTCTCCGTCATTAAACACATGCACGATAATGACCTTATTGTATAGTTATCGTACATTTTAATGCTACAATACACATCTCTAATGGGTATCAGGGGTGATGGGGAGCATTGTCGACAGGTTCTGGATGGGTCTCGTGGTCTTTCAGCGCCGTGTGTGTGTTTTAAAAACTCATCTTCGCGCAAGATCGCAACGCTGCTCTTAAAAAAAAAAAATCAACCCAGAACGGCTCTCCTTAAATTGCGGGCAAACTCGCTGGCATGTGCCCTGTGAGGGATGGTCGCTGAAGCAGAAAACTTCGTGATGATCTCTCCCCCTCTTGAATGGGCTCTAGTTGTAGATGAGCCCTGAGGTTACATGGCTTTCTTGCCCACATATTCATGAGTTGAGCATGGAACTCTGCAGAGGAAAAGCCTAGATGCATAGACTTCTACATGTGTAGACTTCCCCAGGAGATGAAATCATGACTGCATAGGGTTCTATCTGAATAGGATGTCTATTCCCCCGGAGATGCAATGCATAGGTGTCACTGGTCAAGGCAGGGCAAGGATGGGCAAGGATGCTGCTGTGCTTCCGAGTACTCACATGAAGGGGGCTATACTGTATGTGATATCAGGCTAGTTATAATGGAATCTGGCTTTGGGTTTCTCATTTGCTGAAAGGAATGAAGCATTCCTGGATTTAACTGCTGGAAGAAGCTTGGATGTACTGTATAAGCACAACTTTCCTCCTGGTAATAGCAGTCTACAGGCATACCAGAAGTAGGGAGAGATTTCCCTCTTCCAAACAACACCTGAACTAGCCTTGCACGAAGCAACCTAGAATCCATCTAAACTAGTTTAGATTTCAAAGATTCTCTTCGTTTGAATGCAGATGAGACAGTGGCTCTGCCTGGCATCAGCAGCTCTGAAGCTTCCGCAGGAGGGATTAGCTGGTATTCACAATCACAACTCAAAAAGCAACCCCAGGAGAATGCGGGTGGATATCTCTACATATAGTGGTGTAGAGAGGTTTGGCACTCTTTGTAATAAAGGAAGGTAGTTGTGGTGTCACCATCTTTTGGATCCCAGGAGGAACATACCCAGCTTCCAGGAGATATGAAGCTAGTGTCTCAATCCTAGAAACATGGGAAAGTAGGGTAGGTAAACCATTGCTCTCAACAGAAGACTTTTATCCTTTGCTCCCTCATTCCATTGTAGTAGTATAATGGTTAGACTGGAACTGGGGAGACCTGGGTTCAGGTCCTACATACAACCATGAAGCTTACTAGGTGAGCTTGCACCAGTTACTGCCTCTTTAGCTTCCCTCACAGAGCTGTGGTGAGGATAACATAATTAGAGAGAGAATACACATGCTGCCCTGAGCTCCTTGGAGGAAAAGTTGGATAAAGCACATTTACTCTCTCTCCCCTTTGTTACCTGGCTGGTCTCCACGGGTCTCATCCTACAAAGACATGCAGCCTTTATTACTCCTGGAGGGGAGATATCAGGTCAGAACCTTACTATAACATATTTGAAATGACATGTATTCAAAGTGACACATAATTATTTCAAAACATGTAAATAAACTATCTTAGTACATAGTGTTCAATAGTTTCACATTAACTTTTAGATTAAATGTCCTGCTATAGAGCCAGGGCAGTAAATCAGCACTATCCTTCATCACTCCTGCCATGACAGCCACTTGCATATTTTCAAATTTGGTTCTTTAGAGCAGAGCATCCATATGCTCCAGCTATCCCTATTCACCAGGAACAGTCCCTTTACTCTAGTAACTACCCCTGAGCAATCAATATTCCTATTTGCCCATTTGCCCTGTATTTTGTCCGTTGTGGAAAAGACCCAAGCTCTGGTGGGGAAAGGTCTGGAGGAGCCTGCCTGGGCCCAAGTCTATTGCCACAAGGAAGAAAATGAGGCTAAAAATTGGTAAGTTATGCTCATATCACCCCCCCCCCGTATCTATATAGGATGTCTGTTATGACTGGGTCAAAAACCCACTTTTTTGCCACCCTCATTTACAGGTGAGCAATGAGAGGAGGAGTTCTAATTATGTTCAAGGTGTGTGTGAAGCTCAATAGTAGACCACCTTGCTTTGCATACAGAAGAACCCAGCTTTGATCCCTGGCATCTCAAGATAGGGCTGGAAAAACTCCTGCCTGTAAACTCTGGGCTAGATGGACCAATGGCTCAACTCTGTATAAAGCAGCTTCTCACATCCCTATGTTCCAAGGAAGGAGGATTGAAGCCATTCAAATGATTTCGAGGGTGGGGGGAGATGTTTAATGTGGTAGTGGCAGCCTCCTATTTGATGGGCTTTTAACAATTTACAGATGGGCACCAGAATAGCTTTTCTGAACTTCCGTGCTACCTGTAGCAACAGTGAAGGCCAGAGCAGAGCTCAACAGCCATATTCATTCATTCATTCATTCATTATATTTCTATATCACCCCATAGCCGAAACTCTCTGGGTGGCTCACAAATTTCCTCCTCTTTGAACGAACCAAGAGTAACACTAATCAATCAGAAGCAAAGAGTTACGATGGAGCATTTAAGACTCTGAATAAAGAGCTGCTTGCCTATATCTAGAAGAGAGAGAGCGCAATCACAGACTTGCTTAGTTCTGGCTGAAATTTCCTGTGCAGAGAGACAAGAGGAGCTAACAGATGTGGCAGCTCAATGGCAGCAGGAGGAAGGGACATGAACCATAATAATCAAGCGGCAGTGAAATCCCAGAGCAGCAGACACCCATAGTGCTGATAAGATTTTCAGGCTCCCAAACCTATATGAATAAATGACTTCAGTCTCTGATGTTCAGAAAAGCTGCCAGTGGATCCCATAGAGAGGGAGCAGTGGCAAAAGGCTGTTGGTCAAGTGTGTATGAACTTCTTTAAACAAGCTTTCATAGCATACGCGTTACTGGCCACTCACGAATGTTCGTGGGTCATTCTGATGAGGCCATCAGCCTCCGGTGCATTTCCCTCTCCATTTTCATATTCTAGGGCTAAAAATAAAACCTCAGAAAATCTGACTCTTCCAAGATAAATTGATATTTGGGTTTTCCTGCTGTGTGCAGGCAAAGTTGTGCTATAAAATGCCCACTAGTGGGCGATGATCCATTCAGCTACCTTGAGGCTGTTCAAGCCATATGGTCACTGCTCTCTTCCTGCTCTCTTCCTCATGTAATTACAGCTCGCTGCAGAAGCAGAAGAGGTGCAGGAAGCAGAACCATGGTAAGGGAATGCAATTTCCCCATCTGAAGGAGCTCCATAATTAAAATAACTAATACATGCCATATTGCCAGGCCGTACAACTCAAGCAGCCAGGAAACGTCTTAAATAAAGGGATCTGAAAAAGGAAAAGGGCACCAATCACTCCAGTTTTTCAAACAGATAGGAGCTTTTGTGACAGAAGGAGAAGGAAGAGAAAAGGGACTCATGTTACAGGTTTGTACCAGCCCAAAGAATTGATGCTTAGGTAGTGACTGGAGATGCTTTGTTCCTCTTTTGTTAGTGTGATTCGTCAATGTAATGGTTCAAGTTCCCATCAAGCTCCCTCTCCAAGGTTTTAAGATGTGAAATCTCTAAGTGTTGATGGATGCATCAACACCAGTAAGCAAATGCATTCACATGAATGCCATCATGCAAGCCCGCCATTTCACTAACCGCCACTGGGGAGTCATCGTTTGATCTGTTGTAGGACAATTATATTTCCCAAGTAGATCTTTAACCAAAAGAACAAATATCCTCTTGACTGTTAAATCAATGGAAGTGGAGTAGTAAAGCCATACAGGAATCCTCTTGTTGTACCCTGTCAGCCCCAGCCAGTGTGGCCAATAGTCAGAGATAATGGAAGATACATCCCAATGACATCTGGAGGACCACAGTTTCTCCACTTCTATAATGCAGCATCCAGCAGATGAGGAAGAGCCTTTAGTGTTGTGACTGGATTGGAAGCTCCTTGAACAGTTCATGCTATGAGAATAGGGATGTTTCAAGACTGTCTCTTTTTTCATTTGTGAAATATTGGATGGTGTGGGCTTCTAAATAAGCAGTTTCATTTTTAGAAGTATTTTAGAAATGCCTGAGGCTCCCACTGAGTTCATATGAAGCAAGAAGCTGCTCCAGCGTTTGGTTTTTTTTTACTGAGGGGGGGCGAGCATTTTAAGTACATTTAGCTCTGAAGTGCAAAATCAGCACTGTCGGGGTTCTTTTATAGCTCCCATTCAATTTCCCCCAGTTTACAAATAAGAAGGATTTTTGGTTTCTAAAGATCAGTCCTGCAGCTCAGTGCAGCCCCTAAAGGCAAACATAAGGCACGGAGCATTATAATAACTACAATAAGTATTCCTTTGTGGTCACCTAAGTAAACTTAACAGATAGAAGAATGCAAATATCACAGGCAAATTTTGTTGCAACCAACAAGTCAAAAATCCATCTTTCAGGCAGCTCTAGCACAAAATAAGAATTAAAAAAAATCTGTTGGTAAATTGAACACAAGAATTTTGACAGTAACCCAGAAAGCTACATTTCAGGCAAGTGTGTCCATTTGACTTGCATTGTGAAGTGACAACAATATTATTTGGTTGCTTTTAGAGAACTAACTGAATGTTCTGCTCCACCACAGTTTTCAGAAGTCGTGGTTGTTGTCACATGACATATTTTCTTTTCTTTTCTTTGAATCCTTCCCTGTCTTAGAAATTCACTAAAAGGCATGAGATATTTTTCCTTAAAATGTTGGGAATCAGAAAATGTGGGCAGATATACCACAAAAATTAGCACAATCTATCCTACTGCTGTTCTCCTATCAGAAGAGCAAAGTCAAAGCTCTGGTTGACAAAAGTGTGTGTGTGTGTGTGTGTGATTTTTTTTTTTTTTTTAAATCTCAATGGATATCCAGGACATCATCATAAAGTTATAATGACATTGCCATTATAAACATATCATAAATACTGCATAGTTTTCTGGTTCACTTGGTCTCCCCTTGGGTGTAAGTGACAGCTACCCATAGAAAACAATGGAGAATTTTGGAATGGTTGTCATTGGGCAGCATTGATCCCAGTAAAAAAACCAAGAAAGAAAAGGTAGGAGCAAAGATGGCTCCTTCTAATTTTGTGTGGAAATGTGGTTTGTTTAGTTTTAAAACATTTATAAGCACAACTATATTTTTTTAAAATAATAATAATCACGTTTCCCATATGAAATAAGCACTGTTAGAAATCTGCCTTTTCTGTTTTCGTCTCTTTCTGAATGGATCATGTTGCTGTCATAGCTATGCCAAAATCCTGGATTTTCCCATTGTTTTCTATGGAGAGCTCTCACATCTGCCCAGGTGGAGAAAAACTACATAGCATCAAAATGATCCAGGAAGTTCAATCTTCAGGCAACTAAATTGTTGTGATTCTAGCCTCCTCCTCTCTCTACAGATATCACTGCTTTCATGTCAATCACAGCTGCGATCCTTCATTGGCTAAAATAACGGTAAGCTGAAGTAGCCTTGTTGCTCTCTCTCTCTCTCTCTCTCTCTCTCTCCTTCTATCATACTCTCTCTCTCTCTCTCTATATATATATACAAGCACAATTATTCCCTTAAACATCCTATATAGTTATAATGTTCCTAAAGCAAATGACTTCACAGTATCATGCAGCTGCGATCCTTCATTGGCTAAAATAACGGTAAGCTGAAGTAGCCTTGTTGCTCTCTCTCTCTCTCTTTCTCTAAAAATGTATATCCTTCTATCATACTCAAAATTTATATATAAACAAGCACAATTATTCCCTTAAACATCCTATATAGATATAATGTTCCTAAAGCAAATGACTTCACAGTATCATGCAGCTGCGATCTTTCATTGGCTAAAATAACGGTAAGCTGAAGTAGCCTTGTTGCTCATTATATCTATCTATCTCCTTCTATCATACTCTCTCTCTCTCTCTCTCTCTCTCTCTCTCTCTATATATATATATATATAAACAAGCACAATTATTCCCTTAAACATCCTATATAGTTATAATGTTCCTAAAGCAAATGACTTCACAGTATCATGCAGTTTATTGCTCCAAAACATAATCAATAAAATCCAGTTTTCAATGAAATGATTGTCCTGTGGTATTCCTTCTTTTGTTCTAATAACATTAGTTAGCTGAACCATTTTGACCATATTGTAAACCCTCAAATAACATTAATCTAAAAATGGTAGATTAACCTTTTTCATTTGATACTCATGGCTAATTGAGCTTCTCTTAATAAATGTTCCAACATTTCAATATCTTTAGAAAGCAGTACATTTTTAACGTATCACTGCAGGATAGAGTGGTATTTTCAATTTATTTAATAATTATGATCCAGTATATTGTTATTTTAGGGCATGCTCCCAAAAAAGGAGGGGAAAGTCTGCATTAGGAGAATTACATCTCCAGTATTTCTCATTCTGTCCTATATATAGTTTATTGAGCCTAACTGGAGTAAAATACTGTTGAAACAATATTTCATAAAAACTCTCAAGACTCACAGGAAAAGTTTGCTGTGACTCATGCATCCAAATCTATCCCCAAACATCTTGAGCTGTTTCACATCAAATCTCATTCTCCTCTGTTTTTTGATATGCATTTGTAAAGGTTTCCAAATCTGGGACTCCAAACATTTTCCAGATTCAAGGGAAATTTCAGCCACACTGCCAACCAGGCCATATGACCACCTTAACCATAATACATTAGAGTATTTATGGCAGTGATGAAGCCTCTGGCATCAATTGGCTGGGTGGTGCTGGTCTCATACAGGCTGAGCATTGATGATGTCACAAGCATACTGAACACTAAGTGGCTTGAGAAACAGGAGGGTGAGGAAAGGGTAGGTGGAAGAAATGAAAGCCCAAGGCAAAAAGAGGGAAAGGGCATTAAAAGAAGGGTGAGCCATGAAGGAGGGGGCTTTAGGAGCAGAGGTGGCAATGTGCTAAGAGGAGAGGATCTAAGGCAGAAGAAACAAGGCAGAGAGTTATTCACAACAATGAGGGGAAGAATCAGTATCTCCATCAGTCTGTTTCTTTAAGAGACAAGGAGGAACATCCTCTACTGATTTTGACTCCTTGGCCCTAGTGAGCTCCTGGACAGTTCTTTGCATGTGTGAAGTACAATTGGCTTTAGAGAAACGGCAGAAGTCCTTCTCCCATGCATCTAGTTCTGCAGCCTGTTTGATGTAATAGGCACCAGACCCTCATACTCATGAGGGAATCCACTTGCAGTTAATGTTCCTTGGGATACCTGCCCACACACCCCAAATGAACACTACAAAGGAAGGAAGCATCTAATTAAAGACGTATTCACTTTCTCAAGAGAAAATCTAGAATAGATCTGTTATTGACATTAGTTGAGAGGGAAATATCAAGATTTGGGGTGAAATTATTATTTGAATGTTTTTTGGTGGAGGGATTCTGAAAGATTTGAAGACGTTTATTTTATGTTAAAATATTGAAGGCTACAACAGTGGTGACTTGGAGACATGAAATTTTGAGGGTGTGTTAGAGAAGAAAAATGGAAAACCAAGGGGTGGGAGTGAATTGGCTTGCTTGAAACCCTGACAGCTTATAGTTAACTGGGGGAACACATGGCAGGCTGGCTGGAATCTTGCAGGAGCATTTCTCTTTGGGGGTAAGTGAGGATATACTGTAATGTTTGTTTCAGGTCCCTCCTGTTATGATAATTATACAGAGACGACTTTTCAAGATCCAACCAAGAGTACATTGAAAAATGATACATATAGTCTGGGTTGACATCCCAAGCACTCGAGATTACGGTGGAAAAGCTATTCATGTTTGTTTAGCAGTATGTTCATTCACTGAAATACAGGGAAAGGTGTTACTGCTCCTATTTATTAGAAAGGGAAGGCTGTATGTGGCCATTTGTCCTGGTTACTCATGGTGAGTTAGAGTTACTCCAAGGCAGACATTTTTTATAATGGTTGTTGTTGTTGTTCCTTTTTGGCCACAAATCATGAGAAGCCTACTAGGTCAGGCAGTTGAGTTTTAAAAGCTGATAGACCTATTTGCAAGGCTGATAAAGGGGCATAAATGTTTCTGGGCAATTTCAAAACAGGCATTTCCCTCCCTTTAAAACAAGGATAGCACTCTAACAAAGAATGCATGCTATTAACTGGCAAATGAGAGTAAAAACTTTACAAGTGATTTTGTAGAACACTGGACAATACATTTTCCTACACAATTTCAAGAAATTGTTTAAATGGGATTATACTATATACCTGAGAGAAATCCTTCATCAAAGGTTTAAGGCAAAAACACTCATTATATAGACCTGTTTTTCTGCATACCTACTTACATTACCTCTAATGCTGAACAAACTGAAATACAAATCTGCTCCAAAAATGCTATTTCTTAGAGTTGCACTGGAATTTTAATATAAGCACCCAAATAATATTTTTGCAGCTAAGCAGTTTTTTTTAACAGTGAAGTAAGCAATAAATCAAAACAAGTGTTTTTAAATGGAAAAGATTAAAAGCAAGGTAATTAATTTGCAGACTTTACATGCAAAGTCAGTCTCAGGCGATGATTAATCCCTATAAGGATTTTGCTCCCTACATGAAGAGTCTCAAAATTATCCCCTACTAATTATATGTTCTTTTAAAGTTGTCCCCTGGAAATATTTGTGCATTAAAAAGTACTACATATGCAATATTAAAGTTTCACCAACAAGTTCTAATACATATCTAATCTTCCATTTAACAGGATACTGGTTAAAACGCTTGTGCAATTTAATATGCTGCAAGGAAAGGCTCCAGCACTTAAATCTCCTATTCTCCTTTCAGTTGTGCTCCATCAGGAAATCAGTTGTGTGACCTCAGCAATGGCTCAGTGTCACTGTCACTGGAGGTTTCACTCTCTGAGGTTTCCCAGTCCAGAGCCATGACACTTCCCAATTCAGCACCCCCATTCCCCTCATCTACGTCTCCAGTTCTGCCCTCATAGCCATACTTGACAGCGTAAGCCTCATTGAGTTCTATGGGAATTATTCTAAGGTAAATTGTGTATAGGATTGTAGCATAAGACTATTACTACAGGCAAAGCAATTATCAACTAAGAAGGGCAAATGGGACACTCTACCTGTAGACTGTAATCCACAGAATGTCTGCTTTAGTCCAAACTAGGCCATGGTGAAGCTAACGTTGAAAATAGCATTTGGTAGGGATTGGATAGAGCAAACATTAATATATATGTCAAAACATGTAAGGAAGACTTAAATATCTCACCCCAGAATTACACACACACACACGTACACACACACATCTACACACACGCACACACACACACTTAAAGAGGGGCAAACGTATATACAGCTATATGCAGAGCTTGGCAGCATGAAAGCTTCCAGTGAGTCATGTGGGGAGTGTCTGTATTCTGCAAAACAGAGGTATCAAACATCATGCCCAGGGAGAGGCAACTTAAGAGTCTCCAGAATGGCCCACAATTCAGCCTAGCCCACTATACGCAAATTGTATGTCATCCTCCGCTCTTCTTTATCCATCTCTGGGGCACAGTTAACTATTAAATAGCTATTTTGTTATGCTGAGGAAAACTCAGTTTCTGGGAATCGAACCACTGTGCTCATTTTTCTTGCTCTCTTAAGTACCTTATAAGAGCACTCCGCTATCCAGGCTTTGGATATCAGCATGGGCACCCAGCTCATAAGTTACTTCCGACTGCTGCAGTGGAGTGGCTCCACGTGGGGGATTTCCAAACATAACCAAGGTTTTAGAGATCCCAGGGGCAAGTATTTCTGCTTCCCCAAAGCCAGCAATTAAAACAGGGATCAACATACACCAGTGGTTGTTGTTGTGGTATATAGTTACAGCTATTGAAATTTAGCTGCTTTGCCTTTGAAGGCCGTTAGCTTCTGAGCCCAAAGTTACTTGCACTGTGGTCCTGTTTATTTCAGTAAATGTGCTGGTTCCTGGGCCAGCTACACCGGATAGAGAGTAGCCTATCTTCTAGCAGAATACAGTTGGGATTGTGCTAAGCATATCTGAGCTAAATCCCCCCCATTGTTATTATTATTATTATTTACATTTCTGTACCATCCCATAGCCAAAGCTCCCTGGGCGGTTTACACGATTAAAACCATTTAAAATACAGAACACAATTTAAACAAACAAACAAAAACAAACAAACAAAAAACCATTTACCTAAAAACACAAAAAACAGCACACTCAGAGACAACATATATCTAAAAACAACTTTAAACAACCAACCACTAAACAGATCCAGAACTGATTAAAACTCATCATATGCTGCTGAATTCCTGAGAAAAGAGAAAGGTCTTAACCTAGTACTGAAAAGATAACCATGTTGGCACTAGGGAGGTCTTGTTGGGGGAATTATTCCATAATTGGGGCACCACCACTGAAAAGGCCCTCAGTGACAAAGATGGTTCCAGGAAAAACCACAAGCTACTGCTCCTTCAGGCGGAGTGTAACCCTATCCTGAACAGGTTGAGCACCCTCAATCCGGTCAGAAGTACCACCTACTAACAGCATCTTGGTCTTGTCTGGATAAAGTTTCGGTTTATTAGCCTTCATCGAGTCCATTGTCACAGCCAGGTACCAATTTAGCATATCTGATGAAGATGAAAAGGAGAAGTAGAGCTGTGTGTTGTCAGCATACTGTTGGGAATGCATTCCAAGACTCTGGATGACCGCACTCAATGGTTTGATGTAGATGTTGAATAGCTTGGGGGACAAAACTGACCCCGTGGAACCACAGGACTGAGCACTATTCTCCAAGCACCACCTTCTGGAGCCGGCCTTCCAAGTAGGAGTGAAACTACTGCAAAGTAGTACCTTACACTCTCAACTTAGACAGTCATTCCAGAAGGATACCATTGATTGATGTTAATGAAAGCCACCGAGAGATCAAAGAAAATGAACAAGTTCACACTCCCCCATCTCTCTCCTGATATAGGTCACCAAACAGGGCAACCTAGGTTGTTTCCATGCCAAAACCTGGCCTGAACCCCAACTGAAAAGGATCCAGATAATCAGTCTCATCTAAGAGTGTCTGGAGCTGGTTTGCAAACACCCACTCAAGGATCTTACTTAGGAATGGACCATTTACCACCGGCCTATAGTTGTTAAGATTTTCTGGGTCTAGGGAGGATTTCTTCAGGAGTGGTCTCACCACCTCTTTCAGGCAGCCCAGAGCCACTCCCTCTTGCATGGAGGCATTGATCACCTCCCAATCATTTCTGCTCCAAGAAGAACATGAAGACGTGGTGTGCAGATGGGTAGAAGCAGATGTCCTGAGCAAGTGTGGAAACACTTCCAACCTCCTTCAGAACAGTTCTGTCACTAATTAAATCCCCTTTCCTCCTCATTGGAGTCCATTGTAAGGTTCTGACAGATGCAGTACTATCAGCTGGAGAGGGGTAGAGAGAGGGTTGTCCTCAACTGATAAATAGATGTTGACAATCAGTTGCTGATAATTGCTGCATCTCATATCTCTTGTCTTTCTCACCATGCTGTGCTTTGGTACAAAATCATATAATTTTTTCTGCTTTCCGAACGTGTCTTCTTCTGTGTCCTCTACAACCCCAGTCCCTGTCGAAATCAAATTATTGGCATGCTGTAATAGATTAATTACGGATTCTCACAGCACTGCTCTGGGATTCAAAATCTTACAGTCGGCCATCAAAAGAGTTATCTCTAGATATTCACTGAAAAACGGTGTCTTCTTCTGCATTATCATTACACTGCTCCCAAAGTCATATTGTAATAAAGTAGAAATCCACAGCCAGGTCAGAACAGAATTTCACACTTACTGACTCTATTTTAATAACACTGATTAGAGAAGCTTCCCTTTTTGTCAACCTAATTATTGGAAAATGCGCATTTACATTTCATTCTGCTCTTTAAAAATGTCAGTAAAATAATCTTAAAGGAAAAAATAATGGTATTACTACTCATCCCCAAAAATACAGTATCATTTGACCTGAAAAGTCTTTAAATTCCCCCGTAGCCTCCCTCTTTGGATTGACTTCCATCTGCAATGTAGCAACATTTGGGAGGCAAAAACCTGCTTAGAATCTGCAACTTCTCTTGCCTCTTCTCTGTCTCCATCTTTTCATATATACCACCCACCCACTGTCGTGAACAGGACAGCATAGTTCAGCAGGAGAGGGATAGAAGGGATGACCTGGGAGAAGTTGAGATTGAAACTAGAGGTAAAACATCATTGGAAAGTAGAGGGTGACTCTCCAAATTGCAACCTCTCAAACCTACTTCTAAGCCAGAGTTTAAATGAGCAAAGTAAGCGTCCCTTGAATAAAGACAAAATTCTGTAGATGGATTTCCTTGGTGGGCTCACTTAGTGAAATTTGGAAACTACTGGTGTGAAAGATGAACTCAAAAAAATATTTCCCCCCAATGATACTCTGCTTATCAATGGTTTCTTATCAGATACCCATTTTTTTCCTAGTCAAAGAAACTAGCACATTGCTTGCATGGCTATGAAATGGATGTCTTTATTCCCCTTATATTACACCTTTCACTTTCCTTTTGCAAACATACACCACCACAGCCATACGGTTATCAAAAGTTTTGTAGTCTTTTTCTGTTTCAAAAGTGTCTACTTGGGCTGGTGTGCATGTATGTACAAGCATGCACTGTGTGACAGACCTTTGCATCTGGAAAATGTAAGTCAATGGCTGAATTCGGATGACACAACAAGCAACTGGGGAGGGGGAAACAATCGTCAGTTGTATTGACTATCGTGTCGTCCGAATGCTGCCATAGTCAACTCAGTGTTGATCCTAATCTACATCACAGTTGATTATTTATTACCATGTTGTGTGGGGAGCACCCCCTAGATGAACAACTGTAAAGTTGATTATTACCCCACCATTGACTATCACGTTGTCCGAATTCAGCCAATGTGTCACTCTGGATGAAACTATAGCTCAGTCTATTGCGTTGTATTTAGCAAAAGTTTAAAATTTGTAACACATTTCTGTACTTTCTCAAAGAATTGGTTCACTCTATAAAGAGTGGAATCACAATCATTAAAAATTAATTGATAAGAAGACTGCTGAAGTCATAGCAGCCACAGCATACAAAATATATTCTATGCTGTTTGTATGTTTTGCTTTCCTGATTACCAAATCTGGCAATGATTTTAACCAAGTATCAAATCAGCATTTTGTCCATACTAATGATTATGTGCAGTGAAGAGGAGATGCAATTCACTTTTGTGTCATCTTAAATGCCATAAACTCATTATTAAAATGATCCAGAATATTTCCTAATAGGGTAAAGATTTACATTTTAGGAGAAAAATAATCAAAGCTCATTAGGCTCCTAGGGCACTAAATGATGTTGACATTTGGATAATGGATCAGTGCATTCTGTTCTCCATTAGCTTTTTAATCACATTCAAAAACAAAGAGTGAAATGTTCGTCCAAATCATACCTTAACGGAACAAAATCAAGAAATGCATTGTCTGCTTTTGTTTCATCCTACTAAATGACTTCTGGGTGAGAACAATCCTCCAGAGTTGAAGTATATAAACTAGATAATTTTCAAACCTGCAATGGGGATCCACTTTCAACCATCTCAATACAAGCATGTTCCCAGATGTGCACATATTGGGTTGGAACAAACTTAGTCAAAGTAGAGCCAGTGAAATAGGATTTTTCATTTTCTAGGCTCCAAGGTTGGAACCAGGGCTCTGACCTTGGAGCCCAGAAACTGCACAACCCTTTCCCTTGTTGCCAGCATGGTTCTGTGCACTTGGAAATGGAATGCAGTGAAAGGGAAAAGAGAGCAGTCCCGGGGAAGGGGGAGACCTGAGAAGCTGTGTTATGCAACATTCTATGCGCACCCCAGCCTTCTTCCCTGCTGCTTTGAATAGGGCGACTAGATAAAATCCAGGTCAGGGCTCATGTAACTTTAACAGTTGTAGAGAAAAGGGAATTTCAGCCAGTGTCATTTGTATGCAATTAGTTCCTGGTGAAATTCCCTCTTCATCACAACAGTTAAAGGTGCAGGGGCCCTGCCTTCTTTTGTATATGGTCACTCTAGTATAGTGCCTGCACCTTTAACTGTTGTGATGAAGAGGGAATATCACCAGGAACTAAATGCATACAAATGACTGTGGCTGAAATTCCCTTTTCTCTACAACTGTTAAAGTTACATGAGCTCTGACCTGGATTTTATCTGGTCACCCTAGCTTTGAAGCCCTGCTGCTAGATGGGTGAAATTGCCTGTCTAGAGAAAATGCAGGGTGTCTGAAGCCATGTATAGGATACTCTGCAGCCTCCAACTTTTGATGTTGTCATTTATCTCAATAGGATTGCACCCTCTGCAATCCTATACATACTAGGGGTGTGCACGGACCCCCCGGATCGGATCAGGACCCGGATCGGGACCTCCAATTTTGTCATGGATCGGTTCGGACAAAATCGGAGGCCCTCCGGACCGGATCGAGTCCGATCCCGATCCAAAAATCGGAAATTTTTGGATCGGCCGCCATTTTTTCCCCCATAGACTTGCATTGCAATGCAAGTCTATGAGGAAAAAATGGTGGCGGGTGGGTGAGGGGGGGCCTAACTCCCTCCCCCCCGGGGCTGTCCGCTTCCATCCGCAGGCGCCTGCAGGCGCCCGCGGATAGAAGCGGACAGCTCCGGGGGGGGGGTAAGCCCCCTTCCCCGCCACTGCTTACCTTCCCGGCCCGTCCGCTCCCGTCCGGTGCCAGCGGCTACTACCAGCGGGCTCTGCGGCCTGCTCTAGAGTAGCGCGCCGGGTGATGATATCACCCGGCGCGCCACCCTGGAGCAGGCCGCGGAGCCCGCTGGTAGTAGCCGCCGGCGCCGGACGGGAGCGGACGGGCCGGGAAGGTAAGGGCCCCCCTCCTCCCCTCTGTGCGCCCCCTTCTCCCCTCCGTGCGCCCCCTGCTTACCTTCCCGGCCCGTCCGCTCCCGTCCGGCGCTGGCGGCTACTACCAGCGGGCTCTGCGGCCTGCTCTAGAGTAGCGCGCCGGGTGATGACATCACCCAGCGCGCCGCCCTGGAGCAGGCCGCAGAGCCCGCTGGTAGTAGCAGCCGGCGCCGGATGGGAGCGGACGGGCCGGAAAGGTAAGGGCCCCCCTCCTCCCGCCCCCTCCTCCCCCCCCCCGCTGTCCACTTTCATCGGCGGGTGCCCGCTGGCGCCCGCCAATGGAAGCGGCGGTGGGCGCCAGTGGGCGCCCGCCGATCCGCCGAACCGGTTCGGAGCCTTTTCGGACCGGTTCGGATTGGATCGGCCGATCCAGCTGTCGGATCGGAAATCGGATAATTTATCCGATTTCCCACTGGACCGGACTCGGATCATGGATCGGGTCTGATCCAGTGCACATCCCTAATACATACTTACCTGGAAATAAGTACCACTGAGCTTCATGAGACTGGCTTCCCAATAGATGTGTTTAGGATAGCACTGCAAGTCTGGATCCAAATCAATGTGTTTTCACAGCTGACCCTATCCTTTTACGACTAATGACACACAGCTTTTAACCACTGAAAAAATCCAAAACTAAGATAGTGAGATACTAATTAGGGTATACAAAGATATACCAAAGAAGTGGAGGGGAGAGAGGGAAAGGTCAGAAAGAGAAATGAGATGTGCAAATCACTGGAGAAAGGAAAACAATAAAAATGGGACAAATCCAGGGAAGCTTAAAGAAAACTGGAAGAAAAACCTACAAGGGAAAATCTAAAAAGATCAAAAGAAAATTGGAAGTGTGAGAGTTGAGAAGAGAAGAGAAAAGATAAGATGATGATAACTGGAACTCACTGAAACAACAACAAATCAAACAAAACATGCAGTGGCCACATTAAGTAAGTAAGTGAGGTGGCTTTCAGTTTCTAATGGAATTCTTCCTCAGGCAGGATATCAATCAATCAATCAATCAATCAATCAATCAATCAATCAATCAGGGAGATAAAAGAAAGGAAAAAAGATGTTGCTGATGATTATGAGGGGTGGGGGAGGCCTGTCTGCAGTAATGCGACAGTCCTAAGGTGGTGATTCAGGAAGCTCTTTGCAGATAATCAAGTTAGTTTGTGTCAGGTGCCAAGAAAGAAGTTTCCTATAGTGATATCCCTAGATGGACAAAGATCTCTCAGAGGCTGCCTCTACAAGAGAGGTTTAAAGCTCTTTCAAGGCTGATTAAAATTTACCTCTACAAGAGAGGAGCGCAAATTGGGGTATGAGGCGCTTTAAACATCCGATTATGCGCATTATCGAATACGCGTTAAATTGCGAGTTTTAATTTGTGGCGGCAGTTAAAGCGCCCTACCGCCGTGTAAACATGCGATTCTCCGCATGTCAACAAGTTTAAAGCGCATTTCGGTTCTCCTGGAATGCGCTTCGCCGCCTCTCGTACAGAGGTATTAGCAGTAAATGCGCCTCTGCAAATATGCGCATAATCGGGCAGGCAGGCGCCAAAGCGAATCCTTCTAGAGGGGGTCTCAATCTCTCTCTCAATCTCTCTCTCTCTCTCTGGCTGTTGTTTGGACTGTATGCAAGCAGTTAGATCAGGGGTTCAGTGACTGTAATGAGGAGGAGTAAGGGGCTAGATTTAATTCCTCCCCACCCCCCTTGAACCAACTAATCAGAGATATTGCTGGTTATCTGACTGGTGCTGCTTCCTGTCAAGGCTTTCATTGTCCAATCACCTGCCTTATTCATGGAATTTTAGAGGGGTGGAGGTCCAAATGCCATCCAATTTGCAGGATGAGAAGACAGAATAGCTGCATAATGCCTTTCGATTGTTGGTGCTAAGAGCCCTCCGTCTGGAAGCACCCCAACGGTTTGTACACACAGGGAGCGATATTTGGGCTTTTGGATTGTATTGTGCCATTTTAAGAGTTTCCTTTTCAGGGTAGCACAAACAAACCAGAGTTGCCCAGTTAATTTGGGGTTAAAAATGGCAGGATGCTGCCATTTTCAGGTCCTGGAGCATGATTTATTTTTTTTAGACAACTCCTGGAGTTAGGACCCCTGACAACAAGCTACCTCTGGCTTAAAGGCTCAGGAGGGGGGAAAGTGTAATAAGAAGATTCTATTTACCAAGTACTGTTATTAAGTTGAAACATTTCAGGTAAATCTCACTTCGGAAAGGGATTTTGTTTCCCAAACATCAGGAAAACATTTCAAGGCTTTTTGCAAAAATGAAATTAAATCCTTTGAAAAAGAAATAACTTTCCAAAGCAACATGAAGAAAGGCATCAGTCTGAAACGTTAAAAGGACCAGGAAAGTCAAGGTTGCAGCAGCCATGTATCCCTAGATGACCCGTACGTCTGCCATCTGCGAAGCTTTAACACAGCAGTGGCTGAGAAAATATGGCAATGGCATTCAAATCCATGTTCTAATGCTATGCAAGCCTAGGAGTACTGTTTCCATTTTCCTATTGTATGATTTTATCCACAGAAGGCAAGTGAAAATGTTCTTATGCGAAAGGCGACGAGCTGCTGGGAGTAATTTGGTAATAAATTTAATTTTTGCTAAGTGATGCTTTTCCTGCCTTCTTTTCTCACTAGAATATTAGGCAAATAAAGTATTTTAACACTGCCATTGGTTCTAAAGGATCTCTGGAGCATGAAATCATACTTAGGGTGCGATCGTATCCATGTTTAGAAGGGGGAAAAAATCCTACAATTCCCAGCATAGCTGGCTGCAGGCATGTTGAGAGCTGTAGGACTTTATTTTCTGCCCAAACATGCAGAGGATCACACCATCAGTTAAATGAACATCAATCAATGACCCCAGCAGTTATTGGAGGCTGATATAAAAAGATACTATTTAAACTGTGTTTTGCATGTATGGGGAAAGGGCTTGTAAACATCTGGGCTGGTTGCATTATGAGGTCTCAAAGATCGCCTTGGAGGACCTTGGAGAGGTCAGAAAGGGGGTGCTGTGGTGGACGGGAGGAGAGGCCAGATTACAAAGAAGTCTATGGCCTCTCCAGCCTCAGCTTCGTCCATACCAGTTCACCCCACTAGATGGCTCACAAGCCCCTAGACGAAAAAAAAAACACAAAGAAGGATGGAGAGGCGAGAATTGCCTCCGTTACTCCTCCCACTCTGTTGGCAGCCGTGGCAGGGCACTGGATACTCAGAGGCAGGTTTATGTCCAGCATGGGCATAGGACTGAGTCATTAATGAGACTGCAAAGAACTGCAGTTATCGATGTGGGAGTTTCTTCCGACAGAGGTGACATCTAAGAAGGCATTTTAGCTTCTAAGTGTAATTCAACCTGCAGGAAGTGAACTGATTCCCATATTTCCAGTACTAAATACTTAAAACTTATGGGTTGAATTCAGATTTATGCTGGATTAACTGCATTGATGGCAGTGGAACTCTCTGCCCCCCTCCTTTCCACAGCAACTCCTACAGTCCCCTGAAAATGCTGCACCAATACCTTGCTGAATGGGGTGAGCTGTGATAGGAGTGGAGTAGGGGGAGAGAAGGATCCCCCAAAACTGGGCAGAGAGACCTTCCATGAGTGGAGCCCGTCCCCTTGCAGAAGGCAGATCATGAATCCAACCACAGAACTTTTAAATATATATATATCTTAAGTCTCTCTGATATCACTCTGTGGGACATTAAAAAGCACACAGATGCCCTTCCCCCATGTCCCGGCACGGGGGCACGGGGAGGCAGTTGCGGGTGGGGGGGGGAAGAGAGAGTCGTGCCTTCTCCCCATTGGTGGGAGCATGGTGGCACCAGATGCCGGGGTGGGGCGGATGAGCCTATATTAGGCCACCGCACCCATTTTCCCACCTCTTCTTTTCGTGGCTCCCTCCCTCCCCCCTGTATGCAGTGTGGGTTCATCTGGTTGCCTGTTAGGGGGCCAAGTAAGAATTTTGGTCCATAGGCTGATTGGCCTGGCCTATGGGTTTTTTTGCCTACTTCACACTATAAGTCTGGAGAGAGCATCTTAGGAAAGATTTATATTTCGGTTACAGGTTATTTCGGTCACAATCCTCAGGCAGGTAGGGGGGTGGGCATGATTAGGAAAGGGATGGTGAGCATTCTGTGGCACCGTTCAGGTGACAGGTCATGCCTGAGGCCTTCCACTAAGGGTCGTGCGGCCCCAGTGGGGGGATAGGGCTGACCTGTGAGGCCAACTCAACTTGCTTCACCCGGTGTTGGGCGGCCTGGGGGGGGAGCGACGCAAGAAGGCCTACCCTCCCCAAAAGGGGTATGGCCTGGGGGTGGCGATCGCAAGACGCCACTCAACAGACATAGAACGTTTTCGCCCTATACCACCCCTGGCATAGTTGTTGGGGTAGAATAGGGCCTGCCCAGTCTCCCTTTGCAGATAATTAATAAATGTGGCCCATATTTTACACCATATATATATATGTGTGTGTGTGTGTGTGTCTCGTCTATTTCCCCCCTCATCCCCCCGCAACTGACTCTTCTTGCATTTTGTATGTCTCTAATATGAGACATGGCTGCCATATATATCAACAAGTAAATAAGCATTATGTGCTTATTTATTTGTTTCCATTTATATCTTTTTTCTTTCATACTACCCAAGGATGTAGTCTTCCCCCTACACAGTGAGCGTCCTCAGACAAGCGTTTTATAGCAAGCTCATTACTGGCCACTCAGGGATTTTGGCTGTGACGAAACTTGTCGCTATTTCCTGCTGCATGCAGGAGAAGCAGCGTGATAAAGACGCCCGTTGAGTGGGCCATATGGTCGTGGCTTTCTTCCTCTTTCTTCTCCGCGTGAAGAAAGAGGAAGCTGTTCATCCACACTGTGGGACGGAAGCAGGAGGCAAAGCGACGGTAGGGAAACATGATTCCCCTCCCCGTCTGATGATGCCCAGTATCCAAGGCAGCTCACAAAAATCAGTTCCAAACAATAAAAAAATGATAAAAAGAACAAGACATTGGTTAAAAATACAGAATCCAAAGCAGCAAGCAAATTTCTAAGCTAATTTATGGAGGGAGGATGACATACTGTGCAATTCTACACATGTCTACTCGGTAGTAGTAACTCCAATTGAGCTCAATCAGACTTATTCCTGGGGAAGTGTGAATACTATATAAAGTTACAGCCTTTCTGTCTTACACATTTAACACCAGATTCAGTTTAATTTCGCAAAAAACATCCATAACGAAGGAAATCAGGCCATAGTCCAATGCAGTGTGCTTGCATCCACTGAAATAAATAAGCTTTAGTTTTGTATCGGATTGTGACCCAATGCCTCAGCTGATTAGTGAAGGCCAGTTTTAATTGGTGAATTTTAATTACAGGGGCTGTAAAATAAGTACACACTTTTAATAAAACTAAAAAAAAATGATGGGAAAAACTATAAAATCATCTGCAATACAGTAACATTGGCCACAATCCAGCTAAAGCTAAGTGAGACTTTTAAGGTCCACTGAGTTCAGTAAGAGAGGGTTTTGGTACTGTTAACTTTGGGACTTGATAGCACATTTAGTTGACTAGACCATGGCCATGGTTTTTGCCACTTGAAGTCAGTCCAGAATCCAGGCTTCACTTACAGTTATGGCACGTGGCTCCGCTGTATCCAGTTCCATCACAGGTGCAACTGAAGCTATCCCATGTTTGAGTGCATTTGCCTCCATGTTCACAGTGATTGGGCACACACCTGTTGGGATGAGAGAGAGAGAGACAGAGAGAGAGAGAGAGAGAGAGAGAGAGAAATAAACAAGGATGAATGAGTGGCTATTTGGGGCTGCCCAAGCAGCATGACCTACCTGTGCCAATTTGCCATACCACACAATTAATCCTTGTTAGCTTTAGGTAGATTAATAGATTTCACGATGGAACATGGCAGATGGCACAAGAAGAGGATGTATCACACAGCGAATGTTCCATTCACAAATAGCTAGTAATGGGCCAGGGGGAGGTGGGTGATGTTTTCTTGCCATCATTGCATTATTAAAGGCCACATGGATATACATTCTACTCCCCGTAACTACTACAATATCAGATAAATGCATGGGAGGGGGAGAAGGAATAATATGCTACGGTTTGCAAAAAGTGCCAAGTTTCAACAGAGAATGAAGTGCTGCAGTGTGTTTCTAATCCCATTTGGCTGAAATGAAGGTACTGGTTTTTTTATTTTTGTTTCACCATATCATCCACCCAGATAGGAATGGTGCTTCAAATTCCCATCCTGGACAGTCAGTCCAGAAGGATACCATGGTTAAGGGTTCTGAAAGCTGTTGGGAAGTCCAGGACAATTCACAAGGTTGCATACACCCATCTTTCTCCTGCCATCATAAGCAGACTTGGACCCAAGCCATGGGCAAGTTGCTCTCCATAGTCTCCTCCCCCCAAATTGGTACCATAGCCAACCAACCCCCATCATCCAGTAGTTGGCAGGAAGACTGCCTGCCTATTTCCCATGGAGGCAGTGCCAAGAGGAACTTGGCACAGTGCTCTTGTAGCATCATGTGTATGTCAGAATGAAATTGGCAGCACTGTCATGTTGAGGTGCACCATATGGGCCAGAGCTCTTCTCAGCACTCTTGCTTGGCCTGGCTATCTCCTCAGTTCCATCGCCACCTATCTGCACCAACCAGATCATTTCTGTATGCCACAGAATCTCAACAGAAACATGAGCCATGGGAACAGAAAACTCTTTCAAAGCTCTCGGGAATCCATCTGGCTCTGAGGGAGGACCAATCTAATTGGTCCCCCAAACTTGCAGTGGGAAAAAACCAGTGAGGCAAAATCTCACCAGAAAGCGATCTGACATGACAAGGGAGTCAAATGGCCCATATCCAGATCACCATGCTCCAGCACCATCGAGTCCAGAGTGCAACTAGCAACATGTTTTGTTTATTTATTTATCGCATTTCTATACCACCCAATAGCCAAAGCTCATTGGGTCAGTGGCATGATGGGACAGCTCCATTGTGGTCATGAAGAATTGAATTGCCCTTAAAAGGCAGCCTCAGCATGGACGCTGAAGTCCCCTAGGACTACCATCCTGAATTTTCAACACTGTCCCCCTCCTTAAGCTCAGGCACGGAGACAGTGAAGCAGCAAATTGGTTAGTATACTAACAAAATGCTCAATCTGTGCAGATTACCTAAGAGAAGGTACAAAATATCAATACCGGGGAAAGGCAAGGTACAACCACGAAACTGACACGAAATGCAGATAAAGCCTAGGGAGGGAAATGGAATTTTATAGATCACTGTACCCCATCTCCTGAAGATGAAGCCTGTGTTGGTGCTTCACTGAGAAAACACGCTAGACCTAGCTGAGAGAGATCCACTCCTCCCAGCTCACCCACCCAGGTTTCAGTGATGCATGCCAGGTCTGGGCGTTCATCCAGAATCAGATCATGAATCACTGCACTTTTATTACAGATTGATTTGGTATTTAATAACAGCACCATCAGGCCTGGTGCCTTGTAAGCAGTATGAGGCTGAGAGAGTATCTGGAAACAGTGGCTCAATTCGGACAACACGATAGGGGGCACTCCCCACACAACATGGTAATAAATAATCAACTGTGGTGTGGATGAGGGTCAGCACTGAGTTGACTATGGCAGCATTCGGACGACACAATAGTCAAAACAACTGACGATTGTTTTCCCCACACCAATTGTTTATTGTGTCGTCCGAATTGAGCCAATGTTGACTAGACCTTCCTGCATCCACCTTCCCTTGATTCTTCTGGACTGAACTCTCCTTGTGCCTACTCCTTGTTTGCTGTGTTGCCTGTGACCTGAACTGTTGATCTAGGCTTTTGCCTGATCCCTGTTTGTGCTGAGCACCTTGGAACTCTTGGATCTTTGAATCTGCAACTGCTAGGCTCAGACTCTGGAAACATGACACCTTCCATCTTACGTAGCTATGATATATCATGTGCTGGTCTTTATTTTTATGTTTTTATGATTTGTGTACACTGATTGACATCGTTAGATGTAAGCAATTTATAAATGCTTATACATCAATCAATCAAGTATAAACAACCTTTCCCAGAAATCTAAAGTGCTTGAGTGCCTGACATGAAAACTGCAATCATATGAGCCATGGGACAAAGCTAGTAGTCTGAACTGAAGGACAAACCAGGAGGCAGAATTGATTGTGTGGTTAGAGCTGTAGAGAAAGTTACGTTACCAGGCTTTTCGGGTATTATTTATCTTCACCAATGTACCTATCTTAATCATTTTATTGCCCCAGGACTGAGAAGCAAGCCAGATGCCAGTACTGCAGACCTATTGATCCATTACACCAGCGATTTAGTACACTCTCGCCATGCCTGGTGTGCGGATTTGCAGCATGGTACTCACATGACGCTGTGCCTGTCCTGCTGACACCCTGCCTCTTCCCCAGCCTTTCCTAGAATGCTAAAAGTCTGGATTATTTCCTCTAAACTCATTTAATGCGCCCTAAGCTTCTGTGTGGGGGCTTGAATGGATTGCATCAGGGTCCTGGCAGGGAAAAGCAATCTCTCCCAGGTCCCCTCTACAAGATTTTGGTTTGACGCCCGGTTGGCCGATTATGCACATCTTCTCTCAATAGCTTTTACGCCTAATCCCTATACACATTTCATTCAATTACCGGTTGAATGAAATGTGCGTTAAAGTTATTTCATGCGCAGCATTGCTTGTTTGCATGGTCATAATGCACTTTAACTCCCGCCGCAAATTAAAACTCGCTATTTAACGTGCATTCGATAATGCGCAGAATTGGACAGAAAAAGCGCCTCAACCCGACTTGTGCTCTGTTCATGTGGAGGTAAAATCGGTAATGCACTTTGAAAGAGCTTTAAATTGCTCTTGTAGAGGCACCCCCAGCAGTCGGTTCCAAGCCTCAATATAAAACCCAAACCTTGCATTTTTAAAAATCATACAACGTCTGAATCTCTGCAGAAACAGGATTGTACTCCCTCTCAATGCCCCCAAAGAGCCAGACTAAAGGGTCATTCCGTTTTTACCCAGCAGCAAGGCAGTCTGGTTGAAGAACTCATCTGACAGGACCAGACTGGAGGGAGCGAAAGAGCAGCTGTTCAGGTGAAAGGGATCATAAGCTTGACACACTTCAGAGTTAAAAAATTGTGGAGGCAAACCGGGGGGGGGGGGGATTAGGTGTGATGGAGGTCCTAGTCAGGACTGAAGGACAAACAAAGGATACAGGAACATGCTACTGCTTACAAAGACCTTGTCACTCAAGCAAGGCTGAACTGTAACACAATGTCCTTTTATAGTACTTGCTATCCAGGAGGATCAATAGTAAGCCTGGATGGGCAGGATCAGTACAGGATCTGAAAATATAAAGCTTTCTAAGTAGATACTGAGACAGGAAGTTCAATGACTCCCAATGTAGGGCAGATGCAAACAGATAAGAACGTAAGAAGAGCCCTGATGCTGGATCAGACCAAGGGTCCATCTAGTTTAGCACTCTGTTCACACAGTGGCCAACCAGCTGTCAACCAGGGCATGTGTGTAGCCCTCCCACCCATATCCCCCCAGCCATATTCCCCAGTATATATAGGCTTAATGCCTCTGATACTGGAGGTTGCTAGTTTGAGTCCTGGAAGCTCCTAATACCCACAGCAGGTGTGCCACCCACACAAATGGCCCAGTGAAGGGAGCTGTCTGTCTGTCTGTCTTAACCCAACAGTCTGGTTTAGCAGACCCACCTCATATCTAAATCGCCTCATTCCCCATCTCTCAGACTGTCTCCCTCTCACTCCAGGGAAAAGGTACAAACTATTCCCTTCACATGGCCCAACCCCAAAGGATGAGCCCTTTTGGCATCATTCCTTGGTGTTGCTCTGCTAGAGGTGACTTATGGCGGCTTGGTAAAAACAGCTCTCCTCCTCCTCCAAAGAGCAGATGTAGCCACATGGTGACCTTCCCTGAGAGCGGACCATTTCCTTAAGGCAGTTGCGCTGTTTCTTTCTGCTAGACTTCCTGATGTCTTGGTTGCTTCTGCACTCCTCTGCTGCACTCTCACAGATGACTGTCTTGAGTGTGTGTGTGTGTGTGCGCGCGCGTGCCAAAGCTCCTGAACTCAGCATCTACTGATATTATTTAAATTAAAAGTAAGTGTTGCTGGATTTCTGTAAAAATAAATTAAACCTCTAGGGATGACATCCAAATTTGTAATTACGGTACCTGGTTAAGAATATTGATTTGTCCAATTTATAACGCTCATGACCACCTTGCTTCATAGGTTTACGTACAAAAATTCTTTATTACTATCTCCTTACTATTCTTGATGATACTCACATTGATCTCTCTGTTACCATGTGAAGTACAAAGCCAGTTGCTTTGTAAGTGCATCTGCCGAAGTCCATTCATATTAATCTTTTACTTACAACTATACTGTTGTTATGAATTTTGTGAACCAGATTACCTGACCAAACAGTTTTTTGTTTCTTATCTGCTTTCTATTGGTGTCAAGTATAGGTCTCAGCAAGGCCATTAGGCCTTGCAAGTTGTAGCTAGATTTAATTAGAACTAGTTTGGAATGTCAGAAACTGTACAAGTTTATCTCTTTCAGAGTTCTCAGAGAAAGAACAGAAGGGAGTAGTTTTACCCCCCTGCCTTGACCTTGAAGTTGCATGACTTGGGAACCTGAAGGTGGGGGCACTTTCCTGAACAAATCACTCAGATTGTAGCGTCATCTCGGTGGGCTGAGTAGTGCCACCCTGTTTGGAAAAGGACATGGTTCATAGGCCAGAACCTGTCTGTTATGTGGTTTGAATGTGGCCTATGCCTCCCTGTATAAACTGGAGTAAAAGCAAGCAGCCTTTGCTGGGATAATCTTTCAGCTCATGGCCCGAAATCCCTCCCTGTTTGGATCCATCATCATTTTGGACTTTGAAAGCACTTTGCACATGGACTCTCTTCTATTTGGATTTTGGATTACTAAAGACTGTGGCATGAAAAATGCTGTGAGGCTTTTCATAAACTTGAACTCTCATTTGTTGTGGATTGTATGTGTTTGTTTGTCAACCGCTCAGTGTAAGGGTAGACTGGGATTCATTTTTATAGTTGGACATTTTCTCTCAGGTGGCAGGGAGTTCCCAGTGCTAAAACAGAAGCACGGGAGTTCTTGTGCCTGAGATTTTTACCCACCCTGTGATCTTGTTTAGGCTTTGGCTATGATCCCTTGTTTGTTAAGCCTTTCAAGAATGTCCCATTGTGATTGCCTGATGGAACAGACCAGGAATCATTCCCCTGCCTCGGCTGGGTTTGGAACCCATTTTGGAACTGTTGAGATGGCAACTGGGAAACCAAGTTGTTATTGTACTGAGTAGCATTTTGACTGCATGTTATATGGGAGCCTAAAGCATTGATCATCAATCAGGTTTAAGTATTTCTGAAGAGTATAACCATTAAGCTTTTCACCACAAGATTTCCCTCAATAAAAGAAGTCTCACTGATGTGGATGTCCCGTGTCAGTTTGCTAGAATATGTGAATGCTGGAGGAAACGGGAAACACGACAGTTGGGGCAGTTTTCTCAACTGTGTCTTGCAAAGGCTGTATCGGGTTGCTGTCTTGCAACCACATCTAAAATAGTCTCTTGCTTTCAAGCCTGTTTATTTTGGCAGGTAGGGGAAGGATTGAATTTCCAAGCCACTCTCAGCAATGGCTGGTTCTGGGAACTACAATTCCCTGGAGGTAATATGATAAGGTGCATGTGCAAGGCATCATCATCACTCATACATGAGTATTAGGAACCGAGAGAAAACTCTCAGAACGAAGTTCCCTCCCCAGTATTCTCTGAGAAAGCTGAAAAATACCGAACTGTTCTAGACTTGAGCCAAGGTGAGTTTGCCCATCACTGAAAAATAGGGATGTGCATACAAGCAAAACTCAAGTTCATCAGAGTTCTCCAAATTCCACCTCAAAGCTTGTTCTGTCTTGTATTTGTATTAGATTATGATCTTGGTTTTCTTTTCTTTTTGTATGAAACGTGTATTTTTGGACATATTTTTTCCCAAATGTACATATCAATGTGTGCATCTTTGAAATGTATGCATCCTTCTCCCATTAAATAATGCATGTTTGTGTGCATTTTTGAAAAGTACATATTTTATGCACATTTTTCAAATTTGTACATGAATGTACACAGCCAAACACATTTTTTTTGCTTCGGTAAGTTACATTGCAAGCTTGGGAATGTATGGAATTCAACCACAGATTGCATTCAAGTCCATATTTGGTGTAGGAGGTATGAACTGGGTAAATCCTGATCAAAGACAAAATAAATGAATTTCTCATATATACATATATATATATATATATATATATATAATCATTAAAACACTTAACATTTAACAATAATAATTTTGTATATTCCCCTCATTCTTCCCATTTCAGAAAAAAATCCAGTTAGTGAGCTGAGGGAATGCACATAAAAAAGAAAAAAAAATAGCCATGAATGCAAATGGGAGAAATTACAAGAAGACATGTATTTATTTATTTTAAATCAACAAAATGCGATTTCAAAGATTCAAGTTTGTTGAGGCATTTTCTATCAGAGATTCTTTTTAAAAAAGGAATTACCATAATACTTTTTTTCTTTTTTCTTTTTGTTTTGTCTTGGAAACTATTACTTCCGTCTTCTTGGTGTATGCTTTGAAACCTCATTTCAAAGAACCCATTTTTGCTCTTTATTAAATTTCATTGTATCCCGGCTCAGCACAGTTGTTGTGTTTGCTGATCAATTTTCCTTTCATGTTAAGTTTTTCTTTCACCCAGTACAATCTAAAAACTTCACTTATGAATTATTATATTAAAAAAAGATTAGACCTCCTACCAATCAACAAAATGATAGTTCTGTGAAAGGGAAAAGGCACCCTCCCCAAAAAACTATGCTTATCCAAAAAAACTATTTTGAAGCGTGTGGTGTCCCCATAGCTGACAACAAGAGACTGCAGAATCAGAGCCAAATAAACATTTTCTCTTTCAACATATGGTCTGGGCATTTGACTAATAGCTAACAAAATGCCTTGGAGGCAGGAGAGGGCTTTCTGAAATCGTGCCATTTTGTAGTAATTTTCTCGGTAACTATTTGCCATATAAAGAATAACCGTTGCTTAAAGTATTTAGTTGGTTAGTCCACCTTTTCTTCAAGATGCCGTGTTGCCTATTATCAGATAAAGCAATTTATTAAAAAGTAATCTTATAATACCTCAAAAGACTTCTATGTTTGCACTCTCAGGGCCTATCTACACGGTTTGTAACAGTTTTAAACTGGTTATTAACCAGTTTAAAACTGTTATAAACCATTTTAAAGCAGTAGTGTAAATAGGCTCACATTCAATTTTTTCCCCTTCCTCCTTATTTAAACTCCTTATTCAGTTTATTTTCTGAACATTATTAACTGCTACTGTTCTAATCTACTGATGTGCCTTAGTCTATCTCTTTCTCTGATGACATGATGCTTCCTTCTTCTTTCAGGTCTGTTGCCTATCTTATAACACTTGGTCAATTTTTCCCCACTAAGAAATTTGTCACACTAGTCATGAATGGTTAGCTGCATTCCTGCCCCCAATCCCACTGCATTGTATCTCTGCCAAACCAACTGCCATTTCCCCAGCATTCTAATCTTTGCTCAAGCTTCCCTGAAATCAATTTTCACTCTTCACTTGTGTTCATGTTTTTCTTTATCAACGGTTTATTCCTCTGCGCATGTTCAGACACGCAGGCATGCACATTCCACATGTTCAGATAAAGTTGTCAACTTTCCTCTCTTTTTTTTATTATTCTGCAAAATATTCAGGTGATGTTACCAAGTAGATGATTAGAAACAAAATGTGGCAAGGAACAGTCTTGTGTACACCCTGAGACGATCTACATGCTAGTTTTTTAACGTTTTATAAGGGTTATGAAAACTCTTTGGGCCACATGACACACTCCCTTTAATGTTGTATACCCGAGGTTTTTTAAAACTCACTTCAGCTAAATACAACGGTTTTACTTTTAACAAATCGTTTAAAGTAAAATAATGTGTCCTTCCTTACCGTTTGTGATTCATGGGGGCAGTGCTTCATTTACTGGTGCCCAAATGCTTAGCAGTTGATTGGTGGGGAAGAAAGAGGGCTAAGGAGGAAGTGGGTGAGTGAACTACAACACCCACAATTCTTAGCCCTATACTTATTGAAAGCTAGGGAATGACAGAGGAACTAAGGAGGAAGTGGGTGACTGAACTACAATGCCCACAATGCCTTGCCCTAAACTCATTGTAAAAACGAAACAGAAAGAGACGGGGCAGAAGAGTGTGTGACTGCACACACCGCTTTAAAGACTGAAGAATTTTTCACCTGTAACGTGAGTACTCAGTAATGTGGCCTAAGACGTTTTAGAACGCACCTAATTGGAACGTTTTAAAATACTATTTAAAACATTCCAAGGGACTGTGTAAATATTTATTTATTTATTTATTTATTACATTTGTATACCGCCCCATAGCCGAAGCTCTCTGGGCGGTTTACGGAGGGTGAAAGCTTTTGCCTTTGCTTTTACTTAAACCATTCTTTCCTGTGACGTACAAACTGTTGTGCTTCAGTTTGAGGGAATAAGCAGAAAGCAGGAACAGCTGAGCCTGGGAGCATTTGGGGAGTGGCCCTTCATGAGAACAGGTAGAAGCTAGCTGTTAATTTTTAAATATAAATTTCCCAAAATTCACAAAGTTCCTCATATCTGGTAGGGAAAGAACTTGATGATGAAAAACTTCCAATGAGTGAGAAAGTGAAACTGACAGATTTGCCCATCCCCATATTTGACTGGTGAGCCTGTTTAAGTCCATAGTACAGATATGCCATTAGTCCAAGGGGAAGGGAGCCAAAGGAGGTGTTCATGGGCACCATTTTGGGAACCCGCGCCGTAAGGGCTTTTTCATCACAGAAGCATGTGAATAGGCTATCGTAGATATTATATGTCATATAGATGATACAAATAGATAATAGAAAGATGGACTGATCTAACAGATAAAAAATGTTATGTATCACTGCTAAGGAAACAGAAGTTTTGGAAACTCCTAAACATTCGAAGGAAATCTCAAAATGACTCAATTACAGCACTTTTCTTCACACATTATTAGTCTTTCATTAATCCTTCCAACACAAACAATTTATAGCATCACCTTACTGGCCTGGAGAGAACACTTAATAACTCTTTGGCAGCCTCTCCTGTTCACGCATGTGCCCTAAAAAGAACTTTGCTTAACGAAATGTCACTGCATATTTTAATGTTGATTGCTGGCACTAAATCACAGTCTTTAAAGCTGCTAAACATCTTGCAGTGTTAACTGGAGTGAGAAGGAAAACTCATGATGACAACCAGCACCACTGTATAACAGCGTTGGTGATGGAGTGGGATGCAATGATTATGTATGGGTCAAAAGGAGCTTGTCATGTGCTTTTAATACACATATTGTTGTTAAGTTGGTAGGATGCTTGGAGGACTGGCTCAAGACATGTTACATAAATGGTTATGGAAAGCATCTCTCTGTATAAAAGCCAGTTCTCAACACTGTCATGTTGAGAACTGGCTTTTATACCAGTTCTCAACCAGAATGCCCAACCAACAAAATCTAGGATGGAGTCATGCTGATAAAGAAATTACAAGGCTTGGGCTGGTTTGAAACAGTAGATGTGCCATCCCACCAAAAACACTGTTTTACCCCACTTAGGAATGCTTTTGGAATTGTTTTTTTTTAATTGTGACATAGCTTTCATTTAAAGATTCTGAACGTGTTTTTAAAATAGGAACAAAGAATTTTTGGTGGCCGATAATAATAATAATAATAATAATAATAATAACAACAACAACAATAATTTCTTACCCGCCTCTCCCTCTGGATCGAGGCGGGGAACATTAAATACAAAACAGCATAAAATACATAAAACTGATTAAAAACATATAAAACTAATACATTATTAAAGGGCATCTTAAAATTCAACTGGGTAGGCCTGCCAGAAGAGATCAGTCTTTATGGCTTTCTTAAATTCCAGAAGACTGTTAAGTTGATGAACCTCTCCCAGCAGGCCATTCCACAGTCTGGGAGCAGCAGAAGAGAAGGTCCTCTGGGTAATGGTTGTCAGCCTAGTTTTTGCTGACTAGAGTAAGTTCTTCCCAGAGGACCTGAGTGTGCGGGAGGATTGTACGGGAGAAGGTGATCCTGCAGGTAACCTGGACCCAAACCTTGTGGGGCTTTAAAGGTAATAATCAACACTTTATACTTCACCCAGAAATTAATTGGTAGCCAGTGAAGTGGTTTTAAAATTGGTGTAATATGGTCACCTCTAGGTGTATTGGTGACCAACCTGGCTGCCATATTTTGAACTAATTGTAATTTCCAGACTAGGCACAAAGGTAGCTCTATGTACAGCGCATTGCAGAAGTCGAGCCTCGAAGTTACCAGCATGTGCACTACCGTCTTTAGATCTTCCAACTCTAGGAAGGGGCGCGACTGGCATATCAGCCAAAGCTGATAGTAGGCACTCCTGGCCGTCGCATCTATCTGGGCTGTCGTTTGGAGCGACGGATCCAGGAGCACCCCCAAGCTGAGAACACAGTCTTCCAGGGGGAGTGTAACCCCATTCAGAACCAGTTGACACACCTTCAAACCCAGGTTGCGGCCATTGACAGGAAGCACCTCCGTCTTGTCTGGATTCAGCTTCAGTTTGTTTTTCCTCATCCAGCCCATTACCGCCTCCAAGCATTCATTCCGAGGAGACACACTATTCTTAGCTGACGCTGTTGTCAAAGGCATAGAGAAATATATTTGGGTGTCATCAGCATACTGATAGCACTTTGCTCCATGCCTCTGGATGATCTCTCCCAGCAGTTTCATGTAGATGTTCAACTGCATTGGGGATAGGATGGTGCCCTGTGGCATGCCTTACAACAGCTCCCCTTCCCAATGGCATTGTTCCAAACTACACCCTCCTGACCCATCCAGCTCTGCCTATCCAAGATTCCTTCTTGTTCAGGGTGGATTTTCAAAGCTCTCTAACAATCTTATCGTGCTTAAATGATCCTGAAAACAACTCTGGCAGTTGCCATTCAATTCTGCCTCTGGTGCTGCCAACATTCCTGTCCCTGCCACTGTTATTGCTATCTCTTTCTGTGCCAGGCCACTCTGGGGGTACTTGGTATAAGTACAAGCTCCATAAGAGTTGAGTGCCTGCCTACCGGTTCTCCTTCCCTTGCCTGCTGCTTCTCTGCCCACATGCTGCTGCTCATTTCATGAGAGAGACTCTGGTGGAGACTGTGCCCGCGCATACTGCTGCTCGACTCATAAGAAAGAGAATGTGCCCAAATGCTCCTGCCTCTGTCTGTGTCAGTGAGAAAAACATTATGTCCACACACTGCTGCTGCTTCCTGCTTAAGGATGGGAGAGAGGCTGGCCACTGTGACTTCCTGCTGTTCCTGCTGCCTGCCTGCCTGCCTTAAAAAAGAGAGATGGCCCATTGTGATCTCTTGCTGATCCTCCTCTCTGAAGGAGAGAGGCTGGCCATTGTGGCCTGCCTAAACACACACACACACACACACACACACACACACACACACACACGGAGGCTGAGGCCACTGCCACTTCTTTCTCATGTGGCTTCCCTGAAAGAGACAGAAAAAAACTAGCTCATCTATCCTCCCAGAGGCGATGCTCCACCAGAGGTACATATTGTCACCTCTGGTGGGAATGCCCGCGGGTCGAACCGTTCTGGCATATGGCACATCAGGAACTATTACAGATAACAAAGTAGTGTATTCAGTTTACTCCAGAGTTATTCTTATTGTCTCTGAACTAAAATAAAACTAAATCTATTGCAGCCAAACTATTAGTAACTCTCTTAATAGCAGCTGCAAGACAAACAATAGTACAACAATGGAAAAACCTGGATCATCTTGCTAAAGAGGCATGGTATAGAAACACATGGTTTGTGAAATCTGTGAAAAAAGAACGCATAAGTTACGAGTACTACAAGGCACAGTTGATCTACTAGTATTTAATGCTATATTGGGGGGTATCAAATGCAAGATTCGCCTTTCATCAAGCAAAAAGGCATGCACCACTGTCCAGCAGTGCTTTTTAGGACATAGGAAGACTGTCCTCTAGCTCCTGCTGGCTGTTATGTCTCTCTGTGCTATATCTGTGCTGCATTGCAGCCCCAGCTCTCCTCTACGATTTCCACATGCAACGCTTCGGTCACTGCCCATTATTCACAGTTACTGAAACCAGATATGTACAGTAAGCCTTAAACAATTCATTTAATCCTGAACATTTCCCAACTAATTGCCTTGAAGCAGCATTTACTGAACTAAGAAAATCTTATATATATATTTCGAAGTCGGGAATTAATTGATCATCCCTTTTGAATTGCATCTCCACTGACCAATTCCATGAAGCATACTTCCTTGGAAAGCTCTTGACCTGCAGATTCCATGAATAACAACAGTTTTCACTATAATTCAAAGCCAGGAATTTATTTATGTCCATAAAGCTGCTGCTGCTGCTGCTGCTGCTTCTTCTTAAATTAGGCTACCTTCTATAACCATGTACTATAAAGTTTTATTTTTAATATAAGAAGTCAAGTATAATTAGAGAAACATAATTACTTGCAAATTAGAGCAAAATGAAATGTGAACACAAAAATAGTCTCTGTACACCTGTATAAACACAGATGCAGGTCAAAGTACAATGATATACCAGTAACATACAGCTTGTAAACAAATCATGAAGGGATTAAGAGATACTTACAGTTAAAAGTAACCCAGGCAAAGTTTAGTTAAACTTTTCATTAAATTAGATTTTTCTCTGCGAACTGTGTTCGAATATAACCAAGTAGTACTATATATATATATATATATATATATATTCATTCCTTCTGGGGTTTGAGGTTGGAGCAATTAGTTCCAAGATACTAAAAAGAGGAACTTCTCAAGGAATTAATTAAGTATAAACATAACTTTAAAAAAATTAATATACTACAGTTGATTTTGGAAATGCTAATGACAGCTTTCTGTGTGCTCAATTTTTAACAGAAGCGGGTTATTTATTTTAATTAATCACCTAAGACCAAGACTTTATAACTGTAAGTAGTTTGGGAAGCTCAAATTAGGGCTTGACCTACAACGCCACTGTACTGCACTACAGCAGACCCCTCCAAGTCAGCGTACGCATCAAAGTTCAACATACACCAGACATATTTAGGATAAGTGCCAGGTTCAGGGGGTCCTTGGGCAAGATGACATCTATCTGAGCAGGCCCCACTTCTCCTTACCACAGTCACCACCCCGTTCATTTGCCCTCTTCTGCTGGACCCAATTTGCAGAACCACCCAAAGGAACAGTGAAAGGCAAATGGAGGAGGTTGCTCTATCTCCTCATTCTTGTCACCGTTGGCAGAAATGATGACAGATGACAAGGCAGTGACAGCAAAGAGGAGTAGGGTGTCCAGATCGCCCGGGGTTTCCTGTCCTAACCGGGAAACCTAGGCCGATCCGGGCCAACCGGGGGGTGGCGGGGGAAACCTGGGGTGGCGGGGGTAATGCGGCAGTGGCAGCGAGCGGCGACAAGCGGCGGTAGACCCGGTGGCGGTGGCGGCAGAGGAGCCCGGGAAGTGGCCGCCCCAGCAGGTAAGTGTCCCCCCTCGCGCCTCGCGCTCCTTACCTGCAGGGGCGTCCGCTTCCCTCCGGAGCGCGAGGCGCAAGTGGGGGCACTTACCTGCTGGGGCGGCCACTTCCTGGGCTCCTCCGCTGCCACCGCCGCCGGGTCCGCCACCACCGGGTCTTCCTCCACCACCGCCAGGTCCTTCGCTGCCGCTGCCGGGCTCGTAAGGCCAGAGGCCACGCGGAAGAGGCAGGAGAGGGCCGATTACATCACTTCCGGATCCGGCCCTCTCTCATCTCTTCCGTGCAGCCTCTGGCCTCCTTGGGGCTCGTCACGATGGCGAGGAGCCCGGACGCCCGCGCAGAAGAGGCAGGAGAGGGCCGGATCCGGAAGTGATGTAATTGGCCCTCCCCCGCCTCTTCCGCGCGGCCTCTGGCCTTACGAGCCCGGCAACGGCGGAGAAGGACCTGGCTGTGGTGGAGGAAGACCCAGCGGCGGCGGGGGACCTGGAGGCGGCGGCTGACCCGGCGGGGTGGCAGCGGAGGACCCGGCGCGGGCGGTGGAGGAAGAGAACCCGGTAGGTCCAGGCTGGTGTTTTTTTGGGGGGTGGCCTGGTGGGGGTGTGTTTTGGGGGGTGGCGGGGGGGACTGGGATTTTGGTTTCCAAAATCTGGTCACCCTAAAGAGGAGGAACAGCAGGGTCAGAAGTAAGCATTCATGAGATAAGTTGTTAATGTGTCTAGACTACAGCAATTCCTTACTTGTGTAAGTTTTCCTCTCTAAACCTGGGGCGAGGAACCTCAAGCAGGCCTGCTTGGGGGTGGGCAAAGGGGGCAATTTGCCCCAGGCCCAGACATAGCAGGGGGGGGGTGACAAGCATTTTCTGTGTGTGTGTTACAGCTCACCCTACCCCCAAAATTTCCATTGCCCTGGACTCCCAGATTCCTCTGGGTAGCCCTGACCTCAAGCCCAAGGGTTACAGCCCCCTTGGAGTCCCCCATCTTGCACTCTGGGTTCCCCTAGATGACTATAGCCAATTTCCCTGGCCCCATCCCCTTTCCCCATTTCATTAGATGATTTCCCACTTTTTGTTCTGCTTTCCCCTCATTCTAAAAGATTGAAGTGCCTCTTCTAAAGCTTAGTCATGGGCAGTATGAGCTTTAAGATAAAATGTGCTGGTATATTTTGATATTTTTGGCTCTGTCCCCTTTGCCTTCAGCACTGCCCATCACTGGAATGCGGCCCCAGAGAGCTTATCTGAAATGAAAATTGGCCCTCAGGCTGAGAGAGGTTCAACACTCCTGTTCTAAAATGAATGGGATATCAGCAAATTAATTTCAAATACTGGGGAGAAAATAAATAACAGAGCCAGAATTAGCATTGGTGGGCCTTACCAGGATCCTGGCATTTGAATGACCGTGCATAATACTGACTCTGGGCCTGATTGCAGCTGATTTAAAGGCTTAGATTACATTGCATTATGGTCTTCATAATTTTAAGGCTGAATAAGTAGTGAACCCTGCCCACAGATGGATATTTTACTAATGGTTGTACTGCACAAAGAGCTAAACTATAATGGAAAATAAAATGAGGTGGGGAAAAGGTTAACATGTTGCAAAGACATGAATGGTCCAGTGCACAATAACAACAATTTTCTAAGAGCACAGAATGCTTCATTACAAAAGTAGGACTTATAATATTTGCATAACAGATTTCAGAATGTCCATTAAAACACTTGCATCACAATTTGGAAGTGATGATTGCACTGCAATGTACAACTTCAATTCCCTTTTTTGCAAGTTCCAGCAGTAATTCTATTTTCATCCTTGTTACTTAAAGGTGAGCATTTCTCCTACAATGGGCATTTTCTTGCTGAAAGCTTAGACATATCTGGTATTTAGAACTCATAAAATGGGAAGAACAATATACCCGGCAATCTATATGTAACTAAACTTAGTTCCTAGCCCATGATGTACATGAAACTATATTTAGTAACCACCTTGACTGTTTAGAAAAAAAGAAAAGAAAAGAGGATAGAAATATTACACTATCATTGGCTAACTTTGTACTATTTGGAACTAAGAATGAGGCCCCCTCCACAAGGATACGCTTTTGCGCCCGGTTCGGCGATTATGCGCATTATCGAGGAGGCGCATTTACTCCTAATCCCTCTGCACGGGAGGCGGCGAGAGGCGGCGAAGCGCATTAATTGATGTCCAAAAAGCGCTTTACAAGAAGTTAATGTGCATAATCGCTTGTTCACACGGCGAAAATGCGCTTTAACGGCCGGAGCAAAATAAAAGTCGCTATTTAACGTGCATTCAATAATGCGCATAATCCGGGAGATAACGCGCCTCTACGCCCGTTTTGCGCTCCGCTGGTGTGGAGGTAAAATTTATAATGAGCCTTCAAAGAGCATTAAACCTCTCTTGTGGAGGTAGCCTCAGTTACCTTTCCATGAGTGCTTGGAATGTATGTTACCCCTTCACAGTTTATGACAGTGGGTGGGGCCGGAGCTAAAAGTGGGTGGAGGTACACATGTGGATCTCATTTTTGTTCAGTACACAATGGGGAAAAAGACATGTGCATCTAGGCATTCTCCTTCCCCATCTTGTGTAAGGTTCTCTCCATCAGCTTTGCATCTGGGGGATAGACAGTGATGGAGTAAACAACAGCAATAATCTGGGGCTGGGCTAGTGAGGTTCCATGGCCTAGGGAGAGTCCAGAGGTCTGAACTGTGGCCTCCAGGTGGACGTTTGACCCATGAGCCAGATGTTCTTCACCCCTGCTTCATGGTTTGGATCCAGATTTAAGCTGTGTGAACTGTGCCAGTGGAAGTGGACTTTCCCGCCTCCTCCTTCCCAAGGCTGCATCTCTAGCCCCCTGAAAATGTTACACAGAGAGTCATGAGACCCTGCTGACTGGAGTGAGCTGTGGTGTGTGAGGGGGAGGAGAGAATCATCCAAAATTGCATGGTGGAGCCTTCCAAGTGTGGATCCCTTAGAACATAAGAACCATGCTGGATCAGACCAAGGGTCCATCTAGTCCAGCACTCTGGACACACACAAGCAGGACACAGGTGCAACAGCACCCTACTGCCCATGTTCTCCAGCAACTGGTGAATATTGGCTTAGTGCCTTGGATACTGGAGGTAGGACACAGCCATCAGGATTAGTTCCCTTCATCTCACAGAAGGCAGATCCTAGATCCAACCCAATGTGTTTACTGTGGAAAACATCAATCAAACACTGGTGTACCTGTGCTGCCACCTAAAACAAAAAGGGGCTCTATGCACATTTACTGAGAAGTAAATGCCACACATTTCAATGGAACCGTCATAACTCATCGGTGTAGAACATGATAAGCAAGAGAGAAGCATCCGTACAACAGTCCGTGGTCAAAAGCTGAACTATCTGTCAGAAGCTGGATTGGACAATGCTGGATTCAGGAAAGTGTTGAAGAGTAGTCAGGGTCAGGATAAGTCCAGGCAAGAACAGGGAGCTGGGAGGCACACAACAAAGACAAGGCACCAAACACAAGAGTTGCTTCCAGCAATCTTATTGAGCGCTGGCCAGTCTTTTATGGGAAGTGTGGTAATTGGGAATTGCCGTCTGCTGCATTGACCTTCAGCTGGCCCCTGCCTGTTCCCCTGAAGCGCCACTCCCCAAACACATCCAGGCTCAGCTGTTCCTCTTTTCTGGCTAATCCCTTAACTGAAGCACAACAGGCACTTACTCCCAAGTATGCAGACAATTTTAGTGCCATGTACTGCTTTCTAACACAACTTGTTGCATGCAAGGCTGCAGTAGTTTTTATAGAAGGATGACCAGATAAAATCCAGGTCAGGGCTCATGTAACTTTAACAGTTGTAGAGAAAAGGGAATTTCAGCCAGAGTCATTTGTATGCAATTAGTTCCTGGTGAAATTCCCTCTTCATCACAACAGTTAAAGGTGCAGGGGCCCTGCCTTCTTTTGTATATGGTCACTCTAGTATAGTGCCTGCAACTTTAACTGTTGTGATGAAGAGGGAATATCACCAGGAACTAATGGCATACAAATGACACTGGCTGAAATTCCCTTTTCTCTACAACTGTTAAAGTTACATGAGCCCTGACCTGGATTTTATCTGGTCAGCCTATTTTATAGTATCTCTGTGCAGATGACAATGCATACAGTTTGCTAATTTATTTTATGTTTGGTAAGCAAGAGCCATTCTTTCCTTTTACATTTATTCCTTCCACAAATTCAGCAGCAGAGTAAAATCAATGAGAAATGTGCCTTTAAAAATGCGCAAATTCATACACTCCAACTGCACTATAAACATGATTTTGCTTTGGCAGTCACTGAATTTCTATAGGACAGCCATGCAATCATAGAAAATTAATTTCTTTTCTTTATTTATATACCCTCTCAAACATACGTTAAAAACATGCTTTGCATAACAAAGAGCACCTGTGATTTCTTCTTTGAAGTGGAAATGTTTGCCAAACAAAAACTAATAGAGGAAATGTTGGGGGATATTTATTTCTGTTTAACTTGTGTATCCTGCCCTTTCCCCAAAGATCATATCTTCTTTACTACACCACTATGTTACAGCCACAGCTGGCCATGGTCACCCACTGAGTTTTATATCTGAGTGGGATCTGGACCTAGTTCTCCACAGTCCAAGCTACAAATTCTATCCACTACGCCACACAAAAAGAAGGAAGCGTTTTCCAAGATCAGACTCTCCTTCCTCCTCCCCACTGCTCCCCGTAATTCTTGGCTTTCTCTAAATACTCATGGACATTCTCCTTCTCTGAACTCCGAATAAAACATATATGATGGTATATAATATTGCCCCCCGTTTGTCAAACGCTAAAGCAGTGGTTTGCTATTGAAATTTGGTGGCACAGTATCAGGAAACGGGCTATTTTTATTTTAAAATATTTTTCCTTCATGCCGTCATACCATCAGATTTCAGGAACAAATTCAATGGCACAGCAGGGCGTGGGGCAAGGAACACCAGTGAGGGCTGCAAGCTGCATTTTGCCCACCCTTGGTAAATGGTGTTATACCGCCGCATGTTTAATGGAGGGTTTTATGGCTGAATGTCATGACAATTTCATATATCAGGTATAGACGCTACCCCCAAAATGTCTTAAATTTTATCTGCATCAACATAAAAGCGATTTAAATAGGCCCACAGCATGTATACAGCTTATATAAAATAATGCTATGTGTTGCTATGAACATACCTCAATTACTGATGTGCAGAACCCCTGAGAAATGCCACTAAACATATTTAAACCTTTTGGTTCTCTTGACAGCCCCTAAATTTCCATAGTAACACTGCATAAAATTCCTTATTCATATCACTTTTTGGAAACCAAATCCACTAATAGGATCAAATAGGAATCTGAGGCCCTACACATGGATCCATCAGGGAAAAGTTACAATTCTTAAGTAACATCTTCATGTGGAGATCCTAGTGGGCTCACTTTCAAAAGCAGTCTGATGAGTGCAAACGATTAGATTGAAATTATTGGTGGTTGGTTTGTTTTATCAACCATTTCAGAGCATGATTGATTTGATGGCATGACAAGAGATAGCTTCTACACATCAAAGGAAGATCAAGCTGCAATGTGGATTTAGGTTGATTATAGGGGTCAGGATCCTAAAGATGCAAAGAACAGTTGAGTAATGATATAGTTTATCCCAGATAAGCTGCGTTATTCATCTTCTGTGACTTCTAAAGGGAATGTGGATATACAACGTGCCAATGATAGTTCATAACTAGTAAATTCTCCATTGTGCAAAGGGATTGGGTGATGTCCATGTGAGTTCTCATCTAGTCTTAGAAAGATGGTGTTTATAGCTGTGTTGACACTGTGTAAAGAGACAGAGAATAGGATATTAAGGGCTATCCTTCAGAGGGCAAAGTGTAGGGGTATATTATTGTTAGAAGATGCTCTTGTTGGGAGCTCCAGCCTCATCACTGAACATATGCTTTAGTATGGAAAGGCAAGAAGTGCTTGGGCCATCACGTGTAATGGTAGTTAAATATTTTTAAGTTGGTTTTATTTTTAAAAAAATTCTGAAAGAGTTTAATGCAGGCTTTTAACATCAGTTTGACTAAACGTGCTAGACAATGGGGGAACAGGCTTTCCTGTTTACAGGATATATTAGAGCAGCCTTCCCCAACCTGGTATTCTTAGCATTCTGAGAACCTGCTTCTCTCCTTTTTTTGCCGGGAGTTGTAGACCAACACATCTGGAGAGCACCTGGCTGGGGAAGGTTGTATTAGAGAAGTGAAGTTTGTTCAGTACTGAGGATGACCCTAGAAATTGTTGCAAAACATATTCATGCTTATTTTTGAGACCATGAAAATTAACATTCCTTTATGAAAAAAGAAGAATAAAAACCTGGATTCTCAGGATTCTATTATGTAATCTGCTCATAGCTCATATTAATTTCTAGCCTTTAAAGTTCTTCCAAAGCCATGAACTACCCCTGACCCTCCCCAGGAGTGTTAAGTAGCTTACATCCAAACTTTCACTAAAAATGTAGCACATAACAAATTTCTCCCTATCAAATGCAGCTTGACATTTAATAAACTACTCAAAAATATGCTTATGCTGAGCCTCCAGTTTCATAAAGGAGGGTCACATTTAAATTACATGCTAATCCATTATTTATAGTCTCAAGGATGTAACTCAGAAATTGTAGCTTCAAACCAGAGGGATGTCTAAGCAAGAGCTGTGAAATTATATTGCAATTTTCTCAGCTACAGAGGTAGATTATTCTGAGCAATATATATATATATATATATATATATATATATGATGCTATGCAAATAAGCTTTCCTTGAATGATGGGAGACTGGAACAAAATGCTACAAATTTCAATGAAAAAGCAAGGGTGGTTTACAATATAATGACAGTTCTTACAGACAGAAGAACGCATGGTTCCCAGCTGAATGCAAACTACAGTTTAACTCAGGAGGCTCGGCTGATAAAATGGATTACTGAAATTCCAAGTTAAAGGGGGTGGGGGGAAATCCATAAAATGGTGAAAGAAAAATATGAGCTATTACTAGTTTTGAATTGAAAACCCACGGCATATGAAAAAAGGGATTTAATCATGCATGAGATGTGCAAAAATGCTCCTGTGTATATGATGAGGAAGGGTGGTGGGAGGTAAATTACTGGAATGTAAAACAGAGAACTTCTCAGGAATGTAATGCCCTTACTTAGAACTTAGATTCCATTAAGTTGAAGGGCTTGGTTCAATTGTATTTTGTGGAGCAGCAATTGTGGGTGAGCGGGTGAGAGAGTACACGGTCTGTGGATACAAAGGAAACATTAAACAAAAAGTGAAACATGAGAAAGGAGATAGTGAATTCATTCCAATGTTCAGTAGTGAAATCAACCAATGTTCTGTTTGTCTACCAATGAAAGACTTCAACAAGGTTTTCTGCCCAGGAATGTTTATAAGAGAAAGTGCTCTACCAAGGTGCTAAAAGAGCTGACAATTCTGGAAAACAGTGGTGAATTCGAGGAGGAATGTTTTTCAGGGCTGCAGCAGCATTTATAGACATTGTTCCCCTAAGATGTAAATGTATTGATTTATTCAGCCCCAACTTGATAACATACCTGGCAACATATCTGGCAGCTAGATATCACTGAATGCTAGCCATGCTTACCTTTATGTGCTAACTCTAAACTTAAATTGAGCTAATGCTACTTAACAGGCACTTGCTTAATTGAAAATCTCTCACACATAAAAATAACACTCACACACAAATGTGTACAAGTTTTCATGCAAACTTTAAATTTAAAAATTCTCAAAGCTTGTGATGAACCAAATTTAAGATTGGAAAAATGTTCAAAGTTTGGGTAGAAAAATGAGAAACTGCAATTTACAGTTCTGTCCATTCCTACTTAGGACTTGAACAATCAAAGTCGATTCATGGAGAGCAGGTAAAAAAGTGTTCAAATTGCTTAAGGGAACAATCCTATGTCCCCTAGATAGTGCTTTCACAGACATAGGATTTTTTGGGGGGTTTCTGGCTCTCAGCTCATAAGCCAGGAAACTGCACTCCCTAACCCCCTCCCTCTCCCCCTTGTAGTCAGTACAGAGTGAACCCCGGGGGCTGCCTCTCCATGCTCATAAACTGAGAATGGAGAGGGCGAAAAGGGGGCACCCCTGGGGGTGGGGAGAGGAGAAGACCATGGAAACTGCACTAGAGAGCTTCCTATGTGACGTGCGACCTCTCTTGTCCCCACATCGATGTTCAAAATCAAGCATCTAGCAACAACTGCAGGGTGGATGAAGCACAGATGAGAGGATCCCCTCTTTCTGCCCAGCATCGGATACTTGTATGACCCCGAGTTCGGGCGCTTACATGTACCCAGGGCATAACCCATAGTACTGCACCCTAAATGCATTTTAAACGAGGGTCCTAATACATAGCAAATTTTGCCTCACCCTTATGAACAAGGAAGCCAATCCTTTCCTGATTGTCACTGTGCTTATTACTGGAAAAACTGCCAGTTGCCTGCACTGCTCACAATTGCCATATAATCATGGGTAGTGTTCGTACCTGAGTTCAGAAAGTAAATTATGGATCTGTCCTTAGTTGATGGTTGCTCTTGAATTGCCAAAACATGTTGTTGCCAGTAATTAATTAATTTTATTTTATTTTGCAGAATGGCAGCAATTTGGGTATTAGAAAGCAATGATGCTTATAATGAATTTGAGATTCTGCGTGGACTTTGGGTTAAGGGCCTAGTTACTATAACATTGCACAATTGGTCAATGTCAGTTCTTGGCCGTGAGTGGAAGGAAGGAGAGTACACTGGAAGCTGCCTTCTACTGAGTAAGACCATTTGTCCATCGAGCCCAGTATTGTTGACAATGACTGACAGTAGTTCTTTAGGGTTTTAAGACAGGTGTCTCCTAGCCCTACCTGGGGATTGCCCAAGATTGAACTTGGGACCTCTTGCATGCAAAGCATGTGTTAAGTTACTGAGCTATGGTCCCTCACCAAAGCAATGTCGTAGCCTTCATTATTTTTAGCAAGTGTTATGGATTTGTTATCTCTTGCATACTGCCAGATGTTGTGCTGTGCAAGCCCTAATGAAAACAAGAGAGCTGTGTAAAGACTTGCAATGGAAATTTCCTGGTGGATTGTCCTATAAAGTAAATAAAAGTCATGATCATAATCAGAACAGAGATTGAGAAGACACGTTGGGAATCAGGGCACAGACTCATATGAGTTCTGAAGCCTTTGAATTACAATAACAAAGAGCAAGGAGTTTTGAAATTGCTATGAGGGATGCAGTTTTCGTTTGTCGAAAGCACTCATTTCTAATCCCCATGTGTGCTTTCTCACTGCCAAATCTGATCAAAAACTAGGGAACAGGAGCCAAGATTCCCAACTTTTATGTTTGGCTCTAGCATTGTTGGCTTTGAGCGCTTATTCAACCTTTCAGTGTTTCTTTGCTTATCTTGAAAATGGGGAGTATTTTTGCTTTTCTGTCTCACTAGGTTGTTTGGAGGATAAATGTTTTTCTCTGCACTCTAAGATGCTAGGGCTAAATATTATTAAAACCAAGCAAGGTGCGTGACAAAAGTCAGTGATGAACACTAACCCAGCTAATATATTTTCCTTCCTTGGAAGTTTGATACACTACCCCAACCCCCCCCCCCCCAAAAAAAAACTTCTTTAACTGAATGATAGTAACCAGATCTACACCAAGCAGGATATAACACTTTGAAAGCAGTGTGTGTGTGTGTGTGTGTCACTTCCCTAAGGTGCTTAGAGAAATGGCAGGCTATAAACATGAGACAGGATTGAGAGATGTATAGAAATCTTTCTAGCAAAACTGTGGCTTGATTATTTAGTTATTTATTTGATTTGTAACCCGCTTTTCTGCAAAGAAAAATGGCACTCGAGGCAGCATACAATCGTAAATAAAACTTGATTAAAACATAACAAAACCAATTAAACATACAACAACAACAGAGTAAAAACAGCATCCAACCCAACAGATTCCCTTAAACTCCAAAGGTCTGCTTGAACAAAAAGGCATTTCCATCTGGCAGAAGGACAACAGAGAAGGAGCAAACCTAGCCTCCCTTAGCAGTGAGTTCCACAGACTAGGAGCAGCCACCAAGAAGGCCCTGTTTTGCGTTGCCAACAAATGCACCTCTGAAAACAACGCTGTTGAAAGAAGGTTCTTTAGACCCAAGCAGACCAGATCAAGGAAATTCTGCTTTTCCTTCCAGACATTGACCACTCTCAATACCGCTGCCACCACATTCTCCACAATATACCCACTAGCTGAATTTGGACGACATATTAGGCAACGGAGGGGGAAATAGCGTACTCACCGTGCGTTAGGCAGGTGGTGCTCCCCAAACGACATGCTGCAGCCAGCGCTGCTCGGCACTGGCAAACGCACCAGTTGCTAAGAACGGACGGCGGCCATTTTGGTTGCAGCATCTCCTCCCTTCCCCTCCCTCAGTCCCCCAGACACATCCCAGCATGCACTGTGAGTTCTGCCGGCTGTATAGAGCGGCCGGGGGTTTTCGGCTGCTCTGGCCAGCAGAACTCTATTCCCAAACGGAATAGTCCACGGAGACAGGGGGCCTCAATTCGGACAACACTTTAAACAACGGGGCTTTGGGCTAAACAACGTGCAAGCCCGTTGTTTCCCTCCATTGTTTAAATTGCCCGATTAGCATACTCTCAGTTGTGTGTGCGTGGTGTGTTACTCCCTACATGACACAATAAGCAACACAACTGCTGATTGTTCCCCCCTCCTCCATTGCCTAGTATGTCGTCTGAATTCAGCCACAGTCTCCCATTCACTGACTTGAATGATAAATACCACACTGAGCTGAAGAACAAAATAAATGATTATTTATTAATAACAACAATCTGTTCAATAAAGCACCGAAATTATTGTTTCTATTTTCTATTATATCTATCCTATGCTTAATTCCTCTCTCAACCTCTAGTCTCAAAATAACAAGCAACTTGTCCCTGCACTCTCTAACACTAACTCTCCCACTAATTGACTACCTGCTACAGACATTCCTACTTAAAATACCATTTCCTCATGCTCTCCACCAGTCACCTGAACACTAACATTCCATTCACTCACTCCCCCTCCTCTCTAACTCACTTACCGTATCCACTTTATATAACCAACATTGACAACATTAACACACACACACACACACTTGCAAAATACATTACATCACATAACCAGCCATTACACCTGGTTCCAAGCCTGGAAACAGACCAGTAGCCAGTGAAGCTGCTATAATAAGGGAGACATATGCTCCCAGTAACCAGCGCTAGTCAATAATCTGGTTGAAGCATTCTGAACAGATTTTGAAGTCAGCACCATGTAGAGCACTTATAGTAGTCAGCATGTGTGACTGTGGACAGATCAGATACCTCTAGGAATGGGCAGTTGGCCCATTAGCCTCACCTGTACAAACACATTCCCAGCTACCATCAAAACCTAGGCTGATCCATTAGGCTTCTAGGGTGGACCTTCTTAATTGGCCTACCACCTCTGCAGGGGTTCTGAGTCCCAGCAAGTCTAAACTTGACCAGGTAGAAATGTGTCCATGACCATGGAATTATACAAAGTTCCTCCACCTCCATATCACCATCATCCAGTGCTATGCAGAAGACAAGATCTAAAGTGTGCCCTGCTGAATGAGTGGGGTCAGATACTATTGGAGACAGACCCATGATGGCCATCAGGTTTATGAAGTCCTGAGCCACTGCTGATGAGGTGGCCTCAGCATGTATGTTGAAGTTGCCCAGCACAACAAGCTGCAGAGACTCCAGCGCCAACCTCAAGTCCATCTCAGCTAGCTCAGGGAGGGACACTGTTGCCAGCAGAGTGGTCAGTACATCAACATAATTCCTATTCTATCCAAAACACCCACCTTCACACACACTTGGAACTGGAAGACTGAAGGAAGGGGCACTTGGACAGGGGGATAGAATCATGGCAGATTACTGTGACTCCCCCCTCCCCCCCAGGTCTTGCCTGTTGGAGTATGGAGAACCTGGGGGTTTCAATCCCCCAGTCTCATCCAGCCAGGTCTCCATGATACAGGCCAGATTATGTCCTGGATGGTTGTTTTCCCATTCACTAACTTGGCATTCAGCAGCAGTACCTTCAACTCAGGGTGACTGTCATCAAGGCTACTCAGGCACTCTGATATGGGAAACAGCTTGGGAGTAACCAACACTTGTTGTGCTCCACAACCCTATAATGAATCAGTTGCCGCCTCCTGCCACCATATTTCCCTCTGCCCACTGTTGTTTCAATGGCTGCTCTCTGTATCCCTCCACCTTTCTGTACCTTTTTAAAACACATCTCTCCCACCAGCAGACAATAATTGGAGGCCTAATAACAATACGTACAACAAGAAGGTGGATGACCAAGCCATCCATTCCCTCCTTCCCTCTGTCCAGCAGACTGGATGGCCCTTCTTCAAATTCACCCCCAAAGTGGCTCCCCCAAAGGGATGACACCCTTTGGTGCTGTCCCACTGGCGAGGCTGCCCACCATTTTTATGCACCAGCCACAGGAGCTGGTGCAATCCCTTGCAAGTTGGCAGAACGTCTCTTGGAGAGAATGCAGAGTCACGGCTCCTATCCTGTGATCTGATCCTGTGATTATTTATTTATTAAAACATTTGTATCCCACCCTATTATCACTTCTCTCAGGCATTTGGCAATATCTGAGGAGCCTGGGTTTGTTTTGTTTTGTTTTTGTAGTTTTTTGAAGTGTTGAAGTGGTTTTTAAATGTACAGATTGTGTGTATGTTGTATGTTTTTGCTGTTTTAATTTTTGTATATTGTTTTTAATTGTTTTTAATCCTATGTAAACCACCCAGAGAGCTTTGGCTATGGGGCGGTATACAAATGTAATAAATAAATAAATAAATAATAAAATCAGAACACTATAAACATAAATAATTGACACACCTAAATAAATAAATAAATAATAAAATCAGAACACTATAAACATAAATAATTGACACACCTAAAAATGTATTAAATTGTTAACATATTAAAACCAGTAGAATTTTTTTAAAAGCAATAAAAACAATCAAAACTATGTGTAACCATGGAGAATTTAGCTCTCAAAGGCTTTGATAAAAAGCCATGATTTAAACTGGCACTAAAATGAAGCCAGTGTTGGCTCCAGTCAGGCCTCCAACGGAAGGGCATTCCACAACCAGGGTGCCACGGCACAGAAAGCCCTCTCCCATGTCCCACCACAGCATTTATCTCATGTTGGTGGGATGCAGAGGAGGGCTCCTCCAACAGATCTCAAATCTTGGGCAGGTATATATAGGGAGAGGCGCTCCCTCAAGGACTGAGGTCTCAAACCTTTTAGGGCTTCAAATGTCATTAGCAACACCTTGAATTCTGACTGGAAGTGTATAGGCAGCCAATGCAATTCTTTTAAGACCGAAGTTATATGGTCTTTATAGGCTGCATTTTGCATCAGCTGCAACTTCTGAGTCATCTTCAAGGGCAGCCCCACGTAGAGTGCATTGCAGTAGTCTAATCAGGAAGTTATCAGTGCATGGACTACTTTGGCTAGGTTGTTCCTGTCCAGGAAAGGCTGAAGCTGGCAGATCAGCCAAAGCTGACCCCAAATACTCTGGGCCATGGAGACCACCTGGGCCTCCAGTGACAAGAATGCATCTAGGAATACTTCCAAGCTGAGCACCTGCTCCATCAGAAGGAGTGCAAACCCATCCAGAACAGGTTGCTTACCCAATTCCTGGACTCAGGAACCACCAATCCACAGAGCTTCCAACTTATCAGAATTCAGCTTCAGTTTATTAGTCCTCATCCAGCCCATTACAGCTTCCAGGCACTGGTCCAGCACCTTCACCACCCCAGCTGACTCTGACAACAAGGAGAAATAGAGCTGAGTATCATCAGCACACTGATGAAACCCAACCCCCAAACCCCTAATGACCTCACCCAGCAGCTTCATATAGATGTTGAACAGCATGGGGGATAGAATAGAGCCTTGTGGCACCCCACAGCTTAATAGCCACGGGGTGGAACAGGAATCCCCCAATATCACTCTCTGGAATTGGCTCTGCAAGTAGGAGCAGAACTACTGTAACACAGTGCCTCCTACTCCCATCTCGCAGAGCTGATCCAGTAAGATACCATGGTCAGTGGTATCAAAAACCATGGAGAGATCCAAGAAGGTCAACAGGGTAGCTCTCCCCCTGTCTTTCACCCGGAGTAGGTCGTTGGTCAGAGCAACCAAGGCTGTGTCAGTCTTCTGCTTCTAGGTTTCTTAATGCTAAAGGTTGCAATCCTAAAAAACACATCCTAGGGAGCAAGACCCATTCAAAAGAATGGGACTTATTTCTGAGTAAATATGCATAGAATCGTGTTGTATGTTAAGCTACCGTGTAAAAGGGGTGGGCAATTTGTAACTGTTCAGATGTTTTGGCATACAACTCCCATCAGCCTTAGCCAGCATAGCCAGTGGAGGGAGAGGATGTGCGCTATAGCCCAAAACATCTGGAGGACATAATTTGCCCACACCTGCTCCGTAAGAAGCACTTCCCTGGTACTGACACTCTTTCGTGCAGGGATGGGGAACATTTTTCACTTTGTGGGCCACGTTCAGTTTTGGAGACACTTTTGGGGGGTGCATTCTAGTTGTGGGCAGGGCTGAAGGGGAAGGGGTGTGGCAAAAAGGGTGGAGCCAAAATACAAAAAATACCAGAATGCTATAGTTTAAATCTCTTACTGCCAGAGGCATTTCAACCTTTTTGAATGGGGAGGAAAACTGCACAAAATCTGGGAAATCACCAAATGATCAGTATTGAGGGAAGAGGGTGGGGCTGAGGAAAGAGTGTGGGGCCAGGCCAAGGGGTGGGGCTATTTAGGGAACCCCAGAGGGCCAGATTGGAACCCTGGGAGGGCTTGATTTGGCCCCTGGGTCTCAGGTTCCCCTCCCCTGCCTATAAATGACCGATTCCTAATCCCATCCATACATTTCTTTTTTTTTTTACCTTTAGTGGGGATTTTTATTTTCTGATCGTATTTTGACATTGATCATGCACAGGAGCTCTAAACCATATTTTCCCTCACCTCCCAACATGAAATAAAGGTTTCTTTCCTAGCCACTTTGGAACTCCACCCTCAAGCACCTCATTCTTGCTAACTATCTTTGTATGAATGTAGCTGTGGGGATGTAGTGGTTGTATGAACATTTACCCTTTGGTAAAAAGGATATTACTAATATGTCTCACTAGCACACACATACACGTACACACACCTTCAACAGTTCATTCCTAGTCAGAGCAAGAATCAGTAACCTTTCTTTACCAGTGATCCTCGACATTTACAAATGAATATTGACTCCAATACCTCCCCAACGATGTCTGCTTGTGTCTCAGGATGGGTGAACTTTCTCTTGTGTTCACTTCTTTTTTAAAAAATGTTTTTGATAAGTATTTTGGTAAATTCTTATCAAAACTGACCTGAAACAAATTTTTCACCCATCCTTACTTGTTTCATTAAGTATTATATCTTCACTGTATTGCTTTCAGTTGACTGAGCAGTCCAATCAACAGGCCAGATAGGTCAAAGTATGTGAACGGATTGGCCTTACCCAAATCAATGGGATGAGAGTGATTTAGATCTAAATCTAATCTAAGCCTAACTGGGCTGTCTATTGAAACAGTAACCCCCAAATTTAAAAGCAATAAGGCACTGAAACCCCAGCTAATGTCCCAGATAGATTATACTCAGCAAATCAGTTACAACAGTGCAGCCCCATTGGCATATGCAGGACACTTGAGGATTGTGGTCATAAATATTTGTAACCCATTTATTTATTTATTTATTTATTTTTAAATGAGTTAAATGTCTGATGGGTGACTTTGCAGAGGGCTGGGAGAGCATGTTTGAATTTTAAATAGTGGTGGACAAAGCATTTTTTTGCCTGCATGGGAGATGATTAAATTCAGGTACTTTATCAACAACATTACAAATGTCAGCCACAGGTTATCAACATGCATTTAAACATAAGGCAAAGGATATGGCTCGCCCCTAACAGCACTGAGTTCATTACAAAGACAGATGTTGGGCTGAGGACACATTTAATTAGGTTAGCACGCTATATTACTGAGCAAGTTATTATTTCTCCTGCTTTTAACAAATGGCCCCGGAACGTTGTTAACCACCCATTCTTTTGTCTGCTGTTATTAGTAGGGGCTGCATTCATTTGTAATGCCCTGATACATATGCATCAACATTAAAGGTGAGAGACTGAGTTTTTGAAAGAAGAATCATGATGTCAGTACAGGCAGGCTGGGATTCTGTGAAAGGCCATTTGAAGGGGGCTGGAGGATGCACACTTTTATCATGTTACAGGTTTTCAAAGAAGACATTTAAATGTTGAGGTATCACAGGTTGGGATTGCAATCGGAGCAGGGACTGGGGAGCTTGGCAGGAAAAGGGGGCAGCAACAACCCCTCTGAACTGCAATTGGAAGACTTTGGAGGGGCTGCTGCTGTCAAGGGGAAAGAGGCACTGGAAGTGACTTTGCCATGATCACGGAAATGCTGAGGAGCTCATTGTCTGATGCCCTTTGCCCACGATGGTTTGGCATGTCCAGGTTCGGATGACATGCCAACCCATTGTGGGTAAAATAACCAAAAGATACTATGGGTTATCAGGTTGGGTTGTTTGGGAAAAACCACCCACCCTGATAAAACCTGTCTGGGTTTGGTTGACACACCAATCCACCATGGGTTGTTTCAAACAACAACCCATCGTGGGTTGGTGTGTCGTGCAAACTCAGTCATTCTCTGAGGAAGACTGCAACCTGAAAGCAGTGTGCATACATTTCCAGTTGACACCCCAAGGTTTGTTAAGAACTCCAGTCTCTTGCTCACTTGGATTCAATGAGTCGTACCCATGCTGTGAGTAAATTTGGTCCCAATATTGGTTGATAGTTTCAAATGTGAGGACTGTTGATTTTTATTGCATTTTTGGTAACAACCTGGTTAACAATTGCCTTCTTTTGATCAGTACGTTTTACACCCATATTCTATAATAGTCTTGTGGTGTTCCTTGCTTACTCTGAAAAATGCCTTTGAACTTCTGTCAATGCAGGTTTTACATTTAATCACCTGACACACAGCTGCTGCTGAAAACTGTAGTCCTGTGCTGCCTACCCCTCACCCCCCTGCAATGTCTGGTAGCGATGCAAAACATGTGATGGGCCTCACTATGCTGTGAGCTTCCCTGCATGTTCGTTGTTGGCTCCCATTTTGGGGGAATTGGAATATTTGCAGTGTGATGATGCCATACATTCCAAGAAGAGGGGAAGAACAAGATGTGATGCTATTGTTTCCTGTGGCAGCCCCACATCTATCAAAATATTTAATTCTGGTCTCATATGATTAGGCTGACCATATGAAAAGGAGGACAGGGCTCATGTAACTTTAACAGTTGTAGAGAAAAGGGAATTTCAGGCTCAGCCAGTGTCATTTGTATGCAATTAGTTCCTGGTGAAATTCCCTCTTCATCACAACAGTTAAAGTTGCAGGGGCCCTGCCTTCTTTTATATATAGTCACTCTAATATAGTGCCTGCAACTTTAACTGTTGTGATGAAGAGGGAATTTCACCAGGAACTAATTGCATACAAATGACATTGGCTGAAATTTCCTTTTTTCTACAACTGTTAAAGTTACATGAGCCCTGTCCTCCTTTTCATATGGTCAGCCTACATATGATCAACAACAACAACAACAAAATGTATTTCATACAGCATGAATTGTAGCATAATGTTCAAGGCATCAAAAAAGCACTATTGTTCAGCTGCACTTGGCCCAAATGATTGCCCCGAAACAGCTCTCTGTTAACAAAACATTCTGAGAGTGAGTGTGATGGTGAATCATTGATAGTTAGGGATGGGAGAATCAGCGATGCTTGAGCTTGTTGAAATTCTCCGGGTCCCACGTCAAAGCTCAGTCCACCTTGCTTCCTCTACGTTGTTGCTGTTCAAACAGGAACCGTGCACATTTGGATGCACATTTTTTAAGTTGCACACCCAAGTGTGTACTCCTCCACCCACCCACTGACTAAAGCATGAAAATATGTCCCCCGCGCCCCAAAATGTGCATTTTTAAAGCATGCCTTTTTCTGACACATGCATATTGCGAATGCAAGGTCAGGAATATGAGAGCTTTGCCTGAAAAATGTGCTCATGTTCAGGGGTGCAAAAGGGGAAATTCTGATGTTAAATGATCTTAAGCCAAATTCATGTACATCCTTGCTGAGAGTTTGTGCTCCTGTTTCAATCATAGGTCCCCTCTACAAGAATTCGGTTTGACACCTGGTTGTCCGATTATGCGCATCTTCTCACAATCGCTTTTACGGCAGATCACTATATGCGGGAGGCGGTTAAGCGCATAACTGGTTGCCTTACCAGTTGTATGAAAGGTGCTTTAGAGGTGTTTAATGTGGAGAATCGCTTGTTTACATGGTCATAAGGCGCTTTAACTGCCACGGTAAATTAAAACTCGCTATTTAATGTGCAATCGATAATGCGCATAATCGGACAGAAAAAGTGCCTCAACCCCCGATTTGCGCTCTGCTCTTGTAGAGGTCAAATTTTCAATGCACCTTGAAAGAGCTTTAAATCGCTCTTGTAGAGGCGCCCATAGAGAGACAGCTGGTGCAGCAGTTACAGTGACACCTTAAGCTAGATATGTGAGACCAGACGCATCCCTCTGCCTTTCTTGTTACAGAAAACTCTGAATTTCCCCACTCATTTTTAATTTCTTGGGTACAGCACTGAGCTCACACAATCCATTTAGGCAGCCCTGCTGGTTCTTTGGAATCTATCGAAAGGGAAATCAAGATGTCACCTCCTTCTCCTCTGCTTCACTCTTTCCATATCTCCATTAAAGATGCAGGGATTGGTTTGGAATGCTTGGTTACACATGTACCAATTGCTACCAGTGTGCCAGCAACACTTGAGTCACTTGGAATGAGGGGATGGTACCTCCTTGTTACAGTGCTGGGGCCTTATGCTAGATCCTAACTCTAGTATGGGGTCTCATTCAAACAGGGTGTTCAGAGGCGTGGCAACTACTGGAACCACCTCTTCATGACTTGGGCTCCACTTCTTATATTTATAAATGGTAAATACATGGTTTTAAACTGACTTGTGGAATTTGCCCTGCTTCCAAGGTGTCAATGCTGCCAGGGTGGAAGCATACCACGAAATAGCATCTTTTGCAAATGTGACGTTTGTCAAGTGAAGCTCCACCCACGGGGAAGTGGATTTGGGTGGCTACTGTTCTAGTCATCTCACATTTTGAGCAAGCCAAAGTTGTATATGTGCTGCTGCCTCTGTGGCAGAACACTGAATCAGGTTGAGTGGTCGTTTTTGCAGAAGTAAAGATTGGTTACTGTTATTTCAGCAATAGTAATAATAATGACGGAAAGCATAGACCCAGGAATTGCATTTTACTGCCTTCTGTCCCAGAAATTTTGCTGTTACTGCATTGCTGGTGCTATTTTCCCTCCTTTCTCTTCCCTTTCGTTGGGAAGGCAGATAAGGTTAATGGTTGATGTATTTTCCTAAAGTGTGTTTCTCAATCTGGCAATACTGCCCTTTAAAATATGGAACAACATCACAATAGTCACATAAATAATAGTTTACCAGAGACCTTCACAAAGGTTGCTGTTACCCTTGCCTCTGGGTATATTTTCTTCAAAGTGTTGGATGGGAGTGAACAAACACACACCTCGCCTTTTTACAGTGCTGGATGAACAAAAGCTTTTCTCTTCCTGTGGCTATAAATTGGGACAGGTGGATGAGGCAACAAAGGACATAAAGAATGGTATGACTCACAAAGAAATGCAATGCAATATAAATTAATAAAACAATCCAGTACTGCTTATACTGCTATGTATTTCTCTCTCCAAAAGATGTTATTCATTTTAATTACTTATTTCATATTTGAAAAAAAATGAGAGGGAATAATACATTTTATTCCTCTCTGTGACCTCCATCAGCCGGCAGTCAACTGAGAAAAATCCACTAGGGAGTCAAAAGGGAAGTCGACCTGCCATTGATAAAAACTTAATGGTTCTAATGGACAGTGCCATTTAGATTGTGGAAGCTCGCACATTCATGAAGTCTGTGATGAATTGGCTTTATTGGCATGCCCTATTTCTAAATGGTGACGCTTAAAAACATGGAAAGACATGTGCTGTGTCTAATTATGTTCATGACTTGAATTAGCCCATGCAATTGACCTGATCCACTTGGTTAGAATATTTTTACATGTGCGTCTCCAGCAGTCTTGGATTGCACCACAGGGAAAGGGCTCCCCTGCTGTTCTGTGTGTGAGAGAAGGGGAGGACACTAAATTCACATTTGCTAAATCCTGAACTCATCACATTACCTTTTCTTTTAATGTAAGAAAAGGGGGAATATTTAACCTTTATATTTCCTATTTTCTTTTATGATTGGGTTGATGCAGTGATTGGGTTCAGTTCTAAATATGCTGTATTATCCTGGCAAAACAGCATTTCCTCTCCTTTGAAAATCAAGCATTTAGGGGAACATCAGATAAGCGATTTATAGTGTGGTCATTACTGGGCACTCATACATTTTCACGGGTACTATTCACAACACCATCCACCTCCTATGTGTCTCCCGCTCTTTCTGGCCATCTTCCTGTGATTAAAAAATGACCCCGTAGGTCCGATTTATTTTTAGAAATGGAACTTGCCGCGATTTCCTGCTGTGTGCAGGAGAAGCAGCACGATAAAAACACCCCTGAATGGGCCGCATGGTTGTTATTTACTTCCTTTTTCTTCTCCATGACAAGAAGGAAGTATTGTGCAACAGAAGTGGGGGTGGAGAAGCAACTGTAGGAAACCATGATATTCCCCTGGTCTGATGAAGTCCTTAGTCTTAAACTATACACATGACACTTCACTTGTACTAATGTTTATTTACTAGGATACTTTCATGGAGTTTGTCAACGAGGAAGAGTATTATCTTTATACAAAGATTCGTGAGTGTAGAAATGACATACCACAAGATGTAGGAATAGTTGAAACTGTTGTTCTAATGCCAGTGATGTGGCCTCTAGCAAATTCCAGGGTCAAGCAGAGGTTTGACTACCTCCTCATCATGTATTAAAGCAGTTCCCACTTTATAATCTCATAAAACTTGATAATTTATTACTTTCAACTACCTTATATGTTCCTGCTGGTAAGGAAACCTAAAATTCTCACAATAAAGCCCCAAAATACGTTTTTATCAGCAGTGTGAGTCCAGCATACTGACTATTTCAAGTTACTGCATGGAATATTTTCCATATTTCATAAACAGAGAATACATGAGATTAGTAGTCTGTATGTCACATGTTTTTACTCTTAAGTAACGAAGTCTAGGTTAATATATACCCACACACAAAATGTCATCCACACTTTTTTGATTTCATTATGAGAGATTCAGCTTTAAAAGTTGACACTAGGACCTGTTTAAAACAAACAAAAATCATAGCCTTGTACTTGAGATGTCTTTATTTCTATTAACATGTTTGTTTTTGCTGTATTTGTTAAATGTCATGGCCAGAAGGCTGACAAATGTGTATCAAATAAAGGGCCTGAAATATCACCAATCAGGTATTTTCATTGCTGCCAATCATTTGAGGCAGGAACATGATAACCTTTTGAAAAGTTTGTTCATGCGTACTGATTTTAGCCATTCTATCTCTAAGAGCCTTTCCATCTAAAATCTGACCTATAACTACCAATTCTCTAAATCAGCACTGTGCCACCAAGCATAATATGAAATACACTGATTTTATTCCCATGATAGCTATCATTTAATATACTTTAGAACATTAGAGAGCAAACATCATGAACATAATAAGTAGGCATAATCTGACACTGTGCAGGAAAATGTACTGATAATCTAAACATTCTCAAATCCAATCCTGGAATTCTTGCTCAAAGTTTTTTTTTTCTTAGCTTGTTCTATGAGTACCCAATGCTGCAACACCCCTAAAGCTGTGAGTGTGACCTAATCAATGCCAGGATTGCAGACCATTGGAAGCCTCATGCCAGGTACTCTGAGTTTCCTAAGAAACAGCAAGATATAACTAAGAATGCTCAAGGAATTTGGTCAGTCCACATTCCAAAGCGAATTAATCTGGGCAGATTGGAAAATATTTCAGACTCTGGATTTCACAATTCTCTGAACCCAAATACTTACACTCTTATGAGCTGGTCTGAGGTCTGCCTTTTATAGTTTTTCAATTTTCCTCTTCTTTCCTCTCCTTTCTTCTTTTGAAAAGAAAACAGATAATATCTGCTCCAAACAGCTAGAAAGGCTGTATGCCTCTACAGCCATCACGTAGATGTTCATAATGGGGCCACAAATGCTCCTGGGAGTGACAGACAAGATGATGTGATATGATCTCCTTCCCAGGGACATTGTACAGAAAAAGAGATAAAAAAGAGAGAAACTATGCTTGGCAAGAACTTCAACAGGATATTGGCAGGATTATGGCATTTTATGGCTGCAAAAGAGCTGCCATCTAGATTTCTGATACATGGTGTGACCTTACTCTAAGCTTTCAGTGAGATAGCATTGCCACATTGGGTGTGAGCAAGCAACAATAACTAAGACAGCAGAACGAGGCTGACCATATTTTGGAAACCAAAAAGGAAGACAACATGGTCAGCCCCCAAGGGGGCATCCCCACCAACATGTCCGCCCTCAGGGGGCATGTCCAGCACTAAGGGAGCGTGCCCATCCGAACATAGCCTTGGTCACATGTCTGATTTTACAGCACACCAGTAAGACAAACCTGTTCTACATAGCATCTTACTGTTAAAATAACTGAAATTCAATTTCAGATACATTCAATGTATCTGAAATTAACTTCACTCATTCCTACTTTTGTAACTTTTGCTGTACTTTGAAACTTTTATTATACTCTGTGTGTTCCAGTCTCCCCTTCCCTCAAATAACTTTTCTGACTGCAAATCCTTCACTGGATGACCATAGTCTCACCTTTCCTAACATTTAACACTCCTTCCTCATCACCTTTCTCGTATCCATACTCACAGATTCAGCATACTGCTACCATTAATGAATGAAACAGTTGACAAGTGTAGAAAAATCTAGTACAACAAATTAGCACCCTAGCATTCAGAAAGAGTATAAAATACTATTACCCTGCAAATATTTGCCATGGAACAAAATGGACTAAGGCTTGTTGCAGTCACTTTTTACTAGCACCTCTTAGCTTGTTTCAACTTTTGGTTTATCAATGAGAAATGAATCTAAACAATTGTCACTATACCTCTGGTTCATTAGCTATGTAAACAAGACATGGTCAGTAGCAATACAAAGAAATGCCAGAATGGATGCCCATTATCACAATGCTAGACAATGATCTTTTCCTCCTTTTATCCAAATATCTCCTGAATTTACAGTGCCTCGGGGTGCAGAGAACAGAAATCCCAATCAGGGACCCAAAGAAACCTGCCCAAAGAAACCTCAGAAATAAGTCCCATTGATTTCAATACAGCTTACTCCCAGATAAATGAATAAAGGATTGCATCCTCTTCACATCTGTTCACCTTACACTAGCAAGTGCAAGCCCCTTCTGTCAGGGACAACTATGCACTCACAGAACCTGGCCTCCTAGATCATGCAACCAGCAGGTGCTCTCCAGAAAGATGCTTTCAGAGCCTAGATGATCCAGACACACTCAAACAAGTCAAGCCTGGAGTGGCCAACATTAAAAATATTAATAGACACTATGGGATTTGGAGGAAAATTTAAGGGATGAATAGATCAGTTATATTCGGAAAATGTAGCGGAGGTAATGGTCAATGATGGTATTACAGAACAATTGTTGCTAGCCCAAGGAACTAAGCAAGGTTGTCCCCTTTCCCCAATTTTATTTGCAATGGTTATAGAGCTTTTGGCAAATGAAATTAGAGAAGATATGACTATAAAGGGGATAGGGAAAAAAGAAGAAATTAAAATAAGTTTATTTGCAGATGATACATTACTTTCAATTCAAGAACCGATTGAGAAGATGGGGAGATTACGGCATTATCTGGAGGAGTTTTGAGAGATGACGGGATTACAAATAAACTGGCCCAAATCAGAGATGATGATGTTTAATTACAAAGAAGAAGGGAAGCAAGAACTAGTCAAAAGGGAAATGAATATTAAATTAAAAGGGAAAATAAAATATTTAGGAATATATATAACAGAGAATTTGGATAAATTGGAAGAGGAAAACTATAATAGATTAAGGCAGGAGGTTAAAAAGAAATTGGAGGAATACCAGAAGATAAAACTTTCATGGTTTGGTAGAATAGCACTATTAAAAATGAAGATATTACCTAAAATTAATTTCTTATTTAGGATGTTGCCAATTAAAATATCAGAAATAGAGTTGAAGAAATGGCAAACAATGTTTAACAATTTTAGTAATGGAGATAAGAAAGCTAGAATAAATAAGAAAATGTGGTATAAACAACAGGGAACAGGAGGGTTAGGCCTTCCTAATTTGAAGGGATATTATTTGGCTAACCAATTAAGATATGTAGTGGAAGGTATTCTAGGTTTGGGAGAAAAGTGTTGGTTAGAATTGGAATCCAAAGAAGTAGAAATGGAATTGGAATATATATATATATATATATATATATATATTAATAAAATTAATAAGAAATGTTTACAAAGAGTTAGGAATCCAATATTGAAGAATATTTTGGAGATTTGGGCTAAGAATAAGATTAAATTAATACCAGCCGTCTCCCCATTAACTCCGGTAGAGATGATGGAGCGCTTCCCAGAAAATCTAAAAGAAGTAATGGGGAAAATATTAAGAAAACAAAACATAAATAGATTAGAAAGAGTGATAAAGATGGACAATTTAAATCAAATAAAAGAAACATTAAGGGAAGAAAAAGTTTCATGGATTAATTGTATGCAGTTGGAACAGTGGATAAAGAAGTGGGTAAAAGAAAATAAAAAATGTAGAGAATATACGATATTTGAAAAAATGATAACACAAAGATGAGAGAAGGGACAAAATATGGTATTAAAAGGTATAACAAGTGAAATTTATAAAATATTGATGGTAAAAGAAAAACAAGGGGATGGTTGCAAACTGGTGTGGGAAAATGATATGGAAATTTTAATAAGTAATCAGAATTGGGTGAAGTTATGGGGAGCAAGGAATTTGAAAACTTTATCAGTAAGGATAAAAGAAAATTATTATAAATTAATATGGCGATGGTATTTAACACCAATTAGATTGAATGAAATAGATAAAAAAATATTCGGTATTATGTTGGAGAGGATGTCAACAAACTGGCATGTATGTTCATATATGGTGGTCATGTAAATATGTACAAAAGTTTTGGCAAATGGAATATAAAGAGATAAAAGAGATAACGGGAATTGATTTGGAGTCATCCCCAAAGATTGCGTTATTATCAATATATGAGGGGATGAAATGTAATCAGAATACTAAGGATTTAATTACTATGTTACTAACTGCAGCAAGATTAATAATAGCAAGGAAATGGAAGATGAAGGATAACTATCAAATGGCTGAGTGGTATAAAGAGGTATGGGATATTGCTATTAATGACAAACTAACATGTAATATTAAAGTAGAAAAGGCAATATGTAATAGAAATGAATTTGAAAATATATGGAAATTATTTTTAGAGCATGTATTGTTGAGAGGGAAAGGACACAAACCTGTGCAAGAAGTATCACAATTTTGGAAAATGTAATGAAGAAGAATTGGTCCTGGTGAGGGGTGCACTTGGTGTATAAAGAATGGAAAAGAATGGTATAATTGTAGTTAAGAGTTGAAATAAAATTATATAAAAAACAAAAACAAAAAAACAAGTCAAGCCAAAAATCCTAACAAATCCTGTTTTTTCCTGTCATTTGGTCACCCTAGCAGAAACCCTTCCTGGCTTGATATAGTGTCATTTTAACTCCCATTAAGGTTTTTAGGAGGTGATGACATGGGGTGGGATCAGAGCCAGAACTGTAAAAAAATCCAAGAAATGTGCAAAGTCTATATCTCTGCCTACATTTTACAGTTTGTTTAGTGTTCCAATAAAGCTGTCACTTCTAGTACCAAATGAATAATGAGGTTAACGGTGCAATCCTACTGTCCTTATACAGCATCCCAGGAAATATTCTCCAAGGTCTTAGACAGTGCTCCAATTTCGGAAGGTTTTTTTCTCAAGTCAGAAACCTCCCTCTTGGCTCCTATGAGGAATTCCAATCTCATAGAAGGGGAGAAGTAGGAATGTCAGGGACCCAATGTAATTTCTGAAGATATAATATGGCTCCCTCGAGATGAAGTAGAATTCTGCCCGCATTCTGAATTTTGTACAAGTTGAAGTTTCTGAACCATTTTCAAGGGGAGCTTCACATATAAAACATTACAGGAATTAGAGATGTTGGAGAAATCTGCAGCGTATTCAAATGAGTTCGGATTTCTATGAATCTGGTTTGCAGATTCTGGAGTGGACTGGCTTTTTCCGAGTTGCATTGATTCCCCAGACCAATTTTTACTCATTGGGGGATTCACGCAATGCACATTAGTGCTAGTGCACACTTGCACAAGTGGAATGAAATTCTTGTACATCCCCTGCAAATACCCGATTCCATCAATGAGCGGATGATGGAATGAAAGATGCTTGGCGATCTGCGAACACAGATGCAATGGATTTTAGAAAATATGTACATCCCTTAACAGCAATCCAGCCTGCCTCTCACCACAGGAAGGATAGATAGGATTCTTTTAATCATCTCATCATCATCCTTACTATGACTGGTAAATGTAGCTTGCTGTAAACTTAGATACATTCTTGGCTGCCACTAGAAATTCCCTCTCCTTCGAACTGAACATCTTTAAAGTGTGTAAAGGAAGAAGCCCTACTTGTCTGTAGCTTGACCTATTTTCAGACGTGTCTCTGTCTACCACTGCAAATCCCACCTTTCCCAGTCCTGCACTGCTCTGGATTTTCAGCAATCCAATAATCCATTGCATCCTGTCTGTGATTTGCTTTGCACGGTGATGAATTGCTGGTATTTTTTATGAGACATATTTATGTCTCATGTTTTGAAGAAGAGAAGCAAAAATGTCCATTGTCAGACTCTTTCCAGGGAGTCTGGTTCTGTTCTTGTAATGCACCTACGGGAATATGTTGATTGCACTAAGCCTCTCTGAGCATGTCCAAAATGGACTGTGGAATCCATTCTTGTTGTTGCAGTTAGGGGTTTATGAAAATTTAGTTCCTGTTTGCAAATCATGCCAACATGTCCTGTTTGCAACTCTGGACTTGTCCTATTCATAATCCTGAATGCAAAAAGGAGTATAATTCTTGGAATTTCAGTTTCCTGAGCTTGCATTCATAAGTGCATATTTTCTTGAGTGCGCACTTCCAACAATCCCCCCCCACCACCACAAAACCTGTATGCTTTAGTCTGTGGGGCAAAATTGCACATTTAGGATGCATGCTTGGAAAAGTGAGCATTTTTCGTATTTGGAAATGCAGACTTTTCCTGTTCAGAAAAAAATAAGTGAGTGAAACTGAGGTGAGGAAGCATCGAGGTGGGAAATGGAGAACTTCAGTGAGCTCAAACATTGTTCGTTCTCCCATCCGTAGCTCAGTCCACTTTGGTGTTTTAATGGAGGAGGATGCAATTATTTATTTCTGCACCAAAACAAGTAGTTCCACTCAACCTATCTAATGCCAACGTGTAAAAAATAAACATGTAAACCAGAGGAGCTGTGGATAAACAGAAGCAAAGATTAAAAAAATACCATATATTCATGTCTTGATTCTTGTGGAGGGATATCTACATAAAGAGACTAGTCCCCTGTAATACATACGGAGGAGTTGAAAAAAAACTATCCATCATTGAGGCTTAACTAAAAATAAGAACTCAGTGCTTGTAACTATTCTCTGAGGTCTTGACCAAACAATGAAAGGGTAATGAAAGATCAGACTGAGCAATTGGTATTTGCTTCAGATGAACAAATTAAATATATAAGACACAATACAAAATTGGAGCATTGTCATTGGAGTGTGTGTGTGTATGTGTGGTGGGAAAGAGAGAGAGAGAGAGAGGCCATTGAGCTCAAAGAGCACACAACGAAAGTATGTCAATAAATTCAAGACTGAATTTGTTCTGGTGCTGAGTCTGAAAGTAAGTAGTAATTTTATTTACTGATGTAATGATTTTGAGAAGGTCAGCTGGTGTAATGGTATTGAATTAATCAACTGCTGGCATTTTAGTGAAGCAACCAAGAAGAAATAATCAAGCTGGGCTAAAGCTTACATGGACTTTAATTGCAACAAGTTTTGTGTTAAATCACTGGCCAGTGGCTTTAGGCATAGAAAAAGGAGCATTAGAAAATAAAGGGTCCTTGGTCTGGAAGAGTTAACATTCTTTCACTTTCCAGAAACCCCCTGCAGAATAAGATGGTTGCTTCTATTTTGATATAAAATAGCCAAGGGGCGGGAGGAATGAGACTCCTCAGTGCCTTTACAAAAGCTGACAGACAATTTCCAAGTTGGATTTACGAAATGGGTACCAGAGATGGAACCTGTCAGAAGCTGTCATGAAGCATGCATCCTGGCAGCCACAGTTGCCAAGAAAAAGCCTAGACAATGCTTGGAAGGTTATTTTAAACTTCCGAGTGCTGGCACTTTGATATAGGAAATATACTCAGAGTTTTACAATGAAGCCTGGACTTTAAGATAGTAGTATTTTGGTGTATTAGACAAAGGATTTAAACCGGAATATAGAAAGTATTTTTTTTTTAAAAAAGAGAGAGACAAGAAACTGAGCATCTCAGGGCTGTTGCACGCATTATACAGAGGCAAACTCTGGTTTGCTGCTGTCTGTACATTCCACATGATGCCGCTGCCAATCATTGCTAGGGCTATGCTGAATGTTCTAACGGTAACTTTTTCAACACATTTGTTGGGTTGAGCGAGAGGGGGGAAATAGCAGGCTAGTGAACTTTTTGAAATGTTTGAGGGCACATTCAAGGGTGGGAAACTTAAGTTGTTGGCAGTCGATTGCTAGCAGAGACTTCTTTTTCTTTTTACTATTTTTAAAATAGTTTTTGCTACAGTGAGAAAATGGCAGCAGAGCTCCTCTTGTGTTCAGGGGCCATTTTGTCCCACAATGCATCTGAGGCATGATTCTCCATGGCATCCTTCCTCAGATGCTTTGTGGGGCAAGATAGACCTGGATGGAAAGAGGAGCACAACAGGTTAAAAGAAATGCCTTTGCAGAGCGTCTGTCTGCTAAAAATGTGTGCCTCCTGGCCCTAAAAGTGTCAGCAGAAGAAGCTGAATGAAGTAGACAATCCAGAAAGTGGAGGGTTTGGCAAACTTTACTGAATTGTAAACAGATAACCCCCTGGCTAAGCTGCCAGAAGTATAAAACAGTAGAACAAATCAGGCCAAGCTTCTAACAGAAAGAAATAATAACTACTACTACAAAACATAGTGAACATGAAAGTCTTTTTTATACATGAGAAAGCCAGGCTAAAAGGTAAATCATTTGGCACCACATGATTGCTAGATTTTTGTTATAAAGTTATGGTTTGTACTTTTTAAAATATAAGTTTGTTGTGAAAACATCCCAGAAGGCTTATTTTTCCTTGAAACTTTCTCCTTAATCAGTGTAGAAAACACCAAATAAACTAGACTCTTAGAAATAAGTAATTCCTGCCTGCAACCAATGACCAGAAAGGAAGCAGTAGAAAGTATTTTGTACTTGTTGTATCACTTTTCTTTCCTTTGTAGATATCTCCTACTTACTTCTTCCAGTGTAGGAGAATCTTTAACATTAGTTTCCTTTTCAAGCCTCTATGTTTGCAATATAAAAGCTGTAGTCTATCCTATTTGGAACACTGTACAGAAAAATCTATGAAGAGCTGTTCATTTTAACCTCCAGGACTATATCAGCTAATTCATTTAAGCTGCCCTTCAAGGAAGACATCAAGGATTAAACCAGAAACGTCTGACATTCATTTTCCTGAGGGATTTTGTTCTATTATTTCCCAGAAGAAACCCGTTTAAGGCTTAATACAATTTCTTACCTAAGAATTACCTTCATTTTCTATTCCAGATAGGTATCTGTATGCACACACAGACTTCCAAAGTGCAATTCTGTCGGTATTGTGTATTTCTAAAGTAAGAGCATAAATCTGAAACAGTGAAACCACTCTCTGAACCCAGTTCATCAATTGTGTAGGCTTGTGGCTTAACATCTCTCTATAAATGGCAGTCTTCAGTATTCTATCCCAATCACATCATGTCATCACACTTTATTGTGGCTGGAAGAAACAGAACCCAGGGTGGAGTTATGTGACAGGGACAAGCATAGGTCTGAATGGTTCAGGTTAGGGATGTGTATCATATCGTTAAAATGTACGATAACGATACAATAAGGTCGTTATTGTGCATGTGTTTAACGATGACGATACAATAGAAAAACCTACGATAATCATCGGAGGCGATAATTTTTGGGCGATTTTATCATTTTTTTGGACTGCCATATAAATATACCTATAACTTCTGTATTTTAAAAGTTAGAGGCTTGAAACTTGGTCATAGTGCTTCTTGGGTATGCCTAAGTATGTGTATGAAATTTGAGATCGATCCCTCCAACCCTCGATTTTATATGAATTTATTAAAGATTGTTTCCGTTCTGATAGATCAGAATGAACGCACATGGCGAACTGTCATTCTGATCTGTCAGAACGGAAACAATCTTTAATAAATTCATATAAAATCGAGGGTTGGAGGGATCGATCTCATATTTGGCTCATACGTGTAGCAACATGTGCTACACATATGTGCCAAATTTGAGATCGATCCCTCCAACTCTTGATTTTATATGACTTTATTAAAGATTGTTTCCGTTCTGACAGATCAGAATGACAGCTAGCCAGACTTCTCAGAATGGAAATGATCTTTTAAAAATTCATATAAAATCGAGGGTTGGAGGGATCAATCTCAAATTTCATACACATACCTATGCATACCCCATAAGCACTGTGACCACGTTTCAAGCCTCTAACTTTTAAAATACAGAAGTTATAGGCATTTTTTCTTTCTGCCAAAAATATCATTTTTTAACTATAATTATCGTGAAGACAATATGGATCACCTACGATATGAATGAAGACGATAATTTTTTTGGTCCAAAATGATGATAACGATAAAAAACCAATTTTTTTTGGCATGCACACTCCTAGTTCAGGTCACCAGAGACAGAAATAAGGTTAAGCCCCTGCCCCAAAAATGTCCCTTAGTGCATACCATTACTTTTCCTTATATAAATGAATGGTTTCCCTATATGAGTGAATGCCAAAGCAAAGTGCTGCATTTGGGGATCTTGTTGTGGTGGTGAAGGCAAAACCCACTTGTCACATCTAGGTGGAGAAGGAGGTCTGTCACCAGAAGTTACCTCATTGTGGCAGTAGAATCTTCCACTGCTATCGGTCCTCCGCTCTCAGTGCTCCAACATTGGCAGAAGGGTAAAAAAGGTATCACAGGGGCATGTCAAGGAAGGCTTTGAATTCATAAGCTCCAAAGTCTTCCCATTCCCTGGACACACCTTCAAGCAAAGCCTTCAGCTATGCCAGCCCTAGAGCTGGCACAGTTTCTTTCCTGCCATTGATTTCAATGGGAAGGGATATTTTAAAATCTAAACACTGCTGCAAAACCCACCACCACCACCTCCAGCCCTGTAAGCTGGCAGGTGTTTGGGTGCAGTGAATGCCCTGCTGTAGATCTCCCCAATGCTGGTACGTAGAATTAACCTGTGCAGGTATATGATTTTTTTAATTTAAAAAAACTGTGCATATAAATATATATATTTGAACTGCCTTTAAATTACCCTTTCTGGAGTCGGCTGGGTGGATTTTGGAATTTGGCAGAGTGGTGACTTGGTACCCCCTCCCAGACCCCCCCCCCCCCTGATAATAAAGTGTCTTATTGCTGCGTTAATTCAGTAGGTGGTAACAGCCAATATTTCCTGGGATATTTTAGGGCCATTCTAATCTCAGTGGTAAATTGGGGGGAACCCAAAACTCGTTTAAATTGGCTTACCGAATGACATCCTTTGGTGGCAGGTTCATGGGTCTTTGAAAGATCCCAGGGTACCTCACATTGGTGATTTTCTTAAAACAAAACAAAAAAGACACAGTTCTCTGCCAGGCTTACAATCCAGAGAAAACCGTAGACACACAAGGGAAGAGAACTGAAGGGAAAGGTGCTGTGAAATATCAGTTAAATGCCAGAATGAAGAACTGAGCTTTTATCAAGTGTTCCTACAAAAAAAAAAGACACCAGCAGAAGGAACCAGATGCATGCCAAGAGATAAACAACTCTAACTGTAGAGAGCAGCAAGTGAAAAGGTGGGGGGAGGCAGTTACAGAATAGTAGAAATACTTTTATGGAGTGGAGAGCAAGGGTATTAGAGAACTGAAGAGAAGATGAAGGGACACAGAGGAAAGAGACCTCAGGAAGATATGAGGGAACAAAAGGATGAAGACTCTGGAAAACCAAGAAGAAGTTTAAATAAAATATAAGAAGAAAGAGGGAGCATCAAAAATAAAAATAAAAAGAGGAGTAACATGATCATATGTTTGAGCAGAACAGATTAGACAATGAGATTAATTCATTAAACACACACACACACTGACAGGCTAGACCAGTCCCAAATTCATCTTGTGTAGAATATAACTGGCATACCAAGTCAGATTCCAATAGGAAGCTCAAAGGCAAACCATTTCCCATGTGTTTTAAACCATCCAGTCAATTAGAAAAATACTGCCTCTGAGAGCCAATCTACTGGTTCCTTTGAAGACATAGCTAGCAGCTATGTCATCCTATCTTTCTCATTTTAAAGTGTAAAGGGGGGGTCTGATCTAGATTGGGACCCTAGTGTTGGGGTTGGGAGCATTTAACTCTGTGCCCCATGCTGTGGTCCCAATCTGGATTAGAACCCCGTTGAGTCCAAGATGCAAGTATGCTTTTGGCTTGTGAGCTGGCATGCCCCAAGTAGCACTCACACACAGCTCCATGTATGCACACAAGAAACTAAACTGCAAAAACTACGGAAGACGGTCCATTAGCTCGACATCCAACCTATCCACTTAGGAGTCCCAACACCTAAGAATCTTCAGCAGCATGCATTTTCTAATACATTAAGCAGCTTGTTTTCTCCTAACAACATGTCGAATTTATATGCCCCTTTAGAAAGTTCAAAGCACATTTATCATCTCAAATATAATGCATAACAAGCCTGAAAAGAAGACCAGCATTATAATTCTATCGTCATATTACTGATGGGGAACTGAGGCTAAGAGAACATTTTGCCTAAGGCAAGTGATTATGCAGGCAGAGCAGAGGTAAGCTCAGGGGGATGGGAAGAGAAAGCAATAATTGACACTCAGACCTGAAATGGGTTAAATAATTGGCCACAATTTTATTGGTTACAGCCGAATAGAATTTGGTGGGGGCAATAGGGCATGGATTCAGTAGTGTTGGACACCCCACAACTTGGTTCATAGCTCAGTTGCTTAGTCAGTACCAGCAGTTTAAAAAACTGAGTTCCTTTTCTGACTAGCAATCAAACAGCTTCCAAAATGCAATTCTAGCAGGGTTGTGCCAATCAAATGCTGGATTCCTGAAGTCTGAAGTACATAGAATTTGCAGGTAAGCAATAATCTCCCATAGGGAAAAGAAATTAGTGCCAAGCCTATTTTATAGCTTCAAGCATGCCTGCTTCATGCATTTAATAAAGAAAGTGCAGGACATACCAATATCTCTCGTGACAAAGAGGAAATCAAAGCATCCATATATGGACAAACCCAGTGGAGGCAGGTGGCACCGATGTCTGCTCTGGGTTTCCGTCAGCACCAGTTAGAACTCTAAAGGAGCTATCCAAGGTGCTGAACCTATTTTGAGGATAGGGTGCAGCACCTTGGATATCTCCTATAGAGTCCTGACTGGTTCTGATTGAAACGCAGAGGGAATGCACTGTCCCATTGACCTTGGAGTCACCAGCCTCCACTGCACAGACCACTGGCAAAACAGCTACAAAAAAAAAAAAAAAAGTTCTGGCTCTATCATGTTTAATTTTATTTGTGTATCCCTGCTATTTCACATGTCTTTAAACCATACTGCCAGATTTTCATTAAAATCGACATACGCTTAATGTAATCTATAATAACATATTGGATGGGAGGTTTCAAAATCCTTTTTAGCATCTCATTGTGCCATCCCAATGATAAAAATCCATATACACTCTGCTCTGAGATAGCCAGGAGCAGTCAACCAGTTTCCCCAGGCTTCTGGGGGAAATTAGTTGTGAATAATAATTCCTCTGCGATGTGCTATGTGACAACCCTAATGTACAGCCAGACCATCTGGACTACGACAACAAACCCAGTTTGTCAATGATAAGAAAAAAAATGTACAGGGATCTGAACTGTCACTTGCTGGACAGCATATTGATCACTGGCAACTATGTGACTTCCATAGTAAGTATACTTGCAGATGTTGCTGACCCTGGAAATAAAACATGGCAGGAATTTATTTATTTATTTATTACATTTGTATACCGCCCCATAGCCGAAGCTCTCTGGGCGGTTTACATAGGATTAAAAACAATTAAAAACAATATACAAAAATCAAAACAGCAAAAACATACAACATACACACAATCTATACATTTAAAAACCACATCAACACTTCAAAAACTACAAAAACAAAGCAAAACAAAACAAACCCAGGCTCCTCAGATATTGCCAAATGCCTGAGAGAAGAGGAAAGTCTTGACCTGGCGCTGAAAAGATAACAATGTTGGCGCCAGGTGGGCCTCGTCGGGGAGATCGTTCCACAATTGGGGAGCCACCACAGAGAAGGCCCTCTCTCTTGTTGCTGACCTCCGAGCCTCCCTCGGAGGAGGCACTCGGAGGAGGGCCTTAGATGTTGAACGTAGTGTTCGGGTAGGTTCATGTCGGGAAAGGCGTTCCATCAGGTATTGTGGTCCCAAGCCGTGTAAGGCTTTATAGGTTAAAACCAGCACCTTGAACCAGGGTCGGAAACATACAGGCAGCCAATGCAAGCGGGCCAGAGTAGGTCTTATATGTTCGAACCTACTGGTTCCAGTTATCAATCTGGCCACTGCATTTTGCACAAGCTGCAGCTTCCGAACCACCTTCAAAGGCAGCCCCACGTAGAGTGCATTGCAGTAATCTAACTTGGAGGTTACCAGAGCATGGACAACTGAAGCCAGGTTATCCCTGTCCAGATAGGGACGTAGCTGGGCCACCAACCAAAGTTGGTAGAAGGCACTCCATGCCACTGAGGCCACCTGCGCCTCAAGTGACAGAGATGGTTCTAGGAGAACCCCCAAGCTACGAACCCGCTCCTTCAAGGGGAGTGCAACCCCATCCAGAACAGGTTGAACACCCTCCATCCGGTCAGCGGAACCACCCACTAACAGCGTCTCAGTCTTGTCTGGATTGAGTTTCAGTTTGTTAGCCCTCATCCAGTCCATTGTCGCAGCCAGGCACTGGTTCAGCACATCCACAGCCTCACCTGATGAAGATGAAAAGGAGAAATAGAGCTGCGTGTCATCAGCGTACTGATGACAACGCACTCCAAAACTCCGGATGACTGCACTCAACGGTTTCATGTAGATATTGATCAGCATGGGGGACAAAACTGACCCCTGTGGAACCCCATACTGGAGAATCCACGGGGCCGAGTAATGTTCCCCAAGCACCACCTTCTGGAGCCGACTCACCAAGTAGGAGCGGAACCACTGCAATGCAGTGCCTCCCACTCCCAACTCAGCCAGTCGTCCCAGAAGGATACCATGGTCGATGGTATCGAAAGCCCCTGAGAGATCAAGGAGAATCAACAGAGTCACACTCCCCCTGTCTTTCTCCCGACATAGGTCATCATACAGGGCGACCAAGGCTGTTTCCGTACCAAAACCAGGCCTGAAACCCGACTGAAATGGATCCAGATAATCAGTCTCATCCCAGAGTGCCTGGAGCTGGCTCGCAACCACCCGCTCCAGGACCTTGCCCAGGAATGGGACATTTGCTACTGGCCTGTAGTTATTAAGATTTTCAGGGTCCAGGGAAGATTTCTTTAGGAGTGGTCTCACTGCCGCCTCTTTCAGGAGGCCTGGGACCACTCCCTCTTGCAAAGAGGCATTAATCACTTTCCTGGCCCAGCCAGTTGTTCCATCCCTGCTAGCTTTTATTAGCCAAGAGGGGCAAGGATCCAATATGGAAGTGGTTGCACGAACCTGTCCAAGCACCTTGTCAACATCCTCGAGCTGCATCAACTGAAACTCATCCAAGAAAACAGGACAAGCCTGTGCTCTGGATACCTCACTAGATTCATCTGCTATAACACTGGAGTCTAAGTCCTGACGGATGCCAGAGATTTTATTCTGGAAGTGCCCAGCAAATGTATTACAGCGGGCCTCAGATGGTTCTACCATGTCCTTGGGGGCAGCATGTAAAAGCCCCCGGACAACTCTGAAAAGCTCCGCTGGGCGGCAGGTTGATGATTGAATAGTGGCAGCAAAGTATTGTTTTTTTGCTGCCCTCACTGCCCCTGAATACAGCTTACCATAAGCACTTACCAGTGTTTGATTGCATCCATCAGGAGTTCGTCTCCATCTGCCCTCAAGCCGTCTCCTGTTTTGTTTCATCACTCTCAGCTCTGGGGTATACCACGGAGCCGTTCGAGCTCTACACAGGAGAGGGCACTCAGGAGCAATCGTGTCAACTGCCCGGGTCATTTCTGCATTCCACAGATCAACCAGGGTTTCGACAGGAGAGCCAGCCCTATCAGCCGGAAAACTCCCCAGAGCCCTCTGGAAACCATCTGGATCCATTAGCCTCCAGGGGCGGACCATCTTAATGGGTCCCCCACCCTTGCAGAGGGGAAAAGCTGCTGTAAGTCTAAACCTCAGCAGGTGGTGATCTGACCATGACAGAGGGGTTGATGTAAAGTCCCCCACTTTTAGATCCCTATCTCCATGTCCAGTTGAAAAAACCAGGTCTAGAGTGTGCCCTGCTACATGCGTTGGGCCGATGGTATGTTGGGACAGTCCCATGGTTGTCATGGAGACCATGAAATCCTGAGCTGCCCCAGATAAAGTGCCCTCGGCATGAATGTTGACATCCCCCAGAACCAAGAGTCTGGGGGACCTCAACAGTACACCAGAGACCACCTCTGTCAGCTCAGCTAGGGAGTCTGTTGAGCAGCGGGGTGGGCGGTACACCAACAGAATCCCTAATCTGTCCCGTTGGCCCAACACAAGGTGCAAACACTCCAGACCAGTAGTCACATGAACAGGGAGCCTGCAGAAGGGGATGGAATTCCTATAGACCACAGCAACCCCCCCTCCCCGGCCCTGAAGTCTACCCTGATGCTGAACCAAGTACCCCGGTGGGCATAACTGGGAGAGACTAACTCCTCCCTGCTCTCCCACCCAGGTACATGCCAGATCGGCTGCCTCATCCACAATTAAGTCATGGATGAGGGAGATCTTATTATGCACTGATCTGGCATTTAAAAGCAGCACCCGGAGGCCTGAGGGCTGGCTGATAAGGCAACCAACAAGCCTGTGGGTGTGAGGGGGACCGGAACAAGGCACAGCCATTAACTGTCTGGGCCTTGTTTCCCTAACCTGGCAAGTCCTCCTCACAACGCCATATCTCCCTCTACCCGTCACTACCCTAATTGTGCTCCCCTCAGATCCCCCCACCTGGCCCTGTATCCTCCCTCCCAGGCACATAGCTCAAGCCTGGGGAAAGGGGAAAAACAAACAAACAAACAAACAAACAAACAAACAAACAAACACCAAAGACAAAAACAAAGAGCCAGCAGGCAGGCGGGCACACTCCTCTCCTCCCCTGGCAGCAGGCCTCCTTCTCCTGCAGGTTGATGGCTTTCCCAGGCCCCTTCAGCCAGCAGCTTAAATATCCCTCCCAGGAAGGGAGGGGGACTGATGTAATTGTCCACAGCAGCTGGCTCAGTACCTAGGAGCCTGGTCCTGCAGGGAGTGGCAGTCTGCCAGGCTGAAATCCTCTGGAGGGTGGTGGTGGTGGTGGCAGCAGTGAAGACCAGGAGGCAGGCAGGCAAGCAGGCGCACTCCTCTCCTCCTCTGGCAGCAAGTCTCCCTCTCCTGCAGGTTGATGCGGAATCAGGAAGGCCTGTCTGTGATTTTGTGCATCACAGAGGTGTGGCTGAATACACTTCCCTGGGGTAGGGTTGTCTCCCTCCAAATACAACCATGCATTTGCAATATGGCATCACAATGCCACCCTACCCCTATACACACTAGCTAGCCCAAGTAGTCCTGTGCAGCTCCCTGCTGAGAAATCCTATTAGTCTTAGCAAAGCTTTTGTGCTTATTTCACAATTCCTCAGATGTTTTTGTTCAGGTAGGAACTTCCACATTTCATCCAATGACAAGACCCTAGCCCAGAATTGGTAATCCCCCTTTTCTTTCTTTTGACTCATAGGCCATGTCTACACCATCCATTTATCCCAGGGTCAGCTAGAAGTCATCCCTGTGTGTCCAAATGATGCACAGGGGATCCCGGGGTCAACTGAGGATGACCACGAACTTTCCCTGGGATAAAATGGATGGTATTTATCCCAGTTTTTCCCACGGTCCCAGGACAGCCCTGAGGATCGCAGGTGGTGACGCCAGCTCCCGTGACCCACCTCCTTCCCGCAAGTTGCAGGGCCTTAGGAAATGGGCACAGAGCAGTCTGGGGCGGGATTCCGGGCCCATCGGGGGTGGGGGTCAGCTTTTTAGCCATCCTTTGGATGGCCCTTGGAGGTGTTGGGGTGCTGAGTTTTCCTTTTAAAAAAAAAACTTACTTTGGTGTTGGCTTGTGCCCACACAATTGTGCAATGTCTTCTCTTTAAAAAAAAACACATGCCAGAACATCCCTCTTTCCTTCTGGGATGTCGCACTGGTGTTTGGACACTAGGGGAGGATCCCGGAAGCCGGAAAGCCCGAGATCCTTCCCGCCATCCCGGAAGGCTCATAGGTGTAGATGAGCCCATAGTTTCATGCTTATCGTCTGTTAAAAATTACAGACTGCACAGGGATTATGAAGATTCAGCCAAAAGCACTCACACAGGCAGTGCTAGTCTAAAAGCAGCACCAGACCTGGATCCCAAACGCCAAACTCCTGCTATCCATAACTCTTTGTACCCACAATGGCAGTGGGTGAGACTCACATCCCCAACCCTTGGGAAAGTCAACTTCCCATTACCTCCAATGATCAGGTCATATCAGTCCCTCAAGAGAAATACTTTGCATAACAGAACAGCATCAGCGTCATCTGATAGTGTGATGAAACTAGTGTAAAGTAGGGATGGTGTGGATATTCGGTTTGGATTTGAAGCATGGTGAGAAAACACTGGCTCGCCTTCCTGGATGCCAGGTTGTGGCCACCTGTTCTCTAGTTGAGCTGCCTGCTGCCCTAACCAGGGCATGAAGAAGAGAGGGAAGTACCTTCTCCTGCATCCTTGCTATTGTGGCGATGGCGGTGGCAGCAGCAATGGGGACAGGCCTGAATCATCTTACAGAACTGTCTGATACTTACAGAAAATGACCTGCCTGTCCCCACCTCCACCGCGGTAGCAGGGATGGAAGGGGGAGAGAGGAGGTGCTTCCCTCTCCCCCTCCTATCCTTGGTACTGTGGTGGCAGTGGTAACAGCAAGAACAGGCTTCTCAATTGTTATTATTTATCAGAGGAAGACATTCTGTTGAGAAGAAGATCTTTGCAAATACCTTCCTAAAAGTAAGATTTCACAGATCTTCTTTGGATTAGAATTGTATTGCATGTATGTAATGAAATACCAGTATATAAAGCAATCTGTCCTCATGTAGTAAACTTAAAAAGTTGTAAAAAAACCCCCGGTTTACCTATGCACATAGGCCCTTGTGGCAATAGGTCAACTTGATTTTATAATGAGAATATATTTTAGCACGTGTGGTCCCCACCATGTTTTTTACAATATGGATTTTAAATGCTTACAGGCCGCCCCCTGAAGAAGGCCATATAAAGATATAGGCCGAAACGCGTCAGGCTCCTCAACTTTGAAAAAAATAAATAAAAAACCAGCAACTTGAGAACCTGTTTCTCCCTTCGCTTCACCTGATTCGGGTGCTTCTCTCCCCGTTTTTCGCTTACGTTAGTTTCTGACGCTTATGTAAAATGACTGGGGCTTGTTTGTCCCCATTGCTGCCAGGGATTGTCCTTGCCGCTGCTGCAGTAGCAGCAACAGGAAGAAGAGAGCAGATCAGCACTTCCTTCTCTCCCCCGCCCCCAATCCTCAATGCCGCCAATTGAGTGCTGGTCAGGTAGAAGGAAACACTTACGCCAAACAGCTGGCACTCCATTGGCTGGCCCTGGTCATTTTGTAGAAATGCTTCCTTCTCCCTGAAGGGGCTCCTTCAGCGACAAGGAAATACTTTTGCAAAACAAGCAGGACTGGGAAACTGCGAGATCTCCCTGGACTCCCATGGAGTGTTAGGTGGCAAGACCTGCATGCCCCTCAGGGTCAGGCCAGTGGCAAGTGCTCGACGAGTGGGACTTGAACAGGGCATGGGGAGTTCATACCTCCCTAATGTAAAGCCCACGTTGCCATGGATGCTAGTGCCGCTTCTTTCCAACAGCTTTTTTTTTTTGCTTCTCAGTCCCCTCCCACAGAAGGGCTCATGAATAATGCAAATGTGGCTCATGCATAGTACATCCCTCCTCCAAAATTTGCATGCAGCATGGCCCCTCCCTCTCCCTCACTTGCCAGTAGACTGAGAATGTTCTTTTTTTAAACAAGATGATTTACCATCTTTTTTAAAAAAGCATTATGTAAGATTTCTCTCTCTTTTCTCCCTCTGGTGTCATTTCAGCTCTTTCTCCTCAGCTTCTCTTCCTCCTCCTCCTCCTCCTCCTCCTCCTCCTCTAACTGTCACCAACTGTCTGCTCTTCATTCCCTTTCCCAGCATCCTGTGCCTGTCCTTTCATTGGCCCAGAACTCTAAGAGCTCACAAGAATAAGCATTATTGCATGTGCAGACACACCTTGGTCTCATCTACACCTTCAGCCCTTTTGAGAGGGAGGAGGGATGATCACGAGGATTCCCGCTTCCACGATCATTGCTCACGGGGCACACGCAAGGGAATTTCCCCATAAGTAAGGGAGAGCCATTGCAGGAGGGTGTGTGCCCCATGACGGCAGTTCCAATGTGTATCGGCAGAAGTGGGTGGGATAGACAGATGGGTACGGGGCATGGACATTATTTTTAGTAACTCCTCCGAGATGCACAGAAGTGCAGACACACAGCAACACGGGGGGGGGGGGGGATAGGTACTTTGTTGAAATTGTGCTATTGCAGATCGAGTTTGTGTAATGAAAAAAAGGAAAGTGAGACAGTTGGCAATGAAACAGGGTGATGCCGATGCACACTCCCCTGACAGCGGGTTGGCTGTTTGCCGAGCCCGGAACTCGTGAAGGGGGTGCACACCAGCAGGGGACTTCAGGATTATAGCGAGAGATGGGCAAAAGCCGCTACAAAACCAGTCAGCAATATTCTGGAAAAAACAAGCGGTCATCCCGAGATCACTGCTGGAGTAGGTGAATGTCACGACCTCAATATTATTCCGGAATAAAAGGCCAGTGTAGATGACCCCACTGTGTCATATGTTACATTACATGTGGGGCATATGAATTAACCACCTCTTTGCCTTCTCCCTCTCCCTTCTCCCTTCCTGAGCAGTCCAAGGCTTGAGCTTTGAACTTTTTCAAAGTGTCAAAATTTTCTGCATGTCTACACTGCTCAAGCATCAGTTTAAAATCACTCTGGTAGATCTCTAGTAATAAGCTTAACACTACCGTATTCTTATAAAAGATTTGTTCATTGGCAATACTGGGAAAGGAAAGCTATATCAACTGCCACCTCCTAAGGAATACTGCACACAAACCCCCAATTCAGGGAAGGTCTCTGCTAGTGGTCAACAGGTCATCCAATTCATTCATGACAAATAGACCAACTCTCAGAGCTATACACTGTGCTTGACACATGGCTGCTGCTGAAAACAGCATCCCCCACTATGAGTAGCAATGGATGTGATGATACTGGGATCCTTCCATATCTCTAAGTGTTTCCCAAAAAAACATTGATGCTGTAATGGGTCAAAACTGATTAATTTTCATACCCATGTTGTAACATCATCACTGTCTGTGTTCTCCCCCTCCCACCAATTGCTACAGCCAAAGATATGGATGGGGCAATGCTCCAACATGATGACATCATTACATGGGTAAGTGTGTCTAAATGTTACAGGGGAAGGAGAGGAACTGCAATATGTGGATACCATTTTTGGCAGCAGCTTCATGTTGAAAATAACATCTAATTCTGCCTTCAATTGAAACTGGAATGTGGGGATGGATGAATCTGTTAAGTTTAATTCCCCTCAGTTTCTAATTTTGCCATTTCTTTCCATGCCATTTCCATATTTTCCCTTTAAAGTCTGCAATTTCTTCCTTTTAAAATCTGCACAAAAATTGTACATACTTTCATGTGCATTTCTCCAGATGCATGTGTATTTGGTTGTACTTTTACAAATATATGATTGTTTTCTGAAGCAATTTCCCCAAATCTAATGTATTTTTTGTGTGATCTCTAACATAATATATACCTTTTTGTCTGCCCTTTCCCCTAATATACACATTTTGTGCACACATTTTCATATTATACCCTTTTTAAAATTTGCAAACTGTACTGCAAAATTTGGAAGAGTGTGACTACTGGAATGTATAACTGCGTTCAGGTTTATGTGCTCATTCAGGAAGTGCAAATATGGTAAGTTCGCATTAAAATGTGAACCCAACAGATTTCTCACCCTGTCCTACTGGATTGATGTATACAATTGCACCTTCCATTCATGGCAAATAAGTCAGAGAATGCATTTGCCTTTGGCAGAGAGGTAGCTGGCAAAAATAGGGCTGCTTCATGAATGGCAGCCATGTACATCAACCCTAATGTTGTTGACAGTGCCAGGAAATGTCACAGCTATGCTCTGCAACATTCTTACATATTCACATAGTAGTTATATTAACCAAGAAGGAGAGATATTTTAGCAGAGGATGGTGATGGTAAGAATTTGCGTTTTATATACGTAGTATTTCTTACTTTTAGTTAACACTAAAGATGTTAGGTAACTAAAGCTTTGTTTTTATTACAGGAAAGTATGAGCACCTGTTTTAGCTCTCACAACAGCCTAGCTCTCTCAGGGATCCTTATACCACAATACCATTTCAACACACCGCTCTTTCACAGCATACTAAATTTCAAGTTGCAACAAACCCACCTGGGGGAAGAAATTGCTTCATGTGCTAAAGTTGTATATTGAACAAGCAGCACAGGTTGTAGCCCCTTTCAAAGTCACATCATCTGTATTTTAATCTTGTATGCTGATGCTAACTGGTTCATCTATTCATTTGGAGAAAAAGAGTAAGCCTTTATGAATTGCTCATCTGTTCTGTTTCAGAGCAATGAACTGCAGCAGCATATGTGGATTTATTTATTCAATAAATCCATACATGCACACAGGGAGTGAGGGTGTTTGAGCTACAGCTGGCAAAGTGGGAATGAGAGGCTGATGGAGCCAGAGCGACAGCTCCACCGTAACAATGTCAGGAACTGTCTAAACATACCTTTGCGTATGTATAATTATTCTTTAAGAGACTGGTGCAAATACTCACTTAATTGTGCTTAAGGGATTATGAGGGGCTACAAACACCTTCCATGTGGAAATCCGCTAACATGTTAAGCAGCACTCAAAGGTGCTGAGTTATGGTGGTGATGTTGTTGAGTTACTTCCGTATCTTTAAGTGATTCTTAGTAGGGATGTGCACTGACCCCCCGGATCGGATCGGATAGCGGATCGGAATCGGACCTGGGGGGTCGGATCGGATCGGATCGGATCGGAGGCTGGTCGGATCGGATCGGACCAGATGTCCGATCCGGATCGGACGCCATTTTGAATGCTTTTTCCCATAGCCAAGTATTGTTTTACAAAAACGCCTATAACTTTTTCATTTTTAAAGATAGAAGGATGAAACTTGGGGACATTGTAGACTGGTTAGGGATAGTTATCTGTGAGAAATTTCAGAAAGATTGGTGCATGCGTTTTGTGGCAATTAATTTTTTAATAAATACCCAGGAATGCTTATAACTTTGTCATTTTTAAAGTTACAAACATGAAACTTTGCCACATTGTAGGAGGTACCTTGGGACCTATGTGTGTGAAATTTCAGAAACATAGGTGCTTGCCTTGTGTGGCAATTAATTTTAGAAAAATAGGTAGTAGTGGGGTAAATACAGTTACGCCTCCCATTTTTTTATTTTTTAAGATACAAACAGGAAACTTGGGCACATTACAGGTACCACTTGCCTTGATATGTGAGTGAAATTTCAGAAACATTGGAGCTTTCCTTGTGTGGCAATTAATTTTTGAAACAATGAGGAAAGAAACACCTATAACTTTGTCATTTTTAAAGTTACACACATGAAACTTTGCCACATTGTAGGTGGTACCTTGGGACCCATGTGTATGAAATTTCGGAAACGTAGGTGCTTGCCTTGTGTGGCAATTAATTTTTTAATAAATACCCAGGAATGCCTATAACTTTGTCATTTGTAAAGTTACACACATGAAACTTTGCCACATTGTAGGTGGTACCTTGGGACCTATGTGTGTGAAATTTCAAAAACGTAGGTGCTTGCCTTGTATGGCAATTAATTTTAGAAAAATGGGTAGTAGTGGGGTAAATACAGTTACGCCTCCCATTTTTTTATTTTTTAAGATACAAACAGGAAACATGGGCACATTACAGGGAACACTTCACTTGATAGGTGTGTAAAATTTCAGACAGCTGGGTCCAGGCATGTGGTGGCAATTAATTTTTGAAACAATGAGGAAAGAAACGCCTATAACTTTTTTATTTTAAAAGTTAGAAGTCTGAACATTGCTCACTTTGTAGATGGGTTAGGGGTAGATATGTGTCAGAAATTTCAGAATGATAGGTCCAGGCATTTGATGGCTATGGAATTTTTAAATTACATGTTTCAAAAAAATTTCTACAGAGGCCAGGTCTTCCCCTCCCGCTTCCCGCGAAGAAAAGGAAACACTGTCTCGTCTCGATCCCTTTGATCCTTGCTAGTATCCATTACAGGGCTCGTGTCTGCTTGAGTAAAAAAGTGAAAGTAGGAAAGCAGACACGAGCCCTGTAATGGATACTAGCAAGGATCAAAGGGATCGAGACGAGACAGTGTTTCCTTTTCTTCGCGGGAAGCGGGAGGGGGAGGAAAGGAAGACCTGGCCTCTGTGGAACATTTTTTGAAACATTTAATCTAAAAATTCCATAGCCATCAAATGCCTGGACCTATCATTCTGAAATTTCTGACACATATCTACCCCTAACCCATCTACAAAGTGAGCAATGTTCAGACTTCTAACTTTTAAAATAAAAAAGTTATAGGCGTTTCTTTCCTCATTGTTTCAAAAATTAATTGCCACCACATGCCTGGACCCAGCTTTCGGAAATTTTACACACCTATCAAGTGAAGTGTTCCCTGTAATGTGCCCATGTTTCCTGTTTGTATCTTAAAAAATAAAAAAATGGGAGGCGTAACTGTATTTACCCCACTACTACCCATTTTTCTAAAATTAATTGCCATACAAGGCAAGCACCTACGTTTTTGAAATTTAGCACACATAGGTCCCAAGGTACCTCCTACAATGTGGCAAAGTTTCATGTGTGTAACTTTAAAAATGACAAAGTTATAGGCATTCCTGGGTATTTATTAAAAAATTAATTGCCACAAAACGCATGCACCAATCTTTCTGAAATTTCTCACAGATAACTATCCCTAACCAGTCTACAATGTGCCCAAGTTTCCTGTTTGTATCTTCAAAAATAAAAATGTGGGAGGCATAACTGTATTTCTCAGTGGGAAAGTGCAATGCAATGATTCCCTATGGGAAAGTGCAATGCAATGATTCCCTATGGGAAAGTACTGTCCAATGAATCCTTATGGGCAAGTGCTGTCCAATGAATCCCTCATTGTTTCAAAAATTAATTGCCACACCAGGCAAGCACCAATGTTTCTGAAATTTTACACACATATCAAGTGAAGTGTTCCCTGTAATGTGCCCAAGTTTCCTGTTTGTATCTTCAAAACTAAAAAAATGGGAGGCGTAACTGTATTTACCCCACTACTACCCATTTTTCTAAAATTAATTGCCACACAAGGCAAGCACCTATGTTTCTGAAATTTTACACACATAGGTCCCAAGGTACCACCTACAATGTGGCAAAGTTTCATGTGTGTAACTTTAAAAATGACAAAGTTATAGGTGTTTCTTTCCTCATTGTTTCAAAACTTAATTGCCACACAAGGCAAGCTCCAATGTTTCTGAAATTTCACTCACATATCAAGGCAAGTGGTATCTGTAATGTGCCCAAGTTTCCTGTTTGTATCTTAAAAAATAAAAAAATGGGAGGCGTAACTGTATTTACCCCACTACTACCCATTTTTCTAAAATTAATTGCCACACAAGGCAAGCACCTATGTTTCTGAAATTTCACACACATAGGTCCCAAGGTACCTCCTACAATGTGGCAAAGTTTCATGTTTGTAACTTTAAAAATGACAAAGTTATAAGCATTCCTGGGTATTTATTAAAAAATTAATTGCCACAAAACGCATGCACCAATCTTTCTGAAATTTCTCACAGATAACTATCCCTAACCAGTCTACAATGTCCCCAAGTTTCATCCTTCTATCTTTAAAAATGAAAAAGTTATAGGCGTTTTTGTAAAACAATACTTGGCTATGGGAAAAAGCATTCAAAATGGCGTCCGATCCGGATCGGACCTCATCGGATCGGATCGGATCGGATCGGAGGTTGGTTGGATCGGATCGGATCGGATCGGATTTTCCCGATTTTGGGTCGGATCGGATTCGGATCGTGGATCGGATCCGATCCGATGCACACCCCTAATTCTTAGAAACATTTACACACCTCTGTTAAGGGCAACCACTTGATAGCCCTCTCATCCAGCATGTTTGTCACACAAACCCTTAGACTCCTGTGATAAATTGCACAGAGCCCTTATTACCAAAAACCTAGAGATCCACCCACAAGAATCCCATCTCAATCCGCGTCCGGTTCTGATTTTCACATACCATTCGGGAATTACTAGTAAGAGTTGTGGGGTTTGATTTGGATTTAGGCACTTGCAACTAGGCAGGCAGAAACGAACTCCCCCTTCCCCACTATTCATGGCAGCTCCTTGAGCCCCCTGAAAATGCTACACAGAGGATTATGGAACCCTGTTGAATGGGCTCAATTGTGGTGCAGGGAGGGGGAGGGATATCCCTGAAAATCAGATGGAGACACCTTCCATGAGTGGAGCTGTTCCACCAACAGAAAGCAGAACCTGGATCAAACCCATGGTATTTTGATGGTTATTGTAAACATAACTAGCTATGGCAAAAAAATCAGTTAAATAATAAATATAGAAAAGCAGTCTTGGAGTTTTCCTGTTAGTTTGCATTTTATCCTGACATACTTCTTGAATGCTTTTTCACCCACCATTTTACTATATGTTTAATGCTTACCGATCAATAATGGCACACATATCGATGCTGACATTGGCAAAACTTCCCAGTTTTCCTTGTTCTACAGCATGCAAATCCACCAGTTGATCATCCACGTGAATAAGCTGCATGCATCCTTGGAATGAGAGCTGGAGGAAACCTGTATAAAACAGATAAATGGGGGGGGGGGAAGACTGTTATGTTCAACAGATGGTTCAAGGAAAACATTTTATTTGTAGCTCATTAATATGCATCTTCTTTTCTTCTCAATGATTGCCACTGATGTTTTAGTTGTTTTATGGGGCAGTTGTAATTTAGTGGATAATTATTTGAGCTATTTTAAATTTTGAATGTTTAAATTTTGTTGTAAGTTGCCTGGAATCTTTATTTAGGTTTTGAGAAAGACATTTAAAAGTGCAATTCTTTGATCCTCTTCTGAGGTCCGTGCTGGGACCTTGGAAGCTGGTCCGGAAAGGAAGGGGGAAAGGGGGCAGGATGCTGGGTGGGGAGCAGAGAGGAGAGATATGGATCCACTGGATTCCAAAGCCTCTCTATCACCTACTCATATTCACAGCAAGGTAAGTCAGGTAGACAGCCTGACTAGCTAAAAACGTTTTTAAGGAGAAACCGGAGGTGAAAATGTCTCCATTAATCCACTTGCTCTGTCTGGCTCTTGCTAACAGGGCTTTAGATGGGCACTCAGATCTCAGCCTCTCCATCTAAAGCACATGACTCTGAAATCTAAAAAACAACAACAACTTGTTGAAGTACAGCTTGCTAAAAATCAACAATGTTGTGAAAAATAGAAATGAGGGGCTTTCCAAAGGGAAAGGGAGTAGATCATAATATACTGGCATTGTGTTTATGGTACATTTGTCAGTAGCGAAAACATGGCTTTTGACTTCAGTGGCAAACCGCACCAGAAACTCAATGATACCTGTTAAAATTTTATTCTTGCAAATCACAATATATCATGAGTAAATCCACAATGTTGCATCTTCCTGTAGCTGCAGGACAATGGCAATGCCCACGGAGGATGAAGCCTTTATTGATGGAATGGAACAACCTGCTGTGATTTTATGAAATAAAATAGGAAGTGCTGCAATAGAACAGCATGTTCCATGAACTCATATTTTTAATAGCCTTCATCAACTAATCAATAGTTTACAAAAACATTTTGGTTCAGTGCACTCCAGAAGGAACAAACAAAGAACTAGCTTCACTTGCTATTAGCAGGCCAGCTGCTATTGACTTGGACTGGAAAGAGTGCACTGGCTGATTTATACAAAGCGAAAGTTGGGCTCTGGGTACAATTCACCAGGAAGCTTTCCTGTGTGTGTTCCACTGAAATTGACAGTAGCACAGGTTCCATTCATTTCAGAAGGGCTCATGAAGGAAAAATACCCTCCAGATGTCCTGGACTACAACTCCCATAATCCTCTGACCATGGGCCAGGCTGGCTGGGGTTGATGGGAGTTGTAGTGCAATACATCTGGAGGGTTCCAGGTTGCCTATCCCTGCCCAAGTGGGGAGTTCCCTACGTTGCTAATAGCCTACATAGACATTAAAAAGATGGGGCTTGCAAGCTCAACATGCTCAATTCTGCAGAGGATGTTTTCTTTTCACCATCTCTGTGCTTTCCATTTATTTGTTCAGTTTTCACTAGAAGCCATTATTTAGCAGAGATTCCAAATACCAGGTTCCTAGGAAAGGATTCCAGGTTAACCTTTCCCCCATCAAATAACCACTTACAACTACAAATAAAAAAGGGCTATGCAAGAGTCCCTCTATATCTAAATACATTAAATAAAAACCCTCTCGGATGTATAATTTCCCCTCTTTTTCTATCAACTCTTCTATGCCACAGTACCTTGTCTGCTAGCCTCTAAAAATGATTATGAGGCTGACAAAAGAGTTGCATACAAACATATAAAAAACTTTACAAATATATCAATAGAAATAATTTTAATTTTATCCCAAAATGCACTATATTTTGAGCACTCTGTGCTACATATAATAGCTTTCATGAAGACACAAAAAGCAACTCGTAATTGTTCATCTAAAGTTCAAACAATCTCACAGACGTGTGATATTTTTGATTGTAAAACTTTTTTATTTTCCAAACATAAAAAACATTTAACATGTACACCTTGCATACACCCATAACAACAACATTTACACAATACATCGACACTACCACATAAAACATTAAAATGGACTTCCGAATTTCTATTTTTTCCTTAACAATTTTTCGAAATATGCCAAAATTTCCAAAGTTGGTGAGTGAATTTCCCGATTTCTCTATCTTTAACAGATGTTATTCTTCCATCTTAATCATTAAATCCATCTACATAGATATCCTTCCCTTCCCTCTCTTTCAGAAAGTCCACCAGAGGTTTCCATTCCTCGATGAACCCGGTTGTTGTTTTATCTTTTATTAACGCAGTGAGGTTTGCCATTTCCGCCAATTCTGTAATTTTCTACAGTCATTCCTCCTCTGTTGGTATTTTCTCAGTCTTCCAATTCTGGGCATAAAGTAATCTTGCTGCCATTGTCATATATAAGAATAAAGTTCCATAACCTTGCAATAGCTGTTCATCTATTAAGACGTGTGATATTTTTAATGGTTGGATGAAAGAGCACTGTTATTACTTCTCATTTTTATATAATTCCTAATTTGCAAATAGCTTTCCAACCTTTATTTTGTTTGCTTTATCAGTGAGTATGAGGTAGGGGATTATTATTTCCATTTTGAAGATAAGGAACTGAGGCTGTAAGTAACTTGCTCAAGACCACCAAATGAATTCATGGCACAGGGGAAACTTAAGCCTCCTAAGTTCAAATTCAACTGCCAGCAAGTTTTATCTGGTTTCTAGGGACCTTACTAAATTCTAACCAAAGAACTGTGAAAAAGAAAGCTGTCTACTGTTTCACCTATCAACGAAAATAATTTTGTTTTCAAAATCTGAGAGAGATCACACGCATTAGACACTGGAAATAAGTCTCACTGAACTTAAAAGAGTGTACCTCTGAGGAGACATGCGGTGGAGTGTGCTGATAATGTTATACCTCTCTGTGGGTCTTGTAAGCAATGCCCTGGCTGACACTGACTCAGTGAAGTGACGAGACACCACTGTATATTTGACACTGCTGACTGCCCCTGTCCTACCCCATGGGAATGAGTTGTTCAGATCAACTCTCAGGTGAAAGTTCCCCTGCATGCTAATAGGATGCTAATTTACACCTGAGTGTACAAAGGAGCAATTATATTCTCAGGCACTCAGGAAACATCACCTAATGAAATATGTGTTTGCTGTGTTGCTCCTTGGAGGTTTACTTCCACCTTCATAACTAAGTGTTGTACTGGGTGAGCTGTAATGGCTTATGAGTGGTACTAGGGTGACCATCCACCCAGATTTGTCCGGACATGTATGAAAAATGGGGAGCAAATCCGCATCCGGGGGGAAAAACTGTTTTGGGGGGCCAAATCCGGAAATTTAGCCCCCCAAAAGGGTGACCAGATGGCCCTGGGGTGATCCGGGCCAACCGGGGGGCGGCGGGGGCAAACCGGGGCGGCGGGGGGTCATGCGGTGGTGGCAGGAGGCGGGCGGGCGGTGCGAGGCAGGCGGCGTGAGGCACTTACCTGCTGGGGCATCCGCTTCCCTCCATTGCTCGGAATCTACTGAAAAACAGGCTTCGTGGCCTGTCCCTCAGTAGCGCGCCGGGTGATGACATCATCACCTGGCGCGCAACTGAGAGACAGGCCAAGAAGCCTGTTTCTCAGTAGATTCCGAGCACCGGAGGGAAGCAGACGCCCCAGCAGGTAAGGAGCGCAGGGCAAGCGGCATGGGGCGAGCGGGGCGGGGGGGCGGCGGGGGCGGGCGGTGCGGGGTGTGCGTGCAGGCAGCGCGGGGCATGCGGGCAGCGCGGCGCGGGGCGGGTGGCGCGAGGCATGTGGGCAGGGGGGGGCGGCGCGGGGCGGGGGGCAGCGCGGGGCAGGCAGGCGGTGCGAGGCAGGCGGGCGGCACGGGCGCGCGGTGGGGGGGTTGTTTTGGGTGGGTGGGGTGGCGGGGGGGGACCGGGATTTTGGTTCTCAAAATCTGGTCACCCTATGGTAGACGAAAAAGAGAATGAAGCTGATGTTTCTTGCTGGACCCAGTCCAAGGTGACAGTGCTGCTTTCCTTTAATGTTATTCATGGCCCAGGGACTATGCAGATTAGGAACATCCTCTTCTAAATTGAGTTCCCATGTCCTCGGCTCTCTGTAGATTGGGGCCTGTCCCAAATGTCTCCGCACCCACTGTGGAGACGCAGGGCTATTCTTCTCTCACTGCCTTCCAGAACGCTACGAAAGCCCATTTATTCTATGAGGCAATGATAACACTCCTGCTTTTACTCTAGCTGCTTTTCTGGTTTTATTTTGCGTTTGTGGTTGTACATTCTGATTTTATAATGAGTATTTTGTATTTCCGCATGAGCAGCTTTGAGGTACTGAAAGGCGTCATAACAAATGTTTTGAATAAATAACAAATCATCTTAATGCAGAGGTGCAGAACCTCAGGGTTGGAGGTCAAACTAGGCCCTGCTGGGGTTCCAATCTGGTCTTCTGTAGTTTCCGAGATGGACTCAGCCTCTGGCCCAACTCCCTTTCCCCCAGCCACTGATCTTTTGTGCAGCCCTCACCCTCTAAAAGGTTGAAATGCTTCTCCTAAGGTTTATGTACTGGCAGTATGAGTTTCAAGCTAAAATGTTAAAGATACTGGAGCCCTATCTTCCCTTCCATATGGTTACCTTACTCTAGATAAAACTTTTGAAAGGGGATGGGGAGGGAGGTTTCTGAAGAGAGTCGTTCTGTAATGTACCTGTATGAGTTGTTCGTGGGTTGTACATCTGTTACTGTAGAGGTCAAGCAATTTTGGGAGGGGGTGCACTTGTCTACACTTATCTCCTCAGCACTGCCTACATTATGAGGCACTCTAATGCCATGCAGAACTATACCCCCCCCCCCCCAATAATATTTGTTTCTTTCTCAAGTGGCAAAAAGCTCAGTAGACGGATAACTCTAATAACAGCACTTAGGAAAATCCAGGGAAGAAAAAATAGGCTCAAATGCAGTAGGTAAAATATAAGGTGACCATATGAAAGGGAGGACAGGGCTCCTGTGTCTTTAACAGTTGTATAGAAAAGGGAATTTCAGCAGGTGTCATGTGTATGCATGCAGCACCTGGTGAAATTCCCTCTTCATCACCACAGTTAAAGCTGCAGGAGCCCTGTCCTCCTGACCAGATACAAAAGAGGACAGGGCTCCTGCAGCTTTAACTGTGGTGATGAAGAGGGAATTTCACCAGGTGCTGCATGCATACACATGACACCTGCTGAAATTCCCTTTTCTACACAACTGTTAAAGATACAGGAGCCCTGTCCTCCTTTTCAGATGGTCACCCTAGCAAAATATGACTAAATTTCTGGCATTTCCCCCCTTCAGGGAGAATGTATGCTTTGGAATATTTTAATGTATGGTCAGGAGGAGAATAGGGGGAGAGAGAGACAACAAAAAGACCCAACTCCGCTGAAAGAATGGCAGAAATCAACTTTGCAGTTAGTCAAAATTAAAAATTCTCCTTTTCCTCTCCTAACCAACCAGAACCAGCCAATCAGGATCTTTGTGTTTGTCTGGCAGTTCTGAAAGCATGGCTTGCTACTATGGTAACCACAGATACAAACTGCACGATGCGAAGCGACAGAGAGGAACAGAGAGAGACCATACACGGGCGTCTCAAGACAGGTCAGCTACTCCACCACAATGGCATCCGCCTCTCAAAAGGCAGGGCCGGCCAGCAATACCACCACACGTGAGCAGATACTGAAAGAAGAAGAGGTAAGGTCTTTGGTCTGTGGTGAGAATAACGATGGCAGATGGCAGATGGCAGATAAGGCATCTACCAAGTATATGGGAGATTGTAGCTTGGTTTGAGGCTAATATGCGGTATAAAGAGGCAAATTGAGGAGTCCAGTTTCTGTAAGGCTACCTCCACAAGGGCGCTTTAATGCTCTTTGAAGGCTCATTATAAATTTTACCTTCACACCAGCGGAGCGCAAAACGGGCGCAGAGGCGCGTTATCTCCCGGATTATGCGCATTATCGAATGCGCGTTAAATAGCGACTTTTATTTTGCTCCGGCCGTTAAAGCGCATTTTCGCCGTGTGAACAAGCGATTATGCGCATTAACTACATGTAAAGCGCTTTTTGGACATCAATTAATGCGCTTCGCCGCCTCTCGCCGCCTCCCGTGCAGAGGGATTAGGAGTAAATGCGCCTCCGCGATAATGCGCATAATCCCCGAACCGGGCGCAAAAGCGCATCCTTGTGGAGGGGGCCTAAGCCTCAAAAATTGCTGCCACTGAGGTGAGTGCAATTTGCTACCTGTGGCATTGAGTTTCACAGAGCTCAACAAGTTCCAAAGTCTGAAGCTGAATATTTCACAGGAAAGGTGTAAAACGTTTCTCTTTGGCGTTGAATTCAATAGCCAGAGTTAAGCAAGCATGGGTTGATTTTAATGTCAATGGGCATTTTGTTTTCCATTTATTTATTTTTAACTAGAACTCCCTACTGCCACAAATTAGGCAGGCCGCCAGCCCTTCTGGGGTTTTGGCACGAAGACCTGTTTTTGTATACCACTTAGAAATAAATTAATAAATATTGTTAAATAAATGAACTGTCAGTACCTGCTCCAACCCCTTGGGAAGTGCCAGACTTATAACTGAACTAACTAAATGATTCATGGATATATCTGGAACACCCTTGAAAAATGTTGCGTGTCCATTCTTTAATTAGAAATAAAAATGCATTTGTAAACGTTTTATTCCAAATCACATTAAAGCAAGTGTGCTACAATTCCTACAGAAACTATACTCAAGTAACAGTTCGGTCCTCTGCATATCTACTCAGAAGTAAGTCCTCTTTTGTTCAACAAGACTTACTTCCAGCCTTAGACTCTCTAAATGCATCCTAAATTTCAGTTTAGGTGAAATTCAGGGGAAACTTTGACATGTCTGAAAGTTTCTCCTGAGAAATTTAACCTCACTAAAATTCTTTTAACTTTCCTTGAATTCTTACAGATGTTTTGCCTGATCCGATGTCTTCTGATTTGCCTCACATTTTGCTTTAGCAAATGCTTTGGCAACTCTAGTTCTCTTTCCATGTGTTGACCACTTGCAAGCTTACCAAGGGAAGCATATGCAGCCGTGTAAAGAGTTGATTATCCTATTGACTGGTTATGTGACTAGACAAATCAAATCACATTTCCACAATCAATTGGAAATACAGGAAAGTGGAAATCTGGTAAAAATTGCCTCATCCTGTGACTAAATGGGCACCTCATATGGCTGCAAATGTCCCACATTATATTCACAAATGCCTACCTCACAATCCGCAAAATAGCTAGCTGCAGGGATTCTTTTTGTTGTGTGAAAAGGTGCTTATCTTTCTCCCATTTGGACCAGCTTGACCTGTTTGCTTTGCACTAACCATCTTTTATTGCATTTTCAGATGTTAGAAAAAGTTCAAGAATTTGCTAAATTGATGCGAAGGTAAATGGATTTTGAAATCCTGTTTTCTAACTGTGCACTTTAGTGACTAAAAGCCTCTTTTCATTCCAGAAACAATAAAGCAGAAAGCCTCTGCGGTGGCAAAGCTTTTGACACCCAGCTGAAAATGCAGATAGGAGCAAAATCACAATTGATGATAAACACCAAAAACTTCCAGTGCCATAGCCTGATTTAAGTCAGCTACTGTGCTGGGTTCGAAGCCACATCAGAACTTGGCTGTGGCATGCAGATAAGAGCCATTAATCAGGAATGAATAGCAAACCATAATCAACAAGTTTATGACTGCTTACTGCTACTTATGACATATTGTTAAGTTATGGATTAAGAAATCATGTTGCATGTTGTATATAGAAACACTGCCCCCTCCCTTTACACACTCATGCAAACACAAAATATTGTATCACCAGTTTCTTACATGACGACATAGAAGAGTACAGTAAAACTCTAAGAGTAGAAAGGAGGAACGATGCCAGTCTTCTGGCTGGTTTGACTTGTTAAACTATTCTCCAATTTATTTTTTTAATAGCAACGTTTGCATGCTAATCCATAACATAAAGTTTGCTGGGTGACTTATAATAGCAGATGAGATATAAAACAAACAACAACCAGAAACAAAAGCAAAACAAAAGCAGTACATTTCCAGCAACAGGGGAAGCAAACACAGCAATACTGGTAGAATATAACTTTACGTTAAAAAAACCACTAAACTCTCTAAAGGATTTTAAGATTTTTAAAAATGTAAACGCTAAAACGCCTGGGAAAAGAAAAGGTCTTTACCTGGCCCTGAAAAGAGTACAAAGAAGGCTTCAGGCGGGACACTCTGGGGAGAGTTTTCCGTAAGTGGGGTGTCAGCACTGCAAGTGCCCTCTCCCCAGTAGCCTCTTGTTATATGTCATCTGGTTGGGGCACTTGAAGAATGCCTCAGAAGATGAGTTCAAGGACTAGGTAGGTACATATGGGAGGAAGCAATCCTTTAGATCCCTTGGACTCAAGCCAATTAGGGCTTTGAAGAATAAAACCACCACTTTGAATTGCGTCAGGAAATGGACTAGAAGACAGTACAGATGGCAAAGCCATGGCAGAATATGATCAAACCATCCAGTCCCCATCAGATGACACGCTAAGCCATGGTTAGGCCACTAACCCTTTTGTAGCAAACAGTTAGTGAGCATGTTTAAGTGGTTATGTAGCCACCATGGTTAAGAATGATTCACACAACATGCTAAGTCATGGTTCACATGACGGTTCGGAAGCTGCAGCTTGAGCAAAATGCAGTGGCCAGATTGATAACTGGGGACCAGAAGGTTCAGGCATATAAGACCTACTCTGGCCCACTTGCATTGGCTGCCTGTATGTTTCCGAGCCCGATTCAAGGGGCTGGATTTAGCCTATAAAGCCTTACACGGCTTGGGACCACAATACCTGTTGGAACGCCTCTCCCGACATGAACCTACCCGAAAACTACATTCAACATCTAAGGTCCTCCTCCGAGTGCCTATTCCGAGGGAAGCTTGGAGGTTGGCAACAAGGGAGAGGGCCTTCTCTGTGGTGGCCCCCCCAGTTGTGGAACAATCTCCCCGACAAAGCCCACCTAGCACCAACGTTGTTATCTTTTTGGCACCAGGTCAAGACTTTCCTCTTCTCTCAGGCATTTAGCAATATCTGATGAGCCTGTGTTTGGGTTTTAGGCTTTTAGCTTTTTAAAGTTATTATAGTAGTTTTAAATGTATGTGCATATTGTTTGTATATTGTATGTTTTTGCTGTTTTAATTTTGGTATTTTTTAAAATTGTTTTAAACTTATGTAAACCGCCCAGAGAGCGTTGGCTATGGGGCGGTATACAAATGTAATAAAATACATAATAATAAATAAATAAATGACACGCTAAGCCATAATGTTAGTTCAAAATGCTTAACCACTGTGGCTTAGCGTGTCCTCTGAACAGGGTAAAATTTTTGCTGCTCTGCACACTGAAGTTTCTGGTCCATTCTAAAGTCAGTCCCACCTAGGACACATTAAAATAATCCAAAATGAGAAGTTACTAAAGTGTGAATAACTATGGCAAGGTTATCTCCATCCAGGCAGAGCTATTGATGCCTAAATCGATAAAATTGCTCTGAGCCACTAAAGCTACTTGTGTTTCTAGTGACAATGCTGGATCCAGGAGAACCCACCACACCACCTCAAACTACAAAACTAATCCATTAAAGGGAGTGCAACACCCTCCAAAACAGAATGGATACTATTTAAAATGACAGATGAACTACCCATTAACAGCATCTCCATCATGTCTGTGTTGAGTTTCAGGTTTTTGACCCCCCCCCCCCCCCCATCTAGTCCATTACCATGCTTAGGCATTGATTTAGAATGGCCACTGCTTCACCTGGATTTGATGAAAAGCAGAAATCGAAGTGGGTGGCATTTGCATATAGGGGACATCTCAACCCTGACCTTTGGATAACCTCTCACAGCAGTTTCTTAGAAATGTTAAATATCATGGGGGTTAAACAGAGCCCCATGGAACCTCAAAGCGTAACTGCCGAGAGGTAGAGCAATAATCCCTCAGCAGCACCTTCTGCAATAGACAATCCAACTAATTGCAGAAACGCTGTAAAAGAGTTGCTCCAGCATTCAACCCAGAGAGTCAAGGACATGTAGATGGGAATACAACTCCTTGAAGAAAGACTAGCATGAACTGAACTGTATACAAAGGGGGCTGACAGATATCTCTATGATTACAATTGCAGAAATATTTGCTACATTATTATGCATATAGACCAAACATGTAGTTTGTCCCATAGGAAGAAGTTTGGAAATGAATGCATCTTGCAATAAAAGGATTAGAAATAGAGTCCTATGCAAAGAAGAGTTCATCTCAGGCTGGTTTGTTGCTGTCCACACTACTTGACCCATCATGCCTCCTCTATTTCTGCAGCTGGGAACGTGGCAAAGCTATGTGCCTGGAGCTGGCAAAACAGGAAGGCAGGTGTTTTGCAAAGAGTAGAAAGAGGAAGCAGGGAGAAATGAAAGAAGAGCTGCACTATGCTAATAAACAACTGGTGGTGGTAAGATGGCAAATGCTTATTTTTTTCATTTCATGTATGTACAGCAGGTCACAACTATCTTTGTGAGGGTTGTTCCCTACTTTTCATGGGAAGAAAACAAACCTTCCCGTGTGCAACTCATGAAATCACAGTCATGTATATCTGCACCCTTTGAGCTGCAATAAATAATAGCAGTGAACGCCTTGTTCAGAGCATATATGGAACACTCGGAGGAGTGCTTGGAAAACAGGGATGGTTTACTTATCATTAGTGATATGCATTGGCAATGGGGACATGGTGGATGGGGTTGTGAAGCTGTTACCTTCTTGCTTCTAAGAAGATTTTGGTCTTGTTTCTAGTGCCTGGATGGGAGACTAAGTGGGAACAGTATGGGTGCCATCTTGAGTTCCATGATGGAGGAACGGTGGGATATAAAAAATGTAACAAATAAATATGGACACGATCCAGCCAAATAGAAGCATTTAACGAGTGTTTAAAATGGTTAAGTACATGCCTAACTGCCTCTCACTGAAATGAATGGCCAATAAAAGTGCTTAACTAAGGTTGGAGTTTGCATTTGGATGTCTACCATCACAGGAACAAAAACTCAAATTTGTTTTAGCTACTTTCCATTGCATGGATACTAAATAAATGCAAAAGCTAACATGAAGCTCACTTCATAGTCCACTAGGCTGACCATATGAAAAGGAGGACAGGGCTCATGTAACTTTAACAGTTGTAGAGAAAAGGGAATTTCAGCCAGTGTCATTTGTATGCAATTAGTTCCTGGTGAAATTCCCTCTTCTTCACAACAGTTAAAGTTGCAGGCACTATACTAGAGTCACCATATACAAAAGAAGGCAGGGCCCCTGCAACTTTAACTGTTGTGATGAAGAGGGAATTTCACCAGGAACTAATTGCATACAAATGATACTAGCTGAAATTCCCTTTGCTCTACAACTGTTAAAGTTACAGGAGCCCTGTCCTCCTTTTCATATGGTCCACAGGCAGAAATAATCTTGCAGTCCTCCCTTTCCTTGATTTCTGCCTCTTCCCCTGCCCCTCCCCGCAAAGTGAATGGCTGCATAGGGTTCTCACCCACTGCAGGGGACCAGAGGGAAATGCAGCCAATTGCACCTCCCTGGGCTGAGGTAGTGATAGGCAACCATAGTTGTAAGCCAGAATATTGGGATGCAGGGACAAAGGAGTGATGGAGAATGGACCACTCAGCATTTGTTGAAATCTAAAAGTAGCAGTGAAGGATGAGTTCTAATGCTCCTTTTCTTACACGGCAGGTTCGGCGAGCAGCCTTACGTCATCTCCTAAGTACTGAGCACCTGCAGTACCAGCTAGAACTGAACCACTTGGGCAAGTCATTCTACGCAGAGCGGCTGTAAGCGCTCATCCTAGACATGTCTAGAAGTCCAGACCATAACAAATACAGCTGTGTTCATACAGTGCTCTCTGCCTTCTCTCCGTATTTAAATATCAAATGCAAATATCACAGGGAAAGATTAAAGACTATCTTGCTTAAGTGGTGAAGTATATCCTGAAAAAAAGTTGTACATTTTGTTCTTGAGCAGTGGCAGATCAAGTATATATAGGGCAAAAGCAAAATAAGGTGCGAATAAAGGACACAGTGCAAACAAAGTTAAGCAGTTCATCCCACGGGGTGCTTCCAGATGAGGCTTTTATCACCTGCCTCTCACAGAATTTTATAAGGGGTCCAGATAGCATCATCTTCCAATTGTAACCCTCCTGCATTTTCCCACAACTTCTGTTGTCCTTTTTCCTAATGAAGAAAATCCGTTAAGGAGGGAAAGACGGAAAAGATGTACAGTGTCTTTGGATTGGCATTAGGAGTTGTCTGTATGGAAATATCCAAGGATTTCAATGGGGGAAATTTAACAATGTCCTTAACTCTCACACTGGGATCAGTGGCTCTTTGAAGAGCTTAAATGTAGCTGGGTTTTGCCCGATTTGGGTCCAAGCCTCATAAAAATGGGCCAGGCCTACATAAAAATGCTGAAGAAAAATCCAAATATGTTTCAAGCACACTAGCCTTCTTAAGGGGAACTGGAGAACAATAATGTACTGATTAAATTATCCAATATTTTAAGTTTCTAATTTAATAAATTTGGAAACTACCCTTCAATTAAAATACATCAGGGAAGTTTACATACAATATAAATATCATAAAACACGAGAAGAAAATAACAAGCAAAGGTTAAAAACTAGGAGGTAAAACTGTATAAAAAGCCTATTCGCTCAGACTTACAAGTTCTTAAAAGGCCTTGTGAAATAAAAAGGTATATGCCTGCTGCCAAAAAAATGATAACGTGGATGCTAGGCAAGCCTCACTGGAAAAAGCATTCCAAAGACAGAGAGACACCACTAAGAAGGCTCTCTCCCCAGTTGCCACTTGCCACATCTCATTCAGGGCAACCAGAGGAAAACCTCCAAAATGATCTGAGGGAACAGTTACGTTCATGTGGAGATAGAGATTATTGTTACTAGACCAACAACAGTTGCTTATCCCAGATCTCTTGCCCTTGGCTGCTTTTCCCTGCTTCTCATGTATAACATTCAAAAGCTAACTTAAACATTCCTTATTTAAAGAGAGCCATTGGTGTGATATTATACATATAGCTTGCGGACATTGTATTATCAAATGCTTTTGTAGGGCACTTCAATTGTGTTGACTGTACATCAGACTCTTGACTAAGCACAAGCCATATAAAGGGTTGCATCTGTGTGATTTTGATGACCTTTTGTATGAAAATGAGCAACACAATTTAGGCTGATTAAAAAAGAAAGAAAGAAGCAGTGTGGTGGGATTTCCAGGCACCTTGAAGATTTAATACTATATAAGTTTGTTTCTGGGATGAAGAAACTGACAATAAAGATCAGAATCTATGTTACAATCGGAATAAAACAAAAAAACAAAACAATACCTCAGTGTCCATTATAAAATTAGGAAAAGATAAAAGACAAAATACTTTCCTAACTTGCAGTAATGTATTAAAAAACAACAAAAAAAATTTGTTGTTTCATTGAGGACTTAATTGTTTAATGTTTTTAAACCACTGAGAAGATTAAAATGCTAAGTATTATGATGACTGCAACTATTATGCTGCCAATAATTCAGAATTAGTCTTCTACAGGGTGCTTGAAGATACATATTCTGTTCCTTAAATCTTTGTGAGACTGTGTGCAAAACTATTAAGCACAGCATAGCATGTTTTATGCCAGTCTACATGGTGTAGTTGCTAAACTCAAATAAGAGCAAGTCTTGACCTAATCTGAGATCTATTGCAGCAATCTATCCAAATTGGTGCTCATCACTACATCTTGTGGTAGCCAGTTCCATAGTTTAACTATGCACTGTGTGAAGAAGTACTTCCGGCCCTTTGATAATTTTAGTTGCCCTTTTCTGCACTTTTTCCAGCTCTACAATATCTTTTTTTTTAGGTTTAGTGACCAGAATTGTACACAGTATTCTAAGTGTGGTCGTACCACAGATTTGTAGAAAGACAGTATGATACTGGCAATTTTATTCTGAATCCCTTTTCTAATTATGCCTAACATGAAGTTTGCCATTTTTACAGTGGCTGCACAGTCCATTTTGTACATCACAGTAAGCCAGATTCCTTTAAAGTTCTGGCTTACTGTAAGCCAGTGAGCTAAGTGCATGTGCTTCGATTGCTCCCACTTAGTTCCTTCTACCAGTGGGAGCAATTAGACAAACCAGGAATCCTCCATTCCTGGGCCGTGTCTTGATGTCGTCACCGTGAGGCATCACACTCCCGCATTGGCGCTCCTACTGGCTATCTTTATGGGAAGGAGTGCAATTGTGGGCTTTGGGGAAGGCACCACTGCTTCCGCGCCCGCCCACCCAAGCACATGCGTGGCAGCCTAGGGGTGCCTGGGAGCATCCGCACCCCCTTCTTCAAGGTTAGTTGGGTTTTTTTTTGTTATTTGCGTATTTTTGTTTGTTCCTTTTTAAAAAAGATAAACAGGGGGGGCAACAAAGGGGGGGAGGAACGGGGCACTCTAGCTTTGAATATCCCCCCCCTTTAATTTTTTTTTTTTTAACAATGGTCTGCAGAGGCGTAGAGGTGGTCCAGCGACTTTTTGGCTTGCTGGTCCATCCCCTTCCCTGCCCAGCCTATGGCCACCAATCAGTGGTTGCCCAGCTGTGGCACGCCTCCACAACAGCTCTGGAGCAAGAGCAACAGATGGCAGGTGCCGTCATTACCTTGCTCCAAGCTAAAAAAAGTTGGCACAAGTGCCCGATTTTTAAAAACCGGAGCTTTGGGGGTTTGCCCCTGGATGGGTTCGGGATGGCGGCTGCGTAATGTAGATCACCTGCCGCCACTCTGAAACCACCGCGGGGCAAACCTCTTGTCAAGATGTGCCCCTGGTTTGTTTAGTATGATACCTGACCTGGGAACTCTGACTTGTCTCTTCCCCAACAAGCCAGAGTTATAAGCCAAGAACAAATCTTGTTATAAGCCCTTGTTTATCAGCAGGAGGACCCAAGCGGGAGCCATCAAGCCAAACTCTCTCTTTTTTTAAAAAAATCCACAATATCCAAAAACGGCCACTATCTTCAGGGAGTATTGCATTTTTTTCTGGGTGCAAACATTTGAGCTTTTATGTTTGGAAGATGTGATGCTTCCCTACAACTAAAGCACAATGCAAAGGATGAGTAGACTATGTACAAATAAATACAGATTTACTGTGTGAAACCAAAAATAATAAGAATAAAATAAAATAAAAAAATTGATCATACAGGAAATCCCTTAATCCCTTTTGTTGCTCTCAATATATAATATGTACTTTTAAAAAAAGTAGGGACCTTTGCTGTTTATGAAAGTGGGTTTAATAATTGCTTGCAATGGCTGTGCCATTTTTAGCAGATATAATAGAAAATAATACATTAGAAAGCTAGATAATGATTAAATTATAGCCCGTGTTTACAGTTCATATTCTGCCTAACAGATTCTCCAGCAAGGCCTTTTTCTTTCATAATGAAGAATGCAGGATAATGCTTGTCATATTTTCAAAATGACAGGGTCTCATCCTCACATGTACCATATGTGAGGAATATAAAAGACGATCTTGCTTAGAGAAGCTATGAAAGCAGAGCATGCACTAGCATTAAGTCAGAGATGGATAATGTGAAAGACATTACTGCCCATTGCTGACAGTTATTACTCTTTCCGAACAGCTGCTGTCCCATCAGCAAGCCTCTGTTTTATCTGCATAGTAAGATAATTGGGAACTTCCATACATCCAAAACCAGCCTTGGGAATAAGCCAAAACCTATGGCATATTTTTTCAGATAGGGATGAATTTTGGAAAGGGAGGGGGTCAGAAATCCCCAAGCTATTATGAGCTGAACCTAACCTGTCCCCAATTTTGGATCTCACTTCAGTTCCTAATGTTCTGCACCAGCCTCTTTCCCAGTTTTCCTTCCATTCCCAAATATATGAAATTGTGAGTAAGAGAGAAAAAAGGGGGGAAAAAAAAGACAACGGGGGGTTAAATCCAAAGTCTCTTGCTACACTGTTCATGATGATATTAACCTGGGAAGGATAGATTTTATTCCCTTATGATCAGGAGGAATAGTAACTAGGGATGTGCTCGGTTGAAATTATCGTATCGTTTCATTATCAGAAATTCCAAAATAATTTTTTTTTGGATCCGATCATATCGGGGGGTATCCGGATTGGATTGGATCGGAAATCCAATAAATATTGGAAATTCCGATATGATAACAGTGTTTTTCCACATAGGTTTGCATTGGGGAAAGAAAGCTTTCCCCCAATGCAAGTCTATGGGGAAAAACACGAGGCCGGCACTCACTCCGTCCCCCCACTCAGGCTCCCTCCCCCCACTTGCGCTCCTTACTCGCCGCTGCCACCACCTCCGCCTCCACCCTGTAGTACTGCTAAACAGGCTTTCTGGCCTGTTTGTCAGTACAGAGAAGTGCCGAGTAATGTCGTCATCACTCGCCGTGACTCTGTACTGACGAACAGGCTGGAAAGCCTGTTTAGCAGTACTACAGGGCAGCGGTGGTGGGGAAGGCCTAGGTAAGGAGTGAGAGGGGGGAGGTAGGGGTCCCCCTTACCTGGGCCTTCCCCCCCACTTGCGCTCCTTCCCCGCCACTGCCACTGCCTCCGCCTCCACCCTGTAGTACTGCTAAACAGGCTTTCTGGCCTGTTTGTCAGTACAGAGAAGTGCCGAGTAATGTCACCATCACTCAGCGTGGCTCTGTACTGACAAACAGGCCGGAAAGCCTGTTTAGCAGTACTACAGGGCGGCAGTGGTGGGTAAGGCCCAGGTAAGGAGTGAGAGGGGGGAGGGAGGGGTCCCCCTTACCTGGGCTTTCCCCGCCGCCATCCGCTGCCATCCGCTGCTAGGAACTACTGAGAACTAGGCATTGCAGGCTAGTTCTCAGTAGAGCCCTGGCATGCCAGGTGACATCATCACCCGGCGTGCCCTCGCTGTACTGAAACTAGGCCGCAAAGCCTAGTTCTCAGTAGTTCCTAGCAGTGGGCGGCAGCGGATGGTGGCGGGGAAGGCCCAGGTACGGAGCACGAGGGGGGGAGGGAGGGAGTGGTCCCCCTTACCTGGGCCTTCCACGCTGCTGTCTGCTGCCGTCCGCTGCTAGGAACTACTGAGAACTAGGCTTTGCGAACTAGTCCACAGTAGTTCCTAGGAGCAGACGGCAGCAGACGGCGGTGGGGAAGGCCCAGGTAAGGAGCGAGAGTGGGAGGGGGAGGGAGGGCCGGCCCTTGGTCCGATAATCCGATATGTCCATTAGTTATTGGACATATGGATTTCGGATCCGATCAGATAGGTCCTCCAGGAATGTGTATCGTTATCATTAATCGGATGTCCAATAACAACCTTATTGGTTTGTTATCAGACATCAGAATGATACGATACACATCCCTAATAATAACAACAACAAAACAACAACACAGTCCCCAGTGTTAAGCCAAAGACTATTTCTAAGCGTTTTCCCTCCAAGTATTCAGTGAAGATTTTTAAGAATTCTTGGAGCGATCAAAGCCATGTATTCCTGAGCTTGTGAAGCTGTTTGGGGGCAGGGTGATGGTGGTGAAATACATTTGAAAATACATACATTTTCTAAAAGTGTGCATAAATACACTTTAAGCCACAATCCTATGCATGTTCAGACAGAAAAAGTCATAGAACTCCCAGAAATTCCCCAGCCAGCCATTGTAGGAGGGTTTTTTTCCTTCTAAAAATGCATAGGATTGCACCCTTAATCAATGGGAGAAGATTGTGTACTTTTGAATGTGCAACCAAATGCCTTCCAATTTTCATGTGAAATAAATAGAAAAAGCCTCATAATCTGATATGGACATGAGTAGGACTAAGCTTCAAGATGGAACTTAGAGAACCTTAACAAATTTGAGTTTTGCTGATTTCCACATCCCTAGAATAGCTCCTGGCACATTTATCAGGAAGAATAATAATGATAATAAAACAAGCCCCAGAGTTCCAGTTGATAAAGGAGAATTCAAGCTTTAATTGGATGCTTTCACTGCCAAGATCTGAAAAATTAGGGAGAGCCCTGGGCTTTTGCAAGCGCCCTTGGCTACTGTTTTTCCTTCTCCCATCTCCCCATAACTTGTAAGTTTGCCAAAGTGTGGAGAAAGAGATGGGAAATGGGTGGGAAATGAGCTGCTTCTGGGAATTGTCCAAAAAGGCTTGGAAAGAACCAGCCCATTCAGAACAGAATGGAACAGATGTTGTCAAGAGATGCCTATTACACACAAATGCCATTCTGTTGCAATGGAAGTAAATGCACGTCTACCTTTAATTTAATGTTCATGTCTACAGGACTGTGCTACCATTTAGGTAGGGCAGAGGAGTATACCAGGCTTCGCAATGATGTATGCTCTACATACTGGACCTATATTCTGAGGGCCAAACTAGCTGTGATGTTGATTTCATGGGGAGTGAGGTTGGGAGGGGAGAGGGAGTTTAACTCTTTCTCTCCCTGCCACAGTCTATCCAAAAATTGCTTCTCCAAAGCTGACATTTGTATGTCAGGCTTCGTGGAAAAGATGGTTTTTTGTCAAGACAATAGCAGGGAGAGAAAAATTACCCCCAAACCCAAGTCCCAAGCCTGCTCAGGCTTTCCCATAGCTGCAATAATGTAATGTCTAGTTTGGTCTCTGTAACTGAATATTGCCTCCCTGTGCCTACAGAAATATGAAATTATATTTATGGCTATAACTAGGGCTGCAGTTGAGGTGGGCCCAAACCTCCCCCACTTACAAAGCCTCCTGAGACATGGAGGGGGGTCCTGCTGCACCAAAGCTATCGCCCTAATTGGAGCCCCTTCACTTGTTCCCACAGAAAATTAATGGAAGCAAATTACATCTAGGGGAGAAAGCAAATGCGTGCTGTCCTACTGAAGCACATTAAAAAAAAGTACAATTTGGAAGAGGAAATGTTAAAAGACCTAGCATGGGATCCATGGAGTTCTGTTTTAGTAAAATCTGAAGGAACTAGTTGGAATAAATGTTGTTGGAACACTGTCCAAAGTTCTAAAACTACATACCCCATTTACATACTCAACAAACCACTCAGGATACAAATGCTACGCAGTTTATCAAAGGGAATAAAGACATTAAAAAGACCCTCTAGGTTATATGAATAATTCTGATATAATTGCTTCTCATGTGAAAATATTGTGATGGGAAATACAAGAGGGCTTAGGGCAATTTAAATTAGGCTCTGCCCCAGATAGGATATTACTTAATATGCAGTGGCCCAAAACTCTGTGTCCAGGTAGCCAAAACAGCCTACATTTGTCTAGAAGTAATATTCAGGGAATAAACTCTACTCTACTGCATCATCAACTGATATTTAATTCATGATCATAATTTTTAATATGAAAAGCATTGATTTGGCTAGATTTTCACACAGATGGTCATATGGAAAAAGATAAGTAAGAGAAAAAGTACATCTGATCTGCCAAAGCACAAACACACAAAAAGTCTTTAGAAGTTCAAAATCCATGTGATTGGTTGTTGAATATAAATCATAGTCAGAATGTGCCTTCTATCAGGACAAATTGGCTGGACAGTCAAATAGATGCTAAACAGTGTGGTTACAAGAAACTTCTTTAAAAAGAGAGGATTAATATAATCTGTGCTGACAGTTGCTTTAATCACAATGTTACATGATGAATCAGCTCATTTTGGACTTAAGTAGAAAAGAGATCTGAACTGAAACAACTCATTTTTGTGTGTGTTAACATGAAACATCCCTCCGGTTTGGATGATGTTTCAGAGCGCATTGTGAAAACATTTGCTTTTTATTTACATGGTCATTACTTTTAGTTGCCTTCACTTGCTCTCAGTGACTTTATCACATAGGCAAAGCAGATGGGCCACATAGCACTAGGATGTTATCACCCTGCTTACTACATGTTCCCTCCCAGGAAGATGAAAGCTGAAGTGGCTACAGAATCAATGGGACTGAATAGGGATGTGTTCTCTGCCCTGGAATGATCTAATAACTGCGAACATGTGTGGTGCGTTCGGTCTTCCAGTGCAGGCATTGGCCTCTTCTAAACCAATGGAATCATTTCAGGGTGGAGACATGCCCAGTAGGCGCTTCTAATGTCTCTGAAATTATCCAACTATTTTTCAGGCGTCAGTGCTGTGTGTGTGTGCACAAGAGGGAGGTTAGCAGAAGCTCAGAAAGTTTAGGGGGGACCTTAAGATAGGAGGAGAAACCCCAAACAGCCCAATGTTGACTGAGAATGTTCCGTGGCCACAGAATGCTTAGTGTTTGCTGGGAGAAAAATGGAAAGCAGTGGTGATGGGGAAGTGGGAATGGAGTGGAGTATCTTGAAATGGCTGGCTGGAACCCTGAATAGGAGCATTCCAAACTGCTTCATTTTGTTGCAAATCCCACTTGTCTATTAGAGAATGGATTCTGAAAAAAGCATAATAGATTGCATGGTCTGCATGTAAAAATGGGATTTTTTTTAAAGGACAAAGAGGCACACATTTCATCTGAGAACATGATCTTGCCCAGAATGTAATGACTGAATTGATGTACACACAAAACAGATACCCTTGATAACAACAATTCTATTCTATTTCAACAAGTTTCTTGCTTTCTCTCTTTTATATGTACACACTGAAGGATGATGTGAACTTGTACAAGAAGCCAATAAAACTACAATTTTCAATGTCCTGCTACAAATAACACAGAACAACACTTTGAATTGTCACCTATGCATCAAATGAGATACATTAATTGACTGCATAAACTCTGCTGCACATATAAACAACTTCTACAGTAATTTGTTCGTTATCAATATTCCAATTTTATAGATGAAGAAGGAAGAGAGAAAAAGTTATTTCACAAAGCCAGCCAGTGAGTTCATCACTGAGCACTAGCAATTTTTTTTAACCCAGGTGGTTAATACCTATGCTAGATTATTTTATCCATGGATTACATTGGAGGATACTGAATTTTGGGGAAACAAAATAATGTTCATAGAATCATAGAATAGTGGAAGGGGCCATCGAGTCCAACCCCCTGCTCAGTGCAGGAATCCACCTTAAAGCATACCTGACAGATGGCTGTCCAGCTGCCTCTTGAATGCCTCTAGTGTAGAAGAGCCCAAGACCTCCCTAGGTAATTGGTTCTATTATCGTACTGCTTGAACACTCAGGAAGTTTTTCCTGATGTCCAGCTGGAATCTGGCTTCCTGTAACTTGAGCCCATTATTCTGTGTCTTGCACTCTGGGATGATCGAGAAGAGATCCTGGCCCTCCTCTGTGTGACCACCTTTCAAATATTTGAAGAGTGCTATCATGTCTCCCCTCAGTCTTCTCCTTTCAAGCTAAACATGCCCAGTTCTTTCAGTTTCTCCTCATATGGCTTTGTTTGCAGACCCCTGATCATCCTCGTTGCCCTCCTCTGACACGCTCCAGCTTGTCTGCATCCTTCTTGAAGTGTGGTGCCCAGAACTAGACACAATACTCAAGATGAGGCCTAATCAGTGCCGAGTATAAGGGAACCAGTACCTCATGTTATTTGGAAGCTATACTTCTATTGATGCAGCCCAAAACAGCATTTGCTTTTTTTGCAGCCACATCATACTGTTGGCTCATATTCAGCTTGTGTTCTACAACAATTCCAAGATCCTTCTCGCTTGTAATATTGCTGAGCCAAGTATTCCCCATCTTGTAACTGTGCATTTGGTTTCTTTTTCCTAGGTGTAGAACTTGGCATTTATCCCTATTAAATTTCATTCTGTTGTTTTCAGCCCAGTGCTCCATGCTATCAAGATCACTTTGAAGCTTGTTTCCACCCAATTTTGTGTCATCTGCAAATTTTATAAGCATTCCCTGCACTTCCTCATCCAAGTCATTAATAAAAATATGGAAGCGCACTGGACCCAGGACTGAGCCCTGCGGGACCGCACTCATTAACTCCCCACAGTTTGAGAAGATACTATTGATAAGCACTCTTTGAATCCGATTCTGTAGCAACTGTGGATCCACCTAATAGTTGTTCCATCTAGCTCACTTCTAGCCAACTTGCTGATCAGAATGTCATGTGGTACTTTGTCAAAGGCTTTGCTGAAGTCAAGATATATTATGTCCACAGCATTCCTACAGTCCACAAGGGACGTTACCTGATCAAAGAATGAAATCAGATTAGTCTGGCAGGATTTGTTCTTGACAAATCCATGCTGGCTTGTAGTAATCACTGCATTGTTTTCAAGGTGCTTACAGTCTGACTTCGTTATAATCTGCTCCAAAATTTTCCCAGTGATGGATGTTAACTGACTGGTCTGTAGTTCCCAGGTTCCTCCTTTTTGCCCATTTTGAAGATAGGGACAACATTAGCCTCCTCCAGTCGTCAGGTACTTCACCTGTCTTCCATGTTTTGCAACGATAATAGACAGTGGGTCTGAGAGTTCTTCTGCCAGCTGCTTTAATATTCTAGGATGCAGTTCATTGGGTCCTGGAGCTTTCAATTCGTTCAAAGAAATTAGGTGTTCCTTGACCATTTGCATATCAATCAAACTGCAACCCTGCCCCTTCAGCTTGTACTTTACTTTTGCCAGGGTGGGGGTCATAGACCCACTTTGGGGAGACGATTGAGTCAAAGTAGGAATTGAGCACTTCAGCTTTTTCTTTGCCATCTGTGATCAATTTGCCATCCTCATTAAGCAGTTGAACCACAATTTCTTTCCTCTGTCTTTTACTATGCACATACCTGAAGAAAGCTTTTGGCATTCCTCGCTAGCTCCAGCTCATTCTCAGCTTTAGCCTTCATGATGCCATTTCTGCACTTCCGTGCTACCTGTCTGTACTCTTCTTTTGTAGCCTGGCCTTCCTTCCACTTCATATATGTATCCTTTTTTGTTGTTTTCAGGTCATCTCTAAGCTTTTTGTGGAGCCACATTGGTTTCTTCTGTTGTCTTCTATCTTTTTTCCTTGTTGGAATTGTTTGTAATTGTGCTTTTACAATTTCCTTTTTTTTTTAAAGTCCCACCCATCTTGGACTCCTTTTCTCATTAAGGCTACTTGCCATGGGACCTTACTTATCAGAGTTCTGAGTTTATTAAAATCAGCTTTCCTAAAATCCAGAGTATGCATATGGCTATACTCAGCTTTTGCTTCCTTTAAAATCAAGAAATCAAGTAGGATGTGGTCACTTTCCCCCAGAGTTCCCGTAACCGCCACTTTATTGGTCAGTATCAAGTCAAGGATAGCCAATCCTCTAATTTCTTCCTCCACCTTCTGTAGGAGAAAGTTATCAGCCACACATGTAAGGAATTTCTTGGAGGGGCCACTTTTGGCAGAATTTGTCTCCCAACAGATATCGGGGTAATTGAAGTCCCCCATCACTACTACATCACACTTCCTTGAAACACTGGCAATTTGTTTTTCAAAAGTTTCATCCCCGACTTCTCCTTGATTGGGTGGTCAGTCATAGAATCCGACTATCACGCTCCTGCTGTATTTGGTTATGATTGGTGCCTTCCACTATTTACAGTGTCTAGTGGTCTAAGGGAGTAATCCTATGCCCCTTTGACTGCATTGGGGCAGGGGGAGACATAGGATTGCTTGGTTTCTGGGTCAGAACAAGGGCTTCAACCTTGGAACCCAGAAACTGCATTCCCTGCCCCTCCCCCTCAAAGCCTGCATTATTCTCTGTGCTAGGTACATCTCCATGCTTGGAAATGGAGGGCAGAGAGGGGGGGAAAGGAAGCAGTCCCAGAGGTGGGAATGGGAGGAGACTGGGGGAAGTTGCATTATGCAGCTTCCCATATATGCCCCAACCTCCTTCCCTTCCACTCCAAAGCACTGCTGCTAGACAGGCAAAATCATCTTTCTAACAAAAACACAGGGTGGCTGGAGCACAGAGTCATTGATCACCTCCCTGCTCCGGCCATTCTGCATTGGATACTTCACAGCTTCCGACTTCGGAGGCGCCAGATATTTCCATAGGATTGGGCCCTAATAGCACTAAAGATGTGTTGGAGTAATGGGAGCAGTGTCTTTGCTTTTGTTTGCTGCCTGCAATACTGCCTTATCTTGGATGCTTAATCGCTCAATCATATGGGCACTACAAATGGCATGGCTTCCTCTAAAGCAGGGGTGGACAACTTCTGGGAGTAAGGGCACTACATTGCATGGAGCCCCAACCTCCTAGGGGGCTCCACTCCTCCCCTACTGCCACTGAAATCACCATTAAAATTGCTGCAGTGACAAAGGCACCAAGCAATTTTGGAAAGAAACAAGGCATGTGATTAGTGCACAACTTATTTACAAGCAGACTATACTCCCAGGAGGCTCCCAGGAACACGATTCTGCTTCCAAAGAAAGGATGTGCTGTCTGCGAGTGTGGGGTTGCCGTAGCAGCAGCAGCAGCAAATTTATCAGGGGGGCCTGTAAAATATTCAGGAGTGTGGAGGCAGCTTATGGGCCGTGTGTTGCTCACTCCTGCCCTAAAGAATCTTAGTAGGGATGTACAAAAAAAAATTGTTCCTGTTTGCAAAACATGTGAACATGTGCTGCTCTCAACCCTGAACATGAATATAAGCAAGAAAATCAATGATTCCCCCTCCAGCCCTAAATGTTCTGTTCTCAAAATAGGGTCTCTGAATTCAAGCATTTGCTAAAACTCTAATTGTGAGAATTGTATAATTTTCTTTTTAAAATTCAATACACAAATAAAAGCAAAGATGCCTCCAGTGTTGTCTCCCACAAGGAAGTGCATCCTATCAACTTTGGATTTTCCTATTGTTCTGGGAACGATGGGCCATGTAACAATACAAAAATAGTACAATGATTCATACTGAATCATGCTTGAAAGGAGAAAAAGACTCTAGCTACATCATACCCTGAATTTATCCATAGAATTTCAAGTCATAGAGGAAAAATTGCCATCCCGTTGGCTGAAGTTCAGGTTGAAGTCAAACATGCTTGCAGTTTTACGGTCACAGAAATCCCATTGATTCCATAGGACTGAAGTTTACAAACCTGAAAGCTGGATTGCAGACACTGCTAGACTGCAAAATATCCTTTAGTCTTAATTTAAAAACTTCCTTTATAATGAGCTAGACTCTGCCAAATAGCTAGGTGAACTCCTAATTAAATTTAGGCAACAATTAAGTATAGCTGCTAAAGTGTTCCTGTTCTATAATGATATGAAATGTAAGTGCATTTTTTTCCTTTTCCATCATTGTATTGTCCTTGAATAATGCAGGATAATGAAGTGGTGATTGGGGGTGGGGAGCCTTGCAGGTTGGAATCTTCTTCTTCATGGAACCTTGTTACAACTGAATGCAATCATTTCTATTGCTCACTACAGATGTTTCTCAAATTAGCAGAGGACATTGTTCACTTCTGCCCATTAACCCAAATTAGTCTTGAATGTCACTATGATAACATTCAGTCTCTCTCTCTCTCTCTCTCTGTCATGGATTCATGGACACATACACACACACACGCAGAGTGCTTTCTGCTGGGTGCCTTTATGTGCTTATTTTGCTACCTCCTGATTCAGGGGTTTCCTACTCATGTGGGAGAGATACCAAATTCCCTCTTCTGCCCAGCAGTTCCAAAACTTGGCTTTGCTGGACATTTGCCTCTAATGTTTATGTCTGCTTAATTCTCTGCTTAATGGGTAATTTCCTCTACTTCTTCCGCACACAACTCCTAGGGAAGATTAGCAACTAGGCAGAGAATCAAGCAGACATAAACAATGGAAAGTGAAACATCTCTAAGGGCTCCTGCTTCCATGGGTGTTTAGTTTAGACTCCACTCCAGCTCTCTTTGCCTTTCTTCAGGGAGGCCTTCAGAATTAATGAACAGGCAAACCTTGGCAGGGGCCAGCATCAATGGTTGCCAAGGTTACTAACGCCCTACACTGAGCAAGGGCCCACTGACAAGGATCCCCTGGACCTGCTCATCACATCGCAAGCTGCTTGTTCACCCGCCTCTCAATCTAGCCCACCCAACAGTGGTGGTGTAGTGGAGTAGTAGGAGACGCAACAACCAGCTTGCTCATTGAATGTCTGCATGGCAAACAAGCAGGTGTCAGTGATGATAATAAAGAGGACCACAACATCTGATAAAGAAGCCGATGAGAAGATAGATTCCCTGAGGCAAACGGGCCATGGGCCCTTTGAAATGTGGAGCTGGCACTGACTATATACGGCTACTTTTCACTAGGAATGCTTCATATAACTACACTTTCTGGGAAGTACTTAGAGCCGGCTGATCCAAGGCTTATCAGGCTTTCCTTTCCATATCCTGAGTATATTTCTCATTTGGGCTAGTTCACGGAATTGCACAGCTCCATCTTCCAAAGTAGTGACAGCAGCTGGGAACTGCACATCTCCACGTTTGGGAACCTGCCTCCTTTCAAACGGTCCCCTCCAAACATTAATTTCTTTACCCAGGATTGCCTTTCTTTCAACAAAACATTCTATCTTGTTAACATGGCAATTTTTTTTATTTTACAATCAAATACTTACTTTCAAAGCCCTTTCATGGCCTTGCCCTCCCTATTATTATATCTCAATACATCCCTGCTAGATGTCCTTTGCAGGGAAATCTGGCCCTTTTGGGGCTCACCAGACTTCCGTGATGCACCCGACTTGGCTTGTATTTTCGAGCTGAACCGCATGGTTTCTCTGAGTTTCAGGGACTTCTTACACATTTGGGGGATGGGGGAACCATAATTTACCCCAATAGAGATGTGCACAAATTACGAATGCAAATTGCAAAAATTTGCATAATTTGGGCAAATAACACAATTTATGGCCTTAATTCGCACAAATGTCTTTTTACACAAGAACAAACAAACAAAACAAAATCCCCCCAGCTGGCCCAATTCATTACACACTGAGTCGGGCCATCTGGAAGAAGACAGAATGGAGTCTAGAGGGCCGAGCTGATGAAAGTTCTTTGAGCTTCACCCCCCAAGCGGATTCTTCTGACATTCGTAAATCCAGCCCATAATCTTCACTCTTGCAGCTCCCCCATCCTCCACCTCCTGAAAGTCTCCTGCTCCCTCAAAAGACTCCAGTGTCTCCACCTTTTCTCCCTTGCTATGCTTGGAGTAGTTCCCTATGCTTGGTACTGCCACCCAGAACATGGCACCCCTCTTCCTTGCTTCAAAGCCCTTCTCAAAACCCACCTTTTCTACAAAGGTACGCCTCCCCTAGTTCTTTGCCCTACTGTAACTATTTCTTTGAGCAGGTACTGAAACAGCCACATGGGGCTTCTTTGATTTCCCCTGCTCTTCCATCTCCCTTCCTGAGTTGTTTCCATGTGTTAAATTTTAGACTGTAAGCTAGATGGTGCTAGATATATCAATTGATAAGTCTAGATTTTTTTAAAAAAAAAACCCAGCTAGATAGATCAATTGATAGAGCTAGATAGGTTTTTTTTTAAAATAGGTCTAGATGTTCTTTAAAAATTCATGAGACATGTATATACCCCATTATAACTGAAATTTTAAGAATAACAAGCCAGTAGTATTACAAGTGCACATTTTGTGAATGCAAGTTTGGGATTTTCTTAGGCGTGTGCAAGGGGTGTGCCGGGTGGGCCCAGGCACACCCTAATGTCTCAAGCATTAGGGGGCATGGAGTAGGATCCAGAGCGGGATCCAGATGTGGTAGGAATGGTTCTCTGGCTGCTCTGCTGTTACCGCCCCCGACAATGTGCTGTTGCTTTTAGCAGAAGGAGTGAAAAGGAATTGCTCTGCTGGGAGCCATGCTCCAAAGAGGTTAGGAGGAGGCCCCCCAAAGACTAATATTGCCTTGTAAATCCCTCCTCCAGCCAGTGTCACCACAAACCCCCACCAATGTTGGGACGAGGAGCATCTCATTCTCCTCCCCTCACCTGCAACGACACTCCCACAGTCAGGCAAGCCGAACGTGAAGTAAGGCATCACTATCTACAGTGTTTAATAAATGAATGAATAAAAATAATGTCCTTTTTGATTGAGTATTTAATCAACGTTCACCTTTAAAAAAAAAAAAAAACCTGGGTGCACACCCTAATGAAATGTGCTGCACATGCCTATGGGACTTTACAAATATTTTCGGAGAACGTGTGCTCCCTTTTCCGTTCATGATCGAGGTTGTAGACAGGGCATTTTCAAGTGATTTGTGAACTGAACTGAACTGAATTTCTCATACATCCCTGTTTGGGATTTTTGGCCTAGCGAGAGATGGAACAAAAACTTCAAGGAAGACATGTTTCTGCTGTGGCTACATTTTGTGCTCATTTGATGTTCAGCAGGCATATTTGAAAGAAAAAGAGCATGTTGTCATGAGTATACCACCATCTGGCTCAATTTACACTTCTTCATCTGTTGATGGATTTTTATATAAGCATGCTTGTGGAAACAAGTATAAAAAGGCAAATTTGTATCAGAAATAGCCAATTCAAATGCAACATGTCAAAAATTTATAAAAACAGAAAAAAATGCATCATAGGTCTTGCATCCTAAACTCTTAAACGTGCATCCTCAGTTCTTCAAAACTTGAGGAAAACTGCTGTTGTTCCATGAGAAGTACAGAAATGTAAATAATTAAAAGTCCCTGTGAATTCAAAGTACAAACTGCACATACAGAAAATAGGAATCTGCCTACTACCGAGACAGGGTACCGGACAATCTAACTCAGTATTGAGTACATTGACCGGCAGCAGGCTCTCCAGGGTTTTAGACAAGGATCAGTTCCAGCCTTACCTGGGGATGCTGGGGGATGAACCTGCAATCTTCTGTATGCAAAATACATGCTGTACAACTGAGCTGCAGTCCTTCCCCTCCTGAACAGCTGGCTGCTGTTTCTTCTGCATGATTCACTACTCTGGCCTCACCTCATTCCCAACAGCGTCCATCAGTAACAAAGCTGCATCTCTGCCTTTGATTTTATTGGATCATTCAATCCTTCTAGATGCAGTGATGCGCCACAGTTATTACCCACGTTCAGGGGAGGCTGCCTGTTGCATCTATGCATGAGTCACTGGCCTAAACCTGCCTCCTTCCTATTAGGGATGGATCCGTATATTTTTGGTCCATGTCAGTTTCGCATATGTTCAATCATAAATCCATTCCATCCCATTTATGCATCAGCCTGCTTTAAAAAAAGGTTATGAAAATTTGCATTTAAATTGAATTCCCCCCTAAAATATGCATGTTTGTAGCCATTTCCCCATAAGATATACATTTTGCATGCACTTTTTGAGACAGGGACTGTAAAATTCAGAAAAGTGCATAATCCAAATGATAACTGTTCCAATCCTATGTTGGTTCAGGAAGGGTAAATTGTGTCTGTTTACTTAAAAATTTGGACTGAATGAAAGCAACAAACATTTCTACTTCTAATCAGGAAGCTGCCAAGATCAGCAACTCTTGCACGAACAAGGGAATGATCTCTTCAGAGGGTGAATACTTCATATACTTATATTAAGAGTAAACCTTTTGGGGGTATAACAGTAAAATATGCCTTCAGTTTTATTTTTATTTTATTTGAAAAAACTGTGCCTTAGCTATCAAAAGACTGGTTTACAGCCTATATCTTTGCCTCCATGCCCTAGTGCAACTAAGGCTAAGAATGTGTGTCTAGCCTCTGCTTTCCTCTCTTGTTCCCTTCTATTTATTTTCTAGGTTGTAGGCCCCATGGGATAGCGGCCTACTGTGAGCATCATCAGACGGGGAAAATTGCATTTCCTTACTGTTGCTTCCCCCACCCCCACTTCTGTCCCACAATACTTCCTCTTTCTTTACATGGGGAAGAAAGAGGAAGTAAACAATGACCACATGGCCCATTCAGTGGGCGTTTTTATCCCACTGCTTCTCCTGCACACAGCAGGAAATGGTGGGACGTTTCACTACAGCCCAAAAAGTCAGATTTTCTAGGTCTTTTTTTGCAACAGTAAAACAGGCAGAAGGTGCGGGAGACACATGGAAGGCAGACAGCGGCATCAAAAGGACCTGCGAAAAAACGTGAGTGGCTAGTAATGAGCATGTGATAAAATGCTCATTTGATGACATGACACACCTTATCATTCTTTGCAAAGTGTCAGGTACATGGGTACTACTCTATACATACATCACCACAACCAACAGTAGCAGCAGCGACAATAACATCTATTCCTCCAAACCTGAATTTGAAAGCTCTAGATTCGAGAAATTTGTCATTCAGCTTTGGAAGGTCTCCAATGCAGCAGATTACTTTAATACAGGACCCTCTTCATCATCACTACCACACACATCCAGACCAAGCCATTAACTTCTCAGCTGGTGTTTACAATAACATCACCTTGGTCAAGGTTTTGCCCTGACATGTCTTAACTGCAGAGAACTGCAGATAAGTGTTAGTGATGCCTGAAGGATGCAGTGCTGAAGAAAATGGTAGGACTGCCAGCATTGGCTCAGGAAAATGCTTAAAGTAGTTCTCTTTTCCTCGGTGGCTCAGATTTCCTCCTTTTCCAATAAAAACTCAGTAAGGATTGGATGGAAGGCTCCGATAAGAATCGTTCAATAACGTTTCAACTTAAATGTTCCATCTTTTAGTAATTGGTGCACTTCATCTTTCCTTGCATTCTTGGTAGTTTCTCATTCATGTTAATATATTGGTTAATTTGTTTGTTTGTTTATTTATTTATTTATTAAACATTTCTATCCCGCCCTATATCACAAGGATCTTTTATATGCTTTTTATCCTCTCAACTTGTCATTTCTCATGTGCTATAACACATTTCACCATTTCACCAATTCTTTTGTTTATAACCATCCTCTATACCCCTCTACAGCATTCAGTAAATGTGTGAGGAGGTCGTGCGAATGCACCCACTAGCTACTTCTCTGCTGTAGCTATGCCCATTAGACATGCCCATTGGTCAAGCCCTGCAACAACCACACATTTGGCAGCAGGGTTAATGGGGCACACCACTGTACAGATGTAGGCATGTGGTCCTCTTCTATGTGAGCAGGAATCCTGGTTGGCCAAACGTTTTCTTCAGTGGAGACCTGCATCCATACATCCATTTGTGCAAAGCCCCCTTCCCCTATTTTCATGCTACAGTGCGATCCTACTAAACCTCTTGCATAGTCGCTGAATCTGGGGGTGGGATGGGGTCTGCAGAGGGCTCAACTCTCCTTCTTTTCTGTATTTTGCCTTGCTGTTGAGATCACAGTACACCCTGCGCTCCAATCTGGGGATGGATGAATCTGTCTATGGCCCTTTCTACACCTGAGGGGTGTAGAGGGTTCAGGGCGGTGGATCCCGGAAGTAGCTACTTCTGGGATCGGCGTGCCCAATATACATGCAAAATGCGATGGCATGAGCACTCCACTGCAAAACTGTAAGTAAAACAAAAAGAAAAACCACAAACGATCCGGCCCCCTTCCCTCTCACTATCCTGGGGATGGCGATTTTGCTTTCCCCCCTCTCCTGATGGCCATGGAGCCATGTGGTGCAGCTCCGTGGCCATCTGTGCTGCCGTGCTTACTCGTGAGTAAGCGCGGCAGCACCGGGGCAGGTGGCCGCATTCTTCCACAGTCCAGGGAAGTTCCAGGGACTGTGGAAAAATCTGGATTTTTGTGGTTCCTGAGAACTAGGAAAAATCCCGTGCCCGCCCCACACCCGGGACTTCCTGGGCATCATTTGGACACACAGGGAGCAGCCGGGGGCCATCCCAGGCATTTTGCCTGGTGTTGAAAGGCCTATGTCAATTTCATCTGTATAAAAACTCAGTCCATTCCATCCAGTTCCGCCATGTTTGCAAATGTTTGCACAAGACTTTTCAGTTGTTGCACAAGCTGTTCCATAAGGCATTTGCACAAGAGGTTGCACAACTCATTACAACTTCATTAGGCTAGGTGTTGCTAGCACTGGTTGTACTATTTGTGCTGCTAGAGGTTGTACAACAACACTAACTCTTGTAACTTTTCTGCTAGGATAACGTTGGATATAACTCCTAGTGAGGCTGTGAGATTTGAAGACGGGACTTCAGAGCTCACCACTCCCAGCCAAGATCATTCCCCTAAAGCTCTCCTAAAAAGGAAACTGTTGACTAGTCTCTAAAACCTCACCTGGATGCTTACCTGGTGAGTTTATTATCAAGTGAAGGAAGTCCATAGAGTGTTGCAGAATATCTTTTGCATTCTGCAACACAGATTCAGCTCCTTATCTGCTGTCCCTAAAACAAAAGCTCCAAGTTAGAGGAAATGTGCACAAACATTTGAATGTCGTTCAAAGTTTCAGGCCTGATTTCCAACAATGGGAAAAAGTTTTGCAAGTTCAGCAGTCAGTAGGCCTATTCCAGGTAAAAGCCTCTGACTTTGAAGGCCGGTTCATTAACAGAAAGGTCTGCAAGTTCAAGCCTAAGAATGGACATGCCTTTCAGAGGCAAAGGCATGGCTAGTGTCCTCGCAGCACCGCAAATTCCAAAGTGTACAGCTCAGGACTGCTCTCCTTGACCTTGAAATATAGGCCTATTCTTTTAATGAATTTAGATGGGGTTTCAGTAAGAAGACAAAGCATGTGAATCCCTCTAACTGGCATGACTGACCTTGTGAGCAACTGGAGGTGGAATAGAAAGAAAACCTCTAAATATGTCCTATAGGCAGTGTCCATAATGAGATGTAGAGGGCATCACTCTGACTAATGTCTTATACAGCAGTCCTTGAACCGGCACCTTATCTTCCACAAACATATGCTTCCCTGCCATTATTTCAGAATATAATAACAGGCTGGGAGTTGGAAGGTTTTTGAATACTGTTTAATTGAATCTCTAATGTTTTCTTCACAAGTTCCATGGCTTTGAAAAAATCTACAGGGCAAAAAGAAGAGGGGAAAATTTTTAGGAATAGGGAGAAAAATGCTATTGCAATAACAGTTCCCCACCACCTAGTCAAGAAGAGCCTTTTATTCTCACTTTTATAAATCTAGCGGTGGGAGTCTAAAATATGCAGTTTTACATCGAATACTCCAATGGTTTCTTTAGTAAAACATTATTTATTTCTAAAAATTGATTCCCCAACTCACCCAATGGGTTTTTGCAGTGGCTTACAATATAACCCTCCACCCCCAATATAAATGTTTATTATTAATTATCAGGAAATCAGTAGAAGACCAAGAGCAGAATTTACATTCATAGCACCAAATCCAGCAAAAGCTCCCCTAAGACTTAACAAGCTTCAATAGAGATAGGAAGGAGTTGGTTACCTGGGCCTCCTCCAGCAGGACGTTTCACAGTCTGGGTGCCACCACTGAGAAGGCCATAGGCTGGTAATTTCATGCCCTTTCCTGCTGCCTCTGCTCCCTGGCTGAGTTTGGCAAAACCACACTGTGGCACATACGTACTACAATCCACACTAGAGTGGCTTTAGAATTGTCCCGTGGCACTCTTGTGAAAAAGGGTGGTCAGCCTACTCCAATATATCAGATATAGAGAGAGGTACTCCAATACAGTTGTATCTGTGCAGGGCCATCTTTAGGGCTGCATGCATTCTTGGGTATGGAGCTCCTGCCATGCCTGCAGCCAGCCCCATTATACCACGGGTGATGAGTGGCCAGATCTTCCCTCTCATCTCCCTGCCCCTCTGCTGAAACAATGGGGGGAGGAGAGAGTTGGATGGTGTGGTGACACCAGTGGAAGAACTGTTGGCAGAACTGTGGATGGAAGAGGAAGAGTGGTGGTGTTGTGTCTAATTCCTCTCCCCTTGCTCAGGGCGAAGGAATGTTAGATGTTAATTCAGAATCAGATTCTGAACTCGAACAGACATTCCAGTCCATACCAGAAGGGGAAGATGTCGTTCTCATAGCTTCGCCTTTAGTGGGTGTTTCTCCTGATGTAAATAACTCTCCAGCTGATAAGCAGCCTTCGACTTCAGAGGACGAGGGGGAGAGTGAGCTCAGAAATCCCGTTTTCCATAGGAGAGAAAAACAAGCACAGATCAAAGAGGTCAGGAGGCGGCGCTCAGAAAGATTACTGGCTCAGAAAAAGCTTGATGTGAATTTTTCTCAGAAGTGACTCTCGCTTTCTTTTGAATAGATCAACTGTTTTGTTTGCTTAGCTAAATTACGCCTTGGGGCAAAATGTTTTCTAAGTTTCAACTCCTTTCGATGGGAAGGAAGGGGTCATTTGCTAAATAAAAGATTAATTGCTTTCCTAAGAGGCCTCCTTATTGACTTCAATGAGTGCAAGAAGTTAGAGAGTCATGACAGGTGCTGATCTGTCAGCAGCTGCCTGGCAGTGCCATCTAGCGTGGCTGGGCCTGGATGTGTGAAAAGCGAGTAATCTCCAGATTACTTGCTCTAATAATCTGCTGCCATTTCACCTCATTATTTGTTCATTTCTATAGTAAAAGTCATTTTAAACTGCCCTTCATCTTAATGAATACTAGGGTGGTTTACAAAAAGCATGAACAAACTAAAGTATGCATGAACAAAATACAATGAAATAGTAAATTAGCTTCACCATCATCAACAACAACAAAACAACAACGACAACAACATGATAACAATGATAATTTTCTACCAAAACGATATCCAAATATGTGCAAAATATAAGTGCTAGTTAGGACTGTGAACGGGTCCCCAATCAGATCTAATTGGATAGAGCGCTGCATTTGCCGGTCGCGGCGGGTGACGTCATCACCCGGCACGAGCAGGAAAGCGGCCGGCCCACAGTGAGGAGGGAGGATGATAGCAGGACGATGCGGAGGAGGCAGCAGGTAAGCAGGGAGAGTGGGGGGGAGGGAAGGAGAGAGCGGGGAGAGTGGGAGGGAGTGCTGTGGCCAGATCCAGATTGCGGATCCGATCCGGCCTGATCCAGGCCCGATCCGATCCAGTTTGGATCTGGGATCCGGAGGTCCAAATCAGCCTGATCTGCTCCAGATTCTGGATCTGGATCCGGTCACAGCCCTAGTGCTAATATTATTCCCACAATGATAATTTATATTGAAAGGTGGCTTAAGAAGACATTATTTAAAACAAATTAATCATAAATAAATGTGTTCTCCACACATACACTGTTGTCTTTTCAATGATCTTGCACATGGGGTTGGAGCTGTTGTGTCTACGTCCAACTCCCTGCTTCAAAGGAATGATATCTCAGATTCCGACTCAGAACCTGGGGATGGAATGCAGGAAATGGAGGAGTTACTGCAAGACGAAGTAATAGAGCCCTTTCCCACGGCAGGGGGGGAAGTAAATCCTCAAGGCAATAACGACCTTAACCAGGGAGAGAGTACTTTCTCTTCTGGGACAAAGGAGTTTAGGAATGCAGTGACGAGGCGTAGGACAAAGAGGAGGGACTTCAAACTCAAAACCGCCCGCCGCTCAGAGAGACTAGCAAACAGGGCACTACAGACTAATTTGTCCTAATGAAATGACTCTGTTCTCTTTTCTCTCTAAGTAAGCTCAACTGCATGCCTAGGGGCTACAAAGCCTTTTGATAACCTTGTTTTCCTTGTTTTGCTGGAGGAGGGAGAACGATCATTTTTGTGTATAATAAAGGATTTGTATCTTTCCCTTCAAGAGGTCTGTTTATTGTTCGCACCCCTTTTGTTAGAACTTACAGAGTCACGACAGCTTGAGCTTACTTAGAGAATCTTTTTTTCTCGTCCTTCGTCTGCAAGATGGAAGCGGCTCTTGATCAAATAACCCGTGAGAACCAAGCTCTCCGAGACCAGGTAAATCAATTGGCTGGGGCGATTGCTACATTACAAGCCGCGCCGCAGCAGCAGGCGCCCCCCCCAGTGCCTCCACGTCGGAAATGCCCTATTAGTCTTCCGGAGAAGTTTGATGGAGATAAGAAGCTTTTTACTGCTTTTCGCGCTCAGGCAGAGCTCTACATGCGTTTGAGGGCTGACGATTTTCCGACCGACCAGATGCAGGTTGGATTTCTCATTAGTCTACTCTCCGGGGCGGCTGCGAAATGGGCGTCTGCTCTCCTCATTGCAAATAGCCCCTTATTGACCAATTACCAAAATTTTGTAACTTCTATGGCGACCTTTTTTGGGGATTCTCTTCGAACGGAGACTGCAACCAGAGAAATCCGCCGTCTACGCCAGGGAAAGGATTCTGCTGCTGTCTACATTACCAACTTTCAGTTACTAATACAGGACTTACAATGGAATGATGCTGCCTATAAGGCCCAGTTTATGGAAGGCCTCAATGACGATATCTTAGATGAATTGGCGCGGTCTCCGCTCCCGGCGACTTTGGCAGAGCTTACCGCTTCCTGCTTGCGTATAGATGCTCGCTTGGAGGGTCGCAGAGATGCCAGACGCGCAGCGGTCGGCCGGCCCATACCTCCTCCTATACCTCCTAGGGCTTTTCCTCCTCCTCAGCGTTCTCCTCCTGTTGCAACTGATGAAGTTCCCATGCAAATCGGGGCCACACACTCCTTGATTTCCCCAGTCGAAAGGACCCGCCGGCGTGCGGAAGGATTATGTTTCAAGTGTGGAAGAAAGGGGCATTATGTGAACTCCTGCAGATCCCCAGTGTGGAAGACAGAACCTACTCCTTTGACAACTTCTGCTCCTCAGGCATGACTAGACCGAACCCCAAGTCTCATGGGGGTCTGTAATCAGGAGGTCCCAGCAACGACTGGGGTAAGTCTTTCACACACGTCTCCCTCATCCCACCTCGTCCTTCCTGTACGTCTGCACACCTCTCATTGGTTGGGTGGAGATTTTTTGGCCTTACTAGACTCAGGGGCGACCACGAATTTTATGGATGTCCAATTTGCCAACCGCTACGATGTGCCTACTCAGCCCCTGCCCCGTCCCCTGTATGTGGAGACAATAGATGGCCGTCCGCTCCTGTCAGGAGCGATAACCCAAATTACTTCTTCCATCACTGTATGTTCCCAAGGACATGAGGAACAATTACAATTCCATCTTGCTAAAATGCCTCAGTACCCACTTGTACTGGGTATGTCCTGGCTCACCAAACACAACCCCCAAATCTCGTGGGAACATCACCAAGTTCTTTTTACGTCTCCTTATTGTCGCCAGCACTGTTTTCCGGGGTCCTCCCTTCCAATTGCTCAGGATCTGACTCCTCCGCTCCCAGTTTTAGCAGCTTCCAGCCACCTCGGCTCCTCCATCTTTACTGCTCTCCCAGAGAAATATGCCGCCTTTCGTGATGTTTTTGACAAGACTGAAGCGGATCAGCTACCCCCCCACCGGCCATATGACTGTACTATAGATCTCATCCCGGGGGCCCCCATCCCTGTGGGAAAGCTGTATCCGATGTCAGGCCCTGAGTTGGAAGCCCTTAGGGAATTCCTGGACACAAATTTAAGGCGCGGTTTCATCCGCCCTTCGAGCTCCCCTGCTGGGGCGTCTTCCTTTTTTGTAAAAAAGGCCTCTGGAGATCTCCGTCTTGTCCACGACTACAGGAAGTTAAATTTGGCCACGATCCGTGACACATACCCCCTCCCCCTCATCCCGGAGATGTTAGAGCGTTTGGGACAAGCTTCGATTTTCACTAAATTGGACCTAAGGGGCGCTTATAATTTGGTCCGTATCCGTAAGGGAGATGAATGGAAAAGTGCCTTTTTGACACGGTATGGCGCTTTTGAATATTTGGTCATGAGTTACGGCCTCGTCAATGCTCCAGCCACATTTTGTCGTCTCATGCATGACATTTTTAGGGATTTTTTGGACAAGTTCTTAATTATTTATCTGGATGATCTGCTTATCTTTTCTCGAGATCCCCAAGAACACCAGCTTCATGTAGAAGCCGTCCTGCAACGTCTTCGGGAGAACCATCTCTTTGCTAATTTGGAGAAGTGTGCTTTCGATTTGTCTACATTGGACTTTTTGGGTTATCAGATTTCCACACATGGCATTAAGATGGATCCCGCCAAAGTACAGGCAGTTTTGTCCTGGCAACCCCCAAGGTCCAGGAAGGATTTACAAAAATTTCTGGGATTTGCCAATTTCTATAGAAAATTTTTACCTAACTATGCTAACCTTACTGCCCCCTTGTCTGACTTGCTCAGGGGCAAACGTGCTACCTTTCGCTGGCCTGCCTCCGCTCAAGAGGCTTTTGACAAACTAAAACATTTGTTCAGCTCAGAACCCCTCCTCCACCATCCCAATCCACAAAAACCTTTTGTTGTGCAAACTGATGCTTCCGATGTAGCCTTGGGAGCAATCCTTTTACAACCGGGCGGGAAGAAAGGAGCCCTGCTGCCCTGTGCTTATCATTCTCGAAAATTGACTGCTTCAGAAAAGAACTACACCATTTGGGAAAAGGAGCTTCTAGCCATAAAATCTGCGTTGGAAACCTGGAGACACCTCTTAGAAGGGGCCCTCCACCCAGTGGAAATTAGGACCGATCACCGCAATTTAGTTTATTTACAAACAGCTCGAGCTATGAATCAAAGACAAGCTAGATGGTCGTGGTTTTTCTCGCGCTTTAATTTAAAAATATGCCATGTCCATGCTTCTGAAAATCAACAAGCAGATGCGCTTTCCCGCAAGCCGGAATACTTTGCAGAGGGAGAGGAGACACCACTACCTCCGCCAATTCTTCCTCCTCAAACTTTGGCCGCGGTGGGGGACTTACATTCCTGGCAAGATGAACTCCGTCGTGAACAAGCTCAAGATCCCTTTGTACGCCGCAAAGTGACTCAGCTTGGATTGCAGGAAGGGGCTGCCCCATCCTCCTTATTTTCGTTGCGTGACGGTCTCCTACATCACAGACACCAACTCTATGTCCCCTCAAAAACTCTAAGGGAAAAGATCCTTCGCCAATGCCATGATTCCTGCACAGCTGGACACTTTGGAATTTTCAAGACCTTAAAAGCTGTAACCCGAGACTTTTGGTGGCCTCAAGTACAAAATCATGTCACCTCCTATGTAGCCTCCTGTGATACCTGTCAACGAGCAAAAACTGTCCCAGGTAAACCCACGGGTTTACTTCATCCATTGCCTACGCCTGCGGGACCCTGGAAAGTACTCTCCCTGGATTTTATTACTGATTTGCCTTCATCACAAGGCAAAACCACCATCCTGGTGGTTGTGGATTTATTTTCTAAAATGGCTCATTTTATTCCTTGTACGGGTCTACCCTCGGCCAAGGACACTGCTAAACTCTTTGTCACACATGTTTTCCGTTTACATGGTTGGCCAGAGGGATTAGTCTCCGATCGTGGCGTTCAGTTTACTGCCCATTTTTGGAGGGAATTGTTAGAACTACTGCACATAGAACTTCGACTTTCTTCTGCTCATCATCCTCAGACGGACGGACAAACGGAACGTACTAATGCTACCTTAGAACAATACCTCCGTTGCTATGTTAACTACCAACAAGACAATTGGGTTGATCTCTTGCCTTTAGCTGAATTTGCCTATAACAATGCCTGCCACTCCACTACAAACCAATCCCCATTCTTTGTCAACTACGGATATCACCCCAGAACTTTCCCATCTTCTCTCGGCTCAGCTACAGTTCCTGCCGCTGATATGTTCTTGGAAGAGCTACACACTCTACATAACATTCTTCGAGACCAGATTGAACAGGCTAAACTTTCTTACAAGATAGCGGCAGACCGTCACCGGTGCCTGGGGCCTTCTTTATCTGTTGGAGATTGGGTTTGGTTGTCTACTCGACATTTTCCTTCACGAATGTTATGCAAAAAACTTGCTCCCCGCCGCACGGGTCCCTTTCAAATTATAGCCCAGATTAACCCAGTTGCTTTCAAGTTAGCTCTTCCTCCTTCACTAAGAATTCACCCAGTTTTCCACAGGTCTTTGCTCTCTCCGCTCATAACAGGAGACCCTCATCGTTCAAATTTGGTTCCTCCCCCTCCGGTCTTGGTGGAGGGAGAGGAAGAGTTTGAAATAGCTGGCATTTTAGACTCCCGTTGTTTCCGAGGAAAGATTCAATACTTAATTGACTGGAAGGGTTATGGTCCTGAAGAACGTTCCTGGGAACCTTTAGAAAATTTGCATGCCCCCCTATTAGTCCGTGAATTTCACCAACGTTATCCCCATAAACCTGCCCCGGGTTTAGGACACTTTTCTCCTGGGGGGAAGCGTTATGGGAGAGGGGATGGTGTTGTGTCTACGTCCAACTCCCTGCTTCAAAGGAATGATATCTCAGATTCCGACTCAGAACCTGGGGATGGAATGCAGGAAATGGAGGAGTTACTGCAAGACGAAGTAATAGAGCCCTTTCCCACGGCAGGGGGGGAAGTAAATCCTCAAGGCAATAACGACCTTAACCAGGGAGAGAGTACTTTCTCTTCTGGGACAAAGGAGTTTAGGAATGCAGTGACGAGGCGTAGGACAAAGAGGAGGGACTTCAAACTCAAAACTGCCCGCCGCTCAGAGAGGCTAGCAAACAGGGCACTACAGACTAATTTGTCCTAATGAAATGACTCTGTTCTCTTTTCTCTCTAAGTAAGCTCAACTGCATGCCTAGGGGCTACAAAGCCTTTTGATAACCTTGTTTTCCTTGTTTTGCTGGAGGAGGGAGAACGATCGTTTTTGTGTATAATAAAGGATTTGTATCTTTCCCTTCAAGAGGTCTGTTTATTGTTCGCACCCCTTTTGTTAGAAATGCAGGTTGCTTACCTGTAACTGTAGTTCTTCGAGTGGTCATCTGTGCAGTCACACACTATGGGCTCGTGCCGGTGCCGAGCCTCACTTCGGAAAACTTCTAAAGCTTAGAAACTATTGGCGGGAACCCCTCCCCCCACCGCCCTATCGCGCATGCCTGGGTTCCCGCCTACCTCAGTTCCATGAGACCGCCTGAAAAAACGGCCAAGTACCGAGGTAGCCTTACAAAAAAAAACCATTACTTAAGAAAAACAAAGAGTGGCATGGCGAAACACTCGTAGACTCCTAAAGCGAAGTCTAGAGGGGACGGTGGGAGGGTTGTGTGACTGCACAGATGACCACTCGAAGAACTACAGTTACAGGTAAGCAACCTGCATTTCTTCTTCGTGGTCTCTGTGCATCACACACTATGGGCGAGTAACCAGCAAACACTTACCGGAGGAGGGTAGACTCGCTGAGAATACATCATTGTAGAATTGAAGACAAGACTGCTCGTCCGAAACTAGCGTCATTCCGTGCCCGAACGTCTAACTTGTAATGAGTCACGAACGTGGAAGCTGCCGACCACGTGGCAGCTTTACAAAGGTCCGGGATTGGAATGCCCCTATCAAGAGCTGTAGAGGTCGCCATCGCTCTTGTGGAATGTGATCTTAGTCCCGTTGGAATCTCTTTTTTAGCGAGTTCATAGCTGAGCGAGATAGCTTGCACCACCCATTTGGCAAACCGCTGTGTTGACACTGCCTGTCCCTTCAGCTTTCCACCATAACAAATGAAAAGCCGCTGAGATTTTCGAAAAACACATGTCCTGTCCTTGTAATAGGCTAACGCCCGTCTAACATCGAGAGAATGTAGTTTTGCGCCGATGGTATCCTCGGCGCCCTGAAAAAAGGTCGGGAGGACGATGTCCTGGTCTATATGAAATTTTGAAAGTACCTTAGGTCTGAATCCCGGGCCCGGCCTGAGGACGACCTTATCCCTGAAAAACTGCGTATATGGAGGGTCTAGCATTAAGGCACAAAGCTCCGATGCCCGCCTCGCAGAGGTGATAGCCACCAGAAAGGCCACTTTTAAAGTCAATAAACGTAAATCCACCGTCGCCAAAGGCTCAAACGGCTTGGCCGATAGTGCCGTTAGAACAACTGACAGACTCCACTGTGGCACTAGGGATCGTGTGGGTGGCCGCAAATTCCGTAGTCCTCTCAGAAAACGTTTGGAAACCGGGTGAGAGAAGACAGAGCAGTTCTGAATAAGGTCATGGCTAGATGAGATAGCTGCTAAATAGACTTTTATAGATGCCTGTTGTAAACCTGCTTCATGCAGGGTCACCAGAAACGAAAGGATCTCCTTAATGCCACATGAATGCGGGGAAACATTGTTTTCTCTAGCAAACATGACGAACTTCTTCCATTTCCGGGCGTACGACCTCCTGGTGGATGGCCTTGTGGCTTCTCTCAGGACGGTACGGACGGAAAGTGGTAGGTCTAGGTGGGTCCATCGCGTCGGATGCGCCACGCTGTCAGTTTCAACTTCCCGGGGTTGGGGTGGCGAACGAGACCTCCGTTCATTGAAATCAGATCGTTCGTTCTCGGTAGGTGGAGGTATTCTCCGTCCGCCACTCGAAAGAGTGGGGAGAACCAAGCTTGTCTCGGCCACCATGGCGTGACCAGTATGGCATTTATCTTCCTGAGTTGTAGAATCGCAACCACCCTGGAAATCAGTGGAAAAGGCGGGAAGGCATAAACAAGCCCTGGCCCCCAAGGTGTGTTGAATGCATCCCCTAGGGAGCCCCTTCCAGTTCCTGCCCTGGAGCAATAACGTCTGCACACAGCATTGTCCGCAGATGCGAACACGTCCAAGGTTGGAGTTCCCCAACGGGTGAAAAGAGTCGAAATGACGGTTGCGGAGAGGGCCCACTCGTGAGAATTCGAAAACTGCCGGCTGAGCTCGTCGGCTAGCGTGTTGTCTGTCCCTGCGATATGAACTGCGGATAGGGTAATCCCATGGGAGATTGCCCAATCGAAAATCAGGAGCGTTAACTGTAGCAATTTCCTGGACCGGGTTCCCCCTTGCTTGTTTATGTACCAGACTACTGACATATTGTCCGATACAATGAGGACGCTTCGATTTGAGACATAACTCTGAAATGTTAGCAAGGCATTTTGCACTGCACGCAGTTCCAGGAAATTGATGTGGTGCTTCCTGTCTTTGGAGGACCACTCCCCTTGCGCTGAAAGATGATTGCAATGTGCTCCCCATCCCAGTAGCGACGCATCTGAGGTTATGGACCTGGATGGGGGTGGTTCCACAAAGGGCAGTCCCAGCCGTAGATTCTTTGGGGCGGCCCACCAGTAAAGTGTCTGAAGCAGTCGACGGGGGGTGATTACCCTCATCGTATTTCTTTGACGAAGTGGATCGAATACTGCGATAAGAAACGACTGCAGGGGCCTCATTCTGAGGCGGGCCCACCGCACAACATAAACTGTGGACGCCATGAGCCCCAGTAGCCTCTGTAAGGTGATGACCTTGTGAGAACACGCGGCCATAATTTTTCGAACCATCATGTGGATCCTTACGCGTCTGTCCCTGGGGAGGAAGGCCCTGCCACATGTTGAGTCGAGAAGTGCGCCCACGAACTGTATTGTTTGCGTTGGTTGTAGAATGGACTTTTCCTTGTTCACCACTAGTCCCAGTGAGTCCAGCAAGGTTGTGACCGTCGCAACGTCCTTTCTTGCCTGCGACTCGGTCGGAGAAACAATTAGCCAATCGTCCAAGTATGGGTAAAGTTCCACTCCTAGAGCACGTAGGTAAGCGCATACTGCTGCCATGCATTTGGTGAACACCCTGGGAGCGGACTTTAACCCAAAGGGGAGGACGTTGAACTGAAAGATCTCGCTTCCTATAATAAACCTTAGAAATCGTCGGTGGGGTTGGTAGATGGGGATATGGAAATAGGCATCTTTGAGGTCTACAAGGGTGAATCACACATTTCGTCGGAGTAGCGGTAGGACAGTGCCTAAGGTTATCATTCTGAACTTGATGGTCGACAGAAAATCGTTCAGCAGTCTTAAATCCAGAATAGGCCACAGCCCTCCATCTCTCTTCGGGACTGTAAAGTATCGGGAGTAGAATCCTCTGCTCGCGTCTGAGATGTTGATTCGAGTAATCGCCCCTTTCTGGAGTAGCGTCGACACCTCCTGCCGCAGGACCTCTGAAGGGGGGGTGAACCGCAGTGTCCCAGTTGGTGGGGGACTCGCGAAATCGATACAATACCCTCGAAGGATAATTTGCAGTACCCACTTGTCCGTAGTAATGTGTGTCCATGTGTTGTAGTACGGGCGCAGTTTGCTGTGGGAACGTATTGGTGATTGAGGATGAATCGGGGTTGAGTCAAAGACGTTGTTTGGTGTTTTGCTCTTGCCTGGTACGGTGTTGGCGAGGTTTATTCTGAGAGAACTGCCTTTGCTGTCTGAATGGTTGGTACGCAGGCTGAAACCGGGAATGTTGTTGCTGTTGTTGGTGCCTAAACGGCGTCTGGCGCTGCGGGAAGTATTGCGATCTTGCCCAGCGACGTGGTCTATATGTTGAGACAGGCGCTTGTTGGTAGAAACCCATCTTCTTGGCAGTGACACGTGCCTTTTGTATAGTGTCCATCTGCGTATCCGTATTGGCATTGAACAGCCCTTCCCCGTCAAACGGGAGGTCCTCTATACGTGATTTCGACTCCTGTGGCAGGGCCGAGGAGCGTAGCCACGCATGCCGACGTAGCGCCACGGATGCCACCATGGACTTTGCCAGGCAGTCCGTCATGTGTCGGGCTGAGCTAAGCTCCTGTCTAGCGAGAGCTACGGCTTCTTGATGGAACACTTGCGCGGCAGTCCGGATATCATCTGGAAGATGTTTATGCAAGGCGGCCACTTTGTCCCATATAAAAAGATGGTACCTGGCCATAAGGGCCTGGTAATTTGCGATCTTTACCGCCAGTGCAGCCGAGGAGTAAACACGTCGACCGAATGCGTCTAATTTCCGGCCCTCCTTGTCCACCGGTGTTGTATGAGATCTAGATGATCGTCCCTGCGCTGACTCGACTATTACAGAATTCGGCTTGGGATGTTGTAACAGGAATCCCGCATCCTTTTCCTGAAGTTTGTATAGTGCATCCACACGCTTGGACACTGGACCCGTAGTGGCTGGTGAATGCCATGATTCTCGTAGCGTGCGAAGAAGAGTTGGTAACAGGGGCATCGCTAATGGCGAGTTTGATTCTCCATACATCACGTCATACGCGATATCTACTTCAGGGTTGTCCACGTCCGGGACCTCGATTCCCAACGACTCCGCTAGGTGCTGCATTTGGTCGAGGAAGGTAATGACCTCCACCGAAGGGGAAGCTCTCTTGTCGGTACCGACCTCGTGCGGTGGCGATGGCGAGGTCGGTTGTGCCTCGTCAGACACGTCGGATGAATCAGAGGCATAGTCGCCATCCGAAGGCGAGTTTGATCGAGGAGCCCGCACTTCCAAGGGTCCCAGGGGTGGAAGGGCAGGGTCCGGTGTGCGCTCGGCGTGGTCCGGTACCGAAATCGTCGCTGACGGAGGGCCTCTGGGTGGTAGAGGCGGCACAAACTCGGGGCCCTCTTCCTCAAGTCTTCTCCCTGTATATTGATCATACAAAGGTTTCTTGTGGGGGAGCGGAGGCTGCGAGGCCCATGACCGAACAGATCGAACAGATCCCCGGTCCCAATCGCCTTCCTGACCTGGAGCCCCGAACGGAGACGGGGAGGGCAGAGGCGACTCCGTAGAAAGAGGATCGAAGGCGAAGTCCCCGGCCTCGGAACCGAGTTGCGATCCCGAGGAAACATTCCTGGATGCGCGAGCTGGGAAGACTTCCCCCCTCGATGTCGAGGACTTATGTGCTTTCGGTACCGAAGAATGCAGGATGACTCGTTCCGGTACCGAAGTCGACGGGGTCGAGGGCCAGGCAATCGGTATCGACACCGCCGCTGGCGGTGATAGCACTTGGCCACTCATCGGTACCGGGGATGTCGTCGGTACCGAGGCGGCTTTCGGCGTGAGCCTGGGTTTCTTCGAAGAATGGCTCGCTGGAACCGAAACGCCCGGCTTCGATGTCGATGGCGACTTCCGTTTTTCCTTTCTTGAATGCCCGCTTTTGTCTCCTCTTTTCGGGTCTTTTTTAGGCCGTTTCACCTTGCCCACATCCGTGGAAAGGGAGGGCTTAATGCTCTTCGGGCGGGAGCTGGTCTCCGCCGCAATCGAAGCCGATGGCTTCGGTATTTTCTTCGGTGTCGCACCCGGCACCGGTACCGGTACATCAACCGTTTCTAGGGCTTGTTTCCAGAGCATAGCCCGGAGCTTGTTTGCTCTATTTTTTCGCGTCTGCCGCGAAAAATTCAGACAGTGCGGGCATGTGTCCACGATATGAGCCTCTCCTAGACACAGGAGGCATTTTGTATGCCCGTCCGACAACGTCAGCTTCGCCTTACAGGCTGAACAGGTCTTAAAGAGAGACGCCATCTTAGAATGTTCCCAGGGCGGGAAAAACAACGACCAGAGGGAACTGGGGAGGAGGAGGAGGAAGGGAGAAACTGGAGGTTGCGTCCCCTAAAGACCCCCCAAATCAAAACGCCGCGTCTTTAACCTTATATGCTTAACTATACAGAAAGAGAGAATAGAGATAATAGTTCTATAACAATAATCAAAAATTTTTTTTTTTTTTTTTTTTTTTTAGGAGAACAACAAGTAGGAAGAGAATGAAGAAAGAAGTAGTATAGAGAAAGATAGAACAAAGGTATACGTAATCTAAGCAACGAACGGATAAGAGAAGTCCTTAGTGAGGCAACCAGCAAGGCGGTCGAAGAAGAACTGAGGTAGGCGGGAACCCAGGCATGCGCGATAGGGCGGTGGGGGGAGGGGTTCCCGCCAATAGTTTCTAAGCTTTAGAAGTTTTCCGAAGTGAGGCTCGGCACCGGCACGAGCCCATAGTGTGTGATGCACAGAGACCACGAAGAAGAACTTACAGAGTCACGACAGGAGCTAAGAATTGCCTTCAGGAAGGACTCTGTTTGTGGAAGGTTCCTCTGCCCAAATTTTGGGGCTCCTGTCTCCCACTACCACAGCTCACCCCATTCAGCAGAGTCTCATGACTATTGGGTAGCATTTTCAGGGGGCTGGAGGAGCTGGGGAAGTCCACTTCCCCTGGCACAATAGATCCAACTTAAATCTGGATCCAGTCCAAAGTGTGCATTCCAGAAAAGCACATCCTTCTTCTTGTCTAGCAAAAATCGTGCTTTCCATTTATAGTCTCAGTACCTTTTAGTGCTAATGGAAAACACTTCTGGTCCGACCATGCATCAATTGCAAGTCCCTCAGCTATTATTTTCCTCCCATGATATGACGGACTCCCTTGATTACTGTCCAAGTAAGTTGCCAAGTTGCCTGTCTCAGCAGAGCCTAGAAGGCTTCTTCAGAAGACCAAGCTCCATAGGGACATTTTTTGTTTAAAGTATTTTTACCCCATTTCTACAACAACTGAAAACCCAGAGAGGATTACAGACCAATAATAATAATAATAATAATAATAATAATAATAATAATAATAATAATATACAGTTCCTGCCCTTAGGCTTATCTGGCCCCATGTTAGTACATACATCTAACTGGAGAGTTGCCTACCAGAGAGCAGAAATATGGCCAAAATGACAGGATTGTAAACCTAGATACTAGATGTAGTTATACTGTAAGCCTGAAGGCAGAGCTGATTATAAATATATATATATATATATATATATAGAGAGAGAGAGAGAGAGAGAGAGAGAGGGAGAGAGCATCTAGCAATTTCAGGCCCTGGTTTTATAAATGAATGAGTAATAAAGAGAGGAGGAGCACAGAAAGCAAGGGGGCAAGGAACAAAGAGGAGGGGCGAAGCTGGATGAGAAACACCTGGACATGCGCTTACTCAATGAATCAGCTGCCATCAGGCAGGCTACAGCTCGGCTCCGGAGAACATTCTCCATTTTCCACCTCAATGCTCATCTCCCCTCATTATTGCTCTTTTTTCCCCAACAGGAAAAGTATGCTTTTTTGAACACAATTTTCCAATCACGTACTTCAAATGTGCACTTTCCCTATAGGCTAAAGAATGAAAATCTTGTTTTTCATGTGTGTGTGTGTGTGTATGCACATTTGTACAAGTAGGCACCCTCAAATGCAAGTTCAGGAAATTGGGACAATTTCCCCCAAATTCGGCTCCCCCTCACATTCATGTTTGGAGATGCAAACGGAACACGTTTGCACGATTTGCGAACAGGAACGGAATTCCCTAGTTATAGCAGACAAGCACATATGGCAACCTCACTTCATTGTTCTTGTCCAGCTTTGCTCCACTTCTCTTTCCTTAGCTTAGGCTGACCATATGAAAAGATGGTCAGGGCTCATGTAACTTTAACAGTTGTAGAGAAAAGGGAATTTCATCCAGTGTCATTTGTATGCAATTAGTTCCTGGTGAAATTCCCTCTTCATTACAACAGTTAAAGTTGCAGTGACCATATACAAAAGAAGGCAGGGCCCCTGCAACTTCTACTGTTGTGATGAAGAGGGAATTCCACCAGGAACTAATGGCATACAAATGACACTGGCTGAAATCCCCTTTTCTCTACAATTGTTAAAGTTACATGAGCCCTGTCAGGCTATCCAGTAGGTCTCTTACCTGCCTCTATTATTCCTGCCCTTGCCTCACTGTTCTGCCCCCTTCCCTCAAGACCCTGTTAATTCAACTCTTGTGTCATGGCTTTCTCTTCCTTTCCTTGGTCACCAACTTCCATTCCCTTCCTCTCTGTTTCCTCCTCACCTTCTCTAGTCTTTCTGCTTCCTGTTTTTTCCTGCTTTGTCCACTATTTTCTCAATCTACACTACTGCTTTAAAACGGTTTAAAATGGTTTACAACAATAGTGACAACTGTTGGGGCTCAGGACACACTCCATATACAGTTTTCAAAACATTTTCAAAGTGTTGTATCCTGCTTGGTGTAGATCGGCCCAGGCTCCTGCTTCCCCCTTCCTCTTACCATCAGGTAGGGATGGACAAACTCACCTCAGTACATATACATCATGTGCCCCTTGCTGAACCACCACTGGGCACCTGTCCCTGTTCAGCTCCCTGGATGAGTTGCCATGCGGTCCGCATATGCCTGCCTGACCCCTCAGCAATCCTTTTTTTGGGGAAAATGGTAGCTTGTTTCCCCCCCCCCAAATGTACTGTTGCATAAATAGTGGCTGCAAAGGGCCATTTATACAACATTAAAAGGACCACCCCCCTTTCAGACTCCCATGATATCCCTGCTTTCAGGTTTATTCAGGGAAAGCTATGGGTTGGATCCAGGCTCAATCATAATTAGAGTAGTAGGTACTCATGACTCACATCTCGACAGCTTTTCAGGGTTTCTCTCCTTTGCAATACCTAGGACGAAGAGAAATATGGGGGGGTCTGTCTTCCAAGTAAAAGGTCACTCATTGTTCAAACACATCCTCTTACCTTTACCTTCTCTTTCAGATTTCTGATTGGGTTGCTTCCATATGGGCAGCTCCAAGTGATACTCAGGGTGCCTCTACAAGAGCGATTTAAAGCTCTTTCAAGTCGCATAAAAAATTTGACCTCTACAAGAGCGGAGCGCAAATCGGGGGTCGAGGCGCTTTTTCTGTCCAATTATGCGCATTATCGAATGCATGTTAAATAGCGAGTTTTAATTTGCTGCGGGAGTTGAAGCTCATTTTGGCCATGTAAACAAGCGATTCTCCGCATTAAACACCTTTAAAGCATGTTTCATACAAGCAGTAATGCGCTTCACCCCCTCCCGTGTATGGGGATTAGGCATAAAAGCGATTGCGAGAAGATGCGCATAATCGGACAACAGAGCGTCAAACCGAATTCTTCTAGAGGGGACCCCAGTCTCATCACTTTTGTAGTGGACACCATTTATTACCTTGCTCTGTCTATTGATCTATCTATCTATCATCTATCTATCATCACTAAAACACTTTTCCACACATAATGCAATAATGGATTTTTTTAAAGTGCCGTAACGCCATTATGCTAATTAGCATTATTATTTTTAATGTGTTATAGCACTACAGCACCATAATACAAAATTTAATCTTATAGCATTGTGTTGTTATAGTGTTATAACACTCTTTCATGAAAAAAAAACAAAACCAAGGGGAGGCATAGTGTTTTAACACTATTACGCTATAACACGATAATACATAACTGGTAATTTAAAAAGTGATTTTAATAAACTTTCTGGTCACTGCCATTTTGACCCAAACCTGAAAAAGTATTTTTAAAAATTTCTTAAAATTAAATCAAAAATAGAGCATTGTGGGGCAGTATCCTATACGGCCTTTGCTGGTTCTCTTTCACAAGCAGAAGCGACTGCTCATGCAACAGGAACTAGTAGTTCCGAACACAACCCCGGAAATGAGCAGCAATGCTTTTTCCCGGAACAGAATAGACCAGTGGAGTTCCCTTCTGTGAACTCTGCTGACCTTTGCTTTTCCGGAAATGAGCCTTTCTGCAATAGGTGTGTGCAGCACATTTCATTAGGGTGTGCACCCAAGGATTTTTTTTTTTTTTTAAGGCGAACATTTATTGAATACTCAATCATTAAGGACATTATTTTTCTTCATTTATTTAGTAAACACTGTAGACTGTGTTCAGTTGGCTTGACTGCAGGAGGGCCACTGCAGGTGAGGGGAGGAATGAGGAGATGCTCCTCAATAGGGGTGTGCATCGGATCGGATCCGATCCACAATCCGAATCCGATCCGCCCCAAAATCAGGAAAATCCGATCCAATCAACCTCCGATCCGATCCGATCCGACGAGGTCCGATCCGGATTGGACGCCATTTTGAATGCTTTTTCCCATAGCCAAGTATTGTTTTACAAAAATGCCTAGAACTTTTTCATTTTTAAAGATAGAAGGATGAAACTTGGGCACATTATACACTGGTTAGGGACAGTTATCTGTGAGAAATTTCAGAAAGATTGGTGCATGCGTTTTGTGGCAATTAATTTTTTAATAAATACCCAGGAATGCCTATAACTTTGTCATTTTTAAAGTTACACACATGAAACTTTGCCACATTGTAGGTGGTACCTTGGGACCTATGTGTGTGAAATTTCAGAAACGTAGGTGCTTGCCTTGTGTGGCAATTAATTTTTAGAAAAATGGGTAGTAGTGGGGTAAATACATTTATGCCTCCCATTTTTTTTATTTTTGAAGATACAAACAGGAAACTTGGGCACGTTACAGGTACCACTTGCCTTGATATGTGTGTGAAATTTCAGAAACATTGGAGCTTGCCTTGTGTGGCAATTAATTTTTGAAACAATGAGGAAAGAAACACCTATAACTTTGTCATTTTTAAAGTTACACACATGAAACTTTGCCACATTGTAGGTGGTACCTTGGGACCTATGTGTGTGAAATTTCAGAAACATAGGTGCTTGCCTTGTGTGGCAATTAATTTTTTAATAAATACCCAGGAATGCCTATAACTTTGTCATTTGTAAAGTTACACACATGAAACTTTGCCACATTGTAGGCGGTACCTTGGGACCTATGTGTGTGAAATTTCAGAAACATAGGTGCTTGCCTTGTGTGGCAATTAATTTTTTAATAAATACCCAGGAATGCCTATAACTTTGTCATTTGTAAAGTTACACACATGAAACTTTGCCACATTGTAGGCGGTACCTTGGGACCTATGTGTGTGAAATTTCAGAAACATAGGTGCTTGTATTGTGTGGCAATTAATTTTTGAAACAATGAGGGATTCATTGGACAGCACTTGCCCATAGGGATTCATTGGACAGTACTTGCCCATAGGGAATCATTGGACAGTACTTGCCCATAGGAAATCATTGGAAAGCACTTGCCCATAGGAAATCATTGGAAAGCACTTTCCCATTGAGAAATACAGTTATGCCTCCCACTTTTTTATTTTTGAAGATACAAACAGGAAACTTGGGCACATTGTAGACTGGTTAGGGATAGTTATCTGTGAGAAATTTCAGAAAGATTGGTGCATGCGTTTTGTGGCAATTAATTTTTTAATAAATACCCAGGAATGCCTATAACTTTGTCATTTTTAAAGTTACATACATGAAACTTTGCCACATTGTAGGTGGTACCTTGGGACCTATGTGTGTAAAATTTCAAAAACGTAGGTGCTTGCCTTGTATGGCAATTAATTTTAGAAAAATGGGTAGTAGTGGGGTAAATACATTACAGGGAGCACTTCACTTGATATGTGTGTAAAATTTCAGAAAGCTGGGTCCAGGCATTTGGTGGCTACGAATTTTTTAGATTAAAAGTTATAAACGTTTTTCCACAGAGGCTGGGGCTGTCAATTGCACCCTCCCGCCTCCCGGGAAGAAGAAGGAAACACTTTCTCTCATCTCTTTGATCGTTGCACGCTTGGCTGCAACTGAGCTAGTATCCATTACAAAAGGAGAAACAAAGTAGCACTTGGCTCGTGTCTGCTTTGATACTTTCACTTTTTACTCAAGCAGAACGGCTGAGCCTAGGATCACTCTCTCTCGCTAGGATCGTTACAGGATAAATTTTCTACAGTCTTCAAAGTGGTGTGTGCAGAAACCTTGCCACCACATGCCTGGACCTATCATTCTGAAATTTTACACACATATCAAGTGAAGTGTTCCCTGTAATGTGCCCATGTTTCCTGTTTGTATCTTTAAAAATAAAAAAATGGGAGGCGTAAATGTATGTACCCCACTACTACCCATTTTTCTAAAATTAATTGCCATACAAGGCAAGCACCTACAGTTTTGAAATTTTACACACATAGGTCCCAAGGTACCACCTACAATGTGGCAAATCTGATCCGGGGGGTCAGTGCACATCCCTACTCCTCAAGCCCCAACATTGGTGGAGCTTTGACACTGGCCAGAGAGGGTTACAAGGAGATATTAGCCTTCGGGGGCCCTCCTCCTGGCCTCTTTGAAGCACAGCTCCCGGCAGAGAGACTCCTGGCAGAGCAATGCCCTTTTGCTCCTGTTGCTGGGAGCAATGGCAGCAGTGGAACAGCTGGAGAGCCATTCCTGCCATGCAGGTGACATTTTGGAGCTGCGTGTGCCCGGCATCATTTACATGTGCCTCTGTTGGTGTGAGGTCGGTCGGCACAGCTGCTCCAGCAGAGACCTGGTGGCTGAGGTGCTTTCTTGGAGGGAGTGGTTCTTCAGTGAGGCAGCAGAGCAGCCGGAGGGCAGCCGAAAGGCAGCCGGAGGACCGTTCATGCCATGTCTGGATTCCCCCTCCGAACCCCTACTCAATGGCTGCCTCAATTTTGCGCTTATTGCTTGAGACTTTAGGGTGTGCATGGGCACACCTGGCACACCCTGCGCAGGCCTATGCTTTCTGCTTCTTTTGAATTGTTTCAGGAGCCACCGGTTCTCATTGCACTTGTGTGAGTCCATGGGCAGTATTGGATGCCTCCCAAGGTGATAGAGCACTACGCTGCTTTCATTTGCTATCTAGATTTTTTTTTTAGTGCTAATTAAAAGGTTAATCTAAAACATGGACCCATAAGATAGCACCACTGCAGAAATAACTTATGTGTGCTGAGTTGTAATAGGTTAACTTTTCAGACCTATTCCTGTCCACATCAAAAATCTGCCCTTTAAACATCAGGAGAGTAGCACTAAAGGCATCTACGGTTGTGCAGATTGTGCTTCTCCTATTCCATGAAAACACATTCTGTGAAAATACAGGATGATAATGATGGGATGTTGGTGTCATGAGGATGCCCCATAGAAAGTGATTAGCAATTCCACACTGATTGCTTCTCTACATGAAGCAAAAATCCTTCACCTTGAACAGGCGTCTCCTTCCAGAATCTTTCAGGATTTACAATGGGCTCCTTTAGATGGCAAACACATGATGTAGAATTGGAAACTTCCTTTCTTGGCAATGCTTTCTATATTCAATGAAACAGTGCCATCTAGTGGCTGCATTATAGTGCTATGTTGGCATTGCATACTGCCAATATAACATGATTAAGTTTTATTACAGCTTATCTCCGATATGTTTGAAAGCAGGATGAGGACAGGCACGGGAGATGTCCTGGAGGTTGATGACGTCATATAAAGGGCCTGCAAACTTCCATGAGTGACCAACCATGAACATGTTTTAAATTTGTATTTTAATCTGTATTAATCTCTGCTACTTGGTTTTATCCTGGTTGTGTTTTTATATTGTATGTTATTTTGTGTTTTTAGATTGTGGTTTGTTTTATATTTCTTAAAATGATTTCATGGTTTTAATTTTTGTGAACCTCCCAGAGAGCTTCGGCTATAGGGCGGTATAAAAATGCAATAATAAATAAATAAAGTAATAAATCATTCATGTAGAAAAGCTCCAAACCTCTAATTGGAAGCAATGTTACGCTGCAATCCTATGCCCTCTTATTTGGGAATAAATCCCATTAAACTCAGTGGGACCGCCGTTTGAGTAGTCAGTGAAACTAGGTCAGTGAAATGGTTCAAGAAAAGTCAGAAAGATATATGAGCAGACATGTGGAACACTACAGAAAAAAAGCTTTTCACCTATTGTAGTTTGATGAACCAATTACTAGAAATCTGAGATTAATTTAACAGTAAGGGTGAAACAGTAGTACTATTGCATGCTTCTTTCAATTAACAATGCATTAAAAACACACATAGAAATCACAGCACACTTTGTTCAAACAACTAATTGGAAGAGTAATAGCGTCAATTAGATTCCCTTGTGCCAAATAATTAATCTTAGGAGTAGGTGACATTTAGATATGTGCACTGTGGGGAGAAAGCTTTGAATTTTGGGATTACAGTGCTGGTTTTTAGACCTTGTAGAAAGGTAAGAAATAAAAGCCAGCTCCAGTGCCCATGTCGTCCACCCCTACCCACCCACATGCACTACCGGAAATGTTATCTAAGAGTACAATACTATGGCTGCATTCGGACAACACATTAAGCAACTGGGGGGGGAACAATCATCAGTTGTGTTGCTTACTGTGTTGTGTGGAGGGTAACACGCCGCTCACAAACTACTGACGGTATGCTATTCCGTCCAAATAAGCAACGGAGAGAAACAACTGGCTTGCAAGTTGTTTAGCTCGAAGCCAGTTGTTTAAAGTGTTGTGTGGAGGGGTGAGTGTGTTAATGGTGTGCAGTGAGTGGGTTAAAACACAAGCCCATAGAGGCAGGAGGCAAGAGCGACCAAAGCGGTGGCTGCCACTCTGCTACAACTGGTGCAACTTGCAGAGGCTGCTGGGATAGCACTGGGAGGACCAAGGGAGCAGGGAGGGAGGGGAGAGGGGCGGGGCTGTGTCAGTCAAATGCCGGGTTGACTATTAGTCCACTCAACGCCAGCCCCAACCACCCATAGTTGTATAGGAATATGTTGTGTGGGGAGTACCCACAAAATAACCAACTGTGAGTTGGCTACTCAACCCACCATTGACTAATGTGATGTCCGAATGCAGCCTATGTGAATTTAGACAGAAGAAAGTCTTACACCTCCCAAGCTCCCATTAGTTCATAACCCTCCTTAAAGCATTAACTGGATCGATTCTTAACCCTCCCACCTTCAGAAATGATAAAAATTAGGAAAATTACATCCTAGTCATAAATGAAGGGATATGTAGGGGACCCCAAAAATATTTGTGAAGGAGTTGATTATATAATCTTAACAGCAAAACCTGCAGAGCAACTGAGTGTGTGTTAAACTCACATTTACACTGCTCACATATAAAGCGGGAAATGGGTAGAAGAGTGTACTCTTTACACAAAAAGGGGTATGTGTGTGGGGATGGGTGGGTGGAAAACCCTCATCCTTTCCTACTTTATGTTCCTGTTTGAAGCTTTAAAGGACTTTCCCTCCATCCCACCCTAGCCGAGCTGTGATACCAGAAGTCAGGCGGAGAGGGAGAAAATTGCTTAGTTTATATAATGTAGAAAGGTCTGGTGAATGGAAGCATGCTGTGTAAAGAGCAGACTCTCATAGCTCCACTTTACATGTGATGAACAAAGCAAACACATGTCATCCATGTGATTCCCCGTGTGTTTGGATCAGCCCTTGCACTTAGCTGATACATCAGAAGCCAGTTCTTACTTAGTCAGATGGTAAGACTGGAATTTTTCAAATTTCTCTTAAAAGAAGTTGAGCTAAATAAAAAAACCCTTTCCTGAACAAGAAACCACAGTATGAAAATGCACAGCTAATTATTTTGAATCAGCATGTGAAATGTTGTCCTCTTCTGCCTCTGTCCACACACACCAACAAAACACAGCCCCTCCTCTCCCCTGGAGCATGTTATTATTTAGGTTATATTTTTAACCTGTTTTTCAATCCTATCAGATTCCCAAAGCAGGCTAAAATTAAATGATTTTGACAATATAAAGAAAATTAAAGCAAAGATGTGGAAGTTCATTTGGGGTCTGTTTTGTCCCACCCCTCCCCAATTTTGAATTAGAAATGTGTGTTTTCAACAACACTCTCTCACTTTATTTAACCTTTGTCCCTTTTGAAAACAATACATTCATTTACCCAGTTGAGTGTATAGCATGAGGGCATTCAATAACATGATTAAAGACCCCATTCGGAGAAGGCACAGCAAGTTGCTAGAATAACCTCATGACTTTCCCACTCCCTTTATGCAGCAATAATGACAACACCCGGGGCCAAGTTCAGAGCAAAGGTTACTCTGAATCCCACAACCAAGCTACTCATAAAATTTTCCTATATGTAAAATGGCCCTTCCATTGATTGACATCACTGCAGAGTTGGAAGATATAGTTAAAGGTGAAGCAATTAATGTAAACCCTGGGGAACATATAGAAACCGCACTTACTAGAATCAGGAGGCCTATAGCCTTATTAGATGCTTGGCTTAATGTCTGTGAAAGAATCGGATCAAAGAAAACTACGTGGTGTTAATTTTGTTCTATTAAAAGCAGAGCTAAATTCTGCAATATTACTATGCATTTTCTTCTGATCCCAGTGATCTGGCCATAAGTCACATTGTAAAAAAACATTTAATTCTTAAACTATCAGCCAACTCCAGCACCCAATTGTGTTTTTTTTTTTTAAAAAAGTAGAGGATAAAAGAAATTAGTTCCTTCATCAAAGCCAAATTAACCTCTAAATCTAAGCATTTCACTGTTTTGCGTGATCTCATGCATTGTACAAAAATTCTGTTGGTTTTGTGGCATATCAGACCCTGCTGGAGTTTTACATGTCACTACTGAAAGGAAAATGCATCTTATTTTTGGTAACGTTTGCAATGCAGTAGCTGATACAGAGACCACACAAAAAGTCAATGCGCAAAATCTGCAGTCACATCCGCACGCCACCCTCTGCAACAAATAGTTTAGGTCATTGGTACTTAGGCAAGTCATTAGGCCAAATGTATCACTTACCGCACCATTTTATTATGTTTATTCAGAAATAAGTTCCACTAATTTCAGTGCAACTTACTTCTTGGTAAGCTTTACTTCCTGGTAAAGTAGGAGTACAGAACTTCAGGCTGGGGAACTAAATCTGGTCCACCATGGTTTCCCAGAAGGTCACACTCCCTTTCCCCCAGCCAGTGGCCATTTGGTGATATTTTGGCTTTTGTAGCTTTCTCCATCTGCAAAAGTTGAAATGCTTCTTCTCTTAAGGTTTAGTTGCTAGAAGCCAGCGCTTCACATGAAAATATTTTGGGCCAGCTTTTGGCTCCAGCCTTGCTCATCCCTGGAAAGTGGCTTGCAGAACCTTCTCCCAATTGGAATTTGCACCCCTGCGGTAAAGTATTTCTGGAATCGCAACCTTATAATTCATCTTTCAGCAAAGTTTCTAGGATGGATATGACATCATAGATGTCTCCATAGAGAGATATCTCCATAGAGACCATGATCCAGTCACTTTTGAGACTGCTTTCCTATACACTCTTACTCTGGAGTAAGGGCCACTGATCTCACTGGGACTGTTTGAATACACATACAGAAAATTGGGTTATAGGTCTTACTGGTTTGAGAAGCATACAGTTAACTGTTGAATGAAATGGGAGGTAAAAGCACTTAACTTTAGTAGCCTGTCTTCTTTACTTGAAGACACCTTTGGTATTTGTATTATTTTGTAATCTTAATCATAAATAAACTTGTTGTTCATTCTGCCCAGATAATAGTTCTCTCACTCTCCTCTTTAACTTCTCCTTTGAGGAACACCCCCCCCATCCTTTAAAAGCCATTTCTTTGGTAAATAGAGGGAAGCCTTAACTATTTTCTGTATCTTACCCATCATCAAACTTGTAGTCGAGATTCTGAGAAATCAAGGTTTCTGCAAAGGTTTGCTACATATCAATCCCTGTGTGTCCAAAAGAAGCTCTCAGAACACAACAGCATCTATAAAAATCTGCACCGACTTTACGTTTAGCAAAATTGTAAAAAGTTGCCTTTGGAAAACATCATAAAACTTTCTAATGCTAATAGAAAAGGTGACATGTATCATTGAATCTTATCTAATACAGGTAAACTGGTTAGCTCTGGAAGCCCAAAGAGAGCATCATTTCTTATTACAAGCTTACAAATGTGGCCTTGAGGACTGTGAATCATATTTGAAAGGCTTTCAGGCAAGGCCTGTTTGAACTGTCTGTATCAGTCCAAATAAAATGCATTTTGGTTACTTAAAACTGTTGCAGTTAGTTTGGTTTCTAAAGGCAAAAATAGACATTATATTACAAGGCATCCACAGGTAACACCTTCCTAACGGCTTTTAGGAAATCATTTATAATGAAATGCAACTGTGGTTGTCCGTGCATTTGATCAGAGGAAGGGTATGCAAAGGAGTGTTTAATTTGGTATGGCCTAGATCAGAGGTGGGCAGCAGGTAAATCTCCAGATGTTTTGGACTTCAATTCCCAGCATTCTGGCCCATTGTTAATGCTGGCAGGATCTTTTGGGACATCTGGATATCTATCTTCTGCCCACCCCAGCCTAGACCTGTAAAATTATTAAAAAATAATAATAAAAATAAAAGTGAGATTTTGACTTAGAATATTCTCCCCCTGTTCCCATTTCCTACCTTAGTTTTATAGCTAAATATATTTATCTCATTCAATTGAAATAATTCCCTTCCTGGGTTTTAAAATGCCATTACAGGATGCACATTTTAGAGCAACATATTATAGTATCAAAAGTAGCTACAGAGACTTGAGCTATTGAATGTATGAGCGTGGAGAAATATTGCCTATATACCAGGATAGTGAAATTGTGACTAAAGTGGTCCAGGAATTGCTTGAAAGGAAGAACTCCGGACATGCTAAAATCTCTGTGCTATCATCCTATCAGCTTGGTTATCCACTACATGCATCTCAGCAAGTTGACTATGGGAGGCAAGCAAAAAGAAGCTATTGGTTTATTCTGTGTTGAAAGATAGTACCAAAAACATAACTATCAAAAAGAAGTGAGTCAAAACTACTCACTGGCTCTATTCGGACGACACAATAAACAACTGGTGTGAGGGAAACAATCGTCAGTTGTTTTGACTATTGTGTCATCCGAATGCTGCCATAGTCAACTCAGCGCTGATCCTCATCCACACCACAGTTTATTATTTATTACCATGTTGTGTGGGGAGTGCCCCCTAGGGTTAGCGTGAGGGTTAGGGTTAGTCAACCCACCATTGAGTATCGTGTCTTCTGAATTGAGCCACTTTTTCATTAACATTTCTGGTAATGCCGAAAAATGCCCCCTTTTCAATGGTTATTGACCTGCCTTGCAATATTTTTTCTTTATTATCCTCAGTGATGTCATTGCCTAGTCAAAGCTCAGTTATTACAGGGCATTGTGACTGTGAGGTCATCCAGCTCAATGTGTGACCCATGATGGGATAGAATTGCCAATGTCCATGTGGCTAATTCATGAAGCAGGAGGAAGCAGCATTTAATGAATACATGGTGCTGAAGCAGAAGTAGCCAGGAGAAACAAGGGAGCTCTGTGGGATTTTGCTTCTTTTAAGTCCATACAATGGAGGAGACAGGATCCAGCAAAGATTCTAAGTGGGTTTTTTCCCTTCAGGAAATGTTTCTATTCCTCTGAAATGGCTCTTTCTTCCTGAAGATCAGACCTGGAGAATGTTCAGCACTGCTCTGCTACCAAGGGCTCCATCACACCTATTCCCCCCTCCCCGATTTGCCTCCGCCTTTTTTACCTCAGTTTCAGAAGCGCATCAAGCTAATGGTCCCTTTCATGTGGGTTTGTGGTATTGCACTGCACTGTAAAATCTTCCTTTCACTTGTTTGCTCTTCCACTCCACTCCACCCCACCCCTTCTCCTTCCACCTCCGGTTCATTGGTTGTGGTACTCTGATGGGCATGGGCTCCCCCTCGCTCTGGCTTTTTTGTCTAGTGATTTACTGATTTAACATTTCATTGAATGGGCTCCGTTTCTGTGGGCAATCAGGGTGGGGTTGGAGCAGAAAAGGTCCATTCAATTGAATAAGCATGTCCCTTCATTTGACATGGAGTGTTGGAGGAGGAGAACCGCCCCACCCTCCCATTTCATCAGCAAGACTCCATCCAAAGCACACGCCCCCAACAAAGGAAAAAGCAAGAGGACAGCACTACATGGAGGCTTAAGGGCTCATTAAATCCACTTGGGGAAAATAATCCAGACTTTCCCCGCACCAAACCAATACGCAAAACAGAGGAAGAGAGGCAAGATGGGTGTAGGACAGGGACAACGTCATGTGAGTCCCGCGCTGCAAAACCAGATACCAGATGTGGCAAGAGTGTATTAAACCACTGATGTGATGGAGTTCCAAATAACTCTGTTTCAAGTTTTGTGTACACTACTCAGAGATTATTTAAAATGGGTGGGCAACACACACTTAGCATTGCCCCTCCCTCCCTGACCCTGATCATTTCTAACAGCAGTAGGGAAACAGCAATGTGTTCCCTGCTGTCCACCTGTTGATGGATTGGCTAGGTAACAGGAAAAGGTGGCTGGGTACCCCGGGGCCAGAGAACACTCAAGAGCTGTGGGGTTGCCCGTATGTGATTTAAAGTAATGGAGTAAATAGTTTATTTGAAGTAACTGATTATTTTATTGTCAGCTCATTCATGCATTTATGAAATTTAGCTAATCATGGTTAGCTTTTTAATCAGGATGACCTACATCTTCAAATTTCTCATTGTCTTTTAAAATTCCTTTTAGCCAAGTTGAACAGAGGGCGGGTGGCTCTGATATCAAGCAAGCCAAGCAATGCTCTGATAATTTGCTGACAGGAAACAGACATGATGATTCTCGGTGCACTTCCATGGCCCCATTAGATTCAGCATGGCACTGGCATAGCAGTTGCAAACACAGTCAGAATCTCAATTTTACGCCCTGAGGTTGCCAGTCCAAGATACCAACTTGGCTGTGTGGGTGTGTTGGCATTTGATGATGCACATCACATATTACACATGTTAATAGAGACAATTTGCCAAGGTCATTATTTTGCATCCTGGCAGAAAGCAGACACACACAGGGTGAACTCGCACACTACATTAGCAGTGACCCCAATTATTTTGGTGAGAGCAGCAAATAGTTTTGTTTCCGAAAGCTAAACAGAGACAAGCTAACATGAATGAATGCTCCACTTTTTCCTTTTGATTCTCTATGTTTAAAAACAATATTCTATCATACACTATCTATGAAAAAGAAGAAAACACCCCCACACTAGAATCTGTGGGATAGATAAGGCAGATCAAGGTGCTAGGAGGACATCTATTCTATCTTCCAGAAAGTTATGGATTTGAGCCTCATTTGCTCTCAGCCCAGATGTCTCTCTTCAGTTCATCCTGCCAGAAATTGAGATCTGATCCAATAGTTAGGGGAAGTCAAAGGTGGTCAGGCATCTACCCATAATATTAGAACTCAGGTTCAGGGAGTAAAAGTGGTTGGCAGGAAATTCTGGATTGACAAATGGAACTATTCCATGAAATCCACCAGTAAACGTATCATTGCATTCTGAAGATGAGCCGATTGGACACAGGGTATTTTGCTTCATTGGTTTGTTGATTCCTACATCAAACGTGAGCATTGTGTAGCACTTTCCATTATTTTTGCTTTCAGTTCTGCTTTGTGCAGCCTCACTTCGTCATGCATTATTCCTACTCTGGATTAGTTGAAGATAAGGTCATCCTCTTTTAACTTATTGAGTATGCTTAGAAAAGAAGGAACACAAAAAGTCATACTGGTATAGAAGCCAAGAATGGCTTGTTCAAAAAGTAACACTCATTTTGAAAGCTGAACCAATAGATCCAACTGCAGGATTGCTCTAAATATTCATGGCATTCCACTCTCTGCTGTACACCATTAATCAGTAGGGATGTGCACACCAGAAAATATCGTATTTTATCGTTATCGTAATTTCAGACCAAAACAATTATCGTCTCCGATAATATCGTAGGTGAACCGTATCGTCTTCACGATAATGATCAGAAATACGATATTTAATTTGCAGCCCCATTGTGCCCTATAGAGCTGATTTTTTTTAAATGCCTATAACTTCTGTATTTTCAAATTTACAGGCTTGAAACTTGGTCACTGTGCTTATGGGATATGCCTAAGTATGTGTATGAAATTTGAGAGTGATCCCTTCAACCCTTGATTTTATATAAATTTATTAAAAGTTGTTTAAGTTCTGACAGGTCAAAAGTTGCAGGATCTTTCAAAAATTCATATAAAATACAGGGGTGGAAGGATTGATCTGAAATTTGGCACATGTATGTAGCAACATGTGCTAGCATGTGTATGAAATTTGAGATCGGTCCCTCCAACCCTTGATTTTATATGAATTTATTAAAGATCGTGCAACTTTTTGACAGGTCTGAATGAATGCAAGTGGTGAGCTGTCATTCTGACCTGTCAGAACTTAAACGATCTTTAATAAATTCATATAAAATCAAGGGTTGGACGGATCGATCTCAAATTTCATACACATACTTAGGTATACCCCATCAGCCCTGTGACCAAGTTTTAAGCCTCTAACTTTGAAAATACAGAAGTTATAGGTTTATTTATATGGCAGTCTGATAATATGATATAATCGGGCTGAAAATTATCGTCTCCGATGATTATTGTAGGAAGTTGTATCATTAATGTTAATCGTATGCACGATAAAGAGCATATCATATCGTTATCATACATTTTAATGATACGATACACATCCCTATTAATCAGGCAGTTTTGAGATTATGGAAGGAGTGAGGGAGTGCAACTTTTAGTTTAGGAGAGTTGCAGAAAGAAAGAAAGAAAGAAAGAAAGAAAGAAAGAAAGAAAGAAAGAAAGAAAGTTCCATCATTGTAAGTCTCAAAATTGACACATGTTGACTGGTAACATAACTTAATACCTTGAAACTTGGTATGCATAAAGCATGTACTGAGGGCTACAAATTCCAAACCAATACAATAAAAATGTCCCCAGGTATAAAAAGTGAAAAAATGCTGAAAATTGACATATTTACCCTCTTTACTCCAATTTGTAAACAAGTCTATAGATTTCATTCTAATTTTGGTGAAAATTACTGATGTACTTTATCCAGGCTTGTTGATGAAGGTGATCGTTACTTTAGAGAAGTTCTGAGTAGCAGCAGTTCAACATTTCCTGCTCTGTTAAAATCTATGGCAGTAATTCCTGGCAATGATATGGTGCATACTCAGTTTCATTCTGAAGCTAGAATGCCACCAGCTCTTCAGATTTCCAGAGGATTCGATGTGCCATAGGGGTTGAACTGCATAGGTGGGGGAAGTAAAGAGATCAGGGCCTCACACTACATGTAATGTTCAGATGCTTCAAAAGTCAATACAGGTCTAGGACAATGTGGGGCATCTTTGGTGGTCCCAGGCACTCCATCCTCCCCATTTGGATTTTGGCCTGAAAGACCAAGGTAAGGTGTGGGTACATGGAGGACAAGCAAGCACAGCTTCTGACATTGCATCAATGCTGATGGGGATGTCTGTGAAGGCATCGGCTTTAGCTTGCAACTTCCTGGCTTAATGGAGCTGGAACAATATGAGATAGAGAATAGGAATACTGAATATATGTTTCCTCATGAAACACAGCCAGTATGCCTACGCATACCAGTTGCTGGGGAACAAGGGCATGTTTGTGGGTTTCCCACAGGTAGCTTGTTGGCCAATGTGTGAACAGAATGCTGAACTGATCCAAAATGGCTCTTCTTGTGTTCTTGTGAGTTAGCCTTAACTTTGATCTTATATTGGCACTTTTTGTCTCTGTGTGTGTTTAAAATAGCCAAATCATCATAAGGTATATACAAAAGTATCTGATGGCTAGCAATGCAGGGTGATGCACAATTGACAATTGTACATACAGGGCAAAATTATGATTCAAATCTGTGTTATGATGCTTAGAGAGATGCCTGGACTTTTTGAATGAGGAACATGATATGCAACTATGAAAACCTATTGCAGTAACAATGTACGTGAGATGCGCAGCCAAGATGTGGGTGTGCATTGTAAAACTGGCCCAAGACATGGCATTGGCAATGTCCTTGAAGTTTGCCTAAATATGTACAACAACAGCTGCATTCAGGCAGTTCTTATTGCTTCCGGCCACTAAATGTGCCTGGGAGCAATCAACCATCCTTCTGTTATTGACTATCAAGTGCCCATTGGCAGGGATCCCTTGGAGCCAGTTGTGATGGCTGGCCAGTAGGGCATTTGGCAGAAGCATGCAGGGCAGCTGGGACCTACAGGAGGAGGCCAATGGGTAAATTTGATCTTTTGTGAAGACAGCTTATAAACAGACATGTTATGATCATAGCTATGGGACTCAAATCTTACAAACAGCATGCTTGATGGGAAGCACAATGCAGAGTTTGACAGCCATGAATGACCAAAAAATGTTCCACATTTTGTACAGATCATTCATTGTCAAGGGATCCAAGTGGAGGGCACAAGGGAGGGAACTACCATAATCAGCGGGGAACCGTTTATTACGTAGAAGCAAATGAACAGAGTGTGGTCTATATGATTTAAATACCTTTTAATTACAGTGATATTGACACTAGCATAGCTATTGTTTACATTCCCATAATTTTAGAAATGCAGTAGAAAAAAAATAGCCAGTTTTGCTAGTTTCATCATTTTAAAGGTTATTTTCCAAATTAATATTTTTTATTAAAATGTGTAATCAGTTCAATCTGTAATAATTGATAACTGCTTTATTCCTACAATAGAATAATTTGTGTGATTTTTAAAATATTCCCCATTACTGAATCTTTGTACACATGGATGCTTCCACATTTGTCTGTGAAGAAGAATTTTAACCCAAATTGCTACAGCATTTTTCCCCATAACAAACCATTTCCTTGGAGAGGGACAGGCACCCTCCAGATGTTTGGGACTACAATTCCCATCAAACCCAACTACCTTGGCTAATAATCAGGGATCATTTTTATTGACAGAGTTGGAGATAGATGCAGCTAGGACACCATCTGATCCTGCTGTTTTGGATACTTTTCAATCTAAAGATTCTCAAGGCCTACCACTTGTACCCTAAATCCTTGCCCATCTTGGCTATTAAAATCTGGCAAGGCTGAGAGTCTGAACCTTAGAAATCATAAATGCTTCTTTTAGGGAGAGAATTGTACCTGCTGCCCTAAAGGTTGTGGTGGTCAGGCTCCTACTGAAAAGCTCAAACTACAATATATATATATATATATATATATATATATATATATATATATTACCACCCCATGTCTAATCTTCCCAATAAATGGAATTATAACATAAGAACAAAGAAACTCTCTGAGGCTTGCCAAATGTCCACAAATTGGTTTCACTATTGAATAAATAATCTCTATTTTACTTGAAAGGCATTGGATGTTACTTTCTCTCAATGAAATCTTACTAAATAAGTTAGCTTTACTAGTTCAGTGACTGAATGAAGGTTGAGTTAAAAATGCCTGCAAAAACAGAATGTAATGATGTTTTCATTTAGCTACCAGTTCTGTTGGAGCCATAGTTTAAAATATTTAGAATACTCTGTGCTTATTTTTGGCCAAATCTTTCAAAATCCAAGTATCAACATTTCAAGAGTTACCCTGAAGAGATTTTGTAGTGAGTCCTGGAGCACTTAATTTTGAAAGCAGTACCTGCTTTTTGACTCTTGCCGATGTTGCTCAGAATATTCCATTTCGGATATGGGCCATGCAACAGATGGAAAGAGGGGACTTTTAATTCATTTGTTGTATATCTCATGTGCAAATCCAGGCTATAAAACTGCATCAAATTTTTGGCGACTCAAACTTTTTTTGAGTCTAATGTTTGCCTTAATTATACATACGTGCACTAAACCATAAGAATTTATTTATTCTTCACTTGAAAGGACTTTTTCTTTGGCTAGATTTAGAAAGGCTTGAGAGAAATCTAATTTTTGCTATCCCAGTTACTGAATGATTCATTTGGATAGAACAGTGGTGCACTGAGATGTTCCCCTGTCAAGAGATAGTAACTGATCTGTAGAATTGTAAAATACAGACATATTATGTCTGTTCTCTCAGCCTTGTCAATTTCCCTATTATTTATTAATTCTTCAAATCACATCAAAGAGTAGCTGAGGAGGTACAACAATCCCATGAGCCTGGAAGACATACATCCGTCTTTAATCCAATCTGACGTTCACTTGATCCATGGCTTTAACAAGCAAGATCTGTAATGGGAAATTGAAAACGAATACTCAAAATCTATATAGCATGAAACTTACACCTTTGGAATCAACAAGCATCCCAAGACTAGGCAGTCAGCAACTTCAGAACAACACAATTGCCTGTAGTGGGGAGAAGAGTTGATTTGTTAGACTTACCCAGGTTCTCCAGTTACGAATTGATATGAATGAATTTCATAAATGGAGATGAATCTGATCCTTCCTTGTTGTTTGTCACTTACTGTTCGACTTACAAAGATATGCAATCTGACATGTGAACGGTATTGCTATTGATAGCACTGTCATCGTCTCCAGCCAAACCATTAGCAAACACTCTAATCAGTTATCACATTCAGATGAGCACATCAGCAATTGCACTTCAGACACACAATTGTGCTCTGAAACTGCCCTCTTATATTTCAGCTGGGTATGTCCAAGAGAGGAACACTGGAGGGTTGTGCTCCATATATTTGGCAGCTGAAAACGTTACTGGTTGCTGCGTGAAAATCACACTGAGTTTTGTTCTTAAGCTATGCTTGACCTCAGCATCACCAGGGCTGCTCCTACCATGAAGAGATAGGAAGCAGGCACAGCAGGTGGCAGAGTATGGGAAGAACAGTGCTCTCCCCCTCCAAAGGGTCTCTGCCACTTCTTGGTCCTGCTGGCCACTTGCATGGTCGGCCATGCAGGTAGCCAGCAGGATCTAGAAGCAGCCACTTGCTCACCCGTGCGCCTCCTGCCTGTGCCTGACCCACTTGTGTGCCTCCTCACCCAGCTGTCCCCACCCACCTGGCTGCCAGCCAGTCAGCTTACGTTTTCTGAAATGGACACATGCGCCTGCCTTGCCAGAGTGCTGCCTGTAAGGCACTGCTGTGCTTAGGAGCCATGCAGCGTCTGTGCAATGTAGGGCAATTGCAAGAAATCATGGAAGTTCTGGGAGCACTCGTGAGACTTCGCTGGGTGCGCAGCTGCAGCACAACTCCTAAAGTTGGAAACAACTCAAGAGCAGCATGCTGGTGAGGCGGGCGCACATGCCCATGCCATGAAAAGTAAACGACCTGGTGGCGGGAAGGTGCGCAGATCATGGAGAAGAGGAGGAGAGGGAGGAGGAGATGGCTGTGATGGTGCAGCGGGTCCCTGCTTCAGGCGACAACCTGCCTTGGGCTGGGGCTTGGCATCACTGAGGCAAGGTGACATGCAGCTAAAGAAGTGAATGGATAGGTTAGTGGATGATTTTTTTTTCATCTATCTTTGAATGTTGAAGTTTTGCTCATGTGTAACATCATGAATTAATAGCTGTATTTATTGTGTCATAGTTCTTTCTTTCTTTCTTTCTTTCTTTCTTTCTTTCGTTTTTAAAAATCTGAGATATTAAGTGATAAAAATGCAATGCCACAAAAAAGAGAAGAAGTACAACAGAATTTAGAACCAAAATCATAAATGTAAATTGTTTCTGCTCAAGAAACAGGAAGCAATATTCTCAATTCCTAACCCTTTCTTTTTTGAGAGTAGATCATGATGCCATCCTCCTAAAAAGTTTGTTTCTCCAAACGTTTCTGAAGTAGCAAAATAAAATTTCAGGAATATTATTTTTTCCTAGTAAGCAAACTGATGTGACCTGTGCATCTCCCTCTGAGCTGCAAGGGCAGATTTGCTGCAACAGAAGAAGGAGGGACCTCAGCCAGCCAACATTCCTTTCCACAAATTGAGTTGATTTTTGCTGAAGCTGACAGAGATAATGGCTCCCTCCATTTCAAAAGTGCGGGGATGGCAAAGAGAAGCCGATGCTTCAGTCTCCACAATCTTCCATGCCTATAGGGAAAGCTTCTGGGGGGAGTCCTCATAGTTCTACACAAGCAGAATGAAGCTACTTGTACTGTAAGTTGCATACTAAATAGCTCAGCTTCCATTCTGGCATCACTAACTAAATGCAGCAGGCAGGCAACTTCTACAGCAAGCAGAAAACAAACGAAACCAGGCAGGAAGAAATCAGTCAGAAAGCCAATGATCTGATAGCCTCCCTCAACAACAAGTTGTCCAGATTGAGAGAAGGCAGCAGGTCTGGTCGTCTTTATATCGCCAAGTGGCACCAGATTGGCTCTCTGGTATCACCTGACTTTCCACAAAGGAATTGTGGGTCGTCCTATTAATGTATGTGCTAGAATTGCTTATAGTTCTCCTCTAACCCGCAACGACAGGGGTTCATGGCAGAAAGATCCAGTTTGAGCCCTACAGTGCGCTAAAGTACCAAAACAAACATACATAGTGGTTTCAAGGCTTAAGAACAAGTCTGCAATAATCAGATAGTTGTGATAGCTGTTGGAACATAGGAAGCTGCTTTATACTGAGTCAGACCATTGGTTCATCTAGCCCAGTTCTGCTGACACTGACTGCCAGCAGCTCTCCAAGGGTTTCAGGCAGGAGGTTTTCCAATCTTACCTGGCAATACCAATGATTGATCCCGGGACCTTCTGCATTGTAAAAGCATGTGCTCTACCACTGAGCTATAGATGGAATGAGTGATTAAGTCTTGCCCTTGATTTCCCCAAACTTCTTCAAGTTCATGACATTGTTTCTGGTTAATCACAAGAGCATCTGACAGAGAGTGTTTTACTGCTGAAGAAGCACCGGATGAATCGTACAAAAGTGCATCCTTTGGTTCTGACAAAAGGGACACCTGTCTGGACAGCCCCACTGAAAAGGAGAAAGCCTATTTTCCAAGCTATTTCTTCTTGTGCAGTCCTACCATGTTTTTGTTTGTTGACTGAGGGATGATACTCGATGAGTATGATCGCTTTTTGATGGAGGGATGATTGCATGGAATTTCAGAGAATTTGTATGACTTGGTGATTAAGGTCGGGTAGAATGGTGATGCCACCGATGTAGAACCTATAGGTAAGATTCCCTTTATAAACCCCACATGCCTGGCCTCACATTTAAATTGAGACTTAACCACTACACTGCAATAGCTCTCTGTAACTTAGTACAAAATATAAAGTGAGCATTAGCCCTTGGTAAAAAATATGATAGGGCTACAGCAGAATGAAGAACTGAGGAAATGTGTTCTCGTCTTTTGAGCTGTGTTGTCTGTAAATGCCACAATCATCCTCACCAGCTGTGGATTGAGCCTTTGCTCCCACATTTAAAGCTAAGTAGGGTAATTTAACTCAGGAAAATCTGCACGAGAAGCATATGCCATGCAAAATATTGTAGGGTGTTGAGTTCCCCCCCTTTAAATCGCAAGATGTGCACATCTTGGCCCCCCAGCAGCATGAAACATCACTTAACACCTAACAGTATTAGTCTAAATGCTACGCTTTTTGTGAATTCAGCTGCAATAAAGGTGAAAGAGTAAAATGACATTCAGAACATGTGAACTGAAAGTGTTTAGGTAGCAATCTGGCACATATAATCCTAAAAATAAATACATGAGTTTGTTAAACAGAATTCTCCTTCTTGCAGCATTGCATTATGAAACCATTGGCTGTATGGAGAAATCTCAGACTGCTCTAAACAAATATCATATCACATAATAAAAACTGCAGGTGGTGGTAGTCAGGGGGCTTCATGTTTGAATGCCCCCCATGGAAACCAAAGAAACATACCAAAAAGCCTGAAATAAAACCTAGCATGCCAGTCTGGCAAGGAGGTTTCACCTTGACATCCAGTATTTTTATACAAGAGAGTCTTCAATGAGATCATCCTCCATCTATGTCCTGAAGTGATACAGTCCTAACATGTGGGTATTCTGAACTCGCATCTCTCTTGATATAATCCAGACAGGGGCTCACATAGGGAGAGGCACTACCTAAAACAGGGGTGGGGAATCTTTTTCAGCCTGAGACCTGAATTGGTTCTGGCAAATACTTCAGGGGCCACAGGCCAGTAGCCAGTGGGGACATACATGAAAGTGATAGGGCCACCCCACTGCTGACATATGGTCTCTGACATAATTGTACAGACCCCAATCATACACTACATTAAGGTATCCTGGATCCCAACCAGCTAGAGCTTTACAGGTAAGAACCAGTATCTTCAATGAGACAAGCTTCCATTGCTGTCACCTGATGCAAGTGTGGGTTCTTCTAATGGGTCGATGCCTGGAGCTGCTTCTTCCACTAGGCAGCTGGACTTATCCCAGCCTTGGGAGTTCCAATTCTTGACAATGGCAAGTTCTGGGGTTTCTTCCAATCTCAAATTCCCCAGTGATGGACAAGTCCTTGCCATCTGCAGCATTGGCTGAGCCTGTGACATGACTATTCTAAATGTCTACCAGCCACAAAAGTCCCTATGGTCTGAATTGAGTGCAGATAGCCAAGGTTACAAAAAATGATTTATCCTATCCACGTTTACTTGAAAGTAATGTCCAGCGAGTTCAATGGGGAGGAAGGGGAATGGAAGTACCCTGGAAAAGAACATGGGGGGGGGGTAGTGGAATCCTGAAAAGGAGTACGGCACACGGCAACATTTTGTTGCCAATCTCACTTCACTAATCTGGGTTCAGTAGGATTTACAATCCAATGGAAGGATTTACAATAAAAGGCCATGAAACAGGAATCAGTTCATCTTGTGTCTGAGATTAGAATTTTAAAGCATTTGTTTACTATACTCCCTGTGGCTGATCAGGTCCACTGGTTTAGCTTCAGCAGTGCTTCAGCGTTGGTTAATCCCAGATCACTAACTGGGCCACATTGGAATATAGACAATTTTACTTTGCTGTTCCTGTTATGAAATGGGGAAATGGACTGGGCTTTTGGAAGCATGATGCATAGACCATCTAAGTGGTCATGCAACTGGTTTCTCTTAATTTTTATTTGTTTGGAATGGATTCCCTGGATAGCTATTATCCCCAGCCCTGTCTATTTCCTGGATTAAGGACTTTAGCTCTCATCCAGTTGCTTGTGGAGTTTTAAAACTGTGTACACTCCTTCTCATCATCATCCTAACATCTTTCTTTTAATCGTCTGTTTTGTTCAGATTCAGAATAACTCATCTTGATTGGTTTTTACACATAACCACCACCAGCTTTTCCCCATGGTGTTACAGAAGAAAGCCAACAAGATTAATACATCTGCAGTCTCAATGAATCATCTAATCAGGAACTATCTTTTAAATGAGCTAATTATTGTTAACGTATTCATGAAGATCAAATGACAGACAGTTTCCTTCCCTAAGACATTAACTTATTTGTACTACAAGTTTAGGGGCTGGGAGCACTAATCTACTTGCCCAGAGTTAAGTTGTTAGCACAGACATCGAAGTGGGGCTGAGAGAGGATGATTTATCTATGACCGTACAATGAATCCATGGCAGTGGTGAGGCTTGACTCATACTTCCCAGATCCAAGGCCAAGTCTTTGGGCGGCATCCAATGTTAGTCCTATGTAAAGTAAACCCATTGGAATGAAATGGTATGTAAGTTAGTCATGATTAACAGGTTTTATTCCTTTCAATGGGTCTACTCTACATAAAATTAGCATTGGACAGAACCCTTTATCTATTAGGCCACACTAAGTTTGGAAGAGCAAAGAAGTTGATTAGGAAGAGCAAGGAAGGAGTGATTATGAGACTTTATGGACTCTCAGAGCTACAGCAGAACTTGCATCCAGCATGAATACTTACATCTCCATGTAAGCCCTTCCTCTCAAGATGTGTTTAATGCAACTCAGTGTATGAACTAGGCTCATAATGTGAGCTTTCCCAACACTGCCTGCCATTGGTGTAGATTGTGCATGGAAAAATGAACAATGAGGAGGCTCTGACTCATGCGGTACATTGTACATGGGGATGATGATACCATGGTGAATGTCCTAGACACGTGAATGTAACATTTTGGCGAAATGTGGAAAAAGTTGTATGGGTTTGCAGAACAGGCTAACACTCTTTTGTGAAAGAGCTGTGACAGGAGATGGGTTAGATTAATGAAAGGCTAATTTGCTAAAAGCTGGTGTAGTGTTGTGGCTAAGTGTGTAGGCTGTGAGCTGGAAAGTTCCCAGTTCAAATCTCACCTCAGGTATGAAATGACTAGGCGGTCTTAGCCAAGCCACTACTCCATAGCTCTGCTATATGCAAAATGGGGTTAGCAATACTGACCTAGTTTACAGGGTTTTTGTTAGGTCTGAATAAAGGTACATGAAGTGCTTTGAACAATGCAAAAATGCTACATAAGTGCTAGATGTAATTGCCAACCTTTTCATACCTATATTATTTTATATTATAGATCGTAGCCTTGAGAACAGACAGAGTAATATGTCTAACATTTTGTCATCACCTAGCATGTAGATAAAGACTTGTTCATGGCAGGTGATTTTTAATACTGTGCTGTGAAAGTTTCATTGAAAGAAGTTAAGTTCATTTAAATATGCAATGCAACATCCCCAAATCTTTGCCTTAAAAATATTTCATTCCTTTTTTGTTTGGTTTTGTTTAAGAGAAAATAATACTGACAGTTTTGTGAATATCTAAATCTCATATTGCCAACAGTAACATACTATCAGAACATACCCATCCAATGCCAGGAACATTATGCGTTCATTTAGCTCTCAAAGAGATGTGAATGCATGATAAACCTATCAACAGTTCAATTTTTCAACTTCTCCTGGCAGCCTGGATGATAGAGTCTGTTCTATGTTCAGACAGAAGACAAATTGGACACTGCTCTGTTTGGGCTTCTTGCTTCCTTCTTGAAAAAAGGACTTATCTGTCTCCTCCTTTTGACTGAGAGATACTACTGTGTAGCAGCAAGTGAAGGTTAAACAGCAATGGAAGATGTCCAAAAGCTACAGAAGAGGGAGGTAATGATGATATTCAGAAGAGCGGTGGAAGAGGATTATTAGCAGCACTAACATGCTGGTTCACTCAATGGCATGTTATATTATTATATGTCGGTTGCTGAACAGTCAATCCAAAATTTACAGGAGATGACGGAAGTTACCCTATGCCCAGTAATGCATGCCTACCAGCACAATCTTATGTGTGTTCACCTGTTAAATAACTTACTTTCTACTGATTTCAGTGGGTCTACTATAAGTATGAGTAAGGCTAGATCCAACCTTTCTGTGATCACTCTGGCTTATTCTCTAGTAAGCATGTAAGATCACACAGTACAGTTCTCCCAGGGATGCCACCCCAACTGGTTTCCCTGTTGTGAATCATCCCTGCCCTAGCTGTAATGGGCAGATGTACTGATCACATGAATTATAAGCCGGGGCTGGCCCTACTCTTAGGCAGGATGAGACAGTTCACCTCAGACAGAAGATTGAGGAGTGCTGTTAAAGGACAGCATATTGTCAATCATTTAGTTTATTACTACAGTTTTATTATCATTGAGGTAGGGGAAGCGTTTGGGCCACAAAACACCTTGGGCCAACTCTGGATAGGGCCATCATATGATGAGTTCCCATGTCTCCCCTTTTATTTCGTGTCTCTAGAGACCACTGAGATAGATAAGGAAACTCACAAGGTCCATCAGTGGGTACTACTAGTCATAACAGAGATTATTTCCTCAGGAAGGCTGTTTCGATGACATCCCTTTGGTAACCATTATATTTGTTCCAGTTTGAAATCGATTCGATTATATTGGTATTTACCATGTAGCCTCACAGAGGAATGGCCTTACCTTCTCTACCTGTCCTCATACATTACAGGGGAATGGTAAAGTAAAATCAAAATGGCACTGTAGCATCTAACATTCAACAAGATTGAAGACTTGCTGGAATATGTAGATGCTGCTATACAGAGGAAAGCCGTAATTCCCCCATATGCAGTTTTCATCCTGATCTACAATTTAGCTGAACCAATATAGTTAGACCTTCACAAATTAAAGGAGCCTCTGCAGTTTCTAAAAAGAGAAATGCTAGCATATGGAAGGGTGGTTTTCCACATAACCCAGAGCTTCATTTTATGAGAAGGAATTGGACTGCAATTGTTCTAATGGCTCGAACATAATCTGAGAAGAGGCTCTGGGGTGGGAATTACAGTTTATACATTGACTGCCAATGTATAAAATGGTAACAAAGACCAAGTTTATACATCTGGGAGCATGTGACAATGTAGGTGAGCACATATCCATAAATAGCCAGAAGTGAGTAGACAATAGGGATATACACAGAGAAAAAAAAGCAACCCCCCCCAAAAAAAAACATTGGAACCCATTTCGGTGCTCCAGATGGCGGGGTGTGTGTGTGTTCTTCACTTTGGACAAGACCTGCTTCACTTCAGATTTGAGGTGCAACTTTGTTTTTGTTTTTTAATTGTTTTCACGTCTCCCTATTGATTATAATGGGGAAATAAACAACTACTACATTTTTCCTTAGACAGCATTTGATGAAACCTGATGGCATAATAACCCCCTATGAGGGAATGAAGTCTGCCAAATTTCAGACAGGTAGGTGCAAGGGGGGGGGGGGTTGTGCTAGGCACTTTTACAGCAAATTGTTTGGCTAGAGAATAGTTCTTGCCTTTTCTCCTATCATGTTTCCTTAGAAGCCCATAAGGGAAGGGGCACATTGAGTTGAACAGATTTGGGTTGAAAGAAGTCAGATTCAGTCACTTAGGTTGGTTCAAGTTAGTCAGGTTACAACAAAGCTGGTCAGAGTAGATCAAGGCCCTTTCTACACCATAGGGGTGTAGAGGGAGGGAGGGAGGGAGGGAGGGAGGGTGATCCCGGAAGTACCTAATACACACCATTGGTGCACAGGGACCAGCCGGGGGCCAACCAAGGCAAACAGCCTGGTGTAGAAACGGCCCAATTTATAGTACATAAGGTTCAGTCAGATCAAGTTAAGTCAGACTGAGGGAAATCAAGGTATGACAAGTCAGGTCAAGGTAAAATCACTGATGTAGTCACCGCAGGCTCTGGTGAGCAGCAATCAGGTGCCTGCATAGCTCCCAGTACACTCTGCTAGCTGTACAATTTGTTGTTCTGGACAGTATTCTATTCTTTTAGTTTTTTCTAATCTTCCCAAATAATGGTTGTCATTGGGTGGATTAAAAATATAACAAACAAACAAATAAATGATAAAAAATATATCAGCAAAGGAGTGGAGTCACCTGCAGCCATGAGAAGGTTGATAGGTTCTCACCTTCAAGTAGATTCCCCCTTCCCCCATGCAGCCCCGGAAGAACTATTGCTAATCCTTAAAGGAATTCTTCCTTATATACTCCACCATAGTTGCGGAGCAGAGGAGACTACAGTGGAATTATCTCTAGAGTCTGAGAATGAGGATGAGAGTCAGACCGATACTAAGCTATTCCTCAGACCTTCAACTACTTAACACTGAACTTAAACTGTATTTATTTCATTTATTATTGCATTTATATCCCGCCTTTTTTCCTTTAAGGAATCCAGGTCAGTGTACATAATCCTCCTCCTCACAACAACAACAACAGCCCTGTGAGGTAGGTTTGGCTGAGCCTGTGTCTGGCCCAAAGTCACCCAGTGGGTTCTCATGGCCGAGTGAGGACTAGAATCCAGATCTCCTGACTCCCAGTCCAACTCTTTAGCCACTACACCACACTGGCTTGAATGGGGCACATTCCACATTCCACATATCACTTTCATAGTGTTATTTCCTGCTTTTTATTCTACATTATCCAAAATACTGCAACAAATGTCATTGTGTGTCCTACAAAGTATAAATACACAAAAGGGATATAGTCTTACCATGACAGGATCATAATGATTTGACACACGGCGTAGATCTGGCCAAGACAGGCAGCAAAAGACCACAGTAAGAGTAAAGAAGAATTAGGATACAATGGATTAGATTTTAGGAAGGATTTTAGAGAAGAATTGGTCCGGAGTAGAGTAATAAGGTCACCCAAGTAAAACACAACCACCACCAACTCCACAACTCTTTCAACATTGCTGCTCCTGGGAAAGTCAACTTGCAAAAGAGTCCTGAAAACAATGGAACAACTTCTGAAATATTAATTCAGTGTCCCTCCCAAATGCCCTGTGATTGGAGGGCTCTGGTAATTTCATTTCGCAGATGAAAGGTACTGCTGTCAGGCACAAAACTACACCCCTCTCTTTCTCTGCCCCCCAGCATCTTCCTTGTATGGAGAGCTTGGGAAAGATTCAGAAATGAATCCATTAGCCACAATGAAATCATGCAAAAACATCCTTCCAAAGTGGATTTAGTGGTTTGGGAGCAGCTCGCTTACCTTCAGGCAGCTTCAGATAATCCCTTTTGGCTTTACAGGAGACCCAAATACCTGTGAAGCAGCTCACTTCAATTCAGTATTTGGGCATCTTCCAAAAGCGGATACACATCCCTAGAAGGGAGATCCCTACATGTGGGAGCGGCACATCCTATTTGCATTATTGTGGCAACTTGAAAAGAGGTCATTGGAAAGAATAATGTCCTTGTGGTATTCTTTCAAGTTTGCTTTACCCATTGAATTGTTTCTATATGCAATGCAGCTCTGAAATTCTTCTGCAAAACTCTGGAAGTAATCCAACATTTTATTGTGATTTTCCCATGATCCACAAACCTTGCCTTAATATGTTTGAAATTCAAACTGCGGAGAAGCGTTTGCAGCCACCAAAGCCTGACAGCCACCTGATGCACACAAAACAGTACATTTGAAATGCTTTATGCCAGGCAGAACCATCTGTCTGAGAATCTGCAAATAAGGCCAAATTGTGCAAATAAATCACTCCAAACCTCCCTAAAATGAAAGAGGAAGGCACTTCACATAAACACAAAAAGGATTTTTGCAAGCTGGGGAAAGTTTTCAGATATCGCTAAAAATAGAATCAGGACTGTCAAGACCCAAACTAGAAGAAGGCTGTGTTACTATGATAGAAATTAGGGCAGGGGATGGTTTCTGGATCCAGTTTTCCATGTTCTGAGTCTGACCACTCAAGTATACCTTTAGTTCTTCACTTAGCCTCAAGATGCTGGAACGCTAGGATAGGACAAAGGGAACTGGCTACTATGCTAAGCATCTCCTTTCCCCTGAGCCATTGTAGTGTAGTGGCTAAAGTGTTGGACTGGGAGTTGGGAGATCTGGGTTCTAGTCCTCACTTGGCCATGGAAGCCCACTGAATGTCTTTGGTCCAGTCACAGATTCTCAGCCCAACCTACCTCACAGGGTTGCTGTTGTAAGGATGAAAATGGAGAGGAGGAGGATTATGTACGCCACCTTGGGTTCCTTGGAGGAAAAAAAGGCAGGATATAAATGCAATAATAAAAATAAATGAAAGGACATTGCCAGCATTGGAGTATTCCATGCTGTACAGTTTTAGTAATTTAGTATTAGCATTAATTTAGTAGTATTAAGTATTCTGCACAGACAAAAGGCAGTGACCCTGTAGGGGCCTGTTTTTTTTTTTTTTTTTGCATTCATTGCCTAAAGGGTTCAGTCTTCATTCCATGAAGTGGTAGGATGAGGTGGCAAGGGCCTGATTTACATTGTGCGACCTGCACAGAGACTTTTGACCCATGTGCAAAAAGTGCAACCTGCAGGATGCTGGTGGCCCCCAAACCTTATGTGGCACCCCCCAGACCCCTAGCATCTGCCACCACCCAAAAAAAAGGGGGGGGAGGAAAAACTCTCTAGGAACAGGCTCTAGGGTTCCTGCCATATAAGCCTCATTCCTAGAGTGCCCCTGGAGCATCCTAGGAAGTGGTGCCAGCTGCCTATGACACCGGGGATGCTCTAGGAAGAAAAGCTTCTATGGCAGGATTGGGACCATAGATCCTATTTCTAGGGTGTCTTTTCCTCTTTCTTTCTTTCTTTCTTTCTTTCTTTCTCTGGCTATCCTGTTGGGTTGGTTGAGGAGGACAGGGGGCTTCAGCACCTTGATAGTATTGTTGCTGCAAGACCAAGATGTGTTGCTGCTGGAGTAAATGTGAGTGGTGCATGTGAGGGGTGCATGCATGAGTGCAGCCTCCACCACCCAAGCAGACATACGATGTGGACCTCAGAGCTGAAAGGCTGGTGCGCTCCTGCTCTAGACACTGGGGCACCTATTGACAAAATCATCAGGGTACAGCACTGCTCGCTACTTAGCAGATTACCAAAATGGAAGGCGTGGGACTCAGTGGGTTCAGCCCAATTCTGGAGAAAATGCTTCTGGGTTTCGTCTGGCTGCTTTTTGGGGGCCAGGGGTTTCGCTGTTCCTCACGGACCCCAGGATTTCCCAGATGTACTGTGAGATTTAGCGGGGATTAGCGTATTGATGTCATGTGGCTTGCAGTGCATCTGAATTGTGCTTAAAGCCTCTTAAGCAAACAAGTAACTTCTCAGGAAGTAGCAACTTTAATTTTGCATATTTTGTAGCATTGTAAGCCCAACATTGAGTCCTGTGCCTTCTTCTCCCCTCATATAATGATTGTTTTGCAGGCAGGGCCTTTTTGTGTACATACTGAAAAATATTCCACTTCATGATGAATACCTAATCCTTCACTTAAAAAAGGAAAAAGAGAATGAGTTCACTTACAGACCAAGACCCCCTCTAGATGGATGCCGTTTGACTAGGGTGACCATCCACCCGGATTTGTCCAGACATGCCCGTGAAATGGGGAGCAAATCCGCAACCGGGCGGAAAAACTGTTTTGGGGGGCCAAATCCAGAAATTTAGCCCCCCAAAAGGGTGACCAGATGGCCCTGGGGTGATCCAGGCCAACCGGGGGGTGGCAGGGGCAACCCGGGGCGGCGGGGGGTCACGTGGCAGTGGCGGGAGGCTGGCGGCGGGAGGCACTTACCTGCTGGGGCGTCCGCTTCCCTCCGGTGCTCGGAATCTACTGAGAAACAGGCTTCGCGGTCTGTCCCTCAGTAGCGCGCCGGGTGATGACGTTATTACTCGGCGCACTACTGAGAGACAGGCCAGGAAGCCTGTTTCTCAGTAGATTCCAAGCACCGGAGGGAAGCGGACGCCCCAGCCGGTAAGGAGCGCGGGGCGGGCAGCACGGGGGTGGGCGGCGCGGGTGGGGGGCGGTGCAGGCGCGGGGGCGGTGTGGCGCAGGTGGGGGGGCCGCGTGGGGGGGCGGCGCAGCGTGGGGGGGCGGCGTGGCATGGGTGGGTGGGGCGGCGCGGGTGGGGGGGCGGCGCAGCGCGGGGGGCACGCGGCCTGCGCGGGGTGGGCGGCAGTGCGAGGCACTTACCTCCTGGGGCGTCCTCTTCCCTCTGGTGCTCGGAATCTACTGAGAAACAGGCTTCGCAGCCTGTCCCTCAGTAGCGCGCCCGGCGCGCTACTGAGGGACTGGCCGCGAAGCCTGTTTCTCAGTAGATTCCGAGCACCGGAGGGAAGCGGACGCCCCAGCAGGTAAGGAGCGTGGGGCGGGCGGCGCAGTGTGGGTGGGGGGCGGCGCGGTGTTGGGGGGGGCGGCACGGTGTGGGGGGGCAGGGCGGGGCGGGGCAGAGCGGCGCGGGGCTGGCGGCGGCGCGAGGCATGTGGGCGGGGGGGTCAGTGCAGGGCGGGGCGGGTGCGCAGTGGGGGGTTTGTTTTGGGTGGGTGGGGTGGCGGGGGGGGGTTTTCCGGGATTTTGATCCTCAAAATCTGGTCACCCTACATTTGACGCCTGGTTAGCCGCTTATGCGCACATTCGCTGAAGCGCTTTATCGTAAATGCTTGTATGCAGGAGGTAATTGAGCACTCAGCTGGTGACCTTACCAGTTGTTTCAAATGCGCTTTACAAGTAGTTAATGCGGAGAATCACTTGTTCACATAGTCAAAATGCGCTTTAACGGCAGGAGCAAAATAAAACTCGCTATTGAACGCGCGTTCGATAATGCACATAATCGGAGGGAAAACGCGCCTCTACGCCCGATTTGCACTCCGTTCTTATAGAGGTAAATTTTTTAATGCGCCTTGAAAGAGCTTTAAATGCCTCTTGTAAAGGCAGCCCAATTCTCAGTAAGTTCTGATGCTACAAGCCTCATTGACATTACTGGGACTTGTACCACAGATGGCTTTCATTAACTGAGCCTTATTGCCAATTAACGCAGCAAAGATCAGTGCACTATGTATATTTGCAGAGCCCATTTTCCCCATCAATATACTCCTTATTAATACAAATCTTTCCAGAATCCCTTCAAAATTAACTTCTGGCACATGATATATTAATGTTCTCATACACTTCTATTAGCACTGCATTCGTAAAAGCCACTCATGTAAATACATCACCTTTTCCTTAGCGGCAGTAGATGATAAAATAATAATGAAACTTTGAACTTATTTAGTGCCGTCTGTTTCATGAATCCTAAATGCATTGCAGACATTCATTAAACAAGTCTCAAAACAGATCTTTGAGGCTCATATATATTATTAAAATGTGTGTGTGAATAAAATGTAACAAAACTTTTCTTCAATAGATTCAGACCTTTTTCTTTAGTCTAGTGGCAAAATATTATGGTATCCTTTTCTTAAACAAACTCATATACACAGTTTTGTTTCTATTAAATCTCCCAGTCTCCCTTTCCCCTTTCCTTTAACACATCTCTCAATATTTCAAACCTTCTATAAAAATTCTTTCCAATTAAAAGCTATGGATTTTTATTAGCCTTTTAACACATCCAACAATTACTTTTATTGGTTGACAATTATGTACTAAAATTAATAAAATGTAAATTAAAAAAAACTTGATTTAACGTTAGCCTGGCAGTTAGTCATAACATGTATTAAGATAATAGTAACTGCTACTTGTAGGTGAGGAAATTAAATCATTGAATGACTGCAATTCCAATATCTTGTAGTTGGTTTTGTACTATTATTATTATTATTATTATTATTATTATTATTATTATTATTCTGCTTCTGGATTTCTTTCTTTGACTGTATAGCTCTCTATATAACAGTTCCCAGTATTCGCTCCCTATTGTAATATATTGGCATGGACCAGTTAATATAATCAGTAGCAAACCTTTTCCAAGAATTCCTAAGTACCACTTCAGGCTGCAAGTTGTGAATAAAACCCTGCATATAAACAATAGCAGGCCAGGTATAAGACGAGGACACACCCTTCTCCACTGCCTGACACAGATTGTATCCCCACAGCAGTGTGTTCAAAAGTATATCATTATTATGGACTGGTAACTTAATGTTTACTTTTGTTGTTCTGGTCCATTTCCATTCCACTGTGTCAGGAGAAATCCGTGAGGGCCTTTTGACTTGTGTCTTGCTGTCCCTTGGTCCTCACTACATTATCACAAAGCTTGATAATCAGGCTGGGGTGGAACCTGTGGCCCTTCAGATGTTTGCCCAGCCAGTATGGCCTGTGGTCAGGGAAGATGGGAGCTGTAGTCCATCAACATCTGGAGGGCCGCAGGTTCACAACTGCTGCTATAAAACAAGAAAAAAAATGTTGGGTCTTTTCCTTTTCAGATTCTGTCGTTGTTCATTTGGCTCTCCAGGTACTTTTCAAGCATTGCACCTCCCAGTTTGATTGCCCATTCCCCAGCCTGTTTGGCTACCTTCCCAGCCCTGTCTAGGACACCAGCTGGGCAAGGAATGTGCAAAGCTGGCTATTTCCGGTCCTTGTCAATTTCACGTGCTGTTACCCATAATTACTTGTCCTATTTCCACATTAATCAGCAAATTATTATTTTGAATTCCTCTCAGAAGGCATATTAAAAGAGTATTTTAATATGAATATAAAGGTGTATTTTCTCTTTCAAAATATATATTTTAATAATAATAATAATAATAATAATAATAATAATAATAAACAATTTATTTCTTACCCGCCTTAAATGGTTGAGAATTGTGTCAAAACATTTGGAGAAGTGTGAAATACATTGGAGAACTAAACTCCAATAAGCATATTAGTGTGAGAGATGCAGATAGTGCTGACTCTAGGTTCTGGAGGGCCCTTGGTCAAGACACCCCCTAGCACTGTTAGTAGCTGTGTGGATCATTGTCACCATCGTTTTCCTCTTCCTCTTCTTCACTGCTTCCACCTGCTTCCTTGTCAGGCAGACAGCCAATGAGCAAGAAGAAAGTGGCATCTTCTGCTCCTCCTTCATACCAATATTGCTGTCTGGGCCAGAGTGAAATGCGAACAAGCAGGCGGCAGTAGTGAAGAGGGAGAGCAGGTCCAGAAGGTTCTTGTCACTCAGTAGCAGGTGCCCAACCCTGCCCTTGATGCCAGCTCTGGGTGAAGGCCAGATCATTTCATGTAGGGATTTGCAAAACAACAACTCTCAAGCATCATTCCCAATGCTAAACCTGCCCACCATCTTCTTCCGAGCTCTGGTCCTGTCCCGCTGGAACCCGGGCCTCCTGCACCCTCTGTTCCTGGCTGCTTACGCACCAGTGCTGACAAGCAGCGGAAGTTCTCTTCTGCTTGGGGAAAAATAAATACCCCGTTCCGTTTTCACTTCTGGTCCAGGTGTCGCTCAATTCCCTGGCCAAAACCACAGCTTAAAGGCACACACCAGCAAGACTGAATGCCGGGAAGCAGGAGAAAATAAAACAATAGATTGAGACTGACAGAATGGCAATCAGGGGGAAAAATGGATATAAACAAACTGGCAGCCTACACTATGGAGTTCAGGCATTTGTAATATTAATGTTTGCTTCAGTTTGAGGAAGCTGTTGGAATTATTCATGAAGGCACTGGAACTAACGAAAAGATCAATTCATCTTCTTTTAAATCTGAGTCTAGATTTGAGAGCTCAAGTCTGACCAGGCCATCAATTTGCACTATCTACCCCTGGTGGATCATGGAGAGGGTGGCGGCAGTAAGAGTAATAGATCAGGCAGGTCGCTGCAGCAGTGAAGTACGGGCTACAGGAGTTTGCATGGGTGGTTTACGCATGCATTTTCATTGTGTGGTGACTGCAGAATCCAGTGATGTCCTGAATATTGATGTCAAAGAAATCTGGTTGGGGGGTGGAACATGACGAGCTTCATCGGCTTACCCTCCCAAGGTTTGCCAGCTGGCCCGAATCAGTATGCAATGAGTTGGGCAGCAGACAGACTTTGTGTCTTTTTTAAAAAAATTGCATAAATAGACATTTGCACAAATTACAAATGCAATTTGGGTAATTTGCATAAATTTGCATAAATGTTGGACGCAATTTGCGCAAATGTCTATTTACTCATTTTTTATAATAATAATAATAATAATAATAATAATAATAATAATAATAATTATTTATTACCCGCCTCTCCCAATGGATCGAGGCGGGGAACAGCATCAAACATAAAATACAAAACTGATTAAGCACTTAAAACCAATACATCATTAAAATACCAATAAAACACTTTAAAGGGACAGTGCATGGGATCATCTTGCTTTGGGATGAGACAACTGGAAGGGGAACAAAAGGACCTGATAATTCTTTCCTTTTATCTTGCCCAAGGGTTTGATAGAACCTTATTGGGGCAGGAACCTGCCTTTTGTATGCCAGTCTGTTCAGAAGACACCCTAAACCTTGCTGGCTAAGGCTTTTGGTTAAGCAGCAGGGTTTAAGGTGTCTTGTGTGATGTGTTTTGCTAAACCCTGCTCACTCACTAGCCACAGTCAGACTGACTGCAGCAGGGTTAGGTTTAAAGTGTTGTGTTCATACCTAGTGAAATTCCCTCTTCATCACAACAGTTAAAGCTGCAGGGGCCCTGCCCTCTTTTGTATCTGGTCACTCTACTATAGTGCCTGCAACTTTAATTGTTGTGATGAAGAGGGGATTTCACTAGGGACTAATTGCATACAAATGACGCCAGCTGAAATTCCCTTTTCTCTGCAACTGTTAAAGTTACATGAGCCCTGTCCTCCTTTTCATATGGCCAGCCTAGCTAATCACAAAGCCTGAAGTTGTCTGAACAGGCCTAGTGACTTAATGGGTCAGGTAGCATTTTTGGCAGCTAGTCTTACCTGGCCTTCCTCCTCCGCCTTTAACAGCAGCTTCTCCTAGGGATGGGGGAGAAAATCGTTTGGCTCACATTTTATTGTGAACTTACCTAGGTTCACCCTTTTGAATCAATGCCTGAATTCGGACGACACAATAAGTAACTGGGGAGGGGGAAACAATCATCAGTTGTATTGACTATCGTGTCGTCTGAATGCTGCCATCATCAACTCAGCGCTGATCCTAATCCACACCACAGTTGATTATTACCATGTTGTGTGGGGAGTGCCCCCTAGATGAACAACTGTCAAGTTGGTTATTACCCCACCATTGACTATCATGTTGTTCGAATTCAGCCAATGTGTTAATTGAAACTCAGCTAGACATCACAATTAACATTTTTTCTGATTTTTTTAATGAAGTTCTCCAATAATTTTCAAGATGCATGTTATGGGAACGTGCCCCAGAAATACATGTATTTGTGCAAATAACATTCAAAAAGCCATTGAACTGGGAAATTGCTTGCAAAAAATATGCAAGTTAGGCAAAATTCAACCACCACCACTGAGACAGGCCTCTGAGCTTGTCCAGCTCACTTACCAGCAGTGAGTGGGGATGAGCAACAGAAAGGCCACATGATAATTTGATCCCCAAGTCCTCTCCCCACCCATCATGTCCCCTTTCGCCCTCCCCAAGGCCATCTGAAAATGTGTATTTTTCAAACTTGAAAGCAGGTGCCATGGTTCTTTCTGTGGCATCTGTGAGGAGGAAGGGAAAGAGATTGGATGTCAGTCCCTCTCTTGAGATAGGAGTGTCTACAGCCTCAGGAAGGGGTTTCCAAAATATTGTGTCACGTTAGGATGCTCTTCCGGAGCCATAATATTACTTTTATAATCTTTTAATATGGTTTTATGGATTTTTAAAATGTTTCAATGTTATTGTTGTGTTGTTTGAGTTGCTGCACACCGCCGTAGTGACACTTGTGGAAAGGCGGTATAGATATGATCAATAAATCAATAAATATTGAAATGAACTTTTTTGTGCAGAGTTTGTTTTACAATTCTCAAATTTCATGCAGAAACAGGACTGAACAGATTCAAGGGGCAAACACATACAAAAGTAGGATGGGACAGAAGTAGGTTGATCTGTCTGCCCCTACTGCAGTGGGCTTGATTTCTTCAGGCCAGACCATCAGGCAACATAATTACATGAGATGGTAGCCACACAGAGTGGAACTAGATCTTTGTTGGCATACACGAGATCCCCAAATCGGTGTTTCCTTCTGATATGCAAAGTGGGGGACAAGGGGCAATGCATGACAGAAATGGAGAGGAAGAAGAGTGAGCACTGGGAATGCCGCGAGCATCCGAATGAGTCTGGGAGTCTGGTGGATCCCCCGTGTCTGGCCCACCAGAACCAGTTGGGTGCTCCCAACACAAGCATGAAGACCTTTAACACACGGGCAGTTTGATCCACTCCCACCGCGACTTTGATCCAATTCTTTCACATGACGCCGACCCCCTCGCGCTGCTGTCACGTCCCGGGTGCTCCTTTTTTCCTTCCTCTTTCGAAATATCCCTGAATGGGGAGTGTCCGTTTTCTCCCCTCCTCCGCAGGCTGAGCCGAGGAATCGGAGCAAAACTGACCACGTGTGTTCAAGGGGCTACACTCGCACGGGAAACGAAGGGGGAATCCGCTTAAGCAAAACGGGTAGGTGTGATAAAGGCCGGACTCCCGCCTGAGTACCGCCATTGATGCAGGAAGGGGAAGTGCACAATTTCGACGCATGGGCAGGAGGCTTCTGAGTGCTCGCCAGGCCAAGCAAAGCCTCAGACGAGGCTCATGCAGGCCGGAAAGCAGGGGAGGGCGGTAGCAGCAGGGCAAACGCCCGCTGAGATGAGCGCAGCTGCGTTCACCCACCCCTAGCGAGCACTATATCATTCTGCTGTCTCCTCTGTTTCCTCTCCCAACCCTTCCCTGCCCACTTTCATGCCAGGCTGGCTCTAAAATGTATATCCCAATCAAGAAGGGGGAAAGGATTGCAGTGGACACATGGGGAGCTGGGGAAAAGTTGAGCACGACACTCTCACCTGTCAAATCTTCCCTGGAAATGCTGTCTCCCCTCCTGCTTTTACATGTAGGAGGCTAACTCAGGCCTGGGGACTCCACAATGGCTGAAAAAAATATCTTGTCCTAGCTATAGTTAAAGAGCAGAATAACCGTACCTTTACCAGAACTAGCACTGGAAATCCCAAATATTCTCACAGTATCATCACCGAAAACAGGTCGTTCTTATTAAATATTTACCAACACATCAACATCATTTTCCATCTCGAGTGACACCTTCCCATTAACATGGCAATTTAAGGACCATTTTATGCCTCATAATTGACAATATACACTCTAACAATGTCATGAAACCTATTTGCTATTAGCAGCCCTTTTGAGGAGACACATTCAGCGATGGTTTCTTCTCCCAAGCATGCAGCAGTCGCTAGGTAAGCTCAATACTTTAGAGATGATGATAGAAATACGGGATTTTAAATATTCAATTTTTTTTTTTGCTATGTAGTCCAATTCCAGCTTGCAGAGGAGCTTTAATCCACTGACTAGGAAACTAGATAATGTCCATTTTTTAAAAGGGAAAATGCACTAAAAGTGACACTGTGATTTATTGGGGAAATTTTAATCAATGTTTCTGTAGCAGCCCTAGATTACTACTTACACATAATGGGATTTACTGTTCACAGTGCCAGGGGCTAGAAGTGAGCTGGGATGTTAAGCACACTAGGATTTAATTGGCTTTCAGTCCCACTCACAAACAGCTATCTATACATTGTTTATGGGATAGCTGCAGGAGATAGTGATTACAAATTTAATTGGGGCACCACTCAGGTTTCATTTTTTAAAACACACCCACATGCACCCACCCACATCAGTGATGGGAACTGCTTCTTAAGCAGCAATTAGTCAGGGTATAGAAAATGACCCCTTGTTAGGAAGAAGAAATAGGGCAACAAATTGCTAACAGAAGAACTTTAATCTTCCCTTATTTTAGAGCAGGAGTAGAAGTCAATTTGTGACTTTCTTTTTAGGGTGCAGTCTCCGTTCGGCCTATGCAGAGTGGGAGAAGTGTGGAGGTGATTGTCACCTCCATGCTTCTACTTTCCATTTGTGCTAGACGGGTGTTTTTTTTCCTGTCTAGCTAGGTCTCTGTGGAGGGAGAGGGAAGGAGGCTGTGGAAGGCTAGGGATAGCTTATATTCCCGCATCCCCAGTCCTCTGCCCTCCCTTCCATGTCCACAGAGGTGGGGGCAGTGGGGGGTGAGATAGGAGTTGGGAGTCCAGTGGACTTCTGTTCGGCCTTGCTCCCAGCTTTGGCCAGCACCCAGGAACCTGCAAGGCTGCCCCACTTGGGGGGTGAATCTTGCCCCGGCTTTGGTGTCAAGGTGAGGCAGGCATCCCCCGAAGCACGCCAAGTTCAACCAGGGGTGTTTTGGAGGCTCTGAAATGGCCTCCGAGGTGAGGGGGGCTGTGCACAGCTCTAGAAGCATAGAATAGTAGAGCTGGAAGGGGCCTATAAGGCCATTGAGTACAACCCCCTGCTCAATGCAGAATCCACCTTAAAGTATACCTGAAAGATGGCTGTCTAGCTGATTTATGAAAGCCTCTAGTGCGGGAGAGCCCACAACCTCCCTAGGTAATTGGTTCCATTGTCGTACTGTTCTAACAGTCAGGAAAATTTTCCTGATGTCCAGTCAGAATCTGGCTTCCTGTAACTTGAGCCCATTATTCCATGTCCTGCACTCTGGGATGATTGAGAAGAGATCCTGGCCCTCCTCTGTGTGACCACCTTTCAAGTATTTGAAGAGTGCTATTATGTCTCCCCGCAGTCTTCTCCTCTCAAGCTAAACATGCCCAGTTCTTTCAGTCTCTCCTCATAGGGCTTTGTTTCCAGACCCCTGATCATCCTCATTGCCCTCCTCTGAACCCTCTCCAGCTTGTCCGCATCCTCCTTGAAGTGTGGTGCCCAGAACTGAACAAAATACTCAGGATGAGGCCTAACCAGTGTCGAATAGAGGGGAACCAGTACCTTGCATGATTTGGAAGCGATACTTCTATTAATGCTGCCCCAAATAGCTGTTGGCTCATATTCAGCTTGTGATCTACAACAATTCCAAGATCCTTCTCACTTGTAGTATTGCTGAGCCAAGTATCCCCTATCTTGTCACTGTGCATTTGGTTTCTTTTTCCTAGGTGTAGAACTTGGCATTTATCCCTATTAAATTTAATTCTGTTGTTTTCAGCCCAGCTTTCCAGTCTATCAAGATCACTTTGAAGTTTGTTTCTGTCTTCCAGGGTATTAGCTATCCTACCCAATTATGTGTCATCTACAAGTTTCATAAATATTCCTTGCACCTCCTCATCCAAGTCATTAATAAAAATGTTGAAGAGCACTGGGCTCAGGACTGAGTCCTGTGGTACCCCGCTCATTACCTCCCCCCAGTTTGAGAAGGTACCATTGATAAGCACTCCTTGAGTCTGATTCTGTAGCCAACTGTGGATCCACCTACTAGTTGTTCCATCTAGCCCACTTTCAGATAGTTTGCTGATCAGAATGTCATGGGTCACTTTATCAAAAGCTTTGCTGAAGTCAAGTTATATTATGTCCACAGCACTCCCACAGTCCACAAGGAAGGTTACCCGATCAAAGAATGAGATCAGATTAGTCTGGCAGGATTTGTTCTTGACAAATCCATGCTGGCTTCTCGTAATCACTGCATTGTTTTCAAGGTGCTTACAGACTGACTTCTTCATAACCTCCTCCTAATTTAAATACTCTGCAGAATGCTTTGAACAAGGGATGTTCAAGCTCATTGAAATTCTCACGTTACTTCAAAGCTTGGTTCAGCTTGCTCCCATTCTCACTTGTGACCTCCTCCCCCCCCCCACCATTTGTTCAAACAGGAAAAGTGTGCATTTTTCAAACATTAGACACTTTGAAAGTTGTACATTTTTAAATATTTACACTTTAAGTGTACATTTTTAAAAGTTGTGCACCTTAAAGCTGTGCACATTTTTTTTTAAAGTGCACATATTTTAAAGAGCCCAAGTTGTGAATGCAAGTTTGGGGATTTGTGAATATTGTTTTCAGAACATGCCTTCCTGTTCACGTTCAGGGTTGCGAACGGGGCGTTTTTACGTGATCTGCGAATTGAAAAAAAATTCTTACACCTCTTGTTACTGAGAAACACATTGAACGATTGCCTCCACGCGTATATCTTGTTGCAATCACTGTAGCACCTTGTCTAAGATGCTTCATTGCAGGGATGGGCAACATATGCCTCTTGCCTCTGATGCATTCCCTAATCACGCTAACATATTCTGTCAACCCCCTCCCCACACACAATGGTTTGCTGCCAAATGTCACTGGCAAGACACTATGGAGGTTTAAAAGTGATAAACGTAGCTTGAAAACATGCTAAACCTGTCCCTTGCAAGCCTCCATAGTGGCTTGCTACCAAGATTTGGTGTTTTGGGTTTTTTGTTTTGCCACTGGTGCCATGACGGCAGTGGCAAAACACCCTTGTTTTATTGCTCAAGAAGGCTGCGCAGGACAACTAGGAGCAAAATGATCCTGAAGGTAAAGTGTGAGCTACTGTCCCCTGATGCAATTAAAGTTCGTGACCTGCACATATTTTGCCCTTGATCACATGTGTATGCAAACATGTACCTGTTCACACGTATGCAAATGTACTTGAATAACACAGGAATCTTAGGATCTTTAATGGAAGAGTGTCATACATATGGTACTGTCTACTGGCATTGTTTGTCCTCGCCGATGTTGTCACAAAGCTCTGAGTATGTGGCTTTGCCACATCGTGCTGTTATCCTGTTCATTGTGTGATGCAGAATTGGCTGGGATTGTTTCCGTGACTAAATGAGGAAGAAGATGCTGTAATGGAAGGAGGAAGAATACTGCCAAAGCAGCAAGTGATAAGGGAAATAAGGCAGTCAAATATGCTTTAAAAATATGAATATTGTCACAATTTAGGTGTTTTTTTTGGGGGGGGAATATATTTCCCCCATGAAACCACTACTTTTTAAAGTGGGAGAACAATGATAAACAGGCCTGGATGGAGCCATCTGCAGAACTGTCTGACCATTTGGCCCCCCTGGGCACTGGTTAGACAAAGTAATGGGTTAGTGCAAGCATAAAAAAGCATTCTAAAAGCTCTTGTGTCTAAATATCCAAAGACTTTCTATTGAGGTTAATGGACTCATTTTTGCTCCGAAGCTCTTTTGTTTAATGCACATAATTGCAAAAAAAACCCAACACGGTTCTCTAGAGGCCTCATAGGGAAGAGGCTCACTTTGTTCAAACTCTTAATTCCTGGAAAAAGTAAAGTAAAGGGAATTGAATGCATGTGTGTGAAGGAAAAAAAGCAGTCCAAGGGTAACAGATCCTTAAACTAAGATATATAGTGCCCATCTTACCAACATATACAGTTACTCAATCTGTGCAGAAGCACACAATTTTTCATAGCTCAAAGAACTGAATACACATTGTCTTTTCCCCCTTCTCCATATTTGAAGTCCCTTAAGACTATTGCTGAATCTTCTGGGGGGAAAAGCATCATAAGTACAACAAAAGACAAAGGCAGTGAAAGCATCAGTTCTGATTTACTCATAGGAATAGAAATAAAGAATTCCCTCCTGGCTCTGCGTGGCACATCACAACAGCAAGCGCCAGCGCACAGGCACAGCTATGACAATAGATTTTGATACACAATCCCCTTGGCCCAAATATTAATTATCTGCCATGTTATGAAAGGCTTCTTGCACAGGCATGGGGTCTGATGAGGACAAAAAGTCCATTCCAAATTAAAAGACTGATTGGAAACCTCATCTTGACCCGGAGGAAGGTAAGGCTGCAGTGGCATCACAAAAAGAGAGAAGAGGAAATGTGAACTAATTCAACAGATAACTAATATTAGGGTGACCAGATAAAATCCAGGTCAGGGCTCATGTAACTTTAACAGTTGTAGAGAAAAGGGAATTTCAGCCAGTGTCATTTGTATGCAATTAGTTCCTGGTGAAATTCCCTCTTCATCACAACAGTTAAAGTTGCAGGCACTATACTAGAGTGACCATATACAAAAGAAGGCAGGGCCCCTGCAACTTTAACAGTTGTGATGAAGAGAGAATTTCACCAGGAACTAATTGCATGCAGATGACACTGGCTGAAATTCCCTTTTCTCTACAACTGTTAAAGTTATATGAGCCCTGACCTGGATTTTATCTGGTCACCCTAACTAATATAGCATTTCCAGGATTTAACCTGGGGCTTGAGACCTCTTGCCCTACGACTCCATCCTGGCCAGCTATACTGCTGAAGTGATAAGTAGAGTCGGGGTGGGGGGGAGGAATGGAAATTTGTAGGTGCTAGCATCATCTTTCTAAATGGCTAAGCAACCAAGAGCCTGGACTTTCCAGTTTAGGTGATGAGGGATAGGCACTCTGCACAAGCTCAGTGGCAGTTTCTTTGGGCCAGCATGTGCATACAAATTAGTTCTAGCTAGGGATGGGCAAATCTGTCAGTTTCACTTTCTTCCACATTTGAATGTTTAAAATCCCAAGTTCTTTCTCTCCCAAATCTGAAGAATTTTGCAGATTTTGACAAATTCTTATGAAAAACAAACTGAAACAAAATTCTCACCCATCTACAAAACCCAAATTCAAGCATGCTATTTCCAGCATGGAGAGGACCACTACGTACCTGCCTGCCATCTAGCCATTAAAAGACGAAGAACCTATTAGAAATAAAGTGGTGGCAACCCAAATTCAGCACAAACATGGCTGAATATACAGGGGTTCAAACCCAAACTTTTAAGAGCAAAGCACTCAAAGCCCATGGCCTGGATCGTCAATTCTGTCAAATTCCATTACTCCCACACTCCATAGTAAAATAAAAAATAAAAAATGAATCTCAAGTTCTTTTTGTCCCAAATATGGAGAACTTTGTGAATTTTGGTAAATTCCCATCAAACCCAAACTGAAAACAAAATTCTCATCCATCCCTAGTCCCAGTTACTTCATCACAGAGAAGGTTCAGCCTTCCATTCCCTCTTCTCCCCTGTCTTTGTCGTCTCTCCCAATGTCAAAAACATAGACGGTGCTCAAGGCTCACTTTTCTTGCTTATGTTCTTTTCTAAATTGCCATGTACATTGGCAGAGCTGTATCAGGCTTGCACAATATGTGACCCAGCAAGTTGAACACAACTGACAAGCCATCTCTCATGGCTTGCCAGTTGCTTATGTTTCTAGTCGCAAGCAGGCAGCAGAGAATGAAAGTTTATTGAGCTCCCAGTGAGTTGTATTCAGGCGCCCAAGATGTTCAGGGTTGGCTAATACCAAAGAAACAATCAATCAAGATTCTTTGGGCCTCTGGCATCGAATCCCTGCTGAATCTAAGCAGCGAAACACATTCTTATGCATTCAGAGGTATGAATGTACATCCTGAGACATCTCTGAAGAATTGAAGTGAAAGCTTCTAGGCTATGTACAAGCAGAGGCAGAGGTTATGAGATTGTACTGCCTTAGCAGAAAATACCTTAATATCTCAATAAGGCATTTGGATCCTACTTCACATCTTCTGGAGCTGAGCTCAAAAGCAGAAAACAGAATCCAAGGCTCAAGCTTTGGCTTAGATTAAGTTTTGGGTGGGGTCAGTTCTGAATAGAACCTGAGATGATGACTGCTGGGGTCAATTGTTTCCCAAGCATTTAATGTAGATAAACAACCACACAATCACCATGGACAAAGTCTGCAGAGAGGTTCACGAGGAGGAGTGGGGCAATACAGTGTTGAAAAAGTTATTTTCAAAGAAAGATGTTGTTCTGTGTGTGCTATGTAGGTTCCAGAACACTACACACCAAATTCGGAGGCTTGTTTCTGAAATCCCTGCTGGGGAAACGGCTGTAGTATTTTAGATGTGACATTTATGCTGGTTTCTTGGGAATAGGTTTTAAAGAGTAAAAATCATGGCACATGGGTCAAGAGACTCCTGAAAATAGACACTATAAAGTCCAAATGAGTTCATTCTTAATGAGCCAAATTACTCTTGGGAGATTGTTGAAACTTCTTGGCATTTCACTTTCCCATTTTTTTTGCCTCAGTGATCCACCCTAAGCAGCCACAAAGGGCCCTCAAGGTGGCTATTAGCTTCTTGTTGCTATTTTGACTTTGGACCTTTCTCTGGCTTCTTTCTTTAAGTCATAAAATATGTGCAAATCAAATTATATATAAAAAAGTTATCTATAGCATGCAGCACTTGCTAAAAACACATTCTAGTATGTGAATTTATTTACAGCGCTTCAAGTTCCCAGAAGCTTACAGTGGCATCACCAGCTTTCTCTTAGGACATCTTATTTTGCATCCAAGCACCTATGTCCCTAGCACACTCGTAATTGCAAGTGCTCATGTCGCTCATTTGCCTGCAGGCCACCCTAGTTTGGCTATAGCCCAGCCTACATTTAGGGCACACACAATTAGGGATGGGTGAGTCTGTCACTTCCACTTCCACCTGCAACAAGGGTGGCAACAAGGGAAAGGGCCTTTTCAGTGGTGGCCTCCCAATTTTGGAATGATCTCCTGACAAGGCTCGCCTGGCACCAACATTGTTATCTTTTCGGCGCCAGGTCAAGACTTTCCTCTTCTCCCAGGCATTTAACAGTGTATGTTGAGGGTTTTGTTGTTATGGTGGTGGTTTGACCCAGAATAGTTGTTTTTAAATGATATTGTATTTATATCATGTTTGTATGCTTTTTATGGTTTTAAATTTTGTATATTGGTTTTTTAATGCTCAATATTTTTATTTTTTGTAAACTGCCCAGAAAGCTTTGGCTATGGGGCGGTATATATAAATGGAATAAATCATCATCATCATCATCTTGAGTAGGTGGAACTTTGTGAACCTTGGCAAATTCTTATAAAACATGAACTGAAACAAAATTTATACCTATCTGCACCAGCCAAATTCAACAGGTACAGCTTTTCCCAGCATGGGAAACCCAATACGTACTATTATTCTCAACAAGGAGCAGACCATGACGTACTTGGCTGCCATATAGCTGTTAAACATGAGGCACCCATCAGAAAAAAAAGAGTCGGCAACCCTAATTCGGCACTAACATGGTTGACTACACAGGGATTCAAACCCAGACCTTAAAGACATAACCACTCAAAGCCCTGGGCCTGGATGGACAAATCTGTCAATTTCAGTGTCTCCCACATTCAAATTTCTTTTGTAATCAAAAGTTATTTTTATCCGGAATATGGAGAACTTTGCCAATTTGAGGAAATTCTTACCAAAAACTGACCTGGCACAAAATTCTTACCCATCCATATGCACAACCCATACTATTTTGGACCTTTAGTATGTCACAAATTGTGAGGAGACTGTGCTGATGGAAGTGGAGACGGACACATTAAGATGATGGTGTGGCCTGTAAAAGCCTAGCTAACCTTTGATTGCAGTGCTCAAGCTGGGTTGCCCTCATAGGGACATAGGAAGCTTAGGGCATTTCTACATTGTTGTAGGTTTATATCTGCTGATAATTCCGATAGTTTGGGTGAAGGTGCTGAGAGTTCTTAAGAGTTATTAGGGGCATAGGAACCTGCCTAATACTGGGTCAGATCCTCGGTCCATCTAGCCCAGTTTCATCGACACTGACTGGCAGCAGCTCTCCAGAGTTTCAGGCAGGATTTTTTCCCCAGCCCTATCTGAAGATATCGGGGATTGAACTTGAGACCTTCTGCATGATAAGCAAGCACTCTACCACTGAGCCAGGGCCACTTCCCTGTCTATGTAATATCTCTGTATTCCACTCAGTATGCAGAGATGTTATAAAGACCTATGGATTCTTCCCCTCAAAATACTTTTCACCTATTTTCCTCAATGAGTTTGTTTATAAAGACTGGAAACCAAGTCCATGGAACAAAGTTGCCCCTTCTCCCCCATTCTTTTCAAAATGCCTCTTAGTGAATGTTGGCGTAAAAAAAATGCAGGAGATGAGTCGGAGCTCAGTAGTAGAGCACACAGCGGCCTGCACGTGGAAGGTCTTAGCTGTAACCTCTGGCATCCTCCAGATAAAAGGCTCATGTGAAGAATATTCTCCAGATATTTTCTGAATATCTGATATCTCTGCTTGACAGTCTATGTGATATAATTTCCACATTTGACATGGACATTTGATTTCAATATTTTATAGCTGAGAACTGATAATTGACAATATTTATAGGTAAGATGAAATATTTATTTTATTTATTTATTATTGCATTTATATCCCACCTTTTTTCCTCCAAGGAACTCATAATCCTCCTCCTCTCCATTTTATCCTCACAAGAACAAGCCTGTGAGGTAGGCTGGGCTGAGAGTCTGTGACTGGCTCAAAGTCACCCAATGGGTTTCCATGGCCAAGTGGGGAGTAGAACCCGTATCTCCCAGCTCCCAGTCCAACACTTTAGCCACTACACCACACCAGTATTTCCTATTGCAGGCTGCTCCAACGTGGTGCCCTCCAAATATATTCACTACAACTCTCAGCATCCCCTACCAGCCATGTTGGGATTTGTAGTTCAACAGATATGGAGGGCACCAGGTTGGGGAAGGTTGTCATATTTCATATATGGCTGCATCTGATGGTTGCCATGTGAATATATGCAGTATTCCACAGTTCATGAAAAATCAGAGTATCAAAAGTTACAAAAAAGTCTAATGCATTGCATGATGAAATAAAGTTTCACATTCAAAATGCATTTGAACAAACAAAATCTGAATTTGAAAATGCATTATGTATAAATGATGAACATGTTATTTCAAAAATATATAAGTTGTTGTTGAAGTTTGAGATGTTAGATGAACAGTTGAAAGATTGTATGATAAAATGGGCACAAAATTTTGGGTATAATATAACAATGGATCAATTGGAAACATGTTTTTTTTTTTTGTGAAAACAGAATAAAAAATTCAAACCACGGAAAATGCAAATTCCAATTTTAGAGTTCAAATTTCACAGTCAAACTTTGGGTGGCGATTTTCAAATATCTGTGAGTATTCACTTCAGCTCAACTATGTACACATTCGACTCAATATTTGTTATTTTAGTATTATATTCTAAGTTGCACTGTGCACCACCTAAAGGAAGGTATTTTATGAGGCATTTACCAAACAGATTAAAGGTGCAATCCTATCCATGTTCAGTCAGAAAAAGGCCTACAATTCCCAACATGGCTGGCTGGGGAATGCTATGAGATTAAATACTTTTTTCTGTCTACAAATGCATACGATTGTACTCTAAATAAATTAGTGCTATGCTGAAAAATTCAATTATTCCATTATTGGCATTTCATGGAGGATGTCAGGGGGATGAAAATTCTGGAGAAAGAGGCTGGAAGAGGTGAGAATTTTCTCCTTTGGGAGGTGGACAGGGTTTCTACATAACTTTTTAAGTGTAGGAAACTTTGAGGGGGTCTTCTTTCTATTTTTTTAAAACACCCCCAGCACATGCAGGAGCCCAGGAGTTTTTCCTGAATGCTTATTGCAGAGGGACGGGTCACATGGTCCACAATAGGCTATTCACGTCCCAGGGCCTCTGGATGTATGTTCTTTTAAGCATCATGGAAACCACATACTCAGACTCACAAGGAGAGTGTTTATTAAGCATCTTAAGGCCTACACATGCATACTTAATAAACGGTGTGGACTCAGACAGCAGACACTCACGAAGTTGCTGACCCATCTGGACCCATGGGTGGGGGCTAAAGCAATTGATATACTGTCTTGCGCTTGGCAGCAATACAAGCTCTAAGCAATAACATTGAACCAGTTACATCACTAGCATCTTATCTTCTTCTTTGGCCTTGCTTCTCCCAGCTCAACAGCTCTGGAATGTACTCTGTCCAGCTTGCTAGGCATGGACAGATAAGGTGCAAGGTGTGAGACATCTCTGATCCATTTTCCCAGCAATTAGCAAGCAACCTAGCTGGCTGGGCCGTGGGAAGCCATGGATGCCATTTCCCAGAAGCCTCTGGGTAACTATGGCTCACAGGATTCTCAGTCTACACAATATATATATATATATATATATATATAATCTCAAAGACCCCTTAAACAACAGACTACATGTTTAAAAGGTATGGGGGAATGCTGTCCCCCTACTCAAAGAGAAAATTCTCTGAAATTATCCCCTTCCCTGCAAAAGAGCAGAAAAAATAATGCCTCTTTCTCAGGGAGAGAAAAAAGTTCCCAAAAATAGGATCTGGCCATGCTGAACTGGTGGGATGAGAAAGGCTCTGCATTCAATACAATAACAATTACTTTGGGTCAGTTCGCTCTCTTTTTGGGCTGGGGTTGGTTTTACCGAGCAGAGCAGCACTTCATTATTGACACAGCAGTACACTTTTGCTTTGGGAAATATCTCCACCTGCTTCAATAGATTGGGACAGTGAGAAAATGGCACATATTGAGAATTCCTTCTTCAAGTCAAGAGCACATGGAGGGCTCTCTCAGAAAAAGGCAGCATTTAGAAGGGATATGGGGGAATGCTAGATGACCGCAAAACCAAGGATGAGGAAAAAAGGCTCTGTTTTGCAATTCATCACTCTTAATCTGGTCATATTTATGTATGACAAGCGCTTTGCCATGGAGGCGTGCTCTTCATTATCTCCATTGCCATAAGACTATAAGTTTCCCAGAAGAGCGTGCCATGACTACTGACAGAATTTGAACCTACCCTTAATGAAGTGCATATTAGTTTTTCGCAAGACTATTTAAACACTCATCCCCCTATGTGTTTTTAACCATTCTATGGGTGAAAGATAACAACATGAAACTAAACATATTAAAAATGACAGTCACCTTCCTGATTCAAGCAGAGACATCTTAACATCAGTGACATTTCTGAACCTGCTGGGGTGGAAACTGTTCTGGCTTTAAAATAAAAATAAAATAAAAGCCCAAGCAGAAACTTACCTATTTGAAACAACTGAGTGGAAAGAAACAAGCAAACCTCAATTCAGGCTTCCCAGGGGGGTGGGGAACACATATAGCTTCGCTGGCTAAAAACCACGCTGGCTTTAGGAGAATAAAGACCCTATAGCATGTTGGTGGTTGCAAATCCTCTTTCCTGTGGCTGCTTCTGTGCCTAACTAGTAGCACAACGACGTTGGTATGTTGTATAGCACATGTTGCTACACATATGTGCCAAATTTGAGATCGATCCCTTCAACCCTCGATTTTATATGAATTTATTAAAGATCGTTTCAGTTCTGACAGAACAGAATGACAGCTCGCCACGTGCGTTCATTCAGACCTGTCAGAACGGAAACGATCTTTAAAAAATTCATATAAAATCGAGGGTTGGAGGGATCGTTCTCAAATTTCATACACATACTTAGGCATACCCCGTAAGCACTGTGACCAAGTTTCAAGCCTCTAACTTTTAAAATACAGAAGTTATAGGTTTATTTATATGGCAGTCCAATAAAACGATAAAATCGCCCAAAATTATCGTCTCCTTCGGCATCACTAGCTACTGTGCATCATTCTCCATTCTGTAAAGGTGCACAAACTATTTTCCAATGCATAACAAAATATTGGTTCCCCCTGCCATTTTTTTGTACATGCAGAATAAGTGTTGAGAAACCATTTGCTATATTTGGCATTCTCATTTGCTATTGAGAATATGAGTTTTTTTTTAATATCAGGTATTGTAAAACACAGTTATTAGCCACACCCTAATTAATATCTACAACTTATCTAGGGGAGCCTTTAAGCCCAGATCTAAGTTCGAACAAAATCCAGTTTGAATACACACTTCAAGAACTGAAATAAGATATTTGCCTGTTTTAACTACCTCTACCTCTCGTTTCTATCTGCACGTCCCAGGGAAGCTGTGGAACTCTCGAATCTGTGTCTACAGGCTGTTTTGGGATGGAGGTTTACAGGTTGCACTTCCCCCTAAAGATCAAATGCACAGTATGGGAGGCTTCCTGGACTCTGCACTAACTGGGGAAGGCCAGGTGGCTGCAGTGTCCAGGAGTGCATTTGACCAGTTTAGGCTGGCACGCCAGCTGTGGCCCCATCTGGAGAGGACGGACCATGCCTCAGTTATCCATGCACTAGTGACATCCAGGATGGACTACTGTAGTCTGCTGTATGTGTGGCTGCCTTTGAAGATGGTTCAGAAATTTCAGCTGATGTGGAATGCGGCAACCAGAGTGTTGGTAGTAGCAAGGTGATTTGATAATATAATGGCTATACTGCATCAGCTGCACTAGTTATCAGTGAGTTTTTGAGCACAATTCAAAGTGCCAGCTTTGACCTTCAAAGCCTTAAACTCTTTGGGATCAAGTTACCTGAAGGACGGCCTTCACCCTTACCATACCTGCTCTTTAAGATTAGAAAGAGAGGCCCTTCTCATTTGCCCACCCGTGAGAGCTGTTAGGTGGGTGACCACACATGAGAGGGCCTTCTCTGCTGTAGCCCCACAGCTTTGGAACAAGTTGCCATCAGAGGTCTGCCATGCTCCATCATTGCAGGCTTCGAATAAGGCCTTGGAAACATATCATTTTACCTTGGCCTTCTCACGATATGACTGCTCTTGTTGTTGCTATTGCCATTGTAGTTGCCCGTTTAATTTTTTTGGCTTATATTGCTATTTTATTGCTATAAATATTTTAACTGTTCTTGTGTATTGTATTCTGTGAGATGCCTTGGGAGGGCTTCCGCTCTGAAAGGGGACCAAGAAAGATTTTAAATAAATAAATAAATAATCCTGATCATAAAAAGGGTTTTTAAAGGCTATAATTGACCCTTCCCCTGTTAGAACTAGAGATGCTGTGTGCTAAGCTCCAACACATCAGGAGTGGGGGAGTTGGTGGATATCAACAGCTGGTGGGGTCCTCTGAGAGACCTGCAGGAAAATCCTGGTTCTCAAATACATGTGTATGTGTGGTTGTGTGTGCGTTCCTCTTTCTTTCCCCCTTCTCCCACCTCTCCTACTGCCTAGCTTGATATTTGGAGAACATGAAAGCTTGTGAAGTGTTTGACGGCATTTGGATTGGTCTAATAAAGGTAATGCTTAAGTGTGAATTTTAGATTCCACCCCCCCGCCTCCAGCTTTTGCATTTTCTACTTATGGACCAGCACAGCTATTTTTCTTCTTCTTCTTAAAAAAAAAGTATTTTCTATAGAAACATGCATTTTTAAACATTTGGATACACTTTTGAGAACGTTTTGGGAAGTGTGAATTTGGGTGGATAACTAAGCTCCCATCTGTACATCAATCCAGGTTCAGGTCAGCTCGTACTGAAATTCACAATTCTTCAAGCCTTCCTTCCCATAGGCAAGGCTGCACCACTTCTCTGAGGGTGCCCCTTTAGGGCTTCCCTCATAGCACCAAGGCTGGGAAGCTATTCCGAATGAAACACCTTCAAAGGCACCGAATTTGCACACAGGCTGCCTTAGATTTCACAGGGAAAAGTTCTACCTTGTTGAAAGGGCAACGTTCAATGTGAATTTCAAAACTGTTGAATATTCAAGCTCAGCCCTAGTGTTGGCTATTCCACCCTGAGAATGGTATCATGTCTCCACATTACAAAAGGATTGTAATGCTGCACAAATTGGAAATTCACGCCTCAAGCAGGACACTATTCGACAGGAATTTTCTAGTAGTACAATCAAAATCTTTTCAAAGATGAAAACTTAAACATTAGCTTGACATTTCTGGTGATGTGACTTGCACTGTACACAAAAGAAAGACCTTCTCACAGGTAAAATATTTCACTTTCAAAAATGCTCTTTGTCAAGAGCATACATGAGAAAAACTTTTTTAGCTTTTACCTCCAAATAAATATTTCTCTCCCGTCAAAACTTTCAGAGGGCTGTTACTCCGAACAGAGGAGGCTTCATCTCCATCAATGGTAAGCATAGCAAAATTTTCCTTTGCTAAGAACTGAACTTCATGCCACTGTCCATCGTTGAGCCCAGCACCTGTAAGGAAAAAAGAAAGCAGACTTCTTTCAGTTTGGAGATGCATGCATGGAGATGAGGTTCGCCTCAGGAATATCTGCAATAAAGTGTTGCAGTACCCACTCCCTGGAATGTCCTCCCCATTGACATTAGGCACCATTCTCAGTCTTGATCTTTAGATGTTTGCTTCAGACCCACCTCTTCATGTAGGCTTTCCTCGAAGGATGACCCAGCCAGTATGGCAGGAGTTTACTAGGGATTATTTTGCTGTATCTTTATTGTTATAGTTTATGGTTGTATCATTTCTGCAAACTGCTTTGATAGCCCACTGGAAAGCAGTAATAAATGAATACATAAATAAATAAATACTAAATAAATTTGCAAGGGGAGGTGAACATTTCCACAGATCATCACAAATGAAACATAACTACGACTTACAAAACTTCTTTAGAGACAACTGTCATTATATTCATGAATTACAATAAAGGGAACATATGGACTAAAACGTACTACTCAATCCTATCCATGAATACTGAGAGGAAACTGTACAGAACCACAGCCCTAGTGTATGGACCAAGAACTAATATATATACACACACACACACACACACACACACACAACTTTTTATCTTGGCGTAAACCAGCCCATGAAAATGCTTTTGAGTGACTGGCAATTACTCATGCCAGATAATAGGCTCTCTGAGGTTGGATAGAACTACATGTTATGTGGCCGCCTCATGTTATAATAACATGATGACCATGTCTCTACTGTGAATGGTGGCATCAGGAGCTGACAACTACAATAGAGAAATGGCTGTTGGATTGGGTGAACATCTGTGTGTGGATGGGTAAACATCTATGAGAAGCAAAAACTCAACAAAAGTTTGGTAAATGTGTTATGATTTACACTCTGAGTCAAACAGAAACTATATATTCTATTTAAAACATGAATAAAAGTTTTCCCCTTAAATACATAGATACACACATAAAAATAACCATACAGCTCCATTAATCTCTTTAAAATCATTGCAATTATGCTTCTAAACTATTCCTGAAATCTGACAGGCATTCTCCTGCACGAAACAACTGCAAGATTCCAGGTTTTGTTTTAAGAAAGCTTTAAGTGAGATCCTTCCATTTGAATTATTCCTGATGCTTTTGCTTTATTGATTGTTTTTTTTTGTATCCTGACCTTACCTTGAAAGGAGTTGGGGGGTTGGCAAAATTACATAAAACAAATTAATTCAATTTCCTAAGCTACTCTCTGGTTCTGGACATATGCTCACAAGACCCTTCTCATTCTCACACTTGTAACCTGGGGGGCCGTCTACATGGCACTGCTGAACCCCCCAGAACCCCACGGCATCGCAGTTGTGAAGTGACAACCACCAAGATACATGTGCAGGATAGAACGCAGAATATCCTTCCCTAGAGATGTGAAGGCCCGGGAAAAAAAGGGGAAATTTGGAAAAGAAGCCTTGTTTTGTTTTTTCTGAAAAATTGGAAAAATTGAAAAAATGAAGAAAAAATGGATTATGGGATGTTTTATTTTAGCATGATGAATAAAATGTTTAAGACAAGTTTTTCATATATTTATTTCTCCAAATGATTTCTAAAAACTATATACAGTATCAGATTATTACATTTTCTCTGCACCGAGGACAAGCAAGTCCTAGGTTGCAAACTGAGACTACAGCTCTCAATTGCAAGAGCAAGATGCATTTCTGCCTCTAGGGGGCACTGCCATTGAAACAGAGACTGAAACTGATAGTGATAGCTATAGCTCAGAAAATGAGTCTGATTAAATTTCACGCATATTCATTGAATCTTGATTCCCACTATTTCTCAGTTCTTTTTATGGGAATGGGTGCTTTATGTCTGCTTGACACTGTGGAGGACTAGAGGAGACATAATTAATTTCCTTTGTTACTAATGTTGATGGCTTCTTCTGTTTGTTTTTTAAATTGTTTTTTGCTTGCTCCTCATAACCTGGCAAAACCAAAGAGGTTCCTTACAGTTCAGGAGCTTGTAAAAAAATCAAAAATTTAAAAAAGTAAATTCAATTTGTAATAACTGCTTGAATATGCTGTACTTTTAATATACCAAATGTGATAATTTTATGCCAAACCAATTTGTACATAATTACATTTTATGTCCCTAAAGTAACAAATTGACTTTCAATCTGTAAAAAGTGCTAATATTGCATTTTTTTAATGTTTCTGAAAATTTCCATTTCCCCCCCCCCCCCCAACCCCCTGGAAAAAAACATTTTTTCCCATAGCTTCAAAACTTCTGGAAATTTTATATCTCTATCCTCCCCCCAAACTTTGCAGCATTGGTTTTCATGGCCATAAAGTGCAAAAATACCAACTACTGATGGGGCTATCAAAGTATTATTTTTTCTTCTGTAATGCTATGCAACTCTGTAGAAACGAAAGGATGCCTCCATGCACCTACGGAGCTACAGACTGTTGAGTCTTGACATTTAACATAATTATCTGCCTTATTTGGTTCACCAATGGCACCTTACTGGTGCCATGCCTACCATTTGTAAACACTCATCTGGATCCTGCCCCCTTCTCTGCACTCTTCCAAATACTTTGCACATGGGCAAGGGTGTGCTAAGGCGAGGTGTCTGTGTTCTGACAGCATTTCAAAATAGAACCCTCTGTCCCGCATTCACCTTACCAATGACACGTGCCCAGAGAACCATGGCGATGACAGAGCAAAGTTAAAAGACAGGGTAAAACGACACAGCAAAAATGTGCAGCTTCAGAATGGAAATCACAATGTGGGTGTGAACTGGTGGCTGCATGATGTTAGCAAAGGTATGCAAATTCACAACCACTTTGGAGTAAATATTCCACGAAGGCATGGTTCCAAAAATTAAATGGAGTGAGGTTATGCAGATGAAACTTTAGGTCTAATTGGTGCCGAGTTTTATGGGGAAAAGTAACTGTAATAGGCAAGATGCTGCAGGAAGAACAAATAACCCTTGTTCTGTCCTCCAGCATGGGACGTGTTAGAGCCCATCTCTGTCTCATCAATGTACCTTTGTAGTACATATATTGACTTTCTCTCATATAAGTGAAAGGCTGCTAGTCAGACATGTTTAAATAGTGGGAGTGAAGGGTAAATTCTGGAATTCAGTTCAGGATCCTTCTTTCCCCTTTATTAGTCAAGGAATTCTGAAGCAACACAGCCTGAATGCTGAAAATTTCGAATCTGTAAATATTGATCACACTATGTATATTTATTTATTTATATTTATTTATTACATCTTTATACTGCCTATCAGCCAAAGCTCTCTGGGCAGTGCACAATTAAAAACCATAAGAACAACAATATAAATTTAAACACCAAAAAGTTAAAAAGGCAGTGTAAAATTAAAAACCAGGGAAAGCCTGTGTAAAAGGGTATGTCTTCAGGAGGTGTTTAAAAGATGTAACGTTTTCTGCCTTCCGAACCGCACAAGGGTTTTCCAGAGGGTGGGTGCCACTATAGACAGGAGTCACATATGGACAAAGAATTATGAAATAAAAATAGAGATGGCTTAAATAGCAGAAAATGTCTCCAACCTAAATATACCTTTGAAAGCCTTCCCGTATAATTTTGTTTCATTTTATAGTTGCACTGTTCCTGCCTTTATGTTCTGCATGCATTATTTTAGAAAATTTTTAACTTGCTCCTTTAAAGGATGCAACCACAACCCTCTTGTGAGTCATAAGAGCTCCAGTTTCATGTGCAAATTAGATATGTTAATGAAGCAGATTCTGTCTTGCTAGAATTTCCTTTAAATGGCATTACTTTAAAATTGGGACTCTTGAGATTGTCACTTTGATTGAACAAGAAGAAACAGATGTTTCTGTTATAAGAGACATGGAGGAAGAAATGGTTTAATGAATACCATTTTTTTTTGCAAGATCTTAAAATCTAGAAAGAAATAGCAAAAATGCCACATGCTAATTATTCCTCAAACAACATTACAGCAGCTAATTCTCAAATATCTTTATAGTTGATCTTGAGAGATCAAATCAGAATGGAGCGATCTCTGAACTGGAAAGAAATGAGTACTAATGCTAAACTCCTGTTAAATGGATCCTAACGGCAGTCTATTTATTGAATGAATGGTGTAGTGAAAGAATGATTATCATAATTATTAATTGGAAAGTAAGTCATGAAGTTGCTCAGATTGAGGAACCAAGACAAAGACAGAAGCTTTATGGACCCAGGTGACACCCCACCCCGACACACAACAATCCCCCCTTGCATCACATGACTTGAGCTGAACAGCTGCTCCAATAACATCCTCTACCCATCTGCAGTGCTGCCACTAAAACACTGCAGAGAGTAAGGAAGCAGCTCCATTCCTTCACAATCTACCTTGAATGTGCAATGAGTAAGTGCTTGGATTTGCTGCTAAAGATCCCAGTTTGAGCCTCTTTGGCATTTTACCCTCACCTTCTGAAACAGTAAGTTAATGAAATAAAATGAATACCTTCTGTGTCCTATTGATTTCAATGGGAGCATACTTAAAATGCAGTCCCACAGAAATCAGTGAAAGGTAAAGGTCCTAAATAAACAACTGTACATAACCTTTTTTGACCAACCCAACTGAACTAGCAGAACACCACAATGATTATCCATATAAATACAATCTTTAGTAGCTCAATGCTTTATTTATGCATTAAAATTAATGTAAGAAAAGACCTGAACATCTTGTGCCTGTTCAAAGCCAAACACAGGCCACCAGGTAGCTGGTCAGGCGCCAGCACACAGCTTCTTCAGGTAACTGCTGGCACCCCAGAAAAATTGCAGGGACCACTACTGATTGCTACCATAGAGCCCTCTGTGGCTGAACCTGGAAACTGTCATGTTAATTTCCCACAATGTTCTTGATGTAGCATTGCTGTGGTTCACTGCTGGAAATGAAAATGGTGGCTCTGTCAGAGTGCTGGTGGTGGTGGTTGGTGACATAGCCACAGCCGGGTAAGCTTGTCATGGCCTACACTGACGCAGGAGGCCCCCACCAAGGGTCACTTGCCTGAGAGCCCCCTCAAACCTAGAGTCAGCTGTGTGACTGCAGTCCACAAGAGGCTTGATAAAATATAATTTTTGTATTGCCAGGGAATGCAAAAACAGAGGGCTTGTCAAGCCGGTAGCAGGCCACAATATATAGCTTGTGTGTTCATTCAGCAAAAAGTATAGCGCAGTCCACACTTCGAAGAAAACGATTCTAAATAAATGTAGGCTTAGTTCACTTCATAATCTCTCTGAATCTGCAACAGCTGAGTTAGTGTAGTCTGTGCTTCCCTCTGAGGGATATACAGAATCCTAGGAAGAAGATTAATTAAGGAAATTTTATGGCTGCTGCTTTCAGATGGTTGCTCTTAGGTATTAATCTTATTATTCAAAACTGTCTTTTCAAATCTTTTCATCATACATGTGAGATAGCAGAAAAAGAAACCCCTCACAGCACTATCTTCCCTTTTACTACTGTAATTTGAGGAAAGGGTGCATGTTCAACAAAAAAGGTTTGATACAATATCATTGAAAAATATGACTGAACACTCCATTACAGGTCATCAATCGGCTACAAGTCATCAATCAGCTACTTTGCTTTAGCCATGTGGAATTATCATTCTGAAGGTACCTTCCATAGAGTATTCATTCAGCCTCTGCTTGTGTATCCAGTGGTCCGGATAGTGAAATTTGATCTGCAGGGGGAATAGTGGCTTCTGGCTCGTGGAAAAATTGTTTGACCAGGTGGCCTTTTGCTGAGTCCTAAATTTATAATTCTATGACCAACTACTGAAGCATGCCTGGAACATAACCAACTGGAAGGGGGGAAAAACTGCTATAATTGACAAAGGCCAGAGATATTGAAATAAAGAAGAAAAGAAATGAGATAATTCAAAGAAGAAGTCTGGAGTTTATTTAAATAAGCGAATTATATGCTGCCCTTCACTTTGACAAACTTTCAGGGTGGCTTACAGAATCACCACAAACATATAAAATTGAATCCATAAAAGCATAGAATTAACAGGAACAATAGCATCAACAAAACAATAAAAGACCACCAGATTAAAATCAGCTAGATGACATGGTGGAAGCCTTGACCAAGGGGAAAAAAAGAGTCCTTGCCTGGTGTCAGAATTACTTCAAAACCCTGAACGACCTCTCTCCAGTGTCCTGCATTGGCTGGAATGAAAGGATTGACTCTGAGTGAAGAAGTTAAGCAAAATGTAAGGTAAACATGCAAATGTTCACTCACAGGTTTCAGCCTGATGGAGCTAAGGCAGAGGTGGTTAAGACAGCAGGCAAAGGTCAAAGCACTCACAAGCTGTCAGATAACATGGGGACAGGCTAAGGCAGGAGTGGTTGAGATAGTAGGCAGAGGTCAAAACATAGTTAGGCAGTCTAATACATTGATCAGGAGTCCAAGGGTCAGTAGCACACAGCCACAATCCCATGGCAAAGTCTAAGAGAGAAGGTAGCCAGCACTAGAGCTGAAAAAACAATATTGTTTCCTGTGGTGGCTAGCTAGACTTAAGGCTTTTATCACCTGAGCCTGCTGAGTCCCACCCAGGGCACAGTTGCAGTATATTAGAGCTCTCTGGCCAGAGTCTTACTCATGAGGAGTCACTTTCTCCCAAGGAGTCCTTCTTTGAAAGCAAGCAATCCTTCTCACAGGAGCCCTCTTGGTCTGCCACTTGAGGAGACAATGGTGCTGGGGGCCAGGAGGTTGCTCAACCTCTACCTCAAGAGGCAGAGTCCTCTCCCCCTTGTCGGGATGGACTTGCAGCCATCTCTCCCAAAGGGCCAGGCTCCTCCTGGTCTAGTGGAAGTAACTGATCTGGGGTGCTATCAGTTTTTGGGAACTCTAGCTCTTCCTCTGACGATTCCTCCAGAGGGTGCATGGCATCTAGTCACCACCCACCTGACCAGAAAGTGTGTGTGTGTGTGGGGGGGGCTTGAAAGAAAGCCCCTTGTGACACACATAGTATTCAGGCAGGCATATGTGGGAGAAGGTGGTCTTGAGCATAAGGTCCATGCAGGATGGACACATGAGTTCTGCAGACATTTTCATGTCCCTCATTTTCATCCCGCACCTCATTTTCAGCAGTTGTGGAGAAGCAGTTGAAAACATTTCTGGAACATTTTGTTTTTAAAAAATCTGAACGGTTATGTGCAGCAGCAGTGTGCAGCAATAAGGCTTTTAATGTGCACTAGCGCATAGCAAGGGTTTTTGTTGTTGTTGTTGTTGTTTGTTTTGTTTTTAAAGAGTCTTTTAGCATACATTACATTCAGCATCAGCTTACAGCATCCAGACTGAAGAAAAAGTGTGGGCAAAGTCCTATAAAAATTAAATAAATAAATAAATAAATAAATCCGATGCAAGGGCAAATGAGGGGAACATTGGCTGCAAACAAGTTTGATTTGTAAAAGTTAGGGTGGTGGTAGCTTCACAACTGAAAACTGAATGGAAATTTGGCACTGAAAGCCCCGGAGGAAGGAAATCTTGTTCCCAAAGTGCATTGGGCCTTAATAAATTGAGGCACCCCTGGGTTCTCCCCAGTCATTTGCTGCATTCAGTGCCTTTCTCTTCTGTTTTTTGATATAAGGTACAGACACTCACCACCCTGACGGAAACAGCCCTCAGTTCCCTGCATCACATTTCAGCCTCATATTTCAACTCAAATTAGTTCGTTTATTGATTTGTTCATTTTTAAACATTACCTTCAACTCAAGATGAATAGAAAAATAAGCTCACTGTGTCGTGGTGGGTAGCTACTGCTCTTGTTGCTTTTTGTGGGGGAGGGAATAGTGGATTGTATTCAAGATTTCCTGTGCTAGTCTAGAACAGGTTGACTTTATTCACGTAAGAGTAATACTAGCAGTACTTACACCAGCGGCAGGGAACCCTTTGTAAAGTCATGGGCCACATTCCATTGGGGGGCTGTGTGGTGGAGAGCAGGGACAGAGCAAGTGGAGAGCAGGGCCAAAGTCACAAGTGGTGGGGACTCAACTTTCCTCTCTCTCTCTTTGCCACTCCTTCTCTCTCTCTTAACCCCCATTCACACACCTCTAACCATAAATCATTTACACACACATACACACACACACGGTCGCAGACACCCATACTTACCCACCCACCCAAAATATCCACACACATCCACGGTTGTCAGAGGAATCTGGTTTGGAGCTCAAGCCAGTGAATTGTCACCAGCTTGGCCCCCCAGACTTTAACTCGCAGGCCCTAAGTAGACCATTTATGTCTCCAATATTTTGAAGATCACACTATTTACGGCCACCAATTTCCACAAAATGGTGGTTTCTCTAAAAGACTTACCCATGATTCTGCATGAAATGGCAGCTCACAGAAAAGTGGGACACCACATGCTGCGTGCTGGCTGCTCACAGACCATCTGGTGGCTTGTCCTTCCCCACAATCTCCCCATGCTGAACAGGTGATCAGCAGGAAACAGGAACAGTATGGAAAAGGGAGATAATGTGGGGAAGGTCTGGATGAGGGGATGGAACCTGGCAGAAGAGGCTGGTGGGCTGGATGGGAGGCCCCACAGACCAGTGGCTCCCAATACACCAATTGGAAATGCATCTTCATTTGGGACATGATGAGTTCCTATGAAAGATTTCCAGTATACATGTGTACATATACGTGTGTGTACATACATGTGGGGTGATCACCAGCCTTTTAGAGTAAAGGTGCAATCCTATGAATGTTTAGACAGAAAAAAAAATCCTATAAATCCCAGCATTCCCCAGCCAGTCATGTCGTCTAAGGAACGCTGGGCATTGTAGGACTTCTTTCTGTCTAAAAATATATAGGATTGCACCTTAAACCAACAGTTTCTTCTGAAGTCATCAAAGTAGAACTTTAAGAAGGTAACCCAACATTGGATTTTCAGGATTGCTAAGCAGTACGGTTTAACTGTGTTTTCCAGATGCTTAGACACTCCCACTGGCAACGCCTCTTGGAAAACAAGTTTGTTCTGTCTGGAAGCATATTTTAACAACGCTCTTTAGCAACACTCTGGAGAGTGGCGGGCACAACACTGCATATGCAATTAGCGCAGTGTAATTACCAACTTGGTAGATTTGAAGAAAGGAAGAACTAAGTGGCCTTACCTTTGCTTTGATTCAAGGAATGAAACTAAAGATTTCTGCCTCACTGTTTATTCATGCGTAATTTCTTTAGAAATGGTTCATTTTTAACCATCTATCCACAGCATAAGTGGTGACCTTTGTATTGGCCTGCAAAGCAAATGCTATTATGCTCATTTAGTTAATATTAGCAAAAAGAAGTTTCTGTGAAATGGTAAGGACAGCATATGGTATTTTGAATGGCAAGGGTGGGCTTGTTGTCTGTCTGTGGGAGCCACTGACTCAGTTCACACTAAACTACTGTTAAGGAAGCTTGACTATTGTTTCATACGATGTCTGAATTGAAAATTATGGTTTGCAATCAACGGGGAGACCAGAAACAAAGCATGGTTTTAAACGTACTGTTTTTTCAACTTGGTTTGAAACAACATGTTGGGCTGACTATGGCTTGGCTTGATGTCCAACTGACAAATAATGGTTTGCAATTATCCAGGAAGCCAGAAGAGAATGGCTGAGAATTTTGCTTTAGTTCAATGTTGATAAAATAAAATAAAAAAGTTAACCAAAATTTGCATATTTCTTAGTAGTCGCGTTGGAAATAATTTGAGATTTCTAAAATTTGAATGTGAGAGAAAACAAAATGGACAGAGTTGTCCATCCAGGCACAAGGTTTTCAGTGCTTTGGTCTTAAGAGTCTCGGTTTGAACCCCTGTGTATTCAACCATAGCCTAACCTATCTCACAGGGTTGTTGTGAGGATAAAATGGAGATAATGATGACTTTATAAGCTACCTTGGATTCCTTGCAGGAAGAAAAAAGGTGGGATATAAATATAATAATAAATAAATATATAAAGTGCTGAATTGGGATTTCCACCTCTTTTTTCTGACAGACTCCTTATCTTTAACACTTGCATGACAGGGCAGGACAACATGGTCCTCTCCATGAGAATAGCCTTACCTACTCAATTTGGCTGGTGCAAAATGGTGAGAATTTCATTTCAGTTTGCATTTGATATAGATTTTTCAAAATTCACGGATCTCTTTATATTCAGGATGGAAAGAACATGAGATCTAAAAAAATCTGAATGTGGGAGAAAGTAAAACTGAGATTTGTCAGTCCTTAAGGCAATCTGACCAAGATCCCAAGACAATCCATTGAATTTAGCATCCACTCTTCTCTGAGCCCCTCTATGAATTACTGGGCTAGAGCCAACACAGAGGGTGGCAGGCAGAAACAGAGCTCTCCCACAGGACAGCAATGTCCAAACCTTGTGTGCACACTCTATTTTAATGCATTAATTCTTTGTATAAGTCTTTGGAGGCTGTTCTGTCCCCACCCCAAACACTCATTGTGCTGCTTGTAAGAATAAGATGAACTACAAATGAAAGAGATTAGCCTCTTTGTTGCTCCTTTCTGCAAAACCATTCAAAAAGGAAATGAAAATGCTGCCATTTCAGAATGCAGGCTTGCATTTTCCCAAACAGTTGCCATGACATACTATTCTTGGACTATGCAAGTTAAACCAGAATATCAAACATAATTGCTCAAGGAGGTGTGACCTCAGTTTCTGCCCATGTCTTTCTTTTCTTTTCAATTTTCCAAAATAAATTCAAGAAGGTTGAAGAAGTCTGTCCCTTACAGGCAATCGTTTCTTGTTCCCTTTCCATACCAAAAGGGTTAACCTATTGGGCTCAATCCATTCAGGACATGCAAATCATATATTCCAGCTATTGCTGTGCCAAAAATTTCAATCATCCCATTTTCAGCATGTGGGAAAATTGAAAACTCTGGTGAAAGAGCTGGGAGAGGTGAGAATTTCAGGGAATTTTCTCCTTGGGAAGGGGGACAGGGTTGCCATATACATTTTTAAGTGTAGGTTTAACACACACACACTCACCACTTGCAGGAGCTCAGGCATTCTTAATGGATTCCTATTGGAGAGGGTGAGGTCACATAGTCTCCAATAGGAATTCAGGAAGAACTGCTGGGCTACTCCAAATGCCGGGTTGTTGTTTTTTTAAAAAAAGAAAAAGAAGATCCCTCAGCAACCAGCTATGTTTTAAGAAGGTATGTGGAAACACTGTCTCCCTCCCCAAGGATAAAGTTTTCTGAAATTCTCCCCCTCCCTGAGAAAGAGGCAGAAAAAAACCCAATGCCTCTTTTGCAGGAAGAAAAAAAGTTCCTGAAAATAGTGGGCAGGATTTGGTCCAGCACTAATTCCAACTCTGTGTCATTTTTGCAAGAGGTCGCCCATAACCCTGCTACATCCCATTTTGGCATTAATCTGCAGATTTTGTTTTGAAAAATCCCCACAAAAATGTGCATTTAAATTCATATTTAATTAGGTATATCTATTAAATAAGGTTTTTTTTCCTCAAAACAAACATTTCTAATTGTATTTCCCCCTCTCAAAATATGCATTAAAACATATATTGGTACATTGTTTGAGCCAAGAATTGCACTGGAAGATGATGTGCAAAGAGGCAGAGCTGGTTCCAATCCACACATCAGACAGGTGGCCAGGTCAGTTCGTATCTGAATTCACAGAAACTGAATTCCTCAAGCATCCCTACAAGACATCAGGGAACTCTGCTTCACAACCACACCTGCAGCTTGCAAAGGAGGATTTCAGAACAGACTACAGATGGTTCATCCATGCACTCATCTGGGGATCCTGTTCATGCAGGAAGAAGTGGTCTTATACGAACTCAGAGTGTTGCTCCAGCTAGCCTGGTATTGTCCACTTTGACTGGTAGTAGCTCTTAATCATTTAAAATTCTGCATATCTAAGATCCTTACAATGACCATACCAGGGCTTGAACCTGGGACACTGAGCATGCAAGGCATGTGCTCTACTCAGTGGAGGCTGGTCGCTCCTATTTTGGTGTGGGGGGGTGTAGACCATAGAATGACACCATGGAAATTATTCATTTATAGGTAGTTTCTGATGAAACCAAATCAGTCCCACCGTTTCCTCACTAAAACTGCCACAGAGAATGATTTTTCTACATATGTTCCTAGACTAAAGGAACTATTCAAGGTGCTGTACCATGTTCCCAAAATAGGTTCAGCACCATGGAGAGCTCTACTACTGAGCTGTGTCCCCTCTCCTATAGCAGTCCTGCTATGGTGTGATTGCAGACCTCCCCTCAACCCACCCTTCTCTGTGTTCAGGGCTGTAGTGGTAACATAAGCAAGAGCAAATTGCATAAAACTACATGGAGTCATTAGCTCCCACATCAGTGCTGCACACAACCACTTTATGTGGTGGTGGCGGTGGTGGTGGTGGTGCTGGCATCGTAAGTAAGTTTGTGATCGGAAGTAAGTATGTGGTCTCCTTATGGACTGAAACCTCCAGCGACAGTGGCCCCAAGGAGGTGCCACAACCAGACCCTGGTCTTTCTGAACCCACTCATCGTATCATAACCATGTGGCCCCCAGGAGGTGCCGCTGACTCTGAGGTGTGGACCTCACCCTCCTCTAGTGAACAGGGAGATTTTAAGGAGCACTCCCCCTGGCTCTTCATTTCTCCAACCTTCACTCCCCCAGGAGAAGTTAATGCCTACTGGAAAAAGTCAGTTGGCCTTTTAACAGCCAAGTATGCCCCTGAGGGGGTGGAGCTTCCAGAAGGGCTCTCCTGACTTGACTACAAAAGACTGCCAGTTGTTTTCAGTCATTGCAGAGGTAACACCAGAACTCTAGCTTGAGGACTACTGTCCATGGTCCTGAAACTAACCCAATTCTCAGATGTGATCTAGCTGCCTGTCCCATGTCAAGACTCCTCGCCTAAGCTGTCTCCAAGGGCAGATGATGGTATCCCAGATGGAGCAGGGCTATAATATTTTACTGCTGAAGTGTGGCACTCTGAATCTACTAATCTGGATTTTAATGTCAGCAATGATAATATATGAACCTGGCCTAGAACTCCTCCCTGCAGCCCTAGCCTGAGAGGGAGATTGAAGATGTTTTTGTGGAGAACCAGAGGTTCCAGTACTGTACACTGGAAGTGTTTATTAAGTCTTATGCAATTGCTTCACATACCTTCCTCCTTCTCACCTCTGTGGTCCTGCTCTTTCTTTTTTAATTTCATTTCATTTCTGATACAACCCCACTCCTCCAAATTTCTCCCTCTTCTGTGCACCCCCCTCACTACACACACACAGGTCTAGAAGAAAGGTCTGTGGCCCAGCCAGGAGCCCTGTGAGTCAAGCATACCAGTTCCCTATTTCCTCTGCCAGAGGGGCTGTTGGCTCAAGATGGGAAGTTGACTGCAGGCAACTCAAGATAAATGGAATAGAAACATGACAGGTCAGAATCGTCCTTGGATTGGGAATTAGGTGATCCAATGGAGCTCACCCCATGTACCCTTAGATGTCAATAGGGATAGGTAATGAGTTGGGGCCCTTGAGCTGGGTCCTTTACAGGCACCTCAGGCATTGCAGAACACATTAATTCCTGTTTTTTGCTTGTGAAATGTTAAGGGAAGATCCACAGGATCATCTGCCTATGGTGGCCACTTGAAGCATGGACTGGCTTCCTGCCTGTGGCCAGCAGACGGCAAGCCATTATAGCTTTCCTGTCCCTTTTGTATGAGTCGGAACTCACACTGTCTTTTCACCTCTCGTTTCTCCCTCTATAGTGATGCAGTACTGAACTTCATATACATTAGGCGCCCTGTCATATACATGATAACTAATTATGAGACCATCGTCAGTAAATCATGAAAACAAATTATCTTTGCATCATCCTTTACTCATGGTAACAACATCCAGATGCTTAATAGAGGCTGTCAGGAGCCGTTTATGAAGATAAATCATTGAGCTGTGTAAATCATGAGTTGAATAGTAATAAATCAGTCAACTGGTTGTCCCAAAGGATCTCGTGACACTGTCAGTTAAACATGGGTGAGCACAACTTAGTTTTCATTGCAACACAGATACTGTTGCCACTGACAACTGTACCCACATAGGTGGCCTGGAAATTGGCAGGGGACTCCCGCAGGGGAACGGGCTGCATTAGAGATTCTGTTCTCAGTGTAGAATGTCAGCTCTTCATTTACTTCTTTGTCATCTGTCCAACACATGCTCTCAGAAGAAGAAAAATAAATTATACAGAAAAACATGTTCCTTTTAAGCTCGAGTGCTCACATAAAAATGCTTCAACATATAGAAAAGTTAATACAGCTATTAGCTTTGCTGTCACTCCTGAAAGGCCAGCAGAGCAAGAAATGCCTGTGCTGGATGTTACAGCACAACTTGTGCTCAGACAGTATGCTGCTGCATTGTCAACTGGTGTTCTGGTTACATATTGGAAAAGCAAGCTGCTAAATTAGGGAGCAGAAGGAGGTTACACGTTCAGTTTTTAACAGCCATAGTGTCATACATAGATACTGTTTAGCCTTGTATCAGAATACCACATTTTAAGATTATTCGTACTGGAGACAGATAGAAAAATCACAGAGCTAGCACTATGTGCAGGTAGCCAAGCACTGTTTTTGCAATTGCCAGAGAGAGCATTTCCCCCAGTCTTGCTATAAAATAGACCCAAAAGGTCTATTTTACCACCTGAAAACATGATAATAAAACTGTCACATAATTTTGACTGAAACAAAACTAGGGATGTAGGAGAAATCTGTCTGTGGGGAGAAGCTCGTCAAGATTTCAGCAGCTCGCCCTCCCCAAACTTTGGCCCACTTCCCCATGAGCTGGCCCCACTTGGTCTGCATCAAACCAGGCCATCTTATGGATTTTACGGGGTGGGTTATATTTGAAAAAAGAATTCTGTGCATGTTACAATCACAAATTCCATAACTTGTGCAAAGTAAGGCCATAATTTGCATAAATTAGGAACATGATTTGCAGAAACTATGCAACTTGTGGCCAAAATTTGCACCAATTCCTGTTTATGAAAACAACAACAAGAAAAGTTCACAGATTCTGGGAAGAACATACAAATCGGCTAGCAAATGCAAGCTGAGCCAACTGGCCAGTGTAACTTTAAGAACTGGTGCGTGAGTTAGCTCACTTTTCTCTTCCCTCCTCAGCTCTTTTTCCTTTTGTTTCACGTCTTCTAGATTGTAAGCCTATAGGTAAGAACTGTTTTGTTGTTATTGGTCTTATGTAAGCAGCTCTGGGAGCTTCTTTGGCTGAAGAGCTGAACACAAATGTTGAACAGAAACAAGTAAGGGGCTACCTAGACATCACATGCTAATATGTGTAACAGAGCTTTAATACTATTTTTACACACACGCACACACATACACAGACACACACGTACACAGGGAAGGGTCTTGAGCAAAGAAGTGACAGGGGTGTATGCTTAACCCTTTCCCTACCTGCTGTTTTTTTCTGCTCCATAGCCCTGCCCCTCCAGTGTGCTCGTACAGTTTTTCTCCACATCAGGTTCAAAATACAAAGTACACGGAGAAAAAAAAAATCAAATCTCATATATTTGTCTCAACTATCCAGACAGATAGCTTTGCATGTTCAAATTCAGTATATTGTTAGCAGGCCCAACACTTGTTCAGTTGAAGCTGGGGCAACCTGCCCAGTCACTGAGGTCTAGAGAACATGATCCTGGTGGTTCCACATGGACCTACTGCCCCATTGGAGTTGACCAGGAGACGAGTCTTTAGTGAGGTGGCCTCTTGTCTTTGGAACTCTCTGCCCCTGAAGGTCAGGCAGGCACCAACACTGCGCTGCTTCCCCTGCCTCATGAAAACAACTCTTTTCCAGGAAGCATCCCTCAACTAACCAGCCACCGTTTTTACTTGTTTTAAATTGATTAGGTTTAATTTGTAGTTTTAATCTTTTAATCTTTTTACTGTTTCATTCCTATGTTCACTGCTTCAGAATCTAGTTTAGAGATGGAGTGGTATACAAATATTGTAAATGAATAAATAAAATAAACGGGGAGCAAGATGAACTTGGTCCATAGCTAGGGATGGATGAATCTGTCCATTTTGGTTGGCCGTAAGATGGAGGAGACAGAATTTTTCCACATTGTTATGCAAAATGGTGGCTCGCTAAGGGGACGGGTAAGACAAGACCCATAATGCATGCAGGGTGCTCGCCAGGCCATCCAGTGAGCGGGGGTTCGTTGAGCGGCCACAGCGAGTGTGGATGGAGGTGAGTCCACCCATTCCTATTAGGGAGTTTGGGGTAAAAGTGCTATCCTGCACCTGTCTACAGGGTATTAAGGTCTAATGAGTTCAGTTAAACTCACTGTCTAGCACATGGGTATAGGCTACAGCCTAAGGAGAGACGAAAAGGGAGCCTGCAGTGAACCAACCAGCCTGGTAAGATGACCCCATCTGCAAAACTGTATTTAAACTGGACTTCTATGGACACTTCGCGTGCAGCAAGAATAGTTCTAGTAGCAAGGGTAGGCTAGCTTGATTCCCCCTTATCCCTGCAGTTTTAATCCTGCTTTTACAATTATTATGGATTACCTAAATGTGGATCATATTATTTCATGGTAACCTCTTATTATACTACTGCTATGATTAGTGAAATGTTGACTTATTATTTGAAGTTGTTGCCATATTTTCTCATTGTTTTCAGTTGTAATGCTGTTTTTCTGATATTGGATGTTTCTGGTAAGCAGCATTGGACATGGTCCATCATGGAAAAGCAGCATATAAAATAAACTTAACTAACTAACTAACTAACTAACTAACTAACTAACTAGCATGCCCTCTCCTGAGACTAAGGCAGCATCTACACTACTTCTTTCTAGTGGTACTGAAGTGCACTGACAACCGTTGGGGCCCATGGCCCATACCATTTTCAAATCGCTTTCAAATTGTTAGATCCTGCTTGGTTTAGATCTGGCCTAGGCATAGTGGTTACGGGTCTTCCATCTGAAGGCCTAGATGACCAGACCCTCAGCAACCACACAAGGTTGTTGCTAAGGGTCTATCTCCAATGGCTGCCACTGTGTAGGAAATGTTCTTTGTGCACACAGTGTGACAAAAAACATTCATCAGTGGATCAGGTTAGTTGGTCACCGGTACACCTAGGGGTGACCACATAACACCAATCTTAAAATCACTCCACTGGCTGCCCATCAGTTTCCGGGTGATGTATAAAGTGTTGGTTATTACCTTTAAAGCCCTACATGGTTTAGGTCCAGGTTACCTGCGGGTTCGCTTTCTCCCATATAATCCGCCCCGCACACTCAGGTCCTCTGGGAAGAATTTATTCCAGTCAGCCAGAACTAGGCAGACGAGTGTTACCCAGAGGACCTTCTCTTCTGCCACTTCCAGGCTGTGGAATGGCCTCCTGGAGGAGATTTGACAAATTAGCAGTCTTCTGGAATTTAAGAAAGCCGTGAAGACTGCTCTCTTCTGGCAGGCCTACCCAGTTTAATTTTAAGATGTTTTTAATAATGTATTTGTTTTTATCTGTTTTAATGGTTTATCTATTTTATTGTTTCTATATTTATATTTATTATTGTTCCCCGCCTCGATCTGGATGGAGAGGCGGGTTAGAAATGAAATAAACAAATAAATAAATAAATAAATAAATAAAATAAAAATCAGGGCTTGCATGGGGATGGACTTCTGCTGATGCAATGAGACACAGATCTCTTAACTGCTGATGACATTAGCAGGGGCCATGAGGGGATCATGAAAAGGAGATCCATGAGTAGGCTGACCAGATAAAATCCAGGTCAGGGCTCATGTAACTAACAGTTGTAGAGAAAAGGGAATTTCAGCCAATGTCATTTGTATGCAATTAGTTCCTGGTGATATTCCCTCTTCATCACAACCATTAAAGGTGCATGCACTATACTAGAGTGACCATATACAAAAGAAGGCAGGGGCCCTGCAACTTTAACTGTTGTGATGAAGAGGGAATTTCACCAGGAACTAATTGCATACAAATGATACTGGCTGAAATTCCCTTTTCTCTACAACTGTTAAAGTTACATGAGCCCTGACCTGGATTTTATCTGGTCAGCCTATCCATGAGGAACTGGAAAAAGATATTTCTCTGGAGATAGTTGTGGCTTATGCTGTTGCTTAAGATTTAAATATAATTGTAGACCCAGGACAAGTTGCGGAACTTTTGTGAACTCACTGATTAGAAACTTAGTATATTGGTTTGCTGGTATTGCTACACTGTTTGGATGACTGCAGTATTGTAGAATAGCAGCACAGGGAGCTGCTTTGCTGAAAATAGTATATAAAAAAAGGAACAGCTAGCAAACAGGAAGACAAGCGAGAACTATTGAACACAAGTAACTCCAGTTTAAGACAAAGTGACTTCTATGTTTTTAAAAAGGACTCCCTGGTTAACTTTCTCCAGAATGGTATGTCTGTTCTATCATCAAAGCCTTGCCCTGCACTGACCAGAAAGGTTCAGGTCTCACTTCCACCCAAAGATTGGAGAACAGGCTTTCTTTTGCTGGTGAAGGTTTCAAGTTACTTTAAAAAGAACCATAATTCAGTGATTATATCTTTGTTGTGGTTGGGGGCATGTAAGCCAAATGTATGGTATTGTATGGTAGCCTTGTGGGTGATAGTGTTGTAGTGTAGCTTTGTGAGTCAACACATTATACTAGTAATCAACAAAATTGAATTGTGCCTTTTGTGGTCTGGGGCTCTGTTCCTGACCACAAGGTCTGTGTAACTCTCATTAACTCTTGTACTGACTATTGTCAGTGGTTATACATCCTGCACAGGAGTGTGACTTATATTCCAGTGCTTGGATCAGCGAACTGCCCTCCCCCATCAATGCTCATGGTACCCCATTAATGATACCATGCCATTCCAAAGGCTAAAGGAAGAGCCACTTTACACAACAGGGCAGCATGGCTCTTAACATTTATACAAGAAATACAGAGCGGTTTCCTCCCCCACCCCCCATACATTTCCTAGTCTCCTAAAGGCTTTACAAGAGCCAAATGACCTTTAAATATTGACAGAGTTTGTCATGCTGGTAATTAAATGTTGATGTATTCTGGAATATTAGTAATTAGGGTAATTTGTTTGTTGAGGTTTCCCAGTTTGTTCAGCTCTACACAAAAAGGGGAAGCATTCATTACACATTTCAATGTTAATGATGCTTATAAAAAATAAACATAGAGGAAAGTGTTTCTTTGCAGGCTTGTTTCTATTACAGCTTGGACCAGGTTCAGTCACTATTAAATGGAGCTTGGCTTGTTGTTGTTTTTAGCGCTCAAATTTGTTCTGGCTGTTGCACCCAAGGAATCATTGAGAGTTCATCCCAAAAAAATTAAAAATAAGAATAGTAGCGCTAAATCAAAAGGAGGACATATAACAGAGTTTCCATAGAAATGTCATGCTTTGGGGAAAGAGATACTCCTGCTGCATTAATAAGGCTAGTTATGATAAAGCTGTTCAAATTGCACATTAAGAAATCCCAATGAGGCTTGCATTTTGATAGAAAAATCTGCAAGTTGAATCAGGAGAGCTTTAAAAGAAATTCCCACGGAATTTGTATCTAGATTCCAGATTCAATGTTGGGGATTTTTCACCAGGATAGTCAATTGTTGCATCCTGCATTAACCCTGCAGCTACCAAATTAAGCAAACCAAATTATTATGGTCCCTGGGGCTGACAGACTTGCTGCATTGGCTAGGTTTGCCAATTATTTTCAGGGATGCCAGTCCTGTGCCATTAACAGAAACCTGGTATGCACAGGTAAAGGATTTCCGGTTACTTCATCCCCATCCCAGGAAATGCGTTGTCTGCTTATTCTCTGGCCATGTCAGGTCTGCTGTTCATGCCACAGGATTAGAAGCAGTGAAAGAAATGACAACAATAACAAGGCACCATTCACACACATGCACATCATTCTCTAAGTGCTGAGCCACGCATGTGCTCTGAAGTCATACACTACCGCGCAACGTCAGCATCACTGATTGATTTAAAGCAGCCTTCAGAGCCCTTGACAGGGTTTTAGTCTTCTAGAGATAATGGATGCAGAGGGGTGGGGGGTGGGGAGATGCACGCCAGTCCGGATCTATTCATGTTCATTAGAACATCTGAAGAGCTGTGTTCAGCTCTCTTCCGATGTTCTAATGAAAGTGCATTGATCTGTGCAGAGCCTGCCATTGAGATATCACCCCCATGTGCCTTCTTTATCCTCCAAATGAATGACTAAAGAAGGGCTCATGCATTGGCTGCGACATAAGCGCTGATGCTTACTTAGTGAGGATATAATGCGAACCCTTTGATGTGACTAAACTGCTGGTTTCGGATATTAGGAGAGTGCCTCTCTCCAGTCTTTGCTAAGATGGCTTTCCTTACTTCAGGGAACATTTGGAAGTGTTTGCATCATATATTGGCAGACGTTCGAAGGCAATGTATAGTGTAATTCATTTCTGCTAACAGAATAAACTAATTTCTAAAATTTAAAAAGGATGAAAGAATACACGTTTCCCCCCCTAAAAAAACAAAACAAAACTAATGCAGGTCTGTGCTTTGTTTTTCCAATAATCAAAATATATTACCTCATTTTGAATTAAATTATTATAGATATGCCTCCTTTCTTGTACACATATATAATTAGTAAATTTTGACATTCTAGGATATTCATGGAAGTCTTTTTTACCTCTTTAGTCATTGTCAGCAACTTCCAATATTTTGTGTAACGTATCCAGAGCATATCTCCAGAGTAACAGAACAATTCTGAACTCTATAGAGAAGTGCTGGAATCACCGTGAGGCAGCCATCTTTCCCCCCACAAAATGTGGTGTTTGCCTCACAATGCTACAGAATTATTCAACTTCTTGGGCATTGGGGCAACTCCAGGATGCCATTTAGCACTGGATCACTGATTTTTTTCTTTAAAGAAGTAAAAAGTAGGGATATGCACGGACCCCCCGGATTGGATCAGGACCTAGATCGGGACCTCCGATGTTGTCCTGGATCAGTTTGGACAAAATTGGAGGTCCCTCGGATCAGATCAGACCCGATCCCAATCCAAAAATCGGACATCTGATTTTCGGATCGGCTGCCATTTTTGGTGTTTTCGACATAGCTTTGCATTTGGGGAAAGAAAGTTTTCCCCCAATGCAAGCCTATACAGAAAATATGGCGGTGGGTGGGTGAGTGGGGGCCTAACTCCCCCCTCCTTGTCCCTCCCCCCCACTCGCGCTCCTTACCTGCCGGGACCGTCCACTGCCATCCGCTGCTCTGATCTACTGAGAAACAGGCTTCACGGCATACCTCTCAGTAACGCGGGTCACCCAGTACGCTACTGAGAGGCAGGCCACGAAGCCTGTTTCTCAGTAGATCGGAGCAGCGGTGGGAAGCGGGTGCCCCGGCAGGTAGGGAGCGTGAGTGGGGAGGAGGAGGAGGGTCCCACTTTCCTGCCAGGGCACCTACTTCCCTCCACTGCTCTGATCTACTGAGAAACAGGCTTCGCGGCCTGCCTCTCCGTAGCGTGCCAGGTGACTCGGCACGCTACTGAGAGGCAGGCCATGAAGCCTGTTTCTCAGTAGATCGGAGCAGCAGTGGGAAGCGGGTGCCACGGCAGGTAAGGAGCGTGAGTGGGGAGGAGGAGGAGGGCCCCACTTTCCTGAGCATTGAACGTAAGAAGTAAAACAGTAAAAGATACAAAAATTAAAACACCATTGTAATTATACATTTTAAAAACAGAATGCCAATAAAAGCCATGCCTGTCAGTCATGAAATGCTTCCTGGAATAGACCTGTTTTCAGGAGGTAACACTGTTTTGGCGCCTGCCTAACCTCCAGGGGCAGGGAGCTCCCCCCCAAAAAAGGGGGGCATTACACTGCAGGCTCTTCTTCTCGTGGATTCCAATCGGGCCAGAGGTCCATGTGGAACCACCAGGAGCATGAAGGGACGAGGGAACTAGCAACTTCCGAGCTTGCTGAAATTCTCCAAAACTCATTTCAAAGCTTGGTTTGCCCCCTCCCATTTTGTTTTTTTGACCTGTTTTCGGCTTATTCAAGGGGGAAAGTTAACATTTCAATCATTTATGTGCATATTTTTCAAAAGCATGCACTTTCTTGCCATTGACTAAAGCGGGAAATGTGTATTTTTTTTAAAAAAATGAGCATTTCAAAGTGCACATTAAAAATGCATTTATTTATTTTTACATATTTGGGAATTAGAAACAGTTTTTGAAAAATAAAGCTCCCTTCCTTGCATTTAGGGTTGCAAAACAGACGTGTTTGCATGATTTACAAACAGAAACAAAATTCTTGTACATCCCTCAAACATAGTATTACATATATGTTATGCCATATTTCTCGTGGCTAATGAGAAACAAAGAAAGATTCCTGGAGGAATCCTGTCAATGAGCATTATTCGTACACTGTGTAGACAACAAAGGCTTGAATCCGCAACTACTGATGTGGTAAGAGAGATCACTGTTTTCAAATTGCCTAGAGATATTTGTTCAGTAATAAAATGAGAAGGCTGCTGATATTTAAAGCTTAGTCAAAAGCCACATTGGCACCAATCATTTTAAATGCCACGGTCTTTTCTTCCTGCAGCTGAAGGAACTGCATAGCAAATGGCATATTATGCTGTGAGAATGAAGAGGGATTGCTGCTGGGTCTGAGGAGGTGACAGGGATATGAGAAAAGACCAGACTGTGGGTGAGAACAGAAGAGATAAACAGATATCCTATGACTACAGGTATCATATGACATATCATCTTTTCACGTGGAGGTGGTCACAAAGGTCACAAAGGTCACATCACATTTTTTGTTCCTGAGGTACACACCTAAGATATTTGAAAATGGCACTTTAAAAATGTAGACTGTGAATGCAATGAATTCTTGCATTGAACAGGAATCCTCATTGGAAAGAATTGACTCTGTCAGGAGCTGCCAGGATGAGAACCAGAAAACTGTAAGTTTTCCCCATGTGATGAACCGTCAGGGATACCAGTTTCTGAGAAAGGGGTTCCCAACACTGAGCAAACAGGCAGCTCCAATAGTGCCCACACAAGGGCCCCCAACATTCACAGGCACATGAGAATTATATATGCATGGATTTGTATGAAATGCATACATATGCCTCAGACCCACTCCCAGCGAGCCTGGGCGGGGGGAGGTCAATTGCGGGTGAGGCTGGGGTGACGAGATGTGGAGGTATGCCATTGGTGGCCTCCATATGGTGCCACCAAAGCTAGGAGGGGACAGAAGGTATGTAATCATGAAATGCCCTTCCCAGCATCATCTTTGCTGCGCAGTTGCCGGATTCAGGGATGTGCTCCTGCAGCTGGCTACATGTGGCAGAAGACGGTGTGTCAATGGAGAGGAGCATGAGCGGCATCTTTGCTTTGGCCTTTGGGTCACAGGTTGGCTGGGAGGACCGGATGGTCCTCCCTTGTGCACGGTGGTGCGGTGCCGACTCTCGTACCCAGTGCCAGTGCCGAGCAGAGGCAGTGGGATGCCTGGCCCACAGTGGCTGCCCCCCCTCAGTTTTGGCCATGCCGGGCATAGCAGCGCCATGTAGCTCGGCCAGCCTTCACCTTGCCCTGTAGGTCTGGGGGGCTTGGTTTTGGCGGTGCTGGGTGCGCCCGCGCTGAGCCTCCCAGTGGACATGGCCTAGGCCACGAATTGAGCTAGATAGGGATGGGGGCTAGGGCAGTGCAGGTGTTTTCTCCTCCCTGGCCATGCCATGCTAGTTCTCCCGGGGTGGCCCACCTGAAGGGCTTGGGACTCAGCCTGGACCTGCAGTGGGCAGAGTGAGCCAACGCTGCATTTTGCATGGGCGGATAGGCCAGTAGGCCTCAATTGGATGCCCCCTTCCCCTCTCTCTTACATATGGGACAGTCAGGGCCCAAAATTATCAAGGGGAGGCAGTTTCCTCATCACAAAAGGCAGCCCTGGTGAGGCCTTCCACTGGTAGTGGGCATTTGGGAGGCTTCTGCTGTCACAGCCCCATCTAGGGAAAAACAGCAAAGGGTCTGGTTTCAGTCACAGCCCTCATGGGGATTTAATATTGTAGCTCCCTTTTTGAATTTGGGGAGCAGTGATAACAACCTTCTCGCGTTGCCCCCCAAAAAGGAGTGGGTGGTAAGAAGGGCAAGGCAAAGCCTGGTTTGCCTCAGTGTAAAGTATTAAATGCCCTCAAGGTACTACATCAGAAAAAAAAGCAAACCAAAGTGCTAATTACTTGGAATCTTAGCATGTAGAGTAAGAGGGATGGAGTCCTTTCATAGAATCGCTATAGTTGTATGAAGCAGTTCTGATTAGGATCCATTCTAAAAAAAAATAATGTTTTGCTTTTTTAGCTGAAAGAGACCTCAAGCCGCTCCCTTCTCCAGATGTGAGATTTTAGGCATAAAGGCTTTTTATCCCAAATTACAGGAGAGCAATGCTAAAAGTCTCAGGAAGATATTGAGGGAAAGAATTAGATTTCCCTTACCTTTTCAAGCGAATGCATTCACAAAGAGAGAAATACTATGAGTTTGAGCCTGGCCCATCACCATCTTTGCCTTTCACATAATTTAACAAGAGCTATTCTAGACTTCTGACGAGTAAAGGCATTGCAGTGGGGAGATGATATAGCAACCCTATACTACAGATAACATGAAAATTAGTGTTTGCAGAATGTAAAGAAATCTTGAATTTACAAAAGAAGCTGATGTTCGGAGAGCCATAACTTTCCCAAGATAAATGCTTTAATAAAAGGCAGAAAGAAGTGAAGAACCTGAATCCTCTTGCCCCTCCTCGTTTTTTGGCTGGGAAATAATGACTACAGTCAACAATAGGTCAAAATGTCTCCCTCCCCCTCCCCCCAGCAGATAATGGATAAGACCTTAAAATCTTTATTAAAGCACAGTTCCCCCTGCCACACACACAAGAACTGAACTAAAGATATATACTCTCCTCATTACTGGGGCTTTTAGGAAGGCTGCAGAGTGGATCTAGAATCTTGATATGTCTTGGAGACAATCTAAGGAGCAATTCTAGGCATATATATGCAGAAATAAATCCTGTTGATTTCAATGGGGCTTACTCCTAAGTAACAGTGCAGCCTTAACCTCCCGGATTTCAGGATAAGTCAGATTGTTCAGTTCCTTAAGCTAAAACTGACAGTTCTGTTACAATTTCATTAATGGGGCTGCTATTTGGATGTTCACTTCTGATTGAAAGCAAGGGAAAGGACTCCGGATACAGGAAGAAGATGGACAAGCTGGATGGAACAGAAATCCTGCAATATTTATACATTCCCTTCAGTGATAACAATGGTTGACACAGAATCAAGCCTGCAGGAATTTTAAAAGTTTTGCAGAGTCCAAGTCCCGTATTTATTCATTTTTTTACAGACATTATCTGCTCGTTGCAAACACTGATTACTTCTGCACTCTTGATTTTTCTTTTTTTGCTAATATATTTCTTATTTGTCTTCTTCAGATTTGCCGTCAGGTTATGACAGGAATGATTGGATTTTAAAAAATAATAATGACAAGTGATTTGCCCCCTCACTTGTTCTACTCAAGGGTTGCACAAGAATGCAAATGATCACAGTGTTTAAGCCACCTTTTTCAAAGAGTTATGCCTCCTTCACATAAACTCCCAGAAACATCAGAACCACTTCCATGTGGTGATCCCATGCTACGGGGTGTGCAGGAGTGATCCTGTGGTCCTTCCTGCATGTTGAAGCACCCTGCTGGAAGGGAACACATCCCACGGAGTTGGTTGCCACGAAGCTAGAGGTGTGCGTGATGACAGCCTAAGGGATTACCACTCATTGCAAAGCTGGAAATGAACCCGGGAAAGGATATGTTTTCAAATTTGGTGGCATGGTCAAGTCATTCTTCTTTCCTATACCACCTACTCTCACCACCGCACCACCCTGCCTGGCTAACCAGGTTTGGTTTTTAACAATAGGTGAAGCGAAGTGATAATGTAGACAAGGAAGTCAGAGGAATGTATTTATGTATGCTTGCTTATTTCTGAATTGATATCCTCCAATTGGGTTTCAAAGACATGCATCATGATAAAAGCACACACACAAAAACAACAGTTACACTGCTATGCAGTTAGAAATGGCTATGTACTGCCATCATTGAAGGCAAATGTTGCCTTCACCTAGGGTTTGTATGGGAAGGCAGCATCCCTGCATTGCCTAGCCAACCAGGTGACTCTCACCATGCCACAGGGCAGGAGTAAAGGCTAAGCGATGAAAGGGCAGTAGGGCTATATGACTGGCCCATCTCCTGGCAGCTTGCTCACCTTTCAGGCTCTGCCACAACCTCTATGCTCTGAAAGCCAAGTGTACCTATGGAGGCTCCTCCACACGATCAGTAGCCCCGATCACACATAGCAAGTAGTTGCTCATAAAGCTCCACTGATATAAATATGATACAGTAAATTTTGCAAAATGCAACTTTCCTGAACCAATTGTTTTAAAAATGTAGCTTTTTAATGAATTAAGTTGCGATTTGGGAATTTGGGGTACGATTTTATTTTATTATGATAAAGTATATATTTCAACTTTTTTAGTTATTCTTTCATTACAAAATGTTAAATGGCCTACATGCTTTTCTGTAGCAAAACAAAAGGCTCTTGTGCAGCGGGCGTGGGTGGGGTTGCTTGTCATTGCAAAGAGCCGCTCGATTGAAACGATCTGCATGGAAGGCTGTAGAAACAGCCAGGGGGACAACTGAGTGGGAAGGAGCTGTTTCTTTGCAGTCTAACAGATTCCCTCACACATCCACTGGATTGCGCATCCCTTGCGCAAACACTGGAACTGGCATCAAAACCTTAGGACCTCTCTGAGAGAAAACACTCTCTCTCCTCCTGTTGCCTTTCTCAATTCTTTCCAAGACTCTTCCTACTCGCATTGATTGTTTCTTGATCTTATAACATTGCTGGGGGGGGGGGTCACTGGGGCCTGAACCTGCTCTCGGCGGCCCTGCCTCTCTCCCAAATATTGGGGAGCAGGGGGTGCATCCAACTTTGCAGACTGCAGACAAGCCTGCTAAGTCAGGGTGAAGGAGGAGGTCTGTTCTGGCCCAGCCATATGGAGTCAAAGACGGCCTCATTTCAAAGGTGTAGGAAATTGTACAATGGGTGTATGAAATGACATCATCCTTAATGCCCCCTTCACTTTTTTCTATTGAAATATCTTTGTCAGGGACAATGATATAAAAATATAAATGAAAAAATAAGCATAATTTCCTGAGTAGCAGCAAATGTGCTTGATTATTCTGGTATACAAACACAGATGTTTGGGGGATCAGGTGTTGAATGAATGAGTTTACTTTTGTAAAACAAAAGGCACCTTGTTTATTTCAGTATCCTTCCTCTGATTTCAAAATTGCTATAAACTGTACACACATTCTTATTCTCTATGCTCTGGATATACCTGTTAAATGAGCTTCACTCTTAGATACAATGGCCATTTGCCAAGACACTGCCTTGCTGCTCAAATAACTGAAAGCCCAGACAAGATACAATGCTGGGAGGATGCTGAACAAGGGCCATTCTAGGCTCATCCCCTTGCAGAATCCCATTGTTTCCCACCATAAATATCCCGAACCCCTACAGTCCAACAGGTAGAAGAATGTAATGGCAGAACCTACACACCCTGTGTCCATGGACTGAAGGAAACTGAATGTGCAGAAGCACACAGGTACCTCTGCAGAAGGACATAAGATAGTGGGTGTGAAGACTAAGCTTTAGTTTATCTAACTGAGGGACTTAACATGCCTGACACAATAGGCATGGTCTAAATGCCCATGATGAAGCCACCTTGCTGATGGTAAGCTGGTTTGTGTCTAGTCAGTGCATGGACAGGAAATCTATATATACTGCCTTCTTTGATGAAGGAAAAACAGGTTAAACATACTAATTAAAGGAATAACGAATACATCTTGTTATATGATGGGCAGGCTGCAGGCACTGGTCTTTAAGCCCACTGGAAGCAATGAAGGCATGCATGCAGATATGGGTCTTGACTGCCACACTCTAGAAACCAGGTCTAAACCAAAGGTTCTCCTTGATCATTTTCTGAGATTGCCCCCTAGCCTCCAGAACATCATGCCCACAGGTCAGGTTAGAGGTTGCTCAGACAGTGGTACTTTTTCAGTGGCTTAGAGTCTGCATTTTTAAGAAAGCTAACCTTCCTTTCACATCCCAGAGTTTTGCCAGGACTCTGTCCACTTTTAGTCAGCCTGATGGTATTTATACCCTCAGCTGGAAGCCAGAAAATTGTGATGCAAGTCTCTACAGACAGGCTCCTAGGTCATGGGTGGAGAACTTGTAGACCTCCAGTTGTTTTGGCCTACAACTCCCATCAACCCCTGCCAGAACAGTCAATGGTGATGGAAGTTGTAGGCCAAAACATTTGAGGGCCACAGATTATCCATCTCTTCTCATAGGAACATAGGAAGTTGACTTATACTGAGTCAGACCATTGGTCCATCTAGCCCAGCATTGTTGACACTGACTGGTAGCAGCTCTTCAGGGTTTCAGGCAGGAATTTTTCCAGTCCTACCAGGAGAAGGCAGGGATCAAACCTGGGACCTTCTGAATGCTAAACACTAGTTTTTTAGATCTATTTTGCCCAAATCTGCTCCAGATCTTAAATTAACACCTCCTTGCTACCTGCCCGGTGCTCAGATTACAACAATGGGTGTGCTGTGGAATTCCTTGATGAGCATGAAGAAACTTTTATCAGACCCAACCAAGGGCCCATCGGTACCGAGAATTGATCTTGAGTTCCTACTGCTGTACTGATATGCTAAACCCATTTTCCAGTTTTACTTCTCTCAGTTTTGCCTTTTGCCTATTCTTTATCCACAACTGTAATAGAATCCATGTAATAGCTTTTCTCACATCCAGCCATCCTTTTTTTTTTGTTGTTGTTGTTATCCTTACCTCTCTGTTCCCTCTATTCTGTAACCATTTATCAAACTTTAGGTAGGAACATTCCAGTAACATTCCTGAACATTAGTTGACAATGTCCCAGTCAAAATTAAATAACTGTTGACCTCAGCCAGAAGTTTTATTTCATTCTTTAAGCACTTGGATTCTTCAACCGTGTTTGCTTAAGAGGTCCGAGTGTTAGCAACTCCTCTCAATGTAAGCAAAGAAGCAGAGTTTATAATTCTATGTTGAAAGGAAGCTTGGATAAATATAGGATCCAATTTTAAGCCTCCATCCCCATCAAATGTGTGTGTGTGTGTGTTGACTCTGAAATGAGTGGGTTTGCATCCAAAATTAAGAAAGGCGACAACACTTCCATCATAACCATAGGAAATGTTCAAGGGTTAAGTGATGCATGTAAAGGACTCAGTCTGCTTACATAAACAGAAGCTTTTTCATAACAACACCATGTGGCAGACTGAATGTTCTGTTTGAACATTGCTACTGATTCAGATTGTAGGAAAACAGTCTGGATAAAAATGCAGAAAAAAATATACAGCCAGTTCATGACGAGGTGTCATGACAAACAGTAAACAAAATGGATTCGAATAATATCATAGCGGACCAATGGGCATGGAGTTTAGTCTGATTTGGGCATGCCCTTCCTTGTACTTGTAATCATATGGAGGGGAAGTGTGGGGCTGCACCCACTGGCCCCTCTCCGGCATCCCCCCCCCCCCCCAGTCACCCATGCAATGATGGTGGGAGGAACAACTGCAAAAGGGAGTATATAAGCACATAGGCTCCACTGATGATGAAGAAACCTGATTGCTCAGGTAATCAATCATAGGTGGGGGGAGCATATTTGTGTAGAGAAGGCTCACGTTTACAGATCCCCCCCCCCCCCACATGTATGGTTAGTGACAATGCAGGGTCAGGGCTAGCAGGCCTGGCCTCATTCTGCCCCTCCACATGAGTACACCCAAATAGAGCTTTTACTGCTTCCTGAAGAAAAGTTTGCTGGTGAACTGCTACTGTACACAGAACCCCCCCCCCTCATTCATTCATGCCCCAAAATGCCAATGTACCCATTGGCTACACCTGTGCATTTGGAGCTAATGAGAAACTCACACTAAGGTGAATAACTGCTTCTCACGCCATTCGACTAGCTAAACTCCAATGGGTCTATCTGAGATTCACCAGATCAAGAGAGAATACAACATCATCAAAGTACAGGCCTGACTCAGTGATAGATTTGCACATATTTACCAATTGTTTTGAGCTTCAAGAATTAATATATATGGATGATGATCTCTGAAACTTCTCTCAAACCAGAGCATACAAATATGGCATCAAAGGATACATTATTCTCAATCAGTCTAAGAGAATAACAAGCTTTGGCCAAGATGAGGCAGATCACAAACATCCCTAAATACACACAAGCTATACTCATTAAAAGTACAATGAAGATAGCAGCAAGCATATTGTTAACATAGTAAAATCTGGGTTCCTCTCAATGTAACAGTCAATATATTTACCTAAATGGTGGGTGAAGCCAGCTTAAGCATATATGGCAGGTTTCTCATTCTCAGGATCTCTCTCCCAAAACTCTTTGGACCCTAGCCTTTTATAACCCTCACGATGCTAATTATTTCATCCTTACTTTTGGACTTGGTCATACCACCTTTCCCATTTTTTTCTCAATGTAGCCAGGCCTGCCACTGATACCAGTAACACCCAGATGAAGGTATTCTCGCTAAGTTAAGCTATATGCTACTTCCAGCACCTGACGGACCCATTCATGGCAGCCTCCCTCCATTTCCAAGAGCACTCAACTGGTTCCGGGAGTCCTGCAGAACTCCCTCCCACATCTGCCCACCCTGAATCCAGACTGGCACCCCTGACACAAGCATGGACCACCACCTGAGTGTACGCAAAGCGCCAGCGGGCACTCAGCAGCTGCCCACCCATGCGCCGAAATTGCGTACTTCCCTTTCCTGTGCGAGTGGCGACTGCCATTGACAAATGGGCGACCTGCGCAATTGATGGGGCCTCCGTAAGTTATGTACTCCTCCTCCCCTGTGTCAATGCAGGCCTTAAAGTCCCCCATTGATGCAAGGATAAAGGCTCCATGGGTGGGCAAAGTGTGGCCCTTCAGATGTAGATGTAGCCAATGGTGACACATGCAGAAAGTTGCAGTCCGAGAGAGAGCCCAGATCCTGCCTGCAACTGAAAGGCCCTTCTAGCTCAAACTGTATAGAAAAGAAGGACAAGTATGTAAGCATTTCTGCCTCTGCCCTTCTCCGACTCTGCACGGCTCCTTCTGGCAGGGCATAGGAAAGACTAGGGTGACCCTATGGAAAGGAGGACCGGGCTCCTGTAATTTTTCACAACTGTATAGAACAGGGAATTTCAGCAGTTGCCATTTGTATGCATGCAGAACCTGGTGAGATTTCCTCTTCATCACCACAGATACAAAAGAGGGCAGGGCTCCTGCAGCTTTAACTAGGCTGACATCCGTTACCCAGAGGACCTTCTTTTCTGCCGCTCCCAGACTGTGGAGTGACCTGCCAGAGGAGACTCGTCAACTTAACAGTCTTCCGGAATTTAACAAAGCCATAAAGACTTTAAAGACCCATTAAGGGGCCCGTTTGTTGGACACTTATAAAAAGGGCTTTCTTCTGTGCCACTTCCAAACTAGAATGTGCTCCCTCAAAAACTGCTATTGGGCCCCCATGCTTTGGCTTTTAGAAAGGGTATGAAGACATCTCTTTTTAATCTAGTTTTTAAAATGTTGTCAGCTGTACTTCAAAATCTGTATTGAACCACAAAATGCACTGGATGACCCTGGACCAGTGACATACATTTCCCTTCTGTCTCTCCTGTGATGATAAAATGGGGGAGGGTATACACATTATCCTGAGCTCCTCAGAAGAAAGCAAGCAAGCCAGGATGATGATGATGATGACATAATCCTTCAGAAACTGAGCCTACCAAAATACACCCACATCAACATCCTGAAAGCAGTCATACTTAAAATATGTTCCTAAATCAGGACATTTCTGAATCAGTAAAAGACAGCATGACTTGGCAAAGCCTGTCATATTCATCTAGGGGTACATCTTGATGAGGGGTTTGCCCCAAGGTGTGGTCAAGTGACAGGTCATCTACATAATACAGCTGCCATCATGAACCCATCCAGGGGCAAACCCCCAAAGCTCTGCTTTAAAAAAAGTCAGGCACTGACCGTGACTTTTTTTTATCTTGCAGCGAGGTGATGACGGCATTTGCCATCTGCTGCCCTTGCTCCGGAGCTGTGTTGGAGGCATGCCCCAGCCGATAGCAACCCCTGATTGGTCGCCTGGCTGGGACAGGGGGGAGGGCATGGGCCATTGAGCCAAATGGCTGCTGGCCCACCTCCACACTTTTCCGGCATGGGGAGAACCCCAAAAAAGGCTTAAAAAAAACCTGGGAGACGAGGAGCAAAGTAAACCTCAAAAGCAAGGGTCTTTTAAAAAAAAACAAACAGCTGGGACCTGAGGCACTGGCACCCAGTGCATGGACGCTCCTCCTCCTCCTCCTCCTCCTCCTCCTCCTCCTCCTCCTCCTCCTCCTCTCAAGCAAAGCCCTGTGCTCACTCCTTTGCATGGGGATAATGCGAAGGAACACAGATGCGGGGCTTTGGGGATCCCAGCGCCAAAGCGCCATCATCAAGATGAGCCCTAGAAAACCGCCACGAGCAAGAAAAGAGAGATAATAATAATATTTTTTTTACTGGGTTAAGTGGAAGCTGGTGGCTCCAATTTTAGTGAGGTTGTGAATCCATTCTAGGCTTTAGTCAGAACTTTGAAGGAGCTATCCAAGGAGCTGAAGACATTTTGCAGAAAGGGTTCAGCACCCTGGATAGCTCCTTTAGAGTTATGTGCGGTAACCGTATATACACCAGTTGCTGGGGAACATGGGTGGGAGGGTAGTGTTTCACCAATGTCCTGCTTGTGGGTCTTGGGTCGACAGCTGGTTGGCCACCGTGTGAACAGGGTGCTGGATTAGATGGACCCTTGGTCTGATCCAGTGTTTAAGCAGCACTGGATCTAGTCAGTGCTCCGATGGGAGTACACCTGGGAATGCTATGAATACTATTTTGATTTCCATGATAGAAGGAAGATGGGATATAATGTACTAGACAAATAAATACTTAGCAAAGAATGTATCAGTTTCATATTTGTCATAGATTGCCCAAACAAATATTGGTGACTACAGTTTGATGAGGTGCAGAAAATTCCCTGTTAAAAATCCACAGCCTTCCCTCAGCCTTCCCCTTAAAATTTCAGTTTTAAGGATTGCCTGGGAAGAAGGAAGGACTATTAACCATTTTAGGTCTGTGCCCTGGGTGACAAGAGGAGAGTTATGGAGGCCAATTGTATAGTATTCTATAGATTTTACCCTTCATCATGTTTTGCTGCTGCTTCTGGTGGTGGTTGTGATGACAGGGAGCTTATTCAGGTAGCACATTTTGATCTTGAGTCACACATGCATGGCCAAAATGTAAAAAAAAGGGCTACAAGTTACAAAAAAGCTATTTTAAATTTATATTGACTTGCTTGTGAACTATATCTGGAAAGGAGCTGATGAGAAATTTTATATTTTGCATGCTGGAGTTAATAAGTGATTAATCCATTTTCCTCCTCGACACTTTCTGGTAGACTCAAAAGTAGTCTTAGACTACATCAGCACACTTCAGACAAAATTTGCAAACTAAGAGAGGTCATTAGATTAATTTTGCCAAGGTCGTTTTGGTCTTTCTTGAAGATGCAGTGTTGTTGGTTTTTTTATGTGACTGTGATCAATATATTTGACACATTTAACATTTCAAAACTGCATCTGAAAATCTGTGTCTTTAGGGTTTATTCCGGTTTATAAGCAGATTCTTTTCCTACTTGTCTTTCCAGATAGATCCACATTCACTATCCTTCAAAACTGTAAAACAAAGGGTATTTTTAAATTTAAAAGACCCTTTTAATTTTTTTAAAAAACTGTTGTACTGCGAAGAGGGCACCAAATAGTTTTCTTGTGCATCCACGTCATAAGAATCAATCTTTTTTATCCCAGCTTTAATAGTTGACTTTATTATAGGGGTTTTGTGAATACATTGTGCTTTACAATTCTGTTGTCATGTACTTTCAAAACAACCCTGCAAGGTAGGCTAGCAGAGAGACAGTGATTTTCCAGGGCCCCCCCATTGACCTTCATGAGTTTCCTCTCCAAATCTGACACAAGGCTCAACTGTGCATCACGTTCTAAAACCACTCTAAATGTTATATGTATCAGGAATCCCCCAAAGAGGAGGGGGAGCTCCGCTATTCACCCACTCACTCTGGCACACTTATTCAGCTATTCCCCAGTTCTTGCTAGAAAGTTAGCAAGCCAGACCTCAAGTAAGAAAAAGATTAAATTCTAATTAAAATTCTGGGAATGAATTTAAGAACAACCTTCAGAGCAAATCAAGCCCCAGATTTGGGGGTGGGTGGCTCAGGATGGGGCAGGGGGGTCCCCTTTCATCCCAGTGTCTCAGCTCCACTTGCTGCAAGTGCAAAGCTACCACCCACAATAGCAAGCAAAAGATGAGAAACATGTCCTTTCAGGGGCAGGGCAGGGTAGGAGGCAGTCGGAACCAGCCCTGGAGCTGCTGGATTCAAAGATGCTCCATTCCCCCTGAGCGTGGGCCCTCAGCTACACCAGGCTAACCCTCCCAAATTGCTACCAATGGGAGGACATCTTAAAATGAAAACATCCACATTCTAGTACTGCAAGAGAACCACACTTATCTGGTGCTTCCCGTCTATCAATAGCATTCCTTTTGATCAATAGGCTTGGCCAAATATTCCTTACATTCCCAGGTCCTTTGGACAAAGGAGCCTGCTTCCTCCACGCGCCCCATATCTCTGGGAGTTCCTGGGTTGACATATGTGTTCCCAAACAGCTTTGCTGCCGTGGGAAAGAAAGATGCCACCTGAAAGATGAGAGGGCGGGGAAGGCAACGGACTGTGTTTGGAGAATTGGGAACGTTTCACTTGGGAAAGAATCCCCAAAGCGCTCGTCATTCCTGGATCTGCAGCACGGAATGGTTGTGCTTTCCGTGCTTTATGCCAAAAAGGGCCTTCTCATCACTGCAAAGTGCCAATACACCAAACACCATTCTTAACTCAGAGCTAAGGATCAGGATAAAGGGATATGATTTGAGAGTCAGGATTGGCACAATGGCTTCTGATGGCACAAAGGCACTGCTTTCCCCCTTCCTGTTTGCATGCCTAGCAACTGTGATGGGTGTTAGGTAACAATATCCACAGATGGGTTACAGATGACTGGGAACCAAAGAGAAGCATGCAGGGGACTCTGGTGAGGATACAAATGAGTTAGCAGGAGGGGAAAGGAAGGTGAGGAAATGCAAGATGGGAAGGGATATGGCCAGCTATGAGCATACTTTAATGTACGTTCTCATTCATGGGCATATGACTGAGAAGCTCAGCCATGATGGCATGTACACATAGATTTTGTATTATATATTTTGCTTGGCATCACCCTAGCACCTTGACTAATGTAAGGTGTAATAGGGGTCCGGAAAAGACTGCATGAGCAATGGGCCTATGGCAGCTAAGGGGCAGTATCAAACCAATCCCTACAGTTTGTAAAGAACGGGAAGTCAAGATAAATGGCATCCTTACCTCCTTACTGCCTTGCTCAAGCAAGTCTCATGGTCCCTTTTTATTCTAAGAACCTCTGCCGGGTTGTTGTAACTGCCCTTGAGATCAGCTGTGCCTGATCATGGGATTCAGCGTAGCTCCAAGATCTGCCTGGGATTTCTCTGGTTTGCTGCCCGTTCCTCGTGATTCTCTTCACGGCACTAACATCCGCTCTGAGACCAAACCCATGTTTCTTTTCAGGCTCAGAGTTCCCTTTTCTTTGAAATGTGCACTGATTAAAGTGTCTTTCTGCGCATTTTTCAAAAGTCCACATTTTTTTTTCATGTGCATTTTTCAAGCGTACGCATGCTGTCAAACACATTTTTGGGGTCTGTGAATCACATTGGAAATGTAAGCCTTTTGACCGCAGACTGCATCGAAGTCTGTGTTCAGTCCAGAAGGTGCGAAATGGGTAAATCCCAATCAAAAATGGACTGAAACAAATTTCTCATACATCCCTACTTGTTCATGTTGAAGCCACTGAATTGTGTTGTCCTGCTCATTAGAACTGCAAAATAGTTGTAGGTCACTTAGGCTTTATTTATTACAAAGATACAATCTGGAATTCTGTATTTTGGCACCAAAGTCAACGGTAAAAAAATGTTCCTGTAATCACCTGGGGTGGGTAACGGGTGGCCCACAGGCTGCACGCACCCTCCTGTCCACTCGGTCCAGCCCTCCTCCCAATGTACCCCTGACACCCCAGGTTGGCTCCACCATATCTGTTTTTTTAAAAAAAAATGGGAGTGGGGTGAATAAAAACAAGTCATGGTTTGCCATTAACATTAGTTAGCAAACTGCTATAGTGGCTTACAGCTCTAAGCCTCTGTTGCGGTTTTTACCCTGGCTTTTTCCTCAATATTCAACAGCAGGGTGGAGAGACTGTAGCCCATGGGGGTTCAGGGGGGGGGGAGGAATTGGTTCTTGGACTGCTTAAGTTGCCCACACCTGACCTAGAGGATACACCTGTCACCCATAAATTGGTGCAAGTTCTCAGCTGCTCATTTGCTGCAGCTGTTGTCCTGGGAGCATTTGGGACTAATCACTGAACCTGTACATGCATTCAAAAGACTGGATAATGTTAACACATGGAAGGACTGCAGGATATGGGAGCTTCTTTGACCTACTGTCGAAATTACATGCATCTACAGAGAGCCTAGCACAGGGGAAGGCAGAAGGTCGGTCTCCTGATGTTGTGGACACCAACTCCCAGAAACCTCTGCCAGCAGGGCCAATGGTCAGGAATGCTGGGAGTCAAAGTCCAAAATATCTGGAGATCTCCTTTCTACCCAGTCCTAGTCTGGCGCCTACACACTACACACCATGCTGGTCACCAAGTATCACCATTTTTTCCCCCGATTCATACATGCACTGATATCTGTTTGCATGTGCATCACTTAGACATTATGTATACCAAATGTGTGGAGGTTGGGAGCAAGGGATGTGAAAGATATTCCCTCTGTCTAACTACATGTTAAGCTTTCCCAGTTTCTTGAATGTACAAATAGTCCCAATGAATTTTAAACTGTGCCCAGGGCAGCAATGACATCAAATGCATTTTTTTCAAACAAATACTGCTACCTGTCTAGCACTGCTCTATTTTGCTGGCTGTAGGGACTGAATGGTAAAAAAATGTCTATGACAAAAGATTTTTATTGGGTGATCTGAATGCTTCCAGTAAAAAAAAAAATGAAACAAAAAACTTTTACTGGTAGCTTGCCTCCTGAAACTACACAGTCACTAATCTTTGGCTTATCTCATCCAATGGCAGCCAACGGAGCAAATCCACTGCTTTCCCTCCATCGCCACCTATTCATCAAATGGTTGTAAAAACAGCACTGGGGTGATATGTCATACGCTATTTCAAATCATATGTCTGCCAGGAAGTAATGCATTCAAAATTCAGGGGGAGAGAGAAGTGGGGAGGAGAGAAAAAAAAATCTCCCATCAAGATCAGATACTCATTATTCCACATAAATGTCATACCGATTACGGTGATTATAAATCTAGCAGAAAGAGAGAACTGCGTGTCGCATATGGGTCACACAACTACAAATTGTGGCTCTGGGCACCAGCTATTCTACAGCTGCTGTTCTCTTCTCTTGCTTGCACAATCTTTGCTGATTCCTTGCTATCCTGAGTCTACATTCCTTAGCGGTAGACGGGATGCTTAATCACATCTATTCTGTACGAAGCTCATCCCTTGCCCTGCCTCAGTAAACAAGAAGAAATGAGAGCAACAGATGGAAATACTAATGCAGTACTGTTCAGCGGCCTCTATATGCAGGGAGTTGCATGTGGGGATAATTGTATTAAGAACTCATCCATCAAACTAAAGTGATATATACATGGGCAGATTTAGTATTGAATGCTGAAATAAGGTTATTTGGCTTGCCTCTCTATACAAACAGCCCATTCTTTTCCATATGCATTTAGAGCCAGAGTCTAAAATCGACATGACTGCAATCGTAACATGAATCAGTTAACATGATTGTTTGTGGAATGCTCAAAGACTCTCAAAACTTCCAGTGGCACAAATGTCTCCTTCTCATATTTATGGGCAAAAATCTAAAAGTTTGTGCTTGGAAAACAGAAGGTATTGAAGGATGGGGTCTTCTGTACTCAGCTAACTCTCTGCTCCTCCATGTACATGCAAGTCCCTGTACCCAGATTCTTACTCTCTCCAAAGGCCTACAATAATTTCATGAATGTACAACTTTTCTGTTCTCTCTCAAAAGACATACTCTTGAATCTACCGCACACAGCCTGATTCATAAACACAAAAGCCTTTACTGGGGTTCCGTCTGGGAATAATGACTGCTGGGGAGGGAGGCATTGCTCTTTATGCACATTCCTTAGAATGTCTGAAAGCCCCTGAATGTGCCAAGATGCCACCCCTATGTGTGTTCATTACACTGAGGTCTTCTAGGAATAGTCCCATATTTTGCAGGCTGCCCTGAATATGAGGCTCATTCTTATCAACAGATGCAGCATTATGGTAAGTATGTTGGACGAGGATTGGGAAGGCTCAAGTTAAGAATATAAGAATGTAAGAAGAACCAGGCTGAATCAGACAAGGGTCCATCTAGTCCAGTTCTCTGTTCTCACAGTGCCCAAACAGCTGTCGACCAGGGACCCACAAGCAGGACATATGTGCAACAGCACCCTCCCACCCATGTTCCCCAGCAACTGGTGTATATAGGCTTACTACATCTGATACTGGACAAATCCCAAACCAGCCTGGAAGTCTGCTGGTTGAAACTGATCCAATCATTATCTCTCAGCCTAACCTACCTCACAAGGTTGTTGATCTTTCAGTTGGCCTAATAAAGGTATTACAATATACAGACTTTGGATTTTTTTTCTGTTAGCCAACATAGTTCTCCCATTTTTTGGAAAAAAAACAAATTAGTGGCACAGAATGACAAATACTTGCTTGTCCACTACAGCTGACAGGTGTGGGGAGAAGGAAGTTATTGGTTTATTGGCTATGGGTGTCAGAAAAGCACTGCCTGTATAAGCTGGCATCCTTGTGTTTTTCTCCTTCACATCTAAAGGAAGAAGGAGTACTGGGGAGGTTTTGGGGTTTTTAACCTTAACTGAAAGGTTACACACTCCATAAATATAGCCTTTTCATCGTCCACCTTACCTTCCTGATGGCATCTCTGCTGCCATGGCTGGAACAGGTCAGGAACAGCAAACATACATGCAGGCAGAGAAATTTATCAATGGGGGACATTATATATAGAGATGCAACCAATACTATTAGATGGCAATGAAAGAAACACACTCCTTTTATTCTGCTAAAATAAACTGAGGCTGCAATACTGTATGCACTAACCTGACAGTAAATTCCATTGAACTCAATGGAACTCAAACGTGAAATAGGTGCGCTTAGGATTTGCACTGTTAATCTATTAAACAACTGAACTGCAAATCAAAATATAAAATATTCCAGAAGTATCTTGAACATTCCCCCTTCAACCCCCAAGGTGTTTTGAAGCACTGATAATGATGTACTACTAACTCACCTTCAAAATATAATGGAATTATTTTTATCACGCACCCCATCATTGCAGATATTGTGATTATGAAGTAGAAACTAGAAGCAAAGAAAGAAAAGTGCAATTTCTTGAACAGGTAGGCAGCTTGCTCCCAGCAGAAAGATGCCATCACAACAACCCTGACGAAAGTTACACTGATAAGGTCCAGTGAGTCTTTAAGGGTAACTTCCAATTAAAATACTGTTTTGAAGGACATCGCTGCTTTGTTTTTATTTATTACGAAAAACTATGAGGCATCTTACCCTTGCTCTAATATCGCTCTTGGCTAATGACCTATCTATGTGACTCACATTGCTCACTTTTCATGATTATACAAGCCCTGCAAGGAACGAGGCAAAGCTGTATAATTTCAAAGAACAGATCCTCCATTCTAAGACAAGGCAATCGTAATAGAAAATCTAAGATGTTATCAGCTGCCCATCATTTGGGTGTCTCTCAGTTGTTTTACTTAGGGTTAAACAGAGATACACGTACAATGAAACTATTGGACCCCATTGTAAGTGGATTTATACTATACTAGTTGACAATCATTCATGAAAAGTACTCCAAATACCTAGTTGCTGCCCAAAAGCAAGACACAAAGATTGCTATAAAAATGCTTGAATGTTTCCAGTTATGACTGTACTGAGGTTCTGCTGCTCAATGGTCAACCAGACTGCATTCATAAGAGCCCAACCTCCCAAGCCACCTGCTTTCATGGCAAACTGCAGTGAGGCTTTTTCATAGCACTCGCACACTCTTCTGGAGAGCAGGATTTTAAACTGCTGATATTCCCAACAATTTTCAGCCTGGATAATTATGCCCCAGGTGGTTATAATTCACAGACTTATAATTAATCTGCAGATAGAAAACTTAGCTACATGTAGTGCCAAATATGCTTATTGACCATTGTTGAAAACCATCTGTGTAGTAATACTCCCCCCCCCTTTTCCTGGCAAAGGTAAGAGTGCGTTATTACGGTAAATTGTGGGGAAAACATGCCTTGAAATATCCAAAAGCCCACGTGCACAATTGAATAGCCATTTATTCAAAGATCTAGGTGCATATTGTAGAAAATACTTAAACAGAAGATGGTTGGATGGTGTGAAAAAGAGGATTTGCTTAAAGAACATAGGCAGTGCAATAGGTAGATGGAGATCACAACTCCAAGAAAATTGTCAATGTTTTGTAACATTGCATAAATTCTCTAAGTCATTAGTAATATGCTAATGTATCATCCTGCTATGTATTTTGCAGAATTTCTTTGGAAGTAACTGAAGTGAGAAAAAGCAAAGGGCTATATGGGGCACTGAAAGTGTATGTTTGTGTTTATGCATGTGTATAAAACAGAAACACACACACGGGGTTTGATGGCAGGGATGAGGCCTTAAATTAGGACAGCAAGAAGAATGAAACCCCCTGCTCCACAATCAGCATAGAAACTCATGCTACTAGCCTCTTAATAGAGTAAAAATATTTAGGCTGGTAAATTTTGTGGGATTATTTACAAGGCTGTCTTATGACTTCAGAGCCTTTGGCAAACAGTCTGAATAATAATAATAATAATGATAACAATGACAACAACAACAATCATCATCATCCTGGAAAATGCATATCATAAAATGTACTTACTAGGACAGAACAATTCATACAGACAAGACAATACCTTGCAACCGACCAGACATAATGTTCATAGACAAAAAATAAAAACACACACACTTCATCGACATAGCAATACCAAATGAGAAAAATGTTGTTGAAAAATAAGAAGAAAAGAGAGACAAATATACACCACTGGCCACTGAAGTCAAAGAACTATGGCAACAGGAAAAGGTCACAATTATTCCACTAGTCACATCAGTCACCGGCATCACATCAAAAAAATATACAGAAAACCTCCAGAAACTGGGTCTACTAGAATACATCCACATCAACATCCAGAAAGCAGTCATAATTGAAGTATGCTCAATCGTCAGGAACTTCCTGAATCAATAAAATACATGACTTGGCAAAGCCTGTCATGTCCATCTAGAAAAACTGCCATGAGCGAGAAAGGGATAATAATAATAATAACAATAATAATAATAATAATAATTTTGTAAACACTCATGAGGCCTAGAAACTTTACTACTTGAAATGTCACTTACACACCACTCAGAAAGCATGTTCCACTGGATGCCATACAAGGCAGTGAAATTCTTGTATGTCTTGCAACAGCTTGTACCTATGTTTTCTCTGTCCAGAAAGGCATTTTTTGTTTGAAATCACTATTATTTGGGCAGCCTGTTATTGCAGATATATATGCAAAATTGAATTGTACATAATGTTTCCAGATGAAGAATTCTGTGCAATTCAATTACTTAAATTCTCATATACCAAAAGACGATGCGCCAACAAAATACATCACTGAATTTGTATTCATGGATCTTAACCAATCAGATAACTAAGACTTGATGGGTTACAAGGTGATGCGTTACTGATGCTCATATGAGCATATGAAGCTGCCTTATATCAACTCAGATCAATGGTACATCTAATCCAACTCTGCCAATCCTGACTGATTGTTGCTCTCCAAATACTCAGGCAGAAGTCTTTCCCAGCTCTGTTACTTGTGTCCTACCACTGAGCCAAGGGCCAGTTCATACACATGGCAGCCTCCATGTGATTGCCTCTGGGAAGGTTTAGGGCTACTGCTAGGCTCAAACCCAGGAGACACCCATAAAAGGTGCTGTTTCTTTGGAAGATGCCTACATACAGTTGTTGTCCAAAGAACTGCCATGATTCGAGCCATCATGTTGGGCCCTTTTTGAGCAACTACACATCTCAGAGCAATCATATAGGCAGCTTATGTGTGGAAGTGGCAGTTCTTTCAAATGATCTCTGCACATGAGCAATTTCTGGTCATAAACCCAGTGATGGTCCCACATAATCCTGGAAGTGATCACATGCAGTCTGCCAGTTGCACCTAGGGATAGACAAATCCGTCAGTTCTGCTTTCTCCTACATTCAAATTTTTAAAATCTCAAGTTCTTTCTCTCCCGAAAAAGAAGAACTTAGTGAATTTTAGAAAAATAAAAATATATATCTGGTAATGAAATTCTCACCCATCTGCATCAGCCAAGTTCAATAGGTACTGCTATTCCCAAAATGGAAAACACCATGTTGTACCTGCCTTTTGTGTAGTTAGAGATGAGGAGCCTGTCAGAAAAAAGAGGTGGCTATTCTAATTAAAGACAGATAAGCTTGGTTACACAGGGATTCAAATCCAGACTTTTAAGAGTAAACCACTCAAATATAGGGGTGTACAAATTTTGTTAAATCCACTCTATTTTGTGGATTTTCAAACATCTTTTATTCCATCATCAATGGATTTGGATTTTTTTCCCTTTCAGAAAAGTACACAAAAAAGGTATCCTATAATTTATGGAACTTTCACTGGCATAAAATATTTTGTGTGTTTTTGTTCCTTCAACTTACAATAAATTTGCAGAGCACACAAACACACACACACAAAAGATTACTATACAAGCAGAGGCTGAAGAAAGATCAGAAATGTATAAAAAATGGTGTGTGTTTTAAATGGTGCATGCATTAGCATATATTCCAGCGTGTTTCATATTTTGTACAAGTAAATTCGTGTACAATTTCAGAAAGTGAAAAAATGGTCCTCAAGTCCATGAAATCCCAACAATTCAGAAGATGTCATTTCATTGTAGAATCCGCAGGTGGGATTCATAGAAATCAGAAGCCATTTGAATCCATTCAGCTTTCTCTGGCAACTCTACTCAAAATTGTGGGCCCGGATGGTCAAATTTGTCACTCTCAGATTCTCTCACATTTGAATTCTTTTTAACCTCAAGTTGTTTTTGTCCCAAATATGGAGACATTTGCAAATTCTCACTCATCTTCAGTAGCATCAACTTTTGTTTAATCACTCCCCATTTTGTGATTTTGCCCCTCTTCTCATTGTTCAAACTCACTAGTGCTTTTATCCTAACAGACATTTCCTGTACAAATCCGATTGTCTGCAAAGTACTGCCTATTCTGTTGCCATTGCTAATAATATATCAACAATATATAGAACTTGAGGGTATAATTAATTGGCAGTCAGGAAGAGACTAACTAGGCTCTGAGAGGCCAGTCTGCCTTTGTGGGACTGATACATAGAAAAACAAAACCGTCTATTGATTTTCAGTCCTTATAGAGCCCCAAACACCTGTGGTTTTCCTTTTGAAACACCTGTCTTTTGACATGCATAATCTGAATTGATAACTTGACAATGAAGTGTTCCACTGGCAGCACCTCAAGAGACGGTGTTCAAAGTAGGGATCAATATCGTAAAAAGAACAAAGCAGAGCATGCATCATTGCAAACCTAATGATGTCTTTACTGCCATGCAATCATTAGAAGGATGAATGCTTCAGATAGGATGCATCTATTATACAAAATTCTGCATTTGCTCAATATGATTCTGGTGACCAGAACATTACGATGAACCTAATAAAGGTATAATGGAGCACTGCCGCTGCCAGCATCACAACCCTGATTGCAAGTTATGACCATTTTGGAGGGGAAAGGGTCAATCAATAAATAAAGTACTGGATTATTAATAAAGTGGATACACTTGGCAGCAAGAATGAGAAATGAATGTATGGCAAAGAGACTCATTATTGACTTGGAGTTAGAAAGCAAACAACAACGTGAAGACGGACTAGCCTACTTCACTCCTCAGTAACTATCTTGCCTCCAAAGAAGTGGATTAAAGGAAGGAGGGGAAACTAAGAAGCTGTAGAAAAGAGCTGGATTGCTGTTCCAGCTCTCCAGACCAAATTGGAAGAGCACTTAGTGACTCTATATTTTGTCATGCTACCCTAAGAAGTCTTTTAGAGCAGGGGTAGGCAACATGCAGCACCTGCTACTCCCCCGGGCACGGCAGACCCACAGACCCTAGCCAACCACCACTAGACAGGGCTAACCACACTGCTAGGGTGAAAAAAAGGTTCCAGACAATAGAAAAAAAGCCTCGAATGGGCAGCGTCAAGGCCGAGAATGCTGCACGAACCTAACAGTCAGCCGAAATGGAAACAAACAGGCAATGAATAAGGAAAGGCACAACCACCCAAACTCCCCCAGACGTGCTGTGCCTGTCCCACAGGCAACCACCAAGGCGGGACACCCAAGGCAATGCTTAGCATGGTCAGACGAAATGAACCGTAATGTTATGCTATAAAAGCACACAACTCGAAATAATAGCAACAGGATACCGAACATAACTTCACAGACTATTCCTGGAAATCTACCCCTACCTAACAGACACTGTAACAGAACAAAGACTAATCAATCAAAAAAGAGTTATAATCAACAACAAAAGGCTAACGGAACATGAAATTCAAAAGATTAAAGAAGAAATAGCACAACAGAATGCCAACATGAAAAACACAGATGCACCAACAACAAGCACACGAACATCCATAGAAGAAACAGCAACCCTAGACACAACAACCCCAGCAGAGGACTCCCGGACAACGACACAACCCGAAACGCACAACGAGACAACAAACATGAACATAGAGCAGCAACTGACTGAAGAAATTGAGACAAATCTAACAAAATGGAGAGAAATGGACCTGACAAAAAGAAAACCAATACCTAGACTAAAGTTGAACAAGGACACACAGAAGCATATAAACGTAATGAATAGTAAACTCACGACATACATTAATAACGATAGCAACCTAGAAGAAATACACATAGTCATCTATGCAGCAGCTACAGCAGTCCTCACCTGTAACAAACAAGAACTCCCCCACAAACAACAACACACACAGAAGATTAGAAACCAAACCAAAATGGCAAATCAGAATTGAAAACAAAATGGAAAAGCTACGAAAGGCTATAGGAAGAATGACACAATACATAAAAGAAAACCACTAAAAAAAATCTTAAAAAATACCCAAGACATCATAGCAAACAATAAAGAAACAGCAATAGTAGCTCTCGACACACTGAAACAAAAACTTGCAGTTCAGACCACTAGGCTAAAAAGATATAAAGAATCAAATGAAAGAAAAGCCCAAAATGCTCTCTTTAAAAGAAGTGAGAAATTATTATACCAAAGAATAAGCAAGAAAAAAGAAAACAACATTACACCCCCAACAAAAGAAGAAATAACCAAATTCTGGAATAATATCTGGTCAGAATCAGTACAACACAAAGAAAGCACAAGCTGGATAAGACAAGTCGAAAGACAGAGACAACTACCACAACAAACAGAGTATACAATAACCCTGGAGGAACTGAAGGAAACAATGAAAAGGACACACAACTGGAAAGCACACAGCCCAGACCAAACTCAAAATTTCTAGTACAAACAGCTCACATCAACACACAAATATCTCGCTCAACAGATCAACACAGTCATAAAACACCCACACTTATTCCCCCTATTCCTTACCAAAGGCAAAACCTACATTAAACCAAAAACTCCAGATACTCAAAACCCAGCTAACTACAGACCCATAACATGCCTTCCAACACTCTACAAAATTATAACTGCCACTATCACACAGAAAATTGAAGCACATCTCACCCAACTTAATATACTCACAGAAGAACAAAAAGGATGTAAAAAGAACAGCAGAGGATGCAAAAAACAGTTAATAATAGACAGTAACATCGTGAAGCAAACAGAAAAGAAACCTCCACACCTGCTACATAGAATAAATAAATAATAATAATAATAATATTTATTTATAACCCGCCTCTCCCTCCGGATCGAGGCAGGGAACAACAACAATATAAAACACAAAAATCACAAACAGTTAAAATTTTAAAAACAAGAAAAAATACATCATTAAAAACATCTTAAAATTCATCTGGATAGGCCTGCCAGAAGAGAACAGTCTTCATGACTCTCTTAAATTCATGAAGACTGCTAATTTGTCTAATCTCCTCCGGCAGACCATTTCATAGTCTGGGAGCGATGGAAGAGAAGGTCCTCTGGGTAATAAAGAAAAGCTTTCGACTCTGTCCCACACAGTTGGCTGAAAAAGTACTGGAAATATACAAAATATGTCCCTCGATCCAAAACTTTCTGACAACAATCATGGAGACATGGAGAACAACAATACACCTAACAACAGATAAGGGCCATATACAGACAGAAAAAATAAATATTAAATGTGGCATATTCCAAGGTGACACATTCAGCGCCCTATGGTTCTGCTTGCGTCTCAATCCACTAACACCCTTAACAACAGCACATATGGCATCGATATAAAACACCAAAAACAAGCAAAACACAGAATCAATCACCTCCTGTACATGGATGACATCAAAATCTATGCTTCAACTTTAACACAGATAAAAGGCCTCCTGCGAATCACTGAAGAATTGACGAAAGACATGAAAATGGAATTTGGGATAGGAAAATGCAAGATACTACACATAGAAAGAGGAAAATGGAAAGAAGAAGAAAAATCAGAAAAACTAAATAATGAATTATTAGATAACATGGAAGAAAATGAAACATACAAATACTTAGGATTCCAACAAAACACAAAAAACAATCACTCCACAGTAAAAACTCAACTAAGAATGCAATATAAAACTCGCCTATCACAAATCCTAAAATGTAAACTCAACTCTAAAAACATTTTCAAAGCCATTAACACTTACACAATACCCATCCTCACATACTCATTTAGAATCATACACTGGTCACACACTGAACTCGAAGAAATAAACAGACTCAATCACACCGAACTCACAAAACAACACATGCTCCATCCCAACTCATGCACTGAAAGAATAACAATAAGCAGGAAAGAAGGAGGAAGAGGTCTGCTGGACATTAACACAATGCATGCTAAACAGATCAAATCACTCAGAGAATTCTTCCACACCAAAAACACCCCCATTCATAAACCATAGTAAAAGCAGTTAAAAACTACACCCCACTCAACCTATCACTACAAAACAAAGATCAAACACAACCACTCACACTCGCAGAGAAAAATGAAAAGTGGGCACAAAAAGCACTCCATGGGAAGACTACAACATAATATAGAATCCACAAATAAATAAAGAACAATTGTATGAATGGCTCAAGAAGGGTAAACTATTTCCAGAAACTGAAGGATTCCTATTAGCTATACAGGATCAAGTTATAGCAACCAAAAACTACCAAAAATACATCATAAAAGATAACAGTGTAACAACAGGCCTATGCAGGAAATGCCATCAAGTCCAAGAAACAATAGATCATATAGCAGGAGGATGTAAAATTCTGGTAGGAATGGACTATACGGACAGACACAATACAGCTGCAAAAATAATTCACCAACGACTGGCCATCAAATCCAACCTCATCAAACAACCTACGCCATACTATACATATTCACCTGAAACAATCTTGGAAAATGCAGATCATAAAATATACTGGGACAGAACAATTGATACGGACAAGACCTTACCTTGTAACCGACAAGACATAACATTCATAGACAAAAAAGAAAAAAAAACCATACCTCACTGACATAGCAATACCTACTGACAAAAATGTTGTTGAAAAGGAAGAAGAAAAGAGAGACAAATATACACCACTGGCCACTGAAGTCAAACAATTATGGCAACAGGAAAATGTCACAATTATTCCATTAGTCACATCAGTCACTGGCATCACATCAAAAAACTATGCAGAAAACCACTAGAAACTGGGCCTACAGAATACATCCACAGCAACATCCAGAAAGCAGTCATAATTAAAACATGCTCAATTGTCAGAACATTCCTGAATCAATAAAAGACAGCATGACTTGGCAAAGCCCGTCATGTCCGTCTATTAAAAATGTCATGAGAGAGAAAGAGATACATAGTAATAATATCCTTTTACAACCCCCCCTCGAAACGGTATCCGTAATGGCCACAGAATGCCAAATCAGTAAATTTAGCTTGAAATAGGAATTTAGCTTGTAGTACCCTGCAGAATTAAAGAGCAGCCTGCTGCCAAATTTAGAGGGACATCTCCACTATGAGGAGGAGTAATAGTGAGAAATTTGCTCTGATGATTCTTGCAAAGTCTCCTTGCCTTTGCTCCAGCTTATAAAGGGAGGTGTGGGCCTGTTCAAAGCCACTTGACAGACAGGGGCTCTTGCCCGTAAGTCATGCCTGTGTCCAAACAGGGAGGCACTGCTCAGCCCACCAAGATGACACTACAATCTGAGTGACTCCTTCAACCTTGCCCCCTCACCTTTCTCAGCACTCTGCCAGTTTCCCAGATAAGTCTTACAGCCTCAAGGCTGAGGGAGGTGTGTGTGTGAAGCTATTCCCTTCAACTCTTTCCCTGAGAACTCTGACAGAGATGTTTGCACAGATCCTGACATTCCAAACTAGTTCTAAATAAATTTAACTACAAATGGCAAGGCCTCAGAGGCCTTGCTGAAACCTATACCTGACAGATGTGCCCAATTGCTAAATACATTTGAAAACATATGCATGGATTTTTCACGTGATAAGAAAAAAAACAAGAAAACAAAACAAAACTGATATGGATTCAAGTTGAAACAAGCTTTGAAATGGAATTTGGAGAATTTTGGTGAGCTCATGCTTTGTTGATTCACAAATCCCCATAACTTTGAAGAATCAGGTATGCGGTTTTGGAGAGCTTCTAGACTTAGTTTTGCAACATGGATACTTAGGTGAAGGCTGCAGCCAATAGTATCTTCACTCAGCTTAGTCTGTTTCATCAGCAGCACCCGTTCCTGATGAGGTCAGAACTGGCCATGTGGACACATCTTTTAGCTATACCCAGTCAGAATTATTTCAATGCACTCTACATCAGGCTACCTTGGATAAATCTGTCTTTCTATAACTTCCACAATTTTTCATGCACAAACCTGTTCCCTCCTGTTTGTGAATCAGTTTGAAATTTTTTTTAAAAAAAGTCCACATGAAAATTCATACACATCGTTCCTAGTATATGCTTCATTTTTGCAAGCATTTTCCTTTGTGTTTTTCCATGTGTACTCATTTTCTTGTTTGCAGTCTTCCCAAATGTATGCAATTTTACATGCGTTGTTTTATTGCACTGCACTGCAAAATTCAGAGAAGTTCAAAAATTGACGGATTATTGCGTTCCAGTACATGAATTAGGGGAGTGCAAATTAGACCAGTTTGTGCTAAAATGCAAACTAAACTAATTCCTTCCCCATCCCTACTTTTGAAGATTGGTCCCAGAATGCCGGTGGGTGTTTGCTTAACAGGATCAAATTATAGCTGTCCTTCAGGTGCTGCATTGGCGAGCAATTTGTTTCTTGGCACAGTTCAAAGTGGTGGTTATGTTGGATGCTTCGGAAGAGAGAAAGGGCCTTCTGTGTAGCTGTACCTGAATTGTAGAACTCTTTGCCTTTGGAGTCCCTGGAAGGCTTGATTGCACCCCCCCCCCCGATGGTGTTTTCTTGTTTAGCAGGCTTTTGTTTTATTGGATTATTGGATCCACAGTAATGGCTCTAGTAGTGGCTCCAATAGTTAAGGCGACCAGTAAAATATGGATTCTGTAAAGTTAAATGGAAATCAGGGTGGGTTCTTATAACCTTCCTAAAATTGAAAGATTTTCACCAGACTTTCTAAAAAGTGCACATGCCAGAAAGAAATGCCCAATGTACATAACCTGCAAATTTCAAAAAGATTGGTTAAAGATTGAGGGAGAAAGGACAGTTAACAGAAAGAAGAAGAAAAAACCTCGGTCACAGAAAAGTATTTCTGAAAATGTGTTGGCAACTGTTTTTGCCCATCTCTGGTAAAGCCAGTATAACCTCCATGTTTTAACTATTGCTGTTTTCTTATTTCCATAAAACTGTAGCTGGTGGAATGGAATTTTTTTAAAATTTAACGGAGATATAATTGTTTATGGATATATCAGTTATATATGTTTTATTAGTTAGATATATAATTGGTTGCCTATGTAAATCCTGATTGTCTGGAATCACCATAGGAAGAAGGCTTTCCCATCTTATTCATAATGGTCCAAGCCTGCAGATCAAAAGCAGCTGCAAACTGGCAGGGAACAATGCAAAGAAAGAAACTCATGAAACATTTTGCCCTCCTGACTTCTTGGCCTGAAACATTTTGTGGACAAAAAATCAGTGCAGCTGCAGTTCCTGAGCAATGGAGGCAGATACCTCAGAGAAAGAAGAGACATGGAACCGAAGGAAGAAGGAAATAAGGAGAACCAAAGAGTGGCTGGGGAGAACCTCTCATAGGACTAATCAAGTTCAAGTTCAAGGCTAATCAAGTGTGATCAGCAGGGGACTTTCATATATTGATTTCCACAAAACAGCCTAACATCTGGCTGCTAATAAGAACTAGAAATGATAACACAGCAGAAAGATGATATAGCTAGAAGGATACTAAAGAGTTAATAGTGAAAGCCTAATCATCCTCTTAGAACAAGTGAAGCTTAACATCTTCATTTGCTAGGATAACTCCCCAAACTTGTTTTCTTCCTCCAGCACCAGGGTGTAGTATTGTTGTCCTGCACAATCAGAGGGCATATGAGGCGTGAACGGAACCTGTAGATGAAATGGATTCTCTTTCCCTACCAAATGAGCTGGAGCCAAACTAATGGGAGGTATCTTCCTTCTGTCTCTGAATTTGAAGTCTCAAAGTAGCAAGCTGCTGTTGCAAGTTTTAATCCTACTGGCTTTCAAAGTTTAGCTTGAGTCAGAATGTGGGGGAAAGAAGTCTCAGAAAACCAGATTATTTCCTTCCTCCTCTATGGATTCAGTCCAAATTCTCCTACAGCATGCATCTGCTCAGAAGTAAGTCCAGTTATGCTCACTGAAACTTACTCCTGGGGAGGTGTGTGCAGGAGTGCAGCCTAAATCTAGTAAATCACTAAACTGAATTTGGCCTGAAAGGCTTCTTTTGTTTTCTTGCAGCAGTATTCTCTGTTTCCTTTGTGTTCAGCCATTTTGTATTTTAATAGACTTAGACTGATTAGTGGAACTGTTTAGCATGAATACTGTAACTGTATCCTATTTACTCTGCTGGCATAGTTAATACTTTTTCATAGCTTATTCATGAAGGAGCTTGCTGTGAGTATAGTATTATGGTACAGCTTAACTCAGCTAACAGCAACACAGTGTAATGTTCCATTAAATTAGAGTTGCCACTGACTTTGACTTAAAGTGAAATTAAAGGTAAATTGTTGGAGCATCTTGCCAGATAGAACATCTGCAAGAATTTTGAGAGAAACTAAAATAATCTCAATAAGATTAGCAAAATTTCTCAGGAGAAGTTTGCACATCTCTAAGTTGGCCAAACACAAAATTTAAGGCTACTTTGGAGAGGCACTAATAATTATCAAAGCTTAAGGAGAAAAACACCACCCACTCCCATTGAACCTCAATTCTTTTAACTCTAACAAAATGCACAGCTAACAGTGGCTGCCAATTCTGGCTCCCTCCCCAAGCTTGGGAGTATTGTAGTAGGAACTCAGGCAAGTAAAACAGAGGGTGGTTAACATTCACACCTGACATCCTTGGTCAGCTGTCAGGGGTCTGGCAGGGCTCCAACACCTACATGGAAGATGGCTATAAGGTGCCTTTTAAAAGTTCTCACAATACTTCAATGTTCTGATCAGAGAAGCGCCACTGTAGGGGAAGCTTGCTACGGGAGACCACAAGTGTAGGCGAGGGCCCATGCAAGATAATATGCTGAAGGCCCTCTTAAGCCAGGAGCTGGCCCTAGTGGCCAATTACCTTCTTCTCACCTGGGAGTAAGCACCATTGAATTCAATGGGACTTCTGAATAAACATGCATAGAAATAATACCCGTTGAATTAAATGGTGCTTTCCCCCAGGTGAGTATGGGATTACAGCCTTAGCTGTTATTTGAATGGCAGGCTTGTGGATATATTTTGATGGCAGGAGACAACCTGAAATAACATATTCAAAACAAAGAACAAGCCTGTACTACTTCTGACTCTTCAGACCAGATGCTGCCCAACAGCTCTATATTGTGGCCTGCCAAAAGTGGTTGACAATCCAGGTTTTGTTTTGTTTTGTTTTTGTAGTCCAAGGCTGGCAGCAAAACAATGAGATATATCCAGCTTGGTGGTCACCAAACCTGGCAGTTAGGCTGTGATTGGTTTGGTGAGTCATAGGAGATATCATTTAAAGCGCTGGGCTTGCAGCTGAAGCTAGAAATGGAAATTCTGTATGAGCAGGATCGTGCAGTATGATTCAAGTGCTGAACAAAGGGAGAGTAGAATGGGAAAGGAAAAAACTGAGTAACTTGGGGAGTTAAAACAGAAGCATGGAGGAAATAAATCATTAGAAATAACAGGACAAGAAAAGCACAGGGCACAAGGGAAGCAAGATACAAGGGTAATACTAAGAAGCCAAACAATAGAGAAAACTGGATAACAATGAGGGATTTTCATTTTTACTTTACTTAACAAACGCTACAAAGTTTCAGGAGCCCAGCTGATAGAATTCTACAAGCCATTTTTGGGAATGCAAAAGACTCATAAGTGAATTCCATGATTGATGAATACAACTGATGCATTGCCGCTCCAAAGTAATTTGGAACCCCTATATTTAGAAAAGAATTTGGGATTAGATACCAGCTCTTTCTGAGGGCTCAAACTGAAGAATGGTCGCCTGAGTTCAGAAAGTCCCCCATTGACCCCTGAGGATGTGTCAAATTCTTAATACTAGCTGCTGGGGGGAATATCCTTTTTGTGATGCTGGGTATGAGCTAGGTACTGCAGCATAGGGGTATATTTGATTATGCTATGATCAAATGGTGAAATAAAGCAATGAAATAACTAGATGAAGCAGCCACAACAGCCATGGAAAGGATAAAGGGGTGGGAGGATAAAGAGGGGAAATAGGAATGCAGATATTCAGCAAAGAATTTTCAGAGAAAATACTCAATTCATTAGTATTTTTAGAAGTTCTATGCATTTCCAGTTTCTGGATAAATTGGCAGTACTAATTAGAAATAGCAATTAATAAACAAAAAGGGGAAGTTTAGGTATATTTATAACACATGGTCAACGCAAATGGATTTTCAGAGCCCTTATGACAGCTAAAAGACTTGTACTATCATGTTGGAAAGATAAAGGCTCACCTTCCATAATACAATGCTCTGAGGACTTAACAACGCTATATACACTTGAACGGGTGTTATATAGATGCCACTTGCGAGTGGATAAATACACTGATATTTGGTCTGCTTTTCTTGAAACCTATGCATAACACTCTCCCCCACCACCTTTTTTTAAAAAAATGAACAATATATTTGATGGGGAAAAGCAATGCTATTCCTATATACGTAATGTTTCTTTGTTTTTCTTTATCATGGTTGATTTTTGTTCTGTTTTGTTAATATTCACAATAAAAAAATTGGGGAAAAAATAATGTTTAAACTATTTTAAACAAGAAAAAACAAACAAACCCTGAAAAGACAACTCAAATGAGGTGGTCAGGTGACATTGTTGCAGGTAAGTTTCAGGTTGAGAGAGAATAGCTCAACACAATTACTAATCAAGCAAGCCAGAAAACGGTCTAGCATCATAATTATTAAACATTAAAGATGTCATAATTAAAGAATTTTTAAAAGATCAGGATTTATTGCCCAACAAAAAAGTGTGATCTAGATAATTAAAAGGTGATGAGAATCTTAAATAATGTGTATAATATATATATATATATATATATAATGATTAGAATATTTATATAATATGCCAGTTTGTACCAAAGATTTCTAAAATGCTTTGTTCTTCAAAGCTAGCAATTTCAAATATTCGTTTTCATTTAGCTAATTAGCGAGTCAGCGAATCAATCAAGATTTTTCAAAGCATGGCCAAAACACATTAGGTTTTTCCTTCCTATTACTGCTTTCTCCTTTTAAGTCATTTAGATGTTACAGATCTCCCCCTGCTGTGCTAGTAAGTGATAAAGTGTAGATAATTCTGATTTACAAGTATAGCAGTAAAAGGTTGATTTAAATAACCGTGTGACCGAATAACACAAGATCTACCCAGGGGAAAAAAAAATGCCCTCAAAACATTTTAACAACCTTTGAAAGAACTGAAAAGTGAGGGCTCGTGAGAGCTGGAAAGTTTTGAAGTTGATGACCTGCATTCAAAGAAACAAATTTCCCTGGGAAAAGGAAAATACAGCATGTATTAAAAACAAAAACAAAGGAATCCATCAGTGGAGGCTGGGGGCTCCAATTTTGTTGGGACTGTAAAACCATTCTGGGTTTTAGTCAGAACCAGCCATAACTCTTACGGAGCTACCCAAGGAGCTAACGCTATTTTGCAGATGGGGTTCAGCAGCTTGTATGACTCCTTTAGAGTTTGGCCTAAGAATGGATTCACAGCCCCACCAAATTTGGAGTCACTAGCCTCCACTGGCAGCCATATTGACTCATAAGAAAAAAATCCAAAATCTACAGTAGGGGAATATTTTTATTAGGACCAACAATTGCACAGTATAGTGAACACGAATAATGGAGAACCAGTATTCTTTATCAGGCTGGATGTTAAGCAAATGTAGGGGAGGTGGGCTGATTAAGTATTAAAATCATACATTAAGTGCATTAGTCTCAGTTTTCAGACAAAGTGTAAGAAGAGATGGTACATTTAATTGGATTATTTAATTTATTTATTTGTATTTATTTATTAGATTTGTAATAAACTGCCAAGTGCCCTCAGGGGTGGTTTATAATAATAAAACCAACCAATCAACCAAAAGCTGCAGCAAAGTAGCAATAAATAAAATAATAATAATACAGCAATACAACTATCAAAATACAATACTAAACATTAAAAATATTAAACCTATACCAGGCTCTCCCAGCTGCCATTCAGGTTTCAAATTATACCAAAGGATGCTGGGACAAAGAAACACACACAATGGCTGATTCCCCATTTTGAGAATATAAAATCCAATAGTTACTTGGATCTGTTTCCAGACTTAAAAATGACTGATGAGGTCATAATTGTTTCCTAATTCCTTGGATAAACTGTCTACTCTGTGCATATTTTATGTCTTCCACTCCTAAGAAGAGAGAATTAATCCACAAACAAACAGACATGAAGAGTATTTGCTTTAATCTCACTACTGCAAACTATTTGTCTTAGTTATTGGAAAGAAAAAAAAGTGGAGTATTCTCCTTCTTCAGTGTTCACAGCCCTTATGTATGGCTTTGTGCACACACAGGGTAGCTCTACAGGTTTCTACTGAAAGCTTTTCTACAAGAGGCTTTTATTGTGCTCTTGGAATTGCTCGTGATTGTTTATCTGACATCGTCGCCCTCGAGGGCCTCTCCTGTGCTTTGCAAACATTATCACAGGTTTTGGTTTTTTTTAGATTGGGGAAAGTGAAGTATTTTCTTGAATGGTGTTTTATTTATACCATATAATTGCACAATTCTGCTATACCACACCACCATCTAGTGGCTGTATAATGAAATATATAGAAAGACACAGAAAGAACACCCCCCCCCCCCCGGAAAAAAAGCATGTGCAAAGGAGATGACATTAATCCCGCAAAGAATCTGGAAGCAGAAGCCCCGGTAAAGCCAAAAGACTCATGTAGAAAAGCCCTCAGGCACCCCTCCCTCTGCCATTCCTGGCTTGTACTATCACAGTCCATTCCTGATAACATACAGGTCCCCTTCACAAATGAATCCCATGAAGGGGCCATTACACAATTGCCAGGAATTACACACTGGCGTAGACATCAGCACAGAAGAGGCCTCTGCGTGAACAGCTGCTCTTGCATAGGTGTCCATACAATTGGGGCGCCCACTTGCATGGGGTCCCCAATTGTGTGGAAGCTTATGCATGAGCAACTCCTCCATCATGGGCTTCTGTATTGAGGGCTTCTGTATTGAGGACATCTATGCCAACGGGTCATTGTCCAGGGGTAGGGCCAGCAGCACATGGAGGGAGCTCATTTACTATCAGGAATGGACAAGTGCCTTGCAGAGTACCTGGTACTGTAGCAGTAGAGAGCTGAAGTTCCCTCATGCTTTGCATGCCATTGACCCGCTCCTCTCCAATTCCTGGCACACAGCATTGATTTGACATGGGTCAGTGTGCAGGAAGCAGGAGGGGAAGGGACAAGTTAAAACTTCACCACCTTTGGCTATCAACAGGAATATCTCCAGCCCCTCAAGCAAAACTGGATTGACCCTAAATAGGGATGGATGGATTCATCTGAGTCCATGCATGGCGGGCTCTTGGGGAGCCACCGCTGAAGCCTACCTTGTGCAGGCCGAGCTGCACAACCCCCTGGAAGGCTTAGGGAGCAATCTGGGACTTTCCGGACCCATCCGGTTGTGCTGGCAACCACCCGTCCTCCATGTCAGCTGCCACTTTAATGCAAGGTGGGAGCTCTATATTTTTGTATATCTATTGATGCGCACAACGGTGGCTGTAAAGGGCTGTTTCCGCAAACATTAGAGGCAACAGTAGATATACAAAAATATAGAGCCCCCATCTTGCATTAAAATGGCAGATCGCGTAGAGGATGGGCTGCTGGCATTGCGAGTGGGTGGGTCCAGGAAGTCCTTGACCGCTCGTGCAGCTTGGCGGGTGAGAACAGCAGCTTGTCAAACCGGGTTCAGGGGGTTGAGCAGAGGGGAGGAGTCCAATGGACTCCCATACCCAGTTGGGGGTCTGCAATATCCCTACCCATAAGTCATGTCTCAAAGCAAGCTCACAAGTGTCAGAAAATGCTGGGAGGTGTGAAAAGCTGTCCCTGGTGGTAGGCCACTGAATTGCAAATGATGGCTTCTCGATGAAATACTCACCAGCCCTGGACTCATTCCATTCCATTGCCTACTCCTGTCAGTCACCTTGGAGTAAGTGCCACTGAACGTCTGAGTAAACATAAATAGGATTGAATTGTTAAATTTAAAGATGGCTGTCATATATGACTAGCTGCGCTGTGGCTGAGGCAGTTGCATGTGTCTCAGCTTTCCTTATCCCTGCAACAACTGTGAGATGTAAACTCCTTCTTCTGTATGGGCATTAAGTGGTACAACAGCCTCATCTTCTACTGCATCTGGTCACCCGATATACTAATCTCCTATTTACAAATGAGGTTATCAATGGAGGCTATCATGGCCTCCCTAAGAGCTTTAAACTGCCTTCCAGAATGCAAACATAGTGCAGTTCATAACCTTTGCACTGTACAATGGAAAGGTTCCTGTCTATTTAAATCCCCAGTCCCTCGGGAAATAACAGTCAAGGGATCAAGAAGCTTGCTTGCAGGAAAATAGAAATAATCATTTTTTTACTACTTAAAACACAAATGCTTATTAACGTGTCATCTGTTCCAGTAGAATCTACAGCTACAAGCCACCAGGAGAACAGACATAGAAGCCACTTGGGGAGTTTGGGGTTGTTGCTGCTGTTTTAAAAACCCTGCCCTTTCCCAGGCATTTCCCAGAGCCAGCTATCTTATTATCTACACCCAGCTGTAGGGACTCACTCCAGGGTTGTCAGTGTTGGCAAAGTTTTCTCTACAACAGAATAGGTTTTCTCTCCTTTCCTGCTACAAGGTCTTTACTCCTCCCATGTCAGCTGGGAGTTTCAGCCGCACATTTTTATTAAGAACAACAAATAGTCTTATGGCACCCTAAAGGCAAACCGATTTCGCTTTAATGTGCCCCAAGACTTCTTTGTTATTTTTGCTGCAACAGAGTAAGACAGCCACACCTCTGGAAGTTTGATTGCACATGCACAAAAGATTCAATACTGTTTTTAAAATAATCTGCTTGCTCCTTTGGGCTACTGAAAAAGGAATAAATAAAACACAGAGCAGCAGCCTAGTGAGTGGTTCACAGGTAAGAACCACTTAGTGGTTCACATCTAAGAAGCATGTCTGAGGTTGTGATGCAATTTGTGGAACAAACAAACAAAAATGTGTTTGAAAAATGTATACATTTGAAAAATGCATACATTTCCAAAATGTGCATGACAAATTGCGTACCATTGAAAAATGTGCACAAAGGCACTTAATTAATGGGAGAGAATTATGTACACTTTGAACAGGCGTGCAACTGTGTACATTTGAAAAAAAAATATGCATGAATATTTGTGGAAAAAGAAAAATAATACAACTTGCAATCTGATACAGACATGAGCTGGAATGAGGCTTGAGGAGGATTTGGAAATGATATAAGCTTGAGTTTTGCTGACTCACACATTTCTACTAAGAACTAGTATTTCCACAGGGGAATTGAAAGATTAGAATTATAACCTTTCTGTTGAGCAATGGTTCAATTTTTTTTTAAAAAAATATTTTACTAAGTTTCAAATTTACCTATACAACCACAAAATGCTGATGGTACTGACCAGGAAAAACATCTGTAGGAATCTCAAAGGCAGCATCAAACATTGTGCACTTCTTGTCCTTCATCTGTCTTTTACAATTATCTCACACCCTAAGGTGTAAAAGGTACACAGCGATCTATCCCACTGTGTGAACACCACTTCCACAATGACGGCTACTTCATAAAATAGGAACATGAAAGACTCGAATTAGAAACTGTTGGTTTGAATAATGGTTAGGGTTTCTTAAAATGTCCTTTAAAAGTTTCGTATTTACAAATAGTTGTAAACAATGAGTCCTGTACTACTACTTTAATTCAGCACCTCAGACAGAGACAGCTAGTTCTTAGTTCATGCATCGCAAACATCTAGCAAAGCTGGAGGGCATTTATCCCTATAAATCACCAGCTCAGTAGTTAAAATACGACGATGTGCCAACTTTAAACTACCCAGAATAAGGAAGGCCCTGCTGCATATGTGGCTATCCAAGTATCTCCCAGAATTGCCAAACAGTGGCTCCCAAATATTTGACAGATGCCAGCTGCTCTGCCTCATCCAATCATATCAGTGCTAAACTGGCAATAATCTTATGTTGCAGGGTGCTTGCTGGTAACATTCAGAGACTGGGTTTTGTCTGGATTATTAGACCAATGCATGTTACTCCTCCACTATCCAAATTGGCTAGCATGCATAGCATCACAAGCTTGACCAGGAGTATTATATTTTTGGCGTATAAGAAACATTTGAAACAAGACAGTGTTCATGTCAATCCAGCTGACTGCTACCTCTTCTCATCCATTCATAAGCAGATTGACAGAACAATTAACAATGACAGAAGAATAAGACAATGCTGAACCCAGAATTGTCCCACCTGGTGGGCTCCCTGTGTTGGCAGAAAAGAAGAGAGTTGAGCTTACTTCCTTTCCGCCAACACAATTTACTCTCTTGTCTCTGGGATCATGCCTGCGGCATGAAAGAAGCATGCATATGTAACCTAATTAAAGGTGGTTTAGGAGGGAAAGGAAGGAGATCATTGTGACCCTTCAATATTTTTCTGTAAGGATAAGGCATACAAACTTGCAGAACCGGCTACTTTCCCCGCAGGCTCAGAGACTTACTATTATGAGAGAACAAATGTGCTCTCTTCTGCTGTTGTTATATTTGTCAATAAATCATTTGCTTCAAACATATATGGACTAACTTATAATTGGATAAAAGTAACACAGAGCATTTCAATTTATGGAACTGAATTCTGAATGTATTATATACTTTAGAGAGATATTTCTTATTGCTGCACAGCAACAAACTGCTTATGCACAAAACACTACAGAATATCATGTCTTACAGAAGAAATACTTTTGTGTCTTGTAGATAACGGACTTTATGAAAATGTGAAGAAGAGAAACTCTAAGGAGTCTTCCTGCAGATGGAAAATTTGTCTTGGATAACAATAGCCTCTTGAAATGGCGCTGCTGCTCATTTTTGGCAAATCCCTTGGAATCATAATCCCCAGGAAGAGGCATGTTTGGTTATTCTCTGTCGGGGGCTATAATGAGACATTCGGAATCCATATTATTGGTGATTCAGAGCACACAGTAAAAGCATTATTACAGAAAATTGCCTCAAACTATTTCAAATAGGAGAGTTCTCCAGGTCTTCTTTTCTCTTCTCATTCCAAACATGAGTTTTGGTAGTTTGTTTTTATGTCACAGGAAGACCTAGTGGCATGACCTGAACTGTGAGGCGAAAGAGTTGTTCTCACCTTCCTCTGCCTCCACACCTTCTCCTTGGCATACTAGACATATGTTTGGGCTGTGGAAATTATCCTCGGTTATCCTTGCACCGCTACATTCTCTCCGTCCTTGTTCCTACTTGAAGCTTCCTTTCGACTTGATCTTTCTCTCTGCCCTTTCTATTGTCATGAGTACTGCACAACAATGGTATTTTCAAAGGCCTGCGGGGGCCTACCTTCCAGCTACACTCACACTGCCCAGCCTTAACAATAGAGGGATACTGATAGGACACAGCCCGTGTGATTGCATCATCTCCCTCGGCACATATATGATACGAAGAAGCTACAGTTACCAAAGTGTTTGCTTCAAAAAAGAGACAATGGCTGGTTTCGGACGACACAATAATCAACGGAGGGGGTTACACACCACACACGCACAACTGACGGAACGCTATTCTGCCCAATTAAGCAACGGAGAGAAACAATGGGCTTGCACGTTGTTTAGCCCAAAGCCCGTTGTTTAAAGTGTCATCTGAAACCAACACCCCCCCTTAGTGGACTATTCCATTTGGGAATAGAGTTCTGCCAGCCAGAGCAGCCGAACCCCCCCGGCTGCTCTGCTACAGCTGGCAGAACTCACGGTGCATGCTGGGATAAGGCTGGAGGACTGAGGGAGGTGGGAGGGAGGAGACGCTGCAGCCAAGATGGACGCTGGAATTTTCAGCCGCTCAATGGATGGGGTAGCAACGTGTCGTGTGGGGAGCACCACCTACCTATCGCACGGTCAGTACACTATTTCTCCCTCTGTTGCCTAATGTGTTGTCTGAAACCAGGCAATGGCTACATTTGGTCATTGAGCCACAGTGAGACTCAACTCTTTTCAGCCTCACCACCACCACTGGCGAGGCTGCAAAGAGTTCTGGGAGCTTGTTGTTTTATCTAAACCGGACAAACTGTGGTTAATCTTGACCATGGTTTGTTTGAAACTTCAAATCATGGGTTATAAACCTGGTTTGTTTTTTTGTTTAAAAACACTCTTATTAAGTTTAATGACAATGTAGGGTTGTTGGGGTGTAACATTAAATTGCAGTTAATCAAAAAAGAAAGCCAAAGTTTCTGAGTTCCTTGCAGCTGCACTGGAAGAGGAGGAGGATAGGGGAAGCATGCATACCAAGGGCTTGCTTTGGCTTATACACTTCATGATAAACTATGTGTTATGCTATCTGAACATAGCCAAAGCATAAACATCTTATGCATATTAACTTGAAATTGATCCCAGTAGCACTTACTCTAAAAAGTAAGCAAGCATATCATTTCAGCGAACATATGATTGAATCAGTTGTGAAATTGTAAAGAATCGTAATCTGCAGTATGAACCTAGTCTTTCTAAGCAAATGTTAAGAGCATGCTCCTGAAATGCTCTCAGTCCATGTTTGATGTCCAGATCCACATATCACTTCAAAATGAATAGCGAACAGTGTTTCCATTTCTGTATTGATCGATACTGCGAGAAGTCTTTGGGGCAGTCTTTTCTTTTAGATTCCCTCAACATTTCTTAGATGGTTTGCCCATACTATCGAAGGAACCTCCAAAGATTTCACTTTAGGTGGTATTCAGTCCCAGCTCTAGTTTGTTCTTTAATAAACCAGAATATTGTTTTAGAAAAAAACAACAAAACAAAAACAAAATGGCAGTCATTGCCAAGTGGCATTTGTTTATTTTAGCCAAAACCAAGATTTTGAATCTAAGGGGTGTAATCCTGCCAGGCATCCCACTTATGTCAATGAATATATGCATGATTTGGGTGTTGGTTAACAAAAGATGTATCTGGTATTTTTAAACTAAGAAACAGAAATTATGTCGGCCAAACTCATTTAAGATGTGCAACACAAAACAAAGAAGGTAGCTATTCTCCGTGGGAAACAAACTACTTGGTGGCAATCAAAACACTTATCGTAGGAAAATGGGTAAGAGGCTTTTTAACATTAGAAACAATTTGAAACACTCTTAAGTGAATGCTTTTAAATGGGAGCTGGACTGTGGGAGGCAAAAGAGAAAATTGTGCTGTGTGCAATATAATGCATATCCATTGTTGTATTGATACAACCATCCCCTCACCCTAACCCACCATGTTTTTAACATTATTTCTTGCAAGGCAATCAGAAGAAAAAATCATGTATTTCCCAAGTGAATGCTATGACTCCTGAAAGACACATAAACTGGAATGTGACAAGAGAAGAATGTATCTATCTTGCTGATGATCGTGTTAAGGCAATCCAAAATTATTTACAAAACACAGAAGCTGGAGGATAGTTTGCAATACTAACACAGAAATGATCAGTTATGGAGAATAAAACCTAATGTTGTGGCTCTGGGACACCTCAAATGTTTCAGAAATCAGACATCATGACATATGCAGAGTTATATTCCGGGAGGGCACAGAGAATTGGAATAATGAATTTCAAACTGCATAATGAAGGATGTGGTGGGGGAAACCGGTCAGGATCTACACTACTGCTTTACAACAGTTTATAACTGTAGTGGCAACTGTTAGGGCCCAGGACACACTCCATGCACAGTTTTCAAACCGTTTGAAAAGTGTCATATCCTGCTTGGTGTAGATCTGGCCTAGATATATATTAGGGATGCAACAAGTACTCATGGTTCATTTTTGGAAGCTAAAATTGCCTGTTTGCACATACAAATAAGAATCCTGAATAAAGCAGCAAGTTTCCAAATAATTAAAGCGTATCTATGAAAATGTGTTGTGGCAGGTGAGGGGGCATGGTTACATATTTCATAGTTAAGCTACTTGCACAGAATAGGGAAAATATGCAATAAGAAACAAGAAAGCACCTTGATGTGGAGCAAGGGTAAGCATTAGCCTGTTGGGAAGCAATTAGTTGGGTAATTACGATATGCGTTAGGAATCCACAGAGAATTTTGATGTAGAATAACCAGAATCACTAGCAGGATTGGGAACATTTTCAATAGTGAACAATGCCCATATATTAGGATGTTAATATGCACGCTATGCAATGTATCCAATCTGAACAGACTTCTGTTAAAAAAATCTCTTATCTACTTTTGAGGATAAATGTCCAACAGATGTCATGTCAATTTTCCTTAAATTAGAAATATTTATAGAAATAGCAGGAGATGTTTTACATATCCCAAAGCTACATAACAGAGACAGCAACAGAGAAGTTTCATGACTTTCCTTTCAATTGTACTGACTATTGAGGAAATCCAATGGTGTCCCGTCCCCCCCCTCCCCAATCAGTTTTCTGCTCTGAGTGGATTTGAAGTTTGAATTATGGGATGAATCACGTATGATGGCTTGAAATTACACAGCCAACAATAAAAAGAGTCCCACCTCTCTCTAAGAATCAAGAGCTGGTGTTTTGTAGCACTGGTGTTTTGGGGCCCTGGGGAAAGTCTTGATTCAGTGACCTCTAGGGCCCAAGGCCTGCTAAGGGATCCCTATGTATGTCACAAAAATGGCAGTTTAGTGGTGGGATTTGAATTCATGAGATCAGATTTTTATTTTTATACAAAAAACAATAAAAGCCTTGAATCCCCCCCAAAAAATTGATGTCCAGAACTTTCAGGGAAAAGGTCACAGAACAATTGCAGTCATTCTTTTTTAAAAAAAGTTATTTTGGTTTGGTTAGAGATTAGATTAGAAAATACCTCCTATGAAAGCATCCAAGTCAAAGAGACCTGATAAAGATCCACAAATAAATCCTGAGTCGTATAGGGTTGTGGAGAATAAAGCTTGACTTTTGAGGCGGCCTATATGGGAGACAGATGCTCACAGGCAGCATGAAATTCAACTGAGGGGATACAGCCCGGAGCCAAAACAGAGGAGAACTGAACAGTGCTGTGTAGCCCAAGTCCAACCTCCTGCATATGTCTCATTAAACCCTTTCTACTCACACTTTGACAAGAGAAGATTTCCATCATAGCACACAGGGGGATGACATAGAAGCTTTCTTCATTAGCTGTGAGACAGCATGCAGTGATTTCCACATACCTGAAAATGAATGCATGATATATCGATGTGCTCAGATTTGTGGAGCTTTAAGTGAGCTTTATGGAGAGTTTCAGCTGAAGGAGATTTGTATAGTGAGGGAACAGTTTGGCTTAACTTCTGAGCATTGCTGAAGAGATTTAAGGCTCTGAGGAAGAAGCCTAATGAGACATTTAGTCAAATGGGGTGCTGTTTGGATCATTTGCTGAACCGCTGGTTGGTCTCCTTGTTGGACTTGTGCAGATCTACAATTCTTTGCCAGTGGAGTACATAAAAGTTGCATAAGACAAATAACTCCAAAACAGTGTCCTGCAGCAGCTGAATCAGACTCAGCGTTAGAGCAAGGACCGATCTACATCAAGCAGGATACGACACTTTGAAAATGTTTTGAAAACTGTATATGGAGTGTGTCCTGGGCCCCAACAGTTGTCACTACTAGGGATGTGCACTGGATTGGATCGGATCCACGATCCGAGTCCGGTCCAGTGGGAAATCGGATAAATTATCCGATTTCCGATCCGACAGCTGGATCGGCTGATCCAGTCCAAACCGATCCAAAAAGGCTCCGAACCGGTTCGGCGGATCGGCGGGCGCCCGCTGGCGCCCACCGCCGCTTCCATTGGCGGGCGCCAGTGGGCGCCCGCCGATGAAAGTGGACAGCGGGGGGGCGTGGGGGGGAGGAGGGGGGCGCTTACCTTTGAGGGACGTCCGCTCTCGTCCGGCGCCGGCGGCTACTACCAGCGGGCTCCGCGGCCTGCTCCAGGGTGGCGCGCTGGGTGATGACATCACCCGGCGTGCTACTCTAGAGCAGGCCGCGGAGCCCGCTGGCGGTAGCCGCCGGCGCCAGACGGGAGCGAACGTCCCGGAAAGGTGAGGAGGGGGCGCGCGGAGGGGAGGAGGGGGCTCACGGAGGGGAGGAGGGGGGCCCTTACCTTTCCGGGACGCCCGCTCCCATCCGGCGCCGGCGGCTACTACCAGCGGGCACCGCGGCCTGCTCCAGGGTGGCGCGCCGGGTCATCACCCGGCGCGCTACTCTAGAGCAGGCCGCAAAGCCTGCTGGCAGTAGCCGCCGGCGCTGGACGGGAGCGGGCGTCCCTAAAAGGTAAGCAGTGGCAGGGGGGAGGGGGCTTACCCCCCCGGAGCCATCTGCTTCTATCCGCGGGCGCCCTCGGGCGCCTGCGGATGGAAGCGGACGGCCCCAGGGGGGGGTAGGGAGCGCGGGGGGGGCTTACCTGCCGGGGCTGTCCACACCAGATGGCCCCGGGGGGGAGGGAGGGAGTTAAGCCCCCCTCACCCACCCGCCATCATTTTTTTCCCCATAGACTTGCATTGCAATGCAAGTCTATGGGGAAAAAAATGGCGGCCGATCCAAAAATTTTCGATTTTTGGATCGGGATCGGACTCGATCTGGTCCGGGGGGCCTCCGATTTTGTCCGATCCGATCCGTGACAAAATTGGAGGTCCCGATCCGGGTCCCGATCCGATCCGGGGGGTCCGTGCGCACCCCTAGTCACTACTATTTAAAACCATTTTAAACCGTTTTAAAGCAGTAGTGTAGATTCTGCCCAAATTATGGGGCAATCCAAATAGCATGGCAACAAAGCAGGCAAATGGTCAAGCCCAAGTTCCAGTCCAGTATGGGATCAGGCAAAGGCAGGAGTGGTCCAGATACAAGCAAAGGTCAAAGCACAGTTAAGCAGTATGCTACTATATACAAAGTCCAGAAACAGAGTCAAACAAGAGTCTAAGGCTCAGTAGCCCAGAAGGTCAATCACATGACCAATCAATCCAGGAAGCAAGGCAGAGGAGCTGATGAATGATGTTGTTCCAGCACCGGCTAGGCTAAAACTGAAGGCTTTGGCTTATATAGCCAGAGCTTATATAGCTTATTTAGCCAGAGCTTCCTAAGCCCCACACATGGCTAGAGTTGTGAAGGCCTGGAAAAAAACCCGTGGAAATATTCAAGACTCCCCTCCCAAATATATTGGAAAAATAGAATAACTTTGGATAATGAAATATTTTCTTGTAGAATGTAAGATAAAAGCATTTCTTTGTTGTCACACAGCTTTTACTCCCCCCCCACAAAAAATGATTTCTAAAAACGATGTAATAAGAACACTTTTATAGAAAGTATAGAAATATGAAATGTCTGGAAATAATGAAGCTGTGGGGGAAAATGTCTTTAGCAGAGTTATTCCTTTCATTCCTTATTCAAATTTATTCAAATTTTGATCTACAATATATTTTACAGATAGACATTTATGCTCAGTTTCCCTACATGTGAGTAGAGTCACCATTGCACATTCTTGATGTTAAATCTGCATTCTTGACAGTTTGAGTTTTGTTCTATGGAGTCCTGTGTTTCTGATGGTGTAGCTGTCAGTTAATGTAGTTCTAATCTACTCAGACAATAATTATAAATTTACTGAGTTTGCTTTAAGAGTTTTAAAATGTAATAATAATTTTATGAGCAAACTAAGTTATATATAAAATAACTTCAGGAACAGAAAGGCTGCTTTATTTTCCTAAATCAGCCCTACCCAACCTGGGTCCTTGGATGTCTTGGAATATAGTACCCAGCATTCCTGATCATTGGCCATGCTGCCTGAGGCTGATGGGAGCTGAAGTCCAAAATATATGGTGGGCATCAGGTTGGGGAAGGCTGTCTTAATGCAACAAAGTAACTTTAGATCTATAAAGTGTGCTAACCAAGTAAGTCTTGCTTAGTTTTCCATTTTCCCCAAAAAATAAATTGGGGGGGGTCTGGAAAAAATGGGGGAAATGGCTCCCCCCCCCCCCATGGCCTCAAAATTTCTGGACAATTTACATCTCTACCCAGGAATCAGCTTCAGTGTGTTACAGGCCCTCTGACAAAAAGTCCTACCCAGGAGGGCCTTGCTCCTGAGGAGTCCTCCTTTGTAATCAAGCACTTCTTCTCAAAGGAGCCCTATTGTCCTGCCTCTTGAGATGATGGCACTCTTATGGGCAGCTGGTCACCTGCCTCTGCCTCAGAGGTGGAACTCCTCTCCTCCTGTGGGGATGGGACTAGTGATGAACTCCCCTGAGAGCCCAGGCTGCCCCAGATCTCCTGACATGATAGGCTCCTTGGTGTTGTCTGTTTCTGGGAGATCTAGTTCCGCTTCAGAGGAGGATTCCTCCAGCAAGGTCATGACAAAAACATTGGCTCAAGCAGCATGGATGGCTGATACTATTGCATTGCATGAAGGGAAAATGGGACTCCATACCTAAAAGACCTTAGTGTCCTGTGGAGGGTGTTCTCCATCAAGGAGAATCCCCAATCAAGAGTCTTAAAAAAACTGTTTAATTGTGGGAGCCAAGACATCTGACATTCCCATGTACAAAAACCATGGAAATTTAATAACTCCATGCAAAAACAATAGAGTAAATCTGAGCCTCTTCATGTTAAACCCTACATTATTGCTTTGGCATTGTCAATCCTGCATCGTAATCATCTGGGGGGGGGAGAGAGAGAGAGAGGGAGAGAGGGAGAGAGAGGGAGAGAGAGAGATGTGGAGAAATAAAAGTGTTTTTTTTTTAAACTCAAGGAATCTGCACCCTGAAGAGCAAAAGCCAGGCAAGTTGGGGTTTCTAGGAGGACAGCCAGAGGTTATGACAATTAATTTTGTTCCATCCTGAGATTTTACAAGCAGAATTTTACAAGCAGGTGGAAATTTAAGATAATCTGCTGTCAGTAGAACCCAATAGATGGGTAAATGGTAATGTGGCCACCTGCCTCCCCTTAGGGCGAGTGAATACTTGCTGGGTATCAAGGAAATAATTTGATGCTGGGTGATGAATAGATAATTATACTGTGAGATAACAAAGATGAGTTCATTTACTGGAAAAAGTACAAAGAATTAATGGGGAAAAGTATAGAGTATATCTACAGCAAACCGCCTCTCAACACTTATGAACTCTCATTGTTTCTACAAGTTTGAGGAACATTCAGATCCTAATTTGAGCTAATATTAGGTTACCAAATTTCCACTTCAGTGCATGGCACCTTTGAATCTCATTTTAAATTTAATGGTATAACTTGAAATAAGTCAAACTGAATGCAGTTCCTTTGCTTTGAACAAAACAGTTTGCAGCTCCTGGGCAGAGCCTTTGCATGCCAAGTTTTAACCTGGAGGGGATTGTTACTGCCAGGTTATTAGCTTCTAAAGCTTAGTGTTTATAATTGGATACTGACATTTTTTAAAAACTCTCCTGGCATAGAAAGAACTCTAGGATAAAATGGCAGTGAGGTGCACTAACTAATTTAACAATGGCATGGGGATTTTCCCAACAAGAGGATCATTGGCTGATTGGTATCTGGGCTTTAGCTTACTATCGACACACCAGAAGTAAACTGCACTAATGTAGAAGGAAGGCAGCAATTTAAAACATACCAGGAAGTCAGTCAATTATGTACTTATGGGTAAAAGAAATCCAAATCTTGTTGATTAATAAATATGTGGGATATCTGAAAATAACACCAAGAAAATGGTTCAGGGAATGCTGCATTATTGCTCCTTCTATGTAGCCATGCAGCTGGTGTAGGCACATACACACACAGCCTTCAGTCACTTTCGTTTCCTTTGTCTTCATCTCATTGCCACTTCATGTGGCCATGTTCCATTTGGGCATACAAATGTGCAAAGCTGCCTTTCATCAAGTCAGGCTGTTGGTCCATCTAGCCCAGTATTGGCCTACTTTGACTGGCAGCATTTCTAGTAGAGGTTTACCTCATCTCTTACTACTCATCTCTTACACTTCTTTGGCCTACCTCTGACATACAGTGGACACTATGCTGTTGCTTGGGAGAAGATGCAGGGTTGAGTCCAATTGTGTCAATGATGGAACAGTTTCTACTGACAGAAGCTGTTCCATCAACAGACCTGGGAGGGGGATGATTTCCCTTCCCAATCACCTTCAAAATCTGCTTCAGGAGTTGGAAAACGCTTTGTCCAGATTGAGCCTCTGGCCAGATCTACACCAAGCAGGATATAGCAGGATGAAAGTGGTATATAAAAGGCAGGAGCCACACCAAAAAGGATATAGTAGTGCAATATACCGCTATAAAGCAGTAGTGTGTTTCCTCCCTTGTATATACTGCTTTCATACCGCTATATCCTGCTTGGTGTAGATCTGGCCTCTCTTGGTTTATTCCCATCCAATCACTCACTGCATCCAGGCAATAGGTAAGGACTTCCACAGCCTCCTTGGCATCAGTTGAAAAGGAGAGCCAGAGCTAGGTACCATGAGACCCAACCTACAAACTGTGAGTGGTCTCTCCCAGCAGCCTCATGTAGATATTAAAAGCACAGGGGATAAACCAGAGCATTGAGCAACCCCGCGGACCAAAGGCCAAGGGGATAAGCAATAGTCCCCTAGCATCACCTTCTGGGAATGAGTGGCCGGTCATGAGCATGTTATAAATTGCTTGTTTAAAGGAGCCCCTTGAGACAATGCAGCTCTGGAACAATAGGGCACAATTGGACCCCAAAGCTTGCCCTTTCAGCACTATTAAACTCCAGTCTACTACCACCAGCTGCAAATACCCTCTTTCTCCCAGAATGAAATAACCTGGTGGTGGAATGTTAGATGATTCAGGGCACAATCCTGTGCATGTTTAGACAACCAGTATCCACCAGCCAGCGTGACTGACTGGGGTATGCTGAAAGTGGTGGTGGTGGGTTTCTGTAAAAACAGGCATGGGATTGCATCCTGAATAGGTGACCTTGCTGAACACTAATGTTGGAATATCAGGTAGTTCATGACCCAAGATACATTTCTGTCTGGGGGCACCAACGTTGTACTGAGTTTACGAAGCAGTGATGAAAAAATAACATTATGTAGAGACACAAGCTCACACTGCTTTAAATGGACTATTTCAGATTGATGAACATGGTAAATTAATTTTAAACACTGAGTTCACTGAAGAGGAACTAGACTAGGTAGGGTTTTCAGCAAATGTATAAAGTGAAAATATCAGATAGCATTCAATGGAATTCACTGTCTCACCATGTAGTGATTTTTTAGAAGTAGAAGGAAAAACATGGAGGGTAGATCAATCAACAGCTATTAGCTGAGATAGCTGAATGGAATCTCTAGATTCAGAAGTAAGAGGATCCTGCATATTTATTAGGGATGTGTATCATATCGTTAAAATGTACGATAACGATATGATAAGGTCATTATCGTGCATGTGTTTAACGATGACGATACGATAGAAAAACCTACGATAATCATCGGAGATGACAATTTTCGAGCGATTTTATCGTTTTCTCGGACTGCCATATAAATATACCTATAACTTCTGTATTTTAAAAGTTAGAGGCTTGAAACTTGGTCACAGTGCTTATGGGGTATGCCTAAGTATGTGTATGAAATTTGAGATCGATCCCTCCAACCCTCAATTTTATATGAATTTTTTAAAGATAGTTTCTGTTCTGACAGGTCTGAATGAATGCAAGTGGCGAGCTGTCATTCTGATCTGTCAAAACTGAAACAATCTTTAATAAATTCATATAAAATCGAGGGTTGGAGGGATCGATCTCAAATTTGGCACATATGTGTAGCAATAATTATCGTGAAGATGATATGGTTCACCTACAATATGAATGAAGACTATATATTTTTTGGTCTGAAATTATAACAATAAACAATGATATTTTTTGGCGTGCACACCCCTAATATTTATTAATTCTTATGTTTATTATTTTATTTAAATGTATATACTGACTTTCAGGTCTAGGCCCAAGAAGGCAGCTAAGAAATCCAGTATTCAAAATTAAGCGTAAAAGCGTATAACTTAATAAAAAATAAAGGCAAACCAGAAAGAAAAAAGTCAGCAAAAAGCAAATTTAACAACGGAATGCTTCAGTAAGATAACTCAGCATAGCTCAGCAGAATAGCCAGGTGGCTGCTCGGCCTCAGAAAGTGAATACCAGATGGTGGGGACAAAACAAAAGAAGAGGTTACTTCCCATCATATCTTGCTTATGAGCTCCCAAAGGCTTGCTGGCTGCTGTTGGGGGAAAAATGCTGGACAAGAGGGACCTTTGCTAATCCAGCTGACACTTCTGTGTTCGTAAGATCAAAACAAATTTTACAATCACTTTTTGACTTTTTGAGAAAGCTCAAATAGGTGAAGAGGAAGAGCAGGCAAGTGTTACAAAAACGGAGAGATACTCTAACTGGGCAGTGAGTCAGAAAGAATAAAAAACCAATATATAGACAAGAGATAAATATATATTCTATGACCAACCATCCACAGAGGCCAGGAAATACTGTATGTGACAACAGATCAATGGTGCTTCATATTTCAGGAGACCACTAACTGCATCAGGTACAGCCGATAACAAAATGAATATAAGGTTTTAGAAAATCTGGCCAGAAAGATAGCTGGCCCAGCCTGGCAACATTCAATGCTAGTAAAAATATGTGTGATAAATCCACACACATTCACACTGCTGTATTGCTTGCTGATCTGACAGCCGCTTTATCATTGGGAAAAGAGGTTTAAATAATAAAACTCATTGTCTCTTTTACCACATCGCAGGCAAGTTCTATACAAATAAAGTGTGCATACCGCGACTTCCAGTTACTCATCACAACTAAGCCCTGGACAGGTGTTTGCTGGCATCACACATAGGGATGGGACATGTGAGCACATGCAGGTTCCACTCCTAAAAGTACCAAGGTATCTCAGAGGTCTTTACATGTTGAGTGCGAAGGTGTGCATAGAGGCTTGTAAGCATGTTTATACTACTCCCGCAATCGGGAATGCTGATAAGGCAAACTAGATCCTGGAAGTTTGCCCTACTCAGCTTTAAAAGTCTAAGAACATAAGAAGAGCCATGCTGGATCAGACCAAGGGTCTATCTAGTCCACCACTCTATTCACAAAGTGGCCAAAAGGCTGTCGATCAGGGACCCACAAGCAGGACATGGTGCAACAGCACCCTCCTGCCCATGTTCCCCAGCAACTGGTGTATATAGGCTTACTGCCTCTGATACTGGAAGGAGCACATACCCATCAGTACTAGTAGCCATTGATAGCCTTCTTCTCCAGGAATTTATCCAACCCCATTTTAAAGCCATCCAAATTGGTGGCTGTCACTACATCTTGTGGTAGTGAGTTCCATAGTTTAACTATGTGCTATGTGAAGAAGTATTTCCTTTTGTCTGTCCTGAATCTCCCACCAATCAGCTTCATGGGATGACCCCAAGTTCTAGTATTATGACAGAGGGAGACAAATGTCTCCCTATCCACCTTCTCCACACCATGCATAATTTTGTACACCTCTTTTATGTCTCCCCTTAGCCTTCTGTTTTCCAAGCTAAACAATCCCAGCTGTTGTAACCTTGATGCTCCAGCCCCCTGATCATTTTAGTTGCTGTTTTCTTCACCCTTAACAGAGATATTGAGCATCAGACATGCATTTTATTGCACACACGTTGCTGGGCACTCACGGATTTTCGCGGGTCCCTCTCATGATGTTGTCTGCCTCCTGTGCACCTCCTGCCCCTTCTAGCCTTCTTCATGCCACACACACACACACAAAACACCCCAGTAAGACTGACTTATCTTTAAAGATGGAAGTTGCTGCTATCCCCTGCTGTGTGCAGGAGAAGCAGCGTGATCAAAACGGCCCACTGAATGGGTCACGTTCATGTTGCTTACTTCCTCTTTCGAAGAAGAAGAAGCAGCGACGGTAAGGAAACGCAATTTCCCCCCATGCGATGACACTAATTGTAAGGGGTACTGACATAATGTATTTGGACATTCAAGAAGCATGAATAAACACTAAGAATCATTCTTCTAATATGAAAATACTCCAACATTCTCCCTTATCTTTCACTAATGAAGCCACCTTTTAATTTCGCATGAGCATGCTATTTGAACTTTAAAAACTATTACTGACTTCTAATATATTTTAAATTGACAGCAAAGTGGAACATACATGAAAGTGACATGGAATCTTGCCAATATAGTTATATTTGAAAACAAAAACTGGCAGGAAAGATAAAAACAAAACAGCTCCATTATAGTATGCCTTTTCTGCCACTGCCTGGTTTTGCAAGTGCTCCTGTTATAGAAAACCAACACATACATAATCCTCTCCCATTAAAACAAAAAGAATGATTTTTTTAAAAATGAAAAGCAGATTAATTTTAATAAGTAGCAATTCTGCATAACAAGACTTGGATTTAACGTAACTGCATGGAAAATAGCACTTTACATAGCAGCACAAACAAAAAGCAACTTGCTGCTGTACATACAAAGTATGGTGCAAAGATATAACTAGCTAAAGAGCGATTAACATAAAAAGCAATATTACCACTGAACTGCACTAAATGCAGTTCTGTTTATCATTTAAAACAGATTTCCAAAACCATTAAAGAGCCTTTCAAGCTTGTTGGAATCTTGTTCCAGTAAAAGTTGATGTGCTTATTGAATGTTTCCACACAGCTGTTTTTAAAAGGTCTGTAAAATTGGGATGCAGTGTTCAAAACCCACAAATAGACCAGGATGATTGCATGTTTTAAAAAATTGTTGGCTTAATTTTAATGAGGGCAGGCATGCTTGACAAAATGGCCCCAATCCTCTGTAATGCTCGCATAGAAACTGCAGTGCTTGGGAGTACTGTAATTTCCCATAGAATGTTGTATTTAGTGGGTGCCAAATTGAGCTTCCTGTGATTCCTAGCTATTATTATTAGTATTAGTATTAGTATTAATTAGGAAGGGAAACTTCCTAGCACTCATGGTTGTGAAAACATATTTGAAAATGTATTGCTAAGAGTGGGAGAAATCCAGAGAGTTTGCTGACGCTAGAGGGGTCGCTCTGGAGACTGCATACCCTGGAACAGAGGGTTCAGGAGGTGAAGCAGGAAACAAGATAGGGACGTTGCGAGTGCCTGACTGGGTCTGGGAGTCTGGCGGACTCCCCCTGCCACCGCCCTTCCCTTGCCGAGGAGCAGAACCAGCAGCTACCTGCTCCCATGACGAGCTGCCATTTCAATAGCAATGACGGCTTAGGGATTTCCGTAAAAGTAATGTTGCACAACTGGCAGCCGTACAGAGGCCATTTATGCAACGTTACAGGTGTAAATGCTCAAATTACATAGGGGAGTCCCCTAGCAGGGGGCGGCTCCTGCTCAGGATTCCAGTTAGCTAACCAGAGATGCCATCCTCCATAGTACTATGAGCAGGTGAATTCACCACCCCCCAAACCTGGTTTTCCAGTTTCCTTTCCAATGGCACTCAAAATTCCCTGTGTTTGAGAGGGACTGCTCCTCTGGCCTCCTTCGCGAGATTGCCAGCACCGTGTCCCCGCAAAATCTTGTGGGGATGCAACGCCTGCAATCGCACCCAGTAGGAGCTGGCGATCACATAGAGGAGGTGATGGTGGCAATTGCACGGAGGAGGCAGTGATGGTGGTGGTGCGGACATGTCTGCCCTCTGTTCCTAGGCTCTGGTAAGTACAGCCTTCCTAGGCACCGCATGCTGGAAGTTGTAGGCTGTTCGGGGGTCTAAGTCTGCGTGAGAAAATGGTAGCTCCACTATTTTATGATGGATCTAACATAAAATGGCCTCCGTGCTTTGAATTTTCAAAGCCGAAGCCAGATCTTGCACAGCCCTAATAAGCAGTGGCACCCACCTAGGCTCTGCTTGCAGGTCATGTAGGCCCACTGTGCAGCTGTTCAGCAACTCACTCACTAGCTGGTTGTTACAGAAAACATTCCTATTTGGTGGTAAATCCTTAGCAGATTGGATTAGATATGTCTATGGGTTTTTATGTGATTTGCCATTTTGAAATATGAGGTAGCCTAGACTTTCTGGGTACTCTACTGCGAGTGCCATTCTACTGCAAATGCAATTGATTTGGGAGAAACATCCCCCCCCACCAATAATGAAATCCCATATTCAAATCCCAGAACACTTTTTTTGGGGGGGGAGGGGGCTGCTAAATCTCTAAATAACTGTAAGGCTAAATAACAAGATACCCTTCTATTTATGTGAAAGATACCCAGTCATCAGTATTAGTGTACTTTATTTGGACCCTTCAACTCTCTGAGCAATTTGGCTCAGGCTAGATTTCCACATCCAGCAGGATGAGAAACACATTGGGCTGTGTCATTTTAGACTGTAGGTGTGGGATACCATTTTTGGATGCCTATCCACATAAAGGAAACTCCCTTCAATTAACACCCCCCAAAAAACAAAACAACCTAGCATATCAGAAGGGATGTTTGTAGCTCAGCCCTCTCCGGTCTATGTTCATTTTCTACTAGCAGGGATCCCTCACCAAGTCCGAAATTGTACAACTATTCTGTTATTTGAGGACAAAAGGGGATAAGGACTTTAATACTTAAAACCTGCATATAAATTACCATATGTATTGATGCAAATTTAGAAATATATACTCTAATTTAAATAGTAATTCAATACATCTCACTATAGTGGGGAAGACTGAGACCAGGTTAATGGTCTGCTGTTCAGGTTGATGGGCAACTTCAGGGCCCCTGCCCTCCATTTTGATGGCTCTGTATCTTTAAACCAGACTTGGAGTAGACAGAACTTCAGATAGAGGTAGGGATGTCATGGGAGTTTGAGAGGGGGTGGAGTCTAGCGGACTCCACACACCACACTCAGCCTCATGGACTCCACTCATCGAGGTGCAGTGACTTTATCGGTCCCATTTGCCAGGCGTCTGCATGGTCCGCAGGTACCTGGCGGCTGCCCATTGCCTTAGCAAGCTGCCGTTTTGCATAAAAAATGTCAGATCAGAATTTCTAGGAATGGGCTTTTCACACCTGTAGTTTTAAGTAAATGGCCCCTTTACGTCCACCATTTCTGTTGCATTACATTTCCGGAAATCTCAAAATGCTATTTTCATGCTAAATGGCAGCTCGCTAAGGGGACAGGTGGCCCCGCGGCACTCATCTGGCCATCCAGCAGCTCGCATGGTGAACGGGGCAGCAGCGGCATGATGAGCACCTGGCAAAAGCGGACAGAGGTGAGTCTGGCCATCCTTAAATAGGGGACACCTTCAAAAATAGGTGTCCTCTGACAACGCTTCAAATAGAGGACTGCCCTCTGTAAAGTAGGCCACCTGGCCACCTTATTCAGGTATCTTCTACCACATCTTTATCACTTCGCTCTCCACTAGCGTATGAAAAGAGCAGTTAACCAGAAAAGATTTGGAGCCACCTTTGAAGACTGAATTCCTCGAAGCCTCCCTGCAAGTCATTCAAGAACGCTTTTATACTCGTCCTGATACTGGCAGGCAATGCACCCATTTATGCCCACACAATAAAATTCATGACTAACTTCGTAATGAGGCCATCTTCAATTTATCTTGCATGTTCGCTTTAAATTGAACTTAGAAAAGGAAAGTTAACAGAAAACTCTTTTTGCCGAGTGAAGTTTTAAAAAAATATTAATTCCAAGCCGTTAAGAGGGACGTGAAATTGGCTCTTGGTGAAGAGCAGATTAAAGCCTCAAACCGGCAGTCAGTTTTAATGCATATATTGACTATGTTATAGGTAGCAAAATGGAGGTTAAAGTAGCGTTAAGAGGTTAATGTAAAAAACAAGCTTGGAGCTCTAAGTCATAACACACCACAGTAAGAATTTCATTAGCTATTTCAGCATTCTAAGGCAACTCACCCACACCCACCCACCTCCTTTAACATTTAAAAGAACAGAGTCTTCAAATGTTGCCATCCAAAACCAGCACAGCAGCTATAGTTTATTTCTCTTGTCTTGTACAAGTAAATATTCTTATACTAGAATACATCAGGGATATATACCTGCTGCAGTTCTTCTTTATCACAAGCTTTTTGATATCAAAAGAAATTGCATTTTATAGAGGCCTTTTCCAGAGCGAGGCAATTTAGTTATTTTACCAAATACATAAAGTTAATGAGCAAACTTCCTCGAGACAATATCAATTGTGCAAATCTGCTTTTTGAAACCCAAAGAGGCTCAGGCTCTCTGCTTCACCTCAATGAATCCATGCTGCTACTTCAGCAGCATTTGAAAATGAAATGGGGAAAGGTGCAAAGAGGCCTGCAAAAAGAAGAAGAAAGGATCACCATTGTTTTGAAGACCAAAATAACAGCAGAGAAGCTTTGTTTTCTCCCCAGGCCTTATTTCAGCTCCTAGTTCTGTGAACCGCACAGAAAGCAAACACAATGCGGCAGAAAGGTGATGCTCTTTCAAGGGAGCATCAGGATAAAAGTTTACTTTTAACTCTATTAATGTCAAAGGAAAATGCCACACTGCCAAAGGACACATTATAATGCTGAGTGGCTGCACAGGCTGACATGAGAGAAAAAATAAATAAAACCCATGCCCAAATTGTACTGCCTGCACAATAACTGCATTTCATCCATAGTAATTGAGTCTATTTTTGGGTTGCAAATTCCAAGTTGTTCGCTGTGGGATCATTTTGGATGTTTCAAAGAAGAGCCAAGAATAGGGATGGACAAATCTGTCAATTTTAGATACCCTCCGTTACTCATTTTTTTCTCCAATCTTAATTTCATTTAATTCTGAACTTTGAGAATATTTTTGCAGCTCACATCTTTTGGAAGAAATTTTGCTGATATGCACATATTTACGTGTACTTTCCCTGGATATATGCATTTTTGTACACGTGTTTTGATTGGAGAGCTCCATTAAAACATTTGGAGAAATGCAAATTTTGAAGGATAACTGAGCACATATCGGTGTGAATGTGTGAAATTAGAAATGTTTGCATTAAAATGCAACATGGATGAATTTCTCTCCCATCTCTAGCCAAGAGCTCCCTTGTGTATTTTCTCCCCACACTTTCAAGTCTTGCTAAGAGGGAGGGATGCACACTTCCATGGCAGTGTGATGAGCATCCTCTGAAAGACAGGACGAGATCCAGAAGTATAGGAAGAGAAAGCTTATGTCATTCTCTGTGGCAGTTTGAGAATACCCTGAGATGGAGTCAACAGACCTATGACAAAGGGCCATTTCCAATATATGAATATTTTCTTACATAGATATAATTACCATGGGGAAGTGACCATAGCTCAGTGGTAAAAGGCATGTTTTGAACATAGAAGGTTCAATCCCCAGGGACTCCAGGTTGTTGATGTTGTTTTTTAAAAAAGGATCTAGTAGCTGGTGATGATGGGAGGAAGCTGTCCCGGAAACCCTGAAAAGTCAATGAAGGTGAGATTCGACAATACTGAGCCAGACGAACAAATAGTCTGACGAAGCCTGCATGAGTTGTGACCCCAGGTTGAATACAATATGTTTGCCATGTACGGTGGCCCACAAAGGGGCTCAATAACACTCCTATATTATGGTCTGTAACACACCTTGCAGACCACAGTATGTGGGAAATGGTGACAATGCAGTGTAATTACTTTGTTTCATAAGTCCAGGTTTTATTTATCTAAATGGAACACCAGTAAATGAGAGATGCTGCCCTTGTAATAATGTAGAAGTGGAATTTATATTATACATGATCTGTTCAACTGCTGTGATTATCAGGGGGGCCAGAGATGCCCTGATACTTACTCAATCTTTCCCAGGTCAGTCCTTAGAATCCCTTATGTGTATCTTACTTGAAGGTTCTAACAGATCGATCACAGAATGAGTAGCTACATTTTTGAATGTTGTTATTGTAATGAAACCCTCTGTGATATTGTCACTTAGTTTTAGCTTGTAGAACCACGTATTTTATCTTTAGGTATTTTTGCACCTTGCTGGTGCTCAGTTGACTGTAAATAAACAAAGTATGTATGAATCTAAGTATAGGTATAATATGACAAATCCCCCCCCCCCCCATTGGACACCAAGCAACTTATTTGCTTTGTGCAATACTACAGTTCAGAATCACAAGCCACTTCCAGGCACGTGTCACAAGTTATTGGTAATTTAAGTGTTTAGCCTATCTGCATTAAGTAGTGCTGAGAAGACAACCCCCCCAACGCCACTGCCCTATTTGCAGGCTGTGACGGGTCCTTTCAACATTTTTGCTGGGCTATTGTGAAAAGTGGTGAATTGTTCACTCCATTTTCTCCCTACTACTGCTTGGTGCCATTTTGTTCCTATATCTTGCTCTCACACTGATTTGGCTTTATTGGCTATCTACCCAATGAGATTTGCCACATGATTACATTTGAAGCCAAAGCGGAGTGAAAGCCATGCTTCATATATATATGAAAAAACAGTGGCCAGCAGCAAAAGGAAACCCTACTGCCACAATTACCGTATCAACAGGCAGAAAAAAGGTGACCAAGAAAGATTTTTGTGAAACCTTCTACCAGCCACCCCCCTCAACCCTCCCTTTAGGGTGACCATATGGAAAGGAGGACAGAACTCCTGTATCTTTAACAGTTGTATAGAAAAGGGAATTTCAGGAGGTCATTTGCATGTCTGCAGCATCTGGTGAAATTCCCTCTTCCTCACCACAGTTAAAGCCGCAGGAGCTCTGACCTCTTTTGTATCTAGCCACTCAAAAGAGGGCAGGGATCCTGCAGCTTTAACTGTTGTGGTGAAGACAGAGTCTCACCAGGTACTGCATGCATACAAATGACACCTGCTGAAATTCCCTTTTCTATACAACTGTTAAAGACACAGGAGTTCTGTCCTGCTTTCCATGTGGTCACCTTGCTTTTAAGCGAAAAGGTTTTGCAAGTGAACTTTTGGCTCAGCTCTAGTAAAAGGGAATTACATTCTAGAAGTGCATTTTCTGAATGATGTGGTCATAATAATTTCACAAATAATGATTTAAGGCAGCCTTGTAAACAAGGCCAAAAAATGTATTAGTCCCCCCACAATTAATAGGTCATTGGGGGCTGGCAGATAAAGGACAGAGAACTGCATTTCTATGCTGCAGGGCACCGAGGAGCGGTGATACACTCTGTCCTTTCTCTGTCAGCCCATTCACTCACCTGCCTGCCAGGTCTGGTCAACTCTGGCAACCAGGTGAGTGCTTGAGAACTAGATTGATTGAGTAAGTCACTTTTGAAGTTATTCAGTCAGTATTCCACTAAGACAGGAAATGATAAAATTAAAAGGGCAGAACAACAGATTACAAAAAGTCAAACAAACTGAAGGTTTCTTTTTAATCAACACAGATTTGATTTGTGTTGTCACTGCTATAAATGCAATTACAATATTGTTCCTGTAATAGAAGCCAGTTCATATACAATCCCAATTAGCACTGCTTAATTCAGGCCATGCAGGGTTTTTTGTTGTTGTTGTTGTTATTGCAGGAGTGTTTTTGTATGTGTATCCTACCTGTGGTTCTAATTCACATATTTCTAAGATTATATTCTGTGTGTGTGTGTGTATATATATATATATATATATAATGTTCTGGTGAGAACTACATTCCAAGCAGACCGTATTCATTACAAGAGAGGAAAGCATTACTGCTTAACAGAGATCAGTTGGGATTTTTCATGGTTTCAAGGGGTTGAGGAGCCACATCTAAAATTTTAAGTGGGAAGGGCTATACAGCCAGAAATGTGTGGTTGAGGGCTGCTTGACATATGAGTTAACAACCAAGATGTCCAAAATATTGTGGGAATGGGTATGAACTTCATCAATGTGCTTGTTTCTTCCTTACCTCTGAATGACCACAATCATAAGTAACTTCCCTTTATTTGTAAGGGTGGAATTCTATCCATGTTTAGACAGGAAAAAGTCCTACAACCCCCAACATTCCCCAGGCAGCAATGTAGGACTTTTCTACCTAAACATGCATAGGATTCCACCCTAAGTCTGTTAAGCATAGCAGTCTTGACATGCTCTTTTCTGTAGTGTGAAAGTTGGTGCTAAGCATGCAAATAGCCTTGACGTATAAGAATGGGGATTTGTAAAGGCTGCTGAAGTCACAAAATCACTGGTAGTTCCCTTAAGTAGGAGAAAGCAGTGATATCCCTCAATGTCATTCCTAGGGGAAAGGGGCATTTAGGCAGCTTGTTATCAAGTGGACGTTTACTCGTTCTTTTCCTTCTATCGGGAGAAGGAAGTAGACAGGCTTGTAGATATATAGGGCCTTATTATGGAAGATGGTACAGGAATAAGCCCATATTATTCTCCATAGAAAAGAAGATGCTTAGAGGAGCACTCCAGTATCATTAAATTATAATACAGTTGCAATATTTTATTTTTTATTTGTATTTATTTATTTATAATATTTATATACTGTCCCCGATTCAGAATTTTGGTGCGGTGGACAAAATAAAATAGAATACAAACACATTAAAAGTAGATTTATAAAAGAAACGAAGTGCAAAATGAACTGCGGTCTGAAGGAACACCTCCTCCCATATGTGCCTGCCCGGACCCTAAGATCATCCTCAGGGGTCCTACTCTGTGAGCCCCTGCCAAAGCACGTGAGGCAGGTGGCTACCAGGAGGAGGGCCTTCTCTGCGGTAGCACCATGGCTATGGAATGAGTTCCCTAGAGAGGTTCACCTGGCACCTACGTTATACTCTTTTAGACACCAGGTGAATACCTTTTCATTTTCTTAGTATTTTAACAGTTTATCAGTCTAATTTTTAACTTTGCTGTTTTAAATTCATATTTTAAATCTGTATTAATTTCTGCATCGCTGCTTGGTTTTATCCTGCTTGTGCTCTTATATCGTATTTTTACGCTACATTTTTATACTGTTATTGTTTAATATTTTGAATAGTTGTCATGGTTTTAATTTTTGTAAACCACCCAGAGAGCTTCAGCTATTGGGCGGTATAAAAATGCAATAAATAAATTAAGGGAAGGCTTCCTAGAATGATGACTTGTTTCTTGCAATCTGTGGTGTCCCTCAGGAAGTGGGACACCAACATCCCCGTTCGTATTGCTTGTACAGTTCTTTTACTCTTAACCGATATTTTCACAGATGAGGGAAACTCCCTTCCATCTAACTGAGTCTGTAATGTCTCCACACATGACAGTGAGGTGGGGATTTGGAAGAGTGTTGGGGAACAGCATCAGACAGTGACACCCTCAGATGGGGCTAGGGCCAAAGGTAGGCCTAGTTGGGCACCTGCTGAAGGCCCACTCCCCAGCAGGTGCCCACTGAGAAGACCCATTGGAGTTGCTCTTCCTCCTTCACTACTGCAACTTGCTTGTTCACCTGCCTCTTGCTCTAACCCAGACAACAGTGGTCATAGAATCATAGAATAGTAGAGTTGGAAGGGGCCTATAAGGCCATCGAGTCCAACCCCCTGCTCAATGCAGGAATCGACCTTAAAGCATCCCTGACAGATGATTGTCCAGTTGCCTCTTGAATGCTTCTAGTGTGGGAGAGCTCACCACCTCCCTAGGTAATTGGTTCCATTGTCGTACTTCTCTAACAGTCTGGAAGTTTTTCCTGTTGTCCAGACGGAATCTGGCTTCCTGTAACTTGAGCCCATTATTCTGTGTCCTGCATTCTGGGTTGATCGAGAAAAGATCCTGGTCCTCCTCTGTGTGACAACCTTTCAAGTATTTGAAGAGTGCTATCATGTCTCCCCTCAATCGTGAAGTGGAAAAGCAGTAGATTCTGCTGCCTCCTTGCTAACTGGCTCTCTGCTGGTCAAGCAAGCGAGTGATAGCAATTTCTGTAGTGCTATAGTGATAGCATTTCTCTGTACGTCATGGAACCAGAAAGGAAAGCAACAATAGGGCAGGGATGTGCAAATATGAAAAACTCGTTGGTCAAAGTTCTCCAAATTCTACCTTGAATCTTGTGTCCATATGAGATTGTGATCTTTGGTTTTTTTTTCACATGAAAAATTTGTGCATGTTTCCCCCCCCCCCCCAAATGTATGCATTAGCTGTGTGCATCTGTGAAATGCCCACATTCTTCTCCCATTGACTAGTGTGTGCTTGTGAGCATTCTTTCAGAAGTATGATTTTTCATGCACATTTTTCAAATGTACGAAGGCTGTTGACGGTATTTTGTTTGGCCCATGAATAACATTGCAAACTCAATTGGACTTCAAAAGAAGATTGTGTTTGAGGCTGTGTTTGGTCCAGACAGTGTGAACTGGGCAAATCCTGATTAAAAAATGTATTTATCATACAACCCTACAATAGGGTGGGAATGCGGTATCCCCACTCAGCTGGCCACTGCCCACATAATTCTGGTAGCTACTTCACTGCCTGAGATAGCACCATTGGGAAGGGTCTCCCATAAGGGAGAGGGCCTTCTCTGTGGTGGCCCCCAATTGTGGAACGATCTCCCTGACTAGGCCCGCCTGGCGCCAACATTGTTATCTTTTCGGCACCAGGTAGCAATATCTGATGAGCCTGGGTCTGGTTTTGTGTTGTTTAGGCTTATAGGTTTTTAAAAAGTTATTATAGTGGTTTTAAATGTATGTGCATATTGTATGTTTTTGCAGTTTAAATTTTTGTATATTGTTTTTAAGTGTTTTAATCTTATGTAAACCGCCCAGAGAGCTTCGGCTATGGGGCAGTACACAAATGCAATAAATAAATAAATAAATAAATAAATGCAGGTGTGTGTGTGTGTGTATGTGTGTGTGCATGAGAGGGGGGAGGGAGGGAGTCCATTCACATCCCCATAAACTGATCCATTTACTTGAGCTTTCTTTTAACAATGCAGGTAAAAATCCTTTTCCCGATTTCCACTAGATAGTGTAGCTTCAACAGTTGTGTGATTTATTTTTTTTTAAAAAAAATCTTTTTCAAGGCAATTATCTGAAATTTGGGCTCTAAAGTAGAAGTGGATGGTAACTTTTGACAGCCAGACTCTGAGAAGCCAGACACATAGGGGTGGAAAGCACCAGAGAAGTCCCACTGGCAGAAAGGAAATTTATCTGCTGTAGATAAATATGACAAAAGTGTCATAACCCAAGTTTAACTAAGTCGATGGTTGACAGCATGAACTAGAACAATAGCTGTGTGAGCAGTAGCTTGTATTCAGGACGAGATTTTAACTAAGGGAAGCTGGGTGAGGGTGTGTTTGCATGGGGGGGAAGGTTTGGGCACAAGAAATCAGTTTAATAGTGAAAGATAGTAGATGTGGTGAAAACATCTCAGGTAAGCTGCTTAGGACCAACGGACAACATCTCTTCATTGGAACCTACACTTTGTGTTATGTGTTAGGAAATCCATAGGGCATATAGAACAGTGTGTGAAAAGTATGTTGCAGTAGGAACCGAAGAGAGTGAAAACATTTTCTACTAGGGATGTGCACTGGATCGGACCCGATCCACGATCCGAGTCCGGTCCAGTGGGAAATCGGATAAATTATCCGATTTCCGATCCCGCAGCTGGATCGGCCGATCCAATCCGAATCGGTCCGAAAAAGCTCCGAACCGGTTCGGCGGATCGGCGGATCGGCGGGCGCCCACTGGCGCCCACCGCCGCTTCCATTGGCGGGTGCCAGCGGGCGCCCGCCGATGAAAGTGGACAGCGGGGGTGGGGAGGAGGGGGGCACTTACCTTCTCGGCCCGGTGGCTCCCGTCCGGCGCCGGCGCCTACTACTCCCAGCAGGCTCCGCGGCCTGCTCTAGGATGGCGCGCCGGGTGATGTCATCACCCGGCGCGCTACTCTAGAGCAGGCCGCGGAGCCTGCTGGAAGTAGTAGGCGCCGGCGCCGGACGGGAGCCGCCGGGCCGGGAAGGTAAGGAGGGGGTGCGTGGAGGGGAGGAGGGGGCGCGCGGAGGGGGGAGGGGGGAGGGGGGCCCTTACCTGCCCGGCGGCTCCCGTCCGGCGCCGGCGCCTACTACTCCCAGCAGGCTCCGCGGCCTGCTCTAGGATGGCGTGCCGGGTGATGTCATCACCCGGCGCGCTACTCTAGAGCAGGCCGCGGAGCCTGCTGGAAGTAGTAGGCGCCGGCGCCGGACGGGAGCCGCCGGGCCGGGAAGGTAAGGAGGGGGTGCGTGGAGGGGAGGAGGGGGCGCGCGGAGGGGGGAGGGGGGAGGGGGGCCCTTACCTGCCCGGCCCGGCGGCTCCCGTCCGGCGCCGGCGCCTACTACTCCCAGCAGGCTCCGCGGCCTGCTCTAGGGTGGCGCGCCGGGTGATGTCATCACCCGGCGCGCTACTCTAGAGCAGGCCGCGGAGCCTGCTGGAAGTAGTAGGCGCCGGCGCCGGACGGGAGCCGCCGGGCCGGGAAGGTAAGGAGGGGGTGCGTGGAGGGGAGGAGGGGGCGCGCGGAGGGGGGAGGGGGGCCCTTACCTGCCCGGCCCGGCGGCTCCCGTCCGGCGCCGGCGCCTACTACTACCAGCAGGCTCCGCGGCCTGCTCCAGGGTGGCGCGCCGGGTGATGTCATCACCCGGCGCGCTACTCGAGAGTAGGCCGTGGAGCCCGCTGGTAGTAGCCGCCGGCGCCGGACGGGCCGAGAAGGTAAGCAGTGGCGGGGAAGGGGGCTTACTCCCCCCCGGAGCCGTCCGCTTCTATCCGCTGGCGCCCGCGGGCGCCAGCGGATGGAAGCGGGCGGCCCCAGGGGGGGTAGGGAGCGCGGGGGAGGGGTTTTACCTGCCAGGGCCGTCCACAGCGGACGGCCCCGGGGGGGGGAGGGAGTTAGGCCCCCCCTTACCCACCCGCCGCCATTTTTTCCTCATAGACTTGCATTGCAATGCAAGTCTATGGGGAAAAAAATGGCGGCCGATCCAAAAATGTACGATTTTTGGGTCAGGATCGGACTCGATCCGGTCCGGGGGGCCTCCGATTTTGTCCGAACCGGTCCGGGACAAAATTGGAGGTCCCGATCCGGGTCCCGATCCGATCCGGGGGGTCCGTGCCCACCCCTATTTTCTACTACTCTGGAGAAAAGAAGACTGAGGGGAGACACATTAGCAGGATTCAGGTACATAAAAGGGTGCCTCAGGAAGATGGTCAAAAACTACTTTCCATTGCCACAGAAATTAGTTACAGCTACCTAGATTTTGATTAAATATAAGGAAAAATGGTAATATCTGTACAATGGTGGAACAGTCTACCTATGGAGGTTGTAGGCTCTCCATCTCTGGAGGTTTTTAAGAAGAGGCTGGACAACTACCTCTTATGGACAATTTAACTTGTTTTCCTGCACATTGTAGAGGGTTGGACTAGATGATCCTTGTGGTCCCTGCCAACTCTACCATTCTAGGATTCTGTGAAAGCAATTTTTGAATTGTATTTTTTCTCCCACCCTTCTTTGAAGCTCAGTATGTTGTACATAGTTTGCCCTCTTTATTTTCACAACAGCTCTATAAGACAGATGAGGCTACCCAGTAATTCATGGCTCTGGAAGGATTCAAACCAATGTCTTCCCAATCCTAGTCAGATACTCTAACCTTTACACCATGTTGACGCTAACTTGTCCAATTACAGTCTTACATTCTGAAACATATATATTGCATATATTTCAGGTAAATTGGGTTAGGAAATGGGGACTTGCCCATAGCCACATAATGGGCCTGCTCAGACAACACACTAAGCCATGGTTAGGCCGCTAACCCTTTTGCAGCAAATGGTTAGTGAATGTGTAGTTATGTAGCCACCATGGTTAGGGATGGTTCACATGACACACTAAGTCATGGTTCACACGACACGCTAAGCCATAATGTTTAGTTCAAAATGCTTAACCATAGTGGCTTAGCGTGTAGTCTGAACAACGACTTTTATGGCTGAGTGAAAAGCTGAATCCAAGTCTTCCCCATTGCAAGTCTGAAACAGTTCATTAAAGGATTCTCCAAATAATGAGGTATTTTTGTACAGTAAATGTGCATGCTTTGGTAACCTTTAGCTCGACTTCTGCAATGTGCTGTACATAGGGCTACCTCTGTACCTAGTTCGGAAACTTCAACTAGTTCAAAATATGTCAGCCAGGTTGGTCACCGGTACACCTAGGGGTGACCATATTGCACCAATTTTAAAATCTCTTCACTGGCTGCCAATTACTTTCCAGGCGAAGTACAAAGTGTTGGTTATTACCTTTAAAACCCTACATGGTTTGGGTCCAGGTTACCTGCGGGATCGCCTTCTCCCATACAATCCTCCCCAAACTCTCAGGTCATCTGGGGAATACTTACTTCAGTCAACCAAAACTAGTCTGACAACCATTACCCAGAGGACATTTTCTTCTGCTGCCCCCAGACTGTGGAATGGCCTGCTGGAGGAGATTCGTCAACTTAATACTCTTTCCAAGTTTAATGCAGTTATAAAGACTAGTTCTCTTCTGTCAGGACTACTCAGATGAATTTTAAACCTAAGAATTTTAAGATGTCTTGATTGTTGTTTGAATATTGTATTGGTTTTATATGCTCCTTTAATCAGTTTTATATATTTGATTTATTGTTGCTCCCTGCCTCGATCTAAAGGGAAATGTGGGTAATAAATAAATAAATAAAGTTGTTGTTGTTGTTGTTGTAATAAATGCAATACTCGCCACCCTCACTCTGGGATTCATGATACTCCCCCCCCAAGGTAATCTGTAAGATCTGATACTTCAAAATCAGAAGACTATCCAGTTAGTATGACTAGCCAAAGAATCAAATCCTGATCCTGAATATTTATTTGAGGAAAACAAGGGCTTGATTGCAACTATTTATCTTCAGTCTATTTAACTGCGAAGAGATAATTGGTAATGTGGCCAGGATTTCAATTCATTGTTCATAGTATAAATTTTCTAATCTAAATCAATGTATTTTGGTCTAACATACCTCAGTGCCTTGCTGCAAGTGGAAACACAGGAAGGAATTGGAGAACGCCTTTCAAAAGGGAAGGGTAAAGTGAAGGAGAATTCCATTTTTCAGTACCCTGTCTTTACCCTTCACCCTTTCCAGTAATATCTTTGGGGCAGTTTATCTTGACCTGAGGGGTAACCAACCCTGAATTCAAGGCAATCAATCCCCCTTGACAGCTTCTGTTTTAAGGGAGGTGGATCCACTGGGAATAGGGCCCATGCCTGGCTGAAGGGCATCAATCAGGAGGTAATTTCCTTACCTTGAGCCTTCCAGGGACTGAGCCCTGACCAGCTGAGTACTTATATGAATGCTTATAATTAAATAAGTAAAATAAAGACTTATTTCATAGAATCATAGAATAGTAGAGTTGGAGGGGGCCTATAAGGCCATCAAGTCCAACCCCCTGCTCAATGCAGGAATCCACCTTAAAGCATCCCTGACAGATGGTTGTCCAGCTGCCTCCTGAATGCCTCTAATGTGGGAGAGCCCACCACCTCCCTAGATAATTGTTTCCATTGTTGTATTGCTCTCTAACAGTCAAGAAGTTGCTATCATGTCTCCCCTCAATCTTCTCTTCTCTAGGCTAAAAATGCCTAGTTCTTTCAATCTCTCCTCATTGGGCTTTGTTTCCAGACCCCTGATCATCCTCGTTGCCCTCCTCTGAACATGCTCCAGCTTGTCTGCATCTTCTTGAAGTGTGGTGCCCAGAACTGGATGCAATACTCAAGATGTATGTATTTTAATTGTTTTGATATTTTGATTTTGTAAGCCACTCTGTGGACTTCGTCATATGGTAGAATGTAAGAACTTAGAATTAAAGGGGGGATGAAGCAGCCTTATACTGCGCCAGACCACTAGCTGAATGTTGTTTACGCAGACTGGTGGTGACTCTCCGGGGTTTCAAGCAGGAGCCTTACCCTGCCTGGAGATGCTGGGTACTGAACCTTGGACTTTCTGCATGCAAACCATGTCCCCTGCCACTGAGCTACAGGACCTTCTTGAAGGTACTTACACTGGTGTATTTATACTTGTGCACTGTTCTCTGCTGCCATCAAGGAGCAGATGGGAGCAAGCGCTCCACTGTCTAGAGCTTGAAATTTGAGTGGCTGAAAGGAAGCAAATGGACTTCTCAAGCACACACCCCTACTATGACTTTCGGGCTAAAGAAGTTCTCACTGGTAGCATGAGGGCAGTGCTCAGATGAAAGACTTGGCCTGTGGAAGTTGGTTGAATTCCTGGGGATAGCAGCAGGGTCCTGTCGAACTGCAGTATTTTTCTGCTAAGATCTCTAGCGTGGGTACAGAATTTCTCCTGCTCTGTAGAACTGCTTCCCCTTTTGCAGGACTCAGATTAAAAATTTACAAAGAGAAGATAGATGATATTACAGAATGACAACAAACAAGACAGAATTAACTGGCATTAAAACCAAGCCCGTCAACTTTTAGCACTTTGTGAAGGATATATCACTGCATACGTTTCCCAATAATGACTTTTCTCGATGCTGCCTCTGCAAATGTATGTTACATTATCCTTTACAATGAACTGTAAACCATTCATCTCAATGACATGAACATGAATTGATAAATGGAGACATTGACCCACTTCACCTAATTATCCAGCTTCATGGGAGCCACTTCCCCACAGCACTAATTCATCCTGCTTTCATATAGGAATACCATGAGTACATGGGAGGGACAATTCTATGGGTTTCCGACCTGATTTAGCACTCTCCAGCTGCCTGGATTGGAAAGATCCATTTAAGAACATAAGGGGAGCTGTGATGGATGACACCAAAAGCCTATCGCGTCCAGCATTCTATTTATACTCTGGCCAAAAAGATGCCTTTGGCAAGCCCACAAGTGGGATATGAATGCAATAGCACTGTCCTACTCATGGTCTTTAGCAACTGCTATTCAAAGCATACTGCCTCTGATGCTGGATGTAATATACAGCCATCATGACTAGTAGCCATTGATAGCCTTATCATCCATGAATTTGTCTAATCCCCTTTTAAAACCATTTGTGGCCATAACAATGTCTTGTGGTAACAAATCCCATAATTTCACAATGCACTGTATTAACTGTGTTTCTCTTTCCTGATTTCCCATTATTTAGCTTCATTGGATGATCCTGGTTTCTACAGTTCCGGGAGAGGGAGAAAAACTACTCCCTATCCACTTTCCACACACCATGCAAAATGCCCCCCCCCATTACTTGTGTATTTTCTATGCTAAAGAGCCCCCCCATTGTAATTCTTCCTCATAGAAGAGTTGCTCCAGCCATTTCCTCATTTTGGTTGCCCCTTTTCTGCACTTATTCCGGCTCTGAAATATTCTTTTTCAGAAGCAGCAACTAGAACTGTACACAGAATTCCAAGTGTGGTTGCACCATAAATTTGTATAAAGGCATTGTGATATTGGCAGTTTTATTTTTGATTATTTTCCTAAAGATCGCCAACATGGAATTTCTCAGTCTGAAGATATCCTTTTGGAGCGTACACTGACCTTTTTTGTTTTAAAAATCCTAAATTTGCTTTCATTAGCAAACCTGGCCACCTCACTGATCACCTCTAACTCCAGATAATTTATGAACAAATTAAAAAGCAGCAATGCCAACACAAACCCTTGGAGGAGCCCACTGTTTACCTGCCTCCACTGTGAGAATTGGCAATTTATTTCAACCAGTTCACCCCACCCACAGCCTTGTTGACACTCCTATATATATATATATATATATAGTCTAACACATCAATGAGATAATACTTCATTTTACAGAAGCCATGTTGCTTTATCTCCAGCAATACTTGTCCTTCTATATTGAAGGGATGCTGTCGGAGTATGAGAGGGGTTTGGAGCCTGATGGACTCCCACCCCACTCACCAAGCCAATGCAAATTATTGGACCCTGCCTCTGAGCACCTGGCATCTGCCCACTTCCTCCCCAAGCAGCCATATTGCATGAAATTGGTGGCTTGGGTATTTCCATAAATCTAATGTCATGGAAATGGTGGATATAAAGGGGTCATTTCCACAACATTACAGGCAGCAGTGAGGCAGGAGGAGGACAAAAGGGGCTTTCCTGTCATCCTTCGCGTGTCCCGTTGATGCTGCTGCAGTAGCCGGGATGAGAGGATGAGCTGCCTGTAATGTTCCAGAAATGGCCCTTTAACAGCCACCACTTCCACAACATTCAATTTAAGGAAATACTTGAGCCACCAGTTTTATGCAATGTGGCAGCTTGGCGAAGAAGAGGATGGCCACTGGGAGCTCTCCGACAGGGTTCGAAAATTTGCAGTGGCTCAGCAAGCAGATCCAGGAGGCCAAACAGGGGGGAGGGAGTACACTGCTACCGCCCGGCTTGACAGTCGGTGGGGGCAGGAGTCCTCGGAGCCATGTGTCAAGTCCTCATCCTCTTCTCCTTGCAAGATGGAGAGGACAGACAATTGGTGTGCAGCGATGGGGGCTCTGACAGCCTCCATTTTGAGCAAATGGCAGCTCGGCCTCTTCTAGTATGGGGATGTTATGTAAAGGAGCACAAGGCAGTGTACATTAATTATCCTTCTCTTTCTCCTCACAACCCTATGAGTAGGTTAGGCTGATAGATAGATAGCGACTGGCCCAAAGGCACCCAGTGAGCTTCATGGCTGAGTGGGAACTTCAACCTGGGTCTCCCGTGTTTTGGTCCTGCACTCTAACCACTACACGATAATGCCTACTGATGTCAAATGTGTGACAGTGTTGAAGCTTCCTTGGCAATTTTCTACTCACAATTAAATTAAATTTGATAGCACTGTGGACACTGTTTCTAATTGGTTGAAGAATTCCTACATGTTGCAATAGGTCCTGGGCCCCACTTAGGATTAAGAACAGGGTTGCCTCCCCTCTATCCTAAGGCTTAAGACGTTGCTTAAGATGTTGAGAAATGTTGTTTCATTGTTGTGATCAGTACACACATTTATCCAGTATGTAAAGGTAAGTGAATTCATCAACTTCTACAATCCTTTGTCCTTTGGATACCTCCCTGATTTTTTCCTCCACCTTAGGTCCCCAGTTCTAAATTCCTTTTGGTCTTGTCCCTATAGTGATTCTGTGGAGGAGTCTTCCCATTTTGACGTTTCTAGTTTGTTTGACACTATGCCCTCTTTGATGTGGAGAGTGACGCATTCCTCAGTATGACCTTCTCTCTGCTTCCTATATAGTTTATTGCTAGAGAGAACAATGTCTCACTGGTTCTCTCCATGCCACCAGGTTTCTGTTATGCCCACTCTAGCTATAGTCTCTTTTAAAACTAAACAGCTCCCCTATTTTGACTCAGAAACTTTTAGGATTAGCATAGAAATAAATATTCACCATGTCCCTCTCCAAATGCCTTTGGGATATGCATTTTCTCCCGAGACCCTCTGGCTTATACCAATGTTCCAAAGATGTTCCAAATGCAAATGGCACAATGTGGTGCATGGATTCAGATTAACTCCCTGTAGGGATGCAGAATTTACCATACAGGAAAGTACTTCTTTAAGATGTTACATGAACTACTATCATGAAATACACTGTTTTCCCATTTTTACTATACATGCTTACTTCAGAAGGGTATTCTGGCCAATTATTCACCACAGAGGGGAAGTTATCACCAAACATAAGGCCACAAAACTGTGTGGCAATAATCCAAGCACATTCTTTTGAAATTCATCAAAAAGCTATCATTCAGTATTTTAGTATTTCTGCTGCATTATTAATAACATTATGTTTTTGTTGTGGTTTTATTGTTATTATCACTCTGTGTTTAGAGTTTTTCATTTTCAGATTATTATTTTTCACTGGAATAAGTGAATATATTTTCTAAATAAATAAAATAAATGTAGAAAGGGATTCAAACAGCGCATAGGCAAAATCATTCTCAAAGCTAAATGCTCACTCAATTCTTGCTCCAAAAACATTTGACTACAATCTGGGGCAGCAAACACAAAGGAAGGAAGGTTAGGTTAGTTTTAAAATAGCCATCCCTCCTTAGAAAGTGCTAACAGATAAAATGCAATATTCTTTTATGATATGCCTTTTGTTGGTTTGTTCGTCCATTTGTTTACTGGTATTTATGACCTCTTCATTATAACCACAAAGGGGATAAAATGAAAATGTGCAGTCTTCATGGTATTCACTTTGCAAAGAGCAAATAGAATTGATGGTAAAATTATGAGTGAGAAGCCTTGGCAAATGAGGCAAGTGAAGGGAAGACAAATTGACCCCTCTCTAATCACAGCCAGTGTTCAAAATAACAATTTATAGCATGGTCCCAGGACCCCTATGTGGCATCTGAGGGGCCATTGGATGCTGGAGATTTCTACCTCTGAGGCTATAGAAAGAGCTGTGATCTCAGAGGGGGAAATCTGTGTGGGGATTTCCTACACTCCCAGGTACTATGAAAAGTCCCATGGTGGCTGCCTCTCCAAAGGTCTGAACTCTGACCTCAGGAAGAGGAAAGGGAGGGAGTGACAGTGGCGTGCTGGTGGGCCAGAGAGGTTGTGGCTCCTCACCAGCATGCATCACTTTGATGGGCTCAGAGGCCCAGCTGGTAAAAAATACAGCAAAGGAGGATGAGGAGGCGAAAGGGCTTCTGTTGCTCCTCCCCCCCCTGCTGGCAAGAGCCAGGCAATACCTAAGGAATTAGGATTGTGCCCTTAATGTTCCTGAAACACATAAAAGGTGGGTAGGGTGCCATGCCTCTTCCTCACTACGTGAAGAGAAAGCACTTCCAGCTGCACATTGGGGAGGGACAAAATGGCCGTTGGGCAGCAGCGCCTCAGCCTTTATAGCCTATAACTCTTGAGGACCTCTCAACATTGTGGGGCTTGTGACAGGATACAGTGGCTGCCATGGTGAGGGAAATTTAAAAGGTGTCTCCCTTCCTTGGCCGAGCAGCACGCCCACCCACAACAATTTCTTTTGGCCCACCACTGCTTATTAATTTGAGCTTTGAATAACACAACGGGGTGTCCTCATGGCACTGAGTTGGCGTCGTATTTCCCCAACCCTCCTTCCCCATCCCTCCCTGAGACTACAGCGAGGAAGAGGAGGTGGAGGAGAAGGCAGCAGTGGCAGTAGTTTGGGGAGGGGAGAAAACATATTTTTAGGAGGAGGAGATGGCAGAGGCAGCAGGTTGGCAGGGGGAGAAAATAATTTAGGAGGAGGCGGTGACAGTAGCTGGGGGGGAGAAAATTTAGTTGGAGGAGGAGGAGGCAGCTTGGGGGAAGCAAATACTCTTCTCCCAGGCAAGGCAGCTCAGGGCATTCCGGCATCCATTCTGCTTACTGGCTAGTCCCCACCCTTTGCCCAGGTGGACGGTGAACAATTAGGGCTTGCCATCCTCTGGGAAGGCCCCCGGAGCAGCTCCTGAGCGAGGACAGACAGGCAAAAGAGCCAGGCTGCCCTCACTCTGGCTGGAAAAGTTGGGGTAAGTCCGCAACTTTTCAGCTGCGCATTTTCAGCTCTTTGAATCTGCAGCTGCATCATCTAATGGATGCCGAGCAGATTCGGAGCCACCTCAGGGCAAAGAAGACATCAAGACAGCCCTTAGGTTTCCCTGTTTGCTTTATTTCTGTCCATTCAAATTCTCCCCTAATATAGGGTGACCAGATTTTGGAACCCAAAATCTCAGTCCCCCCCGCCACCCAAAACAACCCCCCCACCAAGCCACCCCCCAAAACAACCCCCCAAGCCACCCCCCACCCAAAACAACCCCCCCACCAAGCCACCCACCCCCAAAAAACATCAGCCCGGACCTACCGGGTTCTCTTCCGCTGCCGCCCCCACCGGGTCCGCTGCCGCCGCCGCCGGGTCTTCCTCCGCCGCTGCCGGGTCCCCCGCCACTGGGCTCATAAGGCCAGCGGCCGCGTGGAAGAGGCAGGGGAGGGCCGGATCTGGAAGTGATGTAATCGGCCCTCCCCTGCCTCTTCCGTGCGGCCTCTTGCCTCGTCGGGGCTAGTCGCAATGGCGACGACCCCCGAGGAGCCCGGATGCCCGTGCAGAAGAGGCAGGGGAGGGCCGATTATATCACTTCCGGATCCAGCCCTCCCCTGCCTCTTCCGCGCGGCCACCGGCGCGCTACTGAGGGACAGGCCGCGAAGCCTGTTTCTCAGTAGATTCGAGCACCGGAGGGAAGCGGACGCCCCTGCGGGTAAGGAGCACGAGGCGCGAGGGAGGGCACTTACCTGCTGGGGCAGCTGCTTCCTGGGCTCCTCCACCGCCACCGCCGCCGGGTCTACCGACGCTCCTCACTTGCTGCCACCGCCGCATGACCCTCCGCCACCCCAGGTTGCCCCCACCACCCCCGGTTGGGCCGGTTGGCCCCAGGTTTCCCGGTTAGGACCGGGAAACCCCGAGCCATCTGGTCACCCTACCCTAATATAGAAGACACAATGTTGAAGCAACTCGAAAGGATGCTAAAATCACATGCTCTGCTATGGTCCTAGGCCAGATCTACACCAAGCAGGATATAACACTTTGAAAACAGTTTGAAAATGGTATATGCAATGTGTACTGGGCCCAAACAGTTGTCAAAACTGTTATAAACCATTCTAAGGCAGTAGTGTAGATCTTGCCCTAGTGTCAGAGATATCTACAGAACATGGCTCTCAGCATTAACTTCTTGCCATTCTACAAAGAACAATGAAATATGGAGGGGTAGCTAATTCTTTAACTGAGAAAGCGATTCTTAAGTAGATGAAATAATCCTTATTTATTCCTCACCCCCAGTCAAGATGATATATAAAAAAAAAATCTACATACTAATCCAAACAATTTTACATAGGGGAGCAAACCTTATAAATCTGTATTCTATGAACAAAAAAGCACTGTGTTTTTGCTTGCAGTTATGCCAACAAGACTGCTACATTATTTATTTTAAATTTCTATCCCATTTCCTCATCCACCCACGGGCCCTTGTTGCAGCTTGCAAATGATTAAAGAGATAAACTGCAATACAGCACGATAAAAGACAAAGATGAAATATTTAAAACAACACTAAAAGCAAACAAGTGCAACACCCAATCATAAAATATATCAGAGTCCTAAAAAACAGCATCAGCCATCAACTGCTAGCGTGCAAACGCATTCTGAAACAGGAAAATTTTCTCCCTTGTTTCTAGAATTCCCCAGTGAGCTACTCATGAGCTTCCATTGAAAGTGAATTCCACTCAGAGGGCATCACAACTGCAGAGGAATTTATGAGCAGAAGAATCCTATGGTTCAGGGGTGGGGTATTCTAGGGACTACATGATGGTGCAGATTCCCTCGCCCTGAAGCTGCAGACAACCTCGGGAGCGGGGAATCTGAGTGGAGCTTCCCCTCCCCAGGCACTCTGCAGAGACTCCTCTACTGAGATCAACTGCTGAAATCTTGGGAAAGTGTTAGGGAGGGAGAAAAGGGGGAGGGATAGTGGGAGGGAAGGGGAAGGAGAGACATGTACTGGGTCCACAAGCCTCTCCATTGCTGCCCCAACCACCAAGCGGTGAGGAAGCTACTTGGACAAACAGGGCTGTTTAGCGTACATTCCATTTAAGGTGGAATGGGAGGCTCTAAAAGCTTCCATTATTCCATCTACCCTAGCTGGCTTTTGCTGGCAAGGCATCGGACCGCCAGAGTGTTCCAGCCTCAGGGAATTGCTCATGTATGTATGTATTTATTGGATTTGTAAGCCAACTTTAGGAAAACACCACCAACACTTGGCACAAGGCCTTAGCAGCCTAAAATTCCAACAACTAGAATTGCACACCACAACAATGCCCAGGAATACGCCCTTCCCCTGTGTCCTGGCATGTGGGCGCGGGGAGGCAGTTTCAGGTGAAGGGGGGAAGAGAGAGAAGTGCCTTCTCCCCAATGGTGGGAGCTTGGTGGCACCAGATGCCAGGGTGGGGCAGATGAGCCTATATTAGGTCACTGCGCCCATTTTCCCACCTCTTCTTTTCGCAGCTCTCTCCCTCCCTCCCTCCCTCCCTCCCTCCCTCCCAGTATGCAGCGTGGGTTCATCTGGTTGCCTGTTAGGGGGCCAAGTAGGAATTTTGGCCCATAGGCTAATGGGCCTGGCTTATGGTTTTTTTCGCCTACTTCACACTGTAAGTCTGGAGAGAGTGTCTTAGGAAAGATTTATATTTCAGTTACAGGTTAATTCAGTCACTAATTTCAGGCAGGTAGTGGGGTGGGCATGATTAGGAAAGGCATTCTGTGGCACCGTTCAGGTGACAGGTCATGTCTGAGGCCTTCAACTAAGGGTCGTGCAGCCCCAGTGGGGGGATAAGGCTGACCTGTGAGGCCAACTCAACTTACTTCACCTGGTGTTGGGCGGCCTGGGGGGGGAGTGACGCGAGAAGGCCTACCCTCCCCAAAAGGGGTATGGCCTGGGGGTGGCGATCGCAAGACGCCACTCAACAGACATAGAATGTTTTCGCCCTATACCACCCCTGGCATAGTTGCTGGGGTAGAATAGGGCCTGCCCAGTCTCCCTTTGCAGATCATTAATAAATGTGGCCCATAATTTACACTATATATATATATATATATATATATATATATATATATAATGTGTCTCATCTCTTTATTTCCCCCCTCATCCCCCCGCAACTTGCCAGCTTCAAATTTTAGCTCAGCATCAGTGGTCTTGAAGTGAATGACCCATGTGTGAATATATTATCTCTTCAGTTAAAATAAATTCAGAGCTGAAACAGTGACGGTGGCTATCAGGTGTGAGAGAAGAGTTTTTCACCTTATACATTTAATTATTATTAGGGATGTGCACTGACCCCCCGGATCGGATCGGATAGCGGATCAGAATCGGACCTGGGGGGTCGGATCGGATCGGACCGGATGTCCGATCCGGATCGGACGCCATTTTGAATGCTTTTTCCCATAGCCAAGTATTGTTTTACAAAAACGCCTATAACTTTTTCATTTTTAAAGATAGAAGGATGAAACTTGGGCACATTATACACTGGTTAGGGATAGTTATGTGTGAGAAATTTCAGAAAGATTGGTGCATGCGTTTTGTGGCAATTAATTGTTTAATAAATACCCAGAAATGCCTATAACTTTGTCATTTTTAAAGTTACAAACATGAAACTTTGCCACATTGTAGGTGGTACCTTGGGACCTATGTGTGTGAAATTTCAGAAACGTAGGTGCTTGCCTTGTGTGGCAATTAATTTTAGAAAAATGGGTAGTAGTGGGGTAAATACATTTACGCCTCCCATTTTTTTATTTTTGAAGATACAAACAGGAAACTTGGGCACATTACAGGTACCACTTGCCTTGATATGTGTGTGAAATTTCAGAAACATTGGAGCTTGCCTTGTGTGGCAATTAATTTTTGAAACAATGAGGAAAGAAACACCTATAACTTTGTCATTTTTAAAGTTACACACATGAAACTTTGCCACATTGTAGGTGGTACCTTGGGACCTATGTGTGTGAAATTTCAGAAACATAGGTGCTTGCCTTGTGTGGCAATTAATTTTTTAATAAATACCCAGGAATGCCTATAACTTTGTCATTTGTAAAGTTACACACATGAAACTTTGCCACATTGTAGGCGGTACCTTGGGACCTATGTGTGTGAAATTTCAGAAACATAGGTGCTTGTATTGTGTGGCAATTAATTTTTGAAACAATGAGGGATTCATTGGATAGCACTTGCCCATAGGGATTCATTGGACAGTACTTGCCCATAGGGATTCATTGGACAGTACTTGCCTATAGGACATCATTGGAAAGCACTTGCCCATAGAAAATCATTGGAAAGCACTTTCCCATTGAGAAATACAGTTATGCCTCCCACTTTTTTATTTTTGAAGATACAAACAGGAAACTTGGGCACATTGTAGACTGGTTAGGGATAGTTATCTGTGAGAAATTTCAGAAAGATTGGTGCATGCGTTTTGTGGCAATTAATTTTTTAATAAATACCCAGGAATGCCTATAACTTTGTCATTTTTAAAGTTACATACATGAAACTTTGCCACATTGTAGGTGGTACCTTGGGACCTATGTGTGTAAAATTTCAAAAACGTAGGTGCTTGCCTTGTATGGCAATTAATTTTAGAAAAATGGGTAGTAGTGGGGTAAATACATTTACGCCTCCCATTTTTTTATTTTTAAAGATACAAACAGGAAACATGGGCACATTACAGGGAACACTTCACTTGATATGTGTGTAAAATTTCAGAATGATAGGTCCAGGCATGTGGTGGCAAGGTGTCTGCACACACCACTTTGAAGACTGTAGAAAATTTCTCCTGTAACGATCCCAGCGAGAGAGAGTGATCCTAGGCTCAGCCGTTCTGCTTGAGTGAAAGTATCAAAGCAGACACGAGCCAAGTGCTACTTTGTTTCTCCTTTTGTAATGGATACTAGCTCAGTTGCAGCCAAGCGTGCAAGGATCAAAGAGATGAGAGAAAGTGTTTCCTTCTTCTTCCCGGGAGGCGGGAGGGTGCAATTGACAGCCCCAGCCTCTGTGTAAAAAAGGTTAATAACTTTTAATCTAAAAAATTCGTAGCCACCAAATGCCTGGACCTATCATTCTGAAATTTTACACACATATCAAGCGAAGTGTTCCCTGTAATGTGCCCATGTTTCCTGTTTGTATCTTTAAAAATAAAAAAATGGGAGGCGTAAATGTATTTACCCCACTACTATCCATTTTTCTAAAATTAATTGCCATACAAGGCAAGCACCTACGTTTTTGAAATTTTACACACATAGATCCCAAGGTACCACCTACAATGTGGCAAAATTTCATGTATGTAACTTTAAAAATGACAAAGTTATAGGCATTCCTGGGTATTTATTAAAAAATTAATTGCCACAAAACGCATGCACCAATCTTTCTGAAATTTCTCACAGATAACTATCCCTAACCAGTCTACAATGTGCCCAAGTTTCCTGTTTGTATCTTCAAAAATAAAAAAGTGGGAGGCATAACTGTATTTCTCAATGGGAAAGTGCTTTCCAATGATTTTCTATGGGCAAGTGCTTTCCAATGATTTCCTATAGGCAAGTACTGTCCAATGAATCCCTATGGGCAAGTACTGTCCAATGAATCCCTATGGGCAAGTGCTATCCAATGAATCCCTCATTGTTTCAAAAATTAATTGCCATACAATACAAGCACCTATGTGTCTGAAATTTCACACACATAGGTCCCAAGGTACCGCCTACAATGTGGCACAGTTTCATGTGTGTAACTTTACAAATGACAAAGTTATAGGCATTCCTGGGTATTTATTAAAAAATTAATTGCCACACAAGGCAAGCACCTATGTTTCTGAAATTTCACACACATAGATCCCAAGGTACCCCCTACAATGTGGCAAAGTTTCATGTGTGTAACTTTAAAAATGACAAAGTTATAGGTGTTTCTTTCCTCATTGTTTCAAAAATTAATTGCCACACAAGGCAAGCTCCAATGTTTCTGAAATTTCATACACATATCAAGGCAAGTGGTACCTGTAATGTGCCCAAGTTTCCTGTTTGTATCTTCAAAAATAAAAAAATGGGAGGCGTAACTGTATTTACCCCACTACTACCCATTTTTCTAAAAATTAATTGCCACACAAGACAAGCACCTACGTTTCTGAAATTTCACACACATAGTTCCCAAGGTATCTCCTACAATGTGGCAAAGTTTCATTTGTGTAACTTTAAAAATGACAAAGTTATAGGCATTCCTGGGTATTTATTAAACAATTAATTGCCACAAAACTCATGCACCAATCTTTCTGAAATTTCTCACAGATAACTGTCCCTAACCAGTGTATAATGTGCCCAAGTTTCATCCTTTTATCTTTAAAAATGAAAAAGTTATAGTCGTTTTTGTAAAACAATACTTGGCTATGGGAAAAAGCATTCAAAATGGCGTCCGATCCGGATCGGACCTCGTCGGATCGGATCGGATCGGATCGGAGGTTGATCGGATCAGATCGGATCGGATTGGATTTTCCCGATTTTGGGGCGGATCGGATTCGGATCGTGGATCGGATCCGATCCGATGCACACCCATAATTATTATTATTATTTTTTATAAAAACAATTAGTTAGTGGAATAAATGGGCACAACCCAGCCAAACTCACCCATTCTCCTGCATGGAAAAGCTCCATACACATGTTTATCATTTCCAGTGAAATGGAAATAAAATAGTGCTTAAAGCTGCAATGCTATACCCACTAACCTCTGAGTAAGCCCATTGAATTCAATGGAAAATCTTTCTAAGTAGACATGTATACGATTGTGCTGGACGTTTGGCTGTGTTGTGGCCATTTGGATTTGGCCAAGGCAAATCATAGTTATGGTTTACAGATTAAGAACTCTCAGAGACCTGGCAAATAACAGCTGTTGTCGTTGTTAAAATGCATGTACCATTTCCTGCTGCAAAAAGCATTTTGAAGTGACTTTCACAAACAACACAGAAACCCATGATTAATATAACAGGAAAAAACATAATCGGAAAATAATACAAATAAAAACAAATACCATATACACATAATCTAAAAACAATACAATATAAAAATTGTGTATCCACAAACTCTCCCACCAATTTGACCCACACTCAGAGTCTAGAATGAACGCCACAAAAGCAGTCCACTACAAATGGGCCATAAGTAATGTCCAAATGGCCTGGAAAATAAGAACATCTTTGCTTGGTGCCGAAAAGATGGCAGCGTCAGCACCAACCAATGTTCCCTGGAGAGAGTGTTCCATAAACATGGGCCAATCACAGAAAAAGCCTGCTCCTGAACTGACTGCCCCCCCTCCCCAGCTTCTCTCAGAGGAGGCACACAGAGAAGGGCTTCTGAAGCTGATCTCAGAAAATTCTGAGAAGTAATTAATGAAAAAATTATGAAGCACATTTCAAATGATCAGATGCCCTGTGTCCCCCAAACCAAACTTAAACTTTGTTCTATACATTGTGCAAGAACCACACATTTATTTATTTATTATTAGTATATTTATATCCCACCTTTTTTCCTCCAGCAAGGAAACCAAGGTGGCTTACATGACCCTCCTCTCTATTTTTTCCTCACAACAACCCTGTGAGGTTGATTAGGCTGACTGTCAGTGACTGGCCCAAAATCCACCAGTGAGCTTCATGGCCAAGTGGGGACCAGAACTAAAATTTCCCCAAGTCCCAGTCCAACACTCGAAACCACAACACCGCACTGGGTAAAATCCAATATAAATCCTACTTAGAGCAGAACCACCAAAACAAATGAGACCAAAACTAGTCATGATCTTTAGTTCAATTCATTTCAATGGGCCAACTCTAAGTAGGACTTATGTTGGATTGTACTGGCTCTCACTGTTCCAAGCATGTGCCCAGTAGCCCAACCACCAGCTTGTTTACAAAGCACAGAGGAGAGAAAACTTAATTACCCAACTATTTATTGAAGTGGGTCTGCTTTAAATATGATTAGGTCTACATCCAATCAAATTATTGAGCAGTGTTGCAGTGCTTGCTTGGGGGAACTGGTGTATGCTCTCTACCCTTGCTGTGCTTCATCATAGTCTAGAATTTTATTTAGAAAATGAGAATCATTTTCTCCTGCTTCCGTCTGTCGTGTTTCCCCTTTGTGGGCTTTCCCAATGTCAAAATGTAGACTGTAAGCTCCTTGGAGCAGGTACTTGGTTATTTTTATGTATGTTACTCTGTAAAGTGCTATGTACATTGGTAGTGTAATATAAATTCATCAACAACTCCAACAACTAATGGTTGAACTCAAGGTCCCCCCCCCTCCACACCACACCACACCACTCCCAGGGGTTTGGGGGAAATCAACGTCTCTTTCCCTTTTTCTCCAGCACAGTGTTTCTGAAGAAATTTGAAGACAGGTGTTAAATTCAGGTAAATCATGAACTCCAGTTTGAGTAAATATAATGCACCCAGTTCAAGATTCTCTGGTCAGTTTCTTTCTAACTGCTGGCCTTTGTGACTAGTTAATTCATATGCAAGGAAGAAGGAAAAAAAGGCCAATCTCTCCATCATAACCAAAACAACATTTTCTGCCAGCACAAAACAGTTTAAGTCAACAAATTAAATCTATATAGAGAAATAGCCCACAATTATGGAATGATTGTAACTGAACTTTAGGAAGAGAAATACTCCTGAATTATTGTGCTCACCTGAAGAGATGTCTATCTGATTCTTCTTCACCCCAGTGACATTGATATGAATGCTGACTTTGCCCTCAATCAGGTCAATCTCAACGGTACCCAGTCCTTCAGCGAAGTTGCTAAGCAGTAGAAGTCCGTTTGGATTCCAGGTCCGAAATTGAAAGCTGACTGAAAATAGATCCTGATTCGGACGGCCAGGCACTTCCAGGAAACTGGTAGCATTGAAAAAGACCGGCACGGTATGGGGCTCCACACACGAAAAGCTTAAATTCCTCTGTTTAAAAACAAAACACATACACATGCAGTGGTGAAAGACCCTGTATAGCTCAACTGATAGATATCTTTTAGAAAATTATGATTCAAGTTACTTCTGAATTTCCTACTAAACCCAGTAAAAATATGTGCAAAAGAACATAGCCCACAGTGGTGGTCCAGGTGGGGGCAAAAATTACCCCCAAACTTCCAGATGTTACCCACCGCTGCTTTATACCTTGGAAACAAGCCAGATGAAAACACTGACCCTTTCTAAGATGATCAAGAACATACCACTAATCCAAATTAATAAACATAGACCCCAGAATCTCCATCAAGGACATTTCTCTTACACCTAATCCTCTCATGCTACAATACTGAAGTCTTTTATTGTCCTTCAGCTCTCCCTCATTTTGGCTCTTTGCTCTGCTCTGCTCATCATGGCACCCCATCTGAGCACAAGAAAACATGAAAATAAAATATGAGCATCAAATCTTTCTGTGCTACAGGATTTACATCTCTCTCTCTCTCTCTCTCTCTCTCTCTGTGTGTGTGTGTATATATATATATATATATAATAGATAGATAGATGTAACAAGGCCAGCCAGGTAGCCATGATTGACAGGATAGAGATATAGGGAAGGTAAAGCAACATTCTCCCCATTTTACAGGCAGATAAATGCATGGATTTAGTTGAGATCCCTCAGGTGTGAGCTGCCTGCTTCATTCTCCATGCTGTAAGTTTTCAGGTCATTTTCTGAATGAGCATGCTATTGCTTAGCTAAAAAAGAAAAGAAAAGAACGAAAAGAAAAGAAAACTGTAGTGGAGATAGTTTAGGAATAGTCATGGAGCCTGAGATTCCAGAAAACCAGTTCATAATATATTCATCACTGAGTTTGGAGTTCCATCTATTATTGTGGATATTTTGGCAAAACATATAATCCCTTTCCATTATTGAGTATATTACAGAATACTTTTTGATGTATGATTCACAGTGATGGATTGGGGGCATCTCTGTTATGCCCTCTTTTAGACGTAATGCATCTGGCAAGTTTCACACATACAGTAAGATTTATTGCTAATGAATAAGCAGGTGGGTTTTCTTTAGAGAGCACAGAGATCTGAGAGGCAGAAAATGGTGGCAGACACATGGTCTTACTCAGCTTGGACTTGTTTTTATGTTGTTGTTGTTTTAAATGTGACTAGACTGCATTAAGATACTATCCTCAAAAGGCAAAGTACTATTTTTTATTTTATTTTTTTTAAAAAAGAATGTTCTAATAAATAGAACAAAATAAACAGACACAGTGGGTTTATTCATGGCATGCCCTCATTTTCTCCACCATAAAACGTGACAATGTAGGTGTCACCTCTATGCTGTTTGGGGAAGCTAGTGAAATGTAATGGTTACCAGACTGAGCTTTGGATTAGGAGTCACTGGCTGAATTTTTTATGACTCACCAGGGCATGCTCATCCCTCTCAGCCTCACCCCCTTTAATAATAATAATAATAATAATAATAATAATAGTAATAATAATAATTATACCAGCCTACCTTATAAATTCCAAATTTGTTGGAAGGATTACTGAGACGGTGTATGTGAAGTGTGCTGAAGAACTGACATGTGCTGTGTCTGTATCAAATGTCTGAGGGTTAACATTTCTGGTGCAATGAAGGGATTTTAAGGGCCTCTAATTGTTTCCTGAGAGACCCTGAGAGACCAGCTTGCCAGCTTGCCAGCCCCAAACACCATTTTCATGCCAGCCCGCACCTCTTTGCAGCCCCAAATACCTACTGCTACAGAAATGCTTTACTCCCATGCCCGGTGGGTGGGGGTGGGGTGACAAGGCATGGAGGCTTGCCATTGGCAGCCTCTGTGTGGTGCCACAGAGGGTGGGGGGACTCAGTAGCTATTTAGCTGTTTTTGTACCTCTCTGCCTCCTCTTTGTTGCGCAGCTCCCTCCCTCCCTGTCTTTGTTTTGGGGGCTGAGTAGGATTTTTTTTCTCTCATAAGCAGTTTTTGGTTATGAGTTTTTTGCCTACTTCACACTGCAAGATAGACAAGGAGTATTAAATAGGTTAATCTGGTTCATTGCTAAATGTTTTGGTCACATTTAATGGTAGGTGAGTATGTGAGAGCATCTGGAGCAGGTTTAGGGTTGGTGAGCATTCACAGGCACTGTTGCGGTGATGGGTAATGCCTAAGGCTTCCAGCTGGGAGTTTTGTGGCCCCAGCTGGCGAGATAAGGGTTACCTATGAGGCCAACCATCCTCACCACTCGGAGCTCTGTGGCACGAAGGAAGGTGACACCGGAAGGCCTCCCTACCCCAAGAGGGGCAAGCCTGTGGGGTGGCAAACTGACAGGAACCACTTCACAGGCTGTGAATGTCTTCCCTGATTCAACAAAGTCCTGTATATTTGGCCAAGAAAGGATGCCCACTGAGGCTTTCACCCCTTGGCAGATCTTTAAATAAATGTGGCCCTATTTTCATTCCACATCTGTGTCTCATCTTATTTCCCACTTTCCATATGCCTGCAACCATTTTTGTCCAAAACATCTTTCTAGTACTAGCACTCTATCAAACTTAGCTACGTGATGATGTCCCTGTTACTAGTAAGAAAGCCAATTTGTGGGGGGATGGCTTCAAATATGATAGATTGACCAAAGGACATGAAAACGGAGGATTTGTCAGGACTTTTCATAACAAATCTGGGAAAAATCTAGCATAACAAACTAGCAACCTAGCATTCAGAAAGAGTATGAAATTATATTAACCTGCAAACATTAGCCTTGGAACAAAATTGACTAAAGAGTTTTCTACACTTCTCGACTGCTTCATTTGTTAAAGGTAGCAGTATGCTGAATCTGGGTGTATGGATATGAGAAAGGTGATGGGGGAAGAATGTTAAATGTTAGGAAAGGTGAGACTATGGTCATCCAATGGAAGACTGTATCACACACACAGTATGGCAAAAGCTACAAAAGTAGGAGTGAGTGAAGTTAATTTCAGATACACTGAATGTCTCACTTGTTCTTTATTTATGATAGTACCATTATGATGTTGTGTAGGTTTGGCTTAAATGTGTGCTGAAAAATCAGACATGTGATCAAGGCTATGTTCAGGTGAGCATGCCCCCTTGAGGCTGGGGCAGCCATGTTGGTGGACACGCCTTCTTGGGGCGGCCATCTTGTCCTCCTTATTGGTTGCCAAAATATGGTCACCCTAAAATATGAAGTCAATCAGGGTTGCGCAGAGGCAGCCATTACAACTTGAATGCCATGCACGAGGAGTGCAAGTTCTTCTTGAATGTATGTAAGAGGCACATTGTCCCTCTACAGGCCACTCTGTGGCAAAAATAACAGAAAGCCTTCCCATATCAAAATCACCAAAAGGAGGCCAATTTCCAAAGAGGGAGAAAACATACATGAAAAAGTGTCCCTGTTTTCAGCTCTGCCCTAAAATATGTTATATGGCCACTGTTTTATTGAAGCTGTTGATTTCATATAGCAGTTTTCTATTGTTTTGTAACTTTACCCTTGAAAGTGGCCTCAGAAACCAAATGGACCGAAGGAGAGGGAAAGAAATGAGAAAAAGCAAGATCAGTCAGTCAGTCAGTCATGGTGATTGTTGCTGTTCCATAAATAATACATTGATTGTTTGATTACATTTTATATGCCCATTAGCCAAGACACTATGAGAAATTCACAATTAAAACCATAAAATACAGCAAATCAAAACATAATATAAAACTTAAAAAGTTAAAAAAAATATAATGTAAAACTAAAATGAACCCAGCAGCAGTTACAGCCCAAGGAAAGCCTATGTGAGAAGATGTATTTTCAGGAGGCATTTAAAGGATGCTACATTTTTCACCTCCCGAACCGCATGAGGCACGGTTTTCCAGATGGTAGGTGGCGCTACAGAGAAGTTTATTCTATATTATGAGCTTTTGGCTGATGTAACTGGCACTTTGTTCTGAGCATGCATACAATAAAAGTCATGTCTTAAACCTCTCAACTCCCGAAGGAGTTCTTCTAACTAAGGCCCATTGGGGTGGGAAAGATTCCAGGCCAGGCCAGAATCAGACAGAGCGGTGGACCACAAAAAGGGCAATGAACAGTGTTTTATGAAAACATGTCTGTTATAGCCCTATGTGCTTGGAGTCGAATTACTCTTCCTCTGAACCAGTCACCTGCAACGTGTTTGTTCACAAATCAAGTTCAGACATTCACTGAAGGAGGCCTGTGAAAACGCATACTCAGGGCTCCACAAATTTTGGGTTTCACTCATTATTTGTAATTCTACCGAGCCCTGCCTTGAGTCCTCTAGCATGTCCAGAGAGCTTGTGGGAAGGGAAGTAGGGACTTAGTTCATCATTATTTTAAAAATAGATTTAGAGCCAGACATAATGTAGCATTTCTTTTAGATTTCTAAAACAATGCATATAATTGTAACCTCTCTCTTTCTCTCTCTCTATTTTTTAATGCTAAACCAATCCCGTGGGGCATTAACAACAGCAAAAAGAGCGAGAAGGAGAGAAATGAAAATCTATGCTGATTTAATTAGAACAAAATTGATCTTGTTTTCTTAGAGGTAAGGCAATGGAAGTAACTCAGCTTGAAACAAAGGAGATGGCAATTTTTATAGCCTCTTTTCTTTGCGCTGGAAATCAAGTGAGCCTTCAAATTATACCAGCTTGCAATCGCCTCTTGCTGAACCACTCATGCATTACTAACACTGCATATATAGGTCTTGCTATGGTGTTAAATAATAAGAAAAATAAAAAGCCATCAGCAATAGGGAGAAATTGTATTCTGTACTCTTTCTCAGGGCCAGCCCACCTGTTGCAGAACGGAATCACCTGCCCTAGCTTCTTGACCTTTTGAGGATGAATTTAAAACTAGCTGTATTATGTCATAATGCCTACTGAATGGTTAGGGCCTAGCATACAGATGTTGCCTAGCAACCCTGTGATAAGCTGCCCAACCATCTCTAGGCTAGCTTAGAGGTAGCTGGCCGGAGGTGAACAGCAGGGATGTGAACCAATCTCCTAAGTAAAAAATGGAGAGGGCAAAAGGGTATGAACAAGGATGGGGGCTTCCTGAGTCATGAGCCAAGAAGTGGGAGGATCTGGAAGCTAGAGAGGGTGAGCATGAAGATGCAGACCAGAAAATAAGAAGGAAAAAGTGGAGAAAGACAGTGGATACCAAGGGAGGGCGGAGAGGTGTATATTCGAAAGCTGAGATGGGAGCAGGGAGCTCATTGGCTATGGTGCTTTAAAAAGAAACTAGGGCCAACAGTAACCAGAATACACACCATTCAGCTGGGTAGTTCACTGAAAGCTCAGCATATTTAAAGCCCCCCTTTTTTAAAACATATGATGGCCTTTGGCTATACAATAAAGATTGTATTGTATTGAGTAGCTTGATTGCCAATTTCTCTCTTGTTGCTCCCACAGCACTCTACGTAACATATATATCCTTCATCCATATGGTTTGGCATGGTTATGAAACGTATCAGCAACATATCTAATGTGGTGCCTATTACGTGTGTAACACACAGCCATGGAATCTAGCTCATCCATGTGATGGAAAACACATCTACACTATCTAATGTTACATGGCACCAACCATGGAGGTAACTTGTCAACTGAGCCTCAAACGGGGATGGTGTAAAAGCCAAGTTGGTTCACTTGGAAGTTGCTGTTCTGGCCTGTTTTTTGCAATATGGACTATGGCCCAGAACTGGTATTGGAACATAGCTTTCGTGGAAGTTTTGGTGCTTATTATAACTGTCCCACCTTCTAATGTGTGAGTGGTGAGTTTGGTTGAGTTTTCTCGCTTGGAAGCTGCCGTTCCAGACGATTTTGCACAATACAGACAATGGCCCAGAATGGGTATTGGAACATGGTTTCTGTGGACGTCTTGTGGCTTACTGCATCCCTGCCATGGAGTTATGTGTGACTGGTGAGTTTGATTGATTTCACTCATTCGGAAGTGGAGTTCTGGGCTGTCCTGGGCCATTCCATTCTGTTCTGGATGTGTTCTGGGAGTTATGGGGTTAATAGTAAAGTAATATTGCAAGCATTTTAGTCCTAAAATATTGTTCTCAAGTGTTTCTAACACATGCCACTATTTCTGGCATGCTTTTTTTAATATAAAAGGGCTGTTTCGGCCTGTTCTGCTCCATTCTGGATTTTACACCGTCCCTCAAACAGGGAACTATGTGATGAATGCCGGTACTGGGTTTAAAATTGATGTCATTCCAAATTACAGTCTTGTTTCTGAGTTTAGACACTGAAGTCTCAAAATATTGCTCTTTGTAAAAATAAAATAAAATAGAATCATATGTTAGTTGTTTCCTTTTCCCCAAGCTGTTAAAATCCCAAATATGCTGAAGGAAATGGCCTTTTCTGCTGAGAGTCTGTGAGGCTTTATAGCATCCATTCAGACTATGAGCAAATTCTCTGCATGATAGGAAAACATTTCAAAAGTCCAGCTTTTTTTAAAAAAAATTAAAACATTTGCCCTTAAAGCAGTGTATAATTCTTCACACATATGCCAAGTTTTTTCAAGAAACCTGGCATGGTAATGGATTTGCAAATGTATACAAAAACATATGTAAACTGCTGTGTTTCAATTTAGATGATCACCAAGTAATGGTACTCACCACATTAGAAGGCTCCAATTTCTTCCTCCTGGCCATATCTGTAATATTATTGGTATTGTAGATTATGCTCTCCATGCAGCCTTTGAAATTCTTTCTGATGTTTGAACTTGGCTTCCCAGAAAAAGGCATGCCACCAAACGTTATCTTTGAAAAGAAATGTGGAAGTTTGATGGCTTGTTTGCTTTACTAAAAAAGTGACAATTCATGCCCTCTACCCTCAACCCTGAATCATATTAGCAAATCTGAAACACAGAACCGCAGGCAGCATTAAGTGATGCAAATCTGTGTAGAAATTGATTTTGTTATTGGTTGTTGAACATTTTAGTGAACACCTAGCTGGATGAATCAAGCAGAAGTCTATGAACATGGGCTTGGATCTAGTGATGGTACATGGGATCATCCCCTGCCTCCACCAGTCTGCATGTACATGCAACTTGAAAGGTGCTGGTTCACTGCAGAATTCACAGGTCAGAAATACAAAGTTATTTGAATTCATTTCGGATATCTCCAAAACCCCTGGTTCTGATTGGGGCCTGCAATGGTGCTAGAGAAAGGATCTTGGTAGGCAAAAAGGAGGATGGTGTCCCATTGGGACTGAATGGAGAAGGCTATTTCAACTCATCTTTCCACCTACATCCTGTGAAAACCAGTTCTTTTTAAGTGAAAAGGGATGGTTATGCCGCTGTGCATCTGCTGGAGAGGGAGTTGGCTCCCCAGCCCATTTGAGTTTGACTCCCCTGGCATATCGTGATTTATACACAAATACGTATCTCAAATGAACATAGCTACATTCAGGATTGGATTCTGTAGACAGTGAAATCAATGGTTAGAAACCTTACTAACATTTATGAAGGAGGAACAAGCCCCCCTAAATAACTTGCACATTTATATCCATTGTGCCTTAATGATGAGGTTAGAATTTAAATAATTCAACTCACAATGCAGAATGCCCTATTTTGCATAAATCAGGTGATATAAATATAAACCTTATTTCTTTGAAAGAAAGTCTTCCAGGTTTAGATGTGTTGGCATTTTTAAAAATACAACCATCCCAAGTTCTTTAGCCAGTTCGGTGAGACCTGGCATGGTGGTAACAGCCACTGGGTGGTATCAACTATGTTAATTTTCCATGATTAATTGTATTTTGACCAAATGCACAGTATCTCGCTGACCAAGCATAGAAATCACATATTTTCGATTACCTATGCAACCTCATCTGGTGGTCCTGCAAGCCCCCTCTTGTCCTTGGAGAGGTGAAATAATGGGTACGTTCAGACAAACATGCTAACCCTTTTGCAGCAAATGGTTAATGAGCATGTTTAAACCATGATTACGTAGCCACCATGGTTAGGAATGGTTCACATGACAGCTAAGCCATAATGTTTAGCTCAAAATGCTTAACCACTGTGTCATCTGAACAAGGTCATACATTTTATTTGTCACAGGGATGGTGCCCCAAACGGCATCCTCATGGTTAGCACTTTAGCTATAATGTGTAGAATTCTTTATCACAGGGTTCACTGCTGTCATGTAATGGGAGTTCATGACCCTTCCTAGTGGCCTCCAGGAAACAGAAGCAGAGGTGTAGAGACTCATAACATGATAGTGCCAGTCCATATTGTAAGCAATTCAACGTTACAGATGGACCAGGGATCACTAGGAAAGGCTGTTTCAGCAGCAGCACCATGATGAATGTAAAAAAATGAGCTGGCAAGATCATCCTTGACTTCTGGCATCTTCACCTGTCATAGCAAGCTGCCTTATACCAGGTCAGAATATTTGTCCATCCTGCCCAGTATTGTAATCTCTGACTGGCAGTGGCTCTCTAAGGTCTCAGGAAGAGGCTTCTCTACAGTTCCTGCTATCCTGGAGATTCTAGGGATTGAATATGGAACCTTCTGTATTCAAAACAGGTGCTCTATCACTGAATTATGGTTTCTCCTCCAATGTTGCATCTCTCAATTATGTTGACCCAATCTGCTTTGATATCAGAATGGGTTCAGGTAGACAGAAATCTCACAATCCATTGGGCTACCATTGGCTTTGTTGTAGTAGTGCCAGAGAAGGGCTAGGAAGCCCAACTTTAGGTAAATGCGAAGGAGAAATTGATAAGCAAACTTTAAAAATTAAATTGTGTTAACTACTGCCTACAGATGATGGACTCTTGCACTGCATCCAAATCAGTTAAGCATTTTCAGAATGTTTCAGTGAATATTGACAGCTGACATTTATTTATGTGAACAGCAATGGATGGAACTGCATACCTCATAGTCCAGGTCCAGGTAATCAAATTCCCCGTTGATCCGGAAATGCTGCAAGTGTCTATCAAGTGTGAGATTGATGTTCCTCCCATGACGTTCTATTACTACAGAATGCCAATGGTGGTCATCCAAGAGGCTACCTGTAGTCACAGATGTGTGGCCATAAATGGAGCCATATTGGTTGCTACCTAGGATGAAGAAGAAGAGACAAAAATACTGAATACCTCAGGTTTAATGCCTTGTAGAAAGGCATTCCACAAGGAGCATATTGCTATGCAATTATGCTAGGATGGCAAGTAGCAACTACACAATGGATTGGATTAAGATTATGTTAGTATTGCTTTAGTTTCATTAAAAACAATGGGACTTAAAACAACAGAGTCTGATGACATCTTAAAAACTAACAAATGTATTATGGCATAGGATTTCATGAACTAAAGCCCACTTCTTCAGATGCGTGACATACTGTCTTAAATTGTAGATGCATATATAACCTGTTATACATGAGGGGAGAGCTGTAAAGAGTGAAGTCAGATGAAAATTAATTGCAGAAAGTACAGTGATAACTAACAGCAGCTACTCACAAAACAGTGTTGGCAATACTACAAACATCCTGGCGTTGGTAAGCGAATTAAAACAGGTTGTGCGATTAAAAACTTATTATCTTGATTCAAGCCAGAGATGATATAACTGAACCTTTTGATAAATTAAAATCTAGCAGTTGCATGTTTCAGCCTACCTTTGAAGTTCCCTTCCTTCACAAATAGCCACCTTAAGGTCTGTGGCAGAGTATACTGGAAATATTCACCCTCTGTTTTTTATTTAATATTGCTATTTAATCTTGATGCCTATTTATAGTTTTGTATAGAGTCTGGACTGTTTTTCGAATGCAGAATGGCATTGCTAGCTGATGATAGCATATCTTACATTGGATGATGAGCAGGCGAATGAAATCTTGATGTTGGGGGCTGACATTATTAGGTCCTATATTAGTTCTGCTTGAGTAGATATGGGGACAAAGTTGGCGCCTGGGTTTGTTGCAGATATGGTCCCTGTGTTTGTGTCTCTGTTTTGCAGCCTATCCTTACTGATGAGTACATCTGGGGACTGTCTGTAAGTAAAATCTGACCTGCCACCCAAGGCTTGTAAACGGGAAGTATAATTTGCCAGGATGGGTGGTAGATCCTTGATTATACCCTGATGTGGTTTTAGCAGAGAGCTGTAGGTGAGAACAAGTGATGTGCTGTCACTTTCTGTTCTTGGTCTGTCATATAATAAATGGGACTAGCGTGAATAACTGGATCCACTCCAACCCAAGCAACCATTTTCATTTAGTTTTACAAACTTGGTAAAATACTTTTCTTCCTATGTCGGCTGGGATGCAACTAAGGGCGATGCAAAAAGGTTCTGTTTTAATGCCTGGATAAACTCTAAAAAGTAGGGATGTGCACTGACCCCCCGGATCGGATCGGATAGCGGATCGGAATCGGACCTGGGGGGTCGGATCGGATCGGATCGGATCGGAGGCTGGTCGGATCGGATCGGACCAGATGTCCGATCCGGATCGGACGCCATTTTGAATGCTTTTTCCCATAGCCAAGTATTGTTTTACAAAAACGCCTATAACTTTTTCATTTTTAAAGATAGAAGGATGAAACTTGGGGACATTGTAGACTGGTTAGGGATAGTTATCTGTGAGAAATTTCAGAAAGATTGGTGCATGCGTTTTGTGGCAATTAATTTTTTAATAAATACCCAGGAATGCTTATAACTTTGTCATTTTTAAAGTTACAAACATGAAACTTTGCCACATTGTAGGAGGTACCTTGGGACCTATGTGTGTGAAATTTCAGAAACATAGGTGCTTGCCTTGTGTGGCAATTAATTTTAGAAAAATGGGTAGTAGTGGGGTAAATACAGTTACGCCTCCCATTTTTTTATTTTTTAAGATACAAACAGGAAACTTGGGCACATTACAGATACCACTTTCCTTGATATGTGAGTGAAATTTCAGAAACATTGGAGCTTGCCTTGTGTGGCAATTAAGTTTTGAAACAATGAGGAAAGAAACACCTATAACTTTGTCATTTTTAAAGTTACACACATGAAACTTTGCCACATTGTAGGTGGTACCTTGGGACCTATGTGTGTGAAATTTCAGAAACATAGGTGCTTGCCTTGTGTGCCAATTAATTTTAGAAAAATGGGTAGTAGTGGGGTAAATACAGTTACGCCTCCCATTTTTTTAGTTTTGAAGATACAAACAGGAAACTTGGGCACATTACAGGGAACACTTCACTTGATATGTGTGTAAAATTTCAGAAACATTGGTGCTTGCCTGGTGTGGCAATTAATTTTTGAAACAATGAGGGATTCATTGGACAGCACTTGCCCATAGGGATTCATTGGACAGTACTTTCCCATAGGGAATCATTGCATTGCACTTTCCCATAGGGAATCATTGCATTGCACTTTCCCATAGGGAATCATTGCATTGCACTTTCCCACTGAGAAATACAGTTATGCCTCCCACATTTTTATTTTTGAAGATACAAACAGGAAACTTGGGCACATTGTAGACTGGTTAGGGATAGTTATCTGTGAGAAATTTCAGAAAGATTGGTGCATGCGTTTTGTGGCAATTAATTTTTTAATAAATACCCAGGAATGCCTATAACTTTGTCATTTTTAAAGTTACACACATGAAACTTTGCCACATTGTAGGTGGTACCTTGGGACCTATGTGTGTGAAATTTCAAAAACGTAGGTGCTTGCCTTGTATGGCAATTAATTTTAGAAAAATGGGTAGTAGTGGGGTAAATACAGTTACGCCTCCCATTTTTTTATTTTTTAAGATACAAACAGGAAACATGGGCACATTACAGGGAACACTTCACTTGATAGGTGTGTAAAATTTCCGAAAGCTGGGTCCAGGCATGTGGTGGCAATTAATTTTTGAAACAATGAGGAAAGAAACGCCTATAACTTTTTTATTTTAAAAGTTAGAAGTCTGAACATTGCTCACTTTGTAGATGGGTTAGGGGTAGATATGTGTCAGAAATTTCAGAATGATAGGTCCAGGCATTTGATGGCTATGGAATTTTTAGATTAAATGTTTCAAAAAATGTTCCACAGAGGCCAGGTCTTCCTTTCCTCCCCCTCCCGCTTCCCGCGAAGAAAAGGAAACACTGTCTCGTCTCGATCCCTTTGATCCTTGCTAGTATCCATTACAGGGCTCGTGTCTGCTTGAGTAAAAAGTGAAAGTAGGAAAGCAGACACGAGCCCTGTAATGGATACTAGCAAGGATCAAAGGGATCGAGACGAGACAGTGTTTCCTTTTCTTCGCGGGAAGCGGGAGGGGGAGGAAAGGAAGACCTGGCCTCTGTGGAACATTTTTTGAAACATTTAATCTAAAAATTCCATAGCCATCAAATGCCTGGACCTATCATTCTGAAATTTCTGACACATATCTACCCCTAACCCATCTACAAAGTGAGCAATGTTCAGACTTCTAACTTTTAAAATAAAAAAGTTATAGGCGTTTCTTTCCTCATTGTTTCAAAAATTAATTGCCACCACATGCCTGGACCCAGCTTTCGGAAATTTTACACACCTATCAAGTGAAGTGTTCCCTGTAATGTGCCCATGTTTCCTGTTTGTATCTTAAAAAATAAAAAAATGGGAGGCGTAACTGTATTTACCCCACTACTACCCATTTTTCTAAAATTAATTGCCATACAAGGCAAGCACCTACGTTTTTGAAATTTCACACACATAGGTCCCAAGGTACCACCTACAATGTGGCAAAGTTTCATGTGTGTAACTTTAAAAATGACAAAGTTATAGGCATTCCTGGGTATTTATTAAAAAATTAATTGCCACAAAACGCATGCACCAATCTTTCTGAAATTTCTCACAGATAACTATCCCTAACCAGTCTACAATGTGCCCAAGTTTCCTGTTTGTATCTTCAAAAATAAAAATGTGGGAGGCATAACTGTATTTCTCAGTGGGAAAGTGCAATGCAATGATTCCCTATGGGAAAGTGCAATGCAATGATTCCCTATGGGAAAGTGCAATGCAATGATTCCCTATGGGAAAGTACTGTCCAATGAATCCCTATGGGCAAGTGCTGTCCAATGAATCCCTCATTGTTTCAAAAATTAATTGCCACACCAGGCAAGCACCAATGTTTCTGAAATTTTACACACATATCAAGTGAAGTGTTCCCTGTAATGTGCCCAAGTTTCCTGTTTGTATCTTCAAAACTAAAAAAATGGGAGGCGTAACTGTATTTACCCCACTACTACCCATTTTTCTAAAATTAATTGGCACACAAGGCAAGCACCTATGTTTCTGAAATTTCACACACATAGGTCCCAAGGTACCACCTACAATGTGGCAAAGTTTCATGTGTGTAACTTTAAAAATGACAAAGTTATAGGTGTTTCTTTCCTCATTGTTTCAAAACTTAATTGCCACACAAGGCAAGCTCCAATGTTTCTGAAATTTCACTCACATATCAAGGAAAGTGGTATCTGTAATGTGCCCAAGTTTCCTGTTTGTATCTTAAAAAATAAAAAAATGGGAGGCGTAACTGTATTTACCCCACTACTACCCATTTTTCTAAAATTAATTGCCACACAAGGCAAGCACCTATGTTTCTGAAATTTCACACACATAGGTCCCAAGGTACCTCCTACAATGTGGCAAAGTTTCATGTTTGTAACTTTAAAAATGACAAAGTTATAAGCATTCCTGGGTATTTATTAAAAAATTAATTGCCACAAAACGCATGCACCAATCTTTCTGAAATTTCTCACAGATAACTATCCCTAACCAGTCTACAATGTCCCCAAGTTTCATCCTTCTATCTTTAAAAATGAAAAAGTTATAGGCGTTTTTGTAAAACAATACTTGGCTATGGGAAAAAGCATTCAAAATGGCGTCCGATCCGGATCGGACCTCATCGGATCGGATCGGATCGGATCGGAGGTTGGCCGGATCGGATCGGATCGGATCGGATTTTCCCGATTTTGGGTCGGATCGGATTCGGATCGTGGATCGGATCCGATCCGATGCACACCCCTACTAAAAAGTATGGTTAAGAAACCAAAACAACATACTACACTAGTGCTTATGAGAAAGTAAAAGATAATGCCAGGGGCAGTATCTGGAGAGAAGTGGTGGTGAGACACTGAATTCTATCAATGTAAGAGCTGTAGCTTAGTGGGAGAGCTCCTGCTTTGCATGAAAAAGATCCTGGGTTCGAGTCCTGAAACCCTGGAGAGCTGCTGCTGCCAATCACTACTGAGCTAGATTGACCAATAGTCTGGCTCGGTATACGGCTGATTCCAGTAACACTTCTGAGATATTATTTGCTTGAAGAGAAGCCCTTTTCAGCTGTATAAAAAGTATACATTGTCTTTGTCATCAGGATTGGATCCCCAGAATTCTATAATACTCCTTTTGAGACCAAAAGTCCACCGAGACCTGTTTCTAACAGTGGCCAACCAAAGGATTCTGGAAGCTCACAATGAGAGCATTCTCAGAATGGTCATCCTATGGGGTTTGTTCCCAGCATCTGGTATTTGAAAGCATAGTGCTTTTGAGCATGGAGGTTCCATTTAACTACCGTGGCTAATAGACACTGATAAACCTGTCCCCAATAAGAATAGCTCCATTGTTTCCAGTTATGCTGTTATTACACAAGTTACTGTGGGAAATGAAAGCCCTGCTGAAGACCACCCCCATGAATCTCCTCTCAATTGTCACCCCCAGTCGCCATTTCAGCAGGCTGAACAGAGGGCACTGAAAGAAGCAGGGCCATTCTGCCAGCCCTGCTGAAAGACTTGCTTTTTACTTCTTCCTACCCCATCCGTTTTTCCTTGCGCATTGTCATCTTTTTAGATTGTAAGCATTGGGTGAGGTATTGTCTTTAGGGGTGTGCAACAGATCAGGTCCGATCCACGATCCAGACCCAATCCAGCCGGGATCGGATAAAATTATCCGATCCCAATCCCCTGCACCTGGATCGGCTGATCCAATCTGATCCGATCAGGACCCGATCCTGATCAGATTGGATCGGAGGATCAGACCCCCTCCCCCCACTCATGCTCCTTACTTGCCAGGGTGTGGACGGCCCCGGCAGGTAAGGAGCACGAGTGGAGGGAAGGGGCTTACCTGCCGGTGCCGTCCGCTTCCATCTGCTGCCACCTGGAAGTGGACGGGCCCAGCAGGTAAGGAGGAGTGCGAGGGGGGAGGGCCCCCCACTTACCTGATGGGGCGGCCGCTTCCCTCAGGTGCTCGAATCTACTGAGAAGTAGGCTTCGCAGCCTACTTCTCAGTAGAGTGCCAGGTGATGTCATCACCTGGCACTCTACTGAGAACTAGGCCACGAAGCCTACTTCTCAGTAGATTCGAGCACCTGAGGGAAGTGGATGCCCCTGCAGGTAAGAAGCACGAGTGGGGGAGGGGGCTTAACTGCCAGGGCCATCTGCTTCCATCCGCTGCCACCTGCAGGCGGCAGCGGATGGAAGCGGACGGCCCTGGCAGATAAGGAGGAGCATGAGGGGAGCTTACCTTCCGTGGCCGTCCATAGCGGATGGCCCCGGCAGGTAAGAAGCGCGAGGGGGGGAGGGACAGGGAGGAGGGAGTTAGGCCCCCACTCAGCCCCCGCTGCCATTTTCCCCGTAGACTGGCATTGGGGGAAAGCTTTCTTTCCCCCAATGCAAGCCTATGGCAAAAATGGTGGCCGACCCGAAAATCGGACTTTCGATTTTGTCCTGGTTAATCCAGGACAATCTCGGAGGTCCCGATCCGTGTCCCGATCCAATCCGGGGGGGTCCGTGCACATCCCTAATTGTCTTGGTTAATTGATCATATGTAAGCCACCCAGGGAGCATTTTTGGCTGAGGAACAGAATAGAAATACTTCAAATCAGTCAATCAATGAATATATAGTCACTGGAATCAGGTTACAAAAGATTTTCAGCTGCAAAAAAGGAGAGTGATGAAGCAGTAAATCACATCTAAGCCATGTTGCATTGTGACCTTCTGCATTTTTTTAATGTCTTGACTGCAGCTTGAACTAAGCATTGTGTTAAAGGATTCTTGGTAGCTAATTTCTCTTCCCAGTAGACCTTCCTAATCCCATTTCTGACCCGAGAGTAGATATTCTTACCTCACTAAGCACATATGTAAGAGTTGTCATTTATCATACTGATAACTGCTTGACTGAACTGAGAAATGCATGAGGAAAGAAATGGAAATGATTCAAATTTCAACGGCATTTGCTAGAAAACATTTGTGCAAGTGAAGATATGCTGTCTTCATTTGCATGAAGCAAAGCTGTTGATTTTTAGCTGAAGAGCAAACAGAAAACAGGTGTAGTGGACAATTTCAGACTAGGAGGTCTAGGGAAACGTAGCCTCAAACCTACTCATGATGTTCACTGGGTCTCCTTGGGTTAGTCACACTGTCCTTAGGCTTACTTCCTCATAGAGTTGTTGTTAGGATATAAGGGGTTGGGGTGAGGACTACATATGCCTCCTTGAAGGACAGCAGGATGTAACAAATATATGTTGAGTGATAAATGCCACTGATTGTGACAGAAATGAAGGGAATCATCATTGTTCACAGAGCTGGAGGATTATGGGTGACATAAGGCAAGTCCTGCTGGATTAGACCAAAGGCCTATTTAGTCCAGAATTCAGTATCCAGAGTGGTTAACTAGATGTCAATCAGAAGCCCAGAAGCAGGACATGAGTGTGATATTGCATGCTGCCGCTCATGTTCCCCAGTGACTGGTATTAATGTCAGGAACTGGCACACACACTCTGCCGGTCTGCTTCTTCCTCACAATATGGTCTCAGTAATTCAAGGATCAGCCAGACTTTCCATAGCCCATGAATGCAAGATTCTGTTTAGTTATTTATTTTATTTGTACACAACGTTTGTATATCACTCCACATCTAGACAGACTCCGGAATGGTGAACAACGGGAAAGAAAATTCACAAAAGCTAAAAAGAATGAAACATGAAATTAAAATTATTCTTTAAAAAAAATGGAGTGCCAATAAACCTGAGGCTGGTCAACCAAGGAAGGCTTCCTGGAAAAGTACTGTTTTCATGAGGTGCAGAAAACAACACGATGTTGGTGCCTACCTGACCTCCAGAGGCGGGGAGTTCCATAGGAAGAAGACAACACACTGAAGGCTGTTCTCCAGGTGGACTCCAGTTTGGCCGTAGGTTCATGTGGAACCACCAGAAGCATGGCCTCTGATCATGTCAGTGATCAGGTAGGTTGGTAAGGAAGAAGGTGCTTACTCAGATATCATGGCCCCAAGTTATTTAGGGCTTTGTTTACTACTACCAGAATCTTAAACTAGGCTGACCATATGAAAAGGAGGACGGGGCTCATGTAACTTTAAGAGTTGTAGAGAAAAGGGAATTTCAGCCAGTGTCATTTGTATGCAATTAGTTCCTGGTGAAATTCCCCCTTCATCTCAACAGTTAAAGTTGCAGGCACTATACTAGAGTGACCATATACAAAAGAAGGCAGGGCCCCTGCCAACTTTAACTGCTGTGATGAAGAGGGGATTTCACCAGGAACTAATTGCGAACAAATGGCACTGGCTTAAATTCCCTTTTCTCTACAACTGTTAAAGTTACATGAGCCCTATCCTCCTTTTCATATGGTCAGCCTACTTAAACCTGCCAAATAAGCAGCTGGTGCAGTTCCCTCAGCAAAGGAGTTGCATGCTGAAAAGGGGCAGCTCCCAACAACAGCCGAGCTGCTGCATTCTGCACTAACCAGCTTCTGGAACAGCCTTAAGGGCAGTCCCAAATAGAGGTCATTGCAATAATCCAGTTTGAGGTTACTATCACCTGTACCACTGTGGCCAAGCTATCCCTGTCCAGGAGAGGCCATAGCTAGTGAACCAGCCGAAACTGGTAGAAGGCATTCCAAATTGCCATGGCCACTTGGACCTCCAGTAACAGTGATGGATCTAGGAATTCTCCTAGACTGAGCCTGATCATTCAGAGGAAGTGCAACTCCATACAGAGTAGCCAATGAGTCTATCTCTCAGGCCTGGGAACCACTCGCCCATAGGGCATCCGTCTTGACAGGATTCAGTTTACTTATTGGCCCTCATCCAGTCCATTACTGAGTTTACTGATGCAAGACTTGCACAGCCTCACCTGATTCAGATGTCTAAGGGACACAGAGCTGTGTGTCATTAGCATATTGATGACACTTGGCTCCAAAACCCATAATGTCCACTCCCAGCAGCTTCGTATAGATGTTAAACAACATTGGGAACAGGATGGTACACTGCAGAACCCCATAGCTCAATTGAGAAGGGGCTGAGTGTTGCACTGAGGGTGGAGAACATGCTTGCCCCTGCACCCATCACCTGGTCCCACCACCTTGCACTGCTTCTACAAGGTCTGAAGCAAGGAGCCTGCTCTACACTTGATTGAGAACCCTGTAGGGAGCTTTCATTTGGAGACTCTACTCAGGTAGGGCGTGTTCTTCACTTCGGACCATCTGGCACCAATGTGTGGAGGGCAACTGGCCCAGACAATGGGGACATGACAGAGGTGGTGGTGTCAGCACATGATGGAGGCATAGTACGGCTTCAGAATCAGGGTATGAGGGCAGTCCTAGTGATAATCCAAAGGCACAATCTGGAATACGCCCCATTTTGTTCTGGTGCCATCATTTTAGGAACGGGTGAACAAGTGATGGTTGAGACTGCTAAAACATCACCTTGCCATTCGTCCCATGCCTGATTAACATACATGATTGCTGCTGATTTTGCACAAGTGAAAAACTTGCACAAATCTACTGAAATCCAACTATGAACAGGGGACAAAGTGAAGCACAAGTTTGACAAGTTGTGAATATTTTTGGCAGATATGCGTTCGGAGCCCCGAACCAGGCAGGCTTGCATGTTTTGCAGGGGGGGGGGGAATCTCATATATTTCTACAGAATTTTGTGGATCTTGGGGGTAAAGGTTTCACACAATATACTTGATCTCATCACAAGACAAAAGCTCTTGAAACTTAAGCTATATTTAATCTACATATGGATATTCACTGTGCCCCACAACTGATTTCAACTTTTTCTTCTAGAGAGTGCTGAAGAAGAGAAAGCAGAAAAGATAAGGAAATGGATAAAGTTTGGAGTTGTATCTGTCTATCTAATGCTAGGTGAATAGTCAGATTCCCCCCAAACAAACAAACAAACAAACAACACATACCTAAATTTAAATTAAGGACCAGCTTAGCCTTTTTCAGTTCCAAGGTGATATAGTCTCCTTGCTGACCTTCCCCATGGAAGATTACACCTTCGCTTTCAGAGGTTTTAAATTTCAGAGCGATGACATCTTTCAGTGTTTTCAGTGTTTTCTTCTTATGTCCAAATCTGTACGGTAATACAACACGGCCATCAAAATTGATAACGTCGGCCCCTAAAGGGAAAAATAAATAAAATGGTTGCTGAGCAGTTAGGTGTTGCTGGGGCAATCCAGAAACAAAAGCACATCTATTTGAAGCATGCAATAAATGCAAGATGTATCCTGGAAACATTTCTTCTTCGCTATAAATTACTAAAAGAATGTAAAATGGAACTGTGTCTCAATATTTTATCTATTATCAGGGGCTCTTCCTCCCGCTAATGGATGAATTAGATACAATGCAGTCCATCCTCAAAATAAAGAATTTCCTCAGCTTCAACTTAAAGGTTTGCTTCTGGCCTCCAGTTACTGATTCCTACCTCAAACTTTTTGCAAAGTATCAGTCAGAGATTGGGTCTTACTATGAACCACCAAGTCCCAAAAAGGCACCAGGAAAATAACAAAGGAAATCTGCAAATAGTCAACCTGATTGTGTTTTGCACCCCATTTACCACACACAAGATGATCCTACATGTAAACAGCCCTCCTATCTGTAAGCCTAATTTAAATTATGGCCACCACATAGAGACCACTGAAAAGCAATTAACTGTGTGGGTCATAAATTTTAAAAAGCACTTCACCCTTGTGACAGCTGTGATGTGCTTGCATGTCACTTGAAGACATTAAATAATAATGTTGTTGACAGTGCAAGAGGTTAAGGTTTAGGAAATGTGTGTGTGGGGGTGCTTTGTCAGTTTGCTTTCTGGCCCAGAATGCTTTGTCACTCATCAGGGAAGTAAAGCTGCAGAATACAACAACCCTATGAATTACCATCTGATTATTACTGTATGTGATTTCACTTGGGTCAGAAAGAATGGAATATACTAGTAGCAACAGCATACATTTTGGAGGGAGAAGGTTGATAAATTGAGAATGCAGAAAAACACAAGAAGATTCAGGTCAGCCAGGCATTGGAAGTGGTGTCTGTATCATCATGTGCTAATACTTGATTTGCAAAAAAAACTTGTCAGAATTAGAGTTTTAGAATTGATATCACAGCACGCCAGGTAGTTCTTACACATTCATATGACTGTGCATAGTGGTTTAAGACAGTATTTTATTAATTTTATTAAAATATTTTATTATTGCTGTTTCCATCTGTCTCCACTTTAGGGATGAAGAAATTCACTGGGTGGGGTGGGCTTTGACAACTTTTCTGTGCTTCGGACTTTTCCGCCAGTTTTGCACTTTTTTCGTTCTGGTTCCACTATTCGTACAAATTACTGAGCGATTTGTGCAAATTCATCTGCAAGTTGTGCAAGCTGCTCAGAAGTTTGAGCAAATTGCAAAACCTGCAAAAATGTGTGTAATTTGAGGTACAGCCCACAGCTCAGCTCACAAACTGAAATTGAGTTGTACGTGTCATGGCATTTCTATCAAATAAAAAATGAACCAGATTTCCCAGCAACAGGTATCCCTACCACCCTTAGAAGACTTTCTCTATCCCTTGGAGGAGAATTAAAATCTAGGAGATGAATTGCCAACAAATTTAGCATTTACCATTTTTATGACACTGTTTATCTACAAGCAGGTTGCTAGTCCATTAAATATTCTAAGTCATTCAAAACTCCTCTTTAACTGTCTTACGATTTATGTAGTTCAGTTAAAGAGCAATTGTATGGTCCCCAGGAAGGTGTCCCAGGAACCAGAGGATATGGAAGATTTTCCCCTTCAAATGCAACAACAGAGGTTGGCCCTTGAAGCAGGAGATCTAACCATGGATCTCCAATTCTAGCCTCTGCAGAAAACTCTACAGGGGCTTCCTCCCTGAGATTGGAACTCCAGAGGATTGTCAGCCCTCTCCAGTCTCCAACCACACTCCCAATATGGGAAAATATTTCAACCAACCTTGGTTATTTTTTTTAGTTGTGGGAAATATCCCATGTGTGGGGGGGGAGCTAAGCAGGGCTTAGCATAGATTGGGGGAGCTGATATCGGAGCACTCCATCAGAGAGTTCAGGATTGCTCTCTCAAAGTCCCCAAAGTATAGTAATCAATCTTTGTTAAAACAATTCTGTAATGTAGGCCAGCATTATCATTCCTGCATAGTGAACAGGGTCTGGGGCAGAGATACTAGTTAGGCCACCTTGTGAATTAATAGCTTAGGTGATATTTGAACCCAGAAACTCCTGACTCACCAGTTCCACTCTTTGCTATCAGTTCTCAGGGTCTGATTATCTTTGGGATGGCAATTACTGCAGCCCTCCCCCTCCCATGTGTTAGTGTTTTGAAGCTTTATGTAAGCACATGAATAAAACATAAATCTGGCAGAAAAATATATCCACGTGTACTGTTAAGCTCATAAAACAATAGTCCAAGGATGTACTGAAGTTTACTGCATGCAACCTGCTTTATAGCAAACCCCCCTCACAAATTTTGCGACAGTAAATCCATTGTAAGAAACAGTCCTTGCCTTGAAAAGGCAGTCTACAGCAGTATCAATCCACACATCATCTTATGAATTATACATTTAAGGGTGGGAATTAGTTCATAAATAAATGTAAAACTCAAATTACCCACTTGCAACATATGGCATGCAGCTGAACCAAAAGAGGACACATGGGACTTTTTAAATTTGTCTCACAAAATAACTAATATCCCCACATTCATTAAAAGCCTCAGGGGGGAAAAAACTCAGAAGAAAAGGTCACCATTTTGGAGGTGCTGCAACAAAGGCTCCTTGTAAATCCATTTCTCTTGTTTCTAAACTCATAACTAGCATGGGATATAAGTTATCCCCTGTTTAAATCTAATGATATCCTCACACATTCCCTTTGAGAATGCCCAATTTTCTTACTGTTTGGGAAAACTAGGGCTGTGAACAGCCCCCCCCCCCGATCTGGTTCGGATCTGGATTCGGATGATCCGGATAGGGCCCAATCTGATCCAGACCGGATCAGATCTCCCCCGACCCGATCCAGAACCAAATTTGGATCCGGGTCTCTGGATCTCCTTTTCCCCATAGTCTTGCAAGTCTATGGGGCAAAGGACTCACCACCCTCCCCCCACTCCCCCTGCTTACCTGCTGCCTCCTCGGCGCCGCCGTTGTCTGCTGTCTGCTGCTGCCACTGCTTCTGCTCTACTGAAAACCAGGCCATGAGGCCTGGTTCTCAGTAGAGCGGAAGCAACAGTGGCCAGTGGACGGTAGTGGCGGACGGCAGCAGCAAAGAGGAGGCAGCAGGTAAGCAGGGAGTGTGGGGAAGGCGATGAGTCCAATGGACTCACTGCCAGCCTGGCATCCCTGGATGCCAGCTACGCAGCTGGCACCCAGGGACCTGGAAGGCCAATGGGCTCTGGATCGATCCGGACATCCCCCGATCCCGTTCAGATACAGATTCGGGAGGTCTGGATCACCCCAATCCATTTCCCAGCCTTAGGGAAAACCAATATGGAATCTATCTCCAGCAACCACTCCAAGGGGAAGTAACATTTGGTGATTCCTGTGTTTCTACAAGGTGAGATTCTGGACCTCTTGACACAGCCATTCCCAAGAGCCATTCACACAGAAGTGTGCAAGCTGCTCCCACATGGCACAGCCACAACACTGGGAAGTACATGGGAACAGTGCCACAAAATGATCTGATGATGGTGTGAGCAGGGTGCTGATCACACAGGAAAATCCCACATGACTGGCTCCACCTATTTTGTTGTAACAATCCCACACTCCCTAGCAGTATTGAACTGCATCAGGGAGGCAGCTCCTGGAGAGGGATATCAGAGAAATCCACAGCAGATTCAGATAAGTTTCTATGAATCCAACCTGCATATTCCACGGTGGACTGTTTCCAACACTAATTCCATGGAGGATCATGCTTTTCCCACCCCACGCAACTTCTGCAGACTTGTGGACTGGTTTTTCATGTCTTTGTGGGAAGGGTGATTTGTGCTAATTTGCATTTGAGCAAATGTGCTAATCCAGATTAGTTAACTAATGCAGATTACCACATTAGCACAAGTTTGTGTTAATGTAAATTAGTACAAGTACAATGAAATCCCAGTTTGAAATATTGGATTAAGTCAAAATGGTATGATGGAACGAACGATGCCTGACAATCTCCAAAGTACAGACAGGAGCAACTTAATAAAATCTGTTCATCCCTATATCCTGAAGCCATGATTTTTGCATTAAGTCTTAGGGTGTTTTTTTTAATCTTCCGTGGGGAGTGGGATGGAGGAGAAGAGTGAGACAGAAGCTCAATTTGGACGACGCGATAGTCAATGGTGGGTTGACTAACCCTAACCCTCACGCTAATCCTAGGGGGCACTCCCCACACAACATGGCAATAAATAATCAACTGTGGTGTGGATGAGGATCAGCGCTGAGTTGACTATGGCAGCATTCGGATGACACAATAGTCAAAACAACTGACAATTGTTTTCCCCACACCAGTTGTTTATTGTGTCGTCCGAATTGAGCCACTGTTTTAGTTTTGTTCTGCAGAAAATATTTCTGGAGACAGGTTGCACTGGAAATTTTGTTCAAAACAAAATACAAAGTGATTTTTTTATCCTTAGATTAAATATTTGGTGGATTTCAAGAGTTACCTAAAGTTTTTATGGGACTCTCCTTTGGGTATAGCATGGCAGTGGTAAATAACTGAGAAGGGCTTTACTCTAACAATCCTGATTCTGTCTATCATCTATCTATCTATCTATCTATCTATCTATCTATCTATCTATCTATCTATCATCTATCTATCTAATGACATTAATGAAATTTCTCCAAACATCACTAGACAGTCTGCAGATTTCTCCAACAGTAAAATTCAGAATAAATCTGGGAGTTCCTCTTCAGGCAAAACATTCCAAGAAATTATGAGAAAGCAAAAAGAATTTCAATATAATCAATGAAATTGCTGAAGGGCTTCTTTCCCCATATGCATACCTAGAGTTAAATTTTCTAGATACCTTGAGCGCCCAGCCATTATTGAGGAAAGTATACATTACTGAACACATAATGTTAGCAGTATAAACAAACAGTAATGCTATCGCGGAGGCTATAATCTTGAGCATGTAATAAATTGTGCTCTTCAAACTGAACTCCCTTGCATGTGTTCTCTCTCAGACAGCTTCCTCATTATGGCACCCCCACAGCGGGTTCATTACCATTCTCTTTGAGTCTCGCAGCAGTCATATTTTAGCATCCGGAGGCTGAGCTAAAGTCAATTGAAGTCAATAGGAATCCGTCCATAGGCTTCCTCACACTTTGAATTAAGCTCTGAAGGGAGGCCTTCCAAAGGCATATTGAAAGGGAATGTTTAACCTCACAAGCAAATGCGTTTGGTGCCGTGGCCCTTGTAGCATTTACTTGAAAAGGAAAAAGTAAGCATCCTGCAGTTCGAGCTTAACTATTTCACATTTCTGTAGTAACCCCAAGCTATGCAACAGCTGGTCCTTTTCACCTTTAAAATTTTTAAATCACTTGAATAATCATCAAAGAGAAGAGCTCAGAAAAGTCCTCTCTCAAAAGTCAAGAACATCAAGGTTCAGTTTCAAGAATGTAATATAGTGAGCTGATAACAATCTTCCTTCCTTATGTCCCATCATGATTTCATAGGGCCGTTTATTTTTTCACACTATTTATATACTGTTCCATATTTAAAAATTAGGGATGGGTGAAGCTGGTGAGCGCTCACCTTGCGGGCCCAGTCCCGCCGCTGCTGCCACCCACCCCCACAAGCCAGGCGGTGTGAGGCTCACAAGAGCTCGGCAACCCCTCACCCTGGATTCCTTTCCCCCCCATGGCAGCTGCCATTAATGCAGCAGGGGGAAAGTGCACAATTTCCAGAGACTCCGGAAATCGTGCAGTCCCCCCTGCTGCCTTAATGGCAGCTACCATTAACACGGGGGTGGGGGGAGAGGAATCCAGGGAGGGCAGTTGCTGAGAGCATCTGACTGGGTCCGTGAAGGCCGGATGCAGGGGCCTCCACTGCACTTACGGTAGGGTGAGCATATGAAAAGGAGGACAGGGCTCCTGTATCTTTAACAGTTTCATAGAAAATGTAATTTCAGCAGGTGTAATTTGTATATATGCAGAACCTGGTGAAATTTCCTCATCATCACAAAGTTAAAGTTGCAGAAGCCCTGCCCTCTTTTGTACATGGTCAAGGACTGGGCTCCTGCAGCTTTAACTGTTGTGATGAAGAGGGAATTTTACCTGGTTCTGTATGCATACAAATGACACCTGCTGAAATTCCCTGTTCTTTGCAGCTGTTAAAGATACAGGAGCCCTGTCCTCCTTTTCATATGGTCACTCTACCTTACGGATTCAGTTGGACGCTCACAAAAACCCTATATAAAATAGATTCTGAAACGGTGAACATAGAAATAAAACAGTAAAAAGATAAGATACTCTGGCCCGCTTGCATTGGCTGCCTATACGTTTCTGAGCCCAATTCAAGGTGCTGGTTCTAACCTATAAAGCCTTATACGGCTTGGGATCACAGTACCTGATGGAACGCCTCTCCCGCCACGAACCTACCCATACACTACGATCCACATCGAAGGTCCTCCTCCGGTTGCCTACTCCAAGGGAGGCATGGAGGGTGGCAACAAGGGAAAGGGCCTTTTCAGTGGTGGCCCCCCAATTATGGAATTATCTCCCCGACGAAGCTCACCTGGCACCAACATTGTTATCTTTTCGGCGCCAGGTCAAGACTTTCCTCTTTTCCCAGGCATTTAACAGCATATGATGAGGGGTTTTGTGTTGTTGTGTTGTTGTTGTGCTTTGACCCAGAAGGATATTGTAATTTTAACTTGTTTTTCTGCTTTCTGCTTTTAAATTTTGTATATCGGTGTTTTAATTGTTCAATGTTTTAAATTGTTTTAAACCACCCAGAGAGCTTCGGCTATGGGGCGGTATATAAATGGAATAAAATAAATAATAAAATAAAATAAATAAAAGGATTAAAATAGCATATTAAAGTTCTTCAATTGAAACAGAACAGCAATGAAAACAGTGGCTGGTCAGTTCAGGAATGCTTCTTGGAAAAGAGCTGTTTTCAGGAGGCGCCGGAAGCAGCATAGTGTTGGTGCCTGCCTGACCTCCAAGGGCAGGGAGTTCCAAAGCGAAGGAGCCACCACACTAAAGGCTCTTCTCCTGGTGGACACCAGCCAGACCAAAGATCCAGCTGGAACCACCAGGAACATGCCCTCTAGCGATTTCAGTGACTGGGCAGGTTGGTAAGGGAGAAGGCTCTCTCTCAGGTATCTTGGTCCCATGTTTTTTAGGCCTTTGCACACTAGTATTAGTTAACAGTCATAGCCTAGGTGAGCATGATCACAACACTTTGCTATGACTATGCCCCAGAGGCCTTGTTGCACACAAATAGCGGATCTAGATGAGTGTTTCAACAAGTGCTGCTTTCGAAACTGGGGGGGGGGGGGAAGGGTGTGGAAGAACTACAGGTGCTCCTACTACAATAAACACAATTTCTTAAACATTAAAAAGAAAGAACGAGGATGCTGTCACCAAGGTATGTATGTCTTCTCCCCAACGTCTTGTGGGCTGACACCACCCAAATCATACTTTGTTAGGGAGGTCCAAACAGCCCACCCCAATTCAGAACTGCCAGCCATTTCATGTGTGTGTGTGTGTGTGTGTGTGTGTGTGTGTGTATCAGGATTCCAGCTGCTGCCCCTGACCTCTATGCACTGACTGGAACTTTTGAACAGGGGCCTGTGCCTATATACCCAAATGCACTTATGCTCTGAGTCCTGAAAAAAAGAAAAGAAAGAAAAAGAGCATCCAGATGACAAGTTCAGATCATACATTCTGTCCCTGGTGCAGAACTTAAGATCAACATGCCTACAAAGAAACATGGGAGATACATACATATATGCACCCATAATTGCCTCATATTTACCATAGTTCAGACTCATATTGTCAGTTTGCTTGATTCAGAGCTAGAGTACCTCAAAGACTCATTTTCAAAAGATACTTATTATATATTTAATTTATTAAAACAAAATATTAACCCCATGTTTTGCTCCAATGAGTTTAAACTTACAAAATCAAACTTTAAAATACAAATGAAAGCAATCATTTTCATGCCAGGCCAAGGGAATTGTCGAAGAGTAGCCAGTGTATATAACAGATGGGAGCGATGGGATAGAGAACACCAAAGTCTAAGACCAAGTGAGGAGCTTAAAGCTAAGACAGAGCAGAATCACCAAATACAAATCAGAGAAAGTCGAGCCAGAAGGTCCAATGCCAAGCCTGTTCCATTTAAGAGTAATCCAAACTTTTGTTCCCCTGAATGTGTCTAGATTCAGGGGGTCCAGGAAGGGGGTATGAACATTTCCTTTACATACACTGTTTTTTACCCTTTATGAATCTAGCTGTGGCTAGGCAGAGTGCTGGGCAGCGTGACTGGCTGGTGTGTGCTTTGCAGGTAAGGCTACTAATGCCCATGGGAAGATGCTATATCACCTGGTTTTCTAAAGTGTAAAAGAAAGGGGACATAGAGAAGCCCACTACCTCCCTACACACAGAAGTTATTTGACCTTCATGTCCACCCCCCTAAATTACCAGGAAGTCCAGCACTCCACCTTTACAGGGGGTCATGGCTGCAGCGATGGGGATTGGAAACACATTCAACCCAACGTGTGAGCAAGCTATATTGGTGTTCACTAGATTCTCCTACCAATAGCTTAGCTATTCTTCTCTCCTCGATTTGCACTCACAGTCGCAATCTCTGTTCGTTTTGCACTAATGGGAAAACTGTGCAGAATGAACATGATCAAACATGAAAACTGTGCAAAAAATCTAAACTTTGTGCAAATTCCCAAAGTTGCACAATTTTCCCCAATAGGCTAAAGCATGAAATGGTATATTTGTAATGCTGGGCAATCACAAAACTTTTTCTCATCAAAAATTGCATGTTTTGCAAGGGCGGGAGCATGTTTGAGAATTTGCAAACACTTTTGGGCAGCATGTTGTTCTGCTTGCAGTCGTGACTGCAACTAGAGCATGCTCTTATGTTTTGTGAGCAGAAACGAAGTTCACGTACATCCCTGGGCACAGCCCTATACCTGATACATGTATGGAATCAAAGAGCCAGTCAAAATCGGATTGAAAAAACTAATCAACATGCCTGGAACAAAAAGGAATTGCCACTAACCCAACAAATTTCCCAGTCTTCTATGGGCCTCTTATACTATTTCCTGTAAGAAGCTGGCCAATGGGACCAGGCTATGAGGGAAGACTTGCTTGGAAAAGAGAGAAGACCCCAATCTGCTAAGTGATGCATTTTAGGCCTTTCCCATGGGCTGAAATGCTGAGATCCAGATCCTCCTATTGGTTGACAAACATAAAATGCAAAAGAATAAAAATTATGGAATAGAAAAGAACAGTGAAAATGCAAGCAAGCAGTTCCCCAAAGCAAATGCCCAGGTTAGCTAAGAAAAGACAATTTCTTGAGCACAGCCATCTAAAAACCAGAAACAAAGACGTGGAATATACCCCGCCATGGGAGTGAGGTACGCAGCTTAGGTGCCACCGCTATGAGATCCTGATGTTGTGGGTTATCATCCATCACCATACTTCAGATGGCAGACAAATCTGGTACATGAGGTCTGAAAAAAGATCTCATAGTATACTAAGTATGTAATAGAGGAGACAGTCCTCAATAGGCTGACCATCTGAAAAGGAGGACAGGGCTCCTGTAACTTCAACAGTTGTAGAGAAAAGGGAATTTCAACCAGTGTTATTTGTAGGCAATTAGTCCCTGGGGAAATTCCCTCTTCATTACAACAGTCAAAGTTGCAGGGGCCCTGCCTTCTTTTGTATATGGTCACTCTAGTATAGTGCCTGCAACTTTAACTGTTGTGATGATGAGGGAATTTCCCCAGGGACTAATTGCCTACAAATGACACTGGCTGAAATTCCCTTTTCTCTACAACTGTTAAAGTTACAGGAGCCCTGTCCTCCTTTTCAGATGGTCAGCCTAGTCCTCAAGGCAAGGACAGGCTGCATGCAGCCTCCTATGCATAATTTTGTGGCAGCAGTGGATGGGAATAATTGTTTTTAGTACTACAGAGCGCTAAAAGGGTTAATTTTATCTTGACAGCAAGCTAAATTTGGCCTTTGTAGTGCTCAGAATTGATTTGCTACTGAATTTCAGCATTTATTTTGTGGCTGCCCTGCACAGGGGCAGGGGTATGGACCACAAAGCCCCGTAAAATTGCCCATCCCTGCCTTAATGTATTCTGGGCTCAGATTTCTTTGCCCTCTAAAGGTATGGATATGGTCTATTTGGGCTTTATACATTTTGCACATTGTAGGCTATAACATAGAAATTCTAGTGAGGCATAAAAATGGAGGTTGTGAAAACTCTTGTGCAAGAGGTTATGCAAATGGAACAACTTTTTGGGAACAGATATCACTTTTCTCATGCAGCAGTATTCTTCTAGGTTAGAAATAGAGTCCTTCCATAAATGGAAGAGGCTTTCTGATGGTGGAAGGAGACTTTAGATCCAAGCCATAAGTAATTAAGTATTAAGCCTAAAAGAGCTACTCTAGTATAAAAATACAAACAGTTACACATTCAGACTGATGAGTAAAAAGCCACTGCTGTTTCAGATACTAGGCAAAAAGCATCACATTAAAAGAGAAGACATTGTGTGTCTCTGAGGAACTCTTTTATAGATTCTTTGGTAATGTGCCACACATTCAATTTCACTTTACAGTGTTCAAACCTAAGAGTTGAAGTGGAGTAAACATAAACATGTGGAATAAAGAAAGCTCATTTTTAGCTGAGATGCTGAGGTAGATTCATTAAACTACCATTATCCCAAAGTCTTATGGGACATCTTAACTCTCTAGATAATCTGTGGTTTGTTAAAGGGTGAAATATTTTCATCTGCAGAAAGACGGTAGCACAGATGTTCTCAGGCGGATGCTCTGCCGTTCAGATAACATTGTTTTATGCTGCTAAGAAGTTCAAAAATAGTTGTTAGTTTTTAAAATGTATGAATACACTTGATTCTACCACCATTCATTTTAATATCACATTTCCTCCTGACATTTGAATCCTGAAGTTCTAGAGATGATGCAACGGTTTTTAACTGATCATGCAGGGGTGGGGGGTTAGCCCCCCAGTTAATTTTAGAGGGGGCTCTCCTCTCCTCTGCCCTGGCCCCTGACACTTTAAGGATCCATCTGCAAGACCCACATCTTCTTTGGCATCACCCCTTAAACTTAATTCTCAACTGAAACAAAGTATTTGTATAGCCCTGTTCAGGCATTCGCTTGAACACACAAGGGCTTAAACTGGGCAGGGGAGACATTGTGTACACCAGCCCTGCCACCTCTGTCTCTGACTCAGCCATTTTGAGTGGCAAGTTCTGAAAAGGGGGATTCTACTTGCGTTCACTTAAGTGTGATTAGATCTCTCCACAGAGTCAGGGGCCCTAAGGGATAGGGGTTTCCACATGTGGGAGCACAGGCATCGGAGCCCGCATTCACAACCCTGTCCACCTATTGCAGGAATGGACGGCGAGAATAAAGAGACAACACAATAAATTGGATCTAAATAGAGCCACATTTATTAACATATCAAGGTAGATGGAGGCCTAAGCGGGCATCCTGTCTTTGGCCAACGTCTTGGCCATAATTGGGATCGGGCGAGCCATTCATATCCTGGTAGGTGTCGCTGGTGAGTTGACACCTCCCAGGATTCCCCATTTGGGGTAGGTAGGCCTTCCTATGTCACCTCCCCTCAGGTTGCAAAACTCAGAGTGGGTGAATAAGGTTAGAGGTATCCCCACACCTGGTGCTGCAGGACTCCCAGGTGAGGGCCTCAGGTGTCACCAATCACCACAACTGTGCCTAAGAATGCTCACCAAACCTGCACTTGCTCCCGATGCCCAGACACCTGCCCCCAATTAAATGTGACCAAATTCAACCAATTAGCCTATTTAGCGCTCCCCCGTTGTCTTACAGTGTGAAGTAGGCGAAAAAAAACCCAAATCAAGTTTGAAGGTAAAAAATTTCTACTTGGGCCCCGAAAAAGCAGCCAGCAAGCCCACACTGTCTACAGGGAGGGAGGAAGGGAGCTGCAAAGGAAGAAGGTGGGGGAAGGAGCTGAAGCATCCCTATAAATAGGCCCACATCTCCTCCCCCAACCAGTGGCACCATACGGAGGCTGCCAATGGCAGGCCTCCACATGTCGTCCTCTCCACCACCCGCAATTGCCCCCTCCCGCTCGGAGAAGCCGGGAGTGGTAGGAAGGGCATTCCTGTTAGAGACCTAAAGCATCCAGGCAAGCAGGGCCTGTATGAAACTGCATGTACTCACACTATCCCTTGTTTGCCTGAGTCTCCCATGCATCCTGCCTCTGCTGTTTTGTTTTCCTTCCCTCTCATTTTTGCCCGTCTCTTTTGTCTTCCCCCTCTTCACACACAATATACACACTATATGAATTGCCAAGAGCAAGGGACTATCTTCTGTAAAGTGCCATTCACACTGTTGGCTTTCTTCAGCGACATCAACGATCCGCCTTGCTCAAGAGTGTAAGCTGAATAGCACACAAGTAGCAATGCCGGGCTCCCATTTGCAAGGGCATCGGTGGTAGTAGGATACAAACACATGACTGACCGGTTGCCTATTTCTTGCTCCACATCTAAGGCATGCATAATTGTCAAAACTCTCCTTCCTAAACTGAGCTGAAAAAGCCAGGCTTAATCTTGTATTGGTAGGATTTATTATTCTCTCTTCAGCCAACAACAACAACAGCAACAATTGCTTTCATTTTTAAAAGGAGCTACACATAACCCTGTAAAATAATTATCTTGCCAGTGAAAACAGGTGGGAGAGCCATTTTGGTTTAGTTTTGGACTTGGAATTTAAAAAGCCATGCACATCTAAGTACACAGAGCTGATAAATCAAATTCTAAATCAGCGACAAATGCATAAGGCGGCCATGGACAAACCACAGTATTTTAATCTCAGTTTCATGACATGGAATATGGAAACATTAACTTCTCGTGGTAAAACAAAGGGCCATACCATATGGCATGTAAAAGAAAAAGGAAGAAGAAAGGCACGTGCTTAACATTACCACACTTATTCTCAGGGCCAGCTTTCCTGTGAAACAGGGTGAGATACCCACAGCAGGCAGAGGAGTGGGAGAAGCAGCAAATTGCATTGCTAACCCCGCCCACTCCTTTACTGCTGCTGCCCTGCTGCCTGCAGCAGATGCTCTGGAGAGCCCCCTTAGTCGCTCTCCCACTGTTTCCCTCATCGTGTGACCCCCTTCCCCTTACCTTTGGTATTGTGGCCACATTGGCTCTACATGGACCCATGTAGCCAGAAGAAGTGGCTCTCCATACAGCTGTGGCCACGGCACCAAAGATAAGAGGAAGGGGGTGCACAATGAGGTAGGGATGTCACGGGAGTCCAGAAAGGGGGTTGACTCTGGTGGACATTCCCCTGCTTGGTCTCCTGGACTTCAGTCCACAGACCATTGCATTTACCTTACTCAGTGCTTCCTGGGTCAGGTAAGCATGGTGATCCCTGCTTGTCTGCCAAGCCACCAGCTATATTCCATAGTGCTTGATGGTAAGGACCATATATTAGAATGTAGAAAGCCCCAGATTCAATACGTGGCATTTCCAATTTAAAAAGACCTCAAAACATAAATAAAAAGTTTTTCTCCAACCTCAGTCTGAGGCCTAGAAAGATGATGCCACCAAAACATTTCTAGAACGGAATGGAGCAGTTCTGCCCATCGCTATTTTTACTAGTTTTGTGAGGTGCTTCATTCCAAAGGTGACAACTTCTCCCTAATCTCTCCTGCCTCAATATCTAGATCTCTTCATGGGGCAGTTGTGAATTACTGAAGGTAAGTGTGTCTAAATGTGTTATTCTCTATATAAGATGATACAACGGATCTGCTTGCCCTTTGGGACTACATCGCCATACTTCTCTAGGCTTGTCCTGTTGACTTCATGCAACATAATTATGAAAGCCAGCGTAGCTGTTAAATTAATCAGTTCTGTTTAGTCACCATAGTCTATCTTTTAATTGATGCCTATTCTTTCCAATCTAATTATCTAATTATCTTATCTTTTCTGAGGCGCAGATAAATTAGAGGAATCAATCCACTTAGTCCAGTAGAAATGCTTAGAGGGTGATTCAGAAGAAGTAATATTTGCTTAGTGTTATGCATGATAACTTATGTATAAACTTGCCCTCTTTCTTAATTGCCACCCCTTAAGGACTAATGACAAAGAAAATACAATCCAGATTAGGGAACTTTAAAATCAATTTCAAATAAGATATGAATGACAAGGAAATTACAAATATAAATAGGATTTGTATAGTGCTGGCTTGCACAACTTGTAGTCCATTTAGCTGATGGTAGACTATTAGACCTTAGTGTCTTCAGTGAATGTCATATCATCATCATCATCATCATCATCATCATCATCATCATCATCTCCTCTATTGTTTTCTGGTAAATGACATTTACAAATCTTCAAAACTAGTGACAGGAAGAAGCCACAAATGTCAGAAATATTTTTGAGGTTTTCCAACAGGACTCCTAAAATTTTAACAATTGATAGTAAATGTCAATATTCACTACATTTCTAACATTTGCCATAAAACATATGTGTACATATGGCTCTTTTCTAGATTGCTAAAGGATCCACAGAGATCTTGTTTCAGTAATATCTCAGATGAGTTAGAGGCTATAGTACTATTGAAAACCTAACAAATGTCACAAAACCTACATGTGTGGCTGCAACAAATCTTCATTAGAAACTCTGTGGAAGGTACCACAGCTTACCAAATGTGATTTTAAATAAGCTTAATCATTTCTAGGTTTTTTTTAAAAAAACAATTCCTTGGCAAAAAGATAAGAGTCAGGCACTGAAACCACTCCCGTATCAGATTATACCTCAATTTTCAGCACCATAAAGTCTCCTTGGTATGATGAAAGGTAAAATGAATTGTGTGTGATACCGATATTGTTCCTTTTTGCAAAATAAGGTTTCTTTCCCTACCGAACTATGGGATTTGGATGTGGTCATTTTTGAAGGCGAGATTTAAAAAGTTTGAAGAAAATACCAAACCAATATTAGAAAATGAATATTTTTGAGCAGATAAAATATTCTTTAATTTCCTACCTCATAACTTTAAAAAAAAATCAAAGCAACAACATCAAGGTACATGCCCCAAGGCAAACTCAAACTTAGGGTGGGCCTGGCAGAAGAAAGATGTGAGAGTTACAAGCAGAGCCTTAACACAAACGGTCATACAAATCTTGATTTCTGTTGTGTAAGGGTCAGTTCTCACCTTAATTTCCCACTAATTTTTCTCCATGCAAAGTATCCCAACACAGAGAAAATGCCATGGGAACTGGAACTACAGCTATTTCTGTGATCAAAGAGGAATCAGTAAGTGCTGCTATGATCACACAGAAATGTCTGCAATGTGCACCAGTAAGAATGCTCAAGGATTTTGTTTGATCCAGCTTTGGGGCCAAATAAGTTGTGCACCCAGCAAGGTTGCTGTTGTGTTTAACTCTCTTTCTTCTGAGCAGGAGGAGCAGCTGGCAGAAAGCCCAGCACATGTAGACAGCGATCCTGGTCTCGATCAGGCTGCTGCTGCAGAGGAGGAGACAATTCCCAACTCCTCTCTTCCAGCTGCGGAGCATCAAGGCTCAGAAGAGAGGGTTGATTGTACAGAATCACTGGCAGGTGGGACAGAGCCGTTATCGTTCGAGGAGGAGTCGGTGCAAACTTTAAAAGATGCTAAGGAGCGTAGGTGCTTGAGGCGGACGAAAACATGAGGTATTCAACGTCGGTTGGAGAGATTATGATCGCAGCAAGAGCGGACCTCTGAGTCATCGGTTTGATGTCCCCTCGGAAGAAGATGCTCTTTCATTGTCTATTGTTAAATTCAACTGTGGGCATACTTTGCTTTGCCTAATTTTGCCTCGGGGCTCCTTGGTGAAATTCTGTTAGATTATATGCCTTTTGGCTGTGCTTTGTTTAGCCTGAATAAAAGGCTTGTTTTGGTTCACACCCAGTGTAGTCTTTTATCGAGGTAAACTGAAAGGAATAAGCCTTTCACAACAGTTGCTTCAATTCACTCACTTCCATTGAGCTGCTGCAATTTGTGTCCATTTTGCAATATATAATAAAGTGGTTTTGATGACATATCTGATAAATATTTGTTCTGAGCTCTTTCTAGATAGTTCTTGGTCATTACCATCAACCCTGAGGGTGAAAAATATGATGAGTTATGCTTCTCTATAGAAAGTGGAGAGCCTCCTCCTCCTCCTCCTCCTCCTCCTGTTGTGTATTTAAGCAGAAAAGTGATCACCCTTCTCTCATGTACAGCCAAAGGAATTGTGTGTGACTTCCACCTATTGGATGGACCTGATTTCATGTCCTAAAGTAATCCTGAATTCCACAAGACAATTGAATTGACTTCAAAATAATGCTGTACCATACCTTGCTTGCAGTCCTACAACACACCTAGGTGTATGCACCCCTGGCCTATGGTGTTGTCTAAAGTGAAAGTCTTGAAGCTTCCCAAATCTAGCAATACAAAACCCTCTCCTACTAGAGCTTATGCTAGCCTCAGAATCATGTAGCCTGGCCCTCACAGAACTCTACCATTTCATGCAGCAAGTGAAGAACTGCATCTTTGAATGTTTCCCACCAGGAATAAATAAACCACCCTGCACAAAGCAACTGAGCATTTCATGCAGATGGCCAGACTAGAATCCTTCTTCCTAAGTTTCTGAGTAGAGTGAATTTTTGATATTGGAGAAACTCAATGGTGCAATCACACACCTGCAGGGTGAAGAGGTACAGTCTGGGAAGAATTTTGATGACCGTGTAATTCAGGTCTTGCCCCCATTTTCTTGCAGCCTCCTGGATACATTCTAGCTGCTAAAATGGTCAGTATGAGTACACATTGCATCCCGTCCTATACTGAAGGGTATATATGTAGAGCATGATATAGCACATTAAGATGAACCAGTGGAAAATGCTGGCCAACTGATTTTCTTTCCTGCTGACAAAAGCAAGCCGCTTGGGCTATGGGGCCAATGACATGATCTTTAAGCTTCTTTAAAATCAATTCATTGATCATCTAATTAGAACACCTTGTTTAAATCAACAGGACAATCTTTAATTTGATGACAACCCTAATGCAAACAAATTTCATGCTTAAAGGCACCTCTCGAGTACTTCAGTTAAAACACAATGACCAACTTTTCATGATATAAACCTAAAACCTATTTGAAAACAAACATTCCCTGTACAGTAGGGATGTGCACGCCAGAAAATATCGTATTTTATCATTGTCGTAATTTCGGACCCAAAAAAATTATTGTCTCCAATGATATCGTAGGTGAACCATATCATCTTCATGATAATTATCGGCAATACGATATTCAATTTGCAGCCCCGTTGTGCCCTATAGAGCTGGATTTTTTTAGAAAAAAGCCTATAATGTCTGTATTTTCAAAGTTATAGGCTTAAAACTTGGTCACAATGCTTATGGGGTATGCCTAAGTATGTGTATGAAATGTGAGATCGATTCCTCCAACCCTCGATTTTATATGAACTTATTAAAGATCATTTAAGTTCTGACAGGTCAAAAGTTGCACGATCTTTCAAAAATTCATATAAAATAAAGGGGTGGATGCATCGATCTATAATTTGGCACATATGTGTAGCAACATGTGCTAGACATGTGTATGAAATTTGAGATCGATCCCTCCAACCCTCGATTTTATATGAATTTATTAAAGATCCTGCAACTTTTTGACAGGTCTAAATGAACGCACGTGGCGAGCTGTCATTCTGACATGTCAGAACTTAAACAATCTTTAATAAATTCATATAAAATCAAAGGTTGGAGGGATCGATCTCAAATTTCATACACATGCTTAGGCATATCCCATAAGTCATGTGACCAAGATTCAAGCCTCTTACTTTGAAAATACAGAAGTTATAGGTTTATTTATATGGCAGACCGATAATCCGATATAATCGGGCTGAAAATTATCGTCTCTGATGATTATCATAGGAAGTTGTATTGTATCGTTATTGTTAATCGTATGCACAATAAAGAGCATATTGTATTGTTATTGGACATTTTAACAATACGATACACATCCCTAGTTTTAAGCTTCACTAAGGCTGTATCCAGCCTGAAATGTCTGTCTGAATCTGCCTCCCCATGTATTATAACATCTAGTCCTTAATGTAAATGGGTAAGGGCTCGCCAGGATATCACACAATACCCCTTTCTCCTTCATCAATCTAAACATATACACCTTACAAAGTCCTGTGTAGATACCAGACTGCAGCTATAAAAGGTCTGTGAGGCATCAAGCCCCAATACCTGGTATATCATACAGGTGGTCACTCATAAATCTCTTCCATTCCATTTCCTTTTTCACATGAATCTAAGAATGATGGTTTTTTAAATCCACACCATATTGTGCATTTATTTAAATACATATTTAAATAAGCATAATCTCTCAAAATATGCATTTCTAAACATATTTTATCTCAAGACATGCATTTTTATATATTTTTATATTTGATTGAGCCAATAATAATAATATAATAATAATAATGATAATAATAATAATATATTTATTTCTTACCCGCCTCTCCTCTGGATCGAGGTGGGGTACAACAACAAATACAAAACACCATAAAATACATATATAACTAATTAAAAGCATATAAAACGAATACACTATTAAAAGAACTTCATGGCAACATTTGGAAAAGTGCAAAATCCAATGGATACCTATGGTCCAATCTGCACATTAGTCTGAGAAGTGCAAATCAGGTCAGTTCCTATCAGAATTCACAAAAATCAAATTCCAGAAATATCCCTACTTTTGACCTTCTTCTCGCTCCATTTTAACCAATATTCCACCTTCTTTGTAACTAATTTGCTACACACACACCCAACCTTGATGCATGATATTCTTTATGTGTGGTTGCCAAGTCCCAAACAACTCTAATTCTGAATACTATTATCTACAGCATAAATCCTAGCAAGTTTATTCACCCCCATCCAGTCCATCTCACAAAAGTCCAATGTGGCTTGATTGAAAGATTTACATCCCACTGTTCCACTTTATTTCTAAAGCACTCATACGCCATACTCAGAAACCCCAAACCACGTACTAGATAAAAAGTGTATGTCATAGACGTTCAGAAAATTCTCAGTACATTTGCAGCTTAATAGCCCTCCTCCAAGAGAACATTTAATACAAGCCATAATCACATATTTACTCCAGTTTAATACATTTCAAGTCCTTAACTCTCATTGAGTTGGATCTAGAGTTAATTGCCTTTAGTTTCCACTTGAACTAAGTAGGACTTAAATCATAACTAACTTCTCCCATTTATTTCAAAGGGGCCTAAATTCAACTAAATTAGTCTGGATCCAATTCATTAGCTCCTGTATAGCTCACATTGGCCCTGTTCAGACAACACACTAAACCATGATGGTTAAGCATTTTCAGCTAAACATTATGGCTTAGCATGTTATGTGAACCATGATTAAGTGTGTCATGTAAACAATTCCTAATCATGGCGGCTACATAACCTCGGTGTAAACATGCTCATGGACTACTTGCTGCAAAAGGGTTAGCGGCCTAACCATGGCTTAGTGTATTGCCTGAACAGCCCCACTGAGAGTGGCTTAAATAACATAGAGACACCTAGCAGTCACTTCGTGCATAATCCTGTGCATGTTTAGACACAAAAAAGTCCTACAACTCCCAAGTGGACTGGGGAATGGTGGGAGCTGTAAACAGTTTTCTATCCTATTCTATCTTCATCCGTTCTCGCCAGGTGCTCACTGAGATGTCGCCTCCCCCACTTGCTGCACCACACAAGCTGCTGGTCAGTCCAGCGAGTGCCTGGTGAGCACGGTGGGGTCACCTGTCCCCTTAGCAAGCCACTATTTTGCATCAAAAATGGCAGCTTGGGAAATTTAGTGTTGTATAAATGATGGCTGTAAAGAGGCCGTGGCAACATTACAGTTACAGTTGGGCCCTTTACTGCCACCATTTTCACAACACTACATTTCCAGAAAATCCCAAATCACCATTTTTATGCAAAATGATGGCTCACCAAGGGGACAGGCAGACACTGGGCACTTCTAGACAACACACGGATACGTGAACAGGTCCGATAAAGGGCAGTGTCTTGGTGAGTGGGGTTTGCTGGACTCCATCCCCTCTCAGACTCCCATGTCATCCCTCTTCTGTCCAAACATGCCTAAGATTGCACCTTTACAAGATTTAAGGGTGGTGCCTAGAGCCATGCTGGGAGTTGACTGTATATATTATATGTGACCATGTGGTTAGGAGAGGGAAATCCTTAGGCACTCTTTTGTCAGAAAACATGATTTGTGTGGAGCATTAAATGTACATGAAGTTTTAAAGTGTAATATAATCAAAAACAAATACACAGTTTACAATCTGTGGATATTTAATAGGGATGTGCAGGGACCCCCCGGATCAGATTGGGACCTGGATCAGGACCTCCAATTTTGTCCCGGATCGGACAAAATCGGAGGCCCCCCGGACTGGCGCCCGCCGATGGAAGCGGACAGCCCCCCCAGGTAAGCCACCCCCCGCTCCTTACCTGGCGGGGCGTCCTCCTCCTTCCGTTGCCGGAGATCTACTGAGAACTAGGCTTCATGGCCTAGTCCTCAGTAGAGCGCCAGGTGATGGAAGCGGACAGCCCTCCCAGGTAAGCCCCACCCCTGCTGTCCGATGTCAGCTTATGCCCGCCGATGGAAGTGGACAGCCCTCCCAGGTAAGCCCCCCACTGTCTGCTTTCATCAGCAGGCGCCCGCTGCCGCCCACCGATAGAAACAGACAGCCCCCCCAGGTAAGCCACCCCCCCCCGCTCCTTACCTGGCGGGGTGTCCTCCTCCTTCCATTGCCAGAGATCTACTGAGAACTAGTAGAGCTCCAGGTGATAGAAGCGAACAGCCCCCCCCAGGTAAGCCACCCCCCACTCCTTACCTAGCGGGGCGTCCTCCTCCTTCCGGTGCCGGTAAACTACTGTGACCTAGGCCTTGCAGCCTAGTTTATAGGAGAGTGCAAGGTGATAATATCATCACCTGGCGCTTTCCTGTAAACTAGGCCATGAGGCCTAGGTCACAGTAATTTACTGGCAATGGAAGGAGGAGGACACCCCCCCAGGTAAGCCCCCCCCGATCCTCACCTGGCCGGGCTGTCTGCTTCCATCGGCGGGCGCCCACTGGCACCCGCCGATGGAAGCAGACAGCCCTCCCAAGTAAGCCCCCCCGCTGTCCGCTTCCAGCGGCGGGCGGCTGTTGGCACCCGCCAATGGAAGCGGCGGCAGGCGCCTGTGGGCGCCCGCCAATCCTCCGATTTTTTTCCGAACCGGATCGGGTCCTTCCGGACCAGTTCGGATAATATCGGACGATCCAGTGGGGTGATCGGAAATCGGATAATTGCATCCGATTTCCCCTGGATTGGCTCCGGATCGTGGATCGGAGCCAATCCAGTGCACACCCCTAATATTTAACACAGTTTAAATACAATTTAAAGTGACGTCTGTACTTGCACATCACAATAAGCAGAATCAAAGAATTCTGGCTCATTGTGAATGAGCCAGTTTGCTGATGCACATTGCTTGTTTACTCCCCCTTTAGCTCCTCCGGCAAGCAGGAGTGGTTAAACAAATCATGGACTTCTTGTCCATGGTTTGTTTAGCATGACATACAAACCAGAAATTCTGGGTTGTGAGTTCAGCCAGATGAGCCTTATGGCCCAGCTTGTCTGGGGAGAAACAAGGCAGAGTTCCCAGTTTGCCAGGAAAGTCCACGTTTTTTTTCCTTTAGAATTCTGCATTATTGTGATGTGCGAACATCGCCAGCATGTGAACGGTTAAAAAGTGTGGTACTGCCTTGAAAATAACTCCTTCAGAAGTATCTAGTATGGCTTGATATTAGCCATGTGAAGGCTGCCTCATGGATGAGAAATTCCACTCTGTTAACTGATAAACTGGTTTTGAAGTGGCCTCTTGGGTGTAGCCCAGGCATAGAATTCACTATGCATTATGACTCTTAGATAAATTGTATTCATTCAAATGCACCAATATAACAACCTGTATCCTTTTTCTCAAGGCCCTCATCAGGAAAAAAGACTACATTTTTGTCTCCAGGATAAAAATAGGATTTGGCAACTGATGTCAGGGAGCGACAGCACAGCCAACAAAGAACTCTTATTAAAATTCTGGCTACTTCTCCTATTGAGACTCTGATATTTCAGGGATCTTAGGAATGAGCTTCAGGGTGGTTCCTTTGCCTTCACCCTATTCTAGGGTCACCTAGTCACGGGGAAATTAATCTCCAGTGTGTCAGTTTTAGAGTTAGCCATTTTCAGATCATTGAAGACATCTAGGTTTCTCACTGCCTCCTCCCTCAGCGTAATTCATTAAGCAAAAGAAATATGCAAAATTAATACAGCACATTTCTCAGCAATGCACCGCATATCCTATTGGCTTACTAAATTGAGGAAGTGGAGGGTGACACAAGCATATGGATTTAAATATGGGCCACATTTATTAAAGATTCTGCAAAGGGGTAAATTCCTAAGCGGGCATCTCACACATGGCCATAAGGCCATCCCTAGGATCGGGCGAGCCATTCTTAACCCCTGGAGTGGTGCCTTACAGCTCGCCATCTCATGGATTCTCCAGTTGGGGTAGGGAGGCCTTCTGGTGTCACCGCCCATGTGCCGCATGGCTCCGAGGGGGTGAGGAGGGTTGGCCTCAAAGGTAAAGCTTCCGCCCGCTGGCTGGTGCCACAAGACTCCCAGCCATAGGCTTCAGGCACTACCCATCACCACCAATGGTGCCAGAGAATGCTCACCAGTATTCCCCTCTCGAGATGCCCGCACCTAACCACCATCAAATGTGACCAAAGAGCACCGAATCAACCTATTTAATACACCCAGCCTGCCTCACAGTGTGGAGTAGGTGAAAAAACTCACAACCAATTCAGATTGTGAGTAAAAAAATCCCACTCAGCCTCCAAAAGGACAACCAGTGAACCCACACTGTCTACGAGGGAGGGAGGGAGTCAAAAATGGATGAAGAGGGCACTGGGCAGGAGTGCAGCCTTAAATAGCTGCACTCCTCCCTGCCCCAGTGGTGCCAAAACGAGGTGGCCAATGGCCTTTCTCCATGCCACACCATCTCCCCCACATCCGCAATCAGCATCCCCTCACCCAGGTGTTGCCTGGTGTGGGTCTGAGGCTCTTCTAGACCAAAGTACAAACCAAACAAATGAACAACAACAAAAAAAACCCTACTCCTGTAAACAGTAAAGTAGAAAAAATCATCTCTTTAAAGTGTCACTAGGCTTGTTCAGTGTCTTTTGCTTGAACAGTTTTTGGGAGTGAGGGAACCTCCCTCCAGACAAACCCACACAGCTGCCAGATGATCCATGAATACCTAGTGAGCACATACATCTTTTTTTTTCTCTCCATGAGCCATGATTTGCAAATGGCTGGGAATATTTATGGAACTCAGGATTTATGCAAAATCAAGTCTGTAAATAGCACAACCTGCATAAAATTGCAAGTGTAAAGGACAATTTGCATCTCAATTTTGTGCAAATTGCAGCATTTACGTTTGTGATTGGGCTCAAATCCCAATTTGCATTAATATCTCCAGCCTCGATTTTGCACAAATTGTGATTTGCACAAATTTTAAAAAGTGAGAAATCGTGAGCTTGCCTGACTCAGCGCTAAGTTGAGCTAGCTCAGGGATCCATGAGCTGGCATCCAGGGGGCCGAGCTGTCAAAACCTCACAGAATCCCATGCCCAAACTGAATTCCTCCAACATCCCTACTTGGGAGCGAGGGAACCTCCCTCCAGAAAACCACACACACACGCGCACACACACATCTAGGGGAATGCTTGGCTAGAACCTTTCTGCCTGGCTTAACTGCTTTCCACACATAGGGCAGTATCTTCTACAGCCTGTGCACCACCAGGGATCCACCACTAGAGCAACTCAAACCACGTATTGGCAGAATGGAAAGATTGCAGAAGGGAGCTCCCCTGATCTGTCCCGATCCAGAAAAAAGCATTTCTGGGCTTGCTTTAGGAAAGTGCTAATTCCTCAATGTACTAGTGGGCCCTGCTCACAGAACGGGACAGGAGCACAGTGGGAGTACTGAATACTGCCCAGCGAGTGCAGGTATTTACACACGGAGGATACTCCTGAGCTACACAATGAAAATGTAAAGTCCAAGAAGAACTATTTCACATGGTAGTTCTTGACACCGAGTTTTATAAGCTATCACTTAAACACAACTTCTGCAAAATAAACAAAGGTCTGGCATATATTTTTACCAAGCTATGGATGGCTATACTAATTCAAACATAACAAGATTTTATTGCATCGCTGAGAGATGTTTTACTGGAGATTTCTGCTTGTTGAGCTATGGATTATGCTGTCATCTTATAGACCCATGAAGCAATGTGGATTCTGAAAGACTTTGCCCTCCAGGGATATTATATAAACAAGTAACAAGACTTATGTTTCCATTTTATTTGAAAAGCCTTAGTGCATGGTTGAAAACATCAATATTTTACCATTTTTTGTTATCACAATGAAAAATGAAAGACGTGCTGTAGTGCCAAAAGCTGATTCATGTTGACTTCAGCATGTCGTGTCAGCAACTGGCTCAGCCTGACCCACCGTGGTTAGAAGTCAGCCCCACCTGACTGAAAATCGCAGCTGTCACAACCTCAAGGGGGCACGCTAACTGCAGATGAAAAGTTCTTAATGTCTATAATTAGAAGCAATCCAAACTTATAAGGGCCACCTGGAATGCACAAATCTATGTACTGAACTGCTAATGTTTGAACAACAGAATTATTCAGAACTTTCCAGGTGGTCCACCCATTCTGTTGTGACTCCATTAGCCAAATGTTACCAGAGTGAAATGGATCTTGATAGGGGGGAGGAAGCAAGCATATTATGAATCACCACGGTAGCCCACTAACTCAACAACAGAAGGTAGGGACTCCCATAAGGAGGGCAAAAGAAGCCACACAGGGAACTTGGTGAACTTGTCAGAAGGAATGGCTGTCACCATCAGGATCAGCTTGTGATATCTGGCTGGCTGCTGCTGGAAACAAAATGCTGCACCAGACCTTGCCTGATTTAGCAAGGCAATCTATATATTCTATTTGTGGTAACATTTGGGGAAGCCCTCAACATACAATGATCATATCCCACTGCAGCGTCTTTAAATCAGGGGTGTGGAACCTCAGGCCAGTGAGCCAAATCCAACCTGCCTGGGGTTCCAATCTGGCCCTCTGGGTTCTCCAGATGACTATGCTGTCTTTCCCCTGGCCTCACCCCTTTTCCCCCAATCAACAACTCGTTGTTTTCCAGTGCTGTGCCCATTTTCCTCCCCATTCTAAAAGGTTGAAATGCTTTTCTGAAGGCTGTTGCTGGCAGTAAGAACTTTCAGCTACAATATGCTGGGTGGCCCTTCCCTTTTGCTTTTGGCTCCGCCCACCAGCAGAATGCATGTGTGTGTACGTATATACACACACAGCCCAATAGCATCTCCAGAACTGAACTTGGTCCTCAAGTTCCCCACATCTGCTTTAAATATAGTCACATTGTTCCCTAAGCAGAGGCAAACTGAATAGTAGAGCTGATGCAGCACTTTGGAAAGCAATCTGATTTCGCTCAAACTGATTCAAAGTCTGTCCTCTTCAACTCAGGCACTGCACCCGAGTTGTGGTTCAGAAATTTGAGGCTTCATGCCTCCTACTGACCAACATAGGAAATGTTAAAAAATGGCTATACTGTTTTTGTTTGTTAGAAATGGATTAAAATTACAGGCATAGTAACATCTTTGGAGGGGATTACGCATACACAATGGCAAATTTCAGAAAAATAGGCCCAGGAGTTTTGCACTATGCACCTATATATTTTGATTTTCTTTTAAAGAGTAGTGTTGATAACATTTGCTCTTTCTAGGCAGAATTGGATGAAATTGGCAGGGATAGTTGTGCCCTTCTGCGGGGATTATGTCTGCCACGTTTCAGATGAATAGGTGCAGGGAGTTTTGTGCAAGAGCATCCTTTACATTTTGAGGGCATCCAAACACTGGCATGCCGATCCTATGTTTCTTGATGAACATTCATCCACAAGACGACAGGGAGCATAGAGATTGCCATAAGTAAGACAACTGAAAAGTTTCAGAAGGATAGAGCAGCAGCTTATGTGGAAGCAGAGTCCTCAAATTTGGCAACCGGGGGGCGGGGAGGGAGATGATGATTTCAATGCACATCCCTACTAAAAATCCTCATTATAATTATCTGTCAGTGAAGTTGTAAACATAGGTATTTCATGTATCATCTATACTACTGCAAGAAATAATGTTTATTATGCCTTTGATATAAACCATTTATACTACAATTGATGTATGCAAAATCCTCTCTCCTGAGAATACTTCCACACACTTCAATAACAAGATTTCACCCTTCGAATAGCTCAGCCCTCCATACAAACAGAAGAAAATCGATACACTCTCACCAACGTCAGAACACCAACACCACAAACAGGATGATGAGACAAGATTAAACCATATAATTTATGTATTAGTTCTCAAGATACCTTGATCTTTCTGAAATTCTTATTGATCTTTCTGAGATGCTTATTAAGTGCATCTATTGCTGATAAATTATGCTTTTAGTCTTATTGTTGAAAATATTACTTCCTTACTCTCAAGACACTAGGGTTCTCCTGTAAACACTACTTGGAACCTCAGAAAATGAATTGTCATCATAGCTAGTTGACAGCACCTTTGGACATGACATATATCCTTTTCTGTTCATTTTTGCATGTCTTGAGTAATATCGGAAATGGGAACTCACACATGATCCAGACAGTGAGATGCATCAGCTCTATGTCTGGGCACAGCTCTTCGATCTCACTGTCAGTTTCCAATCATCATTCCTCCCGGTCTGGAACAAAAACCTGTCACAACAGTTGCCTACCTCCTCTTCACCCACAAAATGCTTGTCTATTTTGGAAAATGGGATGACTGATGGGTGTCCTTTAGCTCCTTTCGGTCCCTCTGTTATCCTTACATTTGTGATGGTCCCTTATTAGTATCTATTGCCCAGCATGGCAGTAATGCGGTGTGTCTGTATTAATTACACAGGAGTGCACTGACAAATGCCCTTTAGACCCTGTTCCCTATCCCTGGCATCTAGTGTCAGTTCCCCAATCCGTTAAGGACAGCAGAAGCCAAATTTATTTACTCACATATGTTCCAGGGCCTGTAAATTCTATCAGCAGTACTGGTTCCTGTCAGGCTGACCAGGTGGCTCGGGATTTCCCAGTCCTAACCGGGAATACAGGGGCAAACCGGTCCAACCGGGGGGCGGGAGGGCAAACCGGGGTGGCGGGGGGTCACGCGGCGGTGGCAGCAAGCAAGGAGCGGCGGTAGACCAGGCGGCGGAGGAGCCCGGGAAGCGGCCGCCCCAGCAGGTAAGCACGAAGGGGGGCACTTACCTGCTGGGGCGGCCGCTTCCCGGGCTCCTCCGCCACCTTCGCCGCCACTGCCGGGCTCGTAAGGCCAGAGGCTGCGCGGAAGAGACGGGAGAGGGCCGGTTACGTCACTTCCGGATCCGGCCCCTCTCCCGCCTCTTCCGCGCGGGCGGCGGAGGACCTGGCGCAGCCGCGCGGGCGACGGAGGACCCCGCGCGGGTGGCGGAGGAACCCAGCGGTAGGTCCAGGCTGGTTTTTTTTGGGGGGGGTGGCTTGGTGGGGGGGTTGTTTTGGGGGGGGCGGGGGGACAGGGATTTTGATTTTTAAAATCTGGTCACCCTAGTTCCTGTAGTATATCTTTTTGCTATTTTGACTCCAGTTTCCAGAGGATCTCAATGTACGACACATGGCTAGAAATTGGAAGATTGCTCAATACATCCTCAGTACGGTTGAGGCTTGTTGTTAGTACCAGATAGCCAGCTATTGTATCTCTGTTAATATACAGTTAGTTATCCATATTGTCTCAACTACGCTTTCATGACCTAATGGAATAATACAGCTCCCATTGTCCCTGTAACCTCAATGCCCTCCAGTATCTGAGGCAGCAAGCTCATGTTCACCAGTTGCTGAGGAATATGGGTGGGAGGGTGGTCTTGCACTCGTGTCTTGCTTGTGGGTTCCTAGCCAACAGCTGATTAGCCACTGTGCAAACAGAATGCTGGACTAGGTGGAACCTCGGTCTGATCCAGCACGGCTCCTCTGATGTATTAATCACTGTGATGTTTGTCTCTCCTTCTTGCCACCATGTCTAATAGCTTCCCCTGCCTGTGCATAAGAAATGCCAGCAAGATCTAAGGAATTCTGGGATTAGAAGTTCTTCTTGAGTGAGCATGGCATGCTTCTCTCCCCACAAACTCCAAGCCCTAGGAAGGCCTAGACCAGCAGACTACTGTCCAGAATGTTGCTTATTTGGTTCTAAGACTGCTTCTGGTTGGCTTCAGAAAATTGAACATGATTTGGATTCACACTGGGAAATATGTTTGTGTTTACACCTTCAAGCATACTTTTAAAGTTTAGCTTCATTTCTCCTCCCTCTCTTGATAATGGCTTTGTAGCCAAGGATGTCCCCTCCGCCAGATTCCCAAGCCTCAGAAAGGTCTGCCTGTGTCACCCCCAGCACCCAATGCTTGGCCTTAAGTGCATGTGTTCTACTGAAGTCAGCTATCTAGAGATGCACAAACTAATTAGCAGCCATTGTTCCTATGAGCTGCCCAACGACTCATCTTTGTGCCTGATGACAAGAGCAAAGATTCACGCACAGAATAGCAAGCTTGTCATGATTGCTTTGAGGGGGGATAAATGGGTTTTCTTCCCAGACAACTCTGAAGAGAAAAGATGTAAAAGTCTATTAAATATAACAAGAATCCAAGCATGTGTTACTTTCTGGCTTCTTAAAGCCACTGGAAATATGTAAGAGATGACAACACCTAACAATGTGAGAGCGTTTTATAACGGCCTCAGAACAAAGCATTTTTCCTTATTATTATTTCTGCTACAAATCTGGTTTACATATAGCCACTTGCTGAGCAAACCGCTTGCTAAACAGATAATCCAGTAAGTATATTATTCTCATTCTGAAGGACCTTTGCCTTCTTATGCAGTTTGATGGTTATATTTTCTTCATAAGGGGCTTCTTCTTTTTTATAAGTGAGCAGTCCTCAGCACACAAGTACTGACATGGAAAAACACATTGTGTGAAGCAACCAATGATAAATCTGCCCAGCAGCATTTTCATGATCTCATGGACTTTAGCTGTTGATTCTATCTATGATCAGTGATCCAGGCAATATTATTATTTCTATAAGTGAGTATGTCTAGGCATGGTTCTGGACTGTGCAGGAAAAATGTAATGTGTTGAATAGAATATAATGGAATGAATGAAATAGAATAAAAACAAAGTTTGAATATAAAGCTGAGCTAAAACAAATTTATTCAGTGTCATATTCACTATCGTCTAAGCCTCCTTCCATTTGTCTACGCGCATTTGTATATGTAGTGGAGCACAGACCAATATTCCCCATTCAAAACTATGTTATAGATCTGAATCAGTGCTTCATATCACTCAGTTAATTGGCTCATGTATACACCAATTCATTATGCAGCTAAGCTGCCATACTTTTTTTGTGGGTCAGTTGATAACATTTGCAAAGCGGCTGCCTGTTTGGGACACTAATCCCTGACCATGCTGATTTTCATGTCGGGAGAGGAAAAACATGGACATTTGTGGCATTCCCAGTCAAAAGATTGATTCTAATACAAATTCTGAAAAGGCTTTAACAATTACTGTAACAAAATGCTAACCTGCCCACACACTAACATAAACAAAATTTAAAGTACATGAAAAAGTAGTTAGATTTTCTCTAGGGAATGATAACCTGGGGTGTGGGCTGGCTGAGGCTGATAAACCTCGGTTGCAAAATGTGATAAAAGCGTGAGCTTAGTTTATTCACAGACCATATTTAATACTTGCACTACGACAGAAGATCAATCATTTGAATTCTCCCACTATATCTATAGCATATTCAATGTCACAGCAACTTATTTCATAGATGGTGTTTAGAACTGACCTTATTTCTAGGCTATTAAAAGCAAGCTCCAGTTTTAAAGACAATAAAACCAAGGTCCCCTCTCAATGTGACTACTTGTTATACTATATTGAACAATGTATATACTACAAATGCATGATTTTTTAAAAAAGAAAAGGTAGTTTAACTGCCCCTGAAATTATCTCCTTTCCAACTAAAACACTCATTACTCCCCTTTCTTTGCAAAATCACTGTCAAGGCACATGGAATAAACACAACCCAGAGAATCCACAGAATGTTCTTATGCAAAAGAGCCACTAATAGAAAAGTGGGCCTGAGATATGGGAACTGGGAGAACATCAAAGTGATGGCATTTATTTTCTTTAATTCACTCACCAACTTCAAGACAGACAAAGATCTTACATATTGCAACTCCTGATTGGTACTCACTATTATCCATGTCCCCTTTGGCTCTCCATAGGCAAGCAAGCAGCCTTCCAATTGGTGGAGAGGCAAGGATGTTCCCACTCACAGTGCAATACACTCTTGTATTCGTGGCGTACAGAAATCCCAGATTGGTTGGGATCATATTGTGAGGAAGAAACTCATCTTGGGGAGTAGGGACATGGCACCAAACAAGTGAACAGATGTGAGAAATATCCTTTGGGTAACGTTTTGCCTCCCCTTTGCCTTTTTGCACCAAAACAAACTTCAGCACAGCCCTAGTAATAAGGGTTAGCAGATAACTCTCTGGCCTCTTCTTGTTACTTACTTCAGATGTCTTCAGGATAGGACTCCCAATGTGAGGAGAGAGCCAGGGTTTCTCTACCACCCTACCATACAAGAAATCAGGGTTTGACCCACACACCAGCAATTTGAGTGCCAGCTATGATAAAGGGGAAGGCTCTTAACCGCTTATAATTCCCCTCAGTACTCCTGGGGTGATAAAACATGAAATTGGAAGATGGATTGTTTTTTGGGGGAGAGGGGGGAAGGAAAGACAACAAAACAACATGTCGTAGATACTGGTAACCAACCAAATGAACATTAGGGAGGTGTGAGTGGATTATGGAAAAGGAAGTTGGGCACAGTGAAAGGCATCTCTGAGGCATGGCAAAATCAGACAGTGGGGCTATTGACAGGGATGGCACGGGTGTCTGGTTGGGGCTTGAAGCCCTGGGAGAAATCATTAGCTCGGCCCCCTGGACACCAGTCCATGGACCCCAAACTGGGCAAGTTCGCAGGTGCCCACTCCCTTGGTGAGCCACCATTTTCTTACAAAAGGGCAGCTTGTTCTTGTCCATGAATGCCCCATTTGCACAAATGGTAGCCTTAAAAGGGCCATGTATGCAACATTACACATATTCATGGAAGAGGAGGTATATAGGAAGAGGACGTTTGAATTTCAGTTTGCAGGCTCAGAGCCAAGGCACATGGAGCAAACACACCCCACAGGCTATTCTTCCATAAGAGCACTACTAGCTTGAATTAGAACCTGGAATTTCATGCATGATAAATCTGTACTGATTCAGAGGGCTACAACTCTATTCAAAGGCCTCTCAGCACTAGTCTATATGGCTGGATCAATGGGTTTTCCTCCCCTCTGTACGTGATTAGGGTACTTTGTGGAGTGGGGGGTATGAGGTTAATGTCCTGTCTCCACTAGTATTTTTGCCCTAGACTTGGCTTCCAGGCAACCGAAAAGTGAACTTTACCTTGTGGTGCTCAGTTCAAGCTTCCCCATGATGGGATTTGAACCCACATCTTCTGTTTGCCCTTTCAGTGTACTTTCCTGCTAAGTCATCACACACGTTAGAGCTACCTGTTGTTCCCATTTGCCTTGTGCAGCCCTTACCCTTGCCAAAAGCCATCTCCCACCCTACAGACACAGATGCAACTGTGCTTTTTTGTAGTGCCTGCATTTCTGTTGAGTTATTTTTAGAGCAGGAAAAATGTATATTTCATTGTGAAAGTGAAAGAAACCTGGGCGGGATCTACACCACTGCTTTAAAACAGTTTATAACAGAAGTGACAACTGTCGGGGCCTAGGACACACTCCATATACAGTTTTCAAACCATTTTCAAAGTGTCATATCCTGTTTGGTGTAGATCTGGCCCCAGTGAAAGAAAGCCTGTTGCGTACTTGTGTATTTGTACTATTTTGCTATACCACAGGGCCACCTACAGATTATGTAGTGGAAAAGCAGGAAAGGAAACAGTCTTTGTATAGTTGTATTCTGTAACAAAACCAAAAGTTGATGCAGCCAATTAACAGCCTCATGTAGTAAAGCTCAAGACTGTCGATGTCACAGTGACAGACCGTCATAAATGATTAGCCTAGGGTTATATGGCCAGATTGGGATTCAAAAAATGTTTAGTGGCTAGTAAACATCTAGAGCAGGGATGAGGTACCTTCGGCCTGCAGGACCTGAAGCCCTGGCTCTCAGAAAGGAGGGGGCATGAGAGTTACTGAGCTGCAGCTGAGTTCCTTTGCTTCGCCTTCATGTTCCCTGTATGGCGAATGTAATGAGGAGTGAAGTCGGTTGCACTCTCAGGTGGCATTTCAAGGCACCAGCCAAGTCTGCCTCACTCCTCCCTAGCATTCTTCGCACATGGAATGTAGAGGAGGAGCCAAGACTATACCTTGGTGGCTTTCACTCTGCTTGGGCTTTCCTTAGCTGGGGAAAGCTAAGACGGAGCAAAGGAAGGTTCCCAACTCAAGCAATGGCTGGAAGAGCTCCAGTCAACACTTTAACTGGAGATCCAATGTTGTCACACATGGGCCCCTCCTCCCAATATCATCTGGCCTGTGAGGGGCAAGGGGCAATGCAGTCCCCAGACTGAATATGCCCCCCCATCCCTGACCTAGAGCAATCTATTTGCAAGGTTGCTCTAGATGTTTCACGTAACACATAAATGTTTAAAGCTTGGTGTTCCTTTATGAGAGAGCAAGTCCATTTCCTTCTAGTTATTCAAACTAGATACATCCCTGGTTTGGGGGGGGGGGGAGACAGGGATGTCATTGCAGTCTTATATCAAGGAAATGTAATTTATTCCCAGGGAATGCAAGACCCAACAGACACTGATAAACAGGAATCCAAATTTGCGATAAGTAAAATCCAGGGGAATTAATGGTGGTTGATCTTAGGAAAATGCTATAAGCATCACTATTTGGAAAATGTCTTAAAATCACAATCCACTGCCTGGATTCCAATCACTGAAAACTGACATTTTTCTGAACTGCTGAGAACTTTGGCTATTAGTGAAGAAAATAAAAGGGAGCACAAGCTTGTACAAAGGTGATGAAAGGTGATGCCAGCAGACAATAAGAGATGCAAAAAAAAAAAAAAAGCATTTCGAAGAGCCTATCGCTAACAATATCAAGACCAACAATAAAGAATTCTTTAAATATATGAGAAGCAGGAGACCAGCTAGAGAAGCAGTTGGACTGCTGGATGACACCGGAGTTAAGAGAGCACTAAAGGAGGACAGGGAGACTGCAGAGAAGCTGAATGAATTCTTCGCATCGGTGTTCACTGCAGAAGATACAGGAGAGATACCTGTGCCTGAACTGATGTTTTCAGGAAGGGAGTATGAAGAACTGAGGCAAATAGTGGTGACAAAAGGTGAAGTTTTAATAAATCACCAGACCAGGATAGTATCCATCCTAGAGTTCTCAAAGAACTCAAATATGAAATTGCTGATCTTCTAACCAAAATATGCAACATGCCCTTAAGCTCAGCCTCTATACCAGAGGACTGGAAGATGGTCAATGTAATGCCAATTTTTAAAAAGGGATCCAGGGGGATCCGGGAAATTTCAGGCTGGTTGGTTTAATGTCTTTTCCGGGTAAACTGATTGAAGGCATTATTGAAGACAAAATTAGTAAGCCTATAGAAGGATAAGTCATTCTGAAAAAGAATCAACACAGTTTCCACAAAGGTAAGTCCTGTCTTACTAATCTTCTAGAGTTCTTTGGAAATGTCAGTAGACATGTAGACAGGGGAGATGCGGTGGACATTGTTTACCTGGACTTCCAAAAGGCTTTTGATAAAGTCCCTCACCAAAGACTCCTGAGCAAACTTAGTAGTCATAGAATAAGGGGAGAGGTCCTCTTATGGATCAGCAACTAGTTAAAGAACAAAAAGCAGACAGTAGGAATAAATGGGAAATTCATCCAATGGAGAATTTACCATAAATAGCGGGTTCCCACAGGGAACTGTATTGGAACCAATTCTTTTCAACTTGTCCATAAAGTGAAGTGGCCAAGTTTGCTGATGACACCAAATTATTTAAGGTGGTTAAAACAAAAAGGGATTGTGAGGAGCTCCAAAAGGATCTCTCCAAGCTGGGAGAGTGGGCATCCAAATGGCAGATGTGGCTTAGTGTAAGCAAGTATAAAGTGATGCATGTTGGGACAAAACAATACAACTTCAAGTATAACCTGATCTGAGTTGGTGGTTACTGACCAAAAAAGAGATCTTATAGTTGTGGTGGACAGCTCAATGAAAATGTCAGCCCAGTGTGCGGCCACTGTAAAGAAGGCAAACTCCATGTTAGGCATTATTAAAAAAGGGATTGAGAATAAAACTGCCAGAATCCTACTGCCTTTATGCAAATCTATGGTGTGACCACACTTAGAATACTGTGTACAATTTTGGTCACCACACCTAAAAAAGATATTGTAGAGCTAGGGAAAAAAAGTGCAGAAAAGGGCAACTAAAATAATCAAGGGACTGGAGCATCTCCCCTGTGAGGGAAGGTTACAACAGCTGGGAAGCTTAGAAAAAAGGAGGCTGAGGGGAGACATGATAGAGGTGCACAAAATTATGCATGGTGTAGAGAATGTGGTTAAGGAGACATTTTTCTCCCTCTCCCGTAATACTAGAAGCCTAGGTCATGCTGGGTTGGTAGGAGATTCAGGACAGATAAAAGGAAGTACTTCTTCACACAGCACATAGTTAAACAATGGAATTCACTACCACAAGATGTGGTGATGGGCAACAATTTGGATGGCTTTAAAAGGGGGTTGGATAAACCGGAGGAAAAGGCTATCAGTGGCTACTAGTTCTGATGGCTAAGTGCAATCTCCAGTATCAGAGGCAATAGGCCTTTGTACATTAGTCGCTGAGGAACATGGGTGGGAGGGTGCTTTTGCACTGTATCCTGTTTGTGGGTCCCTGGTCAACAGTTGATTGGCCACTGTGTGAACCTAGTGCTGAACTAGATGGACCCTTGGCCTGATCCAGCATAGCTCTTCTGTTGTTCTAATTGGGCTGTTCAGAAATTAAATGAAATGAAATGGAGTTGAACTACCACAAAAGTCTAAATGTTTTTGAAAGCATGATCACTTTCAAAAGCTCTGTTTTCCTAACAAGCATCAAACCTCTTCCAGCAATTGAGAAACTCTTAAGTGAAGATATTTAAGACTCCTCTTCAAAACACAGCAGCTGCATAAAAAGGAATGCACACAAAATTGGTATTTTGCATTAGCTGCTTCATATCTGATTATGCCAAGCCCCCACCCCCAAAAACCCCCAAATAATTTCCTTGCTATACGTATTATCTTAGTTCTCATTAAGATCTGATTCACCCAGATAGTGAAACATAAGCTTCAGCTTAAAGAATGTGAGCCATTTCATTAAAGTAAGCTCACTATTATTCCTTGCTTCTTTTTTAAAGGCACTAAATTGTGTGCAATGTTTTTGAATCAAAGCTGGATAGTTCAGGCGTCTCACATCAAAAGCCTTCCGTCACCACATGGAACGAAGCCTGAGGTGTCAAGGAAAGACCTCGAACTCAGCTCCCCGATGTCTTTGCATTAATTTCCCTATCGTGCCGAGGGAACAGGTGTCTCTTCAATGCAGCTGACAATCTCAAAGGATGGATGCTACTCAACCCTGCAGTAATTAGAAAGCTGAAAGAGGAAGAAATGGGATCGAAGAATTGTTCACTTGGGGCAAGAAAAGGAGAGGTCACAGGAGAGACTTGAACAGAGGGGAGCTCAGAGCACCGAACAGAGAACAAAGAGATCAGCAGGAGAAACATTGCAGTAATAAACCGCTGGGAGACACGCAACTCCCAAAGTTTCCCTTTTGGCTCTTTCAACTCAATAGTCAATAAAAGGGTAACATCGCGTCAGTTTACTTGGAAGCAGTTGCCTTCCCTGAACAATTATCTATGTAAGAGAGCAAGAAATTTAAAATTGTGTCTCGCCAACAACTCGGGATAAGCTATGCATCTCTGGTAGAACGCATTTCTAATGTCCCCACATGTAATGGATGCTCTTGAGTCTGCTGACTCTTCCACAGCATTGAAACAAATAAGCAAACACCTTCTTCTGCATGCACGTATAAACTGAACACATTGGCTCCTTTCATTACATCTATATGAAGCAGGTTTGAAGAAACATTATGTAGAATAAACAAAACCGGCCCCTTCTTAGCTTAGATCCTACTCTGCAGCCATTCAGAAACAGCCAGCTCTTGTCATTGTCTGGTTTTCCTAGCTTTAAAAATTTGCTCAGGATCCAATCTCTCCACAAGATGATCCTGTCTTGTATAAAGTGCAATCTTAAATCAAGAGAGGTTTGTGTAATTCCTGTAAGTACAGAATTCTGTAGCCCCACGTCACTTGTAGAAATCAGGTCAAGAGCTCTCTGTGATTGCAACTTATCCAACGTAGAACCTGAAAGGAACTTTAATTGAACTGTGCAAATTTCCAACCACAATAATCCAAAATGACGAGTGCTCTGGATTTCTATGTTTTGCTAAGTGTTCATCCATAGAGCTTGCCAGACTACAACCACTTGTGGAACAGCACTGGTTCCTGCTTTGTGTCATTGCCATTACAGGAATGGTACAATGATTAAAAAAAAGTCTGATGAATGTCAAGGAGAGGCATGTGGGCTCATGCATGATGACAGACTATCTAGATGAAGAGTTAGAGTGAAACTTTTACCTTTCCTCATGTTGAACGGCCTCGCAGCAAGTTTGCATTTGTTTTATGTGCCATATCCATGAATGATCTACAAACGAACTTGTTCAGATCTGAAGCTAGCTGCGTACAGAAATTTGAAATGTGCATTCTGAAAATATTTTCTAGCATAGCCCCACCTCTACTTCAAACATTAATAATAGATTGCTAGAAATTCTCTAGCAATATAGAAAATCTGGCCTTCCTCACCAGTTTAGAAATGATCATACAGATTTGCTTAATTTTGCAATGTTCCTCTTTACAATGTGAAAACAATAGGCATTGTAGATACAAGAGAATAACATACAACTTCTAATTACCTCTTTATATGAAGTTGTATTTCTACACTTGTGTTGCTAATAATCAGATCTATTGTTTTCAAAACCACTTCCTTTAATTTCCATATAAACTCTGTGCATGTGGTAAAAAACGTATTTATTGATGAATAAGCCCATGTCTCTCTATTGAAGGCAAACCATGAATTCATCTTTCATTCAGCTGATAACAGTGCAGAAATATAATCATATTAAAAACATTGAAGTACATACATTGTTTCCGGTATTGAGAGCTACAAAATAAAAGTAATTGCACAGATGTTCTAAATATATCCACAGCAGAAAATACATCTTAATAAAGTCAATGAGATGGATCCAGCAATATATCCATGCCCACCCAGGAAAGGGGGTGAGCAGCACTCTCCCATTGTTAGCAATGAAAAGCAAAGCCACACATGAGTTCCTTCTGCTGGAGGTAGGAACGTTGCCCACACGGACATGGGGCTCTGGTTCAAATACATTGCTTTGACGAGAATATCTATGCTCAATGACAAATCTTATTTCACTCCTACTTAGCATTTCTTTGGTCTGGTTCAGAGATGCAAGTTCATCATTTGACAACAGGAACATCAGGTCTGCGGCTTGCACGTGTGAATGATCAGCCATAGATTTAACACCACAGACAAAATTTCTGTGGCCCCGGTCACGCAAACACAAGTGTCTATGAGAGCACCTCCATCGATACAGATGGGTGAGAATTTCATTTCAGTTTGTTGTTGATAAGAATTCACCCAAAATTTGCAAATGTCTTCATATCGGAGGCAGAAATAACTATTTTGCAGTTGGCCTTAATTGGTTGTTATTATTGCTATTTTAATTGTGAATCACAGGGCAGGTTGTTTGGTACCTTGCCCCTGTCAAACCCCCCCCCCCTCCCCAAATTCTTTTTAAAAACAAAACTCTGCCAGAGTTCATGGTGTGCCATTCTGGCTTCTTCTATCCAGCCAGCTGATGCAGCTGTGCTGCAACTGCAGTCCAGGAAGGAACTCCTGGTCTGGCAATGTAATGTCATTCTGCTAAATGCACGCAAGCACGCACACAACACACATGCAAACACAATAAAAAGGGGGAAAAAACCAGACTGGATGGAAGCAAGAGAAAAAAGTCTCTCTCTGGCTTTTGCTGTTTTATTTAAGTAGTAGAGCCCCTTGGTGATTTTAATGTTACCTTGCATTTCTGCCTGGGAGGGTGGGAGGATGTATTTAAAAACTATCTGAATGAATTTAATATTATATTGCATCTCTACTTAGGAAGGGGAGACCATTTAATATTATTATTATTATTATTATTATTATTATTATTATTATTATTTCTTACCCGCCTCTCCCTCCGGATTGAGGCGGGGAACAACATCAGTACGACAATATAAAATACATAAAACTGATTAAAAGCATATAAAATTAATACATTATTAAAATCAACAAAGTCTTAAAATTTGACTGGGTAGGCCTGCCGGAAGAGATCAGTCTTTATTGCTCTCTTGAATTCTAGAAGACTGGTAAGTTGGTGGATCTCTCCCGGCAGGTCGTTCCACAGTCTGGGAGCGGCAGAAGAGAAGGTCCTCTGGGTAACGGTTGTCAGCCTAGTCTTGGCCGACTGTAGTAAGTTCTTCCCAGAGGACCTGAGTGTGCAGGGTGGACTGTATGGGAGAAGGCGATCTCGCAGGTAACCTGGACCCAAACCATGTAGAGCTTTAAGGGTAATGACTCTATCTGTATGGATTTAATCTTATATTACATCTCTGCCTGGGAGTGGGAGGAAGGAAGGAGAAGCATTCAAAATGTATTTAATATTATATTGCATCTCTGCCTTGGAGCGGGGGAGGAAATCTTCTCCTGGCCCTTTGGCTCCACTCTCTGCCACATCAACCAAAGTGGCCACCAACTACCATTGCTGCCTTGGTGTTTTGTTTTGTTTTTTAAATTGCTGCTTTATTGTACTTTATTATATTTTATTGTAATTATATTATTGCTATTAACCACCTAAGCACCATTTGGGAGAAAGGCAGGATATAAATTTAACAAACAAATAAAAGAATTGATAACCAGGGCCTGAAAGGGACCTTTTCAACCCCAAGGAACCACACACTGTTCCTTCAACTTCCATCCTGCCCCTCCCCTGCTGCTGTGGCTCCTTTATCAAATGGGAAATGCAAAAGAAAGAGTAACAGAACATGAATGAAGACTAAAAAAGAATTGCCGTTGGTGTAGTTTATATCATCTTATTCTGAACATGCAGCAAAGTCAGAGGTGGCCCCTGGGGCCTCAAACCAGTGGCATGGAAACAAAACCCAGAGCCTTAAACCTGGTGAACTTTTCCTTTCAGAAAGAGCAACACCTGATTTCCCCAGGCGACCAAGTCACTGTGGACAAACCGATCCGTTGCCGCTTAAGAAATGAGAACGCAGAATGCCAACCGGAGCCATCGTGGGTATTCACTCAAGGAAAGAACTTGAAAAGGCTATGCAGAACAGATTAGGCTGCAATTCCTGAAATGTAAATGTCCTACATCTGCCTGCCACAACTGGATGAAAAGACACAAGAGCAACTACATTTTCCAACCGTTTGCTCTACAGAAACCTCTTTTCCTCCTCCATGGTGACTTACTAGGGGTATTATTTACAAAAAGAGAAATGCTAGAAAGTTGCCAGAGAAGAGAATGATATCACACAATGCTGGGTTTTGCCATAAGTTAAATTAAGCCATGATATTTTTTTTAAAAAAAGGCTGCTATTTGTTTAAATTTATATTAAATATAAGTGGGATGGGAAGCCTACCATTGCAGAAACTCCGTGCATAGTGGCCATGTGTCCTCTTTTACAAATGACAATCCTCTATTTGAAGGGCTGCCAGAGGACTGTTCTCTACTCTACTTGAAGGCCTGATCTGTTCAATTCCAGTTTAAGGATAAAGAATAATCAGAACAATTGCCCTTCAACTGTTGTTTTCTGAACTGTCAGGCACATGGGTCACCTGGTCACAATCATCTGTGTTTTGGTGAGAAGTATTATATATCTATTTAACTTACAATCATCATTTTAAAATCTGCACCTATATGTATAAATTAGCATGTGCACATTTTGTGCAAATATGTGTCCTCTTGGGTACTTTTTGTTTTGCGGTGAGGCATTTCCTCTTTTTTGTCAATTATAAGAACCCATCAAGGAGTGAGACTCATGACTATTGGCTATGATAATTAGGGTTTATTCTTGGCTGATGATTCTGACTTGTTAGGAGAGCAACAAGTCAGAAATCAAGGTTCAGACATAACACTAAACAAACCATGGACTGAGGTTTCCTGGTTTGTTTAACCACTCCCACTAGCAGGAGGAGCCAAATGGGAGCAATTGGACAGCATGCTTATACTTGCTCTCAATAAGCATTACATACGAATTAACCCATTATGATGTCACTGACTTGACAGCAAACAAAGTAATCTTAGAGGTCCAACATTTTTCAGGGGACTAGATACTGATATCTTATTAAAACTGTCCATTTTAGAAACGATTTTGTCAAATATAGCAACATCACCATGTTTGCAAAATTCGACAACACACTACAGAACACTACTTTTCTGTTAATTAAAAAAGGGCTTCACTTAGATCAGTTCTTTCTGGGGAAGAAAAATAGTTCAAAATACATCTCTATCCTTCACTCCCTCCAGGGGGTAAATATCAACCATCACCTGCCCAAGAGGTGATTCCCTGCGTTATTCTACATACCAAAGTAATCCTGTGCAACAGGCCGGGTATTCTATGATGACATTTGGTAGGTTGATTTAAGTAAGAAAAATGAACAGATTTGACACAATTTTGATGTAGTCAGGGTTGTCCCCATTCTCTTCAGAGCATTGCCTTAGTGCCAGTTCATTTTCCTGGCAGCAGTATGGGAACTATTGCCTTATAACTTCATACCCCAGCACTCTGGTAACATGGCCATGAAGGAACTGTGTGGGCAGGCCCAATGGTGTGGTTCCTTCCCATGCAGAAATAATCCTTTCTTCCATTCAGGCAATGTTTACATGTTGGAAGGAACCACTTCATTTCACCTGCATGGGATGTAGTCATTATGTGAGTAGCTCCCACACTATTGCCACTCCAGATGATAGTGTAGTAGATAACTTGATGGGTTTGGATGCACAAATCTCAGATTCAAATCACTGGGTGGCCTTTGGAAGTCACTTTTAGGGATGTTGGAAGAATCCATCCATGGAGGGAGTGAAGTTCGCTGAGTATTCGGCAGCTCGGACCCCCAGACTCCAGCCCACTTACCCATGAGAGGGCCAGACTTGATCTTTATTGGGGCCAATTTACAGATTTTTGTTCCCCCCCCCCTTAAATTGCCATTTATACAAATTGCAGCAGCACTTTGCATAATTTACACAGATTTTGACCATAATTTGGCAATTTATGCAAATTGCAGGTGTAAACGGCCTAATGTGTACAAATTGTGCCTTCAATTTGTGCAAATTGCACTTGAAAATTGTGCAAAATTAAATATAGCATGGCAGCAATTTGTGTAAATATAGATTTAAGGAAAAAACAATGAGACAGTTCTCGGATTTTGGTAAAAAGCCCACAAGTCGGCTTACAAATGCAAGCTGAGGTGGGGCCTCTGGGGAAATCCAGCGAGGCCAAACAGGGCTGGATTTCCCTGCAAAAGCCATCCACAGTCACTTTTTCTCAGCCTTACCTATCTCAGTGACATCATTGTAAAATACCACCTACCCCAACATCCTTTGAGGAAAAGTGAGATAGTGTAATTGCACACTACTGCTGGCTGGTATGAGTGAATAGCTGGTTAGTTCCACAAATACAGTTTGCATAGGTGGTGGGAATTCTGGGATCACCACTAGGTTGCTATTGCAACATCTATGAGGGAATGGGATGCAACAGTAGGGATATTCACACACTGAGGTATGTGGAATTGCACATGCTGTTCCCACTCTAACCTCTGCCCGTTCAGAAAAATGTACCTCAGTCCCACATGCACACACAGGCTTTCTTCAGCTTCTCTGTACAGAAGTCAATGGCTGAATCTGGACAACACATTAAGCAACTGAGGGGGGGAACAATCATCAGTTGTGTTGCTTATTGTGTTGTGTGGAGGGTAACACGCCGTTCACAAACTACTGACGGTATGCTATTCTGCCCAAATAAGCAACTGAGAGAAACAACTGGCTTGCAAGTTGTTTAGCTCAAAGCCAGTTGTTTAAAGTGTTGTGTGGAGGGGTGGGTGGGTTAATGGCGTGTGGTGAGTGGGTTAAAACACAAACCCATAGAGGCAGGAAGCAAGAGCGACCAAAGCGGCTGCTGCCACTCTGCTACAACTGGTGCAACTTGCAGAGGCTGCTGGGATAGAACTGGGAGGACTGAGGGAGGAAGGAGGGTGGGGAGAGGGTCGGGGGCTGTGTCAGTCAAATGCCGGGTTGACTATTAGTCCACTCAACACCTGCCCCAACCACCCACAGTTGTGTAGGAATATGTTGGCTGAATTTGGACGACACAATAATCAACTGTGTGTGTGGGGGAAACAATCGTCAGTTGTATTGACTATCGTGTCATCCGAATGCTGCCATAGTCAACTCAGTGCTGATCCTAATCCACACGACAGTTGATTATTTATTACCATGTTGTGTGGGGAGTACCCCCTAGAGGAACAACTGTAAAGTTGGTTATTACCCCACCATTGACTATCGTGTCATTCAAATTGAGTCAATGGCTCAGTTCAGACAACACTTTAGTCAACACAGTGTGAAAACTCCACTCAACGGTTGAGATTTTAGGAGGTACTCCCCACACAACATGTTCTAACTCCACCGTTGTGTGACTGTGGGCTACCGAGGAGTTGAGTAAAATCCATCACGATGTTTGATTTCTCTGCCCTCTCTCCTCCCCTGGTCCTCCTGATGGTTTCCCATCAGCCATTGCTGCAAAAAACCCAATCCCGGTGGCATTACTAGAGTGGCACTCACTCCTTTTGCTGCTCTTGCCCGGGAACTCTGTAGCCAGTGGGAAAAATCAACTGAACATGACGGAAAACTCCATGGAGCCCTCCACACAACATGCAACACAACACTTATGCAGGAACTCTCCTCTGCACAGCGTGGATATTCTGCATGGAGTGTTTTCCAAAAAAACTCCACCACTGCCTGGAGTTTTCTTGCCAGACAACACATTTCTCAATGGTGGTGTAAAAACTCCACTGTGGAGTTCTAAAACCACCGTTGAGAAACATGTTGTCTGAACTAAGCCAATGAGCATGATCTTTCTCCCCTCCCCCCACACATGTTCAGGGTATATGTGGGAGAGATTTTGTGAAAAGGGTGTGCTAGATGACAATTCTTTGCACTGCCAGTACAGATGCTTGGGTTTCTAATGCCAGTGTGGCTGGCAGTATGAACTGATACATTTCTAGAAATAATATGAAATAGGAAGAAAACCTATAGAGCTTTGCTATGACATGAGTACAAACCCATGAATTGCATTATCTTTTCCATTTGCTTCCCTTAGGGCTTCTAATGCCTTTTCCTTACATGCTCTAAATGTTTTTTTTTTGGGGGGGGGAGGGATTGCTCAGAATAGTACAATATTTGACTTTGATAGCAGAAACAGTACATAGCAAAAGGCGAGATACAATGGTGTAAATTATAATGGGCTCTCTTGGAGAGAGAAAAAAAATCTGTCATAAAAATTAGAGCGACAATTGCAACGCACATATATCGTCTAGGTAATGTAACTATAGGAAATAATAAAATAAGAACTAGTTCACCTTTATGTAGTGCCCTCGAGGTTTTAAAGCACTTCACAAACAGTATCTCAGTAAAATTGACAGCAATGGCTGCTTTTGAACGTAATGCTAAACCATGGCTTAGAGGAATGAGAACAACCCTAAGCAAGCCTTGGGCTCACATCCTCCCATCGGCTCCTCTGCTGTGAGGAGATCAGAAGCTTCTGCTTCTCTTTTGGATTACACACACTTTAGCATATCATTTGAACCCTAAATGGTGGATAATAGCAAATATGGTTAATAGAAAGAAGCCAGCTTCATAAAACTATGGTTTGAAGTTGGCTTATTTCAACTAACCATAGTTAAGATGAAGGGCTTGGATGGCATGGCAATCTATTGTATATCAGAAATGGAAGCAAAAGCACCCTTGAAAGTAGGCTCAGTGCAGCTCATTCTTGTTTAGCATTATGTCTGAACCAGTTTAATATCTTTGTAAGGTAGGCGAGTATTATATCCGCACAATGCAGCTGGAGGGCTCAGACTAGAAGATTGTGTCTTGCCAAACTGACATTGTGGAAGATCCAGGGACTTCCTTGTTCAGAAATCAAGCACTCTGTGCTATATTAACTCACATGTTATATGTGCTATAGTTAGTATTTATTATATATTCAACATAACTACATCTGGGATTTCTTTACATGTCAAACCCAAAACCTTTATATCGAGATTATAGTTGCTTTGATCACAATAGAAGAAAATACCATTATGTCATCAAGAAAGCAGAAGCAGAGGAACAGAGAAGAAGTTAAAAGAACTTACAGTAAGGACAGCCATAGACCTCAATCCTCAGCCCAATCTGACCCTCTCCACTCCAATCCAGAGGAAGTATCCGAACATAGCGGGCAATCACTGGATGCTGTAAATCATGCCGCACCACACTGTCAGAGTTTATATTTCCAGGAAATGCCTAGAAAAAAACAGAACAGAAACTTTTTTAGTACTAGATCCTACAGATCATTTCCACATGGCCAAGATGACCCGATCCATACAGAAGGCATTCTGCATGGGGTGGGTGGGAAGGTTATGCTGCTTCCCTGCCACACCATTTCAATGGATGGTAGCCAATGTTAGCCCTACGTAGAGTAGATACCTTGAAATGACTGGGACTTAAGTTAGTTGCAATTCCCATTCATTTCTATGTGTCTAGGGATACTGCCCAGTGCTGCTACCAGCTGACAGAATGAACCTGGAAATTGATTCACACTCTTGTCTTCTGTTAGTGGTAGGAAGATCCAGTGAAAGTTCCCGGGGTCAGTTTCATGGAAAGCGTATTTGGGGACATGTGTTGTTACCGTTTACTTACATATACAATTTCAGCAGTTGGGAAGCAGAAAGACACTGTAAATCTTAATGTAGCATTAATCCCCCCCCGAAACTTCAGCACGTATAGGCCACCCCGCCTCACACAAGATTGCGTCTATTAAGTAAAAGTTATTAATAGCTATGAAGGAATCACCTCTTGTTTGCCACCCTCACCTAGAGGGCTGTATAAGGATTGAGAAAGAGAGAACTAGCTCATCATCTGATATAGCAGAACAGCAAGGTCCATAAACAGAGGTGCATTGGGAAAAGAAGTGTAGACTTCAAGAGCCTACAGGGTTTTCTAGGAGCTGAAGAAGAGGAGAAAACCCCTTTTTCCTGTCCTTTGAAGAAACCCCACATAACAATACCTGCCCAGGTTACTGTGGGTACTGCACCACTGGCAGGAACACACATGTGGAGTACGCAAAATATAAAATACAGATATAGAGTAGGGACGCTTTGTGGACATACATTTATACACACCTAATGCGAGTCAGCACCAACTGTGTTGATAGGACAGCTATATAAACAGCATTTGCATAACAGGCTGCGGTGCGTTGGTTCAACCCACAGTTCATTACATGCTCGATGGCTTCAAAAAGTGATGATTGACTCAGCCTATCTCTGAGCTGCATGTTCAGAAGAATCATGTAGTGCAAGGCCGCAGGTAAAGAGATCGCTTTTTTAAAATGTTCCCCTCATGAAAAGGAGGAGGAGGAGGAGGAAGAGAGAAAGGAAAGAACCCACAAAACATGTAGAAAAGTAGCCAGGAAGAAGACTTCTAGTCTAATGCTTTTCCTGATATCCGACTTTTGTTAACTGTGGGGAGTTTCTGACACAGAGCAGTGTTCATTCATGTGCTTCCTCCACCTGCCATGTTCAATGCCCCACATAATATTTCTGAACATGTAGACCAGCACCTAAACGAAACAAAGCAAACCTCTGCCCCACCTCTTTCATCTTCACCACGGTGCTATTACGGTTATTCTCCTTTTATTTGACTACTATGTGCTGAACCATGCTGGCTAGGACGATAGAGCAGTGAAGTATCCAATTACTCTCCAATGCATTTATGTTCCCAGGAGTAAAATTAAGAATGTTGCTGCCTTTTTAATTTAGGCATCTGCACTAATTCCAAACAACCTCCTTTGTTGATTCTGCTTTGATATTTTCCTAGGAATCTACAGGATGGCATCTTCCTTCATAGCCCACAGTTAATGGATAGAAAATGATGATACTATTTAATAAACTCCTCTTCTTCATTACTCTCTAATAAACTATTCCCATTTCTTTTCCCTTATTGCAATGCTGATCAGGCAACTAATCACTTTGAGAAAAAGTGTTAGTATTCAGAAATACTATTAAATGTGACGGAGGCCGCAGTTCTGTATATACTTACCTGGAAACAAGACCTGCTGAGTAGATAAATATTGGATTGTGCTTAAAATACAGTTTCGGCAATGAACATACAGTACAGTCAAGGCCTAAGCAAAGCACCACTTTATTATTTGAATGGTTCTTTACTTTAAAATTCCACAGAAAAATCTTTTAAACTATTTTAAGTAGTCTCACTTGTCAAGGCGGAATCTGGATTGCTGCATAAGTTTTTCTGGAACATAACCATCCATTGCCAGCTGATCAACATTTTGTTTCTTGTTCATTAAATTTAAACAGCAGTAATTGGACTTGGGGAAAACACCAATAACTGGACAGCCTAGGAGCTCTGGCAAATGGCACTGCAAACAGCTAAAGCCCTAGAAATAACTGTTCACACAAGTGGTCTCCTCTCGTGGGCAGCATAACATCAAAAGAGTCTCCTCACCAGTGAGCAGAAAACTCCATTACTTGCAGTTGTCCTGATCATAGGAACGAAACAGCAATCATGGAAATGAAGAAGTGATGCTCTTCTAACATTACACTGGTCAATCTACAACCCAGGACAAAAATCCAGAGGAGGCTGGTGGCTCCGTTTTCGATGGAACTGTAAATCCTTTCTGGGTTTCAGTCAGAACCATCCAGAACTCTAAGGGAACTAACCAAGGTGTGAACCCTAACCCCAAAATAGGTTCATAATGTTGGATAGCTCCTTCAGAGCTCTGGCTGATTCTGACTGAAACCCAGAAAGAATTCACAGCTCCACTGCACAAATCCATATCTTCATCCCAAATGCATCAGCAGCTCTCGTGTGAGTCACACTTTAGCCCTGTTGTTTTTGACTAACACAAAACAGCTAATCAACTCTACTCCAAATGCAGCCTACTCCTGTAGGACTGTACAGTTTTGCACATTTGCTCATAGTTGCATCTCCTTAGCAGTCACACACCCATTCTCTCCACCAAATGCCCACCCATTACCTCCTGTTTCATATGATGCTACAACTTCCAATAGTCCCTGAAGCTCTGATAGACTCAAACATGACTTGCCTGGACTTTGCACATTTGGTCCCAGTTTGCTGTTCTGAATTACACAGCTGCAGTCATCCCTTACATCATAAAGCACACACACACACAGGCTTGGCTTATCAGGGCTGTCCCCCTGTGCCTGTCATGGGAGGAGGAAACGTTCCATTATATTGTTATGTTGATGCTTGTGAGCTGTGAGATATTTCAGAGGTTCTGGTATTCGTTTACACCAAGCTTAAGAGGAGGGTCTAGAGTATTAGATCCCTGTTCCCCCTTAGCTGTCTAGGTGAACCCATGTTGCCATAGGGTTTCCTGTAGAGCGCCAAAATCAGCTCTCCTCCTTAGGACCAAACTACATGGCCTTTAAATCAAGCTTAGCAGAGGTATGCATGACTGGCTTATTTACCTCAGTATACGTGTGTGCAGGCCAGATTTGGTCAGGACTGTGTCACTCTGGAGAGAGGGGGATTTAAGCTCCTCCTCTCCTGTTCTGATCCCCAAATCCCACCCTCCCATGGGGTGGGGGGGCGGGTTAAAATAAGAAAAAAAAGTCTCCAATGGATTCCAAAGGAGGCATTTTCTTTTCTTTTCTTTTTTTCCTTTTTAACTCCCCATGGGGGTGGAGATTTGGGGACAAAAAGTATGTGTGGGGAGGGGGAACTTAAATCCCCTTCCTCTGGGAGAACTATTGTCCTGATCTGAATTCAGGCCATTCTGCTCACACTGAGGCAAATAAGCCAATAACGCATAACTCTGGTATGCGTGATTTGAACAACATGCCCAGTGCCTTGCATAAGTATTCACCACCACCCCTTTGTCTCGTCCACATCATGTTGTGTTACAACCTGGAATTAAAATGGAGTTAATTGGCATGTTTACCATTTGATTTACACAACATACTTAACACTTTGAAGGTGCAAAATATTTTATTGTAACACAAAAATACAAACAAATTGGCATTTGTATTCACCCACCTGTGCTGTGACACCCCTAAACAAGCTCTGGTGCAACCAATTGTCTTTAGAAGTCCACCTGAGGGCAATCCAAGTGTTACATGATCTCAGATAAAATATAACTGTTTCTGGAAGGTTCCAGAGTTTATTGGAGAGCATATGTAAACAACATCCTGAAGACCAAGGAGCTATCAAAACAAATCCGAGCTAAAGTTCTGGAGAAGCACCAATCAGGGTTGGTATTAAAAAATATTCCCAAATTATTAACATCCCCCAGAGCTTCGTTATATCCATTATTACAAAATGGAAAGAATATGGCACAACTTCAACTCTGCCTAGAGAAGTTGTCCACCAAAACTCGGTGACTGGGTAAGCAGGGCATTAATCAGAGAAACAACCAAGAGGCCAACGGTACATGGTAAAAATGCTAATTAACTCCATTTTAATTCCAGGTTGTAACACAACGAAATGTGGACAAGTCAAAGGGGCAGGGGTTTAATATGTATGCAAGGCACTGTAGGATGGTCCTTAGATCCCCCTCAAAGTGATCCAAGATCGCTGGAGAATAAAATATCTAAGAATATACTAACAATCAATTAAGACTAAAAATGAACTAAAAGCAAAGTAAAATAACTAAAACCCTTCGCACTCTAAAGCTTTCTCCTCACGAGACAGAAGTGCCCAACAAGACATCCTTTCAGCAAGGCGGTTGAAAAAGAACTGAGGAGAAAGGCGGGAAAGCAGAGTCAGTAGAAAGTGGGGGAGGGGTTCCCGCCAAAAACGTTTGCCTTGGCTATAGAAGTTTCTGAGACAGGCTCCAAGCAGGCGCAAAGCCCATATGTGTGATGCACAGAGACCACGAAGAAGAAAAAAGGTTACAGAGGTGGCGGGGATGAGATGAAATCCTGAATCTCTTTGTGATCAGAGGCAATGAGTTGCAAGAGAACCTTGGAACGTAATTTAGACAGACCTCAACTACATAACGTTTTCCTATTGCTATGTGCCTTTAAACAATCTTTGCATTGTAGCCTCCCACGGCATTGCGAAATAACAGAACGGCTACAACTGAAAATGGGATATTTATCCACTATGTGGATCCCCTTGCTGCTCAAGCATTAGACATGGCAGGCCCTTGGCATCCAATCATTGGCAGCAGCTTTCGCTTGAAAACACACTCCAAATACTGAGTAGGCTGACCATATGAAAAGGAGGACAGGGCTCATGTCACTTTAACAGTTGTAGAGAAAAGGGAATTTTAGCCAGTGTCATTTGTATGCAATTAGTTCCTGGTGAAATTCCCTCTTCATCACAACTGTGAAAGTTGCAGGGCCCCTGCCTTCTTTTGTATATGGTCACTCTAGTATAGTGCCTGCAACTTTAACTGTTGTGATGAAGAGGGAATTTCACCAGAAATTAATTGCATACAAATGACACTAGCTGAAATTCCCTTTTCTCTACAACTTTTAAAGTTACATGAGCCCTGTCCTCCTTTTCATATGGTCAGCCTACTCATGTGTGTACATAAATCCATTCCATCTTGTTTCCACATTAATCTCTCCCCACCCCTGCTGCCCAATGCATTTTGAGGTATTGTTTGAGCCAAGAACATTCAGGGAGTCCCAAATCTGTTGGATAACTAAGTTCTGATCCACACATTGTTCTGGGCAGTGTATTTCTGTAGGCCAAAGTGGAATCCATAAAGCTCAAATTCCTTTATGAAACACCCCCTAGCTATTAATTAATGTGCCTGGTATATTGATGGAACAACTATTTCATGATGAATCCGGCCATTAAAGCCAACAGTGATTAGATAATACTTTAAGAAAATGTTACACTAATTAAATGAAAGTACAGGAAAATCCATAGCATCTGATGAATCATTTTCTGAGAACTGAAGTCTATTAGACTGGTATTTAAGAAGCAAAATGTACCACCCTCAATATTTCACTGACAAAATGCTCCAAATCTATTTAAAACCCTATTTTTGGAATACCCATTACTATCCAGGTCAGCACCTTGTGCCCGATCCTATCCACTCTTATCCCAAATGTCACTGAGTTCAGTAGAAGTTCCTCCAATGCAGATAGGCTGTACAGCCTCAGATTATAATCCTGTGCACATCCTCACTACAGAAGTGAGGCTTACTTATTTATTTCATTTTTATACCGCCCAATAACCGAAGTCCTCTGCGCAGTTTACAAAAATTAAAACCATAAAAACCATTCAAAATATAAAACAACAACAGTATAAAAATACTATATAGGAACACAAGCAACATAAAACCAAGCAGCAATACAAAAATAAAATAAAATACCAATTTAAAATATGAATTTAAAACAGCAAAGTTTAAAATTAAACTGATAAACTGTTAAAATACTGAGAAAATAAAAAGGTCTTCACCTGGCATCTAAAAAAGTATAATGTAGGTGCCAGGTGAACCTCTCTAGGGATCTCATTCCACAGCCAGGGGGCCACAGCGGAGAAGGCCGTCCTTCTGGTAGCCACTTGCCTCACTTCCTTTGGCAGGGGCTCATGGAGAAGGAGCCCCAAGGATGATCTTAGTGTCTGGGCAGGTACATATGGGAAGAGGTGTTCCTTCAGACAACCAGGCCCCAAGTCATTTAGGGCTTTGAATGTTAATATTAGCACTTTGAATCGGGCCCAGATCTGGACCAGCAGCCAATGAAGCCGGAAAAGGACTGGCGTAATATGGTCTTGTTGGCCAGTCCCTGTTAACAGTCTGGCTACCCTGTTTTGTACCAGTTGAAGTTTCCCGACTGTTTTCAAAGGCAGCCCCACATATAACGCATTGCAGTAATCCAGACGAGAGGGTATCAGAGCATGGATAAATGTAGCTAGGCTATCTCTGTCCAGATAGCCATGTGTCCTCCTTTACAGAGGAGGACACATGGCTTTACAGAGCTTTTTATTGTCAGGCCCGACTTTCTGACACAATCTGGTAACAAGAAAGTGAAACCAATAACAGTGAAACTCTTTATTGCAGCAGATCAGGGTTACACAGACCAGCTTTCCAGAGTTTGTAGCAAAGCTTACAGTGTTTATAGCCTCTAATAAATCAGATAGCAAAGGCAGAGGCTATTGGTGCATTGTTTTCTCAAGAGAAAGTTCCAAGGTTAGAATCCACATAGAATCAGAGTCAAAGTTCTAGTCCAGCAATACATTCCAAATCAGAGTCTTAATGATACAGGATTCCCCTTCTGATGCTCTATCCTGGCAGGGGAATCTGGCCCATAAGTAAGCACTACATTTAAAAGAGCGTCCCTGTTCTGCCCTCTTCAGTTGAAACTGTAATACCTCTGCAGAGTCCACTTTCTGCTCACTTGTCACAATCCCAGGCTGCAAATCAGAGGCCTCACTCAAGGCTGAATCTTGCAGCTGTGGTTGAAGTAGGATCGTCCTTCTCCGGTCTTCAATCAGATGAGAAGCCAGGCAGAGCTGAGCTCCCAGGCCCCAAGCTTCCCAAAACTGGACTGTGTTCTAAATCATCCTGATCTAACTCTGAATCAGACCCTGGCTCCAAAGCTATAGGGCTCACAGCACTTGGGCTACAGACCCAACATTTATCTGAAGTGCTGTAAGAGGATAGTTCTCCATTGTGGATGTCTTCTATATGAAAGTCTATCTGGTTCAAGTCCAGTTTAAGGATGAAGAGCGATAACAAGGGAGCACAGCAGCCTTCTTTAGCACCTGGATAACAGACTGAGCAGGCATACGGGTCACCTGGTCACAGTTTCCCCTATTTTAATGAAATCGTGATATCTTCTACACCTATTTAAATTATAATAATCCTGTCTAAACTTGCATATATACATTAGCATATGCAAATATTATGCAGATCTGTGTCCTCTTTTCCTCTTCTCAAGTGATGTGTTCCTGCTTTTTTAGCAATGCACAAGTTGCCACTGTAGGCTTACTTCTGAGTAAAATGCATAGGATCAGGATACATATCTTCCATCCTAAGCATCCTTAGCAGAAAGTAAGTAAACCACATTGAAATCAGTACGACTGATTTCCAAGTAAGATAGTGTGTAGGACTGGGCTCCAAGTAACCATTATAGCAGCTCTCCAAACATGTGCATAAATGCTGGAGGGAAAACAAAAGAATAGGGAGAGTAGAAGTGCCATCAATTTCCCTGATAATTAAAACACATTTCATTTAATCTTCAGCACAACAATATCCTTTGAACTCCAGCCTTCATTTAGATAAATGGTTTACAGTAATGCACATTCAGTGCATAAAGTAAACATCAGGCCCAAATCCATCATTGCAAGCCTGAAAAAGAATCAATTTACAGGGCCTGTGAATTATGTACTGCCGTCATTAAATCTCCTTTACTGGCGGTGGCACATTTGTATACTTAGAAAATTAGGTTTCAAAAATTGAACTCTATGCAATTCACCAAACCTCTTGTTTGCTGAAGTTAACAAACACTTCATAAAAAGATGTGAAATATAACTCAAATCAATATTGTTTTTAAGAGGGGTAGATATTACAAAAGTGTGCAATAAATGTACTGCTATAACTTTTTTTTTTTAAGAGGATGCAAATATTCAGGAGACACTACAAAAATGGGCAATAAATGTCCTGCTGTAATTTTTTAAGAAGATGAAAATATCCAGGAAAAATCAAAGCTCTTTCCTTAGAACAGGTGCAATGGCATTCTATGATTGCAAGCATGATACCTATTATAATCTCCCTGTAATTAGAGCTGTGTGCAAATGGCCTCTGAAAATTCTCTACCCTATTTCTGGGCATAGAAATTGAGAGGGGGGCATTCCATTTCATTTTTTCCAGGGGGAGGAGAAATTCTCCAATAGTTTCTCAGGGATAAGACTCATCATTGGCAGTGGAAGCAGCATAGTGCCTTTCCTTTTTCTTAAAGGTTTTCGTGTAGTTGTTGTGACAACACCAACAACTGTGTTGACAGTAGGAATGTGTGCAGTGGAGACATTTTTTGTATTATTTTTCATTCTTTTTATGGAACTTTCTTATGTAAAAATTTAATTCATATTTAGTTAATTCATATTCAGCTCTTTTGTGTTTCAAATTTCAATTCCTCTTTTGAAAATATGAAACACTCTCCCTTGCCAAAAGAAAAAAAAACAGCTGGGGGCCTTCTCCCCCACTAAGGATACTTGTTGCAGCAACAGAGTCCTTGGTAGGGGGTGAACACCCCCCTCCTCTAGCTGTTTTCATCTTGAGCATTGTGTCGAGTTCTAGGCACCACGCTTCAAGAAATATACAGACAAGCTGGAGGGAGTTCAAAGGAGGGCAACAAGGATGATCAGGGGTCTGGAAACAAAGCCCTTTGAGGAGAGACTGAAAGAACTGGGCATGTTTAGCCTGGAGAAGAGAAGATTGAGGGGAGACATGATAGCACCCTTCAAATACTTGAAAGGTTGTCACACAGAGAAGGGCCAGGATCTCTTCGCAATCATCCCAGAACGCAGGACACAGAATAATGGGCTCAAGTTACAGGAAGCCAGATTCCTGCTGGACATCAGGAAAAACTTCCTGATTGTTAAAGCAGTATGGCGATGGAACCAATTACCTACGTAGGTCATAGACTCTCCCACACTAGAGGCCTTCAAGATGCAGCTGGACAGCCATCTGTCAGGTATGCATTAAGGTGGATTCCTGCATTGAGCAGGGGGTTGGACTCGATGGCCTTATGGCCCTTTCCAACTCTACTGTTCTATGATTCTGTAGGGGAGGGTTTGCTCCATTGCTCTACTGACTTGAATACAGAGTTTCCAAATCTTCTCTGCCCAAAAATGGCTAGTGGCAGGGAGCTCTCCCACCATCAAGGGTCCTCTTATCCCAAGCATTTTTGGTGGGGGATGGGCTCCCCACAAGCCATTTTTGTGCAAGGGGGGTAATTCGCACCTGTTGTCTGAATGGTACAATGCAGAATTCAGTGGCCTCAGTTTAACACCTCATTCTGCGCTCTCAGCCCAGTGCTAAATGAGATTTGTTTCAAAATAAGTGGTCCGAAGCTACAATCTTGTGAATACTTGTCTGGGAACAATGCACAATGAGTAGGGTGACCAACTGTCAGGATTTCCCCGGATTTGTCCTGGTTTTTGTTCTATCCTGGGTGTCAGGGGGGATTTTCGGTAATTTTCTACAATGTCCTGGAAAGACACGCTTTCCCCTTTAAGGCTGCCGTTAGCATGGTGGGAGGGAATGATGTGCTTTCTGGAGGCGGGTCATTTCCCTCCCATTGCTCCAATCACAGCCTTAAAGGGGAAAGTGTATCATTCCCAGACATTATAGAAAAAGCCCCGATTGGAGCAGTGGAGGCAGGATTGCCACACTTTCCTGTCCTCTGCTCCAATTGGGGCCTTTAAGGAGGCAGGGGGAATGACACACTTTCCATAGGCCCAAGAAAGCTGCTTTCCCGCCCACCCTCCCAGCTTGTCCTCTTTTTTTGTCTCCCAAATATGGTCACCCTAACAATGAGAAAACATGCACAGAATTCCATGTTAAGTTCTGAAGTGGTACAAAGGAGGCATACATTTCTCATGAGCAATGCAATATTCTTTCAACCCTAACAGTTAATCACAACAGCCTGGCTGATCCACACAACTGCTTCCTAATTAGCTTATTCAAAGAACTTTTTGATACTTTGGAGCCCCATCTTGTGAACAACGACTCAAGTTGAATTGCCAGATGAGCAACATTTAAAACTAAGCAATGTGGTCAGGTGGCCTACTGGGCCACCACAGAGAGGCCATTCCACAACATAGTGCTACTACTGAGGAAGCCCTGCCTAAGTATCACACATTTTTTTTTACTTCTCTCTCTCTCTCTGTATATGTACGTGTGTGTGTGTGTGTGCATGTGTATGGTCACCAGAGTAAGATCTCACAAATCAGGGAACTCATATGGGAGAGGAGATTGTTGTTCCAGTGTTGAGTATTAGGCAACATGAACCCTAAACCTTTTCCCCAAGTGCTGCTGCCTGGTTAGTGGTCAACTAACTTAAGCTTTCCATGGGGGTATCTACACACGAGTTTTTTGACGTTTTATAAGGGTTATGAAAACTCTTTGGGCCACATGATGCACTCCCTATAACGTTGTATATCTGAGGTTTTTTAAAACTCACTTCAGTTATATACAACGGTTTCACTTTTAATAAATCGTTTTAAGTAAAATAATGTGTCCTTCCTTACGGTTTGTAATTCCTGGGGGCAGTGCTTCCTTTACTGGTGCCCAAATGCTTAGCAGTTGATTGGTGGGGAAGAAAAAGGAAGTGGACCAGTGAACTACAACACCCACAATTCTTAGCCCTATACTCGCTAGGGAATGACAGAGGAACTAAGAAGGAAGTGTGTAACTGAACTACAACCCCCACAATGCCTTGCCCTAAATTCATTGAAAAACGAAAGAGAAAAAGACAGGGCAGAACAGCATGTGACTGCATACATCGCTTTAAAGACTGAAGACTGTTCTCCTGTAACGTGAGTACTCAGTAATGTGGCCTAAGACGTTTTAGAACGCATCTATTTGGAACGTTTTAAAATACTTTTTAAAACGTTCCAAAGGACTGTGTGGATTCCCCCCATGTCTTTCTTTCTATCAAGACTTCTTTCCTTTGTGAGAAACTTTGCATTTTTGCATGTTCAACTGTTTGGTGTGGATGCCTGCCCAGCCAATTCAACATCATTATTTGCCACTCAGTCTTTTAGAATGTTTGCAGCTCTCCCCCAATGTTGTGCCACTTTCTCTGCCAAGCATCTTTCAGAGGCAGAGAAGAATGCAGCAAGGTCAGGGATTGCCAATTCAGAGCTTGATGCAAGCATTGAATGCAATTTCATGGTCTGTATCATACTTGTCAAGTGCCCGTCATTGTGAGTGACAACCTGCATTTGGCACAGTCCTAGGAGCTCTCCAAGTGGTTGAACGGCCGCACGCTGCAAAACCAATCTCTACCTCTCATGGTTCTAAATCTTATGCATCACAACTTGACAGCCACATAAAGCTTTACTAAGCAAGTTGGTTAAAACTTTTGCTTGAAGTCAAGAAACCTGGCTGGTTCTCATAGACACCCAATATTCATAGGAAGTGCTGTATTATGAGCGGGCCAGTAGGGTTTGTATTCAATCTAATCTTTACATCACCAAATATCTTGACATAAAACTCTGGGACAGAGCACCTTTATTTCATCACTCCAACCTCTGTTGGCTCCCCCCATCCAGAACTCGCCAGATGTTTTGGCCAAGCAGGAACTTCCAAACTCACCTCAGGTTTTGCTTTAAGAAAGAATAGACAGCGGCTCTTAATTGTGAGCCTCGTCTGCCTTCTTTCCAGACACTCCAGGTTTCAACATGATGATTAGTCTTTGCTGGAAGTGATCTAAATTGTTCTCTTTCCCACCCCTTCTCTGCTCACTCAGTAGTTCATCAACATGTTTTAATTTACACAGTGTAATGAAGCATCATATCTAAAACCAAACAACAAAGGACTCCCAGATTGAATTGCTTTTGTTATCCTCCTGTATTCTAATTACTCACACCTTTGTAAACAGAACATTAGTGAGTCACATGCAAATTGGTAGAAAAAGATGCTAACCTAAGCTGTAGGAAAGGATGCCATGAGAGGTGTCACTTTATTGCTCTGCAGTACATTACGTGGAGTGCTGGGGGCAGTGCCAGTGATCCTTATACATGCATGGAAAGCATGTCCTCTTCCGGCTGCCTACTCTGCAGGAAGCTCGGAGGATGGCAACAAGGGAGAGGGCCTTTTCAGTGGTGCCCCCCATTATGGAATGATCTCCCCAATGTGACCCGCCTGGCACCAACATTGTTATCTTTTTGGCAGCAAGTCAATACTTTTCTCTTCTTATTTAACAGCATATGTTGAGGTTTTTAATTGACCCCAGATCTATCTTTAGGCTTGGCTGAGAGTTCAAAATTGTTTTTAAATGTATATTGTCTTTGTATGTTTTCTGTTTAATGTTTTAATCTTTGTAAATCACCCAGAGAGCTTCGGCTATGGGGTGGTATAGAAATGTAATCAATCATCATCATCATCATCATCATCATCATCATCATCATCTTTATAATAATAATAATGTATGCACAGGGGCCAATATCCCCAGCCCAGATATAGCTCCTCCATAGCTGTATGCAATAGAGTCACCCTGTTGCAGCTGGGAAGGGTAGGGAGAAACAGCCATAGTCAACTCTCCATTTTGAAGTAGCCCCGGCACAATGCCCTGAGTGGATCCCAACATTTTGTTGGCCATGGTGCATGCTAACACTGAGCCTGGTACATGCATAGAGTGCTTTCCAACTATACAAAAGGTTCCAAGCTATTCTGCCTTCACGTAGAATAGGTATTCTTTTTCTTTTAAGCTAAGACTGAACCAGCCCTGCATTGGCTTACACAGGAAAGTTGAGCAGGTCAGGAAATGTGTGCAAATTTTTCATTCGAGAGTTGCTTATTGTGCATAATTTTCCCATTGCACAATTTCCTCGAAAGTTAACTTCCTTTCCCACAGGAAGCTACCTTATACTGAGGCCAGACAATTGGTCTATCTAGCCCAGTATCGTCGACACTGACCGGCAGGGGCTCCCCAGAGTTTCAGGCAGGAGTTTGTTGCAGCCTTATCTGGATACTGGAGATGCTGAGGATTGAACCTGGGACCTTCTGCACACAAAGCAGGTGTTCCACCATGGAGCTATGGCCCCTCACTAGAACAATGAGCCTCCAAAGATATGAGGCCAGTGCCATTTCCTTCATACTTTCAAAGATTGAAGAAGACGGCTGGACAGCCCAGCAGAGGGTTTTTTAGAGAAAGAGGATGCCAGGGAGTCTGCTTCACCCATGTCTCTTTCCTGTAGGCTTTGTCATAGCAGGAATCATCAGCCTGGCTTCCCCCAGAAGAAACTAGGCAATGAATCAAATCTGTTATTAACTGCATGAGGGAAAATAGCAGGGAAAAAGAGCCAAGCTGCAAGCAACGGAGTCCTTAATTTACAGTGCATGTTTTGCTTCGAGCTTTATGAGATGTACTCCCCTATTTTTAATCTTGGCAAGTTATCTGCTCAATTCTTGGCATTGAGGCATCCATTCAGGCATAGCCAGCAGTATCCTGATTTTTACATATGGCTAAAGACTTCAAGAATTTTTATTTGACACTGAATGCAGTTTGCATGTTTGGACAACGAGAAATGACCACATGGGGTAGGGTGGGGATAATTCCTCATCACTTAAAAGGTGCAGGCCACAGAGAGGCCAACTGCTGAAATGTGTGCTTGATTAAACAAGGGACAGGCAGCTGAAATTAGGCATATTCAATTAGAAACATGAGGCCCACATACTGGATACCTTGCATTAGCAAACTAGTGTAAACCCCATGTTGCCATGGGGGCTAGTAGTGCTTGAGCATGATTGGATAAAAAAAATGTTTGCCCATTTCTATTCCAACTGGAAGAACTATACACTTTTAAAATAAATCTACTACAAATGAATTGGCAAAGGTGAAAAAATATGTTCTTTTTTTTTAAGCATTTACTATTTCTTGAAGTTGGAAGGCTAAACTGGAAGAACCACAATTCCCAGAGTTCTTTGCACATCCCTTGACAGAGGATTACCCCCACCCACTGCCAATGTAGCTGGTTTGTCGGGGAGGGTTGAACATTGCTTTCCCCTTTCATAAGCCTCCGTCTCATCACCACGCATCGAAAACTACAATTCGCAGAGTGGTTTGAGCTTACTCAGTTGCTCAGATGGCTTTACCTCAGCCTCCTGTCACTGGCCCAGCCAGCTTGTAGCACAGCTCCAGCTTCTCCTGTGGCTGCAGTTTGTCAGTCTACTTTCTTGGAGGCCTTCCTCTCCAAGCTGGGCTGGGCTTAGGGCTTCAGGGTAGGTCTCAGATGGGCCTCAGTGAGCTGCCCGAGCAAGGGCAGCACATGGATAGGGCTCCTGCTCAGTGGGTGCACTCTTCTCTGGCCAAGCACCATGTTGCTCCAGGCCAGCTTCACCAGCAGGAGGGAAGCCCAGGCATACCTCGACAGGGCCGCCATGTTGGCTATGGGTGATAGCAGCAACAGGGATAGGCATTCGAAGGGTATAGTAGGATTTTCATTGTCAGAGGAATAGGAGCCAGTTTGGTGCAGAGCCAAGAAACATTGTGTTTGCTATCAAAATTTGAGCTTTGAAGTTTTCGCAGTTTTCGAAGTTTTTAACTTTGTCATGCTTGTATGTGTATTGTGTTCCCCGCCTCGATCCGTGGGGAGAGGCGGGTTATAAATAAATATTATTATTATTATTATTATTATTATTATTATTCTCATATCTACACTGCTCAAGCTTCAGTTTTTTAAAAAGAAAATGAGCAAAATCAGTCTGGTAGATCTCTGCCTTATAGAAATCAGATCATTCATCTACTTGGCCTATGTCTACTAGGGCTGTGGACGCCCCCGATCCGGATCCGGATCTGTCAGGTCTGAATCGGGCCCAATCCAATCCAGATTGATTCGGACCTCCCCAATCCGATTTGGATCCAGATCCGAAGCGAGATTCAAATCTCAAAATTGAGATTCGGATGCCTAATTTTCCCCATAGTCTTGCATTGGGGGAAATAAAGGGCTATAACTTTTTTATTTTTAAAGATAGAAACATGAAACTTGGGAACATTGCAGATGGCATGTAGATACTCATGTGTGCCAAATTACAGACACAGAGGAGCAGGCGTTTACTCGCAAGGAATTTTTAAAACTGCAATTTTCCAGGCAATCCACAAGTGATAGTAACTTTCTTATTTTTCAAGATACAATCCAGACACGTAACACTGGACAACTGTGCAGGTTCAGGCAGCCACACACAGATGCAGTCAGCAGCAGTCGTTGATGATGAGAGCACTACTCAGTGAGCCCAAGATTGTCTTGATTTTCAATTGTGAAGGTGAAATGCAACAAACGGCCCTGCAAGGTAGGCACATTGTTTCGAAAAACATAGACAGTGAGAGATGCTTTGGCATCCCCTCAACATAGGAGGCTAGGAGGAAGAGGATTCTTTGCGAGTAAATGTCTGCACCTATGTTTCTGAAATTTGGCACACATGAGTACCTACATGCCATCTGCAATGTGCCCAACTTTCATGTGCGTATTTTGAAACATAAAGAAGTTATAGATGTTTCTTGATCATTTTTCAAAAATTCATAGCCACTACACGCTTGCACCTATGTTTCTGAGATTTGGCACACACGAGTACCTACAGCCAGTCTGCAAAGTGCCCAAGTTTCATTTTTATATCTTTAAAAATGAAGAAGGTATAGCCCTTTCTTTCCCCCAATGCAAGTCTATGGGGAAAACACTTAAAATGGCGTCCAAATCTCCAGATCGATCTGGACTGAACCGATCCAATCCGGATCAATTTGGACCTCCCCCAATCAATTTAAGTCTGTTTTTTGGAGGTCTGAATCACCCCGATCCGCTTCGGATTAGGGATCCAGATCTGTGCACAGCCCTATTATCTACTCTAACCACCAGCAATTATCTATGGTCTCAGGCAGAGTTTTTTCCCAGTCCTGTTACCTGAGATCCTTTATGTGGGAACGTCTTCATGGCAGGCAAAGCTTGTGCACTAACACTGAGCCATGTCTTCCAATGGTTGTAAGGTGGGCAGCGGAGGGGGGGGGAGAGCTATGAATTCCATGCATTCTTAGGATGAGGTCTTCATCTTCAGCAAATGACGGTGCTAAGGTAATCTTTAGCCACCATCTTTTTCCATGTAACCTCTTGGAGAATTATGTAGGAAAGAGGTGGAAGCTACTTCCCTGAAGGTGCATCCAACTTCAGAGTTCCTGTCTCCATCCCAGAAGCAGGACCCAGCTGTGGTGAATCTGATGCTAGCATCAAACAGCAGCCATCTTATGGGATTCATGACTGTCCTCCTTCCTGGCTGCTCTCTTTCCAGCTAAAATGTTTGAGACACTATAAACTATTTACTTTCTCCCTACAATAACTCAAAACTCTTCAGTCATTTCTGCCTCCCAAAGAAATAAGCTGTCACCATGAAGGGAGATAAGCAGCACTGATCGCTATCTAGGCATTTTGTTGATGAATTTACTCCAGGTACTTCTAAGTCACATATCTCAAACAAGTCACTTCACCCCAACGGTTATTCAAAAACAGGGCCAGCCCAAGACATTTTAATGCCTGAGGTGCAACAGTCAAGGTATTGGCCAAGTAATTTTAGCACCTGAGGCAGAAAATCCCACAAGAGCATCTATCTGGCAGTAAAAATATAATAATCATAAATTAAATAACTAATGTTTACCACCCTTTAATGACACCCCACATCAGCTTCCTGAGACAGCTAACTCAATTTGCCTACTGGTAAGGTCGACCCTGCTCAGAGAGAGATTTCCCCATGCTCTTTGCGAAAAGGGTTTTGCATGCAGCTTGGCTGAAACTGGTCTTGATCTTTCTTTCTATGACCTTCCAGTTCTAGTTTCATACCAGGTGTACATAAGACTCAGAGCCTATCTATGCAGTCCCTTGGAACGTTTTAAATAGTATTTTAAAACGTTCCAAATAGGTGCATTCTAAAACATCTTAGGCCACATTAAGAAGTACTCACGTTACAGGAGAAAACTTCTTCAGTCTTTAAAGCGGTGTGTGCAGTCACAAACTCTTCTGCCCCATCTCTTTCTGTTTCGTTTTTACAATGAGTTTACGGCAAAGAATTGTGGATGTTGTAGTTCAGTCGCCCACTTCCTCCTTCGTTCCTCTTTCAATCCCTAGCTTTCAATGAGTATAGGGCTAAGGATTGTGGGTGTTGTAGTTCACTCGCCCACTTCCTCCTTAGCCCCTCTTTCTTCCCCACCAATCAACTGCTAAGCATTTGGGCACCGGTAAACGAAGCACTGCCCCCATGAATCACAAATGGTAAGGAAGGACACATTATTTTACTTAAAACGATTTATTAAAAGTAAAACTGTTGTATATAACTGAAGTGAGTTTTAAAAAAACTCGGGTATACATCGTTCAAGGGAGTGCGTCATGTGGCCCAAAGAGTTTTCGTAACCCTTATAAAACGTTAAAAACCTAGCATGTAGATCGGCTCCTAGTTTCCATATTGCTGCCAATTTGCAACCAGAGAAAAGCTAGCAACTATAAATCACATTTCTGCACTCACACACAAAATATTTAAAAATAAACATAAAATACCCCAAGAAGGCTGCGGTATATAACCTTCTCATCTCATGGTGGAGAAAAATGACTTGCAAGCAAGTGGTAATCAATTGACTCTAAGTGCCTATAGTTCCAAGATTTATAACACAAGTTGAAATTATATTTAGAAAGTTTCTGTTGTGTGCAAATTAGGTTATTAAATCACTTTGCAACTCATTTTATACGGTTCTCTACAATCAATCAGTACAAACAGGTAGGGAATTATGTATCTCTTGGAATTAGTTGAGTACAAAAATCACACATCAAGTGCAGGCAAAGGAACACAATCATACATAAAATCTGCACAAAAAGCAAGGCAAACCTACTCTGAGACACAAAGCACAGAACAAATGGCTTTTACTTCACTACCTGAAACAGTTTTAGCAATGTGCAACCTTTGGGTATTTCATGGGGACTCAAAGTAGCTGCTGGTATCTGGATATAAGAAGCTGCCTTGTACTGCAGCAAATGCCTTTCTTGGCTGCTATCTCAGAATCTTTAAGCAGGGCTTTGCTACCTTGGGCTTATATGTGCAAAGCATTATCTCTACCAACGCACTGCAGCAGGGGTGGGAAAATTGTGCTACTTCAAATGTTTTGGACTATAACTCCCCAAACCCTTCCCAAAACAACTGGAGGGCCTGAAGTTGCCCACCCCTTCACTACAACATAGAAATGGACAAATCTGTCACTTTCTCATTCATTCAATTCTTTTTTCCCATTTCAAATTCTTTTGATTGCAAACATTTAGAAATGCACTAATTTTTAGGGATGTGCACTGACCCCTCGGATCGGATCGGATAGCGGATCGGAATCGGACCTGGGGGGTCGGATCGGATCGGATCGGATCGTAGGCTGGTCGGATCGGATCGGACCAGATGTCCGATCCGGATCGGACGCCATTTTGAATGCTTTTTCCCATAGCCAAGTATTGTTTTACAAAAACGCCTATAACTTTTTCATTTTTAAAGATAGAAGGATGAAACTTGGGCACATTGTAGACTGGTTAGGGATAGTTATCTGTGAGAAATTTCAGAAAGATTGGTGCATGCGTTTTGTGGCAATTAATTTTTTAATAAATACACAGGAATGCTTATAACTTTGTCATTTTTAAAGTTACAAACATGAAACTTTGCCACATTGTAGGAGGTACCTTGGGACCTATGTGTGTGAAATTTCAGAAACATAGGTGCTTGCCTTGTGTGGCAATTAATTTTAGAAAAATGGGTAGTAGTGGGGTAAATACAGTTACACCTCCCATTTTTTTATTTTTTAAGATACAAACAGGAAACCTGGGCACATTACAGGTACCACTTGCCTTGATATGTGAGTGAAATTTCAGAAACATTGGAACTTGCCTTGTGTGGCAATTAAGTTTTGAAACAATGAGGAAAGAAACACCTATAACTTTGTCATTTTTAAAGTTACACACATGAAACTTTGCCACATTGTAGGTGGTACCTTGGGACCTATGTGTGTGAAATTTCAGAAACATAGGTGCTTGCCTTGTGTGGCAATTAATTTTAGAAAAATGGGTAGTAGTGGGGTAAATACAGTTATGCCTCCCATTTTTTTAGTTTTGAAGATACAAACAGGAAACTCGGGCACATTACAGGGAACACTTCACTTGATATGTGTGTAAAATTTCAGAAACATTGGTGCTTGCCTGGTGTGGCAATTAATTTTTGAAACAATGAGGGATTCATTGGACAGCACTTGCCCATAGGGATTCATTGGAGAGTACTTGTCCATAGGGAATCATTGGAAAGCACTTTCCCATAGGGAATCATTGCATTGCACTTTCCCACTGAGAAATGCAGTTATGCCTCCCACATTTTTATTTTTGAAGATACAAACAGGAAACTTGGGCACATTGTACACTGGTTAGGGATAGTTATCTGTGAGAAATTTCAGAAAGATTGGTGCATGCATTTTGTGGCAATTAATTTTTTAATAAATACGCAGGAATGCCTATATCTTTGTCATTTTTAAAGTTACACACATGAAACTTTGCCACATTGTAGGTGGTACCTTGGTGCCTATGTGTGTGAAATTTCAAAAACGTAGGTGCTTGCCTTGTATGGCAATTAATTTTAGAAAAATGGGTAGTAGTGGGGTAAATACAGTTACGCCTCCCATTTTTTTATTTTTTAAGATACAAACAGGAAACATGGGCACATTACAGGGAACACTTCACTTGATATGTGTGTAAAATTTCAGAAACATTGGAGCTTGCCTTGTGTGGCAATTAATTTTTGAAACAATGAGGAAAGAAACGCCTATAACCTTTTTATTTTAAAAGTTAGAAGTCTGAACATTGCTCACTTTGTAGATGGGTTAGGGGTAGATATGTGTCAGAAATTTCAGAATGATAGGTCCAGGCATTTGATGGCTATGGAATTTTTAGATAAAATGTTTCAAAAAATTTTCCACAGAGGCCCGGTCTTCCCCTCTTCCCCCTCCCGCTTCCCGCGAAGAAAAGGAAACACTCTCTCGTCTCGATCCCTTTGATCCTGTTGCTAGTATCCATTACAGGGCTCGTGTCTGCTTTCACTTTTTACTCAAGCAGAACGGCTGAGCCTAGCTGAGTTTTGCAGCCATGCGTGCAAGGAAGGATCTCTCTCATCTCGATCCCTTTGATCCTGTTGCTAGTATCCATTACAGGGCTCGTGTCTGCTTTCACTTTTTACTCAAGCAGAACGGCTGAACCTAGCTCAGTTTTGCAGCCATGCGTGCAAGGAAGGATCACTCTCTCTCGATCTCTTTGATCCTTTGTTCCTCCCCTTCTCCTCCCCCTCGCCGGCGTTGTGTGTGCGCCCCGCCGGTGCCCTCGCGTGCGGGCCGGTTCCTGGGCAGCAGAGGCTCTGCCTGGCTGCTGTGAGGCTCCTGAAGGGCTTGCCTAATGCGGGCTGTTGTGCTCCGCTGGGCCGCGGGGGTAGGTTGATGATGAAGAGGATGATGGGGAGGGCGTTCAATGGCCCCTCCGCTCACCAACTGACAGCGCGTGCTCCGCTCCAGACACCCGGCCTCGGCAGCCAGGAGGATACGCTGCCAAGCCCGCCGCCGCCGCCCGCGCGCGCACACACACCACCCGTCCATTATCATTTGGGCAGCCCTAATTAAGGAGCGCTCAAAAAATGGCAAAAACCCCTCTCCTTTTTTCTTAATTCCTTGCAGCTCCCACGATTTAACCCTTTCCTATCAGCTACAATTAATTAATAGTAGGATGACCAGTACCAGGAGACTGGTGTGTACAAATGTTTTTTTTTTTTAGGCTTGAGATCATAAAGAGGCAAATATTCTACCTACCGTATTGGAAGCAGTATGTATTATTACTTTTTTAAAAAATGTAATTAGTAGGATGACCATATGAAAAGGAATACAGGGCTTTAACAGTGGAATAGAAAAGGGAATTTCAGCAGGTGTCATTTGTATCCATGCGGCACCTGGTGAAATTCCCTCTTCATCACAAAAGTTAAAATTGCAGGAGCTCTGCTCTCTTTTGTATCTGGTCACTCTAGTATAGCTCCTGCAGCTTTAACTGTCATATGGTCACCCTTGTTTCCCAACATACTGCTTCCAATACTGTAGGTAGAATATTTGCCTCTTTATGATCTCAAGCCTAAAAAAAAAAAACATTTGTACACACCAGTCTCCTGGTACTGGTCATCCTACTATTAATTAATTGTAGCTGATAGGAAAGGGTTAAATCGTGGGAGCTGCAAGGAATTAAGAAAAAAGGAGAGGGGTTTTTGCCATTTTTTGAGCGCTCCTTAATTAGGGCTGCCCAAATGATAATGGACGGGTGGTGTGTGTGCGCGCGCGGGCGGCGGCGGCGGGCTTGGCAGCGTATCCTCCTGGCTGCCGAGGCCGGGTGTCTGGAGCGGAGCACGCGCTGTCAGTTGGTGAGCGGAGGGGCCATTGAACGCCCTCCCCATCATCCTCTTCATCATCAACCTACCCCCGCGGCCCAGCGGAGCACAACAGCCCGCATTAGGCAAGCCCTTCAGGAGCCTCACAGCAGCCAGGCAGAGCCTCTGCTGCCCAGGAACCGGCCCGCACACGAGGGCACCGGCGGGGCGCACACACAACGCCGGCGAGGGGGAGGAGAAGGGGAGGAACAAAGGATCAAAGAGATCGAGAGAGAGTGATCCTTCCTTGCACGCATGGCTGCAAAACTGAGCTAGGTTCAGCCGTTCTGCTTGAGTAAAAAGTGAAAGCAGACACGAGCCCTGTAATGGATACTAGCAACAGGATCAAAGGGATCGAGATGAGAGAGATCCTTCCTTGCACGCATGGCTGCAAAACTCAGCTAGGCTCAGCCGTTCTGCTTGAGTAAAAAGTGAAAGCAGACACGAGCCCTGTAATGGATACTAGCAACAGGATCAAAGGGATCGAGACGAGAGAGTGTTTCCTTTTCTTCGCGGGAAGCGGGAGGGGGAAGAGGGGAAGACCGGGCCTCTGTGGAAAATTTTTTGAAACATTTTATCTAAAAATTCCATAGCCATCAAATGCCTGGACCTATCATTCTGAAATTTCTGACACATATCTACCCCTAACCCATCTACAAAGTGAGCAATGTTCAGACTTCTAACTTTTAAAATAAAAAGGTTATAGGCGTTTCTTTCCTCATTGTTTCAAAAATTAATTGCCACACAAGGCAAGCTCCAATGTTTCTGAAATTTTACACACATATCAAGTGAAGTGTTCCCTGTAATGTGCCCATGTTTCCTGTTTGTATCTTAAAAAATAAAAAAATGGGAGGCGTAACTGTATTTACCCCACTACTACCCATTTTTCTAAAATTAATTGCCATACAAGGCAAGCACCTACGTTTTTGAAATTTCACACACATAGGTACCAAGGTACCACCTACAATGTGGCAAAGTTTCATGTGTGTAACTTTAAAAATGACAAAGATATAGGCATTCCTGCGTATTTATTAAAAAATTAATTGCCACAAAATGCATGCACCAATCTTTCTGAAATTTCTCACAGATAACTATCCCTAACCAGTGTACAATGTGCCCAAGTTTCCTGTTTGTATCTTCAAAAATAAAAATGTGGGAGGCATAACTGCATTTCTCAGTGGGAAAGTGCAATGCAATGATTCCCTATGGGAAAGTGCTTTCCAATGATTCCCTATGGACAAGTACTCTCCAATGAATCCCTATGGGCAAGTGCTGTCCAATGAATCCCTCATTGTTTCAAAAATTAATTGCCACACCAGGCAAGCACCAATGTTTCTGAAATTTTACACACATATCAAGTGAAGTGTTCCCTGTAATGTGCCCAAGTTTCCTGTTTGTATCTTCAAAACTAAAAAAATGGGAGGCATAACTGTATTTACCCCACTACTACCCATTTTTCTAAAATTAATTGCCATACAAGGCAAGCACCTACGTTTTTGAAATTTCACACACATAGGTACCAAGGTACCACCTACAATGTGGCAAAGTTTCATGTGTGTAACTTTAAAAATGACAAAGATATAGGCATTCCTGCGTATTTATTAAAAAATTAATTGCCACAAAATGCATGCACCAATCTTTCTGAAATTTCTCACAGATAACTATCCCTAACCAGTCTACAATGTGCCCAAGTTTCCTGTTTGTATCTTCAAAAATAAAAATGTGGGAGGCATAACTGCATTTCTCAGTGGGAAAGTGCAATGCAATGATTCCCTATGGGAAAGTGCTTTCCAATGATTCCCTATGGACAAGTACTCTCCAATGAATCCCTATGGGCAAGTGCTGTCCAATGAATCCCTCATTGTTTCAAAAATTAATTGCCACACCAGGCAAGCACCAATGTTTCTGAAATTTTACACACATATCAAGTGAAGTGTTCCCTGTAATGTGCCCGAGTTTCCTGTTTGTATCTTCAAAACTAAAAAAATGGGAGGCATAACTGTATTTACCCCACTACTACCCATTTTTCTAAAATTAATTGCCACACAAGGCAAGCACCTATGTTTCTGAAATTTCACACACATAGGTCCCAAGGTACCACCTACAATGTGGCAAAGTTTCATGTGTGTAACTTTAAAAATGACAAAGTTATAGGTGTTTCTTTCCTCATTGTTTCAAAACTTAATTGCCACACAAGGCAAGCTCCAATGTTTCTGAATTTTCACTCACATATCAAGGCAAGTGGTACCTGTAATGTGCCCAGGTTTCCTGTTTGTATCTTAAAAAATAAAAAAATGGGAGGCGTAACTGTATTTACCCCACTACTACCCAGTTTTCTAAAATTAATTGCCACACAAGGCAAGCACCTATGTTTCTGAAATTTCACACACATAGGTCCCAAGGTACCTCCTACAATGTGGCAAAGTTTCATGTTTGTAACTTTAAAAATGACAAAGTTATAAGCATTCCTGTGTATTTATTAAAAAATTAATTGCCACAAAACGCATGCACCAATCTTTCTGAAATTTCTCACAGATAACTATCCCTAACCAGTCTACAATGTGCCCAAGTTTCATCCTTCTATCTTTAAAAATGAAAAAGGTATAGGCGTTTTTGTAAAACAATACTTGGCTATGGGAAAAAGCATTCAAAATGGCGTCCGATCCGGATCGGACCTCGTCGGATCGGATCGGATCGGATCGGAGGTTGGTCGGATCGGATCGGATCGGATCGGATTTTCCCGATTTTGGGTCGGATCGGATTCGGATCGTGGATCGGATCCGATCCGATGCACACCCCTACTAATTTTGATAAATTCTTATAAAAAATGAATTGAAATGAAATTCTCACCCATCTATACCCCTCCTTCTGCAAAAGAAATAAGACTTTTCATTTAGGGATGTGCACTGGATCCGATCCGATCCACGATCCGAATCTGATCCAGGGGGAAATCGGATAAATTATCCGATTTCCAATCTCACCACTGGATCAGCCGATCCAATCCGAACCGATCTGAAAAAGTTCCGATCCGGTTCAGATGGATCGGCAGATCGGCGGGCGCCCGCTGGTGCCCGCCGCCACTTCCATTGGCGGGCGCCAGCAGGCGCCCGCCGATGGAAGTGGACAGCGGGGGGGCTTTCCTAGCAGGGCTGTCTGCGGCGCGCTTACCTTCCAGGGACGTCCGCTCCCGTCCGGCGCCGGCTGCTACTGCGAGCGGGCTTCACGGCCTGCTCCAGGGTGGCACGCTGGGTGATGTCGTGCCACCCTGGAGCAGGCCGCGAAGCCCGCTCGCAGTAGCAGCCGGTGCCGGATGGGAGCGGACGTCCCTGGAAGGTAAGCAGTGGCAGAGGGGAGGGGGCTTACCCCCCCAGGGCCGTCCGCTTCCATCCGCTGGTGCCCGCGGGTGCCAGCGGATGGAAGCGGATGGCCCCGGGGGAGTAGGGAGCGCGGGGGAGGGAGCTTACGTGCCGGGGCCATCCACAGCAGACGGCCCTGAGGGGGCGGGAGTTAGGCCCCCCTCACCCACCCGCCACCATTTTTTCCTCATAGACTTGCATTGAAATGCAAGTCTATGGGGAAAAAAATGGCGGCTGATCCAAAAATTTCTGATTTTTGGATTGGGATCGGACTCGATCCAGTCCGGGGGGCCTCCGATTTTGTCCGATCTGATCCGTGACAAAATTGGAGGTCCCGATCCGATCCGGGGGGTCCGTGCACACCCCTAGTTTCATTTAAGGCCATTGTAGCACACTGAATAGTAATGATAAAAAAAAATCCACATATATGTGAAAAAAAAGTGTTTTACATGCTCAGTTATTTTTTCCTATTTTTTCCTATTATGATAATATAGCAGACCTCTTAAAATACATTTGATCCTTCTCAGTTGACTAGCTATTATTGCTTCATCTAATTCAGTTGGGCGAGTATGCTAAATCTGTTGGATAATCTAACTTCTAGCACATCCTGAAGTTTTAGGTATGACATATGAGAGATTATTGGAAGCAATGGCACCAAATAGCTCTTTAGTGCAGATGAAGACATACAGGCCATGATTAGGGATGCTGTGAGCAATCAAAAAGGGGGCCTGCAAATGTGAGCTCCCCTATTAAATTACTCACAAGGCAGTACAAGTCAAGTAAGGCCGTGCCTGTAACTTGCTCTAAGCAGGCTACAAGCAAGACCCATTTCAACCCACACCCCAAGCAGCCCCCACACCTTGGACATCAGGGTTTCCCAGAAGTGGAAATTGATGCCAGGAACCCTGGGATATGTAGTTTCAGTGCGCTCCTTGGTGGGAAATAAAGCTCTGCTGAGCTGCTGGAGTCACACCTATTCTAGGTAAGCTGGGAGGAGCTGGGAGGGGGGTTACCCAGGGGAGGCAGAGGCTTCTGAAGCAGCATCAGGAACTAGCTTAGTGTGTACTTTCAGGGTGAACAGTTTGTGCATCCCTAAACTGGATGATTTAGAGGAGGGATATTGGGCATTCAACCAATAATTGCTCATGGAACACCTTTCCCTAAAAGGGCTTCCTTATTAGCTTAAGTGAAGTGGGTGACTTCACATTCAGATGGATATGCATGGATCTGCCCACGCTCCCCCAATGATACAAATGTGCAGATCCTTTGGCAACAAATCCAGGAAGGGGGGAAATTATGAAATTTGAAGAAAAATCCAGATTTTTCCCATCCCCCCACCCAATGGGCAGCTCTACTTTATTGTCAATGGGAATGAACAAAAATGCTTACAGCTCTGTCATTTTTAAAGATAATGATAGCCCTTAGGTAGGGCTTTAGCCGTGCCAGATTTGAAGCAGATCCATTTATCCGTTGAGTTTTAGGATTTTTTTAAAGTTTGAGGTTTTAAAATTATTTTTTTAAACAAACGCCATTTTTAAAGAAAAAAGAGATGAAACTTGGCACTTTGATAGCTCTTAAGTAGGGCTTTAGCCATGCCAAGTTTGAAGCAGATCTGTTCATCTGTTGATTTTTAAAAAAAGTTTGAGGTGAATGGGTGAAGTAGTGTCTGCCGCCCACAGCACCCACCCAAATGTTAGAGTAGAGTAACTTCTGACAATCAAGCACAAGTTTTTTTTAAAAAATTGAACTTTAAAAATAAAAAATCCAGCCAGCCGGCAGCAAACTGTGTTAAGCAGCAGCTTGCAGCAGAGTGAGGATACAATCAGAAAATATATTTGAGGGAAGGGGAGAATGTATCATACAGCAAAAGCTACAAAAGTAGGAGTAAGTGAAGTGAATTTCAGATACATTGGATATCTCACTTGTTATTTCTGTGATGTTAACATTAAGATGTTATGTAGAACAGATTTGCCTTAATTGTGTGCTGTAAAATCAGACATGTGACAAAGGCTATGTTCGGGTGGGCACCCCCCCCCCCCTTTGGTGCTGGACACACTCCCTGGGGCGGACATGTTGGTGGGGACACTCCCTTAGGGGCCGACCGTGTTGTTCTCCTTTTTGGTTTCCATAATATGGTCACCCTATACATGCACCTATCTGCCACATGAAGGGGGTTCTGGATCAGGGTTCATATACAGCATCTACATTTGCAAAATGCTGTATCCAACAGTAACATGGGTCCCTGCTGCCCATGTTAGTTAGGACAGGTCCAACCGTATACCTTACAGAAGAAATGGATCCATGCATTGTCAATGCAGATGGACCAACTTTTTCCTGTAACATGTGAAGGACATTGATGTGGTCTGGACATGCCACTGGCTAAGGCTCCTCAGTGTGTCTCTATGCATCTTCAGATATGCAGATGTCTGTGAAAGTTACAGAAAAGGTGTGGCTGACCATCAGTAAAACCCCATCTTAGCAGTGGCCCTACACCTGTGGAACTCCCATTGGAGGTCCACCATGCACCAACTTTGCACGCTTTTAAGAAGACCTTAAAGATGGTTTATTTTGTTGTGGCCTTCTCATGATGAGTACTGTTTTTCTGCTTTTGCCACTGTTGTTTTGAATGGTTTTAATGTTAGTTTTTTATTGTTTTAACTGTTATTTTACTGTGTGTGTTTTTATTGCTTTTAATGTTTTAAACTGTTTTTAGGTATTTTATTGTTGTAAGCTGCCTTGTGAGGGCTTCTGCCCTGAAAGGCAGCCAAGAAATGTTTTAAATAAAATAAACAAATAAATAAATACACAGGGAGTTGCTGTAATGCTTGGAAGCAGCCCTTATTTCCATCAGAAAATGCCTCTTGTTTCTACTTAGTACTGTAAGGGTGAGTTATATACTTATTTAGATTGTTGTACTGTAAATAAAAAAAAGAAGCCTTCAAGCAATCTTTTATGTGCTTCACATCAATTCAACTGCAGTTTAACTCGAAGTGACAAAGGAAACACAGTCACACAATAGCTAATATTTCCATTTAAAAAGAACCTTGCCACCTTATGTAATGCACTATCATTTTAGATAATCTGTGTTGAACACCAAGTGATTGCTCTGAATAGCTCTTTCAAATAGCTCTTTCAAATATTAAATATGTCATATTAGCAAACCAGCAAACATGGTGAATATTGAACTTATGGGGAAAGCCTGCAAGAGAAGACAATCTATCATTGACTGGAGATGATTTTTTTTTTTTTTTTTTACAATAGCCTATTTCATACACATATATAACCAACAAAAGAATTCAGCCTTGCTAGCCCAGGCTTACTGTAGTGGGGGAAATAGGAATACATTTAGAGACTGTGGAGAAAACCAACAACGTACAAAAGAAATCAGCAACAAAAAGAGAAGGCTTGCCCTGGGTCGGCAGAAATTCTCTGTGGAACCAACAGAATCCTTTTGGAAGAGAGCAAATCATTATTTCTTTGTGTGAAGAACCTTAGCTAGAAAGTCATTACCCAAAACTTATCAATTCATAATGATATTTTCCCCCCTGTTTAATTAAAAAGGAGCCATAAGAACATGCCAAGCTCTTGGACTAATGTTGAAACACATGAGTGCAGAAGCTCTGAAATGCCTCACAGTGAGACAGTAAAAGAGCTGGTGATGAGCCCATAGAGTAAGCCAGAAATCCCCACACTTACTCATGCAGTTGTATTGGAATAAAGTTCCTTAATTAGGAATAAGAGGTATTTATCGATATTAGTCATGGCCAATTTGTGCCATAACTGACCTCTAGCGATTGAGTCAAAGGCTGTGGCTAAGTCAACAAACGTGACATAGAGATGTTTAGTGGGTCCTGCAATACTTTGCTGGACTAAAAAATAGAGAGTCAAGCAGTTATCAGTTGTACTTTGCCCTTTCCTTTTTCAAACTTTTTTTTATTTTCTTGACATCAACAAGCTAAAAAACACATTCTACATAACCAAACAATGACAGTAACCAACACATAACCAATACACAAGTAAAAAACAATCCACAGAGTTACAATAAATTTCTGATTTTTTCCCCAGCAAAGGTTCTCCCCAGCAAAGGCTCTTTGCCCTTTCCTGAAACCAGCCTGTTCAGGAGGAATAATATGATTAGAGAAGATTCCCAATCCAACAGCTTATTTAATAATAAAAAAATACTGTACAGCTTAGAGTAAGCAAGAAAATATTTGTACAATAAATTTTGGGTGGCAGCAAAGGGGACTGCCTGCCATTAAACACATACGCCAGTTCCATTCATCAACATGCAATCCCATGTTGTAGCCAATGACATGCACCGTGAGTTCAGCCATTATAGAAAGAGGTGAAACTATTGAGAGTGCAAACATGGCTAGCATGCCACGCATTGTGGGATTTGAACTCTGATTCAAGCAGAAGAACAATGGCAGTTCTGTTCTCTTCTCCATCACATCTGGAGGACAGAAAGAGATAAATCACTCCTAAAATACCTCAGCAGAAGCTGCAACCTCTGATCAGGAAAGATGGGTGATAGAGCTGTTGTGAATGGTCAAAAGAACAACTAACAACCACATGGAACGGGACTGCCTTTGTTCACCCCACACAGTTGGCTCCTCCATGACCTGTACAACCAGGCTCCAGACCTTGATGTTCACATAACACAACGTTCAAGGTGAATCTGGAGGATCCTGCTCAAGCCATGCTCAGCTGAAACATCTGTAGCAATTTTCAATCAATTTCTCACACATCTCACACATCTCAGTGATTACAAACCCCACCACCAATATACCTGAAATGCAAGAGTGATTTGGATGTGGACAATATTCTGTGCTTCCCATTAAGAGACCAGCAAATACTCTGGATCAAGGTATATTTTAAAACAGGTGTGGGCAACACCCCCCATAAGTGTGGGCCCAACACCATTGACAAATTTGTGACGCAGGCAGAAAAAATGCCAATTTGCCACCAAAAATTGGCAGCAAACAAAGCTAAATTTAACCTATGTAGTGAGCCATGGTGGATTGCTGTCATAACTCATTGGCTAATTGCCTTTTTGTTTTGCCACTACCATCACCAAGAGTGCAGCCTATGGGAGAGCCATGGGGGTGGTAAAAATGGCCCTAGACCTCCTGAAGTTGGGTACCCCAGTTTAAAACAAGAATATGTTTTGCCCACCTCCATGACAAGAAGATTACCAGCCAACAAGCAGGGTGTGATGTTGTATGGTTTATTGCCAGTTATATATGAATTAAGTGTTTGTATTGTTTTAATGATTATTGCTAATTAAGATGTAAGTGCTGTGTGGACAAGGTTGGTAAGTGGTTAAATCTGGTGGGAGGGGGAGAAAGTGCATAGAATGCGAGTTGAATGCTGATTGGCTGGTGGTTCAAAAATCTGGATTGGCAGAGTGACTGTGAGGAGAGAGTGTAGTCTAGGGGGTAGTGTATGCAGGCTTGCATTTGAAACTGTATTGAAACAAACAAGTATTGAAACTGATGAAGCCATAAGCTTTGTAAACTGTCTAACCTTACTGCTTGTTAAATAAAAGTTCTTTCTGTTTCATAAACTGGAATGGATTCTTGGAGTACCTGAGGTAGGGTACAGTGTTCAATGGTGGTAGTGGTGAAGGAAAAGGGGGAATAGAGACACCTAATACATTTTAGGTATGAATGGATAAGAATTTTGTTTCAGTTCAGTTTTGATAAGAATTTATCAAAATTTGCAAATTTCTTCATATTCAGAACACAAGGAACTTGAGATTTAAAAGAACTGATTGCAGGAGAATCCAAAATGGATGGATTCATCCATCCAGGCCTTAGGCTTTGAGTGCTTATTTTTTTTTAAAAAAAAATTGGGTTTGAGTCCCTGCGATCACAACCTCTTTTTTGCTGATAGGCTCCTCAATTTTAACAGCTCTTTGATATAGCAGGGTCACCTCTATCCTGGGAATAGCTCTACCTATTGAATTTGGCCAGTGCAGATGGATGAGAATGTCATTGTTCAGTTTACAGTTTTGATAAGAATTTACCAAAATTAACAATTGTCTTCATATTTGGGGTGGAAAGAGCTTGATTTTTTTTAAAAAAATGAACGTGGGAGAGTGCAAAACTTACAGATTCGTCCATCCCTAATTTTTGTGCTTTTAGAAATGCTATTAATAGTTTATTAGTAAGGATGGTACACATCTGAAAAAGACCTTTAGAGGACACCAAACAGGTTTCTTTTTGATTGCCACCGTTAAAATGCATTGAGACTGGGCTTCCCTGCCTTAAAACTGTATTGATAGCAATATTAGGAGGCTGAACTGTAATACAGGATTGTATAGGATGGTTTGCAACACTTCCACCATTTCCTGCCTTAGAGTTATAGAACTAGAAGGGTTCAAGAAAGCAATCTAGTCCAACGTCCTGCAGATGTATTTAGTCTGTGCCAGTTTTTCTGACTCTGCCAACCCTAAGATTTACCATCTTCAGAAATGGTGGGGATCATGCACCACAGGAATTGACAGTTCCCCAATAGTCGGTGCTGAAACATAGGAAATCTCTATCTCAAAGTTCTCAACTCAACAATGGGCTCCCTATTCTGAACTATAATAATTTGTTTGGGGCACTTTAAGGCCTTGGCAAAGACTAGGGATTGATGCCTTTAAACACCAAGTGGGAAGCAGCAGACCTTAGCTTGACTACTTCACTTTGGCTGATCTCATGGCTTGAGATGCTATGGTTAGCTAATGACTGACTTTTCCACCTCTGATGAAAAATGTGTATTGGGCTTTGAGCTGGCTTATATTTCTGACATTAACCCTGTACCCAGAGCCTCATCTAGCCATTTCATCAATACAGATCATGAGAAGGGCTTTTTCTGTGGACTGGTGTATTTCCCACCAGCAAGTTCATCAACCTACCTGCAGTACCTCCAACCCACCCCTCTGGAGGGCAGATCTTGGAACTTGGAACTTGTACACTGTGCCAGAGCTGGAACAGTGTACATATCGCTGATTCTGAGAGTTGTCTTTTCTTTGTTTTACCCCCAGGCAGACCCATTCTACCTTCAAAAGGAGATTCAAAGTGGTGTAGTGGTTAATAGTGTTGGACTTGGACTAGGGAGACCCAGGTTCAAATCTCCATTCAGCCCTGAAGCTCAGTCAGTGATTTTGGGCCAGTCACTGACTCTCAGCCTCACCTACCTCATAGGGCTTTTGTGTGGATAAAATGGAGAGGAAAAAGGATCATAGACACCACCTTTGGCTTCTTGGAGGAAAGGTGAGTTATAAATATAGCAAGCAAACAAATACAATGGAGGCAACCAAGGTGGTTTGCACAGCAAAAAAATAAAATAAATAAATACAATATCAATTAAAAGGATACACCAGGGTGGGCAACTTTGGAGGCACACTCCTGCTACTGCTCCACCGCTGAAACCTGGTGGTGCAGTGGTGGCCCAAAAAAATAATCAGTGGTTTTGGAGATGAACAGCCCTTTTTTTGCTGCTGTGACACCACCAACTTTCAGCCACACTGCAGGGGCAGTGGGGGCTGCACTGGAGAACATGGGCCTCATGTTGCCCACTCCTACAATACAACCTGCCTTATTAAAATATAAAAGAACAGCAACAAAACTTACAACTAAGGAGACTTGAAGCTCCTCAAGGTTGCTTCTTGTTAGTCAGCTCCAAAATCGCAACCATTTTTCTGTCCACTCAAAACTGTCTCTTTCTTCATTCTCAGAATAAAGTCCAAATCTGTTTCTGCTTTCACCCTAGCAGGCCTCGATTTATCACCAATTAACATTCATGGTTAGTAGCCAAGCCCTGTGAAAACTAAAAGGACACTCAGACTTCCATCACACCTAATCCCCCCCCCCCCCAAATCTGGTTTGCCTCTACTTTTTTTATAACTCTGAAGTAAAAGTGTGTCAAGCTTATGATCCCTTTCACCGCTCTTTCGCTCCTAAGGTCCTTTGCTCCATTGCTCTTTCATTCCACCCCTCCCCTTCTCATTCTCCTTCCAGTCAGGTCCTGGCAGATGAGTACTTCAACCAGACCGCTTTTCTCCCTGGCAAAAATGGAACGAACATGTGGAGCTTTATCACATCTACATTCCCCCCCCGGTTTGCTTCTGCAGGTCCCCCCCTCTGTTTCCTATGCGAGTCTAGCGTTAAATTTACACGTGCTTGGTATTGCTGCGGTACCTCAGCTTGATCCTGTTGAATATTAGTGTTTCCGGACTTTGCTCGCTCAGGGATAAATCGAAACAGAAACGAAAAACTGCAACCTCAGGGTGAGGGAACAGCACAACAGGGATGACATAATGCGAGTTCAGCGCTGAAGAAGTGGAGCAAAGTCTAGGTGGGTGTGCTTAAAACTGCGTGAGTGATGAAGGCCTTAGTCTGGTTCTTTGGGGGCATTGAGGAAGTATAATCCTGTCTCTGCAGAGATTCAGGCATTGGATGATTAAAAAAACACAACACTTTGGAGCCTGGGATGCAAGGTTTGAGTTTTATATTGAGGCTTGGAGCTGGCTGCTGGGAGAGATTGCTTTTCCCTGCCAGGACCTGATGCAATCCATTCAAGCCCCTGTTCCTTTAAAACTACATGGAGGCTTGTTGCGGATTTAATGCATTTAGGAAAAATAGTCCAGACTTTTAGCATTCCAGGAAAGGCTGGGGAAGAGGCGGGGTATCAGCAGGACAGGCACGGCGTCATGTGAGTACTATGTTGCAAATCCACACACCAGGCATGGTGAGAGTGCAGTAAATTGCTGATGTGATGGAGGCTTCTGATTAACTTTACTGACACCATGGCCCATATGTTGCCATTCTTTGATTTCAAACCTATTGGCTCTGTGCATCAGGCCAGGGGTGGAGCCGAAGCAGAACCCAGCAAAGGTCAAGGGTGGAGTCACAGCCCAGGCGAACTGGGTCATGAGAAAATCTGGTGTGTACTGACCTTTCAGACACTAATATTGGTTATCTGAAAGAAAACAGCTTCACATCAGTAAAATACTGAGTGGTTGACTCCAACACACGTCAGGCTACCCTTGAAGGCATTCCAGAAACTTCAATTAGTTCAAAATAAGGCTGCAAGAGTTTGAACTGAAGCTGGTCAATCAGATCATGTCATTTGATATTAGGTCTGATATAAATGCTCACAAATAATAGATATATTATTGTACCATGTAATTGTTATAGGGTTTTTTTTATTGTACCTACTGGATTTCTTTTCTAAACACACTTCCCCCTTTGTTTTTTTACCAGATCTGCAAACATCAAGTGTCTTTCACTGACTACACCAGGATTTTATGACTTTCAGATGCTCTATTTTGGCAGCCGAGACAGGATTGGGGGTGTGGGCGGAAGACACACCAAACCAGAGCATGAATCCATTCTTATGTCAAGGATTTGTAACAAATTGGAAACGGTCCAAACTTAATCCATTCTCATTAGGCTGTAATCTTGTGGTTATCCCTCAAAACCACAAACGCTTTTCTCTTTCTGCCTCAAGAGTTCTAGGAAATGGATTAAAGTATGTGAAGCATTACTCACCAATGCAAATATTTAAAATGGTATTTAAAAATCTGATTCTCCCTTCCAGGACGAAGGGGGAGAAGAAACACGAATCAAGCCTCTTGGCGTCGTTTCCGGGCCACTGACACAGCAGAGCTATTAACTCAAGTGTGCAAAGTATGTTAGAGAAAACAGATTAAAAGGTCAGAGGTTTAATGCACCGTCACTTGAATCTTGGCAAAGTGTTGTTTAGACCATTCTGTAAGCTGGTGACCTTTCTACAAGTATAGCATCTGCCTCCTTTTTTTTTTTTAAAAAAAATAATCTTATCAAGTAGTTCTTTTTCTTTTTGGTGGCTCGCAGACTGACTGGTGGTATATATATATATATATATATATATATATATATTGCAAGTGGAAAAGAAAGAAGAAGTACATGCATTTCTCACATAGTGTTTCAACGTGTTGATTTATAGTAGCATATCTTTCAGAGAGCAGAAGGGGGTAGCAGTGTCCACGCTGTACCAAAGAAGAAAGGAGTTGAGCTGAGTTGAGAAACAAGTGCTGCCGGATATTTAATAGACCATAAGAATATCAGAGCTGCCCTGCTGGATGAGATCTAAGGTCCGTCTAGACCTGATTGTTTCCAACACTGCCTGACTGAATGCCTTCTGCAGAGAGAGGAGAGCTTTGTCATTTGTATAAATGGGAGGTGGGGGAGGGAATTCTCTCTTTGGGGCGAAGGAGGAATGCATTCCAGTAGATCAGAAGCTGCTAGCTGAATCCAGTTATTCCCCCTTGCTGCTGCCACCCCACCCCTTTCCTCTTCTTCCCTAGACCTTGGTTTGCATCATCCTATAAGCCAGGGGCAGGGAACATGTGCCCCTCCTGTTGTTGTACCGTAACTCCCATCAGGCCTATGCAACATAACCAATAGTGAGGGATAGGGATGTCGGAGAAATCCCCAATGGAAACAAATGATTTTGGATTTCTATGATTCTGACCTGCAGATTCAGCAGCGGACCCCCCACCCCCGAGTTGCATGAATTCCAGACTTGCAGACCACCTTGTTTTTTCTTTTACTTTCTGGAATTTTACAGAAATGTTGTCATGGAAAAATAGGTAAAATAAAATAAACACCCCCTGAAAATGTCTATTTCCCCATGAAAATGTGCATTTTGGGAGGATTTGCGCATTTTGGGAGGATTATTTTTGTATTTTCGCAAATGTGAATTTGTGTAAATTCAAGAAATTGAAAAAAAAAAATGATTCTGCCAATGAGTGAACAATGGAATGTAAAGCACCTGACAATCTGTGAAATGCAGACAAAATGGGTTTTATAGAATCCATACATCCCTAGTGAGGGATGATGGGAATTGCAGTCCAATGACACCTGGAGAGTCACATGGCAGCCATCCCTGCTCTACACCCTTGTAGACTGCCTTGTTTGCTGGAAACTTCATAAATCTAAACCAATGAGGACAAAGCAAAGGTCTTTTTTTATTCCCACTGTCCTTGCTATCAGCAAATTATGTGAAAATAGTATGGCTGCAATATCTGGGAAATATTTTTCAAACATTTACTAGCAAATTTGGATTCTGTTTAATTTAGCACACTTTATATTCCCTGGGGCAGGCAGAGGCATGTTTAAGAAACTAGGATGCGGAAGTCAAAAATCTTCCATTACATCTACACTTATTACCTACCAATACAAGTTCAACAACAGGTTCATAGCTTGGGGTTTCTCCTGAAGTCACTGTAGGCTCAGGTAGCCTCGGAGGCACCAAGTACCTTATACCAGCTTCGGTTAGTGGCCTAGCTATGGCCCTATCTGGACAGGGATAACTTGGCCTCTGTAGCCTATGTTTAGGTAGCCTCCAAATCAGATTACTGCAATGCACACTACATGGGGCTCCCCTTGGAAGACAGTTTGGAAGCTGCAGCTTCTGCAAAATGCAAGCAGCCAGATTGAGTACAGGGACCAGAAGGTCTCAACATGTAACACCAATTCTGGACTGCTTGCACTAGCTGCTTGTATATTTCTGAGTCCAATTCAAGTTGCTAACTCTAACCTATAAAGCACTAAACGGCTTGGGACCAAAATACTTGACAAGAGTGCCTCTCCCAGTATGAACCTATCTGCCCACTATGATGATCACCTGAGGCCCTCCTCCAGATGCCTCCTCTGTGCGAGGTTCGGAAGGTGGCAAGAAGGGAGAGGGCCTTCTCAGTGGTAGCTCCCTCTACATGGAGGCCCACCAGGAACCAACATTATCAGCCTTTCAGTACCAGGTTAACTCCCAGGCATTGGTCACTAGATAATAAGGTTTTGACTGGTCCTTGGAGATATTTTTTTAGTGTCTTCAAATGCTTTTGTAATTTTTTTAAAAAAAATTTTATATTGTATTTTAAGGTTTTAATCTTTTGTAAACTGCCCAGGGAGCTTTCTTTTTATTGGGTGGTATAGATATGTAATAAATAAAATATTAATAAATAACAATGACAGGAGAATTGGGAAAGAAACTCAACAAAACAGACAATTTTGTCCAAGCTAAATGGTGCAAAACAATGCGCAACAATAAATGTAGGTTAATATATGTAGGTTAACCGACTCTGTAATTAGGTAATATCAAATATGAGGCCAGAGAGTTGCAGATGGATGGATTGACCTTCAAATATGCACAAGTAAGTTCAGTACAACCAGAAGGCAATAATTCTCTGTATGGAGCCAGTTAATTCAAGTGTAACCAACTAATTCAAACACTCTGGGAATTGGTTTAAACCTACATTCACAAAAACCATTTTCTGGTGGAAATTGGATTCCAGGATTTAATGTGTTATTAAACAGCTGTCCAGGGCTGCACTGGATTAGCCACTCCAAAGTCACCCTGACTGCTTGTGTAAACACAACACTAATGCACTGAGGGTCAATGTAGCAGCAGGACCATCTTGCTGAGGATAGCAATGGAGAAATCTGTCAATTTCACTTTCTCCCATATTCAGATTTTTTAAAAAAACTCTCAAATTCTTTCCATCCCAAATATGAATAATTTGCACATTTTGGTGAATTCTTTTCAAAATCAAACTGAAACTAAATTCTTACCATCCACACTAGCCAAATAACCTGTTTTTATGCTTTTTATGGTTTTAAATTTTGTATATCAGTTTTTTTAATGTTCAATGTTTTTAATTTTTGTAAACTGCCCAGAAAGCTTCGGCTATGGGGCGGTATATAAATGCAATTAATAATAATAATAATAATAATAATAATAATAATAGGTACTGCTAAGGACCCTGATGTAGCTGCCTACCATGTAGCTGTTAAAGATGAGGAGACTGACAGAAAATTAGAGGTGGCAACCCTGATTCAGCACTAACATGTTTGACTATGCAGGGATTCAAACACAGACTTTTAAAAGCTAAGCAACCAACAGCAAGGGCCTGGCTGGACAGATCTGTCAATTTCAGTTTCTCCCACATTTCTTTTTTATATCACAAGTCCCCCCCTCCCATTTCCGAATATGAAGAAATGTGAGCTTAAAGCATTCTGAATGTGGGAGAAACTGAAATGGAAAGATCTGTCCAACCAGGCCCAGGGCTTTGAGTATATCCCACACCACGAGGGAAGGCTATTTTAGATTAGCTTCAAACTTTGTTTTAGGGAAAAAAATAAAGGGATCAAAATGAGAAATTGGATTCCAGATCTAATCGGAGAGCCTATCTACACATGCAGGATAAAACACTTTGAAAACGTTTTGAAAACTGTATATGGATTGTGTCCTGGGCCCCAACAGTTCTCAAAACTGTCAGCCTATCTACATTACTGCTTTAAAATGGTTTAAAACGGTTTATAACAGTTCTGAGAACTGTTGGGGCCCAGGACACACTCCATATACAGTTTTCAAAATGTTTTCAAAGTGTTTTATCCTGCGTGTGTAGATAGGCTCATACTTACAGTAGACTCACTGAAATTAATGTAAAACATATATACATGTATATGTTAGGGGTCATGTGAGCCGAATGGCTAATGTGCATAACAACCAGACACTGTGCACCTTCAGGGTTGGGGGATTATGTATAATGGATGGCTAAAATGCAGTTCTCGCCTTGTCTACAGACGCTATGCACATTCCCCATGAGGTGAACGTGTGCAGTGGCCAGTTGTTATGTCCATCAGCCATTCAACTCGCATTATCCCTAAAATACATGCAAATGCTAGACGTTATTATAAGCTATCATGGCTTTCTTTTAATTGAACATTTATAGGATATTTTAATAATTTATTTTTATGAAACAACAAGGCCATGATCAGTTAATATAATGTGCAGCTCCATGGCAAGATAATATATCAGTTACGAATGCTTTTAATGCATTAGAACTCATACTTGAGTGGAGTTCTGACAAAACAGCCTCATGATACCCGCATGTCTGGTAAACTTGAGATTTTGTCCCATCTGAGGCAACGTAAATATTTTTTTTAAAAAAGGTGATTGTAGTGAAGACTCGTCACCTAGGCCATGTACAAGAACTGATTGAGGCAAAAGCCATTTTTCTTTTTCACCCTATAAACATGTACTTATTGCTTGAGGTATTATGGCACTAAAGCTACAGTGTTAGCTCAAGCCAAAGAAAGCACTACTACAACAGTAGAAATCTGTGATTTGTGCCTGCCTCCTGAGGAGTGTATTCTGTAATGAAAATACCTAATACAGTAGAGAGTGGGATGGGGGGGATTCTTTATTTGGAACCGAGCCTAGTCATATTGTGGACTTTGCCTCATCAAGAATAAGAGCCACATTACACAGTTTTAGATGGCAGGTATCTGGACTATACCATTTCATTTGATAGGTGTGCATGTGGCATGTAGTAATTCAGTACATCCAGTTAATAGCATCTTCCACAGAGATAGTTGTGTCGGTCTGTTGAGTAAATACTCAAAAAGTCTTGTGACATGGAGAAGGCTAACTGATTAATGGACTAGTGAATGGAAACCTAAGTTATTACAAATTTGTTACAGCAATGTCCTACTCTTGTCTACTCAGAAGTAGGTCCCACTGAGTTCAGTGGGACTTACTCCTTCATTGATTGTAGGCTTGGTCTTTAAGGTGCCACAAGAATGCTGTTTTAGCACATAAAGGAGAGAACAACATGCTCCCTGAAGGCGCTTTCTTCTTTAGGTGCTAGGGATTTTGTTTTAATGTGGAGGAATATTCAAAACCACCAACTCCTAACCTGCACTCTGAAGTGATAAATAGAGATGGGTGAACTTGCTCCTGTCCATGCCACATGCCATTCACTGGACCCCCACCGGCTGGCTGACCTTGCTTGCTGTGCGTGTCAAGCTGCTGGGTGGCCTGTGGGCACCCAGTAAGTGGCCTTCCACCCCCTGGTTGAGCCAATATTTTGCATAAAAATGGGAGCTTTTCATAAAGGACCATTTACATCAATGGCAGCCGTAAAGGGGACATTCATGCAAAATTACAGGCATACATGTGGCTGCCATTTACCCAAATTGCTCTTTACAAAAAAAAAAAAAAAAAAAAAAAAAGGCTGAGCAGCCATTTTTACACAAAATGGCAGCTTGGCAAAGGAGCAGGGATCTCTGCACTTGCCTGACCTGGCATATGTTGAATTGAGCAAGTGCAGTTATCCGTAGACTGGCATCCAAGGGCCCAAGATGGCAAGAAGTCACTGGAGCTAGAGCCCCAGCCAGACATCTGCAAGTCCAACAAGTAGGCCAACATCCTACTCCTTCATTCTACATAAACTGTAGAACAGCTCCGATTTCTGCATGTACTCCCAGACAAATCCCACATCATAATCCTGGGGTTTAAAAAATTATTCTAATAGGATAGCGTAGCATTGTATTTTTTTAAAAAAAAGACAGAGGCTTCCTTATCACTACCATAGTGTGCCCACAAGAAGCTTCCTTTCCTGTGGGGACTTTTACCCCACATCATCATGGTAATAATGAGAACAGACCACTCAAATGAGCAGTTGTGAGAAGTAATTGAAAAATTCAGGATTTGAATCAAAATTCTTGCGGGGCAGTTGGGTCATGGATCACAGCCAGGCTGAAGTCTAGCGAGTTGTAATTTGGGGGAAGGGGTAGTTACAGGGACATGAAAAGTTGTTAGCCAAGAGAGCTTCGGCTATAGGGCGGTATAAAAATGCAATAAATAAATAAATAACAATTTGATTGAGAAAAGGATGCAAGAACTTAACGTACAAAGTCTGCCAGAATCCAGCTGTTCAAATCTATTTATATTGGTTATGTGCAATATTTAAGTAAGAATCCAGGGATTCTTGGCTATTGCACTACATGCCAATCTAGTTCTATCTAGATCAGACTGCCCAGAAACTGAGGACCCAAAGTTTATGTGTAACTTATGTCCTGTGGTGGTTCATCAATGTTGAAACAGGAGTGCAGTGCTTGAGGAGCCTAGTTTGGGCCTCATCCTTGAGAGTAATATTATGCTCAGACATGCTAGGAGTGAAAAGGTAGCCATTGAAATTCCTTACTAAAGAGGTTTTTCCTTCTCTTGAGTGTTTAGCTATGCATCTGATAGTGCATCCCACAGCTGTTCAATACCTGCTGGTCCATGTGGACCAGCAACAATCAGAATTGTGATCTCCTGGTCCTGCCTGAACATCTGGTTTATGGATGGTTGGTACACCGATTCAGAGTTCTGGAACAGTAAGGAATTATTTTTTGCGACATGTTTTACAATAAGATTTTTTAAGTTACACTTTAAAGATGATCAGAAACGCTGATCCCAACTCTGTCCGGGACTCTAAGTAGTTAACATTATTCTGGTAAAGTAATCCAAAAAAAGTTATTTTAAGAATTCTAATTCTAAAATGTCAGCTGTTCTTGCGAGAGCTGCCAGAATTGCATATGTGATTGGGAATCAGGAAAGCTGGGAATCAGTTTTATGAAGTACGGCAAGAATGCACTTTCATATTAGAGTATCTTTGGTCTGGCAATAAGCATACATCAAAAGTGATAGATTTAGATTAGAATCAGAGCATAATTTACAGCAGCGCTAAAAATGACTCTGTCTTTCTTATCGACGTGATGGATAGAACCTCACAGTGTCCAAAAGCACTTTTAACACCTTTCCAATGCAATTACTTCTTTGGAATGAGCATGAACCAAAAAGAGGCTGATCGTTTAATGCTTTCAAAGAGCGCAGCAAACAGTACAGAGCAGTACAGTATAATCCTATGCATATTTATGAAGCAGTCCCATTCTGCTAAATGGGATTCTCAGGTAAGCGTGCCTAGGATTGCAGGCTCAATTTGACATGTCTGTATTACACTCTTCCTCTAAGAAGCTAGAAGATGGGGTGGTCCCATTTGATCCCAATAACAGCTCTGTGAGGTAGGCCAAAGATGGTGACTTGCCCAAAGCCAACCAGCAAGCTCTATAGCCGAGTGAGAAACCAAGCTCTCCCCTTAATAATTCTATTAGTTTATCCACCACAACACTTTTGTTCTCCTAAGTCATGGGTTGGCATTATGGTACCCAGGAAGCCCATTCTGCTGTCCTCCACTCACCTCTGTTGCCTCTTTATCTCCCCATCAGCACACTTTTCTCTATCTCTGTTAAAGTCCACTGACTTTAACAGAGGCAGGGGAAAGGGAGCCCTAATGTAAAACAGAATGGGGTGAGGGGAGCCTAAGTCTCTTGATACCTTTTGGGGGTGGGTAGGGATTGGTTTGGTTGTTGTTTGAAAACCATGTGATCTGCTACCAGTGCTTCACCTTGAGGGATGCTCCTATATCTTTAATACATTGTCTTAGATGATTGTAATAGACTTTATATGGGGATATACTTGATTTTCTGTAAATCAGGAAAATCCGAGCTCATAGAGGTTCCCCAAATTCCATCTCAAAGCTCAGTCAGACGTGTGTCCATATCAGACTGCGAGCTTCCCCATCCCCTTTTGGCATGAAAACCATGGAGTACTTGGGTTCACATTGTGTGCTCACTCAAACGTATGCAATCTTGTCCCATAGATTAAAGCACACCTTGAAAGAAGTATGCATTTTTATGAGTATTTCTCTAAAGTGCAAATGCATTCTCTGCCCCCGTTCCCTACCGTGAACAGCATAGCAAATTTGGGAACGTACAGGTTTTGAGTACAGCTTATGCTCACATTCAGGAGTTATGAAAGGGCTAAATCCTGGTCATAAATGAACTGGAAAAAAATCTTATATATCCCTACTTGAAGGCTGTTGGGAAACTTCTCATTAAGTCTGTCTTTCACAGGACATAGGTGAAATGGTTATGGTAAGTCAATCAGCACTCTTGAGTCATTAAAAAGCAATTGAAAATACATAAAAGAGTAAAAAAACAGCCTGACTATCTAAGTCAAGGGACTATTAATTCATAAAGTACAAAGCTAGTATTATGAAATGTGGATTCAACAGTAAACCCACCAGAGAGTGATTTGGGGCTGAGGTGACCAATCATTTCAGTGCTCTGATGTATCAGACATATGGTGCCATTGAGTCACTGTGGCATCAACCAAAGCGTTCAAAGGGTCACCTGTGATGGCTTCACCCTTTCATACACTAATTTCATTCATTACGAGAAAGAAAATAATAATAATAATAATAATAATAATAATAATAATAATAATAACAACAATTTATTTCTTACCCGCCTCTCCGTCTGGATCGAGGCAGGGAACAACAACATGATAAAATACATAAAACTGATTAAAACATGACACATATTATTAAAACTGCATAAAAATCCTAAAACATCCTAAAAACATCCTTAAAACATTCTAAAATTCCACTGGATATGCCTGCCGGAAGAGAACAGTCTTTATGGCTTTCTTAGGGATGTATGGATCAGCAAAACTCGAGCTCGCTGAAGTTCTCCAAATGTTGAGTTGCATTCCAACTCAAGTTTATATCGGATTGTGAGCTTTGGGTAGTATTCAATGTTAGTCCTATGTAGAGTATGAACGGGACAAGCAAGTTTTGAGTAACTTACGTCTCATTCATTTCAATGTGTTTACTCTACATAGGATGAACATTGGATACTAGCCATTGTTTTGTGTTTTTGCTTTTTGCATTTTCAGGCAATTTTTTCTAAATCTATGCATCAATTGTGTGCATCTTTGAAATCTACACATTCTTATGCCATTGATTAAAGCTTATTTGTGTGTATTTTTCAAAAGTATGCATGCTGTTGAATACAGGGTTTTTTTGGTATGTGAATCACATTGCAAGCTCAGAAATGTATGGACCTTAAGCACAGTTTGCGTTCAAGTCCGTATTCAATCCAGAAGGTACAAACTGGGGAAATCCTGATCAAAAGCAAATTGAAACAATTTTTTCATACAACCTTATTCTTGAGTTGTCAGCCTCAGTACCAGTCATGACTCCTGTACTGTTAATATCTGCCAATATTAGCAAGTGATCATGATCAACTCCATATCATGCCATGCAAAGTTTAACTACTGATTTCTGTGCATCAGGCTACTGTAAAGAACACAGGATGGTTCCCTTTTTCTGTTAGTTGGCAATTCTAAGAAACTCTAGGAGAGAAGAGATTCTGTTTTTCACATATAGGATAAACAAGATCAGAATGCATAAGCATATCATTCTAGAGACAGTAAAGCGACGTGCTTTTCCTAATGTAGTCTATGAAATATTTCAAATTCAATGCCTTTAAAGACAGATATTTTAATATGCGAATCTGTAGGCATGTGACTATGTGGTGAAAGGAGAGTGGGAACTGAGCACTGCACATTCAAGATGGCAGACACTTCTGTATGAAGAGAACAAGGACCTGGAGGGATGAGATCACAGGTTCACTAGTCTAGCACCCATTTCTACACAGTGACCAGGCAGATGCTTCCAAAAAGCCCGAAAGGAGGACCTGAAGGCACCAAATCTTCCCTTTTCTTTCACACAGACACACACAGAGACACAATTTGTATTCAGAGATATTAGTTATCCAGGCTAATGGCCTTTGATAATCCCATCCACTTCTTCCAGCAGCCACAATCACGGAGATGGATGTCAGCTCAGTGTGTGTATCACTCAGCACACACATTAACTTTTCTCCAAGTGGTCATTTAGCTGCGCATACAGTCACATGGAGAAAATGAGGCAGATAGCACATTCTGAAAGATTAAATATAAGCAGCATGTTAAACACAGCCAAGAATGAGCAGAGGAAGCTTGTACCAGAGCCACTTTTAATTGCATCACAGTATGGTATCTTAAAAGGTTTTGAACAGACTTGTTCTTTTTTAGCAGCGCTGGGTCAAGCCAATTGTAGATACAGAGGGGTAATGTGTGAAATTCCCTTTTTATATATCCTTCTCTCAATTATCTTTTATACAGGTACAAACCTTAAGCGAGAAAGACCTATATGAGGATTTTCTTCTCATTTTATCTAAGTAGGCCACACAAGATAATTCTATGAAAATGTTGTATGTGAAAGGCAAATCACAAAAGATCTAACATCTATGTTCTGCTAATGAGATGACTTGGGGAAATTGAACTTGCACTTCTTTAAAAAACAAATACCGAATAAAGGTTTGCAATGCGACTTTAAAATGAACATTTTAACTCAGTCACTCTGCAAATATAGTACATCCTCCTTTTTAGTTTTGCCTGCAACTGCACCCCTCCCCTCTGTCTGCCTTTCTTTTCTCTGCTTCCTCTTTGCCTATCAACCATGTTTTCTTTCCTGTCTATCGCTTTATTATTATTGATTAAATAACTGTCACGGGTGAAGCGTTGCAGAAATGTGAAAAGTGAAAACATTTTCTTTATGACAGACACAAAAACTTTGTGAACTTCCAAATTAAAATTAAAAGAGAGAAAAGGTGCAAGTTGGCTTAAAATGTGGTGTTTGAATTTGCATTGGAAGTTTTGGAGTTAAAGATCAGTCACCCCAAATCATGTTTTAAGAAAAACAAAAGGTTTTCAGTCACAAACCAAGACACACTTAGGCACACTCCTATGCCTGTTCAGACAGAAGAATCTCCTACAACTCCTAGAATTCCATAACCAGCCCCGCTACAGACTCCACCCCCCAATATTGATTTCAGGGGTCTATAGGGGGAAGCACATATTTGGGTATGCATTTTTTAAAGGTGCACTCTCAACAGTTTACTTTTCTCTATGTACTGAAAAAGCACATTTTTTTCTAAAATGCACATTTTTCTAAAATGCAAATTTTTTTAAAATGCACATTTTTTAAAAGTATGTATTTTCTGAATGAGCATCGCAAGCTCGGTAATGTGCATGCTTTGCCATCAAAATGTGCCCTGTTCTTATACAAATGGAACAGAATTCTTGTACATCCCTGAAATTACCATGATATGAGCCCTGCAGTACTGATTCATATAATCAGTCCCTCCATTGCTGCCCCTTGAATACATGGCTCAAATTTTCTCTACTTTATAATCGTTCTATTTGGGCTTGACTCACCACTGCATACAAGGACGAATTTCCTTTAGTACATTATTTGTCTTCAACTTCTTCAAAACCATTTGTGCAGAGTTTTTTTTTTAAAAAAAAGCTATTTCCCATAAAATTAATAGCTGAAGACTTGAAAAGACTTAACGCCACCTTCACTTCCTATGTCACTTTTTCAGACAGGTTGGACAAATAGCTTGTTATAATTCTTTATTTTTCATTTTAAACTAAATTTGGCAACATCTCAGCATTTTTTTTGTTAAAAGCCTCAGGAGGGAAAGTCAACTAATCAGTCATGTGATGTTGTCATAGAAATTCTAGAAGCATCCGTAAGAGTCAACTAAAGCAACACAATATTCATCACCAAAAATCTTGCTGCAAGTGATATTCAAAGCTAATTGAAGATTTGTGTGTGGGTGTGTCATTCTTAGGTAAAATATTTAAGGGTCCTTCCTGGTGATATTTTTATGGTGTGAGAGTTACTGTGACGTGGTGCACCATCCACATCACTCCAGGTTGAAAGCTGTGAACTATTGAGAAGCCCATGTCTCCTCCCTTTGACAGCACTGCAGTAGACAAAGCAACCACACCCCCAGTCCTCACAGAAGGTTAAGGATTCAGAATCAGGCAAGGGCTCTTTAAGGAAAACAGCTTCAATACAGAGCAGTGCCAACAAATGAGAATGGCCCATGATGCTGCACAAAACCAAAAGAGAAGCAATGCTCAAATGCCTCAAATAGGGTGTCCAGATCGCCCAGGGTTTCCCGGTCCTAACTGGGAAACCTAGGCCGATCCGGGCCAACTGGGGGCCGGCGGGGGAAAACCGGGGTGGCGGGGGGTCATGTGGCGGTGGCAGTGAGCGGCGACGAGCGGCGGTAGACCCGGCGGCGGAGGAGCCCAAGAAGCGGCCGCCCCAGCAGGTAAGTGCCCCCCCTCGTGCCTCGCGCTCCTTACCTGCAGGGGCGTCCACTTCCCTCCGGAGCGCGAGGCACGAGGGGGGGCACTTACCTGCTGGGGCGGCCGCTTCCCGGGCTCCTCCGCCACCACTGATGCCGGGTCCGCCGCCGCTGGGTCCTCCACCGCCAGATCCTCCACCACCGCCAGGTCCTTCGCCGCTGCTGCCAGGCTCGTGAGGCCAGAGGCTACGCGGAAGAGGCGGGAGAGGGCCGATTACATCACTTCCGGATCCGGCCCTCTCTCGCCTCTTCCGCGTGGCCTCTGGCCTCCTTGGGGCTCGTCGTGATGGTGACGAGCCCCGAGGAGCCCAGACGCCATCGCGACGAGCCCCAAGGAGGCCAGAGGCCGCGCGGAAGAGGCGGGAGAGGGCTGATTACATCACTTCCAGACCCAGCCCTCTCCCGTCTCTTCCGCGCAGCCTCTGGCCTCTGGCTTGGTGTGTGTGGGGGGGTTGTTTTGGGGGGGTGGCGGGGGGGACCGGGATTTTGGTTTCCAAAATCTGGTCACCCTAGCATCAAATATTTATTCCACCTAATGCATTTCAGAAATATAATTGCTTATTCAAGGGCTTTTAAGCACACACACACACACACACACACACACACACAGAATACAACAATGCTTATTCATAATAAAAACACCACAAACTATTTTTTGTAACACAACCAGCAAAAACATATCCCTTGTCACTATTACCAGTTTGCACTACAAATATAATTCCTCAATATTGCACCCAACCACTTTAAAAAGTAGGCTCAACCTTACCCTGACCTGGAGGCTTCATGTTTGCAAACCCACTTACATTTATCTATGAAAATCAAGCCAATTGAAATAAACTACCAACCTTGTGCACAAATACCACTTCACTTTATTCTTTAGGCAACCAATCACAGGTTATTGCCTGTTTCATACAGTAAAAAATTCTATCACAAGGTTAAAAATCAGTAATAAAAAATACAAACATTTCAAAATCCTGATCTTGTATTACCCAGAAAAGGGGTGGATGGGTGTGTAGCGGAATATGCACTGCAGTGTGTAGAATTGATTAGAACTTATTGTATCATGTAGGTGGGACTAGTTTGTGTGTATGTGCTATGAGATAACTAGGAGTAAAGGGATATATTCTTGAAAACGGAGGGAGGCTGCCTCGAATGGGTCAATCAAGTGCTGAAAGCAGCATGTAGCTTAACTTAGCAGGGTGTTACTAGTATTAGTGCCAGACCTGGATCTACACAGCATCCTCGATGCGCCCTCCCTGCGCCACAAGCCGCTTCGGAGCGCTTCACCCCGCCTAGTGTGGCTCAATCCTCAGAGGCTCTGTTTGTGCGGCCGCGGCCGCCGCCCTTTCATCCAGGCCGGTCCCGGGAGGGTTGTAAACAAAAGCCAACGATTGGGAGAGGGATTTCCAATGACTGGAGAAGGGCTAATGTTGTCCCTATCTTCAAAAAGGGCAAAAAGGAGGAACTTGGGAACTACAGACCAGTCAGTCTGACATCCATGCCTGGGAAATTTTTGGAGCAGATTATAAAGAAGTCAAACTGTAAGCACCTTGAAAACAATACAGTGATTTCTAGAAACTGGCACGGATTCGTTAAGAACAAATCATGCCAGCCTAATCTGATCTCATTTTTGATCGAGTAACATCTCTTGTGGACTGTGGGAATGCTGTGGCCATAATATATCTTGACTTCAGCAAAGCCTTTGATAAAGTACCACATGGCATTCTGATCAGCAAGCTAGCTAAAAGTGGGCTAGATGGAACAACTATTAGGTGGATCCATAGTTGGCTACAGAATCGGACTCAAAAAGTGCTTATCAATGGTACTCAAACTGGGAGAAGGTAACGAGGGGTACTGCAGGGCTCAATCCTGGGACCAGTGCTCTTCAACATTTTTATTAGTAACTTGGATAAGGAGGTGAAGAGAATGCTTATCAAATTTGCAGACAACACAAAATTGGGAAGGATAACTAATGCCCTGGAAGACAGAAACAAACTTCAAAGTTATCTTGATAAACTGAAGTGCTGGGCTGAAAACAACAGAATGAAATTTAATAGGGATAAATGCCAAGTTCTACACCTAAGAATAAGAAACTAAATGCACAGTTACAAAATGGGGGATACTTGGCTCAGCAATACTACAAGCGAGAAGGATCTTGGAATTGTTGTAGATCACAGGCTGAATATGAGCCAACAGTGTGATGTGGCTTGAAAAAAAGCAAATGCTATTTTGGACTGCATTAATAGAAGTATAGCTTCCAGTTTGCTCGAGGTATTGGTTCCCCTCTATTCGGCACTGGTTAGGCCCCATCTTGAGTATTGCACCCAGTTCTGGGCACCACACTTCAAGAAGGATGCAGACAAGTTGGAGGGGATACAGAGGAGGGCAACGAGGATGATCAGGGGTCTGGAAACTAAGCCCTATGAGGAGAGACTGAAAGAACTGGGCATGTTTAGTCTTGAGAAGAGAAGACTGAGGGGAGACATGATAGCACTCTTCAAATACTTGAAAGGTTGTCACACAGAGGAGGGCCAGGATCTCTTCTCGATCATCCCAGAGTGCAGGACACAGAATAATGGGCTCAAGTTACAGGAAGCCAGATTCCATCTGGACATCAGGAAAAACTTCCAGACTGTTACAGCAGTATGACAATGGAACCAATTACCGAGGGAGGTAGTGTGGTCTCCTACACTAGAGGCATTCAAGAGGCAGCTGGACTGCCATCTGTCAGGTATGCTTTAAAGTGGGTTCCTGCATTGAGCAGGGGTTGGACTTGGTGGCGTTATAGGCCCCTTCCAACTCTACTATTCTATGATTCCATGATGTTTAGAGGGGGCCATAGCTCAGTGTGTCAGAAGATTTGCTTTGCATGCAGGAGGTCCCAGGTTCAATCTCCAGGCCCTTCAGGTAGGGCAAGGAAAGAATCGTGCCTGATACCCTGGAGAGCCACTGCCAGTCTATGTTGACAATACTGGGCTAGATGGATCAATGGTCTGACCCGGTATAAGGCAGCTTCCTATGTTCTTATGGTTAAATAAATAAGAAAGCCTTGCAAAAGGCCAAAGATGCCTTATTTGAAAGCAGACCCAGAGGTTGAATTAAGAGGCACCCTATGCTGCAGGGATGTGGGACCTCTTTCAACTGGAGAGATGAATTCAATTCTGGAGAAGTTTTTGGAGGCCACATTCCAGTGGTTAGTAGGGTCAAAGGCAACCCCCCCCCCCCCACAAAATGCCAGTATATTGCAGCTTGGAGTTCTTACTGCCAGTAACTAAGCTTTCTCTGTTTAGAACAGAGAAAAATGCTCTGTCAAGTTTATCATAGACAATTCACAAAGCCAGGAGGCCTTGTGAATTGTGAGTTGAAAGATTGGGAATTGTTGTGAGAAAGTCTGTGTCTTTGTAAGCTTATCATCTGTCGCTGTTTCTCATGGGAAGTTTGCTAGCCGGGGCCTTGAGCTGATGAAGTTTCCTTGAGAACAAAGAATGTTTGGAAAAGATGGGGGCAATCTTGCAAGCTGTCTCTCACATGGTGTCATCATCAAGAGGAGGTTGAACCGTGCCGCCCTGTGGGCACGTTTAAGTTACAGGTCTGAGGACATGTCTGTCAAGTGGCTTGAAATAGCCAGCCTCCAGGCTACAAGAGGAATGAGCAAAGGGGAGGACCTTTGCTAGGGATCATCAGTTCTACACTTGCCATGAAACTCCTTGTGTTTGGGATTCTATCTGTTTGGAGATGTTGGATGCACTCTGTACATGCTCTGTTGCTATTTGGACTTGGAATTTTTAAGGACTGTGCCATGGAAAGTGCTTTAAGGCTTTTCATAGACTTGGACTTGCCATTACTGTTCTGGATTGTGTTTTATGGCCTGAGAGAGAGAGCTTTCCCTGCATGGAGCCAAAGTTACGGGCACAAGGAAAGTTTCCTAGGACGACTGTTACTGTTCTGGGTTGTGTGTTGTGTGTGACCTGTAAGAGAGCCTCTCTCAAAGCCTTTTCTACAGGCAGAAGGGTTCCTGGGTCGAAGTTTGTTCCCTGGCATCTTGCTTACTTGGATCAACTCATTGCTTACTGGCAGACTGGGTGTGGTTTGTGCAAGACGTATTCTGTCTCTGACGGTCTTCAGGCACCCTTGTGATGGAGCTTTCCCTGGGGCTGTGGGCCTGTTCCTAATGGGTCAGCATGTTTCATGTCTGGTAATAGCTCAGATAGGACTTGGTCTATCACAACACTTCTTCCCCCAAGAGATTGCTGTTCTGGTTCGCATCAAGCCTTTTGGTGCCTAAAGCTGTGGCCGTCATCAGCTTTATGTGGATGTATGCGAAAATGTAACCATCACGTTTGAATTTCCGTGTGATTTCACAAATAAAGGAGTCTCACTGTCTGGAGCGTCTTGTCAGTTTGCCTAAGTTCGTGAGCAGAAGCCTGGGGGATGGGAAAGTTCACGACATGCTCAAAAGCGAGGAAACCACTGAACTATTGGTTGTTGGGGAAAAGGGGATGGGGCCAGGGGAATGGCCATCTAGGGAACCCTGGACCAATTGACTGGGATCCCAGGAGGGCAGGATTTGGCCCCTGGGCCTAAGCTTCCCCACCTGGTAATTTTTTCAATATAGTGGGGGAGGAATGTAATAATGCAATTCCATGCATATCTAATCAGAAGTTTTGTTGTGTTCAAAGGGACTTACTCTCAAGTAAACAATGCTGAGAAATAAGTAACATGAGTCTGAGAAATAAAGTTGGTGAAGTGCCTTTTCACAAACCCGCTTCTCCAGTTACTTGGTCAATGATATGATTTATTTTGGTCAAGTCATTATTTTCTGCCAGCTTGTGTTTGGAGTCACTGGGTTGGATATAGATCTACAGTAGACCCATTGAAATAAATGGGGCAGGTAAGTTCTAACTCAATTAAGTCCCACCTATTCCAATCAGTGTACTCTAAGTATGACTAACCCTGGTTGCAAACCATTATCGATCGATTGGACTACCACCCTAGATGAATCTGACTCAACATACAGAAGCTCTTTTCATAACCCCCCTCTCGAAATATTTCTTATTACATTGCACAGTTAATACAGTGCACTTAACACCTGAGTAACTTTCAGTGACACTGGTATCATTAGTCATGTCAAATGTTGCTGGGAATATTAGAAGTACAGAAATGTTTTCTTCTCCCGTGAGCAGCAGGAGATCACCCCTTTCTATGAAAAGAGGAACATACTCTAGTGAGCCCTTCAGATTAAGTCATTAAGAAGTTAATGGGAACTGTTCTATCTGAAGGTAAGTGTCAGGGAGAATCAATCATATTGCAAGAAGAATGTTGGATTGGATTCAGTACTGTGACATTATTATTTAACTTGCCTGCTTTTCAAATTATGCTGAATTTTTTAAGAGAAAAAAAAACCCCAACCCAAATGAACATCTAATCCATTTTCTGTCACTCTGTTAGCATGAAGATGGCAATTATGCAACTGGAACCAGGCAAGAGACCATTGCAGAGTTCAACCATTAGAATGCATAACATGACCTTTAATATTTGAAACAGCTGCAGAAATGCAAACCGAAATGCTAAAGTGTCAGAAATGAAATGGTGTGTTTGATCACAAGCATCAAGCAGTAAGCCAGGCAGAAGGTACACAAGATCACATGGTCTGTTGCCCAGAGTGATTGAGCCTTGGCTTCCAAGAGGGACGGTGCAATGTCTTTTCCATAATTTCAATCTCAATCTCTCTCTCTCTCTCTTACACACACACACACACACAGAGATCACAAAAGCAATTTCTGTCACTATAGCTTCTAGAGGAAAGGTAGTCTAGTTTAGCTTTGTTGTATACTTTTTAGATTCACAAAATATTAATGGAGGCACGGCAGTGCCTCCATTGTTAAGGGCTGTCAGTAGAAAACACGTTCCACCATGTTAAAGTGATAATTGGGGGAGGGGTCATTCTAACAGCCATCAAATCGAAAATATTTCACCAATCTTTCTGAAATTTAAAGGTGCCAGAAAGAAATGTTTGATTTACATTACCTGAAAATTTCAAGAAGTTTGGTGAAAGATTGAGGGAAGGAGAACAGTTTAAGATAGAAATGGAACACAAACCTGTCTCCCTGCTTTTGTCAGATTCACTTCCGGGTTGCGACTTTCTGTACCCAGGATTTCCAGGGAAATTATAGACTTCCTGCTTAATTCATTGATGGGGTCTTCTTCTGCCTTCAGTCTAGTTGATGGAATGCTTTTCCTTTTTTAAAAATTCCCTATGGTTGATTTTTAATGAATATTTATTCAATTCACAATGCAACGCATGCGTACACGGCACCACAGAGCTTATTATCAGAAGGGAGGGGGGAGGGGGGAGCTGCCACCTCTTTCTTCCCTGCTCTAGTGAGGACGACGGAAGCTGCTTTAGGCAAAGGTCTAGGTCGCAGCAGGCGAGTGAGCGAGAGAGATTATCTGGAGGGTGGAGGGAGAAGGGAGGGGGGAACTGCCGCCTCTTTCTTCCCTGCTCTGGTGATGAAGAGGCTGCTTTAGGCAAAGTTCTAGGTCGCAGCGGGCGAATGCGTGCGCACGTGCGTGCGCGAGAGCAAGCGAGAGAGAGCGAGTGAGCGAGAGAGAGAGAGCCTTTCCCACAACCTGACCCAGCGGCTGGTTGATACTCGAAGCAGCTGGAGGCTGCAGTTGCCAAGGCCCTGGCTCGGCCCTCTCTTTCCCCAAAAGTTGAAGTATGAAGTATGAAACAAAGAACAAGAAGAAAGAATCCTTTTGTAAGTTGTGATTTATAATTCCATTCATCAACTACTTTGATCTGTCTCAATTATGTAAAATAGTTAATGCTGAAAGTTCCTCAAATGCTCTAAACAACCCTGACTATGCCATTAGAAGTTAAACAGCTATCAGCTAAGCTAATAAATTGTTTGGGGAAATTGGGATCCAGAATCTGCCTTCCACAAGAAGGACCTTCCACAAGAGGAAGAGCTTGGCTTGTGGGAAAGTCTCTCCACCCAATTTTTTAGAATCACCACTCCCAAACACACACACACACACACACACACACACACACACACACACACCACACTTCACCCTGATTCTCTGTCTAGCATTTTCCAGGGACTGGAGGGGCTGCCATGGGAACAAGGGGGCAGGGAAGTCCACTTTCACCAGGACAGTTGGTTCAGCTTAAATCTGTATCCAACCCATAATTCTTCTTCTATATATTACCTATGAAGCTCACTCTACCTTTTCCATGGAGCTCAGGGTGGTGTACATGGTTTTCTCCTCAATTTGATCCCCATAGGCAGGGCTGAGAGGTGGCGAATGTCCCAGGTTCACCCAGTGAGCTTCATGACTGATGTGGATTTTACCCCGGGTCTCTCAGTTCTGGCTCTGCTTATATATTTCATATTCCAACAGCTAAAGCTGCAGGAGCCCTGCCCTCTTGACCACATATAAAAGAGGGCAGGGCTCCTGCAGCGTGAACTGTTGTGATGAACAGGGAATTTCACCAGGTGCTGCATGCATAAAAATAACACCTGCTGAAATTCTGTTTTCTGTACAACTGTTAAAAATACAGAAGTCCTGTCCTTTTTTCCCCCTATGGTCACAATATACTACTTAAATTTGTCACATTTATTAAGGAGATTGTGACAATGCAATTTGATATTGCACACAAAACATATTGCACTGGGTGCAATCTGGTGCAGTTCATTCTGTCTAAGCCAATAAACTTTAATGGCTTTCTTACAATGAAAGGTGCAATCTTATGCACATTTAGACAGAAAAAGTCCTACAACTCCCAGCATTCCACAGCCAGCAATGCTGTCTAAAAAAGTTTTTCCCCCTGTCTAAACCTGCATTAGATTATGCCCTAGATCTGTTCAGTCACAGCTAACTCTACATTGGGTAGAGTTCACTTAGTTCCATATCTCTTACTTTTGAATAAATATCCACAGATGAAAATGCAGCCTGTGCAGCCTTGAAACTTGACCACAATCTGCTACTTTTAGATCGAAACAGTGGGGGAAGCATGTAGCATAAAATGAGCTATACTAATTAACATAGTAAACTGTAACTTCTTGTAACATAGCATATTTTCCTGTATCATCTTGTGTGCTTCCAAAATTAATCAGGGTTTTTTTATTCCAGTAGCACAAATTTCCTCCAAATACAGAGACAAAACATGAAATGCTTCCTTTTCATGAGGCAGTCATAAAAATATTATTATCTCTGGACACTGGCTATAGAAAAGTTCAAAAGTATTTTGGATTTATATCGGACATCAACATGGTGTAACACCCTGGCTGATACTGGCTTGGTTGCCAACTGTATAATATCTGGACATCCGTTATAAAAAGCCATGAAATTCATTAAACAAAAAACCTACGGTTTACAAAACCAACGTTAAGGCTCTACAGTTTCCAACCAAGCACCAAAAAGCAGGGAAATTGGGAGTTAAGGCTCCCAAGCCTTAACGCCACATCCTCCCTAAGGAGGCAGAAAGTGCAAGTGAAATTCTCATTCTCCCAAAGCAGATAAACCATGAGGACAGGATGGAGAATATGATATGCAGAGGTGAATGTGGGGTTGTGGAAAACTGATGACAAACAAATTAGGGCCACCTACTTCTCTTTTTTTGTTTAGAGCAGCCCTTCCCCAACCTGGTGCCCTCCAAAGGTGTTGGACTACAACTCCCATCATTGCAAGTCAGTATGTCCCATGGTCAGGAATGCTGGGACTTGTCATCTCAAACATCTGGAGGGTAGCAGGATGGGGGAACGCTATTCCATATCCTTACCAAATACAGGGTCTGCCCAATACTTTTCTCTCAAACACATCTTGCATATAGCAACATGACTGATAACAAAAGGGGAACTATTTGTTGCAAATGTAGAACCAGAACATGTGCCAGGCACTTTCAACTTTTGGTCAATATCCTGCCCTTCAAAGAACCAATGTTTTATTAAAATGGGTTTATACAAAATATACTGTTCACTCCCCACAATCCCTCCAGAGTACATCATCTCATCAAAGCGACAGAGGAGCAGAACAGGTTTAGTTTGGCTGTCTTGAACTACTTTCAGATGAGATTAGTTTGCAATCCCGTACCACTTGGGGGTAAGCCGTAATGAATTCAGTGGCACTGACTTCTGAGAAGCCATGTATAGGATTCAAGTGTAAACCAACCTTCTCCAGTCTGCTGCTCTCCAGATGTGTTGCACTATAACTCCCATGTTATGGGGAAGACAAAAATCATTTGATCATTAATTTAAAAATCATACTTACACATGAAAGTATTAGGTGGTAGCTCTACCTTTGATCTCACAATGCTGAACACGTAAGAGAAATCTTCTGTGTTAGTCCCCCAAAACCATGTATGATATTTAATAAACACACATCCTATGCCATGTGTTGAAAACTAATGTTGACGTCTGAAGGACTATCTGGATTAGATATTCAAGATCCATTCATTGTCGCTTCATTTGGTTTAGACAGTTTAGATATGGGCAGAAAATAGATCCACCTTGATGTTTTGGACATCAACTCGCACCATTCCTGCTCACTGCCCATGCTATAGGGACTTTTATGAGTTGAATTCCAAAACATCTGGAGATCTATATTCTGCCTGCCCTTGCTCTAGAACTGCATTCCACAACCTGGTGCCCATCAGATGTGTTGGATTGCAACTCTCAACATGAGGAGGTGCTCTAAAAAAAGAGAAGTAGGTGGTCTTAAGTTGTTCATCATCATTTCCCACAACCCCACAGTCACCTCTGCATATCATATTTCATATCCACATGTTTGAGATGACAAGTCCCAGCATTCCTGACCATGGGACATACTGACTTGCAATGGTGGGAGTTGTAGTCCAACACTTTTGGAGGGCACCAGGTTGGGGAAGGGCTGCTCTAAACAAAAAAAGAGAAGTAGGTGGCCCTAAGTTGTTTGTCATCAGTTTTCCACAACCCCACATTCACCTCTGCATATCATATTCTCCACCCTGTCCTCATGGTTTATCTGCTTTGGGAAAATGAGAATTTCACTTGCACTTTCTGCCTCCTTAGGGAGGATGTGGCGTTAAGGCTTGGGAGCCTTAACTCCCAATTTCCCTGCTTTTTGGTGCTTGGTTGGAAACTGTAGAGCCTTAATGTTGGTTTTGTAAACCGTAGGTTTTTTGTTTAATGAATATTAACACTTTAGAGGCTGCAGTTCAAAACAATGAACCACTCACCTTACAATGAACCACTCAATTTAGTAAAATTTAAAATAACGAACCACCCTAGTAGGTTTAAAAGTTTGAAATAATGAACCATAACACCTTAGTAGTGAAAGACAAAACAGGAAGTGGAAGGAAATGCCAAAAAAAGGCTGGAGAGTTTTCTTTCTGGGCCTGGCCTAAAGCCAATTGAAAAGCTTCTGCTAAGTCGAGTGGATTTTAGACAGAAATGTTCACAAGCTATATGGATTCTTATCCTAGGCACACAAGCCTTCATGTCAGGGATCGACTGGGGAGGTAAGCATTGGCAGGACCATCCTGTCTAGAACTGGATGAGATCCAAACAGGAGGAGAAAAAGTGGTCCAATCCACAGGGAAGACAGGATTGTGTCCAGAAACACAAAGACAGAGAGATAGGAAGCACGCAAAATAACAAGACTGGTAACAGGTATGTGAAAAGTTCACATAAGGTGCAGGAAAATAAGAAATCCAGTCCCCTCCCCGCTCCAGTCCAATGAAGTCAGGATTCCAGTGCAGATACCATTTTTCTGCCTACAACTTCCATCTCTTATACCGATCCACAACTTGCAAGTGCAAGTTATTTTGACCTTTCGCTTCATGCTAGTAGAAATATCCACGGCAGGCGCTTTTGCAATGATCAAGTCCAGTTTGAGGTGGGGAAAGAAACAAGACTTGAGGAGCCTATCTAATTCTAAAACACGTCCATCGATTTCTGCACTTCCTTTGCACTCCTTTGCAGTAGCACACACACACTGCTTCATGCAGCAGTTCAGTGATGACAGAGGACAGTAAAAGGATGTAGAGTTACATGTAAAGTGCTTAGCAGCTTCACACCGTTCACCAGCTACAACCAGTCAAATTCAGCCTGTGCTTTCTTAGCAGAATTGTATGTGGCAGTCTGATTAGAGGCTGTTCTACTTCCATATCTTGTGCTTTCAAGTCTAGAAACAATTGTCGCCCAATTCGATCTGGGCTTTGGTTATTTGGGTTGCAAAATAATCTTTCTCCCTGGAGTTTCCCTCTCATCTCTGCCTGGGTTTCCTTGTGCTGCCATCAGGCTGCATATTTCTTTACTGATCTAGGTTGGCTGCCCTTCCAAACACTTTAAAGCTAAAATTTTATGGTAATTGAAAGCAGGGCAGAATGTTGATAGAGCTGCTGCCAGGCCATCCGGGGTAACCTTTCATTGCCCCTAGCATATGTCCTTTGTTACTTCTCAGGCATGATTCCCAAGGCAGCTGAGTTAGCAAACTTGAATCGCACATAGTTTATTAGAACATTTCCACAAACTCCTTGCAGATGTTACAGCTAATCAATCTAATTGAAGTTGGATAGATATCAAATAAAGCCTTGTGTTAAGCAGAGGGAACTCCCCAAACCAGAGACTGCTGGCAAGGTAACATGAGATATGGGGAGCATTCAGACAACACTTTAGGCAACTGAGGGGGAAATAGCATACTCACAGTGTGTTATTTTTGTGGTGTCTGCATACGACATGTTGCCCCTCCCCCATCACATGGTTGAAAATCCCGGCATCCTTCTGGGTTGCTGCGTCTCTTCCCTCCCCCCTCCCTCAGTCCTCCGGCCATATCTCAGCATGAACTATAAGTTCTGCCGGCTGTATCGGAGCAGTGGGGGGTTTTCAGCTGCTCCGGCTGGCGAACTCTATGACTGAGTAGAATAACACACAGTGAGAGGGGTGTTCCCTCCACATGACACTTTAAACAACGGAATTCGGGAGAAACAACATGCAAGCCCGTTGTTTTTCTCCATTGTTTAATTGCCCCAAATAGTGTACCGTCAGTTGTGTGTGCATTGTGTGTTGCCATCCACACGACACAATAAGCAACACAACTGACTGTTGCCTCTTCCCCCCTCTGTTGATTATCATGTCGTTGGAAACAGGCCATTGTGTGCAAAGAGGGGAGGGGAGTAAAGTTTGCATTTCAACATGAATTGACATTCGTTTTGGCCCCTCGCTGAATTACGAAACAAAACCTTACTAAAACTAAAATAATCCCAAATCAAAAAAAGGCAATAAAGCCAGTAAAAGACGTGGAAAGAAAAGTCCAACAAAGGAATGCAAGTTATCTAGTGTATTAAATGTTGCACATATGACTACCTACCAACTGAGCTGTGGCTTGTCTGCCCTGGAAATAAATGGTTCCATGGACCTGTACAATTTTTCTCGTCCAATTTTCCTCTCCAGTGTGAACACTGTGTGCAGCATCATTTTCCTGCCAGGCGTGCTGAGGTCTCTCTGGCACAATTAAACTATGGAATGCACAAGATGTAATGATGGCCACTAATTTGGAAGGCTTTAAAAGGGGATTGGACAAATTCATGGAGGAGAAGGCTGTCAATGGCTACTAGTCCTGATGGCTCTATGCTTTCTCCAGTGTCAGGGGCAGTATGCCTCGGTACACCAGTTCCTGGGGAACATTAGCGGAAAGATGCCATTGTACTCATGTTGGGTTCTATTGCACTCATGTCTTCGATTTGGAGATCACTGTATTAGGCTAAAAGATTCCAACATACTATACACGGAATGTTTTTGTTTGGTATTATTTCAGCTTCCATCATATTTTCCTTGAAGCAAAATTTTGACACAACTTCGGAGATTCCTGCTTGGGAGAACAACTGGAAGTGTTTTCAGAGAAGCCAGAGGGCTGGCAAAATTTCTCAAGTAGGGTTCTGTGCATTTCTTGCAGACGGAGGGAGATAACAAAGAGACAAGACACATGAAATGGGTTTAAACAAGGGCCACATTTTATTTAAAGACCTGCAAAAGGAGTCCTATGGGGCATCCAGTATAAGCCTATCCACAGGCTCCCTATTTCCCCAACTCAGGCGAGCCATTCTTGCCCCGTGAGTAGGCGCTGTTACTTTGCCTCTCCACGTGCTGCCCCCTTTCAGGGTAGGGAGACCTTCCGGTGTCCCCTCCGCCCAGGCCGCATGGCTCTGAGTAGGTGAGAAGGGTTGGTCTCAAAGGTAACCCTTATCACCCAAGCCAGGCTGCGGGGCTCAAAGCTGGGAGCCTGAGGAATTACCAGCCACTGGAACAGTGCCTGTGAATGCTCACCAATATCCATTCCTCTCTGGATGCCCCTTCCTATGTGCCAGATTCAAAATGCGACCAAGTTATGCGATTAGCCAAACTGCCTATTTAACTACACCCTGACCCGTCTCACAGTGTAGAGTAGGCGAAAAAACTCATGACCAATTTAGATAATGAATAAAAAAATCCTACTCGGCCCCAATAGACAACCAGCGAACCCACACTGAGTACAGGGAGGGAGGGAGGTAGACGCACGAAGAAAGAGGAGGAAGGGGAGGGTGGCTCGTGTTCTTATAGCCTTCCACCCCTCCCCTCCAAGTGGCGCCAGTTTCCTGCTCACCAATCAGGAATGGGCACGTCTCTTCTCTCCCCACCCCGCAAAAGCCTCCCCACGCCCAGGGGGGAGAATTAGCCTGAAAGAATTAGCCGCCAGAAGTACAAACAAGTCAGTTTATATATAATAGCAAATATATTGTATCACATCAGTGCATAAGCAACTGTGTATATTAACGCATAGTGCCGATTTTCTGATACAGAGAAAATCACTTAGTTCTACAAACTCTGCATTTGTAGTGTGTGTGTGTGGGGGGGAAATAACGGGAGCCCCCTTCAATGTAATTTGAATGCTAAATTTGTCCAGTCAATTCCTTACTTTACTGGTGTACTTTTGGTATTATTGCTGCCTCATTTTAAGATGTGGAAATATAGCAGGAAGCCACAGCAGGGTATGGCCTAGTTAGCTCTTCCTGCCTTTCCGAAGAAAGCACTTCCAACATCCAATAAGTACAGCATACTAATATGGCTTATTATCATGGCAAGACTTGTTGGTTAGACAAGTCTTTAAAATTACACTTCTGAAAGGCTTGGATAAATCTACACTTTAAGAGTGATATTGTCCCAATTACTGTTGAATCTGCCGCCATCTGTGATATACAAAAACGTACGACACTGCTTATTTTCAAAATGTTTGTTTAGATTAAACCTGTGCAACAGGGTCCGTTTCTCCTGGGTCCCCTTCTCTCCTCTCTTGGGCATGCCATGCTAAGGAGATATGAGAATTTAGTTTCGCTTTATGAATCACTAGCTGATATACCTGGTGTTGCTCGGGCCCCCTAAGATATATGATGTTTGAGAGATAAACATCTTAAGGTAGTAGGTGGGTGCTAGGTCTGTGAGTTAACTTTTAAACTAATTAAATTCATTTCTTTTTTTTTTCTTTTCTCACCTTCTAGGGTGACTATATTTTGGAAACCCAAAAGGAGGACAACATGGTCGGCTCCCAAGGGGGCGTGCCCACCAACATGTCTGGGCCCAGGGGGCGTGTCCAGCACCAAGAGGATGTGCCCACCTGAACATAGCCTTGGTCACATGTCTGATTTTACAGCACACAATTAAGACAAATCTGTTTTACATAACATCTTAATGTTATGTAAACTTCACTTACTCCTACTTTTGTAGCTTTTGCTGTACTTTGAAGCTTTTGCTATTTTCTGTGTGATACATTCTCCCCTTCCCTCAAATATCTTTTCTGACTGTATATCTTTTCTGACTGTATCTTCACTCCGCTGCAAACTGCTGTTGCCTTTAACAGGGCTTGCTGTCAGCCAGCTGGCTGGCTGGCTTTTTTATTTTTAAATTTCATTTTTTTTAACCTTGTGTATGATAGTCACAAGTTTCTCTACTCTAACATTAGGGTGGGTGTTATGGGTGGCAGACACTACTTCACCCATTCACATTTCTCACTTATATACATTAGCTTCTCAAGGCTTACACGTTGACACCACTTCTCACATACAGATTTTGAACACTTGTCTACTTCCTGCACAAACATGCGACTCTGAGACCATCTTTCTAATGCCCTGCACTGCCTGTCAGCACAATAGGGCTAAGTTACAACAGGTGTCTCTGGGTTGTCTGTGCAGCCTCTGTTGTCTCCCTAAATCATTGCAGCCAAACAATCTCCCTCTCCCCCCTCTCTCCCCCCCTCTCTCTCTGCCAAAGTTTCCCGATGGTCCAGCCAGGCCACACACTTGTGGCCAGGGGTATTGCTTATTGTTTGGTCATGTCTGGTGACTCTTACTTTAAAAAACTCCGCCGCCAGCCGCCTCCACCTCCTCTCCGCCTGCACACCTGCTCGACTCTGATGCACTCTTAAAACACTCTGGGTGGCAAGTCAGCCTCTCAGGGACAAGCTTCAGGTGAATCTGGGTTGCCTTCAGCCTCTTTCTGCCTTATGCCAGCCAGCCGATGTCTCCAGCTTCCAGCCCCAAATAATCCCCCCCTCTCTGCCAAAGTCTCCCAACAGTCCAGCCAGGATGTGCACTTGTACCCTGTGGCTTGGGGTAGGGTGCCAGCTTATAGCTTGGTCACATCTGGTGACTCTAGTTTTTAAAAAAACCTCTGCCGTCAGCCACCTCTGTCTGCACCAACACTGGACTCTGCAATGCTCTTAAAAGGCTCTGTGTTAGGCTGACCATGTGGAAAGGAGGACAGGGCTCCTGTATCTTTAACAGTTGCAGAGAAAAGGGAATTTCAGCAGGTCTCATTTGTATGCAATTCGTACCTGGTGAAATCCTCTCTTGATCACAACAATTAAAGTTGCAGGCACTATACTAGAGTGACCAGATACACAAGAGGGCAGGGCCCTGCAGCTTTAACTGTTGTAATGAAGAGGGAATTTCACCAGGTACGAATTGCATACAAATGATGCCGGCTGAAATTCCCTTTTCTCTACAACTGTTAAAGTTACATGAGCCCTGTCCTCCTTTTCATCTGGTCAGCCTACTCTGTGTGGCACACCAGCCTCTCAGGGCTAAGCTACAGCCATCTCTGAATTGTAACTCTGTCTGAAACTGATGCCAGCCAAAGCCTCCAACCAGCCAACACTTGCACCAACACTTGATTCTGAGACGCTCTTGAAAGGCTTTGTGTGGCATGCCAGCCTCTCAGGGCTCAGCTACAGCTATCTCTGAGTTGTGTCTTCAGTCTTACTCTGTCTCTAAGAGATATGCCAGCCAGCCCAAGCCACAAATCTTTCTATTTTCTCCGACACGCACTTCAGATGTTCGGCATTGCATGCCAGCAGCGCAGACAGAGCCTAGCTCACAAGTGAACAAAGTGAAATAGAAGGGAAGGGGTAGCGAAGCAAAGCAAAGCAACAACATGCCAGGTTCCAACATCCGCATCAACAGGACATCCACAAAGATGAGAGCCTCTCTCTCGACTGACACCTCACTGTTGGTCTTGAGAGTTTTTTCTCTAAGGATGACCCTTCATCGCCCATGATGTGGAACTCTGAGGAAAAGGCCTCTGGCCTGTTCCGTTTTGCCCTGTGGGCTGCTTTGACTGACCTCTCCTTTCCCACATTTTGACCTCCAGGTGCCCAACTGCCCACCAAGTCTGCAACAGGAAAGGTGCCCTGCTTACCCAGCACTTATTAGCTAAAAACTTGAGATTCCCTTGATGCCAAGGGCTGAAAATTCTCAGGGTGCATTACCCTAAAGATGAGGTTTGACAACTTGAGTTAAAAGGATATGGCTTCAGCAGTTTTTTTAAAAAAAATATTTGAAAACCTCAAACTTTTTTTTAAAATCCCTAAAAATCAGTGGATGAACAGATTTGCTTCAAACTTGGCAACGCTAAAGCTCTATATGAGAATTATCATGGTGCCAAATTACATATCTTTACCTTTAAAAATGACTATATATATATATATATATATATATAAAACCCTCAAATTTTAAAAATTCCTAAAAATCAACGGATGAAAAGATCTGCTTCAAATTTGGCATGGCTAAAGCTATCATGGTGCCACATTTCATCTCTTTATCTTTTAAAATGGAGGAGCTGTAAGCATTTTTGTTAATTCTCATTAAAGTAGAGCTGCCCTTTGACTGGGGAGGATGGGAAAAATCTGGATTTTTCATCAGATTTCACAATTCCCCCTCCCCCCCTTTCCAGATTTGTTTTGAAAAAACCTGACAAATCTGGCTTTTTCCTGTCATATGGTCACCCTATCACCTTCATAACAACCCCACAAGGTAGGCCAATGCTAGGCCTGTGAGGTAACTTTAAAATGAATTAAATTTGTTTCTTCTCTCTCTCTCTCTCTCTCTCTCTCCCAAGACACATGGCCAGGGCTGCCTTGAAGCAGCAGCTCTCCATAGCCCACTCAACCATCTTTGGCTTGGGGTTCTTGGTTGGTGCCAGGAAGCCTCCAAGGGTGGCCAGGTTGAAGGCCTCGCTTCTTGCCCACCAAGTGCTCCAGTGGGAGGCTGTACTGAAGTACAGGGGCCCGCTCTGGCACTTGTTCCCCTTTGTCGGCCCTACTTGGTAGCCACCGCCATGATTTTCCTTGTCCCCACAAACAATTACAACTCCCAGTATACCTTTCACTGTGGTGCCCGTTTTGCCCAGTAGGAGTCCTGACCTGAAGTGAAGTCTGGCTAAGCCCGTCCACACTGCACTGCACAATCGGTGCCCATAGATAGGTGTGAGGGAGCCGGACAGCTGACTGACTGACGGTTAGCTTGGTAATTACCAATGGTGATGGGCCTGGAACTGCGGCCTCCTTCCCTCCTGCTCCTGATGGTGCCTAGCGACCGAGGCAGACGGCCCCAGGCACTTTCCCTTCAGGCCCAGGATAGCAAGCATCTTCCAGATTATGGCCACCAAAGCCCGGAGTGTGTTCCCTCCTGCCTAAGGCATGCTGGGAGTTATAGGCATAAGTCTAGGTCCCTGAATAACATGTTAATGTTTGAACACTGTCTGAGGTCTGGTGGGAGACAACTGGAGAGTGAGCCTTCTTAGCTATGGCACCCTGATTATCTATTTCTTTTCCCTGGCAGGCTGGCCTAGTGACTGCATTAATGGCTTTCCAGTGCCAAGTGATTTAAAAAATAATAATAATTCCAAGGCCTTTTAACTTGATGAGATCTTTATGCTGTGTTTTCCCCCGTTATAAGTAAACCACAACATTCCAAGACAGATATAGGAATTGCTGAATAAAGTTCATTGTTTTAATGTAACAGCCTGACTATACCATTGAAAAAAAAGGATGAATGGAGGATTGACTGATATAGCTGAAGCTAGAAGGGAATGGTGGGTGGGGTGAGTGGCAGTTGGGGAAAGCCAGGGAGAAGGAGAACAAAGACAGTTAGTGAGAGGTCAGGAAAGTGGGAGCAGAGTTAGGATTGAGAGATAGTGACCTGGTTTGCACAGAGTGACCTGGTTTGCTAACCCATGCTTTATTTAAAATCAGCCACTGCACAGGCCAGTACTACACCTCCCAGCATGCCTTTAGCAGCCTGCCATGTCCGTGTTCTCTGAGAGGCACTTCCCTCCTCTCGTTGCCGATGCTGCTCCTCAATAGAGCATCAAAGAATAGCATCACCGTGGAGGGGAGGTAAGCAGCTGTCAGTGGACGAGCCGAGCTCTGGCCAAGTCCTTCCGGGATTGCCCTGGCCCGTGCTTTTTGTCCACCAAGTACTACATCAGGAGCTTGTACTGAAGAGCTTGGGCTGGCCTGGGCACTTACCACCCTTAATCGGGCCTGTATCTGATAATGCACAGAGTGCCTCCCCTTCCTCCTTCTTAAGGGTAATGGCCACACATACACTTCCCCCAGATTCTGAGAAAACAGCGATATAAGTTGTAGTGCCTTTCAGCATGTTCAGAGTTCGGCCTCTCAAAGTCACACTGTTGTATCTAGTTATGATTTTAAAACCACACACTGGAGGTGGGAGGAGGCACCACAAATAGATGCAGCCCTTTTATGTGGAATTGGGTTGACTGCTCGAGACTGACCTTCGGAGTCTGGGTTGTGAAAGGCATGCAGAGGCCACCCGCCGCACACTCACAATAGCTACCAAAGGCTGATGAGTCTGGCCTCCCACCCAAGGCATACTGGGAGTTCTGCCAGAGGCATGCTGGGAGTTGTAGGCATAAGTCTAGGTTTTTATTAAATTCTAAAAAAATATTTACTTCCCCCCCCTCGCAAAAATCATGTTTTTAGATATATTTTTTTGGTACATTGTACAGCCAATGTCAGCATGCCAAATTTTAATTTTCTAACTCATCTGGAAGTGGGTAAACATTTCTGGACATACATCCCACACACATACTTTCAGCTTTATAAGTAGAGATTTGAACCTTCCCGAACACAAATGTGAAAGTGAGCATTTGTTATTCTCAAAACGTTCCCCACAAATTCTCAATGTTGTGTTCATGTTAAAAAATGTACATTTTTTAAAAATTGCATACTTTCAGATGTACATAAAATAATAATTATACACATTTTTACACTTTAGTCAATACAGGAGAAAGTGTACACTTTTGGAAAATGGGCACAAAAATTCACACTTTTCCTGTTCACACTTTCCCATCTGAGTGAAAAGAAAAACAGCTCTCAAACAAGAACAGGAGGGAGACAAACCAAGCTGTGAAGTGGAGTTTGCAGAATCTCAGTGAACCCACATTTTCATGCTTTGGTCAATAAGGGAGTACACATTTAGGTGCACACGTTAAAAAAAATGAGCTCCCAAATTTGCCCTTTTCACATTTAACAACAACAGCAACAACAAAAGCTCGCAATCAGGAACAGGCATGAAGCAGACCGAGCTTCAAGGTGGAGCTTGAGGCACCTCAGTGAACTCAAGCCTTGCTAATTCTTCCATCCCTAGTTACGAGAATGTCCTTAATTTTGTCTGTGAAATGCTGGCTGGCATGTCAGGGTGTGTCTCAGCTGTGCGTAAATGGTCTCTCTAAATTTTCCATCCTATTTCAGGGCAGAGGGGAGGAGAAATTCTCCAGATGTGTCTCAGGGCTGGGGTTCGCCAGTATCAGCAGCAGAAGCATAGCTTCCCTAACGCTTTTTGTCTTTATTTTGCTGCTAGTGCAAATGGCAACAACACAAACTGTGTTTCCAGGCTGGCCACCATTTTACATCTTCCATAATGGTTCTGCCTTAGCCTTGTTCTGGGGCATCATGGGGAAAAGCAGCAGCCCCCACGAGAAAAAAAAAAGATGGATAATATTTGGAGAAATTCTGCAAAGTGGCTTTATTTCAAGATAAGAAAAAACGGCATACATTTTCTTTGAAAAATGTATTCTGATAAATTCTGCTCTGTTCTACCCAGAACAAAGCCCCAAACTCTCTGCAATGTCCACAGTTTTCCTAGCACATGTGCAGAGGGTCTTTGGCAGGCTGGTCAATGTGGTGAGGGCTTTAAATGGAAAGCCATCATATTGTACAGATTACCATGAAGTGCACCCAGAGACTGCAAAAAAACTTTTAGATTTCTGAGAGTTTCAATACAAGAAGTTAGAAATGCAATGAAAAATTAAGAAACCACCACTACTGGGCACTCTGTAACTTTCTCAAGCAGTCATCAGAAAAGAAAGTCACTGGATTTCCTAATTTATGGGTTTCCATGGGATTATATTAGCCTAATTCCAACGATTGTGGTTTGCTTGGCTTGTTGTAGATCAGGCTGTGTTCTGTCCACGATGATCCACAGAGAAGCCCAGGGATCTCATTTGCTTTCCTACCTGCAGGCACATCCTTCAGTTTGGGTTTGGTGTTCTTCATTGCGCTGACCTATTTTGAGAAAATGTTGGCCAGCTGCAGAAGCCTTGTTTGTGGCTTCATGCCACTCAGGTAGACTAGTAGCTTGAGGCTACACAGCGCTGAACCAAAACACAGAACATGTTACAAAGATGAGAAATCAGAAAAAGAGCAGAGCCAATTTCTGACTTGCGAAGAAAAGAGAGGATTATCTAAACATTAAAAAGTTGAGCAATAAAATCAGCATGGAGCATGGCCACTGAATGGCATATTGGTATATATGCATGATTGGGGACCATACTCTTTCCCCATGCACATTACAGTTGTGTACACAACATGAGTTTGTGTGCATCCCTTCATTCCATCACTGTGAAATTTGGGACAGCCAAATTTGCCTCACTTCTCCAAATCTGAAAAAGTCATCACCATCTTCAATTAGAGTTGAAACAATTCAAGAATTCCTGTGCAGCGAAGCTGGAAAAATACAGCCAGGATGATTGACTACTAGCTAGGTCCCCAGAACTATATTTTTAGATAATAAGAGGATTTGTTTGCAGGAATGTTGAAGGATACCAAGGACCTTATAAAAGGCACTCTATATGAGTCAAGCCTTCAAAAGGCAAAACCTCCCTGCTGTTTTTTTTTTACTACTACAGTTGATTATTTGACTGCCACACAAATAATAAAAATCTGTCAAAAGTGTATTAAATGTGTATATATATTTCTGCAACAGATGTATACAACCTTCACAGTTGAAGAACTAATCATATATTTGCTGACTTGTGTCAAAAATGCAAAATGTATTTTTTTAGTGTTGGCACTTTTTTTAAAAAAAGTGGTTACCAACGTCTCTTTGTTGTTGAACTTTTACTCCTGGAAAACAAGGCAAAGCATAGATCTTTCTAAGGGTCATTCTCATATCTGGAAATCATAGTGTTAGAATTTTCCATTTTTCTAGATGAAAAGAAAGAGAGGGAGATCTGGAAAATATAAACTATCCTTCTTGAAAATTTCTTCGAGATAAGCATAAATGATCAAAGTAACAGGATTCCTCCGTCAACAGTAAGCATCGCACAGCATGCCATGAATTAATGAATCATACAGCATTCAGTAAAAAAAACCAAAACCCCAACCACCCTCTATAGTTTATTTCTAGATGTCAAAAAATCCAGGCAACCTATAATTAAAAGACAAGACAGTATTTAAAGACAACTAAAGACCTTTGCTTAATAACTCCACTTATTTTACATATATTTTCTTCACATTGCAGTTTGTCGTGGGTAATTCAGAATTAAAATGTGTTTTCCCCTGAAAATGTTAATTGCATCCACAGTTGGTGGTGTGTGAGGCCAATGCACTATATAGCTGTGACTTCAATACTGCTTTTCTTCCTCTTTGATAGTTGTGAAAAGCTACCAATTGCAGAAGACAACTAATCGTAATTCTACTGAAAGCCATAAGCTTGTGTTCTTTGCCACATGCCTTTAAATGTCATTGAAATGAATTGTGGTCAAACCTTCTCTCTGAGAATGGCTAAAGCAATGATGCCATGATGGTGAAATTAATGAGAGCTTGTTCAGGACATCAAAGGGATAATTGTTTGATAGAACTTGAGACACCATTTGTAACTAACAGAAGGCCTACTATGATGATGGAGGCTGTCGCATGTGCATGCACCTGGGTGCCTGTGGAGAGAGGGCCCCTATATTGCCAGGATCTACATGGGAGTAGTGCCTCTCTGTGTTGTGTGTGTGATTGACATTCACTCATATGGGGAGATTAAAGGGGAGCAGTGAGGAACACCACTGTGGTGGTAACTGTGACACAGTGGCTCAATAAAGATGACACATTAGGCAATGGTGGAGGGGGGGAACAATCATCAGTTGTGTTGCTTATTGTGTCGTTTGGAGGGCAACACACAACGCACACACAACTGACAGTACGTTAATCAGGCACTTTAAGCAACGGAGCAAAACAACGGGCTTGCACATTGTTTAGCCCGAAGCCCCGTTGTTTAAAGTGTTGTCCGAATTCAGCCCCCCTCTCTTCGTGGACTATTCCATTTCGGAATAGAGTTCTGCTGCCGAGAGCGTCCAACCCCCCCTTCCCGGCCGCTCTATGCAGCTGGCAGAACTCACGGTGCCTGCTGGGATATGGTTGGAGGACACAGGGAGGAGAGGCTGCAACCAAAATGGCCGCCGCACGTTCGTAGCAGCCGGGGCGTTTGCCGGTGCCGAGCAGCACTGGCTGCAGCATGTCGTCTGTGAAGCTCCTCCTGCCTAACGCACGGTCAATACGTTATTTACCCCTCCGTTGCCTAATATGTCGTCCAAATTGAGCCAGTGTGTCCCTTTAGCATAGAGATGGCTGAGAGTTGTGTTCAGTTTAGGGTTTTCCCCCTCATATAAATGTATCAAAATGCACACATTTCTTAATAAATGAGTTATCACAGTGTGTGTGACAGAGAAAGGGGGATTAAAAACTGTGGACATCTTTCAGGATTCCCCCCCCCCCCCCAAGGAATGGTGTGAAGGAAGGTGAAAATATTTGCCTGTAAGCTAGACTGAGGACAACTGGTAATTGATTTGTTTACGGATGTCAGAGTCTTGTTCAACCTTCCCATCCCGGACTGCAGCATGTGATGAGTCAGGCCAGCTCATAGATCATTTTGGGTTAGTTAGTGTTTTTTTAATGTGCAAATCATGATTTGCACAAAATTGTGGCCAGAAATAGTATTCAATATGTACCCTGATTCGCTGACATCATGTCAGCAATGAGAAAGCAGGTAAAACAATAGCTGCATTTTGTTTGGTCCGCATTTCAAGATGAATTGACCTGATCTGCGCCTTCCAGATTGATGTATGCATCAAAGTGCAGTTATCTATCAGGCATTGAACTTTTATCAACTTGTGATGCGAGTTTATAAAAAAAAAAAATGCATCACAAGTCTATAGAAGTTCTCAGCCCCAAAGAATGTGCCAAATTTTAGGATTAAAATTGATTTCAAAATGTGTACTTTGAGAGAAAATAATTTAGAAATGCATTTTTTTTTATTGGAATAATTTTTATTTATTTCAACATAATCATAACCATAACAACATAAAATACATACATAATTCTCTACAATCCCCCCCGTGCACCCCCACCCCATGAGACCTCCTCTTAATCATTCTTCATCTATCCAGAAATTTATCGACTCTTTTGAAGGTTTTTGTCCCTTCCCCGATCTTAATACATATTCCAAAAAGGGACTCCATATTTCTCCAAAATCATTCTTACTGGACAGTCCCCTCTTTATCTTCATTTTACAAGTCAACATATCATTCAAAGCCATATCCCATATTTCTTTATACCATTCTTCTATTGTATAGCTTCCTTGTCCTTTCCAATTTTTTGCAATCATTAATCTAACGGGTGTCAGGAGGTTGTTTATCAATTCTCTCTTAGTTTTATTCTCTTTCCCCTCTATCCCATATTGCTAGTAGAGCAAGCTTTGGGTTTAACTCCACTTTACTTCCAATTATTTCACTTATTTCTTTAAACACCCTTTCCCAAAATTTTTGTACGTATTCACAGCTCCACCACATATGAAAATAGGTTCCAACCTCCTGGCAACCTCTCCAACAGTTTTTAGACACTTTTTTATCAATCAGGTGAAATCTAACAGGTGTTAGATACCATCTCCACAGTATCTTATAAAAATTCTCCTTAATTCTAATCGACAGCAGCTTTAACATTCTTGCATTCCACAACCTCTCCCAGTTATATTCATTGATTTCACCCTTTACATTTTCTTCCCAAATCTTTTTTATGGCTTTAAGTGAATCTTGAAATTCCTCATCTATCAATATTTTATATATCTCACTAATCAGTCCTTTCTTAGTTCTAGTTTCTTCTTTTCTTCCTTTTAATTCAATTAAATCTTCAAATCTTGTATTATTTCTACATTCTTTGTTTTTCAATTTCCATTCCTGAGTCCATTTTCCCAATTGTATACATTTAAACCATGCTATCTTTTGACCTATTAATATCTCTTTAATTTGATCATTATCCTTCATGTTTTCCATCCACTTCCTTAACTTAATTATTTCCTGGTCTTTCAATCTCGCTTCTATCTCCACTTTTAATTAGGGGTGTGCACGGACCCCCCGGATCGGATCGGGACCCGGATCGGGACCTCCAATTTTGTCCCGGACCGGTTCGGACAAAATCGGAGGCCCCCCGGACCGGATCGAGTCCGATCCCGACCCAAAAATCGTAAATTTTTGGATCGGCCGCCATTTTTTTCCCCATAGACTTGCATTGCAATGCAAGTCTATGAGGAAAAAATGGCGGCGGGTGGGTGAGGGGGGGCCTAACTCCCTCCCCCCCGGGGCCGTCCGCTGTGGACGGCCCTGGCAGGTAAGCCCCCTCCCCCGCGCTCCCTACCCCCCCTGGGGCCGCCCGCTTCCATCCGCTGGCGCCCGCGGGCGCCAGCGGATAGAAGCGGACGGCTCCGGGGGGGGTAAGCCCCCTTCCCCGCCACTGCTTACCTTCTCGGCCCGTCCGCTCCCGTCCGGCGCCGGCGGCTACTACCAGCGGGCTCCGCGGCCTACTCTCGAGTAGCGCGCCGGGTGATGACATCACCCGGCGCGCCACCCTGGAGCAGGCCGCGGAGCCTGCTGGGAGTAGTAGGCGCCGGCGCCGGACGGGAGCCGCCGGGCTGGGAAGGTAAGGGCCCCCCTCCCCCCTCCGCGCGCCCCCTCCTCCCCTCCACGCACCCCCTCCTTACCTTCCCGGCCCGGCGGCTCCCGTTCGGCGCCGGCGCCTACTACTACCAGCAGGTTCCGCGGCCTGCTCTAGAGTAGCGCGCCGGGTGATGACATCGCCCGGCGCGCCATCCTAGAACAGGCCGGGGAGTCTGCTGGGAGTAGTAGGCGCCGGCGCCGGACGGGAGCCGCCGGGCCGGGAAGGTAAGGGCCCCCCTCCCCCCTCCGCGCGCCCCCTCCTCCCCTCCACGCACCCCCTGCTCACCTTCTCGGCCCGTCCGCTCCCGTCCGGGGCCGGCGGCTACCACCAGCAGGCTCCGCGGCCTGCTCTAGAGTAGCGCGCCGGGTGATGACATCACCCGGCGCGCCACCCTAGAGCAGGCCGCGGAGCCCGCTGGTAGTAGCTGCTAGTGCCGGACGGGAGCGGACGGGCCGAGAAGGTAAGCGCCCCCCTCCTCCCCCCCCCGCTGTCCACTTTCATCGGCGGGCGCCCGCTGGCGCCCGCCAATGGAAGCGGCGGTGGGCGCCAGTGGGCGCCCACCGATCCGCCGATCTGCCGAACCGGTTCGGAGCCTTTTCGGACCGGTTCGGATTGGATCGGCTGATCCAGCTGCGGGATCGGAAATCGGATAATTTATCCGATTTCCCACTGGACCGGACTCGGATCGTGGATCGGGTCCGATCCAGTGCACATCCCTACTTTTAATACCCTTGGGAAGTTCCCCACTACTACCACTGGGGCAAGTGGAGAGTCTCCTGGTATCAACTTCCCCCTAAATTTCTCCCAGATCTCCACAATATTTTTCATCAAAGGGTTGTCCAGTCCCTTCAAATCTTTCTTTTGAATTTTTTTAAAAAATATATTTTTCAATTTATAATCTATTTCCCCTGCTTGCGTTTCCAACCACTCAAGGTCTTCCTCCCCTAAAATACAGTTTATAACATATCTTAACTGATTAGCAATATAGTAATACTTAATATTTGGAAGTCCTAAACCTCCTTTCTTTTGAGCCTTATACCATAACCCTTTATTAATCCTAGCTCTCTTATCCCCATTACAATATGCATTAATCATATTTTGCCAACTTTTCAACTCCACATCTGATATTTTAATTGGTAACATTCTAAACAAAAAATTAATCTTAGGTAAAATCTTCATTTTAATAATTGCTATTCTACCAAACCAAGAATATTTTAATTTCCTATATACTTCTAATTTCTCCCCTACTTGTTTTTTTAAAGCTACCAAATTAAGTTCCTCTAGCCTATCTAAATCTTTATCAATATTGACTCCTAAGTAACGTACTATATTTTTAAATCTATGACCTAACTTAACCTTACCTTCTTCCAGCTCATCCTTATTGTAATTAAATAACATCATTTCTGACTTCCCCCAATTTACTTTTAATCCCGTAATTTCTCCAAATTCTCTCAAATGCTTCTTAATCACCTCTCCGCTCTCCAGGGGATCTTCTACTGTCAGTAATGTGTCATCCGCAAACATATTCATTTTAATCTTCTCCTTTCTTCCTATCCCCTTCACTCTTTCATCTTCCCTTACAACATTTGCCAAAATTTCTATTACTATTGCAAATAAGATAGGTGAAAGAGGACATCCTTGCCTAGTTCCTTGAGCTAGTGTAATCTGTTGCGTTAACCCATCATTAACCATTATTTCAGCTTTGTTGTTTTTATACAACTTATCCATCACTCCCATAAATTTATCTCCAAACCCAAATGTTTTTAATATTATTTTAAGTGCTGGCCATTCCACGCAATCAAAGGCTTTGAATATATCCAATGCTAATAAGCCTTCTTTTAAATTCCTTTTTTTAATAATATTAATTATATTTAAAACTCTTCCAATTAAATTAGGCATTTGCCTACCCGGAATAAATCCACACTGGTCTTTTTTAATATATTTAAAAATAAATGTACCCATTCTTTTTGCCATTACTGCTGTAAAAATGTTGGAATCTTGATTTATTAAAGAGATTGGTCTATATGATGCGGGGTCCGTCAAATCCTTACCTGGTTTCAGAATTAATATAATCAGGGAGTGATCCCATGATGGCGGGGTCTTCCCCCCTTTTATTATGTTATTAAATAATTTCTTTAATCTTGGTATTAATATTTCTTTAAAAAGCTTATAGTATTCCGGCCCCAAACCATCCATCCCCGGAGATTTCCCTCCTTTTAGTTTATCGATAACTCCCTCTATCTCTTTCTCAGTAACTAATCCTTCCAATTCCTCTCTACATATTCCAATACCTTACCTTGTGGCCCCGAATCTGATGTATATAATTCACTATAAAATTCCTGAAATATATTTAATTTATCTTTCATTAAGTTACAACTATTCCCTGACTTATCCCTAATTGTCCCTATCATATTCTTAGCCTTTTCCAACTGAGTGGATCTAGCCAGCATCTTCGAATTTCTATTACTATATTCAAAAAAATCTCTTTTTAAATATAACAATTTTTTTTGGACTTGTTCTAGTTCTTCTTTCTCTAATTCCTTTTTCTTAGCTTGAATTTGGGCAATTAGACGTTTATCTTTTGTCTCCCTTAACTTTTCTTCTAAACTCCTTACCTCCTCTTCAATCTTTTTATTTTGAACTTCCTGTTGTTTTTTTAAAGTGCACCTTTCCCTAATACAAATCCCTCTTACCACAGCTTTCATTGTATCCCATAATATGTCCTGCCGATTATTCTCTTTTTCATTAATCTCCCAAATTTCCTGCATTTCTTTCTTTATCTTCTCCACTATGTATTTTTTATTCAACAACCTTATGTCCAGTCTCCATCTCTTCGCTTGTCTATAATCTTTCTTAATTTCAATGTCCATTATCATTAATGCATGGTCAGTGACCTTGATAACCCCAATATCACAATCTATGATTTTAGGTAACATATTTTTTGATACAAAAATGTAATCAGTCCTTGAATAACTCTTAAATCTAGGTGAGTAGAAGGTATATTTCCTTTCTTCCCCTTTTAATACTCTCCACACATCCATTAGTTCTTTTCCTTCCATTAATTTGCTTAACTCCGTCTTCCCCTCCCTCTTAATATCTCTTAATATATTATCCCTATCTTTCCCTTTATCTAGTACCATATTAAAATCTCCTGCCATCACAATATTTTTTTTACCCACATCTCCCAACACATTAAATACTTCATCAAAAAAATCCATTTGTTTCCCATTTGGAGCATATACATTCATCAGTACATATTCCTCTTCTCCCAACTTGCAGAACATAATAATAAACCTTCCATTTTTATCTTTCTTTACACTTTGAATATTAATACCACATGTCTTTGAAATTATGATTGCCACCCCTCTCGATTTAGAAGTTCCATATGACTTTTCATAAACGGCCACATCCCTCATTCGAAGCTCATTGACACCCTCTTTGGCCTGATGTGTTTCCTGCAAAAAAAATTATATCTATTTTTTTTCTTTAATAATATTTCAATCCTCTTCCTTTTGATTACTGTTCCTAGCCCTTTGACATTTAATGTTGCTATTCTCAATTTATTTTCCATCTCTCTCTTTCACACAAATCTTTAAGTTGGTCTCCCTCTGTGTAACACTTACCCTCCCCACCCTAACCCTCCCCCCCACACTCACCCCTGTTTTCAACCCCCTCCTCACCAGCTTCCTGGGCATTGGTCCCAATTTATCTTAGAACTCTTAGGGGGGGGGAACTCGGCCCAACCATCCGGAATAAAGTCTACCCTCCCCTCCTTGCCTCTTCTTTTCCCTTATCCCTCTTACAATATGATTTCAGTTTCTATTAGTTGCTCCCTCCTGCAGCACCTTCATCTTGCTTTGCTCCTCCATCCAGTGTGGCATCCATTATGCCCAACTTCTCCAATAGTTCCATTCCTTGCTCACAGGATGTTATTCTTTGTTGTTTCCCTTTCCACATAAATCTCAGAAAGACTGGATATCCCCAGCTATAGGATATCAATCTCATCTTCAATGCCCCTGTACAGATTCTAACACTCTTCCTCCACTGCACGGTCTGAGGGCATAAATCCTGGAAAACCTCGATTGGTGTTGCTTGAAGCATTGGCTGATCTTGACGTCTAATTGCTTGCATTAACTTTTCTTTTTTGTAGTAATTAGCATTCCTTTCTTTCTATACCCCACCCTATGGGCCCTCTCAATATCCGCCATTTCCCAATCTTCCTGTGGTTCCAGCTGTTTGACCCATGCCAAAATTAATTCTCTTAAACTATTAAGGGTCTCCCCTTCTTGCTCCCCAAAAGATCTTATTCGAATATTTGCCCTCCGGTCCCGATCTTCCATAGCTATGAGACGTAAATCCTGTTGCATCAGCTGCTCTTCTTGCTTCTTATATAGATCCTTTAGCTCTCCAGTTTCTTCCTGCAAAACTCCAACATCTTTCACCACCTGTTGAAGGCCTGCCATAAGCTCAGTTTGTGACTCTGTAATTCTTTTAGCTATTCTGTCCTCTTGCTTCGCTAATGCCTGCTCCATCTTTTCCTCCTGCTTTGTCATAGCAATTTCCAGCATCTTTTGAATTTTCTGAGTCAGCTCCTCAGTTGGATCTGCCTGACTCCCTTTGGTAGTTTTAGGAACTGCATCTGGCATACTTCCAGCCTTATCGCTGGTATTTCCGGCATGACTGGGAGAGACCTTCTTTGTCTTTTCAGAGGCTTTGTCCGGCATGTTTCCGGTCCGAACCAGTCTATAACTCCTATCAGACGGCCGATCTCCCGTAGGTCGACTCCAAGAAGTAGTTTTCTTCCTACTCATAAAGTCACCCACTCAATTCTTAGCCGCCCTCTTTCCAAACCTGTCCGGTAAGCACACAGCCACTTCTCGCCGGGGATCAAAAGTCTCTTTCTCATAAATCTTCAACTCAATCACTCCCTCCAGCACCTCCGTCTCCCAATCAGCCTTTATAGCAATTATAAATCCATTAATTGTTCTCCTTAATTGTTTTCCAAAGCTGTCGGAGCTAAGTTTCGTTTCCTCTCACCGGGCACACTTCACCCCGCCTCCCAGTTATGCAGCTAACAATTCTCTCACAAAAGCTCAAAAATCTCTTTCCCAAATATTAGCTGCTGCTCTCTCCTCACAGCGGCCTGTTCAATCAGCCAGCAGTCATAAATCCTTTATTTACCTTCGCCAGATGTATATCAACACTGCCGATCCCGTCCTTCTCCCTCCTGTCGAGCCGGTTATAAAACCATAAATCTCCTTCCAGCTGCAGTCTCAATTACAGCAGGCTTCCCTCTCACCATAGCAAGACTTTATGTAACAATCCATTCGCTTTAGGATAAGGAATTTATAATCAAATCACTGCTTCTTTCGGAGAGCGAGTGAGTTGCGACTCTATTCCATACTTGCTAAGCCACACCCCCCAAATGCATTTATTTTTGAGAAAATACATTGGAAAATTCACATTTTAATACAAATTTTGATAATTATCTTTTTAAATAAATCACGACTTAATGTGGAAATAGAATGGACTAGACGTCTACGTGAACACATGATAAACTAACATGCACAGGAAATAGACTGATCTATCCATTCTTAGTGAAAAGCTCAAAACATATATAATTAAAGACCCCCTAAAAGCACACATTTTGCCCCAGACATTGAAATTGGCAAACATCTGGCACACCCTAATCAAGCACTAACGTGGCCAAAAAAGCAAAGATTCAAACCCACACTTTTAAGAGCAAAACATTCAAAGTCCTGGATTTCGATGGACGGAACTGTCAGTTTTGGTTTCTCCCACATTCATAACTGAGTTGAATTTTGTTGGAATCCAGTTCCTGCCTGCATTCTCAAATTCTTTGTGTCAGTAGCTCAACAAAGGCAAGAGGAAAAGAAGGTAAACTATTCTTCTTAATGTGTCAAAAAACGGGATAGCTTGAAAACATTTCTCCGGCTCACAGAAAAACAGGTAGTTAAGTCAAATTTTAATGTGCCACCTTTAGCCCAGAGGAATTCTGAATGATGTGTAGTTCAAAAATTTATTCTCAAGTATTTCTTCTCATTAAAGTGCAAAGGGCCTTGGGTCCTTTGTAGCTTTCACACTTATACCTGTCAAGTATGTCAGTCAATGCAATTCACTATTCTACAATGTGGAATACTGAAATTGAAATCATTTTTGCGTCATTAGTCAAATAATGATGAGAGGTAGGCTATCTAACCTCAATTACTATGAAAATTAGATTTTAAAACACTAAAATTAAATGATATATTTTCAAATCTCTTCAATGTCTGAGCCACTCGTGACAAAATCTCATCTGTGATATTCCCGATACCACGAAATTTCTTTCCACCTGCTACCCTTCAATAAAACTCCCCCCTTTTCTTCTCTTGCTGGTCCTTGAAAGAAAATCATATTTGATGCCTGAGTGCCTCTTTAGGCCTCTGATCCAGAGGCAACAATGGGATTTGAATCTGGCGCTCTGGTAACCTGATTTCTTTTCGTCCACTCTGAATCAGGGACAACTGTACCCAGCACAGCAAAATGCTGTGTACCTAAAATGCTGTGCTTAGCACACTTTCTACCTTACAATACCTAGCAAGAGAATTTGTGCCAAGAAGTTTATGCTTCCCCAGTGAAGAATTAACATTTGTGGTGGAGTTGAAAGAACAACTTCCAGCTTTTCTTCATAGTAAGCAAGATGGCAGCCTTAGACATGTCAACTGAAAACCAGCGATAAGTTCATAACCTTCTTTCCCCATGACTCTATAGAAAAACCAACAGCCTCTAGCTGAGAAAAATCAATGCACAACATAACGCCAATCAAAGGCAATTATAGGACGATGTCATGAGAAGGAGCCACCATTGATGTTAAATGAACAGGAAAATAACTAGGGCAGTTTCCTCCTGCAAAAGTTTGCAAGCTTGACAACAGGTTATTGAACTGACCTATTTAGCTCAGTATGCTTCAAACTCTGAAGCCTCATAATGTAAAAAGGACTGTGTATTGTTTGTGCCAAAAGAATCCACCTTCTGTGCCAAGCAAACCCAAATTATGTGCTTGGAGCAGATTATGCAAATAAAATAAATTTGCATATATCTGTTCTGCATATTTTTGTTCCAAGAAACATATTTTGAAAATGTTTAGATTCGGATGGGAGACGTGAAGACCAAGGCAGTAGAGGATGAAGGAGGTTTGGAAATCTTATTGGGGAACCCGCCAGCTGTGGGTTCAGTGCCCCCCACAGGCAACAGGGGGGATGTGTTAGTTGGTGCATGCAACATTGGGGACACGCTACTTGGTCAACACCTGAATAGTGCTAATGATGGGGGGAAACTCAAAAGAGCCCCATAGGTTATGAAGTTCAATAGATGACAGTGAGGATCATTCTCTCTCAGCTTAACTTACCATTCAGAATGGTTGAGAATAGAAAGTGGGTGGTGGAGGAAAATGTACACCATAGATACAGATGAAATAAACTGATCTTATTGACATATTTGGATGAGTCACAGGATGCATAGAAACACTCCTTTACTATATAGTAGTTCCAGAGAAATGGTGTCAGAAATATAAAGTTTGCCACTGCCACATGTGCTAGCCTATCTATCATCTCTCTCTCTCTCTCTCTCTCTCTCTCTCTCTCTCTCTCTCTCTCTCTCTCTTTCCATCTAATAGCTGTTAAAGATAGCCAACAATAGGAATTGTGCAACAATCACTGTTTAAAACAATATTAAAAACAATTAAAAGCTGTTAACAGTGTAACCCTAAACAGCTTTATTCAGAAGTATGTCTCATTGTAAAACTGTTCAAATGCAGACAGGGTGTCAAATGAAAAATACCAAATCAGACTAACCAGGTGAATTAAATGCCTGCCAGAATAAGGAGGCATCAGAAAACAAACAAGGAGGTGGGGTGACCAGGTGGATTCCCAGGACAATCTATCAAATGTGCCTCAGACAAAAGCCCTATTCAGGTATTTTACTCACACATTGTTCCAATGTATGAGCAGGGGACAAGTAAATGTGCGCAAGCTCCCATGCGTGCTGGAACCCTTTGCAAGCTATGCTCCCCAGTTGATCTCATAACATGGGCAAATTCATATGCGAATAGAAGATCTTTAAGCTATCTTGGTCTAGATATATGGATGAGACTTCTACAACGTTGGAAGGCACATACATATTCAGGAGTGGGTTAAAATGGCCATAATTTTGTATTTGCGATACAGCTCACAGAGTTTGGCATAGTATAGGGTGAAGAATCCAGTTTTAACAATACTTTAACACCATAACACCGGTTTCTCAATAGGTAAAGTTATTTTGGTAGCACAACATTAAATTAGCTCTATACAGGAAGAAAAATAAAAGAGCACATTGATAACACCAGAATATTGCTATGTTTATTTTAGAGCTGTGCACAAATGGCCTCTCAAAATTCTCCACCCTATTTGTGGGTAGAGAAATTGGGGGGACAATTTCACCGAATTTCTCCAAGGGGAGGAGAAATTCTTCAATGATTTTTCAAGGGGTGTAGAACAGCTTCTTTCTTCTCCCCCCCCCAATGGTTTTGTTGTTGTTGTTTTGGGGGGGTTGCACTACCACTGCAAGTGGTAACAGCATCAACTGTGTTGGCAGGCTGGCCCCCATTTTGCATCCTCGACAATGCACCATATACCTAACATTACTCCAGGGCATTGAAAGGAGGGAATACACCCCCCCCCCAAAAAAAAATAATGGTGAAGAAAATGTTGAGAAAAATCTGAAAAGTGTCCTTTTATTTCTAGGGTCTAAGAAAAGAAATCTCAGGAATTACCTGTAAGTTTTCTTTCCCTTTGAAAAGGGCCTCTATTGTTTTTTGCCTCATTCTCAGGGCATTTTCGAATTTATTTTGAATGCATGCTGGCGGTGTTTTTGACCTTACCTAATCACTGTCAAGTGACTGCGCATATATTTTTCTTTCTATTGCACATCTCTCCCCTGTTCTACTGTCTCCCAGGCTGCCTGCACTTCATGATCTGAAAACGCCCTGTGGGAGGAATAAATTCATGATGTCTTCCCCTGGACAGGAAGTGTGGGAAGCCAAGGAGGCTACAGGAGGTCAGAGAGATGATTGTACAACGAAGGACAGGACACTCACACGTACTCCTTAGACATCTGGTAAGTAAGGTAAGCACAAGAACCCAGGGCCAAACCCATGAGACTTTCTCCAAAATGTCTTCTCTTTGAATTCATTTCTAAAAGCAATTCCTTTTCTATCCTTGAATGACAACAGTCAAAATGTTCATGGGAGAACTTTTTTTTGACACAGCACTAGTTTATTTATTACATTTCTATACTGCCCAATAGTCAAAATTAGATATAGAGTACAATCCAGCTAAAGACCTCCATCACACCTAATTCCACCCCCCCCCCCCCCCGGTTTGCCTCTGCCTTTTTTTTTTTTTAACCTCTGATGCAGAAGCACGTCTAACTTATGATCCCTTTCGCCTGAAAAGCTGCTCTTTCGCTCCTTCACTCATTAGCTCTTCTGCTCCACTCTACTCCGCTCCACCCCTCCCCTCCCCTTCTTTTTCTCCATCCAGTCAGGTCCTGTCGGATGAGTACTTCAACCAGACCGCCTTTCTGTGGGGCAAAAATGGAACGACCCTTTAGTCTGGCTCTTTGGGGGCATTGAGGGAGTACAATCCTGTCTCTGCAGAGATTCAGGCGTTGTATGATATATTTTTTTAAAAGGCTTTTGAGCCTGGGATGCAAGGTTTGGGTTTTATATTGAGGCTCGGGTCCAGCTGCTGGGAGAGATTGCTTTTCCCTGCTAGGACCTGATGCAATCCATTCAACCCCCCAGTTCCTTTAAAACTACACAGAGGCTTAGGGCACATTCAATGCACTTAGGGAAAATAATCCAGACTTTTAGCATTCTAGGAAAGGCTGGAGAAGAGGCGGGTTGTTAGCAGGACAGGCACGGCATCATGTGAGCACCGCGCTGCAAATTTTGCACACCAGGCATGGTGAGAGTGCACTAAATCGCTGGTGTGATGGAACTCAAATTTAAGCTGTTTTAAATCTCATGTAATTTAGTGGGAAAGATTGTGAAACATGTGCTTAAACGTCTCACCATTGAAATCTATGGGGCTTAAACATGTTCAACATTGACTAGATTCTGCCCATGGCGGTTTTGAGATGCAGACTCCTTTGCTTTAAGTGATAGTGACTGATTTGTCAAAGCATCACTGCACCTAGTCAAAACGTTCTATCTGGAGTGGAGTTAAAAAGAAAAGTATTTGCATTTCAGCAGCAGATGTCTACCCAAGAGAAGGAAATGAGAGCAGGGACCCCCACGTAAGCCTTTCTATGGCACCTGTGCACTTCAGCATGTTCATTCAGCTTTGGTGCTAACTATGCACAGGCACTTGTTGAGAATATGCCCTGGGGCTCTCCTTGCCTGCTGCCATATGTCTGAGCAAGGCAAAAATGAATAGGAGCAGGAGTTCAGTTGCCTAAGGTATCTCTCTCCATCATGCCACTTTCCTTCCAAGTACCCTTCAGAAATATGGACTTCTCAGCGCAAGAAGAAAAGAACAGACTGTCAAATCTTGATACAAATTCCCTGAGCCATTGATATTGTTGTCTCTTTCACTGCCATGGCCTTTTGGACAGAACATTATAGTGTTTTCATCGTCTGCGTTTTCAGTGTAAAATCTTCATGGATAACTTCTAATTGACTTCAAATTGTAGCAGATGGTAAATCAATGATTGCAAACTAAACAAATATGATACGTGATAGGGGATGACGTGAGGGAATACTGTTTCATGTTCTGACTTAGAATACTGAATAGATGCTCTTTAGAGACTCCCAAGGAACTGCTTGAATTTGTGGTACCTGGCAACTCCAGGTAGAGCAGGAAAATTCCTGCCTGAAACCTAGAGAGCTACTGTTGGTTACGTTGACAATACTGGGCTACATGGACCACTGGTATGAACTCAGTATAAGGCAGCTTCCTCTGTTCCTATTAATCTAGGTACTTGCTTAAGTGAGACCCCTGTTTCCACCATCATGCAAGGATGTGGATGTGGAGGGACAGCTAGTGGCCTAGGATTGGACATGGGAAGGAGAGTTCCCTCTCTTATTCATTCCTTGGCCATAAAAGGTCCCCATGTGGCTTTAGCCATTTCCATTGCTGGCTTTCCCATCTACCCTCCCTAATGTTGGTATTGTCTCATTGCTACGATCAGAGCTTAGCTGCCAGCTGACAAGTATAGGAAGGAATTTTACCTGCTCTACATAATTGGGCTGTGTGTTCTGGGTTGTTGGGTTTTTTTTTGCCTTCCTCATAGCAATACTGTTGATTCTGTCATTCACCTGCTTTGGTTATCTATGTCAACACTTGTTCCTCACAGGTGCTGGAGACATTGAGCTGGATCCATTTCAGAATGTGCTTCATTACCCCTCTCAAACCAGAATAGAAATGCCGACCCAAATTCACCACTTGAGAACTGGGGCGGCAAATTGAGGGAGGCCATTTCAATCCAACCCTGGTGGCAGAGCTTTGCATGCTGATGGAACAAGCTTCAAGGTGGAACATGGAAAACTTTCACAAATTTGACTTTTGCTAGTATGTACATCTGTACTTGGCAGTGTTGCTTTGTCTTGAGGGTTGTGTTTGAGCAAGATGACCAAGAAATTATTTATAGACTTGATGAAGACTAAGCTCAAAATCAACTGCATTCAAAAAGCTAGACATTTATCCTGTAGCTCCATTTAACTTGTTAAATGTCAGAGCTTTCCATACAGTTCTGGCTCTAGTTGTCTCCTGTTGGTTAGAGAAATACAACAGCAGGGCAGTGAGACACCCAGAAGCAAGCAGAAGACAGTGGTCACTGGTCAATAGTCATGGATGACAGGGGCTTGTGCCAAGAGGGAAGTCAGACTGCCAGAAGCAAGGGATTCAGCTGGATACAAGTTATACAGGAATTGAGCATTTCCCTAACAAACAACTTGTTCCAGCAACATCTAAAACAGAACTGAGTTGATATAATTTTTTCAAGCTCTCAAAGTCCCAAATCTTACCCACTCTGTGAGAATGCATCTCTTAAAGAAGCCAATCTCTAGCACTCCTTCAGCACCCTATATTCTCTTGATGCTGGCAGTTGAATCTTATATGTGCAAAGCATATGTTCTGACTGAACTATGGAGGTCTGTCCCATACACTGATATATTTGTATATTGTCTGCAACAGCCTTCCCCAACTGGCAGAACACATTTTGTCGGCCGTATGTACAACCCCCATCATCACAGCCCACATGGCCAATAGCAACACGTTAGGAAAGGCCGGTCTATGTAATCATGTTCAGCCTTACAGTGGAGCAAGTAAAATGGTGCTGTGTTGTCAACAGATGAAAAATAACAGGCTTCAGCACTCTTGAAGTACATATCCTTCTATCTACCTTTGGGGTGTTGGAGGAATCTGGTTTGGGGATGGAACTTGGTGAGTTTTTGCCAGCTCGGTCCCCCTGGATGCCAACTCACAGATCTCTGAGCTGGCTTGACTGAGCCCTCACCAAGTTGGGTAATCTTGTGGTTTCCCACTTTTTTGTGCAAATCCACATTTGTGCAATGGCTGTAAATAGCATGATTTGTGCAAAATGCATGTGCAAATGGACCTTTGCACCTGAAATTTTGCACAAATTGCTCTGTTTACTGCCATGAATTTGCACAAATCATGATTTCCACGAGCAGTTTTGCACAAAGTTGGGGCTCATGGATAACGTAAAATCATGAGCTCTCACCAGGCCCCTGTAGACCATCTGGTGGCTTGTCCTGTGTGCCCACCCAGGTCGGGCAACCAGCGGGAATCTGACGAGCACAGCATGAACTGCACGTGCGGGGGTTTGCCTATCCCTATCAGCCAGCCTTCATCAGTTAGTGATGACAGGATCATTCTATATCTACTCCATATCAATTTCTCACTTGTTCATACATGAGGCCATTCCACCCTGTTCTATGTGAATTTGTTAATTAAATAATAATAATAATAATAATTATTATTATTATTATTATTATTATTATTATCACTTATATACTGCCCCATAGCCAAAGCTTTCTGGGTGGTTTACAAAAAATAAAAAGATTGAGCATTAAAAAGACAATATACAAAATTTAAAACCATAAAACTGCTGTCATTAAAACACTTTAAAACATTTTAACTGTTAAGCCTGACCACAATGTCAATCAAAACCTCAACTTGAGCAGTTAAAATGCCTGGGAGAAAAGAAAAGTTTTGACCTGGTGCCGAAAAGATAACAGTGTTTGCGCCAGGCGGGCCTCATCGGGGAGATCATTCCATAATTGAGGGGCCACCACAGAGAAGGCCCTCTCCCTTGTTGCCGTCCTCCAAACTTCCCTCGAAGTAGGCACCCGGAGGAGGACCTTTGATGTTGAGCATAGTGTACGGGTAGGTTCATGTCGGGAAAGACGTTCCATCAGGTATTGTGGTCCCAAACCATGTAAGGCTTTATAGGTTAAAACCAGCACCTTGAATCAGGCTCGGAAACCTACAGGCAGCCAATGCAAGCAGGCCAGAATCGGTCTTATATGTTCGAATCTTCTGGTTCCTGTTATCAATCTGGCCGCTGCATTCTGCACAAGCTGCAGCTTCTGAACTGTCTTCAAAGGCAGCCCCATGTAGAGTGCATTGCAGTAATCTAACTTGGAGGTTACCAGAGCATAGACAACTGAAGCCAGGTTATCCCTGTCCAGATAGGGGCGTAGCTGGGCCACCAGCTGAACCCCCAAGCTACGAACCTGCTCCTTCAGGGGGAGTGCAACCTCATCCAGCACAGGTTGAACACCCTCCATCTGGTCAGAGGAACCCCCCACTAACAGCATCTCAGTCTTGTCTGGATTAAGTTTCAGTTTATTCGTTTATTCAGTTTATTAGCTCATATCACTCATTTGCCCATCCCTAGTCTAAAGTCACCTACTGAATCAACGACAGAAGAGATAGCTGTATGGAGGAGCTCCTAGTTCACAGCCCAGTCTCTTAGCTCTGGCATACCGGCCACAGTGACTCACATACAGTCACTCTATCCACTGCAGGAACCCTGTCCTCTACTGCAGTTGGACACCCTAAACCTGAAATGATCTAGCAGCACTTGAAAGGAGTGAGCTACTGCATTTCTTTAACGAGCTAATAAAAACATACATCTTATTTGCAAAACACTAAAGGTAGCTATCGAATGTCTATAGGGCATCCAAAACTTCAATCATCCAGTACGTGTGGGATTGAGCAGTTGGCACCATCTCCTTTGGATGAAAGAGCCCCAGAAATCCTTAAACCACCTGAATCAAAGAGAAGGAGCAGCTGGTCCAGGGAAGCAAAGCCCTGCTTCAGTTAAGCAGAGAAATAAAGACATAACAATGGCGGATGAAACTCACAAACTCATCAGGGATGCTCAAGGTCTCGTGGGACTTTTGTTTTGCTCCATTCTGTTCTGCCTTCACTTTGAGAGGGGTGAAAAAATTCATCAAAACAGCAGGAGAACTCAAAGCTAAATTTATTATGTTTTGCTTGTTGTTTATGGCTGTAAACATCACCTCTAACAGAAGGGGGCTGGTAATGAGGACTCAATGGGAGAAACACGGACCGTGAAAGACAGACGTTTCTGAAATATGCGGAAAAAACACATGTCATGTGGCAAACATTGTAAGATTTTAATTCACAGTGTGTCCTTTGTAGCTAAGTGGAAAAGTTCAAGCAGAGAAGGTTTCAACTTTTATTTAAAAAATAATAATAAAAAGGAATGATGGTAACAGAACAAACCAGTGCCCTGTAGGTCTATAAGAATAAAGCATGTTTAGGCGACCAAGGATATGCAGAATCCAACAATATTTTCTAATTTCTTGTCTGCATCGAAACAATGCAAATGACAGAGAACTGTTGTAATACAGTTCTGCATCATGTTCACTATTCCCAGTGGAACGGCTCTTCTCTGATTTTTAAGTATAATGCAGTAATGTGTTAGCACAGGATGGGATATAGGAATAGTTTCCAGGTGCTTCTTGCATTGGTTTGCAGCCCAGATCACTTTGATCCAGATACTAGAAGATGAGGAAGAGGCATTTCATATCCTAATACAGCAGCTGGGAATGCACAGTCCCACCATCCTCTTTACAATATCGATAAAGATGGATCCCAACATACCATGTAGTGCAACAGGTAACTGCACAGAGTTCCCCTTATTTCTTTACTGCATCACTCAATCACTTCACCACGAAGAACCAAAGTGACATCCAGTGTAAAATTACATACCAGCCATAAAATGCCAAGCCTATTCTCCCTTCCTCAGCTGGGTTTGGGAGGAGATATTTTAAAGTACCCTTGATCTGGAGCAACCTGATCGGACCTTGCCTTGCTTCTTGCAGACAATTCTGTGCTTTTTGCCTTCACTAATACATCTGTTGTGAAAGAAAGAATAACGAAGAAGTATTGTTTGCGCTGCAAAAATCCAGAGCAAACCTCATTAGCTGTTCCCCATCCAGACACTAGATTGTGGAACGTTTAGTCCATGGGTGGGCAGGCCCCACCCACCAGTGAGGCCCCCCCCATCCCCACTCCAAATCCAAACTTTAGTCAATACTTGTCATGAAATTAACTTAGGCATTCCAGTTTTGACAATTTTGAAGAATTCCTAGCAGCTTCTGAAAATATAACTTCTTTTTTTAATATGAAATAAACAACATGAGTTGGGCATTTTCAGTGAACTGTTGAATAGTGGATTTTCTCATGAAGGCATATTGTGATTAAGACTTTCTACATCCTTGCTCAGGTCTGGGTTTTTTTTTTTTAGTAATTTCCCAGAACATGATGAGTCATAATCTAGCCATTTGCTTCAGTACTTATTAGATTGGTTTACTAGCCCCAAATCCCAATGATTTTACCAAATTAAAAATGGTCTTGTGAACAGGCTCATAGATAGAGAACAAAGCAAGCAATCTAGACTTCAGGTTAATGTCCCCTTACAAAATGGCTAATCATCTGATACTGTCAAAGAAAAGCAATGTTGCTTTTTGTTCCCATCTTCTCTGGGTTTTCTTTTAAATTATCTTTCATCCCATCGACACATCTTCTGATGAGGTCAAACACCCAATAAGTTTTGCTTGAAATAATGTAACTGAGCCAAGATAATGATATGGTAGGAAAAGAGACGCCAAAAATGTATCTGACGATGTACTGATTATGCATGCTTTCATAAAATGAACTTCTTTCTTCATTCGTGAAGCTGCTGAAATTGAAGGGAGTTGGGTATGATTTGAGAACATGCAAAGAAGCTGCATATACATCTCTTATTTTGATTCCATTTGCATAGGCAATCAAGAGTTCATCGAAATGTCTTAACCATTCAGCACCCAAGGAAAGGGCACAGTACAGCTCCTTAAGAAAACTAAGAAACCACGCAGCAGGTATCAAATAACAGTCACTGCCATTGTGCAAATGGTGGCAGCTGGAAATATAAATCCCCATGTGGAGGTCCTGATCTATCCATTGTACCTGCTACTTCAGCACAATGTTAGAGCTCACATTTGGGGTTAGGGAGAGAAGCGCTCCCCTTTCGCTTTAAGCAGCGTAAGCGTGATGTTCCAGCTAAGTCCAGGCAGTAAAGAAATACTCACACTCCAGCAGTATAGTGTATACTACAAGTCCTTTACTGTGTTCCAATATCAATATATATACAGCAAACTGGTTTCTCCAATAATTCAGGTTTCCAGGAATATTTCACAAAGCATATTTCCATCCATCATCATTTCCCATTCCACCAGCCTTCCTCCTCCACGTAATCAATTCAGCCTAACTTCTGACAGCCATTTTCCTATCCCTCACTTATATACATATTTGGCTGCACCCTGACTCAGCACTCAGTCAATTAAGTAACCTTCTAGAAAGTGTCCACTATCTCAGCGACCTTTTTAACAGTGAATAGAAAAAAACTATTCTATCTCATAATTGACTGCAGCTGGCTGTTCAGTTCTCCTGGACACTCAAATTGTCCAGTCCTTTATTCATCTTAAACAGAAGTTTTCCCTGACACCCTGACAGGCGGTTGCTAACAGTCTTAACCTCAGTAGGGTCCACTGCCAAGCCAAAATACCACCTCAACCCAGCAATCTCCTTGGCACTTCTTCGCCCAGCATTGGAGCCTAGGGAGCTGTGGCTGGGACCTGCCATTTTAATTTCCCCATAATGCCTCTGGAGCACCGCTGTAGCTTCATACTGGAATGGTGCTAGGGGCTGGGCAAAGCACAGGTTTACACTCCATTGAACTGACAGTGCAGAAATTCCAGAAGCGAGGTACTTTACTGCTTAACTTATGGTAGAAGTAAGTTAGTTCTGTATGACAAGGCAGATCTCAACATGCGGCTTGCTTCAGTCACAAGGATACTAGCAGCAGACTTCCTCTGATCTCAGATTCATACCTCATCTGATTAGGTACACCTGCAAAAGGTAACCATTCAAACTCAACGAATAACTAAGGCCACCTTAAAATATAATGGAAAAAATTACAGTAGTTCTTTCAAGTCAGGTTCTTTGTCTTGGCAAAGACATACTTAGCTGCTCCCCCTCTGGCCATGTTTTTTAAAAAAACAATTGCTTAACTTCTGATCACAGTTCTTAGTGATGATTAGGTCCAACCACGAGTGCTCTTGTTTGTTCTATAAAAGTTCCTAAGATGGGGGAAATCGTTACTGCAGAAATAGCACATTCTAACCAATTAGTTTCCTAGCGCTTGCTCTTTATAACCCCATCTCCTTAAATAAAATAAAATGCTACCAAGGTTAGGCAAACAACTCCATAGGGTATAGATTCTAACCATTGGACCTATACAAAGATGATTTTAACAAATGCTATTTTTACCCTAACTTGCTTTTCTTCTCTTTCTTTGGTGTTTTAGACCCACACTTAAAAAACAAAACAAAACACAACAATCCCATTGTTTCAGTTCTATAGTATTATAATTAGAATGCTTGATTTGAACCAGCCCTCGCCAGCATGGCCAATGGTCAGGGATGATAGGGACTGTATTCCAAACTATCTGGAGGGCACCAGTTTGGGGAAGGCTGCTCTAGTATGACCGAGAAAGAGACTGGAAGCAACACAATGCAGATAGGGGCTGGTTTGATCCTCATGGCGCTAATTGCCTCTTTTGTTGCCCCACAACCTCTCAATTCATCTTTAGGCTGGGAGGGGTAAGGAGTGGGACTGGACACCCCTCTTCATTCCTCACACATCCAATTTGACAGGTATTTAGCAATTTGATAGAATTCAGCTTTACTCATTCTTTCAGCGGAAGTCAACACTTCACAGCCACTAGCATATACAAAAATAGGAAGATTGATTTCATTGCCTTGCTTAGGAGCTCTTGGGAACTGTTAATGCTAACATTTTTAAAAAAGTATGCTCATTATTTTTTTCTATTTAGATTATAACCCCACTACCAAAAACGTTGCAGTCAAGTTTCCCACATTTGGGGAAATCACAGGGGTCAGCACACCCGGAGTGCGATGGATGAGCCTCACCCTGAGAAAACCAGCTTCATGATCATGTCATCTCCCCTGCCACTTTGAGCAAGCAACCATAACCATAAAACAAATCCAGGGCCTGCTTAAACCCATTGTATGCTGCCAAACTCCTGAGAAAAGAGAAAGGTCTTAACCTGGTGCTGAAAAGATAACAAAGTTGGTGCCAGGTGGGCCTCATCAGGGAGATCATTCCATAATTGAGGGGCCACCATTGAGAGGGCCCTCTCCCTTATTGCCAGCTTCCAAGTAATGTGAATTTAAAGGGCCATCTTCAGTCATGCACAAAGTTGTTGCACATAACCAGTGGTGCAACAGAATAGGTAAAGAATCATGTTTCCATCTCACTGGAAGACCACTGAAACTGTGAATAGGCACTGCATTAGGAGCCTCAAGTGAAGATGCATAGTCGCCTAGCCCATCTGCACAAAGTGTTTCTGCTCCAATGAGCATCCTCAGGAGCTGTCTTCTTCACACAGTTCTGCACTGTTGGATTAGAACATTCTCAGTTGAAACCCAAAGTAGGGATGGATGGATGGAAGGATGGAATTACAAGTTTCTGCTATGCAGACTCCATTCCAGATTCCATTATGTTGAATGTCTTCATCCAGTCCCACCAGAATTGTAGGGAGTGAAAATGGAACATGGAACAGCTTCCACTGTTCACCTGTGCCCAAAGGTCTCTGATCGAGTGAGGGAAAGGTAATGAAAACACCATGGATCCGCCTCTTTCAGGAGGTGTTTTATTACTTTCTCCTCACTTGTTCAGAGACCTTTGAGAGGTAAGACAGGGATCTAGCAGAGCACAGGAGACCAGTGTATGAACCACCTCATATGACCCTCATATGAATGCTATCTACATTCACCCTTCTATCCTGGCAATCTTAAAATGATTTTGGATCAATTAAGAGCTGTGCAGTAGAATGGAAAAAAAATTAATATGCATCGCCAGAATGACTGCTGCAGCCAAGAAGGACTGAGACGGCATTAAAAAATCCATGGTAAGCAGGCATACAATATACCACCACCCAAATATACTTTTAGCATTGAATTTACATCAATAATTTAAGTATCTCTATTAGTCCTCTTCTTGTTACATAAATTAAAGTAACTTACTTCTAGTTTTCCCTTACTCATCAATATAGGCGACATTTGCTGATGCACATTAACAGTTCTGCCTCATTAGTTTATTTCAAAAAAACCCTAAATCATACTTTCATATTTTTTGATGCACATTATCTGATCTGTCTCATTAGTTTCTTAAAAAGCTAGTGGGAAGTCAAATTTTTGCTAATGCTTCTATTAATCTCGTCTTTTGACAATTTTTCACATCAGAGATTCTATGCGATATAATAACGGAGCATAAAATAAAGAAATGGCAATAATCTCAACATTGCATATTACTTTGTACTATTCTCATTTCTTTTTATCTTTTCTTGTTTTTCATGTCCAATCCTGCCTGTCTTTTATTTATTTATTTATTTATTAGAATATTACTAAACCACCCTTCATCCTTACAGAAACCAAGCTGGTGTACTAAAAACATGACCACTTAGACACGCACAACAATAAAAAAATAATGACCCAAATTTGTCACACAAAATAAGATAGACAATAGAACAACAAAACAATATGATCATCATAACACAACTGAAGGGCAGCTAAATCTAGAAGAGACTATCTAAAGAATAGTCATATATTTTTGGTCTTGACAATTACTGTTCCTCACTTTAATTAAATACAGACTAGTACTGCAAAATGGTGCCCTTGATTAAATGAACGCGCAAGAGATTATCATTATTCCCTTGCACTAAATGCAAAATATAATTAATCATAACAGCAGAGATGTACATAAGATATAATCCATATGATTTGGGGGGCCGTAGGGAAATGTTTGTTGGGGAGGACAATCCTATGACCCCCAGATAGTGTCTGGGATGGCATAGAATTGATTGGTTTCCAGGCTCTAACCTCAGAGCCAGGAAACTGTGCTCCCCACCCCATCATAGGAATGCATCCATTTCAAATATGCACACACTCGAGCCGCACATTTGGGAAAATGCACATGAAAATAAGCATTGATTTTCATGTAAAAACAAACAAGCAAAGCTCACAATCTGATATGGACTCAAGTCGGATCGAGCGTCAAGATGGAATTCAGAGAACTTTGGAGAGTTCAGGTTTTGCTGATCCACACATTCCTATGTACAACCTGTTCTTATTCTACATCTTCCAGTTCCTGATAGCAAGCTGAAAATGCAGGTTGCTTACCTGTAACTGTAGTTCTTCGAGTGGTCATCTGTGCAGTCACACATATGGGCTCGCGCCGGCGCTGAGCCCCGTTCGGGAAACTTCCATAGCTAGCCTAGCGTTTTGGCGGGAACCCCTCCCCCCACCATCTCACCGCGCATGCTCCGGGTTCCCGCCTACCTCAGTTCCCTGAGACCGCAATGGCCTCGCAACCAAGGTAGTATGAAGAAAAACTGGAGCAAACCGGTATAGAGATCCTTCTGCCCACAACAGCGTTGCAGAGAGGGGATGGTGGGTGGGTTGTGTGACTGCACAGATGACCACTCGAAGAACTACAGTTACAGGTAAGCAACCTGCATTTCTTCTTCGTGGTCTCTGTGCATCACACATATGGGCGATTAATCAGCAGTACTTACCGGAGGAGGGTGTGCACGCTGAAATTTCAATGGCAGATAGATGAGAGGACAACTCTCCCGAAGGATGCGTCCTTGACTGCTCTCGTATCCAGCCTGTAGTGCCGTATGAAAGTAGAGGCATTTGACCACGTCGCGGCTCTACAGATATCCGGGATGGAAGAGCCGTGAGACAGGGCAGCAGATGTGGCTTGTCCCCTTGTGGAGTGCGCAGAGAATTCGGATGGCGGAACTTTCCGAAGCACCTGGTAGGCTAGGACGATGGTGTCCACAATCCAATGTGAGAGGCGTTGCGAGGAGACCGCTAGTCCTTTTGATCTGCCTCCGTAACATACAAACAACTTATCGGACTTACGGAACGAACGCGATCTGTCTTTATAGAAGGCTAACGCCCTCCTCACATCTAGAGAATGCAATTTGGAACAGAGAGGGTCCGCTGGATCTTTAAAAAAAGTAGGCAGAACAATATCTTGGTTAACATGAAAAGGGGAGCAAACTTTAGGGACAAAGGAGGGTCCCGGACGTAAAACCACCTTGTCTGGAAAAAACTGTGTGTAAGGTGGGTGAACCATCAATGCCGACAGTTCCGATGCACGTCTCGCTGATGTGATGGCAACGAGGAATACTGTCTTCAGAGTCAGCAAACGTAGATTAACGGTGGCCAAAGGCTCAAAGGGTTTTCCCGTGAGGGCAGTTAGCACCAATGATAAACTCCATTGAGGTGTAACGGACCGCAGCTGAGGAAATAAATTCTTAAGTCCTTTTAAGAATGTCCTAGTGATAGGATGCATAAAAACGGAAAAACCATCAACTTTAACATGGTGCCTGGAGATAGCAGCCAAATACACTCTGAGAGACGACAACTTCAGTCCCGTGGAGTGTAGGGAATATACAAAGTCAATGACTGTGGAAATGGGGCCCTTGTAAGGGCTAAAACCCTTCTGATTAGCAAAATCCTGGAACCGCTTCCATTTCCTAGCATACGAAGCTCTAGTGGAGGGTTTTATGGAAGCCTCAAAGATGGCCTTTAATGCAGGTAGTAACTGGAGTGATTGCCAGTTGGTTGGATCCTCCACGCCGTGAGTTTCAGGGACTGTAGGTCGGGGTGAAGGATCTTGCCGTTGTTCTTTGACAGGAGATTCTGAAGCTGTGGTAGCTGCCAGAACTGGTGCCGCGCTAGGCAGTACAGAGGGGTAAACCACGGTTGTCGTGGCCACCATGGAGTTACTAAGATGGCGTTTGCTAAGGACCTGCTGGCTTTCGCCACTGTCTGAGCTATCAGTGGGAATGGCGGAAACATATATAGGAAGTCTTTGGACCAATCCCACTGGAATGCATTTCCTAGAGACGCAGGTCCAATCCCCGCCCGAGAACAATAACTTCGGCAGGCTGCATTTGCAGACGTTGCGAACACGTCTACCGAGGGGAGACCCCACCTTTCGAACAGCATACAGAGAACGTCTCTGGCTAACTCCCACTCGTGGGTGTTGGCGAATTCTCGACTGAGGGTATCCGCCATCCCATTGTCTGTTCCGGCAATGTGCAGTGCGGAGAGACAGATGCGGTTGCGTAGTGCCCAGCGAAAGATGCGCAGTGTGAGGGTGAGGAGACGAGAAGAGCGAGTCCCCCCCTCCTTGTTGACATACCAAACCATGGCAGTATTGTCGGAGAGTACTTGCACGTGGTGACCCTGCAATAGAGGGAGAAAAGCGTGGAGGGTTCGCTCTACGGCCAGTAGCTCGAGGACATTGATGTGCAGAGCTCTCTGGGAGTGTGACCATTGTCCTTGCATTTTCAGGTCGTCTACATGAGCTCCCCAGCCCTCCAGTGAAGCGTCCGTCGTGAGAACGCGAGTGGGTTCCTGTTGATGAAAGGGTAGACCGCGTGAGAGATGAGCCATGACCGACCACCAATCGAGAGACGGGACGACGGAGGATGGGAGGGTAAGTATTGTCTTGTGAGGGTTCCGTTCCGGACCGTAGTGTCTTAGGAGCACTTGTTGAAGGGGGCGCATGTTTAACCGGGCCCATCGAACTACAAATACTGAAGAGGCTATCAGGCCCAATAACCTTAGCACCGCGAACGCTGTCGTTCTGCGATTGTAGCGGAGACGGGTGGCGAGGGCTTGGATCCTGTGTCTGCGTTCCACAGGGAGAAACGCCCGACCCAGGACCGAGTCGATGGAGACTCCGATAAACTGAATTCGTCGTGTTGGTAGCAAAACTGACTTTTCCACATTTATTTGCAGCCCCAGTCTGGCGAGGGAGGACGTAACCATTCGAACGTCTTTGAGAGCCTGACGACGAGATGTGGAGACGATTAGCCAATCGTCCAGGTAAGGGTATATCTCGATATTTTGAGATCTGAGATGGGCGCATACTGCCGCCATACATTTTGTAAAAACACGCGGCGCTGTTCGAAGGCCGAATGGAAGAACCGCGAATTGGTAGGCCTGACTTCCCACAATGAAGCGCAGAAACTTGCGATGCGCGCGATGAATTGGTATGTGGAAGTAAGCATCCTTGAGGTCCACGGATGTGAACCACCTGTTCCGTTTTAGCAATGGTAGTATTTGCGCTAATGTAATCATGCGAAACTTCTTTGGTTGTATAAACTTGTTCAGATGTCTGAGGTCCATAATTGGACGGAGGCCTCCGTCCTTCTTTGGAACCGTGAAATAGCGCGAGTAAAAACCCGCTTTTTTTAGTCTTTGAGGAACAATGGTGATTGCTCTCTTTTCCAAGAGAGTGGAAATTTCTTGGATGAGCACTGGAGACGGCTGAGTGTGTCGCACCATGCCAAGGGGGGGATGAGCTATAAACTCGATGCGATATCCCTCGGTTATGGTGGACAGTACCCAACGATCCGTAGTAATGGATTCCCACGCAGTTCTGAAGGGCCGCAGTCTGTTGCAGGGATCGCTGACGTTGCGAATAGGAAGAGCCGAGTCAAAGGCGCCGTTTTGCGCCGTAGTCCTGCTTGTGAGATTTACCGAACCGGGAGGAAGGCTTACGTGAGTGGTACGATGACTGGGCCTGTTGCGGTTGGTAACGTTGTGAACGCTCCTGCTGCTGGCGAGGTTGGTAGGGAAGTGGGCGATACCAACGACGTGGTCGAGGAGCTTGCTGGTGCTGCTGTTGAGATGGTACGCTCATTCTTTTTGCCGTCATTTTTGCCTTGTGGATTACATCCATGGTGTCGTCTGTGGTGGCATGAAACAGACCTTCCCCGTCAAAGGGAAGATCTTCGATCCTAGCCTTTGTCTCTGTAGGTAAGTTTGACGACCGAAGCCAAGCATGGCGACGCAAGGCAACCCCCGCCATGAGAGCTTTAGCAGTACAGTCTGTTTGATGGTTGGCGGTGGCCAGTTGTTGCCTCGACAACCTCGCCGCCTCTGTCTGGAAGACTCTTGCCAGTTCACGTTGGTCGTCCGGCAGATAGTCGGTGAGAGTAGAGATTTTCTCCCATAAAAATAACTGATACCGGGCCATAGTAGCCTGGTAATTTGCCACCTTGAAGCCCAGTGCCGCGGAAGAATAAAGCTTACGCCCCACCGCATCCAGCTTCCTGCCCTCCTTGTCAGTCGGAGCGGCGTGAGACCGTCCCGTCCTACCGACCGATGACTCCACCACGATTGAATTGGGCTTTGGATGTGTGAAGAGGAACGGAGCATCGGCCTCCTGGATTTTGTATAACGCATCCAGCCTCTTAGTTGTAGGACCTGCTGTAGCTGGATTTGGCCATGCTTCTTGTAATGTTTGCAAGAGAGTAGGCACTACGGGAAGCGTAGGCTGAGGTGTCGGATTCAGATACATGACATCATAAATTTTGTCTTTTAAGGGCTGCTTAGGCTGTTGCAGATCTAGTCCCAAAGACTGAGCCATACGTTGCATCTGATCTGAGAATGCCCCTAGCTCTAACGATGGGGATACTCTGTCAGAGACCATTACCCCTTCTGCGGGAGAAGGCGCCGATGGCGGAGGTGACTGAATTGAGGAAGTATCTGAGGCATAGTCTTCCCTTGAGGATGGAGAAGGCTCTCGAGTCGGTACTGGCAGCTGTGACAATTGCAAGGATGCCTGCGCGGTGGTAAGGGCAAGTCACCTCCCAGTATACGGGTCAAATCTGTAACGCTTCCGAGGGTGATGCGCAGAGGTACTGCGGGCGTGATCCGAATACGTGTCCCAATCGTGGGATCTGGATCGCAAAGGGGAACGGGACCGATCCATGGCTCCTGACATACGGGACCGGGGGGAAGGCGGCAGTTCCTGGTCAGGATCAGAATCCAGCAAGATAGGATGACTGGTACCGAGAGGTTCGGTACCGAGGCCTGGCTGGTCCTCAGAATCGAGTTGGTCCACCGTTACGATTTCGGAAATATCGATCTCAGAAGAGAAGTCGACAGGTGAACGAAGCGGTCGAGGCGGTAGTGAAGCGGCCCTGTCCCTCGAAGTAGACGGTTTTCGTGTATCCCTCGGTATCGATGCCGGTGGTACCGGCGTCGACGTCGTGCGACTCGTCTTCGGTGTCGAAGGTGGTAGCTGCACCGGCACCGGTGTCGAAGACGGTCGAGAGGGTCTCGGTACCGACGGAGACTGCTGTTGCTGCGCAGCCCTCGGTGTGGACGCGGTCGGTGTCGAGTGTCTCTTTTTCTTTGCCTTCGACGTCGAGGGCGACTCCGACGGCGGTCTCTTCGACGTCGATGACGACGATACCGACGGTTTCGGTACCGACGGTTTCGGCAGGGCCGATTTTTCTCGGTGTCTTTTTGATTTCGACAGGTGGGTCTTCGGACCTTTTGTCGGGGGATGGGTTCCCATCAGAGGATCCAAGTCCCCATGCCCTTGGGTAATCACCGTACCGGGCGATGCTGGGTTTGAGCGACTTACTGGCAATCGCCTGCGCTCCCCAGAAGCCGAGTAGGCCTTCTCAGATGAATCGTCCCGAGGAGACCGAGGCAAATCCTTTTGCCTGTCCACTGCCGATAGAGCGTTGCTCCAGAGGAGGCTGCGCAGTCTATCTGCCCTATTCCGCCGGGTTTGTTGGGAGAAGGACATGCAGTGAGAGCAGGTTTCCACGACGTGGCCCTCTCCCAGGCATAGTAGGCAGAGGGAATGGCCATCAGTAAGGGTGAGCTTGGCCTTACATTTCAAACAATGCTTGAAAAGGGCGGCCTGCGCCATTACAGCAGCCGGCGAGCCCAGCACGAGCCAAAAAACCTACTAACTAAGAAACTAACCTTTTTTTTTTCTTTTTTTTTTATATAACAACAACAATCCTAACGCTAAGCTAACTAACTACTGTATATAATTTTTTTAACAGATATACGAACGACGAAGGTTCGGAGGAAGTCTCCCGCGAGGCGAATTCACCAGCGGTCGAAGAAGAACTGAGGTAGGCGGGAACCCGGAGCATGCGCGGTGAGATGGTGGGGGGAGGGGTTCCCGCCAAAACGCTAGGCTAGCTATGGAAGTTTCCCGAACGGGGCTCGGCGCCGGCGTGAGCCCATATGTGTGATGCACAGAGACCACGAAGAAGAACTAGCAGTCACAAGCTATTAGTAATAGTTTGGAAGGCTGGATGGGTGAAATACTTCATAATCTCCCTTCATGTTGGTTGCAATGAGCTTCCAATTAATGAGGGTGAACTTGCTGTAAAACAATATTTCCAAATGCATTATGAACTGGGAAACGATAAACTTTTATTGCATGTCTGAAAATGCTAGGGTTAGTGTTTTGGAGTATTTCTCTGGGAACAGAGCAAATTGGTACCTAATTAGCCAAAAGACCTGAGACTTCAGCTTTCTGGACAATTAATGCATATTACATTCAGAAGGTTACTTTAGAGTCGGCCATGTAACCTCCCCCTGCATTAATTGTTTGAAACAAATTAGTTTGGGGTCAGAAGTAATGATTCCACATAACTTTACAAATAAGAATAATTTATACCACCTTAATATTATCACTTGTGGGGTAGCCTGCAGAAGCTACTAAGAAATAGATGCAGTTTTAACAGCCAGCAGTGAAGAATTAGCAATCCAGTTAAAATGGCAGAAGGCAATGTCATAGGACCAAGACAACGAAATAATTCAGACTAAATTTTGAAGGCTCTGGCAGCCAACTGACGAGTGCTTTGTAGATGAAGCTGTGAGACCAAATGTGAAAAAAGAAATTGCAATAAAACTTTGGGGAACCGAGATTTAACATCTGGATTTAATCCTCAAGCAAAAAATGATGTGGAAAATGTGGAATTTGCTCATTAAAATACTGTTTCATTAATAGAAGTCTTGCAGCCACATTTAAAGCAGGGTCTGATAGGGATGTCTCTAGAAATACTACTCATCATCCAATTTCTGCTTGGATTTTGGCATTCTGAATTATTATGTGGTGTGGTTTCTGAAGCAGAACTGAAATATTGGGGATTTCCCATTGTAACAACTTTTTTATTTTTGAATCTTGACGAGGACTGGAATAGTTTGCTTCAGCTTTCGATTCCTTCAGTTCACCTTTCACCCTCCTCTCTACATTACCAATGTGGAGGTCCACAGTGTTGTGGTGCTGGTGGTTTCTCAACCTAGATGCAATGTGATGCACGATTTCATCAAGGTTCATGACTTGCGTTCATTGATAAAACACTATAAAAAAAAGCAAACTTGATGCAATTATACACTTGATTATATCAAGATTCATTATGTGTGGCGTTTCACTAATTTTTAGGAGTGCATTTGCACATCACTAAAAGTCTTGCCAATGCAGAGAGTTTTGGGACCAAGTTATTTGAAGGGCTGCCTATACCAATATGAACCTGCCCAAGTCCTGAGATTGGCTACAAAGGCCGTGCATACAAGCCCAGCATTATTAGGCTAGTGGTATAAGAGGCAGGGCCTTTTCTGTCATGGCTCTGTCCTATGGAACTCCCTCCTTACAGGATGAGCCATTGGGTCTCTCATTGATTTGTTTTAAATGGACCTTGAAGACCTGACCCACTTAAATTGTTGGCCTGAAAACTTCTAAACTTCTGATGCTTCCCTCCACCCCACAATTCCATTAATACACTTCCTGGTAAACACAAACTATTCACACTTAAAGTTTTACCAACAAAATATTAAAGAGGAAGAAGAGAGATATGGAGTCTAGATTGTGTTCTTACACAAATAGGTTTATTATATAAAACTGAAAGCAGAAAATGACAGAAAACTACATTTATCTTATTTTAAGAATGCAAGTAGAAAATGTTAGAAATTAGGTTTATCTTATAAAAATGCAAGTAGTGAATGACACGTTTATCTTATTGAAAAATGCAAGCAGAAAATGGCAGAAACTAGGTTTATCTTATAAAAATGGAAGTAGAGAGAGTGACAGAAACTTGGTTTCTCTTATAAAAAAAATGCAAGTAGAAATCAGTGATAACCAGATACAGCAAACTCTCTCTCTGTGTGTGTGTGTGTGTGTGTGTGTTTATTAAGCAGCAAAAACCGCAAAAGTGCAAAAGAGTTTGTCAGGGACCAGCAAAACCATATTCCACGAGAGAATGGAAAACAGGGAAAATATTGTGCACCCAAACCTTTTTGCCTTTCCCTTCTTGTGGCTTTCTGTTGCCACCAGGGCAGGATCTACACTACTGCTTTATAAAGTATTGAAGTGCATTGACTATGGCTGGGGCCCATTGACACATTCCATATACCATTTTCAAACCACGTTCACAGTGTCCTATCCTGCTTGGTGTAGATCTGGCCCAGGTAGAAACCTTTGTTTTTCTGGCTGCCTCCAGCAAACCAGCTTTAAAACACTCTGGTTCTCAGGTACTACTTTAAGTAATGTTGGCGTTGGCTATTAGATACAGGGTGAATAACTGCAAAAAGAAGAGATGTCAAAGTTTCAAACAAAGTTTGAAAGTTTACTGAAGAATAATGTTAATAGGAAAATGTTTTAACATCCAAATGGCTATACGTATGTACAACTCACACAAAAATCATATGAGCAACAGGATAATAAAATAACCAGGGAAAATACATCCAGCTAGCCTAACTAGATGATGTCCTGATTTCCCTCCTCTCCCCACCTCCAAGCCAGCATAAGGGTATTTTCTTGCTCACCTTTGCTCTAAATTTCTTTTCCTAAGCTTTCCCCTCTGACTTTCAGTTCAACCTTCCTGCAAACTCATATTTGCTTCTTCCTGAGCAGACATCCTGGCTACTATAATCTAATCAAACCTTTCAATTCAGTTCACTTTATTACGGTAAATAACCACCATATCAGAACAACTGGAACAATAATACAGTTAAAATGACAGATTAAAAGTGGGACTATACAAGCGCCAATAAAAGAAAACAAGAGAGACCCAGCTGTAGAACCTTCAACAATGTTGATTTGTCACCTCTCTTTGACAGATGATAGCTGCTGTGCAGAATTTGGCGACCTCGGAAAAGTAAACTTTTGAGTTTTTGGTAACTGGGGCACATTGGGTTAATTATTGGGGCATACATTCAGAAAGGATTTAATCCCATGATAACTGAAACCCAAACTAAATACAAAAACTATACAAGTCACCATCCTTCAGTCCAACGTATCACACCATGTTACTGTGAGGCTAACATTGGGGTGGGGAGGGAAGAATTTGTCTGTGGCCTTGAACTCCTTAGGGAGAAAGTGGAATATAAATTGGAAAACTATTGTAATTGTCACGTGTGTCACACTGACTGGGTGATCTTTTTTTAACTGGCAGGTTAATATATTCAGAACAGGAAAAATCCAAACAACCAAACCCCTTGCTAGCTCCCCACAGTTAATGTATAGAAACCAAGTCCTGATGTTCTGTAAACATGTGGGGGGAAGGTCCCAATGATTCACAGGAATGAGGCAGAGCATCACCCCAATAAAAATCCCCTGCTTGATCAGAATGCCAGTATTTTCCTAGCACAACTAGGAATATAGCATTCGGACAGGTTCCAAGACCATTCAGGAAATACCATGAGGCCTTCTCTGGGTACTCCTACCAGGTGATGTGCAGTGGGTGTCTACTGGGGAAAGAGTCTTTCCAGTGATGGCACCCTAGCTGTGGAATACTCTCCCCAGAGTACTTCACTTGTCACCTTTTTTCATGTCACTTCGACACTATGGGTTGGAGCCAGGATCTGCCTTCTGTGATAGGAAGGGCTCTATACACGGAAGGTTCCTCTACCTAATTTCAGAGTATGCCCCTCCCCCTCCAAACCACAACTCACCCCATTCAGCAGTGGCTCCTGACTCTCTGTGCAGCATTTTCAGGGGACTGGAGGGGCTGCAGTGGGAAAGAGGGATGGTGAAGTCCACTTCCACCAGCTCAGTTGATACAGCATAAATTTGGGTTCAACCCCAAGCCAAGAGCTTTACTTTTCCTAGGCTTCTTAATCTGTTCCAGCTCTAATTTATTTTATATTTCACACTGTTCTTATCCAGCTTTCATATGCTTTACTATCTATTTGTTTTATTGTATGCATTTTATTTTGTTCATATTCTTCTTGCAAGCCACACTGAGAACTTGATCATAGGGCAAGTTACAAAAATAAATACATAAAATAAATGGAGTGGACATTGCACAACCAGGGACTGTGCTGTGTTTCCAGGCAACGCTACACACTCATCTCACACATCGAGAGGACTCAGATGTAGCGAGGGGACCATATTTTCATCATACATGTTGTGTACATAGCTTGAAAGAATTTACAATAATAAAGAATGGGCTCATATCAAAAGAATTGAAATAATATAGTTCAATAAGGAAGATCCCCAAATTCCCAACTGCCCAGAACAGATTTCCTCCACAACATAACAAGTATACTCTCTTTAAGAGTATCAAAAGAGAAGGTAAACTTGCAATTGTCATCTGTTGCACAGGAAATATACAAAAGAGTTATTTGGACAGTGTTTGGAACAAAAATGATGCCTGCTAGCAAAATTTACACTTTGGTGTACACACCTTAAGAAATGTGTTAGCTTTCCAGGAGTTAATAATAACTTAATTATTCTTACCACTACAGTAACACCTTTAAACTAGCTTGGTAAGAAAGCCAATGATTGACAGGAGCCTTTGAGTCAATCATTTCCTCAATGCTTGTAATTAACTCACACAGGAAACACGGGCTTTCTTTACCTCTCATTAGCAGTGAAACACAACAAAAAGCAAAACTACACTCTTAACAGATTGTGCAGACTTGGGCTTCGCTCTCGAATAGTGAGATAACTGGGCAATGCAAAATGCAATCTGAAGAATATACTTGCAATCCAATATTAGTTTTTGGTTGTGTGTCACTTTTTTATACTCCCCCCCCCCCAATTTCGCAGGTGTGCTATGATAAATGTGCTGTTATTCCAAAAGGCATTCAGAATTATACCACAGAGACAAAGCTGGCCATTTGATTTCTCAAGCTGTGCAGGTCAACATATGCTTCCTCCCACAATTCTCAGCAATAAGGAGATGATTGCAGCACACAATTAACAGTGTTGCAGGCAGAAACAGTCACAATGCTTGAAGTAAGTAGCTGGGAGGCAAAGCTCAGAAGACTTTTCTGAGTGCTTGCTGGCTGGCAGAGTATGCACATCCTAGGATGCAGGAGGCTTTATTGCTCTTTATGCCAGTCTGCTCGTGGGAATCTCTTCTTCCTTATCCTGCAAGGAAAACATGTAATTTCTGCTCCACTGATGGGCATGGTTCAATTTGAACCAAGCCTTTGCTTAGAACTCTTTTTGTAGGGCCAAAATTCAATCCTGGAAATAATAAGAAAAAAGTGCCTACATCCACACATATAGGGTCTTGCCTTATACCACAACAGACTAGGAATATAGGAACCTGCTATGTACTGAGTCAGACCACTGGCCCATCTAGCCCAGTGTTGTCAGCTGAACTACCACTGTAGGATTAAGGAAGCCCAACATGGCACTCCCCAGATGTTGTTGGGCTTCAACTCCCATCAGCCCCATCCAGGATCGCCAATGGTCAGGAACAGGTGTTTTATTCCAGAACAACTGGAAGGCACCAGGTTGGGGAAAACTTGATTAGAGAGTGGGACTTGAATCAAATGTCATTTCCCCCAAGCAGATGCCAACCCTGCAGTAGTTTACATCATTAATCTGAAATATCCTCAAAGTTATCAGTAGTGACTAGAATCTTCATCACATCATTTGAAGGTTGAAAAATGACTTAAAAACAATACTTGGTTATATAAATTAAAAAGCTTAGTACACCTACCTAAGTGATCTTGGAAACACCCCTTAAATTAAAATGTTAACAACTATGGCTCAATTCGGACGACACATTAGGCAACAGAGGAGGGGGGGTTACAATCGTCAGTTGTGTTGCTTATTGTGTCGTTTGGAGGGCAACACACAATGCACACACAACTGACAGTACGTTAATCAGGCACTTTAAACAACGGAGCGAAAAAACGGGCTTGCACGTTGTTTAGCCCGAAGCCCCATTGTTTAAAGTGTAGTCCGAATTCAGCCCCCCCTCTCTCCGTGGACTATTCCATTTTGGAATAGAGTTCTGCTGCCTAGAGCAGCCAACCCCCCCCCCCCCCGGCTGCTCTCTGTAGCCGACAGAAATCACGGTGCTTGCTGGGATATGGCTGGAGGACACAGGGAGGAGAGGCTGCAACCAAAATGGCCACCACAAGTTCGTAGCAGCTGGGGCATTTGCCGGTGCTGAGCAGTGCTGGCTGCAGCATGTCATCTGTGGAGCTCCTCCTGCCTAATGCACGGTCAGTACGTTATTTACCCCTCCGTTGCCTAATACGTCGTCCGAATTGAGCCTATATATCCTTGTTGCCATCAAAATATGAATTAGTATATAAGCAGACATCCATAGAGCACTAAAATTAGAAAAGTGTCTTCTAGGATAAGCTGCTGTATCAGAGGCATCTCTCCAGCTACTTGCATAGCCCATGAGTAGTGATGTACTGAGCTTGTTATATTTGTTCCATCAGTGTTTTGCAAATCGTTGGTTATCTTTTGCTCCATCGGCAGCTCATTGATGGAATTGGGATGTATGAGAATTTTTTAAGGGATGTGTGAGAATTTCGTTCCACTTGTTCAAGGGCACACTAGTGCAAATAAATAATAATAATAATAATAATAAAAAACCGATCCACAAATCCACTGAATCTGTGCGTCTCAGAAAAGTCGGTCTGCAGTGGAATCTGCAGGTCAGATTCATAGAGATCTGAACTCATGGAATACGTTGTGGATTTCTCCATCATCCCTATGATAGCAACAGACAGCACATTTCTCATTTTAAAAGACCCGAAATGTTCAAAACGCCATTTCAAATAACTGTTGCTTTTGCCATTATGAATATCCCCCTCCCCCTGGTCCCACTGTTGCTACTGAAAAGGGCATTTTCTAAATGGCCTCAATCAATCAAAACACTTAGCGTCTGAGGAGCCATGTGCTCTCTGGAGAAATACTTGCAAGAGCATTGTCCTGCCTCTTAGGGAGGAAAAACCATTAACTTGGCTGAATCGCTCCAAATTACTTGTGAAACCTCTTTTGATACAAGACATTGTCCATTGGGACAACTTCAAAGCCCATTTGAATTTCGTGCTGAACTGATTTCAGCACATCAGCCTCCGAGGAGACCATGGCCTTAAAAATAAATAAATGCCCAAACCAGTAATACATAACCCACTTGCTTATTAGACTTTAATGCTATGATCTTTCCATTGGTACTAAGCACTGAATGTATTCACCATCACATTTTGAACCCCTCTTCAGTTCCTCCCTGTATAAAGAGGAAAATTGACATGCTCTATGTTTGCATATGCTACCTTTCCCTGTTGCATAGTATGAGACTATGAAAAAAAGAAAGGAAGAAAAAAAAGGCATTCTTTTATAGAGAAATCTCAATAGATCCACTGGGAAGCCTTTAAACTCTTTGATACCAGTCCCTTTAGCTAGTCAAACAGTTCTTCAGAGTTGATACAAAATGCTGAGGTTTAAATGTCTCGCCGCACCATGAAAGGGGAACTTGAAGAACTTAGCCTTCCCTTCAGCTATGCAAGCCCTGCCCTCATGTGTAAAAAGCCATTCTGACTACAACGATCCAAGTATTTGGCAAGCACGGATACCATAACATTGCTTCTATCCACTTTTAAATCTATGTCGTATTCCTGACAGTCCTCTCACAATGTAAAGATAACCTTGAATGTCGGGAGCGATCCATTCAAGTAAGCCATGGTCTCTACCAATGGGAAAATCCTTGCATGCTTCTCCTTCCAAAAGTGGGGAAACACCAATCCTTACACTCCCCCCAAAGATTTCCAAAATGGTCCTTTCAAAACAATCCTTCCAAAATGGCCACAGGGATGTGAATAACGAGTTGTCAGACCCTCCCAGAGGCCAAGGTTAGCGTGCATTGACCAGCCATGGTCCCATCTTCGGGAGAGAGGGAGTTCATGTGTCATGCTGGGGAGAGAGGGGAAAGTAGCTGGCGTACTGCCTACCCACCTTTAAAATATGTCCTTGGTCCTGGTGCTCTCTTTTCTATGTAAGAGCCAGGGTTACCCAGGGCCGAGCAGTCTGATTAGAATGCTAGTAGTAACTGTTGGACCCTTCAGTTTCCTGATTTTAAAGAACTGATTGACAGAAGGATTTGCTATTCCTTTTCCCATGATGAAATTTGCCCTGGGAAGTCAAAGACCCAGACAACATCTTAGCAATGGTGATACAATTGCTGACCCCTTTGCCCTCCCAACTCTGAGGAGCTACCTAGAAGACAAAAGATAGGAAGAGACAGACAAAGGAAGGGATGGACAGTCACCCCACCCCCTTCCCCCCACCAGTTTGTCACTTGTCCCTGTGTCTTCATAGTTCAGGTCCAGTAGTTATCACCAACATCATCAAAAGGTTGGAAATCATGCAGATTTTCCCTACACAAGGCAATAGTTTGCAGGCTTCAAGTTTGTCTATACACCTGATTTTCAAATGGTGCATTGGGACTCACATATGGGTCAGGCCCCCACCTAAGGGGGGTGCATACGACGGATTGCATTGACCTCTATGAGGTACCTGTCCACATTCTGCTCTCTGTTATGGAAGGAGCAGGGTGTCTTCGAGGGTGGATATAAAATGCATTAAACAGTCTATTGGCTAGTACAGAGTACAATAATGAGTACAGAGAATTCACATAGATTTTACCACTTGGAATCTTCCATCTTAAATCAACAGGGATTCCATTCTGAGATACCCTATACATTCCCTGAAGTTTGATAATTAATCAATTATAGACTTTGGAAGTTAACAAGTTTCAAAGACAGTAAATACCACAGAGGTCAAAAAACATTAATCACACATGCAAGTATAGCAAGGCCAGTGCCCTAGCAAATTAACTTGTTTAATTGCAACTCTCTAATCTACCACCTTATCAATTAAGAGCAAAACATGTCCTAAAACAAAGCCCTTTGAACAAAGTGTAAATAATACTGTTTAAATTCAAGTAGCTATTGCTTGTGTGAATGCGTGCAAACATGAATAGGTATATGTTCAGTCCTATTTCTACAAAGCACCTGGAGACATTCAAATAAACATTTGAAAACAAGGGAATGCTAGTTGGATAGTGCTAAATTTTCACAGGACTGCATGCAGTGGAGGCTGGTGGGGCATAGGCCAAGAGTTCATGGTAGGCAGAGCCATCTAGATCCAGTGGAACATAGAAACTGCCTAATCCTGAGTTAGACCATTGGCCCATCTAGCCCAATACTCTCAACACTGTCTGGCAGCAGCTCTGCAGGATTTTAGGCAGGCAATTTTCCTGCCTTACCTTGAGATGCCGGGGATTGTACCAAGACCTACAACATGCAAACCAGGTGCTCTATCACACTGAGCTATGCCCCCTCCCCAAAATAGAGAGTGTTTCCCCTATTCTATTATGCAAAGTCCCTAAGGACATTTAAGCTATGCACTGCAATTACTTAGCATCTAAGAAGACTGTCCAACTTTGGTTCAGAAGAGATGTGTGGTATCACACCTGGCTCTGTGCTGGGAGAAATGGTATATGGCCTCCACCATCCCTTACAGCCACCCTGATCCTCCACTTTGACAGCCAATGTGTCCGTGATTAAAAAAGAGGAAAAGCCAAAGGCTCAAGGAGAAACCCATTTTACAGAGATCATGACCTCAAGGGAATTTCCCCACAACACACTAAATCACTCCTTTAAACTCACATTTGTCTGGTACAGGAGCAACCAATTTCACACAAAGACAAACTGAGGCACACAGGCAAGTCACTTGGAAGAGTTCATTGACAGCGTATGCCCTGATGGATGCCCAGTTTACAAAGCTTGGGTCTTGATTGGGTTGGGTGAAGAAATGCTACCACAACTGGCAATCCCAGACACCCTGATTGTGCCTGCTGTGCCCTCCTGCCCATTTGAAGAGTGTGTAGTGTGCTTGCCCAGAATGATAGGCACAGGAGGAATTTCAACCTGGAGAAAGAAATGTCCCCTCCCTGTTGTGTGTCTGCATTTGCCTCTGTGTAATGGAAAGGGTTAAATCTACCACCTGTCAGGATTAATTGATGGCAATGCCATGTGTGAGGAGGACAAAGAGAAAAGTTTTAAGCCAATGGAACGTTGAATGTAGTTTGTATGACTTACTTATAGCCAATCAGGTGAAGCTTATTCTATAACTCACTCATATATGCATATCTTATCTTTGCACTTGAAACCTAATCCCTTGAGCACAAACCTATAAGGGTCAGTATTATTAGACTGTAGTGACGTTTGACCAATGAAAGTGTTTTTTACTCCTGTAATCAAAGTTTATATAAGAGTGTGAAGTCCTTTGTTCTGGGCGCTCTTGATTTGCCAGGTGCCGGAGTGCCACTGCTGCAGCAGAGATGACTAAAGGGTTAAATTGGATTCTCCAGTCTTTGAGTCTTTATTGGACGAAGGATCTCAGAGGCCATAAACTCCCATCCATTTAGGGACAACAAGAACACACCCCAGAGAGGCTCACTGCACATGAGAAAGGCATGTGATGCGCATGAGAGTGCCCTTGCTAACCCTAGCGACTGAAGAGTCGGGTTAATTCTCTTGGGAAATGGGTGGTGCTGCCCACCCAAAGCAATGGCCTACCACTGACTGGATGAACTATTCACAGCAGAAGAGCCCCCCAGCAGTCTTCTTATATCTAAAGGGTTGCATTTTACTGAAAGGCTGAGCAGAAGCCCAAGTCTCTGCTTGCCAGGGAGCCCCATTCCAAGGAGCCCTATTTGTCCCATAGCACAGGTTGTGGTAGGAGAGGGTGGATGGAATCCTCTTTCTGTGGTGCCTCGAGTGGCCAGCCCCTCCCAGTGGGTTCTGCAGTTGTGTTGTGTTCTGAAAATGCCCTTGGGGGCCAATCAGAATCAATCAAACCTGGGAAGGAAACTTTCCTCTCTGGTCCACCCTTGGACAATATATATGAAGCCCTTGCATAGTTTTGTCCATAGCAGTCACGCAAGGCAAAAAAAAAAAAAAAAAAAAGGAGAGAAGCAGGTTCTTAGAATACTAAGATATTTATTTTCAAGCCCAACGCGTTTTGGCCTATGTTGTTTTTTAAGGCCTTCTTCAGGGGGTTGGTAAGAGATGTCTGCAGAAATACTCTAAGCAGGATGATAGTCTCCTATGATATTCACTTTTTACCAACCCCCTGAAGAAGGCCTTAAAAAAACAGCATAGGCTGAAATGCATTGGGCTTGAAAATAAAGTATCCTAGCATTCTGAGAACTAGGGATGTGCACTGGATCGGACCCGATCCACGATCCGAGTCCGGTCCAGTGGGAAATCGGATAAATTATCCGATTTCCGATCCCGCAGCTGGATCGGCCGATCCAATCCGAACCGGTCCGAAAAAGCTCCGAACCGGTTCGGCGGATCGGCGGATCGGCGGGCGCCCACTGGCGCCCACCGCCGCTTCCATTGGCGGGCGCCAGCGGGCGCCCGCCGATGAAAGTGGACAGCGGGGGGGGAGGAGGGGGGCACTTACCTTCTCGGCCCGGTGGCTCCCGTCCGGCGCCGGCGCCTACTACTACTAGCAGGCTCCGCGGCCTGCTCTAGGGTGGCGCGCCGGGTGATGTCATCACCCGGCGCGCTACTCTAGAGCAGGCCACGGAGCCTGCTGGTAGTAGTAGGCGCCGGCGCCGGCCGGGAGCCACCGGGCCAGGAAGGTAAGGAGGGGGTGCGTGGAGGGGAGGAGGGGGCGCGCGGAGGGGGGAGGGGGGAGGGGGGCCCTTACCTGCCCGGCCTGGCGGCTCCCGTCCGGCACCGGCGCCTACTACTCCCAGCAGGCTCCGCGGCCTGCTCTAGGGTGGCGCGCCGGGTGATGTCATCACCCGGCGCGCTACTCTAGAGCAGGCCGCGGAGCCTGCTGGAAGTAGTAGGCGCCGGCGCCGGACGGGAGCCGCCGGGCCGGGAAGGTAAGGAGGGGGTGCGTGGAGGGGAGGAGGGGGCGCGCGGAGGGGGGAGGGGGGAGGGGGGCCCTTACCTGCCCGGCCCGGCGGCTCCCGTCCGGCGCCGGCGCCTACTACTCCCAGCAGGCTCCGCGGCCTGCTCTAGGGTGGCGCGCCGGGTGATGTCATCACCCGGCGCGCTACTCGAGAGTAGGCCGCGGAGCCCGCTGGTAGTAGCCGCTGGCGCCGGACGGGCCGAGAAGGTAAGCAGTGGCGGGGAAGGGGGCTTACCCCCCCCCCGGAGCCGTCCGCTTCTATCCGCTGGCGCCCGCGGGCGCCAGCGGATGGAAGCGGGCGGCCCCAGGGGGGGTAGGGAGCGCGGGGGAGGGGGTTTACCTGCCGGGGCCGTCCACAGCGGACGGCCCCGGGGGGGGAGGGAGTTAGGCCCCCCCTTACCCACCCGCCGCCATTTTTTCCTCATAGACTTGCATTGCAATGCAAGTCTATGGGGAAAAAAATGGCGGCCGATCCAAAAATGTACGATTTTGGGGTCGGGATCGGACTTGATCCGGTCCGGGGGGCCTCCGATTTTGTCCGAACCGGTCCGGGACAAAATTGGAGGTCCCGATCCGGGTCCCGATCCGATCCGGGGGGTCCGTGCACACCCCTACTGAGAACCTGTTTCTCTCCTTTTCTTTTGTTCATAGCAGTCACCAGTTTCCCTGCCCAGTCTCCCAATTTTCAGTTTAGTTGTTGCTATGGGCAGAGGATGGTCACCAGTTGATGGGGCTGAAAATGAATTTTACCCAGTTGCACAAATGAATGCACATTGCTGGAGGTATTTGCCTCCCTCTGTTCCTCATAACACTATTATCAATTGCATTTTAGTTGCTTTGTTGCTCTACCAAAACTTCTTTGTTGGAGGTATTGGGCCAGAAACTTTTCAGGGCTTCATTAGGGGTTGGGGCACGTCGTTCCCCAAAAGGGAGGTGCACGTAAGATATTTTAGGGTGGGGCCTAAAGGCTCCTGCCTAGCTTAGGAGCTGGTACACCTGCTAAATATAGGGCTGGGCAAACTCCCCTGTGTGCCCCTCTTCTGAGGTTCAGCTTGCCCCGGTGATGCAACAGAGCAAGTGTGCAAGTTTGGCATGAAGGGGCAGGCAGCTGCCAGGTGCTCTATGGGCTTCACGGGCACTCAAGTGGGAGTGCCCAACTGGGTCTGGGGGGGGAGTGGATGCAGGGGTGAGGTTACAATGGACTCCCAGACTCAGTCGGGCGCTCGAGACAACCCTAGCTACATGCACCAGCTGCAGGTCCATGCCATGGTAAGCCCAAGGCTCCTGCCACTCCCGACAGAACATAATGGCTTGAGTAGAGAATCAGAAAGCAGTCGGGCTGCCTGATGACTGGATACATATTGTGTGCATGCCAACAACCCATACAATCAGTTTACCATGCATCTGCACCATATATACGATAGCATCCTCCTTATCACATAGCAGGATTTTAAAAATTATAGAACATGTATCTACTACCCTTCATCAGGATAGGCACAAGAGTACTTTGCAAGGATTTCGCAGACTAGAGGCAAGAAAACTCACCATTGTGCTGTTTGGTCATTTGCATGGGCTGAGTGAATGCTGACAATCCTGGCTTACTTTATGTGAATGGAGATGGATTTGCCCACGTTTTGGTCTTTAAGAAAGTGGCAATCACATTTAGGGTCTGTGTTCTTGAGTTACGTGTAGCCAATAATGAGCTCAAGGTGGGAGCTCCTAATGAGGTCCTGCAATTATATAGGAGCCATTATGTGCATCTTTCCAGATTGCATCCCTATTGCCCTACCCTGAGTAGAACTGAAGAAGCAGAATGCCAAGATCAGGAGCCTTGAAATCAATTCCGAAAGAAGCGGCAGGAATACAGAGAAGCCTGAAGCAAAAGGAGTGGAGCACGCAGGCCCACAGATTTCGAAAAATCCATTCTGTCTGCATTTCACAGATTGTTAGGTGCATTTTGCTCCACCGTCTGCTCACTCATGGAATTACAATTTTCTTAAATTTCCCAATTTTGTGCAAATTCCCCCCCCCCCCATACGCACATTTTCGTGTTCTAGCCTATGGGGAAATGCACATTTTCAGCCAGTGGTGTTTTTCTTTTAACTTACATATTTTTCTATGACTTAATTTCTGTAAAATTCCAGAATGTAAAAAAAGAAAAAAGAAAAAAAAGTGACCCGCAAGTTCACACTATCTCTGCAACTCGGGAAAATCCACTGTGGAATCCACATGTTGGATTCACAGAAATCCAAACTCATTTGATTCCATTGTAGAGTTCTTCAATGTCCCTACTCATAGCCCAATAGTAGCTTCTGACATTGTCAGGGACAGCTGTTTCGTACCTCTAGGTACAGAGCCAGCTGAACCAGGAAAAGAAACAGCTCTTACAGACCAACCGACTAGTCGCACACATTTCAGGGTAGTGATATAACTGAGTAGGAAACATGTGGCGATGTCACATCACCAGATAATGGAAGTGGTGGTGTCGAAGCCAATTCAATAGACTCACCTGGGCTACAGCAGCATCCAATAACTTCACTCCCCTCTGCCAACACTGCAGAAGTAAGGTAAACAGACCTTCAGCAATGTTAGTGTTGGCAGTGGTGGTGATGGTGGACCGTAGCCCAAAAGCCTCAGATGAGTTCTGGCACACAGGCCAACAGTTTCATCCTTCCAACAATCCAGGGGCAGGCTTGTTAAAACAATTGCCCTGTTGAGAAGGAAAGGGAGCAGAGCACATGGTGTAAGTTTTAAACAAAGTTGGAATTTCAAAAAGGTGTACCTAGTATTTCTTGATCACAAAAGCTCATGTTTTGATCCAAACTACACATACGATGAAATTTTGGCAGAAACTCTGAAGATGTCTCTCTCCCACCCTATCCATCCCCCAATTGCTCTATACTGATACACCATTCAGGAGGCTGTATATTTCTCCTGGGAATTCTTCTGACTGAAAGCTGCTACACAACAGAAAATCATTATCCTGATGCCCGCTGGGAGCCACTTACACCACTAGCAGCAATCAAGCCAAGTAAGCTACCAAGTTTCCCACCTGTGCAACTATCCCAGTGCTGACCACTGCTCATTTGGAAGGGCAGCGTTAATCCACTCGCACCGCGCCTAGAGGAAAGCTATGAGGCTTAATTACTGGGCCTGCAGCTTTCCAAACAGATGGTCTTACCTACAGCTGGGAAACAGACAGCCTAAGTTGATAAAAAAAATAAAATAAACCTTGTTGGAAAAAAACATGACTTTTAGAGGATTTAAAAACAAGAACAACACACACACACACACACACACACACCCCAAAATAATGCAATCAATAGCTGACGGGAAGGCAGAAAAGAGTGTAGAACTAGATTTTTCAGTAGACTGTTTAATAGACTCCTTTTTTAATGAAAGCTTTTACCTGAAACTAATTCAAATTAACATGGATAGCAACAGTATTATTTCAATTAAAAATTGGCCAAGGGACATTTCAAATAATACTATAGAGATGGGGAAAAAATCTAAGCAAGGATCTGTAAAAAAATTAGTTATTTTATATTGCCAGCAATAATGCAGGTTATGAACACACAGTAATTAAATTTTCTGATTAACAGTCCAATCTGAACCCCTCCTATATTTGGGGAGGTGCAGGTAAAGGCTCACACTCTAACATGGACCTTTGAATGCTGCGTCAGCCATGCAGGGCAGAACTAGGGATTGCTCCTTCAGAGCCAAAATGCCCCACCAACACCATCCTGTTCTCAGGATATGAGGGGGGCACTGAGGGGGTGCAAACTGAGACAATGTAAGCGGCAAACTTACCAGCAGCTGTGATCACTAGGGGTGTGCATCGGATTGGATCCGATCCACGATCCGAATCCGATCCACCCCAAAATTGGAAAAATCCGATCCAATCCAATCTGACCAACACTCCGATCCGATCCACCGAGGTCCGATCCGGATCAAATCGGATCGGCGGATCGGACGCCATTTTGAATGCTTTTTCCCATAGCCAAGTATTGTTCTACAAAAATACCTATACCTTTTTCATTTTTAAAGATAGAAGGATGAAACTTGGGCACATTATAGACTGGTTAGGGATAGTTATCTGTGAGAAATTTCAGCAAGATTGGTGCATGCATTTTTTGGCAATTAATTTTTAAATAAATAACCAGGAATGCCTATAACTTTTTCATTTTTAAAGTTACACACATGAAACATAGCCACATTATAGGTGGTACCTTGGGACGTATGTGTGTGAAATTTCAGAAACGTAGATGCTTGCCTTGTGTGGCAATTAATTTTAGAAAAATGGGTAGTCATGGGGTAAATACAGTTATGCCTCCCACTTTTTTATTTTTAAAAATACAAACAGAAAACATGGGCACATTACAGGTAACACTTGGCTTGATATGTGTGTGAAATTTCAGAAACATAGGTGCTTGCCTTGTGTGGCAATTAATTTTTGAAACAATGAGGAAAGAAACACCTATAACCTTTTCATTTTTAAAGTTACACACATGAAACTTGCTCACTTTGTAGATGGGTTAGGGGTAGTTATCTGTCAGAAATTTCAGAATGATAGGTCCAGGCATTTGATGGCTATGGATTTTTTAGATTAAAAGTTACAAAAGTTTTTCCACAGAGGCTTGGGCTGTCAATTGCACCCCCCCTTCCCCGCCTACCCCTCCCTCTTTTATCTGTCAAAACTCCGTGTTGTTGTAAAGGCAATGTTGGGGACTGGCTGGGAGCTTCCCCTTGGGGAAAAGGACAAGTCCCATAGCTTGCGCGAGAAGGGCGGTGCGCGCTCCTCGCAGGTAGGATCTTCAAGACAGCAGCATCAGCAGCATCAGCATCAGGCAGACATTCAAATGGCAAAGTTCAACATTGGAGACTGGGTGGGAGCTTCCCCTTGGAGGCAGCTCTGTCTCCCACCTAACCACCCATCGCAGGCGGAGAAGAAGGGGGCGCGCACGAAGGAGCTGAAGAACGGAGGGGGAGGAGGCAGCTTCCTGATTTACTTCTCTGTAGCAACTGCTCTGGGCAGAGAAAGGGACGTTCGTGCGGAGGGGGGTTTAAAGGGATTCATTGCATAGCACTTCCCCACTGAGAAACCATACTTGCCCATAGGGATTCAATGCATAGCACTTGCCCATAGGGATTCATTGCATAGCACCTTCCCATAGAGAAATCATACTTGCCCATAGGAATTCATTGCATAGCACTTGCCCATTGAGAAACCATATTTGCCCATAGGGATTCATTGGACAGCACTTTTCCAAAAGTGCTGTCCAATGAATCCCTATGGGCAAGTATGGTTTCTCAATGGGCAAGTGCTATGCAATGAATCCCTATGGGCAAGTTCTGTCCAATGATTCCCTATGGGCAAGTGCTATGCATTGGATCCCTATGGGCAAGTTCTGTCCAATTAATCCCTATGGGCAAGTGCTATGCAATGAATCCCTATGGGCAAGTTCTGTCCAATGAATCCCTATGGGCAAGTGCTATGCAATGAATCCCAATGGGCAAGTATGGGTTCTCTATGGGCAAGTATGGTTTTCCTATGGGCAAGTACTGTCCTTTGTTTTAGTACATCCCCATGCAGAGGGCAGGCAGGACGCTGAGTGGGTCCTGTGTCCTTTCTCAGAGGGGCAGCCCTGGTTTAGCAAGACCCCACAGCTGCCAGGGGGTAGGCGGATGCTATGCTTCTAAAATTTATCACACATGTGAACCAAAGTGGTATGTCTAATGTGGAGAAATTTCAGAAGCATAGCTTCAAGCGTGTAGTGGCAAGGTATTTTTGAAAAATGAGGAAGGGAACGCCTATACCTTTTTTATTTTAAAAGTTAGAAGTTTGAATGTTGCTCACTTTGTAGATGGGTTAGGGGTTGTTGTCTGTCAGAAATTTCAGAATGATAGGTCCAGGCATTTGGTGGCTACGATTTGTTAGATTAAAAGTTACAACAAAAAGAGTTTTGACAAATAAAAAAGGGAGGGGGAGGCGTGGGGGGGGGTGCAATTGACAGCCCAAGCCTCTGCGGAAAAACTTTTGTAACTTTTAATCTAAAAAATTTGTAGCCACCAAATGCCTGGACCTATCATTCTGAAATTTCTGACAGACAACTACCCCTAACCCATCTACAAAGTGAGCAAGTTTCATGTGTGTAACTTTAAAAATGAAAAAGTTATAGGTGTTTCTTTTCTCATTGTTTCAAAAATTAATTGCCACACAAGGCAAGACCTATGTTTCTGAAATTTCACACACATATCAAGCCAAGTTTTACCTGTAATGTGCCCATGTTTCCTGTTTGTATCTTTAAAAATAAAAAAGTGGGAGGCATAACTGTATTTACCCCACGACTACCCATTTTTCTAAAATTAATTGCCACACAAGGCAGGCACCTATGTTTCTGAAATTTCACACACATAGGTCCCAAGGTACCGCCTACAATGTGGCAAAGTTTCATGTGTGTAACCTTAAAAATGAAAAAGTTATAGACATTCCTGGTTATTTATTAAAATATTAATTGCTACAAAATGCATGCACCAATCTTGCTGAAATTTCTCACAGATAACTATCCCTAACCAGTCTACAATGTGCCCAAGTTTCATCCTTCTATCTTTAAAAATGAAAAAGGTATAGGTATTTTTATAGAACAATACTTGGCTATGGGAAAAAGCATTCAAAATGGCGTCCGATCTGGATCGGACATCTGATCCGCGGATCGGGATCGGGTCCGATCTGATCTGACCATCCTCCAATCCGATCTGACCCCCCAGGTCCAATTCCGATCCGCTATCCGATCCGATCCGGGGGGGTCAGTGCACATCCCTAGTGATCACACTGGTGGCTGTTGCTGGGCATGTTACTTTTTTTTTTTAACCAGAACACTGAAGTGTGGGCAGGAAGCATTATTCTAACTCTGACGTGGCTTTGTGGTGATCAGCGAAGCCAAGTCGGAGTGATCATGCAATACTTCCTGCCCTCGCTCTGGAGTCCCGAGTGTAAAAACGTGATGACAAGTGGCTAGGAGCCCAATTGCCACCTCTGACAGATCTACAAAATAGGTGGCAAAATAGGGTGTGTGGATGATGCTGAAACCGCCCCCTTTGAGTCATCACTTCTTCAGCTGAAAACAGCAAAATACTGGGAATACGTAAAACATGCACATATCCCCCAGAGAATCCTTTCATTTCCTTTATACTTCAAATCTTCAATCTGAGCAGGCATCTCCAAAGCTTGAAAATGTCACTTCAGGCAAAACGTCATTTCGTAGCAACAGTATGAAATACAACCCTGATTAGATGCGGGGAGGGGGGGACGACTTAAGCAGTGTTTAGATCCTTGGGTATCATGAGCCATCTCACAACAGACACCATTAGGGTCTATGGGCTTATTAGATGCTATGGATCTAAATCTCTGTAGCAGAGGCAGAAACTTAAAGGTAGGAAGCCACTTATGGACCAAACGCCATGCACAACAGTTTGAAAACATTGGTGCTGCTCTCTTTTAATTAACCACTATAAGTCACAGTCCCAACATTCTTTTTACCAATGACATATGGAAAACCATGAAAACCACCCTTTACAGAGTTCAAATTAATTCATTTTATACTACTAGATTATGTTTTTTATAAGCGACATTGTAAAACCGTGTGTGTGTGTGTGTGGGGGGGTTCTGGAGGGGAAAATAACTGGAGTAAGCACATAAAATATTAATCAAGGCTATGCAGGCAGGAAGTGAAAACTTTGAGGGAGTTGGCCGTTAATGAGCAAGCTAAACTTAGATTCAGTTTGTAATTTTCCTCTGAACATCATTTATTTATTTATTTATTTGTTTATTAAAACATTTGTATCCTGCCCTATATCATCTCAGGGTGGCATACAGATAATAGGAAGTTGTTCCGTTGACCAAAATTCACACATTTCCTCATATCTGGGATGAAAAGAACTTCAGTTTGTTTGTTTTTTAATGGAATGTGGGAGACACAAAACCAACAAATTTGTCTATTCAAGTTGAGGGCTTTGAGGTTTTAGAAGCTTGGATTTGAATAGCCATGAATTCAGCCATATTTCTGGTGCTGAGTTAGGGTTGCCATCACTTTTTTTCAGTCAGACTCCTCATCCTTAACAGCTATATGATATGCAAGTCCTCTCCATGCTGGGACTAGCTGCACCTATTGAATCTGGCTGGTGCAGATGGGTGAGGATTTAGTTTCAGTTAATTTTTAAGAAGAATTCACCAAAATTTGGATGGAAAGATATTGAGATTTTAAATAAATAAATAAATAAATAAGGAAGTGAAACTGACAGATCCATCCATCTCTATTAGAATAGCCATACAGGTCAACAGAGGTAAACATATATGTCTCTGTCTTTCTCTCTCTATAGGGTGTCAAAAGTTGAATCCTACAAATGGCAATGGGTGTGCATGGTCAGTTTGCCAGTATTAACAAAACAGTACATGTTGAATTTCCTATGGCTACCATGCATCCACTTATGTGAATTGGCATTTATATTTCACAAGAAGGGAGTACACTGTCTTCTTGGACCAATGAAACCAAACCATAAACTTTAAGGGAATAATTAATATCTCGTAGCAATCACGGAGAGAGACCCCATCAAATTCATTCCATTCACTTCTAAAGTTACTTACCCTGCATTGCTTAACACTAGGGATGTGCACTGACCCCCCGGATCGGATCGGATAGCGGATCGGAATCGGACCTGGGGGGTCGGATCGGATCGGATCGGAGGCTGGTCGGATCGGATCGGACCAGATGTCCGATCCGGATCGGACGCCATTTTGAATGCTTTTTCCCATAGCCAAGTATTGTTTTACAAAAACGCCTATAACTTTTTCATTTTTAAAGATAGAAGGATGAAACTTGGGCACATTGTAGACTGGTTAGGGGTAGTTATCTGTGAGAAATTTCAGAACGATTGGTGCATGCATTTTGTGGCAATTAATTTTTTAATAAATACCCAGGAATGCCTATAACTTTGTCATTTTTAAAGTTACACACATGAAACTTTGCCACATTGTAGGGGGTACCTTGGGACCTATGTGTGTGAAATTTCAGAAACGTAGGTGCTTGTCTTGTGTGGCAATTAATTTTTAGAAAAATGGGTAGTAGTGGGGTAAATACAGTTACGCCTCCCATTTTTTTATTTTTGAAGATACAAACAGGAAACTTGGGCACATTACAGGTACCACTTGCCTTGATATGTGTGTGAAATTTCAGAAACATTGGAGCTTTCCTTGTGTGGCAATTAATTTTTGAAACAATGAGGAAAGAAACACCTATAACTTTGTCATTTTTAAAGTTACACACATGAAACTTTGCCACATTGTAGGTGGTACCTTGGGACCCATGTGTGTGAAATTTCGGAAACGTAGGTGCTTGCCTTGTGTGGCAATTAATTTTTTAATAAATACCCAGGAATGCCTATAACTTTGTCATTTTTAAAGTTACACACATGAAACTTTGCCACATTGTAGGCGGTACCTTGGGACCTATGTGTGTGAAATTTCGGAAACGTAGGTGCTTGCCTTGTGTGGCAATTAATTTTAGAAAAATGGGTAGTGGTGGGGTAAATACAGTTACGCCTCCCACTTTTTTATTTTTGAAGATACAAACAGGAAACACGGGCACATTACAGGTACCACTTCGCTTGATATGTGTGTAAAATTTCAGACAGCTGGGTCCAGGCATGTGGTGGCAAGGTATTTTTGAAACAATGAGGAAAGAAACGCCTATAACTTTTTTATTTTAAAAGTTAGAAGTCTGAACATTGCTCACTTTGTAGATGGGTTAGGGGTAGATATGTGTCAGAAATTTCAGAATTATAGGTCCAGGCATTTGATGGCTATGGAATTTTTAAATTACATGTTTCAAAAAAATTTCTACAGAGGCCAGGTCTTCCCCTCCCGCTTCCCGCGAAGAAAAGGAAACACACTCTCGTCTCGATCCCTTTGATCCTTGTTAGTAGTATCCATTACAGGGCTCGTGTTTCCTTTCCTCCTTTCACTTTTCAAGCAGAACGGCTGAGCCTAGCTGAGTTTTGCAGCCATGCGTGCAAGGAAGGATCACTCTGGTCTCGATCCCTTTGATCCTTGGTAGTATCCATTACAGGGCTCGTGTCTGCTTTCACTTTGTACTCAAGCAGACACGAGCCCTGTAATGGATACTACCAAGGATCAAAGGGATCGAGACCAGAGTGATCCTTCCTTGCACGCATGGCTGCAAAACTCAGCTAGGCTCAGCCGTTCTGCTTGAAAAGTGAAAGGAGGAAAGGAAACACGAGCCCTGTAATGGATACTACTAGCAACTTCAAAGGGATCGAGACGAGAGTGTGTTTCCTTTTCTTCGCGGGAAGCGGGAGGGGAAGACCTGGCCTCTGTAGAAATTTTTTTGAAACATGTAATTTAAAAATTCCATAGCCATCAAATGCCTGGACCTATAATTCTGAAATTTCTGACACATATCTACCCCTAACCCATCTACAAAGTGAGCAATGTTCAGACTTCTAACTTTTAAAATAAAAAAGTTATAGGCGTTTCTTTCCTCATTGTTTCAAAAATACCTTGCCACCACATGCCTGGACCCAGCTGTCTGAAATTTTACACACATATCAAGCGAAGTGGTGCCTGTAATGTGCCCGTGTTTCCTGTTTGTATCTTCAAAAATAAAAAAGTGGGAGGCGTAACTGTATTTACCCCACCACTACCCATTTTTCTAAAATTAATTGCCACACAAGGCAAGCACCTACGTTTCCGAAATTTCACACACATAGGTCCCAAGGTACCGCCTACAATGTGGCAAAGTTTCATGTGTGTAACTTTAAAAATGACAAAGTTATAGGTGTTTCTTTCCTCATTGTTTCAAAAATTAATTGCCACACAAGGAAAGCTCCAATGTTTCTGAAATTTCACACACATATCAAGGCAAGTGGTACCTGTAATGTGCCCAAGTTTCCTGTTTGTATCTTCAAAAATAAAAAAATGGGAGGCGTAACTGTATTTACCCCACTACTACCCATTTTTCTAAAAATTAATTGCCACACAAGACAAGCACCTACGTTTCTGAAATTTCACACACATAGGTCCCAAGGTACCCCCTACAATGTGGCAAAGTTTCATGTGTGTAACTTTAAAAATGACAAAGTTATAGGCATTCCTGGGTATTTATTAAAAAATTAATTGCCACAAAATGCATGCACCAATCGTTCTGAAATTTCTCACAGATAACTACCCCTAACCAGTCTACAATGTGCCCAAGTTTCATCCTTCTATCTTTAAAAATGAAAAAGTTATAGGCGTTTTTGTAAAACAATACTTGGCTATGGGAAAAAGCATTCAAAATGGCGTCCGATCCGGATCGGACCTCATCGGATCGGATCGGATCGGATCGGAGGTTGTCCGGATCGGATCGGATCGGATTTTCCCGATTTTGGGTCGGATCGGATTCGGATCGTGGATCGGATCCGATCCGATGCACACCCCTACTTAACACCTAATATTCATCCAGGATTCCAATTAGCTCTGGGCTGTCAAAGAACTCTCATTAATGTTAGACTTCTAATCAAATACCTTGATACAATTACCATTGAGACACTGTTAATTAAATTTCTGATTTTGAGCCCAAGTGTGGCTCTTCCCCCATTAGCAGTTGCAGATCAAATTTTCTTTATGGAAACCAGCAGAACCTTCAGAATGTTTCTGTCAGAACTTTTACAAACTGTGAACCAAATCTACACCCATCTTTATTCAGAATACAATCAATTTCAGGTTGTGTGTGTGTTTCCACTTACCCTGGGTGTTTCTAAAATGGTAGCGCTCAAAATTTCAAAGGTACAGTCGCTATGAACTTGCAGCTTTTCTTACAAGATGGTTGATGAGTCCAACGTTCATGTTCACTGTGGCAATTGTAGGGTTGGATCCAAATGTAGATGGGTACAACTGTACAGATGTCCCTAACCTCTCCTCCCCACTGCAGCCCCTCCAGGTCCCTGAAAATGCTTCTCAGAGGGTTCAGAGACCCAGCTGAATAGGGTGAGATGTGGTGCGGAGGAAGGGGGGGAGATCCCCAAAAATTGAGCAGAGGCATCCTCCATGAGTAGAGTCCTTACAGAAGGCAGATCCTGGATTCAACCGATTGGGTATGAAAAATTGCACTCATCAGGGAGCTAGAATTGGCAGCAACTCCCTGTTAAGTGTAGACTGCTGAACTCTGCTTTCTGTCTCCCTGTAGCTCACAGATAACGCTACTTTTTTGGGGGGGAAAATCATTAGAAACTCCCGTATTTGCCGTAGCAATTTTAACTCCATATGCTAAACTTGTATCTATAATATGACAACAATTTAAGAAATGGAGAGGGGGTTCTGTAGTACCTTAGAGACTAATGAATGTAATAGGGCTAGCCACATTCTAAGAGTTCCTCCCCCTTTAAAAATTGTCCCTTTAATGGTAGAACAATAGAAGCTATTATGAGATAGTAGATAAGGCTACAGGTGTATGTGTATGCATAATAGTCCATACACTAGTCTTCACTTAAACTTAATTCAAACAACCTTAACTTCTATCCTGTTCAATTTAAATCTCAGCAAATCACCCCTTATTTTGTAAGAAATGTGCAGGACTGTTTGACTTCTTTTTGGTGCAGGGTGCTTGTTCCATTAGCTGCTCCAAGGCCTCAGTTAAAGGCCAAAAAAGAAAGCATTAGCAAACAAGCCCCATGAGCTACAGTTTGTCTCAAATTAAGAGGCGCAGCAGAGAGGTTTTGCCATAAGCCAACCTGAGGAGCAAAAGGCCAAACAAGGTTTCACTGTAGTTCCCAGAATGTCCCAATAAGATGGACCCGGGAGTTTGTGTTAGCTAAACCCCTGGGGAATGCCATCACATCTCACAATTTCTTCCTATTAGTTCTATCGTCTCTAATTTTGTGTGAGAGAATGAACCTACGGCAGAAAGAAGGGCAGAAATAAATCTAGTGCTTCTATGGCAGATCTCTAGTGTAATGAATAAAATGAAACCTAGTAGCAGAGCGAGCCCTAGTTGCAGCAAAAGCAACAAAAAGTCTTGTGGCATCTTAAGGACTAACAAATTTATCCTGGCGCACGTTTTCATGAACTAGCCCACTTCGTGAGAGGCATGGAGCGCTACTGAGAGTTTAGGTTTACATGGTTGCCGGGGAGAGAGATTGTAAACAACAAGGTCAGGAGGAAATTAAATGCATAAATTACTGACAGTGGCAATCAGATTATTAAGAGAAAGCCATGCTGCAAACTAGATAATTACTTCAGAGGGCCTACAGTAAAACTAAAGGATAGTATGTGGGTTATGTCCACTCCACTTCTGTGAGGAGTGAGAAATTCCAGGAGTATAGCACCTACCCAGATTTGGTTTATAAGGATCTCACTGGAGCCTTATTAGTATTTTGTTATTTTCATGCTTATTTACAAATATACAGGTTGAACACAGATGAAGACATGGCCTAAACATTCCAACACACAGCTAAAGTCTACTACTCCCACATCAGATCTTTTGGGACACAATCAACACCCTAAGGATGCAATCCCATGCATGTTTAGAGAAAAGCAGGCATGGCTGGCTGGGGCATGCTGGGAGTTGTAGGACTTTTTTCTTTCTAGACATGCAGAACCAGTGCCTGCAGGAGAAGGGGACTACCACCTTCACCACCACCCAGGGTAGAACGAAAGCCACCTGCTGCTGCCTGCCTGCTTGCTTGCAGCTGCTGGCGGTCTGTTACCACCACCGCCCTCTCCCTGTTGGACTTCTGCTCTGCAGACTGCCATGCCCTGCAGGACCAGGCCTGCAGGTATTCAGCCAGCTGCTGCTGACATCCTCCACCTGTCCTCCCTGGAGGAGATACATAAGCCGGCTGGCTGAGGTGTCCTGGAGAGCCAGTGCCTGCTGCAGAAGGAGGGAGTCCCCCTGGCCTGGCTTTTTGTGGGATCTTGAGCTATGTGTCTGGGAGAGGGGATGCAGAGCCAAGTGGGGGGAATTTGAGGGGACCCCAATCAGTGTAGTGACAGGTAGAGGGAGATATGGCTTTGTGAGGAGGACTTGCCAGGTAAGGGGAACACGGCCCAGACAGTTAACATCTGTGCCTTGTTTAGTCCTCCCTGCAAATGCAGATCTGTTGGTTACCCTATCAGCCAACTCTCAGGCTTCCGGATGCTACTTTTAAATGACAGATCGGTGCATAATAAGACCTCCCTTGTATAACCAAGACCTGGGTGGGAGAGCAGGGAGGAGTCAGTCTCTCCCAGCTATGCCCACTGGGGTACTTGGTTCAGCATCAGGGTAGACCTGAGGGCCGGGGAAGGGGGGTGCTGTGGTCTATAGGAACTCCATCTCCCTCTGCAAGCTCCCTGCCCATGTGACTAATGGTCTGGAGTGTTTGCACCTTGTGTTGGGTCAGTGGGACAGATTAGGGATTCTGTTGGTGTACTGCCCACCCCGCTGCTCAACAGACTCCCTAGGTGAGCTGACGGAGTTGGTCTCGGGTATACTGCTAAGATCCCCAAGACTGTTGGTTCTGGGGGATGTCAACATTCATGCAAAGGGAACCTTATCCGGGGCAGCTCAGGATTTCATGGTCTCCATGACAACCATGGGACTGTCCAAATATGCCAGCAGCCCAACGCGTGTAGCAGGGCATACTCTAGACCTGGTTTTTGCAACTGGACATGGAGATGGTGACCTGAAAGTGGGGGACTTCACATCAACCCCTTTGTCATGGTCAGATCACTGCTTGCTGAGATTTAGACTTACAGCAGCTTTTCCTCTCTGCAAGGGTGGCGGGCCTAATAAGATGGTCTGCCCCCAGAGACTAATGGATCCAGATGGTTTCCAAATGGCTTTGGAGTGTTTTCCAGCTGATAGGGCTGGTGTTCCTGTTGAAACCCTGGTTGATTTGTGGAATGCAGAAATGACCTGGGTGGTTGACGTGATTGCTCCTAAGCACCCTCTCCTGAGTAGAGCTCGTATGGCTCCATGGTATACCCCAAAGCTGAGAGCAATTAAATGAAATAGGAGATGGCTTGAGGGCAGATGGAGACAAACTCCTGGTGGATGCAATCAAACACTGGTAAGTGCCTATAATAAAGTATATTCAGGGGCAGTGAGGGCAGCAAAAACAAACAAACAAACAAACAAACAACAACAACAACAACAATACCTTGCTGCCACTATCAAATCATAAATCTGCCGCCCAGCGCAGCTTTTCAGAGTTGTCCAGGGGCTTTGACATGCCAGCCTCAAGGACATGGTAGAAACATCTGAGGCTCACTGTAATAAATTTGCTGGGCACTTCCAGAATAAAATCTTTGGCATCTGCCAGGACTTAGACTCCAGTGTTATAGCAGGTGAATCTAGTGAGGTGTCCAGAGCACAGGCTTGTCCTGTTTTCTTGGATATGTTTAAGTTGATACAGCTCGAGGATGTTGACAAGGTGCTTGGACAGGTTCATGCAACCACCTCAGTATTGGATCCTTGCCCCTCTTGGCTAATAAAAAACTAGCACAGATGGAACAGCTGACTGGGCCAGGGAAGTGATTAATGCCTCTCTGGAAGAGGGAGTGGTCCCAGGCCAACTGAAAGAGGCGGTAGTGTGACCACTCCTGAAGAAATCTTCCCTTGTCCCAGACAAATCTTAATAACTATAGGCTGGTGGCAAATGTTCCATTCCTGGGCAAGGTCCTTGAGCAAGTGGTTGCGAGCCAGCTCCAGACACTCTTGTAAAGACCAATTACCTGGATCCATTTCAGTCAGGTTTCAGGCCTGGCTTTGGCATGGAAACAGCCTTGCCAGGAGAAAGACAGGGGAAGTGTGACTCTTGATTCTCCTTGCTCTCTTAGCGGATTCTGTTGATTCTCCATGATTTCTCAGCGGCTTTCAATACCATCAACCATGGTATCCTTCTGGGACGACTGACTGAGTTGGGAGTGAGAATTACTGCATTGCAGTGATTCTGCTCCTACTTGGCGGGTCGGCTCCAGAAGGTGGTGTTTGGGGAACATTGCTCGACCCTGTGGATTCTCCAGTATGGCGTTCCACAGAGGTCAGTTTTGTCCCCCATGCTGTTCAACATCTACATGAAACCATTGAGTACAGTCATCCGGAGTTTTGGAGTGTGTTGTCATCAGTACTCTGATGACACACAGCTCTATTTCTCCTTATCATCACATTATCATCAGGTGAGGCTGTGGGTGTCCTTAACCGGTGCCTGGCTGTGACAATGGACTGGATGAGGGCTAATAAACTGAAACTCAGTCCAGACAAGACTGAGGTGCTGTTAGTAGGTGGTTCTTCTGACTGGATAGAGGGTGTTCAACCTGTTCTGGATGGGGTTGCACTCCCCCTGAAGGAGCAGGTTTGTAGCTTGTGGGTTCTAGAATCATCTCTGTCACTTGAAGCTCAGGTGGCCTCAGTAGCATGGAGTGCCTTCTAGAAACTTTGGTTGGTGGCCCAGCTACAGCCCTATCTGGATAGGGATAACCTGGCTTCAGTTGTTTATGCTCTGGTAACCTCCAAGTTAGATTACTGCAATGTGCTCTATGTGGGGCTGCCTTTGAAGACAGTTTGGAAGCTGTAGCTTGTGCAAAATTCAGTGGCCAGATTGATATCAGGAACCAGAAGGTTCGGACTTATAAGACTGACACTGGCCCATTTGCATTGGCTGCTTGTATGTTTCCGAATCCAATTCAAGGTGCTGGTTTTAACCTATAAAGCCTTACATGGCTTGGGACCACAATACCTGATGGTACGCCTCTCCTGAAACAAACCTACCCATATGATATGATTAACATCTAAGGTCCTCCTTCGAGTGCCTGCTCCGAGGGAAGCTCGGAAGAAGGCAATAAGGGAGAGGGCCTTTTCAGTGGTGGCCCCCCAATTATGGAATTATCTCCCCAACGAGGCTCGCCTGGCACCAACACTGTTATCTTTTCAGCGCCAGGTCAAGACTTTTATCTTCTCCCAAGCATTTAACAGCACAAATTGAGCTTTAAATGATATGTAGTTTGTTTTTTAGGCGTTTATGTTTTTAAATTTTGTAGATTGGTTTTTAAATGTTCAATGTTTTTAATTTTTGTAAACTGCCCAGAGAGCTTTGCTGATGGGGCGGTATATAAAGGTAATAAATAAATAAATAAAATAAAATAGGATTGCACCCTAAGATTCTTACTAAGCCCAAACTCAGTTCTCATTCCCTTTCTCTGTGTCTGATTCAAACTGCTATTTTCCTTTCCTCCCTTTAACACAGTGACTTAGCTTACATCTTTCTTACCTAAGTGTGTGTGTGTGTGTGCGCGCGCGTGTGTATGAAGATCTGCCCCCTCCTCTGGTGGTTCCTCTATTCAAAAGATTCCCAACATCACTCTGTATCAGGAAGCAATTGGTTAACTATTCAGTTCCCATTGCAACATATCACCTATAATTTACCTAACAAAGAATCGGCGAGGGCCAAAGCTGACTAGCAGATCTGCCAACCCTTCAAGCATACAACAATACAGATCCTAGTTGGCCAAACATATTCAGTGCAAGTGTAATGGCTAGGACTCCCTAACTATGCAATCCTACACACATCTACTCAAAAGTAAGCCATGTTAAATTCAATGGAACTTACTCCAAGGTAAATGCATATAGGATGGGAACCTTAATGACCTTAAGCAAGCCTCCCAACCACAATGTGTGGTCAATCACTAATGTGAAGCCAATTAAGCATGCGAAAAACACCAAATCAAAACTAGTAATAGTAAAACTAGTAATACAGCTTCAGCTATTGGGCGGTATAGAAACGTAATAAATAAATAGATAAATAAATAGTATTAAATGGTAGCTATTGCACTCTTACCAAACAATTTCTATAAGAGCAAACTTCTAACTTTCTAAATATCTGAGCAGCAAGCATATTAATATTAATAGATCAGAAACATTTTGTTTTTGTATATTATCTTCTGCATCATTAGAGACAGTCCAAATTGTTTCCCCATAAAAAAATGTGAAGCACATCTATCATTTCCAAAAGGTGAATCTGACAGAAACGGAAAACCAAAGTATCGTGTCAACAATACTAAAGTGATGAGCCAACATGGTACAATTAATCAAAAGGAACGCTCATATTTTGCCATAGAAATGCTTGTCATTTCCTAGCATATAAGGCAGCATTTGAGAAAATGTCAGTCTCAACGTTTCCCTGCGCACTGAAGGTTAGCATTCCCGGAAGAAAGGTTCATGCCTGTTTTGTATATATACAGGAGAGTGACCCACCCTCGCACATACAAAGCTGTGGTCACCTAGAGGGGTCCCATGTAGAAAAAGCTATACCATGTATACATTGGTTTGCTGAGATGATCAAACGGACTGGTGCAGCTTGAATATCCCCCCCCACCCCATTAATTGCTTTAGAACTATACAGCAAGGAACAGTCTGAGTATATCAAAAGCAGCTACAGTCTTGAGTAGCTACAGTCTTGAGTACTCACCAATAGTGGCTATTCTACTAGACATTCCCTTTATTTGGGTTTAATCTTGCTGATAAGACATTGCAGTTTGACAAGGTTATAAGGTTATAATATTTCCCTTTGCTAATAGCTATTTTTTTTTTTTACTAATTTTTTTGCACCTGTTATACTGGACATTGTAAGGGATTTAGCCCTCTTAAAGAGCCGCTTGATATCAGCAAAATTCTTCTGGCTCTCCTGTCAGCAGACTGGAGAAAATGCTGATGTGGTCCTAGCTGGAGTATATCTATATATTTATTTCTGAAAAGGAGAAAGACTTAGCCTTTGACTTTTTCTCCTTCATAGTTCTTGCTTGTTCATTGTTAACTAAATTTCACCCAGGTCCTCAACCTCTGCTGTCCACTTCCCAGTTAAAATGCTGAGGTTGTAATATAATCATCTCATAAAAAAAAAAAAAAGGCTTAAGCTGTTTGCTGTGTTCTGGCCCAATCTCAGTTAAACATTTTCTCCTCCTGTTATAGGAAGGCATTTTAAAATATATATTATTAGCCACTATAACACTTAAATAACTCATGCCCTGCTGTTAGAAAAGTTGAGAATTATTTGTTTGATACATAATTCTGCACTGCTTTCAGAAATTAAAACAATAGATACTGAATACACAATTTGGGTAATGTTATCCTCCCTTCTTAGGGATGATACCAAATCTCATCCGCAAATACCTCCTAGCACCTCTTTCCATCCTTAGCGACAGATAATAAGATGGTATAATGGTTTATCACTCCCTCAAATAGCCAATACATGTGTGGATATGGTTAGAACAAGAGGGCAGTATCAACATGCTACTTACCTGGGAGTAAGCTAAATTGAATTAAGGATACATAGGATTGTGCTGTTTTTAAAGAGACTAGATGGGTAACAAAGACTTTATTGTGAGGACTGAATGAATGTATTCTAACAGACATGCTATTTTATGGGGATTGGCTGAGATGACCACCTTTAGTATGACTTGCTTGGTTGCGAATGGTCAGTTGATATTTCTAGAGTTAGCTGAATATGGTTGCCCAGTGTGTTTTGATGGTTTCATCAATAGGCATAGATGGCTGATGACTACACAGATGGGCTCGGATGCCTCCACATGGGTATGGAAGAAACAGTTGGGGGGTTGGGGCTGGAGCCAGAAAAGGGTAGAAGTCCAAATTTGGCAGCATGTTGTAAGAAGGAGCCTTAGGGGATCAAAGCAGATGTTAGGGGTGTGCATCGGATCGGATCCGATCCACGATCCGAATCCGATCCGACCCAAAATCGGGAAAATCCGATCCGATCCGATCCGATCCGGACAACCTCCGATCCGATCCGATCCGATCCGATGAGGTCCGATCCGGATCGGACGCCATTTTGAATGCTTTTTCCCATAGCCAAGTATTGTTTTACAAAAACGCCTATAACTTTTTCATTTTTAAAGATAGAAGGATGAAACTTGGGCACATTGTAGACTGGTTAGGGGTAGTTATCTGTGAGAAATTTCAGAAAGATTGGTGCATGCATTTTGTGGCAATTAATTTTTTAATAAATACCCAGGAATGCCTATAACTTTGTCATTTTTAAAGTTACACACATGAAACTTTGCCACATTGTAGGGGGTACCTTGGGACCTATGTGTGTGAAATTTCAGAAACGTAGGTGCTTGTCTTGTGTGGCAATTAATTTTTAGAAAAATGGGTAGTAGTGGGGTAAATACAGTTACGCCTCCCATTTTTTTATTTTTGAAGATACAAACAGGAAACTTGGGCACATTACAGGTACCACTTGCCTTGATATGTGTGTGAAATTTCAGAAACATTGGAGCTTTCCTTGTGTGGCAATTAATTTTTGAAACAATGAGGAAAGAAACACCTATAACTTTGTCATTTTTAAAGTTACACACATGAAACTTTGCCACATTGTAGGTGGTACCTTGGGACCCATGTGTGTGAAATTTCGGAAACGTAGGTGCTTGCCTTGTGTGGCAATTAATTTTTTAATAAATACCCAGGAATGCCTATAACTTTGTCATTTTTAAAGTTACACACATGAAACTTTGCCACATTGTAGGCGGTACCTTGGGACCTATGTGTGTGAAATTTCGGAAACGTAGGTGCTTGCCTTGTGTGGCAATTAATTTTAGAAAAATGGGTAGTGGTGGGGTAAATACAGTTACGCCTCCCACTTTTTTATTTTTGAAGATACAAACAGGAAACATGGGCACATTACAGGTACCACTTGGCTTGATATGTGTGTAAAATTTCAGACAGCTGGGTCCAGGCATGTGGTGGCAAGGTATTTTTGAAACAATGAGGAAAGAAACGCCTATAACTTTTTTATTTTAAAAGTTAGAAGTCTGAACATTGCTCACTTTGTAGATGGGTTAGGGGTAGATATGTGTCAGAAATTTCAGAATGATAGGTCCAGGCATTTGATGGCTATGGAATTTTTAAATTACATGTTTCAAAAAAATTTCTACAGAGGCCAGGTCTTCCCCTCCCGCTTCCCGCGAAGAAAAGGAAACACTCTCTCGTCTCGATCCCTTTGATCCTTGGTAGTATCCATTACAGGGCTCGTGTCTGCTTGAGTACAAAGTGAAAGCAGACACGAGCCCTGTAATGGATACTACCAAGGATCAAAGGGATCGAGACCAGAGTGATCCTTCCTTGCACGCATGGCTGCAAAACTCAGCTAGGCTCAGCCGTTCTGCTTGAAAAGTGAAAGGAGGAAAGGAAACACGAGCCCTGTAATGGATACTACTAGCAACTTCAAAGGGATCGAGACGAGAGAGTGTTTCCTTTTCTTCGCGGGAAGCGGGAGGGGAAGACCTGGCCTCTGTAGAAATTTTTTTGAAACATGTAATTTAAAAATTCCATAGCCATCAAATGCCTGGACCTATCATTCTGAAATTTCTGACACATATCTACCCCTAACCCATCTACAAAGTGAGCAATGTTCAGACTTCTAACTTTTAAAATAAAAAAGTTATAGGCGTTTCTTTCCTCATTGTTTCAAAAATACCTTGCCACCACATGCCTGGACCCAGCTGTCTGAAATTTTACACACATATCAAGCCAAGTGGTACCTGTAATGTGCCCATGTTTCCTGTTTGTATCTTCAAAAATAAAAAAGTGGGAGGCGTAACTGTATTTACCCCACCACTACCCATTTTTCTAAAATTAATTGCCACACAAGGCAAGCACCTACGTTTCCGAAATTTCACACACATAGGTCCCAAGGTACCGCCTACAATGTGGCAAAGTTTCATGTGTGTAACTTTAAAAATGACAAAGTTATAGGTGTTTCTTTCCTCATTGTTTCAAAAATTAATTGCCACACAAGGAAAGCTCCAATGTTTCTGAAATTTCACACACATATCAAGGCAAGTGGTACCTGTAATGTGCCCAAGTTTCCTGTTTGTATCTTCAAAAATAAAAAAATGGGAGGCGTAACTGTATTTACCCCACTACTACCCATTTTTCTAAAAATTAATTGCCACACAAGACAAGCACCTACGTTTCTGAAATTTCACACACATAGGTCCCAAGGTACCCCCTACAATGTGGCAAAGTTTCATGTGTGTAACTTTAAAAATGACAAAGTTATAGGCATTCCTGGGTATTTATTAAAAAATTAATTGCCACAAAATGCATGCACCAATCTTTCTGAAATTTCTCACAGATAACTACCCCTAACCAGTCTACAATGTGCCCAAGTTTCATCCTTCTATCTTTAAAAATGAAAAAGTTATAGGCGTTTTTGTAAAACAATACTTGGCTATGGGAAAAAGCATTCAAAATGGCGTCCGATCCGGATCGGACATCTGGTCCGATCCGATCCGACCAGCCTCCGATCCGATCCGATCCGACCCCCCAGGTCCGATTCCGATCCGCTATCCGATCCGATCCGGGGGGTCAGTGCACATCCCTAGCAGATGTTTGCTTGCTTCTCAGGGAATTGCTGCTGTCTTTGCCAGTTCTCTACTTTCAGCATGGATATTTGTAAGGAAACAGAAGTCACAAAAATATCAGAACCCCCCATTACTGTCTCCTCACAAGAAAACTAATCCTTATAGCAACTGTCTTGGGAATTTCCTACCATTCAGGGAAATGGGTATCTGTGTACTGGGATCAAAAAGGTGCAGGATGTCTTCAACTCCAGGAGGGCTCCTGATTCCACCCAGCCATGTCCTCCTCCAGAAAACTCAAGTCCAACATCATCAGCTGTCTGCCTTTCTTCATTCCTCCCTTTCTTCTCCAACTGGCTCAGTCCTAGTTTTGCTGTTTGGGGGTGTAGGGTTTGCCCCTTATAGTTTTGTTTTGTTGAGGAGGGAGGGACTTCTGGAAAACTCAGTGTGAATAGGACTGCAGCCAAAGCCTATAATCCTGTGAACACATCCTTTACATCAAAAGCCATTCATGTCAGACAGACTTACTTCTCAGATGCATTTATTTATTAAAAGCATTTGTTAGGAACTCTTTAGCCAAGGCTCAGAATAACTTACAAAGAAAAACCTAAAAATACAACAGCAACCAACAGCAGGCAGCTTTTAAAAAGCCAATATAAAATAAAGACAAAACTAAAAGGCCTTGGCAAATAAAAAGGCTTCCAACTGGTACTGAAAATAAAATGAAGATGGCTCCATAAAAACACTCCCTGGGAAGAGGGAACTACAAGTGGGGAGCCACAACTGAAAAGGCAGGGGGAGACATGGAGTAAGGTCTCCAAGGCCAATCTTAATGACCTGGCAAACTCTTTCAGTTGAAAGACTGAATTCCATTTTGGGGGTGCTCTCACGGGGCTGCATTTTAGTGATGCATAGGGCCAAAGACAAAAGGAGCGGGGCCAAAGCAAACAAATAAACAAATCAAAAATACCAAGCTATTTTAGTTTAAACTTTAAAGGTCTTACTATCAATAAGTAAGCCTTAGGAGAGGCAATATCAGCCTTTAGAATAAGGGTTGGGGAAGTGCACAAAAGCCAGAAAACCACTAAATGATTGGTGGTTGAGGAAGGGGAATTAAAAAAATAAGAGGAGCCCTGCTGGATCAGACCAAGGGTCCACCTAGCCCAGCATTCTGTTCACATAGTGGCCAACCAGCTGCCCACAGGAAATCCACAAATAGGACCTGAGTACAATAGCACTCTCCCACCCAAGTTCCCCAACTGGTCTACATAGGCATGCTGCCTCAGCAACTGGAAATAGCACAGAGCCATCAGGATTAGTAGCCATTGATAGCCTTCTCCTCCAGGAATTCATCCATCCCCTTTTAAAGCCAACTCCCACTTTTTTGGCCTTCTGGGAAGCCCTCGAGGGCCAGATTAGGAACCCTGGGGGGGCGGTTTTGGTCCTTGGGTCTGCGTTTCTGCACCCTTGTTCTAGAATGGCTCCACTGTCATATAACTGGGAGCCATGTGGTAGCCACTTTAAAAAGTCACTCCTTTATTTCCCCAGATTTCTGTGGAGATGCAAAGGGGAGGTCTTAATGGAATATTTAACCACATTGTCAGAGGCTACAAGGGCTCACTTCCCCATACAATCCCGGTCCAGTGCAGCAGCTTTTAAGAGAGCTTCAATTCATCTATCTCTTCAGAATCGCTGAAGTGGGCAAAGCTATTTATCTAAATAAAAGCAGATAATTCAACAGGAAGGCTTAGCACTCAAAGCTGTCAGGACAGGTACAAAGCCGGCATCTCTCCTTCAGTACAGGGTAAACATGGGGAACTGTTTGGAATTGCTTTGTTGTAAGGAAAACAGCTTGCTTGAAATCCAGTTTGAATAGAAGATGAAGAATAGCTTGTAAACCAGTTGTGATAATATGTACCACGATTTCTTTTGAAATAATAGCATTTTGGGACCATGCATTTATACAATTCTAAATTTCAATCATAAGGAGTTTTCATTGTGTTCAAAATATGTATCTAGAACCTTTTCCTCTGTCAGGAATTAAAACATTCCTAAGTTGGAAGGGCATGCAATGAAGCAGAATGTGTATGGCCAAACTTACATATCAAATCAATCCACAAAAACAAACAAACCCACAAAAATCAGTAACCCATGAGGTTTGTCTGTTGACAATGCTGCCCCACTGTTAATTAAAAGTGCACAGAGCTTAGGCAAAGTTAATGCAGTTTAATTTAACAAAAGATTCTGAAGGTCAGTTGTTTTATCATGTCTGTTGCCTGTTTGTAATTGTTCTTAGGTGTTTTAAATTGTTTTTAAATTTTATATGATAAAGTTGTTTATATGATGTTTTGTAATCTTTATGAACTGCCCGGAGAGCTTTGGCAGTGTAAAAATGAAATAAATGAAATGAAATGTATTTCTAAGGATGCCCAAGTTCTGCTCAGTGCTCAGCAAACTATGCTTTGGGACTGAACAGGGATTTGAACCTGGACCTTCCTAGTCAAAGACCAACACCCTCAAAACCAATCATTATTCTCATATTGACTCTCTGCTCATCTTAATATTCTGTAGCCTATGAAGAGTAGTGGAGCAGTTCATTAATCTAGAATGACTACCCAAAAAACCTTTGGGTTGAGCTTGGAGGACCACAATGGAGAGGGTATCCCCTTCGGGGTGTTTCACACGTTATGCAGCACCAAAATCCTGATTTGTTACCAAGTTCAGTAAATACTCAACAATGACCCACAGCCAATCTCAGCGGCATGAGAAGTATTATTGTACAAAACACATGTTTGCAAGTATGTGTTTTAATTGGGAACTGCCCAGAAAACTTTGGCTATTGGGCAGTATAAATATGTCATAAATAAATAAATAAATAAATAAATAAATAAATAAAATGTGTTTCCCACATTCACATTTTAAAGTTAAGACATCTTAGGTCTCTATATAAAATGTGTGAAGCAGTCTTTAGAGATCTGCTCTATAAACACAGAAAATGAAATAGCGGCATGAAATTGTGTTCTGCACTGGTGGTGGCGGTGGTGGGGGGAAGGTACCTAAAGAGACTACTGTTTGGTTTCAGAGAAGGCTTCAAGTGTCTAAATCCAACATACAATTAGAAGAAGACATTGCTGTGCTAGCAAAGAGTCACTGCCTTTTCCCATTGCACAAGTGGTTGTATACGTACTAGCTGACCACTTTGTAAACCAAAGATCTGCAAGGGATTGCCCAACTTAAGTTGGAGACTCTCCTTGCACATAATTCAGAATTTGGTTTCCGCTAGTGCAACATCATTTGCACTTGTGATGAAATGACAACACCAGATACAACTCAAAAGCATCTACTGAAGCCTGATACATTTAATTTCAAATCCTAGGGAGTAAGCAGGAAATTTGATAACGTTTTGGCCAATGCTGTATTCATATTTGTTTCTGGCCGGAGCTTGACATTTTTATATTTTGTAACCTGAATTTAGATCCCATGAGGCTGAAGTTATCTAAATCATCACAGACAGATACTTCTGCAACTGGCTTCTTCAGTGAAGTCAATCTAGTGTTCCTCCCCTCACCCAAAGAAATTTGGATATTCATTTAAAAAGTGCGCAAACAATAACTAGTGCACAAACAAGGGAGGGGGCCTTCTCTGTGGTGGCCCCTCAATTATGGAATGATCTCCCCAATGAGGCCCGCCTGGCGCGAACACTGTTATCTTTTCGGTGCCAGGTCAAAACTTTTCTCCCAGGCATTTTAACAGCTCAAGTTGAGGTTTGACATTATGGCCAGGCTTAACAGTTAAAATGTTTTAAAGTGTTTTAATGATAGCTGTTTTATGTTTATGGTTTTAAATTTTGTATATTGTCTTTTTAATGCTCAATCTTTTTAATTTTTGTAAACCGCCCAGAGAGCTTTGGCTATGGGGCGGTATATAAGTGTAATAAATAATAATAATAATAATAATAATACACACACCACAATAGAGATCTGTGAATCAGCAAAACTTGAGCTCACTGAAGTTTTCCAAATCCACCTCAAAGCTTGCTCCACCTTTTGCCTGTATCAGATTCCGAGCTTTCGGTTTTTTCTACTTGCACAAAAAATTGGGCATATTTTTGTACACAATTTTCCAAATATGCATATTAATTGTGTGCATCTTTACAATGCATGTATTTCCTCCCTCTGATTAATGCATGTGTCTCAGCATTTTTGAAATGTACACATTTTTCATGCATGTTTTTCCAATGTCTGCATTTTTCAAACGCCTTTTTTTCCTTCTGCAAATCACATCACAACCTCAGAAATGTACAGACTTCGACTGCAGATTGTAGTCAGATTTGTGTTTGAGTCTGGGAGGTGCGAACTAGGCAAATTTTGTTCACAAATGAAATGAATTTCCAATACATTCCAAAGGAAAAAGCATGAATTAGAATACAAAACAAAACTGTTGTTCCTGCACTGCGAAAAATGATGTCAGAAGGATAGATATGAATTCATTTCTTCTGGACCTCACAATAAATCTAGAGAACTGTAATTCCTACCACTATTAATACAATTTGCATGTTTTATCAACTTTTTTATACACAAATGTTTTGCTTTCACAGCAACCTGCTTATTTGCCTTGAATAACTCTTATGATGAACTTTGGCAGACATACCACTATATTATATAGTTGACATGTAATGTTAACTAGCATTTGACAACCAACATGCTATCATATATTTAACTATCTATGATAGTTGGCATACAATGGCATTTATTATCAGACAGTATATGACAGATGACATGCAGTAGTATTAATATCTGGCTGATAACATGCAAAATCATTTCGTATTTGACAGTTATGCGCTTTCCTGTCTGAGAATTGCTAAAAAACAACAACAATACAGAATATGCTAAAAATTCTAAAGCACTTAATTTTCACATTCGGAAACGAAATTTCAAATGCGCATGTCAATATTGGATAATTTATGAACTCTGAATATACTTTTAATTCATTTATTTTAATGAGAATGTAATGCAGCTAACTTTGTATGGATTCATCCAACATTCTTTGCATTGGCACAAGTGGTTTAAGGGTTGGTCTGTAGTATATACAAGAAAGCATTGATGTGACTGACAGACTGGAAACATCGGGTGGGTGTGGGTGTGTGGGTGGGTGAAATAATAAGTAGTGTGTTAGACTCAACATACCAACTCCTGAGTCCGAAAAATTGCTGTCGCATTTAAGGCTATTCTGATGTATAAGTGTAGATGATCATAATGATGTGAATTACACAGCTAATAGAGGTTTAATTGGGAAGGTTGGTTCAAATTTTAATTGCATTCCACATAAACTCCGATTGCATTTTTCTATTTTTGTCACCTGAAAGCACACACACACACTATGGGTAGTTTTTTGTTTTGTTTTTGCTTTCTTTTTTTAGCTTGAAGTTTCACTGTTTCACTCCTTAATGAGATGCTTACAGTGGCCTCCAAGTAGTACACAATAGGGGCTACGAAGATTGGATATCCGTGGTTCATTTCCTAAATTAACAGCAGGGGAAAAATGGATTACTCAAGACACCAAGTTAACCAACTATCAAACCTCCACCCACTAAGTTCTTTCATACTTGGCACTCCCTTAAAAGATCAAAAATATATCCGTTTTTGATGGTATTATTCTTTAGCTGGCTTCCTCATTACGTCAATATCTCCTGACATTAAAAGATGAGGCATGGCAGATGAGTGAATTCCGATCATACATTGACCTTTTGCTATAATGAAAGTCATGTGTAAATCTAATCACTATACTATCTGTATGCACTGTAATCTGGGTAAAGGTTTGGCATTTAAGATCCGTATTCTAGGGGATGTAAAGAGCAAAAGATGAGCTATAGAATCTTACAAAATATTTTTTGAGAAGTTTATTGGCAAGTATTTCCACATAACCAAAACATAATAGCACTACACAGGCATTCTGAAGAATGCAGGAGGGCAAAGTATGGGGACAGGGGACAGAGCCTTGCAAGATGGCTCTACCCCAACATCCTCATGCCCACCAGGCCTTATCCCTCTATTCCTTTCTACTCAAATAGAGGCTCTAACCACGTTCAGTTGAATGCAAAAAGGAAAGAATGGGTTGGATATATTTTGCTATTTGAGTTCACTTGTCAGCATTCCGTGCATATAATTGAAGGCATTCTTGTGTGGGTAACACTTAACTGAGTTTGGTCGGCAAAGGGACGAGAAGAAAGAGACTGGCTAGGATAATCAATTGGCCGCAACTTTATTAACTCACTTGAATAGGCTTGGAGGTGGCAAAGGGTGGATCCTGTAATTGGCCCACCCGCCTGCTGTCTGATTCCTCTTCTTGGCCCACCTGCCAGGAGCAGTGGCAGTGGTTGGAAGGGCCAGGGGAACACCACAGCATGGACCGCTGATGTGAACCTTTTCCCACCACCACAGACGTGGCCACCTCACAGCCTCCATGCTAGTCTGGTCTTGGCGCCACATCCCTGAGATCCCTTATGGGAATCCTCACCATGGGAGAGCAGGGAGCCCAATTCTGCTCCCCCTCACCAATGGATTGAGCCTGATGTCTATCATTCCTACATTGTGACAAATGTTATAAAATGAAGCACCCATAAAGAATTTACTGATAGTCCAGATCAGCTAATGAACAATGGAATTAATCTTGCAACGGGGAAGGGGAAAACCCTGCACAGTCTTTGTTAATTGGTGTGCTGGTAAAATTCCTTCCCAGTCCCATTAACTGCCAACTACTTCTGCCACTGCAAGACACCTTACTACTGGGGAGTATATGGGTGGGGAGGCCAGCAACTGCAATCCCGGAGCGGCATGAGAGGTCTGCCTTTGGGAGCCTCAGGTTGAACTGGGGGCAGAACAAAGGAGAGATCTCATTCCGCTGGGTCCAGCTCTTTGGCCCCACCCCATCCTTGCACTGATTGGCTGCTCTTGGGGCTGTGCAGCTGCTCTTTACCAGCCTCTCTCACTTCACTGCCAGCCTGCTCGCTCCCACAATTCATCATTCCCTGTTAAGGGGAGGTGGGAGCTGCTTCACATAAGTATTTCTTTTATTGTGTTCTCCAATACACATGCCAATTTTTGAGCACCACAGTGTCATGGAAGAATTCTTAAAATATCCCAAAACTACAAATGATTGACCATTCTATCAGCACTATCATTTTTGTAGGATATAGTGATAGTGTCAGATATCAACCAGGACTGTAATCTCATTTAACTAGCTGAATTGAAGCAAATGATTTCAGCTGGGATTGACCATGCACCAGAAGCCCAGCCTTGCTAACTTCTGCAAGAATGACACAACTAAAGATGTTGCAAGAGTCCGTGGGGGTGTGGGGTCTGATGGACTCTCCCTGTCTTGCCCTCATGGACCCAGGTCAAGCGCCCCAGGGCTCCTCAAGCACCTGGTAGCTGCCCTCCCCCTTGGAAAGTTGGCATTTTGCACAACGAAGGCAGCTTGGGGTTTTCTGGGAAGATGTTATGTAAATAGTGGCCATAAATAGAGCATTCACACCTGTAATGTTGTGTTAATCGGCCCTTTATGGTCACCATTTATGTAACATTACCCTCTCAGTAAAGCCAAAGATACAAATGTTGCAGTAAATGGTGGCATGCTAAGAGACCGGCCGGCCCTGTGGCTTCATCAGGCGCTTGCTGGGCATTCAAGAAGCTCTCGCAGCACTGTGAGAAGGGGTGGGTAGCAGCTTAGTGAGCACCTGACATAGCTGGTCGCAGGTAAGTCCATCCATCCTTAGACACAATCTCAGGCACTCCAAAGAATACTTTGGTCAATGAAGCCAATCTTTTCACTAATGCTTGGAAGGGCGTTTGCTGATTGCTGGAGGCATGCCTTCTTATGGCTCAAGTTCTGATTGCATTTAGGTAATGCAGGATGTTTCTGAAGGTGAAAGTATTCTTGATGCAAGATGTTACAAAGCGCACAGGGAGTTCAGAGCAAATGGCAAGCTGAGTAGATCAGACTGATACTTCAGTCAGAGAATTCAAACTTCAGTCTGGCCGGTAGGCATGGAAAGGAGCGTTGGACTTGCATGTCCACACATTGAATGTTCCATGATGTACAGTCATCTACACGTATTCGCCAGTTGCAAGATCAATCCCCCCCTTTTTTTTTTGTGGTTGAGAGGCATAAAGACATACAAATGTCTGTGCAGGCCCAAGATGTCTGCTGCTCCCAGATTGTGGAATGACCTGCCGGGAGAGATTTGCCAACTCACTAGTCTTCAGGAATTTAAAAGTTCTATAAAGACTGACCTCTTCTGGCAGGCCTACCCAGATGAATTTTAAAGTGTTTTATTGGTGTTTTATAGGTATTTTAATGATGTATTGGTTTTATGTGCTTTTAATCAGTTTTGTATTTTGTGTTTAATGCTGTTCCCCGCCTCGATCTGTTGGGAGAGGCGGGTAATAAATAAATATATTATTATTATTATTATTATTATTATTTTATTATTATTATTATTATGAGTATAGAAAGGAGTATAACAAAATGAAAACAGATATTCATCCACTCCTGCTAATTCAGCTTTACAATGGAGGGTTGCTAATGCTATTAAAATGGTCTGCTTTGGAATAAGTCAGCTTCTCTTGACCTGATGCTCCCTGCAGTGGTGATGCTGGCTAGGATATGACAGACACAGCATTGGGGAAAAATAGTATAAGTTAAAGGAGAGTTTGATCTGCCATACCCCAGTAAAAACAAATCCTGTCCATTGCAATGCCTCAGGATTTGGCTGCAAAACATCTACAGTTTTCCTCCTTTCCAAATAGCATATTATTATTATTATTATTATTATTATTATTATTATTATATCTCTTTCTTGCTTGTGGCAGTTTTTCTAGATGGACATGACGGGCTTTGCCAAGTCATGCAATTGACGATTGAACATGTTTTAATTATGCCTGCTTTCTGGATGTTTGTGTGGATGTAATTTGGTAGGCCCAGTTTCTGAAGGTTTTCTATATAATTTTTTTGATGTGATGCCGGTGACTGATGGGACTAATGGAATATTATTATTTATTGCATTTATATACCGCCCCATAGCTGAAGCTCTCCGGGGGGTTTACAAAAATTAAAAACATTGAACATATTTTTATTTCTTTTCCGTTCACATCTTTCTGGCTGTTTTGGTTGTAGTTTCTATACTTCCCCCATAGCTAAAGCTCTTTGGGCAGTTTACAAAGATCAAAACCTTTTAAAAATACAGTATGCCAAGTTTTAAAAAAACATGTCCATGAAACACACATAGAAAGTACACACAGAGACAACATATATCTAAAATAACTTTGAGCAATAAACCCTAACCATAAGACAAATCCAGGACCTGATTAAAACTCTTTGCATGCTGCCAAATACCTGAGAAAAGAAAAAGGTCTTAACCTGGCACCAAAAAGATAATGGTGTTGGCAACAGGCTGGCCTCACCATGGAGAGCATCCCATAATTATTCCATTCGAGACACAGCATTTATGGCAATGCCTTAGAATTTGATAGTGTTGATAATGGCATTTGCACACATGCCTTCACCTTTAATCATTAAATGAAATTATCATCATCACCATTGTCAGAACCTGCTTCCCTGAAAGACATTTTTTTTCTTTCCTTCCTGTATTTATATATCATTTTATACCAGTATGGTGTGGCCGAGAGTTAAAAAGGGACAATTATTTGCCAGGGACAGGCATCACAAAATAAGGTCAAAGTGTAGCAAACAGGGATGGATCAAGAAACTGTCTGTCATGTGTGCATCCCTCCTTTGGGCTGGGCAAACCTGTACTATAGGACTGACGCATTTCACATCCTGCCATCAAGATGTCCAAACAAAGTTGGCTGATTGGTAACCCTGTGAACTTTTGAAAAAGCAAATTTTGAGTACACATGAAGTTACTAGAGGAAAACTGCTACCATACGAGAGAGGAGAGTCTCACTAAAGTTATTTTAAAAAATCAAAGACAACAGAACATATCCCAAAGCACAAGGGGGTAAAAGACAGAAAACCTACTTTACAGAAACGGAAAGCTTTCTCTAAATTCACCTTGAAAGAACTCTTCCCATCCTCATCTCACTGTGTGATGTTCGACTTCTTTCTCACCTAGCAGGTAATTATAGAACTTCTTTCCCCAATGCATATAGAAGAGGGTCATTTCAACATATTATGTAAATTGCTACCGTTTGTTCTCCTTGATACCTTTGTTAAAAATTACCTCTGCGGCATATTCTTGCTCCCCCCATCACACTGCACGCTCCCAAACTGCGGCTCTTTTGGTATTCATCCCTTCGTTTCCTAGATTTTGTCCCCTGGCTGTGTCATTTGATATTAAACTGCTTTAGTACGAATACTGCTGAACTCTGCACTTTGAGGTTCTTGTTCCCCTACTTTCTCATTTCAGTTGAGATACATTATTGTCAAGGAATCGTTGCGCTTCGGTTTGTGAAGAGGAAGCAGAGAGCCCTACAAACTACTACGTGGGGCTGCGCGTGCAGGCTGTACTTTAACACTAATGAACCCGGCATGCTGTGCCAAGGAAAGCTGAATGCCACGGCCTGCATAAATTAGGTGTAGTAAGCACATCTGCATGTATTAGTTCAATTTGCTTCACTTATTCTGCTAGTCACAGGGAGAGTCAAGGAGTTGCGCAGAACACTGAAGACTCAGTCCGAACCACTGGGAAATCAAATTGACCTCCAGTGTTGGCTTTGGAGATTTCGCCAAACATTAGTCATATACTTTCAAGATTTTTAGGCTACTGAATATTTCACTCAGTACCAGTTTCTAAATATAAGAAAAACTCTGCTCGATCAGACCAAAGGTCCATCTAGTCCAGTATTCTGTCTCCTTACCAGCTATGTCTAGAAAGCCCAGACCCTGGGGCAACCCTGCCATACTGTTGTTACCCAGAAACGGTGGCAGTGGCATAATGAATCTGAGCCTGGAGGTTTCATAAAGTCATCATGGCCAGTAGTCATGAGCAGGATCTACAGTATTGCTTTGTAACGGTATTGAAGTGCACTCACAATGGCTGGAGCCCATGACACATGCCATGTACCATTTTCAAACTGCTTTCATAGTGTTATATCCTGCTTGGTGTAGATCTGCCCACAGATAGCCTTTTCCTCCACAGACTTGTCCAATCCCCTTTTAAAGCCATCTAAATTAGTCATCATCACCACAGCATGTAATGGTGAATTCCATAAATTACTTTCTTTTACCTGTCCTGAATCTACCTGGCAACCAGTTCCATTGATGACCCCACGTTCTATACAATGACAGCAGGAGAAAAACGTATGCACTTGCTCTACACCATACATAACAGTGTCTTCCCTTAAGTGTCTTTTTTCTAAACTTAAAAGTCCAAATCACCTTAGCCTTTCTTCACATGGAAGATGCTCCAAGCCCTTGATCATTTCCTGCCCATCAGTTTCATTGGATGACCTTGGGTTTTTGTATTATGAGATAGAAGACTTCTTCATATCCACTTTCTCCATACCACACATAATTTTATAAACCTCTGTCATATCTCCCCTTTGTCACCATCTTTCTAAAGTAAAAACTTTCCCTACATTTGCATAAATTCCACATAAATCTCCATCCAGCCTTGATGACTTGACCCGTTACTATAGCGGACAAAATACTGCTGGACAGAATTTCCAGAAAACAAACACTCATTCCATCCATAAAGCAGAATGCAGTCAGCCATGTCATTGTGTTGCTGGCTAGGAGTAAATCCTACTGGTTAACCCTAAACATGGCCCTCGTGATAAACAACATATGCCATTTGATGCAGTCACTTACCCAAACATTTCCATCTTGGTGATACGGCTTCCAGTTTCTCCCTGTATCGCTGTAAAGCATCCGGTACTGGGTCACCCAATCAGAGCTGCTGTATCTGCCTTGGGTGGCAATAGAGCTGATCTGTTTCCTGTTGCCAAAATCCACTTGCAGCCATTGGTAATGATCGCTGTCTGACGGACACCAGCCTCCAGCCCCTATAAAGTTAGAGAGACAGACAAATATTTATTTGTTGAATACCTAATACAGCTTCCTTGGAAATTAACTCTTGTTAAGAGCTGTTCATCTTAATTATACTAGACCTAATCCCTTTTTAGGGGTGGGCAAACTCATCCGCGCATGCCTCGGCAGGTGCTTCCCCACAACCACCTGCCCCTGCTCTCTGGGCAGCACGAGCCAGTTCTGAGGTTCACCTTGGCCCGGCAAATGCTCAGCAGCTGCCTTCCCTTCCGCCAAAATTGCGCACCTCCCCACTGCAAAGATAGCAGCTGTATTTATGCAAGGGTAAAGGCAAGAACAGAGTCTTTATGGCCACCATTGATGCAGGGGCGAGAAGTACACAATTTTGGTGGGAAGACAGGCCACTGTTGAGCACTCTAGGGACCTCCTGGGAGCTTGTGCAGATCCATACTTGCTCCAGGAGTGCCCAACTGGGTCCGTCAGACTCCCGGATCCAATCAGGTGCTCGTGGCATCCCTATCTCTTTTCTCCCCATTTCAGGGATTGCCTGATTTCAGGGGCCCCAGCTTGAGTAACAGCCTGCATTCAGGTTTTCTGTAAATCCCAGGCAGAGATGCATGGAACCTCTTTGAAAAAATTTGCTGGTCTTATCAAACTTCTTTTGCATTCCTTCAGATTTCTCCGACATTTCTCCTTAAGCAGGAATCGCCAAACATTTCACTTGACAATACCTAGTTGCAAGTCTATTATAGTAAGTTTAACGTGTGTGTGTGTGTGTGTGTATCAGACATATTCAATTTAATATCATTTGTGACTTTTAAACACTGTTAATTTAACCTGTTTAAAGATGTCCTTACACAACATAATACAGTACCATGAATAGGAAACAATTGGCAGTATAGTATTGTAATTATATCTTCTTAGTAACTGTCAAAGTATAGTTATTTCAAAGCTTGACCAAATCAACCAAAGCATCCCTTGTCACAGTTGACTGGCAAAGTCAGTGACAGTTGATTGATTCTTTATGTTCCCTCATTAAAGCACACTTGCAAATTAAGTGGGATGGAAAAACAGCACCCACATCTCAACTCTCTGCAGCAATATAGCGTTCATTGAAATATGCAAGCTTCTAAGGTTTTCATCAGTGGAATGGAAAAGTGAAAATGGATGGCTTTCATGTTGACTGGACAAGCATATAGGATGTCACTGAGTACATCCCCCACTGCTTAACAACAGTTTTATCAGTGGGATTATGAAATAACTTCTAACACAACAGGGCTAGTAATTATTTTATTGGATATTTGTCTGTCCTGACCATCTTTATATAGCAAGCCAATATCATGGGTTCTGTCTCTTGGAGCTGCTTGGGACATTCCAAGGAAATACTGACAGAGGGACCAGGTGCAACTGCTGCTTCCTTGCCCCATACTTCTGGTCTCATCCAGGACAAGAACATATGAGAGATTCACGTTCTCCTAATGCAGGGCCATAATTCACATTTACCTGCAGGTATAATATGTGCACACACATTCATGCTTTTTAGATTAGAGGAAATTCAAGTCACTCATATTTCCACTCTTGCCACAATTTTGGAATATCCAAAATAGCCCTTGGTCGCATTTGAGTAGGACGTTCCCCCATGCCAGGGATGAGATTGCAAGGGATGAGATTGCGAATGTGGTGTAGAGGAGATGAGGCATTTCCCACAGTGGCTGAATTTGGACAACACATTAAGCAATTGGGGGGGAGAACAAAAGTCAGTTGTGTTGCTTATTGTGTTGTGTGGAGGGTAACACGCCGCTGACAAACTACTGACGGTATTCTATTCTGCCCAAATAAGCAACTGAGAGAAACAACTGGGTTGCAAGTTATTTAGCTCGAAGCCAGTTGTTTAAAGTGTTGTGTGGAGGGATGAGTGTGTTAATGGTGTGTGGTAAGTGGGTTAAAACACAAGCCCATAGAGGCAGGCGGCAAGAGCGACTAAAGCGGCGGCTGCCAGTTTGCTACAACTGGTGCAACTTGCAGAGGCTGCTGGGATAGCACTGGGAGGACTGAGGGAGGAGGGAGGGAGGGGAGAGGGGCGGGGACTGTGTCAGTCAAATTCCGGGTTGACTATTAGTCCACTCAATGCCAGCCCCAACCACCCACAGTTGTGTAGGAATATGTTGTGTGGGGAGTACCCACAAAATAACCAACTGTGAGTTGGCTACTCAAGCCACCATTGACTAATGTGTTGTCCAAATGCAGCCATTGTGTGTGTACATGTGCTGCCTTTGGCAGGTCTTCAGGGAGATATAAGCCCACAGAGCCTTACCATAGGACTCGTTAGTCTTCCTGCTCCCTCCATGCAGTATGGGCTCTAGGAATGTATCAGATGTTCCTTTCCTTTCATTTTTTATCAAGGTTTTACCCAAGTTTCACCTTTTGGACTGAACACAAACTCAGACACTATTGGCAGGTGAAGGAAGCGGACGCCCTGGCAGGTAAGGAGGAACGCAAGGGGGGGCTTACCTGCCGGGGCCATCCGCTGCCATCCGTGGGTGCCAGTGGACAGCAGCAGATGGCTCTGGCAAGTAAGGAGTATGAGGAGGAGGAAGGGGCTTACCTGCCGGGGCCATCTGCTGGCACCCATGGGTGCCAGCAGATGGCAGTGGATGGCCCCAGCAGGTAAGAAGCGCGAGGGGGGGAGACAGGGAGGGAGGAGTTAGGCCCCCACTCACCACCCCACCACCATTTTCCCCATAGACTTGCATTGGGGGAAAGCTGTCTTTCCCCCAATGCAAGCCTATGGCGAAAATGGCAGCCGATCCAAAAATCGGACATCCAATTTTCGGATCGGGATCAGGTCCGATCCGATCCAGGGGACCTCCGATTTTGTTCCGATCCAGAACAAAATTGGAGGTCCTAATCCAGGTCCTGATCTGATATGGGGGTGCACATCCCTAATTTTAAGCATGTTTATTAAGAAGTCCCAGTTAATTCAATGGGACTTGCCTCCTGAAATCAATTACAGGCTTGGTATAGGGTTATACCATTCCAGATAAGGCTTAAAATTCATAAATTCACACAATACAATGTGTTCATACAATATGTTGAGACTTACCATTGCTTTTAATCTGTATACACTACAGATATACAAGTGGAATACCTGTCCTGAACTGCTAGGTGGCAAAAGACCATTCAGCTAAGCAACTGTGTCTGAGATACAAGCAGCCCATGCTGAGTCATGGAGAAACCTCTCAATTCACCTGTACAAATTCACTAGAAAACCTCACCTGATGCAATCACTCACTTGCTCAGTTCGGACAACACAATAATCAATGGAGGGGGGAGAAATCAACCATCAGTTGTGTTGATTATTGTGTCATGTGTTGGGCAACACACAACACACACACAACTGACTGTATGCTATTTTGGGCAATTAAACAACGAAGAAAAACAACGGGCTGCTCCATTGCTGATCTGGAGACCAGTTGATTAACATGTCGTGTAATGGGCTGCATGCATTAATTTTGTGCATCGAGTGCGTTATTATTACACAAGCACATAAAGGCCAGCGGCAAAAGCAGCCAAACACAGCCCAGCCACTCTGCCACACCCCCAACAACTCAATGCCGACATCTCCAATTTCACCTCGGAAGCCCTGCAGCCTCCATGGCCCTTGCTCCTGCTGCACACCTGCAGCCAGTTGTCCTGGCGAAACACCGCCTGCTCAGCCCTCCTCCTTCCATCCAAGCTGGCCGGACAGTGCACACTGTCTCTCTGCATCCCCAAGCCAGGCAGAATGGACAGTCCAATGACGCACATGGGCATCTCACCTCCAGCAGCCGCTGGTCGCGCCAGCTGTGATTGTTGTGTGAAACATCCGAAAGAATGTATAATAATCTCATGGCCATGCATCTCTGTGCCTCTATCAACCCCTCCTGGCCCCACTCTTCAGGGCAATTTCCCAAAACTATCTCCAGCTCCCTTGCATCAACTCCTCCACTGGGACACAGGAGGCCTACATCTAGGTGACGTAGCTAATAGCTAATCACCAGCACTCCAAAGCAGAGCAACTGCTACCATGGATCCCGATGCCGAGGACATCTCTGACAGCCAGCCTGAGGGCACTGGGTCACAACCCCATCAATCGGGCAGCAGCCAGGAGCCCCCTGGAAGATGCAGATCTCTGCACTGGTCTGAGGCAGAGATAGAGGCCTTCATTGAACTCTGGGGTAGCCCCGATGCTCGTAGCATCATGGGTACATCCAGGCATGTCCAGCTGTACTCATGGCTCTCCAGGCAGATGATGGCCCGGGGATATGACCGCAGCACAAAACAATGCAAGGATAAGCTACATGGGTTCAAGAGGAAGTTCAGGTAGATTGTCATGCACAACCACAGAAGGGGGTTCAGCCACGCACCATGCCCTTCTACAATGAGCTGGCTCGCTTGCTGGGGGAGTGTCACGACATCGTGCCAGGATACATGGCGGGCAACGGCATCCCACCAGCCATCCCACCTCACCAGCGTGAACGTGGGCCAAAACCCCAAGGGGTCTGCCGTGGTGACACCTCCACCCAATCTCTTCCACAGCACCCACAGAAGGCCGAACCCCGCCCTCCACTCACCAGTACGCTGATGGAGAGGGGCAACCTGACCACGGGCCACCCTTGCCCAGGGCAATGAGCAGGGCCACTGGATCTACCAACCCCTCTCTGCTGGCAAACCTGGCACCTGCGGTGGTCAGGACTGCTCACTCCTCAAGCAGCACCTCCCCTGCCACCGTCTCATCCAGCACCAACAGACTGACAACATTCCTCAAGCTGTTCTGTGCAGAGCTGCAGGTACAGGCAGAGCGCCTTGAGCCTCTAGTGACAGAGACTCAGCAGAGAGATGATCTACCAGGGTCCTTATGCACACACCTTCTGCTGAAGAAACAGGCACCATCCGGAGCCAAGGCTGGCAGGCTTGGCATGGATCTCAGGGAGGCAGTATGGGCAGCTTTCCCTACAGATATGTGGGAGAACCTGGAGGTATGCCCAGAAGATATACCTGCCTGCCCTGCCCAGTACATCACAGTCCCTGCCACTTAGCTTGCCTCCCAAGTAGACAAGGAGGGCAGGCCTGCCATTCTGGAAGGATTTGACTGGCGTGTCCTGGAGACCATTACAGAAAGTGAGCCTGTGACACTGGAGGTACAAGACGAAATGGAGTGGCTCGTGGGAGCCTAGGTGGGCGATGTACTGCCCCCAGAATTGTCTCTTTCCCAGGAAGAGCTCCAAGACATCTTTATGCAGCCCTGTGAGGAGACCTTCATGGAAGTTGCCGAGATGGAGGGAGAGACTGTTCAGGAGGCAGAGTTCCTAGCTGCGGAGGTGCTGGAAGCGGAGGAGTTGGATGACCCTCCCCAATAGCAGGATGAAGAAACGGAGGAGGCAGAGCCCCTTCAAGAGGAGCCCCCAACCCCGCCTGCTGCTGAGGAAGTACCAGGCCTAGCTGTACAAGCCCATCTCCTGACCAACGCTCAGAGGTGTGCCCATCTTTGCAACAAGCACAAGGCAGACCAGGTGCAGGTGGCAAAAGACCTGGTAATGGCCACAGAGGTGGCCGGAGGATGAATCCATGAGCTATTCACACGCATGGCGGGCAAGGAGAGCAGATACACTGAGGAATAGGTCCTCACCGTGTGGGTGATGTGTCTGGCCACCCAAACCATGGAAGGATGCTCTCAGGCCATAAAGGAGTTGGGGCAGGCTGTGCGCCATGACCATCTCGACCATGTCAATGGGATGACCAAGGCCACCGACGCTGTCACTGAATGAGGCATGCGTGAGCGCATGGCTGCCATTGACCGCCAAACCGAGGCCATCAGGGTTGTTGTGCTGGCCTTCCAAGGAGCCTACCATGGTGGCCAAGAGATAGGCCCCTACATGCCTCCCAATGGATATATGCTGTGTCAGCAGTACTTGGCTATGCTTTCTGTCCCTGGATACCAGCCCCCGCAACCAGCGATGGATGCAGCAGGCCCCTCTGGGATGGGATAGGGGGAGACCAGAGGCCATGGTCGGCGATGCTCTGGAAGCCTGCCCAAGCACCCCTGCAGCATCCCGCTCGACTCAGAGGAGGAGGGTGAGCATGGGTCTGGGGCCACCTTCCTACATGATTTGGAGTAGGGCCCCTATCATGTTTGCTTCCCTGGGTCCCCTCTGCTGAGATTCCTGCACAGTAAACATTCCCCATGCTTGTGCCAGGCACAGTTACTGCCTTCCGTTGGCTTAGCAACTGCTTCCTTCAGGCGCAACTGCCCGCTCAAGGCCAAGGTGTTGTTGTAGCAGTACAGCAACAATGTTGAGACTTTCTGAGATGTCCCATGATCAGCCCTATTGTCCCTCAGTGAAGCTAAAGCCCCTCGAGATGTCAGCACCCTATAATTCTGCAGGGGCCAACGCTGCCCGGCCTAGTCTTCACAGGCATATGCGGGCCCAACACCTCTGCCACAGGCTTTTGAGAAGAGGTTGGTGAATGGGCAGGTGGGAGAGGGGTAGGCTATAAGTTCAACAGCCTGGCACTGACACCTCTTTCTACTCCTCCCCCCTCCTTTTCTTCCACCCCCAGTGAAGCTGGTGCACCTCTGCTTGGCCATTCTCAGCAGGCTACATGGGCAAGTGAAGCGCTGCCTGAGTGCTGTGCACCAACTTATGCATGGTCTTGAGTGTTGCAATCAACGCCTGGAGCGCACCGTCTGGCACTGCCACCTTGCAAGAAGTGCCCTCAGAATGACCGACCATCGCCACCTCTCCCCTTCCCTCAGTAGCGCCCTAGCTTCTTCATTGAGCATTGCTGTTTCAGGGGCGCCCCTCCTATTCTGCCCTCCTCCTTCCACTCCCTTCTTGGCTAGGTGTGCAGTAGACATAACAGTGTGGGCATGGAATTGTCTTCCCACACTGCCAAACTGGCCCAGCCCATTCTGCCCCTGGTGCTACCTGTGCTCACAGCCTGCCTCTGCACCGGCACATCCACCAGTGATCTCCATACAGCCTCCATTCCCTCTGACCACACAGTGCCTATGTCAATAGCCCATCAAGAACTTGCTACAGCTGGCCTGGAAGCAGCCCTCCAGGTGGCTGCGAATGGTCTTAATGTTGGTGATGAGGAGGATGCCCTGCATGCCAGGTGGAGGTAGCTGGGTGGTGCTATGCCCACTCATCTTATTTTTGGGGAGGATGCTGGCCAATGGCCCCTTGGTGCTGCAGCATCGCTGCCCACTTTCCTGGCTGGACTTCTGCCCTTGCTACCCACCTGTGAGGCTGGCACAGTGACTAAAGGGCTGTTGGGTAGGGGAATGGCCCTGGAAGCCCTGCACCAGATCCCACAACTGGCGATGGCTGATGATCTCCTTGACCACTGCAGTACCATTGGCCGCTGGGTGCTTCCACAGACTGATGCAGTATGGGCAGAGATGCAGAATTTAGAGGACTGGGATGCTTCCGGATGTCCTGCGTGACCTTTGATCAGCTGGTGGCTGAGGTGACCCCGATTCTGCAGAGAGAATGCACTGTCAAGCGGGGATCTATTGCTGTCTCCTGCTGCCTTGCATTGACACTGTACAAGCTGTTGTTCAACATGGGGTACCTGCCCCTGTCCACAATCTTCGGGGTGGTCAAGTCCACTGTGTGTAAGATTTTCCGGGAGACCATGTGTGTCTTGAATGAATTGTACCTCACTGACATCATCCGGGTTGTGGACAAGAAGAACATGCGTGGCTTTCAAGCCCTCGGTTTTCCATGGGCGGTGGGTGCACTGGACTCTACCCATGTGTGCATCCTGTCCTCCCCTCTCGGAGCGATGAGTACTACTACTGCAAGCACCGCTACCGCTTGGCTCTTCAGGCTGTGGTTGACGCCAAGGGGAGGTTCTTGGATGTGTTTGCAGGGGTGTCTGGCTGAAGCCATGCCACGGCCATCTTCTGGAACTCCCCCCTGGCAGACAAGCTGGCAACAGGGCGCTTCTTCTCCTCCGGCCCCACTTCTGTGTGTGGGCATGCTGTGGGCCATGTGTTCCTGGCCGATCGGGCGTTTGCCCTTCAGCTGTGGCTGATGGCCCCTTACTGCTACCCCCCCCCCCACAACCACACAGAGGAAATTCAACTACTACCACTGCTGTGCCCACCTACCTGTTGAGTTTGCCTTCGGGCACCTGTATGCGTGTTGGCGCTCCCTGTTTAGCTTGCTTGACCTTCAGTCTGACATCATCCCAGATGTCATTGTCTGCTGCTGCATTCTGCACAACATCTGTGAGTCTCGTGGGGATGTGTTACTGTCAGACCACCCTGACCTGCCTCGGCTGGGCGATGACAACCATGCCATTCCTGTGGATGCGAGGGATGTGGCGCCCTTGCCACATCCCCTGAACCTGGTTGGAGAGCGTGGGACACATACAGAGGCAGTACGGGTACGTCAAAAGATCGGGGAGTGGCTCTGGATGCACTGCCCCCACGTGTGAGCAGGGGATGTGGAGAGAGCGTCTGTGGACTGGCATCGCTTTCTGAGAGAGAAGGCCACCCCTCCTTACATTGCTTCCCTTGCTACATCAAGGTACAATGCTCTGAGAAGCCCTAACCATTGTGCTTTAGGCTGCCTCTACAAGAGGCATTTAAAGCTCTTTCAAGGCGCATTAAAAAATGTACCTCTACAAGAACGGAGCGCAAATCGGGCGTAGAGGCGCGTTTTCTCTCCGATTATGCACATTATTGAATGCGTGTTAAATAGCGAGTTTTATTTTGCTCCGGCCGTTAAAGTGCATTTTGACTATGTGAACAAGCGATTCTCCACATTAACTACTTGTAAAGCGCATTTGAAACAACCGGTAAGGTCACCTGTGGAGTGCTCAATTACCTCCTGCATACAAGCATTTACGATAAAGTGCTTCCGAGAAGATGCGCATAATCGGAGGAACAGGCGTCAAACGGAATCCATCTAGAGGGGGTCTTTGTGGCCGCCTTCACCCAGGGCAAGGGTTGCTTGCCTTTCTGATTAATCCGCCAATGCTTTGCAATGCCCAGTGGCCATGTACCCATTTCTATAGTGCTTCAGCAATAAAGACTGTTGACATAGCACCCTTGCTTGCAATCCTTCCTGTGTGTCAAGAAGAGGCCACTTGGGGAGGTGTGCGGACTGTCTGGGGAGTGGGGAGGGCTTGATGATGCAACCCAGCCCATGTGGGGAGGGATTGCAGGTGACTGGGGGTGACTGGGGGTGAGGCACCTGTGCAGCAGGCTCTGTTGCCCGCATGCGCCATTTGGCTGCCGCTTGCATGAACCTTGGGCAAATGCTGCCTTCCTCCTCTGCCGCGGATGGCGATGGGGAGTGTGTGTGTGGGGGGGGTTGGATCGGCCAGCCGTGGTGTATACATAGCACTTGGGTGAGTGACCTGGGAGCAAGGCAGGGGCATCGAGGGTCCAGGTGTGAAGGGACGTGAGTGAAGTAGTTGGGGATGCTATGACGAGGCAAAGGGGGGGGGGTTCATCTGTATGGCTACTGAGCTGAACCTCACTGCTGAGTCTGGAGAGGGAGAAGCCCACCCAGCACAGCACAGCAGCCAATGGGGCCTGAGAGGTGGGTCTTCCTGCTGCTGCGATGCCATGGATTTCGGGCCGCAGTGTGTGCTGGGATACGTCTGGGAAGCCTGCAGGAGGCGGGAGGGCGGGGAAAGGGGTGGGCAGACTGTTACTCAAGTACGCATTCGCTGTTAATGTACGTGGCAGAGGCCGCAGTCGTGCAACAGGAGTGGGGCATCATGTCGTGTGGTGGCCGCCGCCAAAATAACGCACCGTCAGTGTGCTCCCCCCTCCGTTGCCTAATGTGTCGTCCGAACTCTCCCACTATATTGGTCACAGAAGGCCCTAATCTTTTGGTACCAGAGTCTATAGACGCCTCTGTCTCCAGAACATTCTTTTCATTTGCCTTCTAAGGAGCTCAGAATCTGAAGAGCTAAATTGTCTCTCACTAACCCGAATCATTATACAGTGTTATAATGCAGCTATGCTGGTAGTTTCACAAATAGAGTTTTTAGAAAGAAAATCAAACATACACAATTATTTGGTAACTTGGCAGAAACATACATATTCTCATAGAATACCTTGTAGATCATTAATCCCAGAAAAGGAGTTTTTCCTGTACTCATTCCAAATGCACAGTAGAAGAAAAAATATAACTCAAACCTTCCACAGTCAACATTTTTGTGCTAGGTTGAAAGCTGTTTGTTCTTACCATTTGCAAATATTTCAGTTGTTAAAGCACTATTCTTAGTAGCAGAGCTCCAGAGCTACTCCACCTACCAAAACAAGGTTTGAAATACATCGAAGAAGTCTCCAATATCCAATTACAAAATTAACACACCTTTAACACCTACACCTAACCCCTTAAAAGCATATACAAAGCTCACTCTTCATTCACTTACTTAAAAGACCTTAGTTCACAAACCCAAGTGTTTGTACCATTTCCTTCTCAGCATTTACACTAGGCTTCAGTTTCTCAGTAGATATAGCCTCTCAAATCTGTCTCTTGTGTAAACTTGTTTCATTTGCCAAAATAAATGTATTGATATTAGGGATGTGCACTGGATCGGACCCGATCCACGATCCGAGTCCGGTCCAGTGGGAAATCGGATAAATTATCCGATTTCCGATCCCGCAGCTGGATCGGCCGATCCAATCCGAACCGGTCCGAAAAGGCTCCGAACCGGTTCGGCGGATCGGCGGATCGGCGGGCGCCCACTGGCGCCCACCGCCGCTTCCATTGGCGGGCGCCAGCGGGCGCCCGCCGATGAAAGTGGACAGCGGGGGGGGGGGAGGAGGGGGGCGCTTACCTTCTCGGCCCGTCCGCTCCCGTCCGGCACTAGCAGCTACTACCAGCGGGCTCCGCGGCCTGCTCTAGGGTGGCGCGCCGGGTGATGTTATCACCCGGCGCGCTACTCTAGAGCAGGCCGCGGAGCCTGCTGGTAGTAGTAGGCGCCGGCGCCGGACGGGAGCCGCCGGGCCGGGAAGGTAAGCAGGAGGTGCGTGGAGGGGAGGAGGGGGCGCGCGGAAGGGGAGGGGGGCCCTTACCTTCCCGGCCCGGCGGCTCCCGTCCCGGCGCCGGCGCCTACTACTACCAGCAGGCTCCGTGGCCTGCTCTAGGGTGGCGCGCCGGGTGATGTCATCACCCGGCGCGCTACTCTAGAGCAGGCCGCGGAACCTGCTGGTAGTAGTAGGCGCCGGCGCCGGACGGGAGCCGTCGGGCCGGGAAGGTAAGCAGGGGGTGCGTGGAGGGGAGGAGGGGGCGCGCGGAGGGGGGAGGGGGGCCTTTACCTTCCCGGCCCGGCGGCTCCCGTCCCGGCGCCGGCGCCTACTACTACCAGCAGGCTCCGCAGCCTACTCCAGGGTGGCGCGCCGGGTGATGTCATCACCCGGCGCGCTACTCGAGAGTAGGCCGCGGAGCCCGCTGGTAGTAGCCGCCGGCGCCGGACGGGAGCGGACGGGCCGAGAAGGTAAGCAGTGGCGGGGAAGGGGGCTTACCCCCCCCGGAGCCGCCCGCTTCTATCCGCTGGCGGCCGCGGGCGCCAGCGGATGGAAGCGGGCGGCCCCAGGAGGGGTAGGGAGCGCGGGGGAGGGGGCTTACCTGCCGGGGCCGTCCACAGCGGACGGCCCCGGGGGGGGGAGGGAGTTAGGCCCCCCCTCACCCACCCGCCACCATTTTTTCCTCATAGACTTGCATTGCAATGCAAGTCTATGGGGAAAAAAATGGCGGCCGATCCAAAAATTTACGATTTTTGGGTTGGGATCGGACTCGATCCGGTCCGGGGGGCCTCCGATTTTGTCCGAACCGGTCCGGGACAAAATTGGAGGTCCCGATCCGGGTCCCGATCCGATCCGGGGGGTCCGTGCACACCCCTAATTGATATCTGTTAATGTTCTATGTGAAGTATGAGTGGATTGCCTGTCTTTTGCATATAATATGCTGAGCATTCCCCACACTCCATTTTAATATACTGGGCTTTTTTTCCTACAGCCCCCTCCTCACATATAGGACATTATTTGCTCATGCATTTTGAATCCTAAAACTGTGATTTAATTAATATCTCCCCCCTGACTTTAAAATAGGTATTCATTCAATTATGGTTGGTTGTACAATTCAGACATTTAGGTTGTGAACTAAGGGCTTTAACGGAGCCCTGTGTCTATGGGGGACACAATCCATAGGGCTGTGCACTAAGCAACTGATCTGAATCTTGTATATGCCTTTAAAGGTTGAAGTGCAGGCGTTAAAGGTGTGTTCAGTTTGTAATTGGATAGTGGAGGCTTCAGTTAGGATCTATTTCAAGCCTTGGGTTAAATCCAACACTAGTCCTACTTAAAGTAGACTCATTGAAATGAATGGCACTTAAGTTAGCAATAACTAACTTAAGTCCAGCACCTTTCAATGAGTCTACTCTAAGAAGGCCTAGTTTTGGATTTAAGCATTTGTTTTAGTGGGTAGATGAGTCTTGGAGCTTTTGTACTGAGAATGGGCACACAACTCACAGCATGTTATTTTCTGGAATTAAACAAGCTGGAAAAGCAACAGGCTCCTCCGTTGCTTAGCTGGAAACGCATTGATTCACATGTCGTGTGGCCAGCTCTATTGTATAATCTCCCCTGTTGAGTGCACTATTCCGGAAGGTCATAGAGTTCTCCAGCAGGAGCAGCTGAAAGCACCCTGGCTACTCCTGTACAGCCGGCAGAACTTGCAATGCATGATGGGATAGGGCCAGGAGGAGGGAGGGAGGAGCACCAGCTGCTCAGAAGGATGCTGGGCCTTTCAGCCACGTGATGGGGGAGGGGCAACATATCATGTGGGGAGTACCTCTGAAAAAAGGTACTGTATGTTGCCTATTCCCTCCTCCGTTATATCCTACTTCTTCAGTAACAAAGCTGACTAATGAAGTGGAAGCCATCAAAAGATTTTTGTGGCTTCTCCTTTATCAAGGACACAGTGCAGTGTAATGGGCACAGTATTAGACCTGTACTACCAAAAAACTTTGTTTAACTCCCTCTTCAGCCATGATGCATCCTCAAACTTGGGACTGATTTGGTCAATCACTTGGGATGGATTTGGTCAATATGCCGTTTATCAATATATTTTCTTGGTATCCAAAGCGATTTTTGTTTGCTAAAGCTTCAATGCAGGGTGAACTGAAAGGAAAGTATTTTAGTAGGAAAGAATAGTAAAAGGTAACAAATGGAAGAGAATCAATCTGTATTTGGTATTGCTGAATCTGCTAGTGTGTGAAGAGAACAGTGACCGGCTCCAAAGGGAGGGCATATGTCACACCGTTGCACAGAGGAGATAGATGGAAAGTTCCATGGTACTATTTGATCTTTCAAGCAGTGTAATTTAGGCAAGTTGATTACTTTGTTCATTTGACTTGTGAAATGTGTAACCTCTATTGATCTGAGGATTAAAGGCAGTTCTTTCATCAGGTACACACTCTAGGGATAAATTGAGGGAAAAGCAAGATTGAGCCAAGAATTTTCATTCTGGGATCCATTCCTCCCAGGAGCCTACATTAGCTTTCCTTGTATGTATTTGTTTGTTTAAATTTACATCTTTCTCAATGGATACACTCACCCACCCTACCGCCTCCAGCAAGCCAGCCAAAACTCACTCTCCCTGAAAGACTAGATTTCTGCATGCAGGAAGCTTATTTTTTCATAATCTCACAAGTTTGAGATTCTCAGAGACTAGTTTTGCACTTGCAATAAATTACAAGCAAAACAGGGACAGTGTTTTAGTAAGGACTAACAATGCTAGAAATGCTTTCCTTGGGCTGTTGATCCAGCCCAAGGAAAGCTACACCATGTGATGCTGATGCTACATATGCAGGCTGACTTTGAGAAACGCCCCAGAGTCCCTTCTGGGGGGGCCATAACAGGCATTACCTTAAATCCATCTTTTTCTTTACTGTAAAGTAAGCATGGGTGTGTGTGTCAATCTAGAGTTTAAATCCCTGCCAAACTAGGGGCCTGGTCCAGAACAGCTCTCCTGCACCTACTCTGGAGTAAAAATGAAAAACATAGTTGTTGATATAGATTTACTGCCCTGTCTATTTTGGCCCTCAAACAGCCAGCCTGAAAGGTGTGCAAGGAGAAGCAGGCAGCAACATCAGCAAGGGCTTGCACATTTCGTAAAGCAGGTGCTGCTCCCTCACATACCGGCTGAATTCAGACGACACAATAAGCAACTGGGGGGGGGGGGGACAATCTTCAGTTGTATTGACTATCATGTCGTCTGAATGCTGCCATAGTCAACTCAGCACTAATCCCAATCCACACCACAGTTGATTATTTATTACCATGTTGTGTGGGGAGTACCCCCTAGATGAACAACTGTAAAGTTTATTATTACTCCACCATTGACTATTGTGTTGTCCGAATTCAGCCACTGAAAGGGACTGCCGGGCAACAGCCCTCCAGTGCCAGATCATCCTACTCTGAAGCCCAACGTCGGCTCAGTTCGGACGACACGATAATCAATGGAGGGGTGGGGAAATCAACTGTCAGTTGTGTTGCTTATTGTGTCGTGTGGCAGGCAACACACAACGCACACACAACTGATGGTAAGCTATTTCGGGCACTTAAACAACAGGGAAAAACAACGGGCTGTTCAGTTGTTTATCCCAAAATCCGTTGTTTAAAGTGTCGTGTGTCGGGAACCCCCTTCTCTCAGTGTACTATTCCAGTCAGTCATAGAGTTCCCCGGCAAGAGTGGCAGACCCCCCCCCCCAGCCACTCCTGCACAGCCAGCAGAACTTGCGGTGCATCATGGGATATGGCCGGAGGACTGAGGGAGGAGCAGCCCAGAAGGACACTGGGACTTTCAGCCGCATGATGGGGGAGGGGCAACATGTCATGTGGCAAGTATCGGAAACATAACTCACAGTGAGTGTGTTATCAACCCCTCCGTTTGCCACTTTGAGCTTGCACATCTCCACTTATATCCATGACCCACTGTGATGCCACATGAGATAACCAATCAGATTTGTTTGAGTAACAATGTAATGAAGCTAATTCGCTGCTTCCTATTTTCACTCTCATTGGACCAATAGTTTCACCCCTGAAAAATCACTATAAAGGTAAGACATTTTTGTAGCTGATATAAGTTTGGACAAGAATCCCCCTCACCCTAGGCTGACCAGAAAAAATCCAGGTCAGGGCTCATGTAATTTTAACAGTTGTAGAGAAAAGGGAATTTCAGCCAGTGTCATTTGTATGCAATTAGTTCCTGCTGAAATTCCCTCTTCATCACAACAGTTAAAGTTGCAGGCACTATACTAGAGTGACCATATACAAAAGAAGGCAGGGCCCCTGCAACTTTAACTGTTGTGATGAAGAGGGAATTTCACCAGGAACTATTTGCATACAAATGACCCTGGATGAAATTCCCTTTTCTCTACAACTGTTAAAGTTATGTGAGCCCTGACCTGGATTTTATCTGGTCAGCCTACCTCACCCTGAAGTCTCAATATGAACATTTTCTAACTGCAGCAGTCTAAATCTGGATATTGTTCTCAAATTAAAGTGTTTGTAAGGACTGGAAATTAAATGCTAAATCCAGCCAGCCCTTCCCAATTCTAGTACACTTTTCATTGCTAAAGTCAGAATCCTTGCTGACCTTAAAAATACTAGGGACATAAAACATAATGACTGAATTTTCTCATTTAACTCTAATTTAAAACCTGTAAGCTCCATGTACTTAAGATAAAGTATTCTTCATCAATATTGTATTACCTATTCTATCTTACTTACTCTGGAGCTATGTGCATTTATTAAAATAAGGGGGGAAAAGAAATGGAAAATCAAAGCAATGTTATTATCTAAAACTGCAACGTTCCCATGAGATCAGCTTTATGGTGAGTCCAATTAGAATGAATCCCCAAGGTAAGGTAGGCATTCCTCAGTGCTCATTGCCTTGCCAGACTTCTTAATGGAGCTCAACACCAAATCAATGATCCATCTGCCCTAATGAACGAAAGCAGAGCACGGCATAGCTGGTAGTGAACGTGAGATAAACAAGCTTGCAGAGCCGATCGGACGCATTTGGAGTAACTGTATTCAAAACAAAGAAGACAATGCCTCCCTAGAAAGAGTCCCCACTGGCAAACAAGCATTTAGTAGCTTTGGTTATTTTAACTGACACATCACAGTGAGCTATGCCTTTGCCATCTGCTCTGCTTCCAGTTACAAATGAAAAACATGCACATACACAAACACCCTCATTGACAATCGCATCAGAAGGGAATTTCAGCAACGCTCTGCAAGAGCTTTACAATGCCATATGCAACGTCTCTATCAAGAAGCTTGCTGGCAGGCGACCTTCCGGGCCTTTTAGACAAGAGAGCTGAGTTGAGACAGTTACGGAAAAGGCCGGGGGACTGGCAGCAAGGGCTTGGCCAGACTGCAACTGGAGGGGGACTGTAAAGATTGACAGAGGCATTAGGCGAGTATATAAGTGTGTGTCTGTGTGTGTGTGTGTATGTGTGTGGTTGGATGAATGAATGAATGAATGAGAAATTCATTTCAGTTGGTTTTAGATCAGGATTTACCCAGTTTGCACCTTCCAGACTGAAAATAGTCTCAGCCATCATCCGCAGTCAGATGATGTCTGAGTCCATTTTCCAAGCTTGCAATGTGATTCGTGGACCCCAAAAATGTGTTCGACAGCATGCGTGTTTGAAAGATGGGCATAAAAATATGTACTTATGAAAAATGCACAGGAATGCACACTTTAGTCAATGGGAGAAGAAAGTGTACATTTCAAAGATGCGTACAATCGATGAGTCTATTTGGAAACAATAAACATTGCACAAAATAGGCATGGGTTTTCATGTGAAAAGAAAAACAAACCAAACCTTGCAATCTGATACCGAATGGAGTCGAAATGAGCTTTGAGGTGGAATTTGGAGAACCTTGGTGAGCTTGAATAGTGATGAGTTGCACATCCCTCTGTGTGTGTGTGTGTGTGTGTGTGTGTGTGTATGTGAGGGAGAGAGCAAGAGAGAGAATTATCTTTCAGTGCTTCTGGCCAGAGGCTTAGGAAGAAGAAAATTGAGTTCTCTTAACTATCCTATACTAAGGGTAGATTCATATCAATGCCTTCTCCTAATTGGCCCCCATATCCCAAGACCTAGAGAGACTCTGGGTGTGTTCCACCTTTCTATATTCTGTTCTTTCACCAGTTCCCAATCCATAAAAGGGACCATCATCCTCTTAGTCCATGATGGTTAAAGACCAAAACAAACAGTACTCTAATTCTGTATCTGGCAGCTACTTCTTTTTGTCATTTTTACTCCAGAGTAGGCACAGGAGGCCAATCCAGATTGAGACCTTAGCATGACAGTGGAGGGGGTAGTGGTTGGAGGGATTTTATGATCTGGATTAGGTCCCCTGTGCCTCCTCTTAAACGGAGTGCCAGTATATAATAGATAAGACAGTGGACTTGGGTTTGAATTTCCAGTCAGCAATGAAACTCAATGGGTTGCCTTACACATGAGAAGTAACCATCTCTCACCTCAATCTATCCCCAGGGAGATGTTGCAAGGATGAAATAATAATAATAATAATAATAATAATAATAAAATTTCATTTCTATACCAGCTCTCTGGGTGATTTACAACAATTCATAAAAATGCTACAAAACACAATGTATAATTTATTTTGTATGCAAGCTTCACTTTATTCAGAGGAGGAGGAAGAAGAATTAGACACAAATGTGAACAGTGTACAGTACACAGTAAACTTGGGATGCAGCACCTAGGGGCCAAATCCAGGTCTCCTGGGGTCCCAATCTGGTCCTTTGGGTTTCCCTAGGAGGCCTCTTCCTCTTCCTTTGGCTCCACCCCTTCCCCTCAGCTACCAATCCTTTGGTGGTTCTCTGGCTTTTGTGCAGTTCCCCCCCCCCCCAATTCTAAAAGGTTGAAATGCTTCTCCTAAGGCTTAGTGACGGGCAGTGAGAGCTTGAAGCTCAAATGGTCTGGAATTTGGTCTTCAAACTGAAAGCAGTTCTGCACTCCTGCTGTAAGAAGCTGGAGAGAATTCAACATGGTAGAGGCCTCTCCTGGACTATTAATTTTTTAAAAAAACTTTACAGTCCATTATTTCCATGATTTCACTTTGGTTTTTCTAAGGTTTTTTTTTTTTTGACGTTGCATTATTTTCTCTATAGACAAGAGCTTGCTGTCCTGAGAGCATTAAAATAAGTCTTTCCACAGACATCTAAGATGAGAATTTTAGTATGCAACCACACCGACCCATCCATGGAATGTAGTTAGAGTCCCAGATGAATGAGCTCCCTAGAGAGGTTCACTTGGCACCTACATTATACTTCTTTCGACGCCATGTGAAGACCTTCTTATTATCACAGTATTTTAACAGTTTATTATCATAGTCTTTACCACTGCTGTTTTAAATCTGTATTTTAAATCTGTATTTTAAATCTGCATTGCTGCGCGTTTTTACCCTGGTTGTGCTTTTAGATTGTATTGCTATATTGTGTTCTTATACTGTTTTATACTTTGAGTCATGTTGATGGTTTTAGCTTTTGTGAACCGCCCAGAGAGCTTTGGCCATTGGGTGGTATATAAATGTAATAATAAATAAAGAAATAAATGACGTTTTCTCCGATTTATAACATTCCCATGTTTTCCCACAGCTCCTTTTGTATTTTTTCTTACCAGAAAGAAAATGGGGGCCTCCATGTGGAAACACCCCGAATGAAAGTTCCTCTGGTACAGTTAGACAAGACGTCTTATCTTGATTCACTATCACATGAGAAGTGCACTCGATGAAAATAAGCGTTGCGGCCGGTGGTGCAATTCTTCTAACTTGACATGCAAAGAGCATGATGCAAAATTGCTCCGTTAGAGCAGCCATATGAATTTCCAGACTGCCTTTGTGCCGACCTGTGGCTGCTCTCTATGTATATTCAGTCACACAGCCCAGGCCTGTGTGTTAGGTCTTTCTCACCTCACAGGCAGGGTAGTCTCCATAGAAACCCAGAGTGGCCAGACACAATGGTGGCATGGTAAAGAAGGGGAGGCCTTCATTAGTCCCTAATGGAGATGCTTGCCTTCTCTGTTCTCCTTGCATGTGGGCAAGCGTGACAGTGCAGTAGATCTACTACAACATAAAAAACAACTCTTTATACTTATGGAAAGGTCATTAACCGGAGTCCCATTATATAACTTAATCCTCATGGCAAAACATATTTGATGTATATGGCAACCAGGTATTGTTCCTATTTATCCATTGGTTTAAAAATAAAACAAAACACATGGGGCTGTCTGACATACAGATGGAAAATAATGCGCTCTCATTACTGTGTCTCTCAACTTGTGGAAATAAAGTCCCCTTGGGGGTTAAGAGTGGGAATTTGTATTGTTGTGAAGAAGACTATGAGCTCTCTATTATTAACTCAGTCCTTATATAAATTAAACCATGCCTGCGAAAACAAAGTTTTTGACATGGGAAAGTGGACATTGGATTGAGCCAGCCTCTGGAGAAAAATGATACTTGTCCCTCTTTCTGTACCTTTTGGAAGCACCCTGTGGTCACTTCTAAATCTCCCTGTAGTAGTTGCAGACAGTCAACATCCAAAATAAGGGAGAAGAGAGAAAGTATTATGGCATGGAAGTGAGAAGAATACAGACTAGGCTTGGGGGAGGTATTCAGGCAAATGTGGCTACAATAGGAAGGCTTCACGTCTTGGCTTGAAGCAAATAGCTCTGTTTCAAAACTTTAGTTATACATAAACAAATAAAACAACGTACATCTACAAATACAGAGGTAGTTCTCCCACGGATGTTAATGACTGACTGAATGGAAACATGGATATGACCAACAGTAGGTAATGCATGAAAATGTTTTGTAGTCCAGTTCACATTCATCCTCAAAACCAAACAAGAGGCAAGTCCTTATGATTTTCATTGTGGAAATAGAGGACTGAGAATGAGGTCGAGAGTGAAGAAATATCAAAGTCACTTACAGTGCAATCCTATGCACACTGACTGGGAAAAAGTCCCATGGAGTTCAATGAGGCTTACTTCCAGGTAGGTGTGTATAGGATTTTATCCTTAAGGAGACCGTCAATGAAGTGAGATTTGAACACAAGGTCCAGTGATGTTCAAGGTCCAATGAAGAACACACTAGAGATGGACACATCAAGAAACAGCAGCAAAACATGATATAGTTTTGGCAGAATATTACATCCACATTTATCGCTAATATGACACAATTTCAAACCCATACAATATGGTAGTAACAGAGTTACATTCCTGTGCTATTCACTGGGGGAAAGAAAGACTAACAGGCTGACTTCCTCATCTCAAATTCTTAAGTCTTTGGGTTCACCTCTTTCTCCTAGAACAGCAATCAACATTTTCACTGCCATCCTAATAATCTTATGCATTATACTAAATTCCCTTCTTTCATTAATACTTGACACTGAACGATCACTCTGAAGGATTATTAGCTAAGGGTTTTAAAAATTACTTAATCACAGAGACCTCTCAATTTTAAAATGAATTTACCTTACAAATAATAAGCTAGCTCTATCAAACTGCACACCAGGTGTTAAGATGATAGGCCTCAATGATCTCTTCTCTTTACACTTACAACAATGCAATACGAAAGGCAATATTTCTAATTTAAAAATCAATAACCCTAATGAAATAAATGGAGATTTACTAGTTCAATTTTGTCCCCCCCCCCGATACCATTTCCATGGATAGGCTCCAAAACAATCCCCCACACTTTTAAAACGGTGATAGTGGGGACCCAGTTGTGTGTAGGGGCAAACTGGTTTTCAGCAGCAGGGTGAGAACTGGGGTTTCCATATGGTGAGCCAAATTCATACGTTGAGCCCAGTATACAAAATGGAGCAGTCTCTACATGGTCAGGTTTAATATAGTCATCAGGGCCAGATCTAAACCTTGGGTCAAATCATTACGATCCCATTATGGTAGCGCTATATCCCTCTTGCACATTTATACCTCGTAGGACACAGAATGACATTTGTTGTGGTAGTTTGGATAATATGGAATAAAAAAACAGGAAATAACACTATGAATGTGGTATATGGAATGTGTAATGTGCCCCAACAGTTATCAGTGCACTTCAATACTGCAATAAATCAGTAGTGTAGATTTAGCCCAAGTTGTGGCTGGTTATTTTAATCCACTCTCACAGCAAATAAAATGGATTGAAATCACTACTCCAAACTTAGAAGTATGAAAAGGTTCATCAAAGGAGTCTCCCTCCCTCTTTGCTTGCCTAGTTCCAACTAAAGTGGTCAACCTGTGTCTGGGCTGCACCACTTCAACATTCAGATGAGGGCTCACATGAACAATTGCCCTTCATGCAATGCCCCTCTTCACATTACATGGAAATTGGATGTCAAGAGAGAAGGGTTTAATTCAGCCTTATCCCTGATGAGCTAGTTTTCTGTGTGCAGGGATTTAAACAAATTTGTTTTAGCATAAGTGATGTGTTTGTGCAGCATGATAACCTTGTAGTGTTACGATGAAATCACAGTCTTAGATCTTTGTGTTGACACAACAGCATAGGTTGCTGCTTCATTAGCAGCCACCATTGTGAAGTCATCAACCACGGCACATGGTGCAACTGTAGCATATGGAGTGGCCATGATGAAGGCACAATGGCCAGGAACTCACAGACAATCCTGCACAGCCTAATACAATCCTACACGTCTTAGTACAATCCTACACATTGAATATTTTGTGCATTTGAGTGTTCGAAAATACTTGACTAGTTGTCTGATTAAATATTGGCTAATAATGTCTCCTACTGTTGCTTTCTGATTACCTCATGATGCAATTAAAAAGGTAGGCCAACACCTACACAACAGCATTCATGGTTTCATGACATATTTGTGGTGAAATAACAAGCATTCAATTAACCAATTGACAATATTTGACTAGTCAATGACCTATACATCTCTACTCAGAAGTAACTCCCACTGAGTTCAGTATGCCTCACTTCTAGACAGGTAGTTGTAGGATTACAATCATCAGAGTGGGGTCATCATTTTATTACCCTTTTAATCATAGTTTAGGATCCTCAGGTAAACATGCCATGACAAGTGATCTTGTGCATTTTTAAGTGATTTGTCTACCTTTTCAACCTTACCTTATTTATTTATTTATTTATTTATTTGATTTATATATTACTCCTGTTCTAGTAGTCTTTTTGGAGAGGTTTGCAATATAAAATTGAACGATACAACTATGCTAACTAACAAACTAAAATAAATAAATAAATAAAATAGAAATCTACAGCATCAGTAGAACATCAGAAAATAAGGCAAATTTAGCAAACAATTTTGTAACGTAAAAATAAATACATCAACAACAAATAGCTCCTTGGAATACAATCTTCCGCACCTGAAACATTCTGCTGCTTTCGTACTGCTGAAACTCCACAGAATTCTGTTACATGTCCATTATCACTCTGGTCTCAATGTTCCCTCTACCCACCCCAAAACAGATGATTTGGGTGTTTAATATAGGTATTTTGACTAGTCAACTGACTACAGAATGGTTGAAATCTTGGTTCAGTTCTGGCAAAAAGGATGAAAAACAGTATGAGGCTACTGTCTCACAATTGTCATCTGATTTCCATTGGAGGCCCTCTTTCGGTGCCCTTGAGAGATTAGGAGGGCAGTGACTGAAGAGACCTATTCTGTGGTGGTACCCTGGTTGTGGGACATTCCCCAGGGACACTCACATGTCACCTACTCTTTTGACTTTTCAGTGCTAAGTTAAGGCAATTTTATTCTCCTGGACTGGATGATGGTCACTACTAGTCTTTATTGCTGTCTCCCTGCTCTCCTATTGTGGTTCATTACACTTTTATCATGTTACTGCTCTTCTGATTCTCTTTTACTTGGGACTTTTGTTAGCGAATGGATTATTTTAACTTATTCAGATAGACAAGAGACAGTTATATTAATTAACAATTTTATTGTTACTAGCTGCTTTGAAAGTTTTATATGGAAAGGCTGGCTATAAATGTTTCAAATCAAGAAATGATATGTTTTCCTAATTTTTGTAGATGCTCCAAATCCTCATTTTGATCCTAATTTTCCAGATTTCAAATTTTCTCTCTGCCTCCCAGCCTAAGTCATATGCCCACCACATACATTTCTCCCCTCTTCCCCCCCCCCCCATTATTTGAGCCCTGGTTTTGGTGATGGTAACCAGCAATTGTTGGGCCAGGTGGTGATACTCAATATTTGGCCTTCGGTGCTACCAATTGAGGATGCTTATTCAAACATGTACAGCAGCTTTCCCCAACCTGGTTTTGGACTAGCCCTTCCAGCAACCCCAGCCAAAATGGGCAATGATCAGGGATGATGGGAAGTATAGTCTCAACCATCTGGAAGGGGTGGGGAAGGTATGCACATTCTCCTAATTCTGACGTTTATTAGTTCTTGAAGTCCTCTGCAACTCTGTCTCCTCTTTACTTGGTAGACATATTGTCTATTCACATCTTGATTTCCACCTGTCTTGTCAGTTTTCCAATCATATTTTGGGAGGGTTTTCTTATTGCTTTCATCTTTTTTTTTTCTTTATTGATTAAAATATTGAAGGCCACTGGGCTTCTCTTCTTATCTTGTAACTCTTTTGATTTGAAACTTCATCTTCTGATGATCCCATCAGCGTTTGTGTGACTTCAGCTAACATTTTGATGCTCCTTCTATATTACTATTTCTCTAACACTTCATCTAGCAAATTTCATAGCAGATGGTGCCTCTGTTCTTTTTTGTCCTCAATGTTGGACTTAGTTTTCTCTCATCTCTCTTCTTCATCCCACATATTTAGGCTATTTCCAAATCTTTGCTTCTGAGGTTCAGATCCTAAGGTAAGTTAACTTAAGAAAGGTCAGGGAAGGAAAGTTTCCCATCCTCCCTTCCCCTCTGTACTTCCTGAAAACCTCCTCTGGAAGGTCAGGGGCCCTCCTGAACAATATGGGACAGTGTCGGATGCTGCTGGAGGCAAGGACAATTGACCACAATTGGGCTTGGTTCCACTGGAAGCTGGTAGCTCTGATTTCAGTGGGGCTTTAAATCCACTCTGGGTTTCAGTCAGAAAGGGCCAGAAATCTAAAGGAGCTGAACCTACTTTGGGGATAGGGTTCAGCACCTTGGATAGCTCCTATCGAGTATTGGTTGGTTGTGATTAAAACTCCAAATGGATTTACAGCGCCACCAATATTGGAGCCACCAGCCTCCATTGCATGAATCCTAAGGTGAGACTAAAGTTCATGGAAGGGGTTTCCTATCTCCTCAATCACCAAGGAGCCCCTACTCCAAAATATTCAGGAGGCCATACAAAATCTCCACTGAAGCTTTGGGGGATCGAAGGTGGCTGTAGAGAATGGGTGCGGGAGAGAAAAGAAACTGTTTCCTGAACTTCCTTAATTTATCTTAGGATTCAAGTCCAAATCTTTCATTTTACATCTCCTCTTTGATTGACTGCTGCAATGGTTTTCTATCTGATCTTTCAAACTCCCATATTTCTTCTTCCCAGTATTTGTGGCTTTGATGTTGAAGATCTATACAGTGGTGAGAAAAGGTTTATAAGCCCCTTAGGATTGTCATGTATTTCCAACCAAAAAAGTTATTAGGTTAAACAAGTGGCACACAAATATGATGCTGATTTAACATGCAATATCCATGTGTGAAAAGGTATGTGAACCTTTAGATTCAGTATCAGGTGGCACACCTTTGAGCAACAATGATTTCAAGTTGGTATTTCCTGTATCTGTTGGTCAATCTTTGACATCGGTTTGGAGGAATTTTGGCCCATTCCTCTTTACAGAACATGCTTTAACTCAGTGATATTCGAGGGCTTCCTTGCATGGACAGCTTTTTCAGGTCCTGCCACAACATTTCAATGGGGTTTAGGTCCAGACTTTGACTAGGCCATTCTAAAACGTGAATTTTTTTCTTCCATAGCCATTCATTCGTAGATCTGCTTGTAAGTTTCGGATCATTATCTTGTTGCTCTGTTTATAGCCGTATTGTTGCAGAAATGGCTTCTTTCTGGCCAACATTTGTTCAACATTACTTTAATGGTAACCCCCAGCCATCATTGCTATGCATATGGTGGCTTGCTATGGGGCAGCTGCCAGATCCGTTTGTTGGGTGCACGGCCGCTTCTTGTGCATGTCTAGGGGGGGCAGCAGAGGCTTGGCAAGCGCCCACAGGGACCAAATGGAGGTCAGACTGTTCATCCCTTCTGCTATGCAGCCTCGCAGATGCATTTCCCTCTTGTCAATATTCTTGTTGGTTTCATCTTCTCCATACACTGCTTGTCAAAGAACTTGTCAATTTCATCCTCCACTTCAGCACTTCCCCAGGGGAAGGGGGGGCAGAATTGACAAGTTCTTTGACAAGTATGGAAGATGGCTCTGCTGAGCTAAAGGAAGTAGCATGTGGAGAGGATGAAACTGACAAGGATTTTGACAAGAGGAGAACATAGCATATAGGTGGACTTGTGATCATGTGCACTTGCACAAGATTGCCATTAGTTAAGAAAAAAACACAACACCATTTGAGCAAATTTCAAGTATGAGGGGTGAACTGCACAAATTGCTGCCATTAAAAAACACACACCTGGAATCTGTGCATTGGTTCGACCACTACAAATCGAGTGAACACCAGTGGGTGGAAATGGAATGAAATCCACAGGGCCAAAGCAAAAATAATCCATAGAGTTTTCACACACACACACACACACACACACACACACACCATGGAATTCTCATGCATCCCTTGAGCAGGCACACTGGTCAGCTAGTCAGTCTTCTCCACTATTGTGAAATATGAGATGGAAATGTTATACAAATTGTTGGTGACGTATTTCCTCTCTTTTGGTGATTCATAGTTGGCCTCCCCAGCTGTTGTCTTCATGCCTTCCACTGTAGCACTGTGCTCCTTCCTTCCATGTCCTATCTGTCTTCCTTTACCATCCCTCTCTGCTTTGCCTTTATGCACCACACCACACCCATAGAATGGCTGGGGCTCCTCCTCTTCCTTCCGCTTCATCCCACTGCTTTCTGACGTGGCTATAGGACACAGCTACTTTGGTCTCCTGAAGCTCAGCTTACCATGCAAGGAGACATTTTTGGGCAGTCTGGAAAGTATCTCTACCTGTTTGACATCCTTAATGATGGCCCTAACAGGGTGTGGAGAGTGAGTGTGACAGAAGACAATATTTAATAAAAGAGACACAGGACAACATTCACCGGGAAGTTCTCCATGTAAACCCAACAGGGCTGAATGAAAGTTGCTTTCTTCATCCATTGATAGTGCTCAAGCCTTCTATCACAATGCCTACAACACCTTACCATTTGCCATGGAGATAATACTAATGTATAAAATATGACATTTTACAAAAGGAGCAGTTGCCAATTGTTGCCTACTGCAAAGGAAGGAAATGTGCTAATAGTTCTGTAACTAGTACACAAAGTACTTGCTTCTGTAAATAGTTAAAGCCCTTCTTAAAAATGATCTGAAAGTATTTGAGGAAAAGTGCCCTGAAATTTTAATTGAAACCACTTAAAATAATAGAGGCAATTCATATTTATTACATATAATAAAAAACATAATTGTATTACTCTCTCTAGCTCATTCCAGCAACAAAGTTTCTGGAAGACACTAAAAATTGTCCCCGTAAGTTAATTCTAATCTTTTTCTTTTTCTTTTTTTCTTTCTTTTTTTGATCCACAGAATGAAGCTCTGTGTGTTTGAAGGAAGATGCACCCTAATTTTACATTGACTTTGTTCAGAAGACATGCTAAGCCACAGTGATTAAGCATTTTGAGCTAAACATTATGGTTCAGAGTGCTGTGTGAATCATTTCTAACCATGGTGGCTACATGACCATGGTTTAAGCATGCTCACTAACCATTTACCCAAAAGGGTTAGGGGCCTAACCATGGCTTAGCGCATTGTCTGAACAGGCCTGATATGTTCTTTTTAGTTAAAAAAGTATTTATAAATAAGGGCTTCACCCTTAAAAGTGGCCTAGAAATAATTTTAATAGATTGGGATCATAAGATACTTCAAGGAAACAGGAAAATACAGAAAGATGCTCTATTGAAGCAGACTATGGTTTTATTTCAACGGCTCCAGAATTAAAGTACTTACACTGAGGCCTACCAGAATCTTTCACAGCAACCTGAGCTGGCCTAGCTTGTGTAAAGAGAGAGCTTGAGATCTAAATCAAACCTGGGGTGGAACTATTCCAGATCCAAGTACATTAGAACTGCTAGAAAAAGGCAGAATGGGTCTCTAAATATTATATTTGTATGTTCCCCCCTTCAGACTTACAAAAAGACTCTCAAAGTGGCAATCTAGAATTGCCTGATATATTTGTCTAAAATATTTTTTAAACTTCAGTTTTATTTATTTTCTGAAAGCAGATAAGGATGTGATGATCTCCCATGAAAAGGGGGATTTTGCAGCAGCTTAAACCAAGTACACATATGTTCTACTACACTAAATGGTGTACAAGATAAAATCCATATGAAATGGATACGATAAAAATCAATAAGTACAAATTATTATTTTTTTAAAAAATAAATAAAACAAATTACCAATAATTTCGAGTGTCTAATAAGTTCTGCAGTGTCTAGTGGCTTAAGACACCACAGTGAAAACAGGTATGTCTTTAGCTATAGTCATGTATCACCCAGCATCTTGCCTAGTTTGGCAAGTGGGAAAAGCTGTTCCACTTTGTGCTACTACTTGCTGTGAGAACTTTCATTATTTTATTACTAAAGGTGCTAAAGCTTCAACTCCTGAGCAGGCCCCCAGGATGCTTTATAGAGAGAATACCAAGGCTCTGATCATGCAACACCTATTATGAGCACTACGCCTCTGTATTCACCTGGGAACATCAAAGGGGACAGAAGCCAAAAGAGATATCTGAACATGTGCAGAGTGCCTTTCCAGCACTACTGGGTGACTATGGTTCCATTATTTATTCAATTTATATCCTGTTTATATACAAAAAACCCTAGGCGTCATAATCCTAGCAGTCAGGAGGCAAGGGCCTATATTAGGTGTGGGCAACTTGTGGCCCTTTAGATATATATTTGGCTTACAACTACCATCATTCACCATTGACTATGCTACCAAGAGCTGATGGGAGTTGTAGGCCATGCTGCCCACCCCTGCCTATATAGTTCTTTTCTGATTAGTAGAAGCAGAGCAAATTATGAATGCAATATATAAAATGATTGTTTAAATCAGCTTAGTTTAGGTTTTCAGGGTTTTGTTTGTGCAACCACAAATCTGTGTTGCATGCACATTATCCTTAACTCTTGTGAGTTTGATGTGTACGTTCCACAGTGACAGACTTTTATGTAGAGCACAAAACCAAAGCAAAACACTATGAAGATGGGAAGAAGATATTTCATCTTATTTCCCCCTGCAATTTGGGTTTTTTTGTCAGTCCATTTCTGCTAGTGCAGATGTGTTTTGTGGCATACTAGATTTCTTGCCAAAGAAAAGATGATTATTAATAATATGCTCCATCATACTGAGTAACTCCAAATTGCTTGAGAATAATAAAAGTCTAATTGTGAAGACTGAAATGCGGATAATAGCTGCACTCTTCTGTTTGGAAAAGAAAAACAGCTTAATTTTAAGCCCATTATTTCTCCCTCCTCCACCCCCCTTTAGCACAGTGAAATACGAAATGGTTATAATTTTAAGTAGATATGTTCCTTATTAGCCACTCGTCACCACTTCCTTCCCATTTTGTCAGGCATAGAGAAAGGCCCCCTCTCTCTTAGGGCACAATACTATGGATTGTGTTCCTATTAGACAGGTCTCCAACTTCAGAGCCCTCCACCTATCCTATGCCTTGCCGGAAAGAGCAGGCAAGGTAAGAAGAGGACAGAAGCAATTTCACCTCTATTCCTTTCTTTAAAATGTAAAAATCAGCTAGCAGGGCCCTAAATAGCTTACTGTGGTCATTTTTGTTCATTAAATATAGGAATAAGAAGCTAGAGCCTATCTACACTACTGCTTTAAAATGGTTTATAACCGTTTTAAACTGGTTATTAACTGGTTTAAAACGGTTATAAACCATTTTAAAGCAGTAGTGTTGATAGGCTCAATTTTAGTTTTTAAGCCTCAATACAATGTCCATGATCCAACTAACAGTAATCATTTATTCATTTAATTTCTATACTACCCACTAGCCGAAGCCCTCTGGATAGTTCACAGAAATTAAAACCGCAAGATAAATTTAAAATATGGAAGCTTAAAACCACGATATAAAAGTACAACCAGAACAAATCCTTCACAAAGTCCCATTGCTATCAATGGAACAAGCTAGTTGCAAAAATCAGTTCTATCACTTTCAATCAGATTAATATTTGTCCAGAATTCTTCTTATAATAATTTATCCATGCTAAGCGATCCTTGGAGCATTCTGTTTGTGAAGTCCAGACAGAACTAAATGTTTGGGCATAAACTCCTACCACCTTTTTTTTTAAAAAAAGATTTCAGTCCATGGACAAATATACCACTACCAAACACCTGCAATTATAATAAAAATACAAAATATGTACACACTGAAACATGCTAGAAGTTGGTGCTTCAGAAGCATCCTTAACTAAACTGTTAATTGCAATACTTTAATGAAGCTTAGATGATGAAAGTTTCAAATCATTAGCTAATCAAAGAGAAAACAACGGCTATTATGCTGTATATTAGCCACATTTAATTATAATTATTTTATATGCTTTAATTGTTTCGACAGAATGAGCTTCTTCGAAAGCCACATTTAAGTTTAATCGATGGATATATGGAGTGGGAAGAGAACACAGGTAGCAAACCTGGGCCAGGTCTACACCAAGCAGGATATGACACTTTGAAAGCAGTTTATAAACAGTATATGGAAAATGTCCTGGGCGCCTACAGTTGTCAGTACTGTTATAAACCGTTATAAAGCAGTAGTGTAGATCCTGCCCTGTATTGCTTTTGTCCTTCCATCAACAGATTCCCTTAGCAAAACCCAAATCTATTCTTTCTGTTGGTTAAAATTAGGTTTTGAGAATGAACATTTACAGAAGGCTGGAACGTTGGCCTGGCACGTCGTAACAACCCAGTTTTCTGAGGTGGTATTTGTACCTTGGGTTGTTGTGAATGCAGTAGCATGCACCTCATGCATGCTCCGCATCCGCTCCTGCTGCACCCAAGAACAGCTGTGTCATTTGCCATGACGTGCAAGCCAGGAACTCTGGCTTATCTCTCCCCCGAAATGGCTCGCTTTATTTCTGAGCCAATTGAAATCTAATCACCCCTCCCCCAACAAACGTCCTAAGCCTGTCCCTTACATCCGGTGTGCTTTTGTTCCAGCCAGCCAGCCAGCCCCCAAATTCCCAACCCAATCGCGTCAACCAATCCCCATCCCTCCCCCTTCCATTTCAGCTGCACTTCATGGTGCCATTGGCATTGGCATCAGCAGCCAGGGCGAAAGCACAAGAGGGACATCACTCTTCTCCCTGGCCAGCACCTGTTGCTGGTTTGCCACAGAAGGCCTGGTAGTACTTGGAAAATGAAGTTACTATAGTGGCAGTAGCCCTTTAAGCACTCCATTACCCAAGGGCCACAGGGACTGACGTGGTGTGCCGACCCCAGGTACCAAATGGAGAGGGGTGGAAAGAAGGAGACCTCCCTCCTTCTCTCTCACAGTAGTCAGAGTGATGCTGCCACCGCCATCACTACCACGACTACCATTAACATTGACATCGGTAAGCATGCTTTCAAGTGAAGGGGACAGCAAGTTTGGAGCAACAGGCAGCGTGAAAAATGTATAATCTCCGAATCCTTCCACAACCTGTGCATGGTTCTAAATCGTGTAGGGGGCCCTACTTGCGTAGAGCAAGCCCCCCAAAACAGATCTTGGCCCTCTAACATGGGGAAGGTGGCATAGTGGGGTGACCAGGATGTGAAGCAGGGGAGCCAGTAAGGGCATCCTTGCCTCCACTCACGTGATTCTAATTGCGCGAGTGCTAGAACACCTGAACAGGGCTGGGGACGCTGGGTGTCCCTCAGCAAAAGGCTCTCTCATGCATCCTCACAAACCCTGTTTCAGAAGGCTAAACTGCATTGTAGGTCTCGGGGCATGCAAGATGGCAGCTACATGTCCTGGAGACATCCTCAGGATGGGCCCTTTCTCAAATGGACCTAGAACCTTGAATGACCATACTACCCAATCACATCACCGACAATGTGGTTCTATAATGCCACCTTCAACTCTGCTTCCTAACTTGGTTGTTTTGGAGCTACATTTGTTCAACGGGATTGCATTATAATCTGATCTCAATGAAGCGCCTGCGCCCTCCGGGGAGAGACAATGTTTTTTCATGCTCCGTAAAGACGAGCAACAACAGAAAGGCAGAGAGGACACAAAACATAGACTGTCAGGGTGATTTGCATTTGCATCAGTTGCCATGACCTTCCAATTGTTTATTTATTCTATAAATAGAAAACCCTTTCATGGAGAGAGACAATCCATGTAACAATCACAAAGTTGTTCAACTGCTGACAGGCATTGTTAGTAATGCATTTCCTCTAACAAGGAGACAGGGAAAGAACCAAATACAGTGATATTTTGAGCCATGGTAAACTCCCAGCACATGCATCAGGCTTCTTGCCTGGATTGGCCCTCAGCTGCTCCCTGTGTGTCCAAATGACTCCCGGGGGTGGGGGTGGGACAGGATTTTTCCTGGTCCTCAAGAACCAAAAAATCCCAATTTTTCTGCGGTCCCGAGAAGTTCCCGGGACCGCGGAAGAATGTGCCCGCCCACCCCAGTGCTGCTGCACTTCCTTGCGAGTAAGCACAGCAGCACTGACAGCCACAGAGCTACACTGAGCGGCTCCGAGGCCATCAGGAAAGGGGGGACCAAGTTTGCCATCCCCAGGATGGGGTTGTGTCATTTCACCCACAATTTATTAAAAAAAAAAAAACTTTCGGTGGAGCGTTAGAGCACTCTTCTCCAGTTTTTAAAAAAACCAAAATGGTGGCCGCGATGGCCCGGGAGCAGCCCAGGTTGTTGCATTATGGTGTGTACTAGAGCGACAAACCCAGAAGTGGCTACTTTCAGGTTTGCCCGCTCCCTGCCCTTTACACCCCTCTGGTGTAGAAAGGGCCGCAGTCTCCTCTTCCATGAGGTAAGTGCTAGATGCCGTCGCCTGGTTGGGAAATGGCTCTATTGATCTAGACTTGTCAATTGACCTAATAAAGTTACTCGCCCACTAGAAATTTTAGTAGTCCCCTGCCCAGCCACCATTTACTTAAGGAACATTGCCAACCTGAAAGGAAAATAAAAACAACTCAATCCTTTTCCGATTTCTTGGAAATGTCTGTTTGGTTGCATGCAGGCAGTTCTCACTTGTGACAGGCAACCAGGTGACATAGACTTGAGTAATCGGCCAATAACATTAGTAGGAAAAACATTGGTTCTATATTTAGCCCTTTAACACCTTTTCTTTAAAAGCCAATTCCCAAAGTACGTGTGACATTAATTGTGGTGTGTAGCTGCGTGTGGTTTTATTTACTTGAGTGTAAGTGCACAGGAACCCAACTTGGATCAAGGCCAATGCACACTGGGGCTAGAACTACACTAGTGCTGTATAAAAGTACTGAAGTGCACTGATAACTACTGGGGCACAATCCACATTCCGTACACCACTTTCATAGTGTTACATACTGCTTTTTATTCCACATTCGTAACGATTGTGGAATAAAACCTTCCCCGTCTATTTTCTTCTCAAAATTCTACCCCACTTCCACTGGAGGATTGTGAAGACGTACCCTCAAGGCAGCTTACAAAGCGTATCTCTAGTATTTCTATAGAAGCTGCATAGAGTTCAAGCAATTTAACTCTTTCCTGTGGTGGAAGTCCATCTTTAATTGGTCCCAATCCTCTTAAAATACCTTTTCATTTAAAAATGGATAAAAAATGAATCCCACCACATTATATTGACTTAGCAGCCACCCTTTGCAATTGACGTGAATATAATAGCACACCCAATAAAATGTTCTCTTACCTCCTCTTTTGTTTAGCTTTGCAAACCCGGGCACGTAGCTTTTTGATGGAGATGGCATAGATGATGAACTGCTGAAGAAGGAAGGGGCTAGGCCTGAGACCAAAGGTTCATCACATTTTTCTGAAAGACAAAGAAAAGTGGTATTTTTTATAGATGCATGTATGGACTCATGGCTCAAACACATTTTAAAACGGAGTTAAGGGTGCAATCCTATGCATGTTTGGACAGGGAAAAGTCCTACAACTCCCATGCTGGTGAGGAATGCTGGGAACTGTAGCACTCACTTTTTTTTGGGGGGGGGGGAGGTTACATAGGATTATGCCCTTATATGTTAAGAACATGCTGACTTAAAAATATCGTTTTCCGCCCAGAACACGGTGCTACAACTCAAATATCATAAGGGATGTGATTAACACCACACTGTAGTTAACAATGAAACGCCTGTTGATTGCAATGAAATCTTATTTCATTCTGAAATCCAAACACCTATAATAACTATTAAATTATACTTTTCCAAACTTTGTAACTGAAGGAGCCCTTTCCATATTGACTTGTCTGCCATGGAATGCTAGCTTATTGAAACAGCTTTTGGGTAATATGTCAGTATAGGCTAAGTACTGTCTAGGCCTGTTGGCCCTTGCTATTGCCCTGTTTGAATGGAATATGTGATCTAGAAACTACCCAAGACTCTTGGGCAGGTGTCCTACTGCAGCAGTTCAGGCCACGTCACTGCTATTCCTGCTCTTCTCATTGAAGAATCCCTGATAAGGAACCCTAGGAGTGCCCACAATACAATTCAAAAATCACTGTTCCATAATGACGTCCTGCCGTACATTGTCTGTGGGTGGACGTCTAGTCTAGGGGTGGATGAATCTGTCAGTTTTGCTTTCTCCCACATGTTTTTTTTAAATCTCAAGTTTCGTCTGTCCCAAATATGACAAACTTTGAGAATTTTGGCAACTTCTTATCCAAAACAAACTGAAATGAAATTCTCTCCCTTCTGCACCAGCCAAATTCAATAGCTACAGCTGTTTTCCAGCATTGAAATGGCTATATCTGACATAGAGTTGTTAAAGACGAGGAACCTGCCAGAGAAAAAAAGGTGGTGACCCTAGTTTAGCACCACAACCATGGTTGAATACTCAGGGACTCAAACCCAGATTTTTAAGACTAAACACTCAAAGCCCTGAGCTTGGATGGACAAATCTGTCAGTTTCTCTTTCTCCCACATTGAATTTTTAAAATCTTTCCATTCCAAATGTGAAGAAATCTGGAAAGTTTGGTAAAGTCTTAAAAGAACTAAAGTGAATTCTCACCCATCCCTTGTTTGGTTGTCATAAGAACATAAGAGCCATGCTGGATGAGACCCAAGTGTCCATCTAGTCCAGCACTCTGTTCACAAGGTGGCCAACCAACTGCTGACCAGAAACCCAAAAGCCTGACATGGGTGCAACAGCCATATTCCCCAGCAATGGGTGAATATAGGCTTACTGCCTCTGATACTGGAGGTAGCACAGAGCCATCAGGACTAGTAGCCATTGATAGCCTTCTCCTCCAGTTGTTAGCCAATGCTACATCTTGTGGTAGCAAATTTCATAGTTTAACTATGCAGTGCGTGAAGGAGTACTTCCTATCATCTGCCTGGAACCTCCCATCAATCACCTTCATGGGATGGCCCCATTGGGTTTCAGTATTATGACAGAGAGAGAGATAAATGGCTCCACATCATGCAGCATTTTGTACATCTCTATCATGTCTCTCCTTTCCCTCCCTTTTTTTCCAAGCTAAACAATCCCAGTTGTTGTAACTAGGGATGTGCATCGGATCGGATCGGATCCACAATCTGAATCCGATCCGCCCAGAAATCAGGAAAAACTGATCCGATCCGGCCCACCAGTTCCGATTCCGATCTGTGATCCGATCCGGGGGGTCAGTGCACATCCCTAGTTGTAACCTTCCCTCATAATCGAGATGCTCATCCCTTCCTGCACTTTCCCCACTGTATTTTAACAATTTGCCAGTATGGTATGAGAAGTATAGTAAGAAGACTGGGTCTGGTTAAAGACTCTTTGGGCAACCTGCAACCTTCCATTTGGGAGAAAGCCCCTCCCTTCCATGTTTGAAGAAATGCATAGGGGAATAGCACTATGTTATACTGTTGTGGGAAGCCATCAATACTTTATGACATCAGCATAACTATGCTTAACTATGTGTCTGGAAAAGAGGTGTCAAGAATGTATGCACAAAATCACGCACATATCCCCCATCCTCATGGTCACCTTTCCTTATACATCCTCACTTTTTAAATGGGCACTCCACTAGAATTGTATTAAAAAGCGAAGTATGCAACTCACTGAGCACCATTTCCGTATAACCCCCACCATACACATTTGAGGGGAATTGCATGTCCAACTTGTACGTGGTTATCAGAATAATCGAATGGCAGTGTCCTGCCCAGGATACTTAGTCTGCAGTTTAGGGAAATAACTCATCTGCGCTCTGTTAATCACTGCAGATGCAGCAAGAAGTGAAATTTTAGAAGCATAATCTGCATTTGCAATAATCTCTATAATCCTTTTAAGCACTTTACTTCTATTGGACTCAGAAGAGAGAAGATTAACTCACTGTTATTGTCTAAAGTAGAAAAGAGGAGAAAATTTTAAAAATCAATGCTTTGTTGGATGAAGGGAATGTTTAGAATTAAGAATGTACTTTATGTTAGGCAAAACTTTAAGGAATAGAAAAGGAAAAAAAAAGAAGAAACTATTTTGCTTCTATTTCTCAGCTGCTTACACTTAGGATAGATTTTTCTACTTTTTTCTGCATTCATTCTTCTCTTTCCCTTAAAGCCCCTCTGTATCAACAACGAAGGAACTAACTACTCCAATACTAGGGATGTGTATCATATCGTTAAAATGTACGATAATGATACGATAAGGTTGTTATCGTACATGTGTTTAACGATGACGATACGATAGAAAAACCTACGATAATCATTGGAGACAATAATTTTTGGGCGATTTTATCGTTTTATCAGACTGCCATATAAGTATACCTATAACTTCTGTATTTTAAAAGTTAGAGGCTTGAAACTTGGTCACTGCGCTTATGGAAAGCCATGGATTGGAGATGGAGTAAGCTAAAACTTAAAATATCCAGTCAGGATTAAAGACTGCATGGAATCTGGCAGGACTTGGGAGATCAGTCTCCTACTTGTTGCTGAAGCTCAGAAAGGTGCTACTGCCCAGTGGTGGGGACAAATGGTAAGGAACCTTTTTCCTATGAAGCACCAATGACACCAAAGAAAAGTCAACCCTAGCATGCTGCTGATGAGATGGAGGAAGAGCTAGTGATGGGCAGAAAAAGAGCCAAAAGTAAGTAGGGTTTACAGCACTAGACTGCCCCTCTCCTGGGTCATCTGACATGAAATTAGATCAAAGGGAACATAATTTTCAGGCCGAAGTATACATGACATAAAAGATGTATGATAGGGTTTCCTGACTCCATGACCATATTTTTTGACCAATATTATATTTGTGTTTTATAACCGTATGTATTCTCCACAAGTTTTTTTCAATGGCTTTTTCTAATTCGCATAATTATTGGAGATGTAAAGCACCAAATGCTTCTTTTATTCATATGTTTTGGCAATGTCCAATAGTTTGCATCCTTTTGGGTGGAGGTCATAATATGGATAAACTTTGTATTGGAACAGTCTTTAATATTGAATGATGTGCATGTTCTCCTAAACTATTTACTGGTTTCTTGGAAGTAAACATATAGTAAGCGTAAATGGATTTTCTGAGCCCTTATGACAGCCAAAAGACTGAGATTACAATGTTGGAAGGATAAATGTTCACCTCCCATAATGCAATGGACTGAGGGATAACACCGCTATCAACATTTGAATAGGTGGTATGTAGGTGCCACTCTCGAGTGGATAAATATAAGGATATTTGGTCTGCTTTTCTTGGAACTTATGCATACCACCCTGTTTTTAAAGAATGTTGTGCTTGATCGAATATTGATATTTCTATACATTGTGATTTTCTGTTCTTTTTTCAATTTTTCTTTTAATGATTTCTTTTCTGTTTTGCTTCTTTAAATTCACAATAAAAAAGAAAAAAGAGCAATAAAAATAATCTGATGCATGCTGCTCTGACATCCCTTGTGGATGAAGGGTGGTTTCTAATTCTTTTAAAAACTAAATAAATAGCAATGAATAAAACATATTTTTTTCTGTTACTTCAGGGCAGTCATAGGCTCAATTTGGACGACACAATAAACAACTGGTGTAGGGGAAACAATCGTCAGTTGTTTTGACTATTGTGTCATTCCAATGCTGCCATAGTCAACTCAGCACTGATCCTAATCCACACCACAGTTGATTATTACCATGTTGTTTGGGGAGTACCCCCTAGGGTTAGGGTTAGGGTTAGTCAACCCACCATTGACTATCGTGTCGTCCGAATTGAGCCACTGAGTCATCATTTCTCCAGTTGACGGATGTACCCTCCCCCCCCCCCCTTGAAGCTCCTAAAAGCGCCAGTGAAGAAAACATACAGGTATCTTGATTGAGTCAATATTAAATCCATATTGTACCTTTCCCATAGTGTGGATAATAGCAGCTTCTTCAGGAGGTGATTTTTCCAAAGAGTGTATTGTGGGTGGGGTAGGGGGAGGGACTTCCTGCTTTGGCAGAGAATTGAACTAGCTGACCTATGAGGACACTTCCAACTCTATGACTCTATGATCCCCCACCCTCACAGTTTTCCAGATCAGATTAACTGCCCCCTCACTTCCTGTGGCTGCTTCTAAACAAAGAAAAAAAGTGGTTTTGCCATTGTGGGGTGATTTGTAATTGGGGGCTTGTATTGTACCTGGCTTTTTTATCCTAGCTTTTGGAAGGCTGACTTAGTTCAGCTCAGGGGCAGGAGCTCTTCTCCATTCTTTGCAGAAGGGTGGTTTAGATTTGGGGAGTTTTCTATTTCAGCTGCCTGCCAGGGACTGAAGATTTGTGGGGTGGGTGGGTTGTGAGGCACCTTGCAAGTATCAGTAGATGGCTGGTGCCTTGCATTTGGGCCAAATGTTGTGTTGATCACCACACATATTCCACGTTTCTCCTGTCACAGGGATGCTGCTGAAAATGCCAGCTTTGTGGTGAAAGCCCCCTCTCCATGCCATCATGTCTAGAACTCAGACAACTCACCATGTGATGTAGCAACATCACTAGGGTATGAGTTTACCCATCCATGTCAGCAGAGACTAATTGCATGGATTGGGAGCAGGGAAATTCACAACATGCAGATGCTGTGTCTCATGGTGATGAGGTTCCAGCTTGAACATCTAATCTAAAGATGTCTTAGGCTGAATCAGACAATTGGTTCATTTAGCTTAGCATTGTCTACACTGCCTGGCAGCAGCTCTCCAGGGTACCCAGACATTTGTTTTTCCTAGGGATGTGTATCGTATAGTTAAAATCGCCGATAACGATATGATAAGGTCGTTATCATGCATGTTTTTAACTATGACATTATGATAGAAAATCCTATGATAATTATCGGAGACGATAATTTTCAGGCGATTTTATTGTTTTATCGGACTGTCATATAAATATACCTATAACTTCTGTATTTTAAAAGAGAGGCTTGAACCTTGGTCACAGTGCTTCTGGGGTATGCCTAAGTAAGTGTATGAAATCTGAGATCGATCCCTTCAACCCGCGATTTTATATGAATTTTTAAAATATTGTTTCCATTCTGACAGGTCTGAATGAACGCACGTGGCGAGCTGTCATTCTGATTTGTCAGAACTGAAACGATCTTTAATAAATTCATATAAAATTGAGGGTTGGAGGGATCAATCTCAAATTTCATACCCATACTTAGGCATACCCCAGAAGCACTGTGACCAAGTTTCAAGCCTCTAACTTTTAAAATACAGGTTATAGGCATTTTTTTCTTTCTGCCAAAAATATTGTTTTTTAATGATAATTATCGTGAAGACGATACGGATCACCTATGATATGAATGAAGTCAATATTTTTTTTGGTCCAAAATGACAATAACGATGAAAAATGATATTTTTTGGCATGCAAACCCCTAATTTTTCTCAGCCCTATCTAAAGATGCTGAGGGTTGAACCTGGATCCTTCTGCAAGCAAATCAGGTGTTCTACCACTGAGCCATGGCTCCTCCATGGATGGTGGAGAACTTGGTACAGGAGTGTAATTTTTTGCAGGTTTCATTTAGTGGGCATAATCTAAAGCATGCATCTCAATGGATGTTAATTGTGACTACTTAACACTCTATTGCTTTCAATGGGACTTAGCTCTAGCTAATGTTTTCAGACAGGTGCTCAGAATCTTAAGTGAACTGCTGTTCTTAGAAGACTGTTGTGGCAAAAGGATTTGCCTGTGAATGTGTATAACCTACTAACCCACTTTTATGGCCTCTTGAGGACTAGGGAAATTGTCTGAAATTGCCGAGGTCTGGCAATGTGATGGAAAGGAGCAGTCACGCTGCAGTCAAAACAGTCACGCATTACGATCCGGATCAAATACGTTTCTATAGGTGAATGTGCTTAGATAGGCTTGCCTGGGTATACATTTTTGACACCCCCTTTAAATAATGGTCTTTCTCTCCCCCACCCAGTATTGTAACACAGGTTGCAATCACACTGTGATGTCCCTTTTTAAAATAGTAGACTACAGCTCTTCAAATCCGTGCATATACCCAGTATGCAGTGGGCTCCAGCGCAATCATTGAGAGCAGTGCATCGGTAGTGCAGGAAGTGCACCATGCAAAGGCCTGCATGCTTCAGATGTGGGCATTGTCAGAACAAGGAGCTCGCCTATCCATGCGCAGCACATTATTTCTGATCAGTTTAAAACTTGAACTGTGGAAGTTTGATTGTGTAAACTGAACCCATTGAAAAGTACAGCATGTGGGGTGATACTGGAAGATGTGAATGTTATTTGCAGTGTTTATTGATTTATTATTAAAAACGTATATACTGCTTCATATAATAATGTGATGTAACATAGTATGATAATAACCTAAGCAGTTTACATATAATAAGATTAAAACCACAGCATGAAAAGACGCTATTAAACAGCACAGCTTAAAACACACTGTTAAAAACAATTTCAGCTACAAGCAATGCAAAAACAATAAACTGGATCAGCAGCATGATTCATTGCAATTTATGACACCCAGAGAAAGCCTGCTTAAACAAGTACGTTTTCAGGAGGCATTTAAAATATGCCATGTTTTCTGCCTCCCGACCCATATGGGGGAAGGTGTTCCAGAGGGTGAGCATCACTACCAAGAAGGCCTACTTCCAAAATGTTAAATGGCATCATTTTGATGGAATGACCAGGCCTCCTCTGAAGATCTTAAAGGTCAGCTGGGTATATATAGGGGAAGGCAGTCTGCTAGGTAACCTGGTGCTGAGTTGGTTAAGGCTTTCTATGTCAACGACACCATCCCAAATCTATTAGATATGTGATGAGACTTTAACACATGCGAGCCATCAAGTGACGAACATGTAGGCATGTAAATGCAAGCCTTTCTATAGTAGCAGGATCAGCTCCACCCACCCACCTCCACATTGCATGAGTACAATGTTGCAATTATAAAAGTACAAGTATTCATTCAAAACATAGAATACCAAATGCCAATGCCCTTAATCCACTTCCACATCACAAAGCAAAAGTGGACACAGAAGTTACAGTGCTATGTGGTAAACAAACCATGCAACACCCATCTTCCACCCATCAATCCTAGTGCCAAATCCTAGTCTTACTCTCCCTCCTAAAATCTCAAGACCACTTCTAAACCCCCCTCCCAATCCCATATCCCACTCTTTCACTTAATCCCAATTTCCACAAGCTGTTGATTTTGCTCTATGTGCCTACCTCCTGATCCTGGGTTAGGTCCAGAGTTAGGGCTCATCTACACTTGCAGCCCTTTGGGGAGTGGTGAGGGATGATCACGGAGTTGTAAAAATAAATAAATACAACAACCTCTGTGCTGGAAGACACCAAGCACCATCCCAAAGATGGTGAAAATGCTCTTCCCCTCACCTCTGATGCCCATGGACTCCCCCCACATAGCTCCATGCCCGTTTCCTGAACTCCACTACTTGTGGGGAAGAGGGAGTACCCTGGGAAGGAGAGCCACACCACCCACAGAATTCAGGATGGTCCCAAGATGGCAGGAAAAAACAGGGAAAAAACTTTCCCAGTTATCCCGGGAGAACTGAGTGCTCGACCCCGGTTCACCCTGAGATCAGCTGTCCATCATTTGGATGCGAAGGGACAACTTCATGTCCACCCCGGGATAAATGGCAGGTGTAGGCAAGCCCTCATGCTTAGTCATGCTTAGACACATTGAAATCAATGGGACAAATGTGCATAACTTAAATCCCATTGACTTCCATGGGCCTGCTCTAAGCACACCTACATCTGGACCCTTCTCCCTATATTCCACCACTCAAACCTAACTATTAATCCCAACCTTTCCCCTTCTCTCATCATTCCTAACCGTAACTCTAACTCCCCCCATCCTGAATCCTTCATGAATTTCCTGAACTTCTTGAAAAATGTTTGGCAAGGCTCTAATCTGATTTAGTATATGGCAATTCCTTGTATCTTATCTAACCCCAAACGCCAAAAGCCATCTCATGTACAACGATAATAGAATGTCACAGTTTTTATAACTCTCTATGACATATTTTAGCTTTAAAACATTGTGTTGCCGATTTGTTTGAACAGGGATCCTACTGCCTGAAAATTTTATTGGCTATTGTGAACAAAACAGGAGAAGTGGGATAGTAACCCTACCAATTGGAACAAAAAATAACGCCCTAAAGCTAGCAAGTCCGATTTACAAAATATTCAAGGATCTCCTAGTTCATTTTATTTGACATCAGAAAATGCCCCAGTAACTGATCAAACCTCAATGGAAAGCTCTCGTGTAAAGGAGAGTGTATTTCTATGAGGCATCTTCTAGTATCTAGAAACATCAGTATCCATACATTCATTGCCCAAACAGTAGCATTTCTGGGGATAGGATTTTTATAAACTATGAGCTCCATCACACCTACTTTTCCCCCCTGGTTTGTGTCCATGGTTTCCCCCTCCATTTCCTTAGCGAGTCGCTCTGGGCACTTTCATTTCTGTGCGTTGTTGCGCTATTTCAGCTTGTGTATCTTTTTACGTGTATCGCTACTATGCCGGCGAAATCTCCTGTCCCGCCCCTACATTCTCCTTCCCCCTGAAGTTAATTTTTATATTTTTATATATTTTTTATTTCTGCGCAAATACAATAATACGACAGCCGAAACTGTGCAATTACAGTAAAACAACATACTATGCTTCCCCCTAAGACCATATTAAACAAGGTAAGTGAAGAGAAAGTATTACAATTAGTTCTTGGAGAAGTTTGTGGTCAATGTTGGCATGGCAAGGGGAAGCCAGCATTGTTTTAGTCAGGAAACCTAGACATGCTTACTCAGGAGTATGAACCATAGAATTGAATGGGACTGAGTCCCGGGCACGGGCAGCGGAGGCTTCACTCGCCTTCTCTGCGGGATGTTCGGGGCCCCTCTCTCCATCGCCCTTCACGGTTGAGTAGAGAACAACCCCACCCTCCTCTTTTGTCAGCAAGACCGCCCTTCGACACACATGTCCCCAACAAAAAATGGGATGGTCCAATATGGCACAAGGACAGCAATACATCGGATGGAGGAGTGGCTTTATTGTGCACTGAGGTGGGAAAAACAGGCTTTCCTCACTCCAAACTAAGATGGAAAAGGGAGGGGAAGAGAGGAGATGAGCGCAGAACAGGGATGACATCCTGTGAGTGCCGTGCTGAAAAAACACATACCAGGCATGGCAAGAGTGTGATAAATCACTGGTGTGATGGAGCTTTATGTATCATTCTAGCAAGCATTTCTTAAGAGTAGTTGTCCATCCTCAGTACTTTCATATTTTCTTGACCATCAATCTGAAAAGTTGCAGTGCCTTTACACACACACACACACACACACTTGAATGGACCATCTAGTCATGAGACACAGAATCACGTCCCTAGAGCCAATTTTGGTCGAGATCACAGCACAGAATGGAATGCTATTAGGATTGGGGTTGGGGAGGGGGTTGCAGAAGGCTGCTGAAATTGAACGTTGGAAGGGGGAAAATAAAGCAAAATGGGGCATTTGTTACTTCTTTAATTGTTTGCATTTTTTTGGTGTATGAAATGGAGTATCTGGACAAAGGAGACTCAACCATATTAAAACGGGATGATTTAGGCAAACATTGTTTGAAAAATTCAAATAGCCTCACTGAACAATGGGAGAACAAAGGAACACGAGCCATTGTATGAGTCTTGGATAAATTAGGGATGGGCAAGTCTTTCAGTTTCACTTCACTGTTCTTTTCACTTTCACTTTCATTTCAGTTTTGCCACTCAGACCCCACCCCCGTTTTAAACACAATGATGTGGGGGAGGGGTGGTGCTATGGGCGGGATCTGAGTGGCACCTCCTCAGTAGCAACTACCTGATGACACTCAGCTCACTAGCCCAAGGCATCCAGTTCAGGACCAAGCTGGCAGGTCCAAGGGAACATTTTCACTGAGACAGCCAAGCCAGTCTTCTGGGCATAGGCGCCTTATATCTAGCTCTCTTCATTACTGGCTTCTTGCCCAATGTCTCACCCTGAGGAACCCTCCCAGCAAGATATTAAGCAAGTGAGCACTCTGAGGTCCTCAGACTGAGACATCAGGGAGAAGGGCTCTCTGGAGAGTGCCTTGCTCTAAATGGTATTTTCACAGAGTGAGGCATTGTGGGTGAGGTGGCCACAGAGATTGCCTGTGCACAGAAAGAGAGAGAGAGAGAGAGAGAGAGAGAGAGAGATTAGGCAGTAGTGAGCATTTCCCCTTTTTTGCAAAACAAGCCATCTTTAAGTGACTGTATATTTGATTGCCAGATCCTCTTTGTATGACAATTTACTTATGTGCATGTGCACTCCTGTGCATTGTTGCTAGCACACCATACCAAGGGTGCTGGGAAGAATTTTAGAAGCATCCCTGTTCTGAAGATTGTGTCCTAGAAGTCAATGGCTAATGCTGGCAGGGCTAGTACCAAATGTAGTCTGATCACATCTAACCAGAGCTTCATATACTACCAAGGTGATGTATAGCTGGATGACCATTTCCCCACCCACCATCAGCTGCCATGCAACCTCAGGACAGGAGTGAATAATGTCACATTATATACCTGGTAACATTCAGACATATCCTATGTTTTGAAAGTGTAGTTTCCTAATTACATTGTTCTGGATGTTCTGTCAGGGGAAACCAAGGAGAACATACCTTATCATTTCTTTCCATGTGATTAGATGGGCTTTATCAACATACATTTCAGAATAACATTCTGAAAGTTTGGGGCAAGAAAAAACTAACTAACCTCACTTCCATGTTAATGAATATCGCACCCTCTATTAAATCTCTAACCAGCTCTCTCTAAGTAAATTCTGCTCAAAATAAATTTGTGAAGTGGGAGAGAGGGAGATGCTTAAAATGAGCTGGCTGCTCAAATAAATCATATTAAACCTGACCACATCGTGGTACTATTGGTCAGGTTTAAATCATATTAAACCTGACCAATAGTATGCACCATTGATGAGCTAGCTCAATAATAATAAATAATAATAATAATAATAATAATAATAATAATGAATTTAAAAAACGTAAACAAAATAAAATAAAAATAAAATAAAATAAAAGATGGCTTTTGTAGGGCCTAGGCAGCATTTGTAACCATGTTTGAGCTTCTCTATGCATTCTCACTTAGCCCTTAGTCTAAAGCAAGAGATGTTACAAATGTCACATGGGAAAGTTTCTGAGGAACGTTGCATCTTTTGGCAGGTTTGGCTGTTTTCTGGAGAGAGCGAAAATACCCAATTTTTCAGTCACGGAAAGTCCAATCCTCTAAGCCGTTCTGTTACAGAGATACAGTAGCCCTCCTTATATAAGTCAATGTTCTGTATCCTGTTAATCAATTATAGAACACTCAATCTAGCCAGCAGGACGGCGGCAGCAAAGGAATAACTGTTACTCCATACCATTCATCTCAGTGAAGTGTTAACTTCAAAGACAACCTGGGACCATTTCAAAGTTAACGTTACGAAGCAACAGCAATCCTCCTGTTCACACCACTTTGTCCTAATAAGCTCTGGCAACAGCATCTTATGCTCTTAGATGTGGCCATCACCCGGTGCAGGAGGACAACAGGATATGTTGCTTGCAGCACCAATGTTGAGTTAATGGGCTCTTATGTTAACGAAAAAGTGGTGGTTGGGGATCTAGTTCTGCTGTTTACCATGCGTGATCCCATGCTGGATGTCTACAAACAGGTAAGGCACATTTTTCATGAGTCCGTATGCCCACCATAGCTAATGTTTTATTTTTCAGTTGCAGGAATAACAGCTATCAAACCCCTCAAACACATGACAACCTTGTAGGGGAATTGCTGGTCCTTGATAAGGGCCATTTTCTGCTGCCACCATTTTCATCTTAGAAAAATGGTGAGTAAGGGGGGCATGATAAAGTTGTATACAATTATGCATGGCATGGAGAAAGTAGATAGTAGTAGAGGTACACATAATAGTAGAAGCCGGGATCATCCCATGAAGCTGAACTGTGGGAAATCCAGGACAGTGCTTCACACAGTGCATAGTTAAACTATGAACCTGGCTACTACAACATGTATTGATGAACCTGGACAGCCTTTAAAGGGGATTAGACAAATTGATGGTGGCTGAAGCTATCAATGGCTACTACTCATGATGGCTATATATTAATTCCAATATGAGAGTGCTATTGCACACATGTCTTATATGTAGGCTTCCCATAGGTATCTGATTGGCCATTGTGGAAACAGAAAGCTGGACTAGTTATATTTTTGGTTTTGACCAGCATGGCAGTTCTTAAGTTCTTACATTAACCTATGCTGGATCACATTGAGCAGCTACTCATACTGCTGCTGCTATGACTATTACTGCAATTATGATGATGATGATGATGATGATGATGATGATATCTCTTTCTTGCTCTTTCTTGTACTCCTTCTAACTGACTTTTCCCAACTGTCACTCACCCCACCCCACCTATTCCCTTCTAGCCTCGACTATCAGTCATTCCTCCATTCACTCTTCTGTTTCAATAGTAAAGTCAGGCTTTTGCATAAAAATCATAAACTTTATCCAGTCATTCTTGCATCTGTCTTGGAATGCTGTGGTTTAGTTGTAACAGGAAAAAACTCCCACAGCATAAAACATTTCATCAAGTTAAAAGGCCCTCGAATATGTGTGTATATATATATATATATATATATATATATATTTAAAAAGTCATTTGGCACTTAAAAGTTATTAATGCAGTCACCAGGCCAGCCCGCCTGGGAAAAAAGTAATTCTTAAGCAGAGTCTCACAACTAAGAAGGCCTATTCAAAGATTAATGTTATTCAGAGAGCTAGGCTTGTGCCTACAACTCCCAGCATGCCTTGGGTGGGAGGAAAGACTTAGAGCCTATCTACACAGTCCCTTGGAACGTTTTAAATAGTATTTTAAAATGTTCCAAATAGGTGCATTCTAAAATGTCTTAGGCCACATTACTGAGTACTCACATTACAGGAAAAAAAATCTTCAGTCTTTAAAAGCAGTGTGTGCGGTCACACACTCTTCTGCCCCGTCTCTTTCTGTTTCGTTTTTACAATGAGTTTAGGGCAAGGCATTGTGGGTGTTGTAGTTCAGTCACCCTCCTTAGTTCCTCTGTCATTCCCTAGTTTTCAATGAGTATAGGGCTAAGCATTGTGGGTGTTGTAGTTCACTCGCCCACTTCCTCCATAGCCCCGCTTTCTTTCCCACCAATCAACTGCTAAGCATTTGGGCACCAGTAAACGAAGCACTGCCCCCATGAATCACAAACGGTAAGGAAGGACATATTATTTTACTTAAAATGATTTATTAAAAGTGAAACTGTTGTATATAGCTGAAGTGAGTTTTAAAAAACTTCAGGTATACAACGTTATAGGGAGTGTGTCATGTGGCCCAAAGAGTTTTCATAACCCTTATAAAACGTTACAAACCTAGCGTGTAGATCAGCTCTTATTGGGCTTTGGCAGCTATCATCTGGACGTAGCTCGCCATCCTGCCTGGGCCTGAAGGGAGAGTGCCTGGGCTGGCTGCCTTGTTTACTAGGCAGAAGGGAAGGAGGTCACAGCTCTGGGCCTATCACCAATGGCACCAACCATGAGCTTCAGCAGCAGGACTCCCATTGGGCAAGTCGGGCACCACAGCAAAAGGCATGCTGGGAGTTGTAGCTTTGTTTTCTGTGGGGGATAAGGAAAATTATGGCAACAGCTTCAAGGCAGCCCTGGTCATGCGTTGAGGGTGAGAGAGAGGGGTGAGAAACTAATTTTATTTGTTTTAAGTTAATAATAACTTCAGAGCACATGCATACAACAGTTCCCTGCATCCACTGAGATCCGTTTCCCTACTATATGTTATTCGGATATCAGGGCAATGCTGGGTACATTTTGAAAACAGATTTTTAGGTTTGCATCTTTTTTAGTTGGTTGAAAGGGTGTTTTGTGTCCTGATTGATTTGGAAGCTTAGACGGCTGCTCTGGCCAAAGCACAATGGAAGGTGTAGGCATTTGAGGTAAAACAAAAAATGTGGTTTATCATGAAACTCTAATTTAAAATACAGTTCTTATTAACACAGTTTCCCATTAATTCTAACAAGACAATTAACTAACTCAACCAAACTAAAAAAGCAACCAACCTAAAGATGAATAAGTTGCAGATAAATTTAGTATTTATCAAATAAATGTTATAAACATTATCCACGGACCCGAGCAACGCCAGGCATATCAGCTAGTCCCTAATAAAATACAATAGAAATATTAAACAGAATATATATATATATATATACACACACACACACACATATATATATATATACTTTCTGGAAAGGTTTCTAGACAAAGAACATAGCCAGTCATCATAAACGTAAAAACATCACATCTTTACACATTCCAGACTGGCTTTCCCACTTCACTTCTCACTCCCCCATGACTCAGCTGAAGTTAAGAAAACACCTGGAAGATGCATGACCAGGGGCCTTCCAGTCTATTGATTGGTCAGTTTGAATGTCAATCCCTGAGAGCTGATCAGCCTCCCAGAGGAATACTTATGCCTGTGGAGGAAACTTCCTTGTCTTCAGGTGGTTGGCAAAGAGTTAAGACAAAACTATCCTATGCTCTGGAGTCCCAAGTAGGCTTTATTCCTCTCCTCACCTGAAAGATGCTTTGGTGAGTCACTTACTCCTAGGATCCTGATATGTAAGGTTTAGTGAGTTAGTTTGATGTTTTGTTTTATTATATTCCTGAACTACTCACTGCTTGGTTCTTGAATAAATACATTGAATTGGAAACTAGACTTGATTTGATTCTTTTTCTTAGCCTTGAGTTTGTCTTACCCATGTGGTTAAAGGAAGCTCTGAAAAAAGAACCTACCCATCTCCATGTACACAAAGCATAAGACTGTTCCTCTCATGTAGGGCAGGCTAAGGGATACTAAAACAATACATGTGTGTGGCGGTGGCGCTACCTGTAAGGAATCCATGACCTGGGCTGCCTCGCAGGGTTGGAGGTGGCCCAACACATTTGCGCTCTTCACCATGTGTAGGTGCAAGCCTTCATGACAAGGCTGTACATCAATGGGCTCAGGATTGCTAACCGATTTGACCCTGGGCTAATCTTGCACATGAGCAAAATCCATCAACCAGTATCTTCCCAAGAAAAAACTCCATATAACCAGGGCGTCTTGTTGTTCCATATAACCAAGATGTCTTGTTACCCTCTGATACCTCAAAGGAAGAGGCTGGAAATCCAGCATGATATATGAATGTGAAAGGGGAGAACACTGAGGTTAAGGCATCCAAATTGGAAGGAAGCAAAGAGACACTGACGGGAAGAATTCGGCTAAATGTGACATTAAGTTGCCGTGCAAACATGGCACATCTCCCACTGACTGCTTTCTCAAGCTTTGTGCAACCCACAGAAAGTAAGACATACCCAGTATCTGTTTGCTTTTTATCTGCTAGTTCTTCTGGGATCTGTTTGCTTGTTATCTGCTGTTTCTAACAGCTCTTGCACCTACAGTGTCCTTTTTTTTTTGTATTTCACTTTAAAAAAAATACAGAGTTTCCTTACATGAAGATCGGGATGAGATTGCTATGATGGCAGGTTTGCATTCAGCTTCATGGGCAAATGAGCCCAACCACAGCTGAATCATTTTCTGTAAATAGGTCGGGAGCTCAGCTGTAATCTGAAGATTAAAGCCTCACTTACTGATCCTTAGGAATGCCTCATATTCCACCCCAAATTGCATAGTGTCAATAGAGATAAAACATTATTGCTCCAAAGAGTTCTGGCTCCTGCTCCTGCAGTGGCAGCTGAAAGGAGATAAAAGAAAACAGCAGCTTTCCCCCACTTCAACCAGAAAAGGACCACATTAAAAGATAGGACCACATGCTTGGAATAGAGTTGTTTAGAAAATATAGTTGATGCCTTTCAGAAAAGGAATCCACCGCATGCACATTATAGTTAACCTGCTCGATTTATGTTTAAAATAGAGGTGTCTGAGAATGTCATTTTTGTAAAGCATGCTGCATTCTAAACTTCGAACGCAAGCACATGTCTGCCAAAAATATCCACAATTTGTTGAATATGTGCTTGAACTCGGCTTGTTCCTGATTTCCAGTTTGAGTTGTGCAAATTTAATAATTGGTGCAAATTTCCTTGGTAAAGTGAATATAGCCTATGGAGGAAATTGGTGCAAGTTTTGGAAGGTTTGCGCAAATCTCCTGTTCGAACGCAGCTCAATTTATTCAAGTTTCCCATTCGCACAGAGCAGACAGTAGTCACAAATGTAGATGGGAATTGGGCATGAAACGCATGACAAGAAGATGTTCGGAGAATACTAGCAATCTTGAACATCGCTCGTTCGCCTATCCTTGTTTAAAATAATTAGAATGGCATCAGTCTATGTTAGGGATAGGAATGGACACATTGGTCGGTTTGTCTCAGTTTCTCTTTTTTCCAGTCCTCAGCTTGTTTGGTCTCATGGATTGCATCCAGGACCTGTCTTCCATGAGAGGAAGGGCTCTGCTCACAGAAGGTCATTTTGGATTATTTTGGAGAATCCTTTCTGCCTCTCCCTAACACCACAGCTCATCCCATTAAGCAGGGCTACCTGACTTTTTGAGTAGCATTTATAAGGGGCTGGACAGGCTGCCAAGAGAAGGTTATCTCTCTCATTATACTAGAACCCAATGGGGGTGATCCCATGAACCTGATTGGTGGGAAATTCAGGACAGACAAAAGAAAATACTTCTTCACACGGTGCATGGTTGAACTGTGGAATCCACTTCCATGAGATGCAGTGATGGCCACCAGTTTGGTTGGCTTCAAAAGAGGATTGGAGAAATTCATGGAGGAGAAGGCTATTGATGGCTACTAGTCCTGATGGCTATATGCTACCTCCAGCATCTGAGTCAGTAAGCCTATATACACCAATTGCTGGGGAACAGGGATGGGAGAGTGCTGTTGCACTCATGTCATGCTTGTGGGTTCCATGTCAACAGCTGGTTGGCCACTGCGTGAACAGAATGCTGGACTAGATGGACCCTTCTTCTGATCCTGCATGGCTCTTCTTATTTGCTATATAGGCCAGTTCAGATAAGCTGTAATGATGTGGGGGCACAATGCCTCTTGCTCCCTGATGGGAACCACTTGTTAATGACTGGAAGATGACTCATAGCATTATTGAATAGCTTGTTGCAATCACTAGCAATGTTGTCTTATGAGAATGTGAAGAGAAAGCCTTGCTGCATTCACTTCTGTAGAAGTAGAAGTGTGGATCGATATATTAATTTGCTCTGCATTCTGTCCTGATGACAAGAACCACAGTCCTTTGAATTTAAAAGGTTACAGCTTTATTATCTGATAAGTGCCACCTGCCATTGAAAATTGGTAGTAATCTCAGGGCATGTATCTAATCTAAGCCCACTAAAAATGGGTGTTTAATCAAAAGCTCTCATAAGTGGGAACACTCTGGGGACTGTACACAGACATGCATTTGGAGAGCCATGACACTTCCGTAAAGATAATGTGTTGGGGGTTGGACAGGTAGACAGAAGAGACGTCACGTCTGATGCATCCTATGAGTGTGGAATTGTATCATAGGTGAAAGGGCACTGAAGGATTCCAGTGTATTTTAGAAGACAACAGTAGAAGGTAGGTTTGGAGGAAGAAGAGAAAGGACGGTGGGTATTCTTCTCATAGTTCAATTGGAGGAGACACACATTGTATGCAGAAGGTCCCGGCTTTAATCCTTGGTATCTCCAAGGATTAAAAAGATATCTAAAAAGAACAATTTGAGGAAAATCAAATCTTTCAAAATGTGGATATACCGACACATGTTGAAGATACCATGGCCTGACTGAGTAACAACAAGGACATATTACACAGATTAAACAAGCTAATGGGATTAGTAAATACCATCAAAAGAAGAAAACTACAATATCTTGGTCATATTATCCAAGGAGAAAAATACACCATACTCCAACTTATTATACAAGGGCAAATTGAAGGGAAAAGATCAGTGGGAAGAAGATGAACATCATGGTTAAAGAACTTGAGGGAATGGTGTAGCTGTACTTCTATACAATTATTCAGAGCAATGGCGTCAAAAACAAAAATAGCTGTATGATAGCTAACCTCCGATAGGGGAAGGCATCTTAAGAAAATGAAGGATCTCCAGTAAAGAGGATCGAGGAGCAGATGATGGGGGAGACCTCTACCTAACATCCATTTAAGGAATTCTGTACACATGGACCATTTACATAGGCAATTTTCAGTCAGGTAATCCTAGGTAAGCCTGAGAAACTGGCCACGACCAATCAAAATATGGAATGTGAGGCTAGATGGACAAAAAGTTTGACCTGGTCTAAGGCAACACCCCATGATGCCCCCTCCCAATCTAAAATCACTGATATCAGAGTAGGGGATGTGTATGAGGAATTCATTTTAATTCATTTTTGATAAGAATTTACCTAGTTCACATACCCCAGACTTGAATGACAGCTGCAGTTAAGGATGTCCATCGTTTCAAAATCCAGTCCTTTTGTGGCTTGAGGGATTTCTGCTACCTGCTTGAATTCATTAACCAAGCCCTGGGTTTCTCATGAACTTTAGGGACTTTTTACATCCCCTTTTTTTGGTTGGGAACACAGTTCGCACAAATAGAGATTTGTGCAAATGACTGTCATAATTTGCACAAATTACACAATTTACAGCTGTAATTTGCACAAACTGAAAAATATGGAAAATCCACTAACTGGCCCGACTTGCTGCAGATCCGGTTGGTCCCCTTGGTGGAAAATGGAACAAAGTCTTGGGGTGGGGGGAGGAGGCAATACGATGAAAGCTCATCAAGTTCCACCCACCCCTATGGATCCCTCCCATATCTCTAGCTGCAGTCAAAGTCTGTACATTGCTGAACATGTGGTGCAATTTGTGGAACAAAAAAAAAACCCATTTGAAAAATACATACAGTCTAAAAATGCACATAATTGATATGCACATTTGGGAAAACCCACACAACATTCAGCACAAATGCTCATGCATAATGAAGAATTACGCAAAGCTTGCAACCTGATATGGACATGAGTCAAAATGAGCTTTGATCTGGAATTTGAAGAGCCTGGATGTCCTCGTGTTTTGCTGAATTGCACAATCCTATATCAGAGGTGACCACTATAAACTGTAATCCAGGTGTCGTGCGCATGCCCGTTCCCTCTGGCATTCACACGTGCTGGCAAACTGACACAAGACACATCGATGAGACTTCTTTGTATTGAGGAAATCACATGGTGACAAGCAGTAAGGTTACGTTCTCCAAACAACACCACTTAAAGCTGAATGATGGTCAGAAAGCTTTAGGCTCCTTTCCTGATACGATCCTTCAGGCAATCATGTGGAGTGGGTGGGTGGGTGGGTTAGGGGTAGCCACCATCCCATTTGAGCTTCTGCAGATGCTGCATACACTGGCACCTCAAGGGACATTGTCAAAGCCTAAACAAGATGCAAGGGAGGGGGAAACACTTATTCTCTGAGCCACCAGAGCCAGGCAGAGACTAATCATGCACCAATCAGACCCAGCCTGCCAAACACTGAGTTGACCCAGGGTAAGCATGATCACAGGGAAGGTAAAACCTCAGGCATAGGAGTCCTTCTGCTAAGGATTGGCAACTCCCTGCCACCTGAGTCTGGCCACAAACACACAATCCACTGCAAACACAAGTTCAAGTCTATGAAAAGCTTCTTAGTACTTTCCATGGCACAATTTTTAGAAATCTAGAGTCCAAATAGCAAGAGAGAGAGAGAGAGAGAGAGAGCATGTGCAGAGTGCTTCCAAAGTCTCAAACAGATGGAATCTAACAGGAGGGATTTCAGGCTTTGCGTCAAAAGATGATCTCTAGCAAAGCCCTTCAGCTTTGCACTAGCTATTATATATGAAGACCTGGCCTATTCAAAACCACTTGACAGACAGGTCCTCTGACCTGTAAACTATGCCTATGTGCCAACAGGGCGGGATTGCTCCACCTACTACGATGATGCTACAATCTGAGTGACAGCTTCTAAGAGTGGCCCCCTCCATTGTACTAAATTTAGGTTCTCAGGGAAACTTGTTACAGCTGCAAGGCCATGACAGGGAGTGAGAGAGCTACTCCTGTGACAAACTCTCACAGAGATAAGCTCGCAGAGACTATTTTTAATGAATCAACAATGAATGAATCAACCTATACCTGACACCAGGACTGCACAACATAAGGCCCCTCAAAATTAGGGATGACCTTTGCTATGAAATCTGGCCATTTTGGGGCTCAACAGCCCTGCTGAGCACCCAGCTTGGCTCACAATTGTGGGCTGAGCCGCAGGTTTTTCATGTAATCCAGGAACTTTTTCCAGTTTTTTTTTAAAAATGTGCATGAATAAAAATGTGTGCAAATTTCGACCACAATTTGCACACATCTCTATTTGCATATTTTTTTTAAAAAGTGGAAAATCCATGAACTAGCCTCTGACTCAATGTAGATTGTGTCAGGCCAGCTCACAGAAGATGAGCTGAAGTCCTGGGGACTGTGCTGATGAAAACTCAGTGAGCTTCCAGATGACTTCCTCTGACATCCCTACATCAAATGCAGCCAAAGAACATGAAAGGCTGTCCACCAGGGGCCCGTGAAACATCTTGGGTTCACTGCCAGCCTGGAGCTACAAAAATAGTAGGCCTGACAAGCATCTGTCAGGTCAAACAATACATGGCTGGTGGGTTGTGATTAACTTTGTCAGTTAGCACTGGAAGCCTTGGAAAAGACATACTTTGGAAACCATTAGTTGGTCTGGAAGCTGGAGGGATGAACAGTCCCCAACACACCCCTGTGATGAGCTGGAGTGGTTCTAAGTCCTGCCCTCTGATGTAAGAAGTGACTGAGAATGCTCTGAGAGATCACACTGGGATTCATGAAGTGATCATCTAGCCACCACTTTTAAATGCATATAAGAGAAGTCCTAAGAGAAGAACGGAAACCCAAATCTTTTGCGGTTTCCAGTGCTTGCCTACCTACTTAACACTTAGCTAGTGGAGTTCCTTCAATTTCATCATGCCATGTTCAGTCTGTACATGCCATACTCAAGGCAGAAGCTGCCTGCCTGCCTGGCTACTTATCAATAGCCTGCTGTTACCGGCAGAGATGAAAGCAAAAAACAATAGGTGCATAACTGATAAATCACACTGAGTTTCCCTGACAATGTTTCCCTTGGAGGACAAAACAAATCATGTCCGAACAACTTTCCCCTCAAGCTTTTACCCAAGCTTTATTCACCAATAAATACTAAATGGTCTTAGAGCACCAGTTCAACCAGAAATCTCTCCCCACTGGTTTCTCTTTTCTTTTCTGTAGCCCAAAGGTAAGGAATACTACAATATATGCATTTTTGTATTTTCTTTTCCCATTGTTCCTCAACAGCACTCTCTAATGTGCTAATTTCTTGCAATCCAGGAGCACTGATGTTCAATGCAACTAACACGTTATGTCCCAATGATGTATTGATTTCTGTGGAGTATCATTAAAATGTGTCAGCTGAAAGGTTTCTGCAAGAAACTGTCAAGAAATGCATTTGACTTGTTTCTTTCACTTACTGCCATCAAGCAGGCGGCAGGCACTCCTCTTATCACAAAGATTGTTTTTCGAAATGCTTCCTAGAACTGTCTCCGTGAAAGAAGGAGGAGATTCAGATTGTAGCCTCCAGCTACATGAACCTGTATACTCAGTTAAGGTATGTCAGGTGTCAGGGATATGGATGAATCTGTCAATTTCATTTTCTCTCATTTTTTTTCCAATCTTAGGTTTAAGACTGCATGAAAATTTTATTTTGGTTCATTTAACAGCAGAAATTCCCCCATTCATGCTGTAGTCAATGGGTGGAACGTACACACCTATGTGCACATATTAAAAATGTACACCCAAATGTGCACTTTTCCTGTTCGAACAACAACAATGAAAACTCACGTTTGGGCATAGGAATAAGATAGACTGAACTTCGAGGTGAAACTCGGAGACCTTTGAGGAGCTTGAGCCTCGCTGATTCTCCCATCCCTATAATAATGGTAGTCCTTTGGGGATGCCTCATGCACCTTCCCAACAGTGCCTTCAACTCTGATTAGACTTATGCAAAGATTGTGTGGGCTTCTGCCATTTTGTTGGGACAAGACTTAACAAAATGGCAGAGTCCAGCTGCCATTTTGGAGACTCTGAATGGCAAGTCAGAGAGGTTATGCAGTGAATTTTCTGTATGTTTACTCAGAAGCATGTCCTGGTGCATTTAATCATTCTTATGCCCTAGTAAGTGAGGGCTGACTCCAATCTTTATTAGTGATGGACAAACCTGTTAATTTTTGCTTTCTCCCACATTTGAATTTTTTAAATCTCAAGTTCCTTCATGAAGAAATTTGTGGATGTCAGTAGGTTTTTGTCAAACAAACAAACCACTGGCTGAATTCAGTGGTTACAGCTATTCCTAGTGCGGACAGGGAATATAGGATTGCTCACTTAAGATACTATCCTATGCATGTTTGGACAGAAAAAAGGCCTACAACTCCCAACATGCCTCAGCTAGCATGGGTGTTGTAAGCCTTTTTTCTGTCTAAACTTGCATAGGATAAGCCCTTAGAGTAGCAAAGACAGTGGCTGAATTCGGATGACACAATAAGCAACTGGGGGGGAGGAAACAATTGTCAGTTGTATTGACTATCGTGCCATCCGAATGCTGCCATAGTCAACTCAGTGCTGATCCTAATCCACACCACAGTTGATTATTTATTACCATGCTGTGTGGGGAGTACCCCCTACATGAACAACTTTAAAGTTGATTCTTACCCCACCATTGACTAATGTGTTGTCCGAATTCAGCCAGTGACTGGGCTATACTAAGTCAGACCATGGGGTGGGACTGACATGATTGAAATGGCTACGTGCTACCTCCAGTATCCAAGGCAGGAAGCCTATATACACCAGTTACTGGGAACATGTAGGGATGCTGTTGCAACTGTGTCCTGCTTTTAGGTTCCTGGTTGACAGCTGGTTGGCCGCTGTGTGAACAGAGAGCTGGACTAGGTGGACCCATGGTCTGATCCAGCATGGCTCTTCTTATGTTCTTAAAGACACCTCTGTTTGTTTAAAGAAAAATCCCATCAAAGAGAAGGCTAGACTAGAACTCTTCATCTTGATCTCTATTTTTTTCCCTAGGTGGAGGGAATTCTTTTGTGCGGAAGAGCATAACTTCATGTATGCTTCCATCGTCAGTCTGAGATGGTCCAGCATGGTCATTGGTTTATGACTTCACTGAGAAGTAGGCCTCTGTATTTGCTGGAAGTATGGCATAATGAAAGCAGCAGGTCAAGATAAAATGTGTTGCTGGAGCTCGGAAGTCCAGAATTGGGTTGAACAGAAGGAGGAAGACACAGACAAAGTACCTGTACCCCTCCCACTTCTGTCTTGAGGTCAACAAAACAATTGAAAACCCACAGGAAACCCTCTATATAATAGCTGTGAATTTTGCCACCTGATTGTGGCCAGTCAGAAGTCTCTGAGAGGGGCAGAAGTAGAGTGATGTTAAATTGTTTATCGGTTATTGCTGCTCCTCAGGTTCTGGTAGTTATCGTTCCTCTGCTTTGAAAAAAAAATATTCATGCTAGTGGGCATCTACACATTTTGTGTCAACAAATTCCACAGGTTAATTATCTATATATTTTAACAGATTCAACAGGCTTGCCAACCACGGCCTCTTCTAGACAGGGAGAGCTTGGCCACAGTGTTACAGGTATCATTATCATACATTTTAATGACACGATACACATCCCTAAATTTTAATATGCTGTTTTAATCTTTTAATCTTATTACTATTTTATTTCTTATGTTTACCACTCCAAAATCTATTTTAGGTATGGAGTGGTATATAAATATTGTCAATATCTATCTATCTTCATCATGTGTGGGAAAAGGTGCTTTGATTTGTCTCCAATTAACAAAGAATTCCATACCACAGGGCATGTTGTTTCTGTAAGGGTTGTCACTGACTATCACTCATCTGGATATTGGACTTCCCCATTATGACTAAGCTTTATTCTTTCCAGCAAAGAAGCCAAGGCAGATTAAAAACTGGTGACAAATAGAGCTCCCCCAGTCAAGCAAATCACAGCACCTTACTTTCCCCAACATGCAAAATTCATGCAGTTCAAGTTCTTTCTGCTTCAGGGTATTAAAATGTCCAAATGAATACTTGCAGCATTGTATTCAAAGCTGTGTATGGTGCATGAGCAATCCTAGACAAATCAAAGCGATCAGCAGGCGGACCACCGTGGTGCTATTCAGGCATGTTTACTGCAAATATGTGCTGGCTGGTAAGGAGGCGTCGCAGATCCTTTATTCTGAAAGGTCAAGAAATGTATTGAATTCTGAATCTAATGGAGGGTAAATCTTCTAAATTAATTGTTAAAAGCTTTTGTAAAACCAGACAGCAGTTCAGTCATTCCGCTTCTATTGGACCATTTCATTTTGAGATTTGTTATACTAAGTTTAGGTGTGTGTGTGTGTGTGTGTGTGTGTGTGTGAGAGAGAGAGAGAGAGAGAGAGAGAGAGAGCATGTACATAGATAAACTTTCAGGTAGAGATATAAAACTAAGGGTGTACAAACACATAAAGGTATTGATGCCCCTCAACTCTCAGTTGTGATTAGCAGGAAATATAAAACTGGAACCAGCCCAGAATAAATATCCAAATATCATGATCCCTTTGCTGAGATTGGACGAAAGGTCATCTGATTTCTTTCAGGATATTAACTTTTTGATGGGACACAACCGTAATGACATTTCTTTGATCTCTACATAGTTGATGCAGTTAAATGTTGCCTTTTTAGCTATGCTACTTTACTTTTTGCAGCATATAGAGAAACTCATTGGTACAACTGCACTAAAATGTGTTGTTGTTTTAAACCAGTTTAACTCTCACGGCTTCTCTTACAATGACATCATCTGGCTTGGTGGTGTGTGTGTGTGGGGCAATCACCACCTCCCCAAACAGTTCTGCACCACTGTCTTAAAGAATCCTGGGAAATGTAGTTTGGTGGAGTTGCTACAAATTCTTGGTTAAAGATCCCTAACCACCACCATGCTCCTCAGAGAATTACAGTCCCTAGGATAATCTATGGAAAGGAAGGTAGTATTCAGCCTGGAAGTTTATGGTATATATATATGCCCACTGAATCATCGCAAATAGCTGTTTCTTTTGAACGAAGGGGCGATTGAGTTGGATCCAAACTAAGTTAGTTGAACTTCTGCTCAATGAAATGGGATTTGTTAAGTCATGGCTAACCTAGGTTCAACTAACATAGGCCATGTCTACACCTGCCAGATATCCCGGGGTCATCTCTAGGTAATCCCTGTGTGTCCATATGACACACAAGGGATCCCGGGATCAACTGGGGATGACCTAGAGATGACCCCAGGGTAATGGAAACTGGATATATCCTGGTTTTTCCATGGCTTCAGGACAATCCCGAGGACCATGACTGGTGTAGCATGGCATCCTTAGTCATCAAACGGGCACAGTGCTGCACAGGGTGGTTCTGTGCCCATGGGGGTGGGGGGGCAGCAATTTTGCCATCCCTGGGATGGAGGGAGGGTTGGGTGCCAGCTTTTTTATTTTTTACTTATCTTTTCCCCAGCAGCTCTTTTCACACAAAAAATAGCAGCCACAATGTCCCTCTTCCCTTCTGGGATGTCGCACAGCTGTATAGATGCTGGGGGAGGACCATGGAAGGAGGTCAGTCAACGATCCTCCCCTTCCCGCCTGCTACAACCTTATGTGTAGATAAACCCATAATCTAGATCTACTCCCTTGGGGGGTGTTTGAGTGACAGGTGATTTAGAGCCTCCTCCCAAGGAAATTTCACTGTTAAGGCTGGTAGTCTTGAGGCAAATGTGGCTGGTAAGGATGTTGTGGGAGTCCGGCAGGCACATGGCCTCCTGGAACCCGCTCACTGAGCTGTCGACACTTACCAGACCCATTTGCCTGCACTCTTCTTATGTTCTTACAATCATTGTTCATCCATCTACACTGTAAGTTATTGTTATTGAGCAATTTCCTTTCTTCTCTAAAGTACAATCTAAGTACAATCTAAGTACTTCTCTAAAGTACAATCTATAATGGTCGCAAAACAACCATTCTCTTTTACTGTATCCTCATTAGCATATGAAATTAATACAAAGGCATTGTAAGGCCACTGTACGATGTAATTTTGAACTACAGAACTTACCATTAGCAAATCTTTAACCAATGAAAAGTGCATGGTAAAATAAGCATATCTAACAAAAAATAAGAGAATGTGGCTGATGAAAGCAAGAGGGAATAGCTATAAGTGGATATACTGTTCCAACAAAGACAGAATTTCATCGAATGGGCTAAGTTAGCAACACAGATGAACAGGAATGTAAAGTTCTGGCGGTACGTTCCGTGATTGCGCTAATAGTCCTAATAGCATCCCAAGTAGGGGAACAGGGTCAAGTCCACCCTGTTCTACTGCTTGTCATTTGCTAGCCCATTATTTCAGTATGATACAAAGAACCAGTCATGTAGGCTTGTTGCTAAGTACTTGATTCTGTGGTACCCATAGAGTTAAGGAAGGATGAACCTGTCACTCGTGGTTTCTTTCAGTGTCTCTTTTTTCCAGTCTTAAAGTTTGGTTCATCCTAAAGTTTTAGATTTTAAAAAAAAACTTGTGTGAAAATTCATATGCATTTTTGTGTGCATTTCTCCTGATGTAAGACTTTTTATATGCAATTTTGCCTAATAGGCAGTTTTCCAAGCAAAGCTCCTAATATGATGCATGTTGATGTTATTTACACTAATATGCACATTTTTGTTATGTCTTCTTGGATTGGAGAACTCCATTGCCAAATTTGGAGAAGTGTGAATTTCGAACAATAACTGAGTTTCCGTTCATATATTGGTGCAAAAGTAGATCAGTTAGGTAATGAGTTGTGATGAAGATGGAATTTCACCAGATGCTGCATGCATACAAATGACACCTGCTGAAATTCCCTCTTCAATACTACTGTTAAAAGACGCAGGAATCCCATCCCGCTTTTCATATGGTCATGCTACTATTTCTGCAATGGCTTCATCTTTATCACCTTCTCCTGCCTTTTCTCCACCCACTTTTTCAGGCTGAAATTATATGCACATTTACCTCAGAGTAACTCCTATTATTCTCAGTGGGGCTTACTTCTGTGTAGATATACTTAGGATTGTGCTGCAACTCTGTTTTTAAGGTGACACAAGATACACACACACACATACATACACACACCATATCTAGGAAAATAATAGGGATGTGCACGGACCCCTTGGATTGGATCGGGACCTGGATCGGGACCTCCGAGATTGTCCTGGATCGGCCAGGATAAAATCGGAGAACCCTTGGATCAAATTATATCCGATCCCAATCTGAAAATCAGAGGTCCGTTTTTCGGATTGGCCGCCATTTTCGCCATAGGCTTGCATTGGGGGAAAGAAAGCTTTCCCTCAATTCAAGTCTATGGTGAAAATGCCAAAGGGGGGTGAGTGGGGGCCTAACTCCTCCTCCCTGTTCCTCCCCCCCTCGTGCTTCTTACCTGCCGAGGCCATCCGCTGTGAATGGCCCCAGTAGGTAAGCCCCCTCCCCCCTCGCGCTCCTCCTTACCTGCCGGGGCCGTCCGCTTCCGTCCGCTGCCACCTGCAGGTGGCAGCAGACAGAAGCAGATGGCCCCGGCAGGTAAGCCCCCTCCCCCCTCGCGCTCCTTACCTGCTGGGGCGTCCACGTCCTCCAGGTGCTCGAATCTACTGAGAAGTAGGCTTCGAGGGCTAGTTCTCAGTAGAGCACCAGGTGATGCACTTGGCGCTCTACTGAGAACTAGGCCGCGAAACCTACTTCTCAGTAGATTCGAGCATCTGAGGGAAGCGGCTGCCCCGGCAGGTAAGTAGGGGCCCCCTCCCCCTCATGCTCCTCTTTACCTGCTGGGCTCGTCCGCTTCCATCTGCTGCTGCTGCGAGTGGCAGCGGATGGAAGTGGACGGCCCCGGCAGGTAAGCCCCCTCCCCCCATTGCGCTCCTTACCTGCCGAGGCTGTCCACAGACAGCCCCAGCAGGTAAGGAGCGTGAGTGGGGGAGGGGGTCTGATCCTCCAATCCAATCTGATCTGGATCGGGTCCTTTCTGGATCAGATTGGATCGGCCAATCCAGGTGCAGGGGATCGGGATCGGATAATTTTATCCAATCCTGGTTGGATCAAGCCCCTAGAAAATAACAGCTTGCTAGTTACTGCATCATATTTACTTGAAAAAGGGAGGGGCATCATATTGACCTAAAATAGGCTGCGACATTGTTTTAGCACTCCTGCGATGTTGCCAACCTGAAGCTGGATGCAGAAAGACATTGAAGAATCCTGTTCAGCCAGTAAAGGCCTGGGGCATTGCAATTCTTCCCCCCTTTCTACTTTTCTCTCCCAGTCCTTATGGCGTGCGGCAAAGGAGCAGGGAGGAGAGAAGACACACATCATCTCTCTCTCTTCCAGGTTTCCTCCTTCTTGCACAGCTGCTGGGGCACAAGGCAAGAGCTGCAAGGCAGGCAAGAGCTGCAAGGCAGGCAAGAACAAGGGGGCAGCAAGGGAAAGAGTGGCTGTTTGACTAGGTGAGTGGGCTGGCAGCAGCAGTTCCAGCCCTCACCTGCAAATAGAATTATTGACCTTCCTGGCAGGGGTGGGGGTGGGGAAAGCAATAGAATTCACCGCTCTTCCCAACCTCCTTAAAAGCCCCGATTCAAGCAGTGTGTGTGTGTGCGTGTGTAGGAAAGCGGAGGCGGCCCCAAACATTAGAGTGTGCCTGGACACACCGGGCATACCCCTTGCACATGCCAGTGATTATGAGATGGAAATCAGTAACAAACAAACAAAGACAGACTTACAGGGTTATAAGAAATGAGAGACAGTGCTCCGACCTCAGAAGGTGGAGTTGGAGATCAGAGCCTCCTCCCTTACCTTCTCAAGTGACATCGGAGGAGGAGGAAAGGGACATCCCAGTGGGTAGGGAGGGGAGGTGACCAGAGAGGCCAGTTAGGCTGAGCCTTCTACAGCCTCCTTCCCTCTGCCTCTGAAGTGCTCTCACTCGATAGTCTAAAAAGCCCATCCAGCAACATCTGCAGGATGGGAGGAAGGGGAGCTGAAGATCACCTCTGCACTGGATGATCGGATGCACCCTCAATGGAGTTTTACAGGATTGGTATAATTATTTTCCAAGAAAGGGAACATACACTTTTTCAGTGGGGTTAACAGATAAATAGAATGGTCTATGCCAAGAATCCACACATTTTCACTCTTTTGACACTGGAAGCCATGAATTAAATTTAAATCAACAATTTGGGCGATTAGAAAAAGAAAGAAAATGGAAAAAAACCCCACCTCATCATTTCTAGTCATTATATGCCCAGTGATAATTTCATTAAAATGCCCTTAATTTCTTTCACCAAGTTAACTTTTATGACCAATACATTTTTTTGTCAGGATTGTAGCCTGACTGCATGAAGAATTAATCTTGTCTTATAGACGAATGAACAAGATCTGAGGAAGATAAAATGAATTGCTAAGTGATCGCAGTTAACCAAAAAGTTCCACTTTGCTCCCTTATGGAGAATGATGGAATATCATTTTATTGAACTCCATTATCCTAATGAGAAGATATTCTGCACTTGATCTTAGCCAAAAGGCTGGAGAAGATGTTTTAATGACTTACTGCTGCTGCTTAATGAGAAGATTTCATAATTACTGAAACTACATCTGTTTGATTAATGAGCTTCTTGCAGTATTCATGCTTATCCCTTCAACCCTGATGACATATATAGCACCAGACAGTCACATGTATATAGGATGTGCCTGGCTTACTGTTCTCTAGTTACATTAATAAGCCATTAGCATGAAATAGATACCAGGCTCCTCAACTGAACTGGCTTTCAAACATAAATGGAATCATGGATATCTGCATGGCTCAAATTAGGATTTTGGATGAAGCTGAGACTCAAAGCATCTGGATGAAGCTGAGACTCAACTAGGAATATGAGGAACTCCTTTGAGACATTTTGCATTGAGAACATGCAAAATCTGTTGTGTTTCCTGCACAATCTGACAGATGGTTCTTCCCAGTTTGCCATGTTCTAAAGGAAAGGCCCAGCCGTAGCTCAGGGGTAGAGCACCTGCTTTACATGTTGAAGACCCCAGGTTCAATCCCCAGCAGCCCCAGGTGGGGCAGGAAAATCTCCTGCCTGAAAGCCCAGAGAGTTGCTACCAGTTAGCATCAATAATACCGGGCTACGTGGACCAATGCTCTGACTCATATAGGGCAACTTCCTATGTTCCACCATGAATTTTTGTCTTAACTGAAATTTGGTGGTAAATGTAGATCTTATCATTGATTGCTGCTTGAGCAAAGAGCAAAAAGCAAAAAGCAGAAGAAGAGATTGGCCAAACAAGCTATTTCCAGATTATGTCTCTTTTTCATGTAATGGATTGTCAATAAATCCATTCATTTTTAATGAAAAAAATCAGCATGAAAATTCACACTTTTAAATATGTCTGTAGACATATTTTCTCTTGATGTATGGGTTCCCAAATGTATTTTGATGCACTGTTGAGCTGAGAGCTGGGTCAGAAGATTCAGAAAGTGTGAAAGTCACCACATGACTGAGTTCCAATCCATAAATTAGCATGGGAGGTATGGATTGGGTCAGTTTGTATCCGAATTCGCAACCATCAGATGCTTCAAGCAGCCCTTAGAGAACTGCAGTCTGAACTAGAAGGGGGAAACCAGCCTACCATGAGCAATAAAGTCACAGGAATTGGTCTTTTGTCCTATTGAAATTAATGATAATAATACACCACTAAAATAGAACTAAGTTGGCCCACATCCAAGCTTAGCTGGCTTGCTGATCAGGCTGAAAAGCTCTTAAAAATACAGCTGCTATGGGAATAGAGGAGGCTGGTGATATCACAAATGAATCCTAGGGAGGGGAAGAAAGCAATATGGGACTGTCCATAAAACATTCCACAGTTTTAAAGCCTTGTAAAGTCCTGTTCCTCTTTGCTATAATGTGTCTCTCTTGTCCAGACCTCGCAAAACATATGACAAACATCATTCATTTTTAATATGTGCCATCTGTCTACATTTATTAAATGTAAGGGCATTTCCTCCCCCCTCCCCTCCCCCAGTTTATAAACACACACATCACTTAAAATGGGCAACAGCAAAGATTTATTACACTTCCCAGAAGTATCTATTCAACATATTCCATGTTTTGCATAGTTTTTGCATAGTCCCAATAGAGCAAGATAAAAGTATGTATGTATGCATGTTGAGAGAGAGAGAGAGAGAGAGAGAGCAGGGGCGGGCAATTTGTGGCCCTCTAGACATTTTGGTCTTCAACTCCCATGATCCCTCACTATCGGCTAAACTGGCTAGGGCTGATGTAGGCCAAAACATCTGAAGGGCCTCAAGTTGCCCACCTCATATATACGTGTGCACACATACACACACACAACTGCATCTTTAATGTTAACCATAGGTAGAGTTGGCACCTTTAACCAAATCCTGAATGAAACAGCTCGGATGATGCAGGTGGCTGATCTTATCTTCAGCAGAACTTCCATTTTGCACATCTCCAGCTGACTTCCATTTTAAGCGTGTGCGTGCGCATATGATAGGGTCTCTAGATTTATTACATTAGCCTCCTGGTAGAAAGGCAGTGATATATAAATACATACATACGTACATGAATACACACATAAATAAGGGCTTATTTCTGGACAACTGAAAGCTTCCCTTGCATAACACTTAACATTTGTATAGCACTTCCAAGTATTCAAAACACTTTACATGGATTATGAAGCTGTCATCCTTACAACAACCCTGTATGGGCAATTCCATGTTATCACCCATACTACAGACTGGAGGACTGAGGGTGTTCATGTTGTTCATGTAGGGGGTACTCCCCACACAACATGGTGATAAATAATCAACTGTGGTGTGGATTAGGATCAGCACTGAGTTGACTATGGCAGCATTCAGATGACACGATAGTCAATACAACTGACAATTGTTTCCTTCCCCCCCCCCCCCAGTTGCTTATTGTGTCGTCCGAATTCAGCCACTGGCTTGCCTAGGACCATCTAGTAAGATGGCAGAAGTAAAGTAAGTTTAAAACCCAGGACTTCCTGATCCGTAGCTCAGTCTCTTAGCCCACTATACTACCCCAAATGTTCATTAAAAAAGTGCCACTGATTCAGAAATAACATATAGATGATATAATAATAATAATAATAATAATAATAATAATATCTATTTCTATAGCAAGCCAAGTATGGCAGGAAGACCCATTTCTCCCCACCCCCTGCACAAAATAACAGCGTAAAATCAGAAGTTGAAGGGCAAATTGAGGGCACATCTATTTCCCCTTAAAAAAATAAAATAAAATGACAGTCACCCATTTGATGTTTCCATGTATTTTAAAGGAATAATCATGCATGAGTTTCTGTTCCCAAAGTAGAGTTAAGCTAAACAATTCCAGAAAACATTTTTTTTCCTGAGAAAATATCTGAGTGTATTTTCCTTTTCTCACCCCCCCCCCCAAAAAAAAACCACTTTCCAGATATCTCTTGGAACATCCTCCCCCATTTGTGTGTGTGTGTGGTGGTGGCTGCCATTCCAGCCTCCCCTCTCTCCATAAAGATGTCCCAGAATGATGCTAGGGACACTGTGGAGGTTGGGGAACGGTTGTTGGGCTGCCGATGGAGATGCTGCTTTTGCCACCTGCAATGGTAGCAAAAAAGCAAAGGCACGGCCATTGGGAGGCAGGGAGGAGTGGCTATTGCCACTCCTCATGGTGAGCCCCACCCACAAGAAAGTGTTGGAGAAATATGGTGAAACGGTGCCCCCCCATTTCTCTGCCCACAATTAGGTTCAAAGATTTTGAGGAGCCATCTGCATACAATTCTATCCCCTTGTGAACAGCACCCTTGCTTCCACCCTGGATTAGTGTCATGTAACGAAGATACAGAAAGCTGCCTTATACTGAGTCAGGCCATTGGTCCATCTCTATCCCAGAACTCTTGACGCTGACTGAGAAGTCTCCAGTGTTTCAGGCAGGAGATTTTCCAGCGCTACCTGGACATGCCGGGGATCGAATCTAGGACCTTCTGCATGCAAAGCAGGTGCTCCATCACTGAACCACACCCCCTCTCTTGCTAACAAGAAGTTCAGGTCTGTAACGCCCTGCGCTACTTATTACTTATTAAGCAATTGTGCACAATCAAGACAGGTATGTACTTTTTAAATGAGGAACAATTCACAGTTATGTCACATACCCATGCAATATATGAGGATGTGATGCAATCATACAGAAAAATCTTGCCATTGTGAAAATGGCTCTTAATAATATATGTGACAATATGTCCTGAACATGGAATGCTGAAGTTTGGCAAAGTGACAGATATTAGGGTGACCAGATAAAATCCAGGTCAGGGCTCATGTAACTTTAACAGCTGTAGAGAAAAGGGAATTTCAGCCAGTGTCATTTGTATGCAATTAGTTCCTGGTGAAATTCCCTCTTCATCACAACTGTTGAAGTTGCAAGGGCCCTGCCTTCTTTTGTATAGGGTCACTCCAGTATAGTGCCTGCAACTTTAACTGTTGTGATGAAGAGGGAATTTCACCAGGAACTAATTGCATACAAATGAAACTGGCTGAAATTCCCTTTTCTCTACAACTGTTAAAGTTACATGAGCCCTGACCTGGATTTTATCCGGTCAGCCTACAGATATGTTTGGCAAAGATGTTTGGCAAAGATATCTGGAATGTAGAAATAGGAACTTCACTACTTGCTTGCCCCAGCAGTGATGAAGTGTGGATTGCATTTTGCACATGGACTGCACTAGGGGTAAACAAACTTTGGGTTGTGAGCACACTGGGAATTTTGGGGAAGTGTAATATTGGCTGCCATGTGGGTGTGGCTGTCCACAGTGTGAAAAGGAATAAAAATGATGAGAACTTTTATTTGGGGAGTGGGAGATGTAGAGTGCCTTCAGACGAGTGAGGGGAACCGTGTTTCCTTACCATTGCTTTCTCCCTGTTCTGTCCCACGATACTTCCTCTTTCTTCATATAGGGGAAGAAAGAGGAAGGAAACCACCACCCCCCCCGGCCCATTCAGTGAGCGATTTTATTGTCCCACTTTTCCTGCACACAGCAGGAAACGGCGGCACATTGCATTTCAAAAAAAGAAAAAAAAATCGGATTTAAAGGGGTCTATTTTACGATGGAACAAAGGCAAGAAGGAGTGGGAGACGCATGGGAGGCAGACGCTGTCATCAAAAGGACCTGCGAACATCAGTAAATGGGGAGTGACGAGCATGTGATAAAATGCTCATATGATGATGCTCCTATACAATCACTCATTCACTCACACTCTCTTGCACAGAGCAAGAGATGTTAAAGAAATCTGCAGCAGATTCAGATGGATTCAGATCTCTGTGAATCTGACCTGCAGGTGCTGAGCTTCTATTAAGGATAATGTCCAGTGCTTTGGATAGCTCCTTTAGATTTATGGCTGCTTCTGGCCGAAACCCAGAATGGATTCACAGCCCCACCAGAACCAGAACCATCAGCCTGCACTTCATGAACCTAATTCAAAGTAGGGATGTGCACGGACCCCCTGGATCAGAACCGGGATCGGAACCAGGGTTGGCATGTCGGATTGGAACAGATTGGATCGGAGGCTTTCCAGATCAGATGAGACCTGGATCAGATCAGACTTTCCCCCAATGCAAGCCTATGAGGAAGGGCACATTCCCATGGGACAGAAATAATTTCATTCCATCTGATGTTTGATTCATTCAGTGAATCACATACAGAATGAGTCTCAAATCCAGAGATTCCCCACCCCCGTCCTTGCCAGCTTATTTTAGGAGATGGCTTCGTGCCATCCCAATCTTCTTTCCTGAACTTTGCTTAGCTTCTGGCCAGGGATATAAAAGTCCAACAGTAACCAAACAAAAAAAAAGGACTCACTGGGGGAAAAAAAAAACCAAGCCCCTTTGCAATTAGTTAGACAAGGGAGGAAAGGCAGATGGATGATACATCCCACTAAGTGTTATATCGGAGAGATGCCAATAGCAGCTGATTACAAAAAGTGGGAGAGGGGGGAGATGTGGCGGTTGGGAGGAGAAAGGGAAGAGAGAGAAAAGGCAATAAATTGTACTTTGTTATTATTGCTCTCAAGATCAGAATAATTCAGAAATATAGTTTATTTGACTCTTTGGGGGAGGGGGGGAAGCAAAACATTTACAGCCCATTAGTTTCCATAAATTAAAAGCCATTTTCGAAAAGGAAGTTATTCTTCACAATATGCATATGATGTGAATGCATTAATCATGATAGACAAACTGTAAACACTTCCAGTTTTCTCCTTATCTATCTGTTGGCATTGGCATGGGAGGATTTTCTTATTCCTCCTTCTCAGCCGGATGCAAACACATGGCTAAAAGCTCCCTCTGCTGGTCACAGTTTTCTCAGCTGAGGACTGCTCCAGCTATGGCGCAGGAGTTTCCAGTCTGATCATATAACCAAGGTCAGACACTAATTGTTGCAATTTGTTTCCGAGTTAAGAGTATATTTTTTGGTTGCCTGACCTCTAGTGGGATGCAGGCTTAACAGGTGCCATCATATCTAAACTACCTCTCAGGATGGACCCATCACTTTCTGGTAATTTCCAAAACAGGCTGAGCTAAAATATTGTATGTTTTTCCATTTGCAGATCTCTAGTGGTATCATTTGTACATGTTGATATGCAGCTGCTCATCATGATAGTCTCTATTGCCAAATCCAAATGTAAAAAATAAATAAATGGGATGTCATATTCAAATTGGTTTTAATTGGTTTTTCTCTGGCTTGGTGCAATGTAGGGCTGTGCACAGATCCCCCAATCCGATCTGACTCGAATCCGGATCCGGATCCGATCCAGATCCATGCACAGCACTCCCTCCCGCTCTCCCCACCATCCCTCCCCCCACTCTCCTGCTTACCTGCTGCCTCCTCCGTGTCGTCCTGCCATCGTCCTCTCTCCTCACTGTGTGCTGCCGCATTTCCTGCTTATGGCAGGTGACACGAGTGGGAAATGCGGCGGTACACAGCGAGGAGAAAGGTAGATGGGGGACAATGCGGAGGAGGCAGCAGGTAAGCAGGGAGAGTGGGGGAGGAAGGGGGAGAGCAGGAGGGAGTGCTGTGACTGGATCTGAATCAGATCCGGATCGCGGATCTGATCCAGCCCTAGTGCAGATTCGGGATCTGGATCTGGATCCATGCACAGCCCTAGTGCAATGTTCTAGATGATAGATATACTAAATTTCCAGTTGATAACAGGTGTTCCCCCTGCCACAATGAAGAAGTGGCTGTTCTGCAACAGCAGATACTCACCCTGTTTGCCTCTGCTGCTTGCCCCCGCTCACCAGGCCATGCGAGTCTCTTCTGAGGCTCAGATTGGCTCAGCAAGCACTTGGCAGCCACTCACCTTGGCTGCCGATATCACCCCCCCCCCCCCATATTAATGGTGGCCACCATTGATGTAGCAGGGGGAAGTGCATGATTTCAGAATTTATTTATTTATTTACTGCATTTCTATACCATCCAGCTGCCGATCACTTGTAGGGCGACTCGCGCTTGAGCCTACATCCGTGCATGTGCTGAGTGTGCCTAACTGGGTCTGGGGGTGCAGATGCAGGGGGGGGTCCATTGGACTTCCGGACCCAGTCAGGCGCTCGGGTCATCTCTACTTCTTCAATTGCAGTTTTTATCAAGGGGCTAGAGAAATGGTGATTTACCGTATTAGGCCATCTTTCCCTTCCAGTTGTTGTGGAAGGATCTAACATTTCAATTACAGAGCTAGTGGCTCAATTTTTAACAGCGGCCATTCAGATCAGGCCCTCTGTAATTGTTTCATGATTCTGTTTTTAACTTTTAGGCACTATATTTTTTAAGAGGTATTTTATATTTGCATATTCTTTTATTTGGATGAATGTGTTCAACAGACTGTAGATGATAAGCTTTTACGTCTTACTTAATGTATAGATCCTGTTCAGACAACACACTAAGCCATGGTGGTCAAGCCTTTTGAGCTAAACATTATAGCTTAGCATGGCGAGTGGGGGTGGCGGGGTGACAATGGGGTGAGTGCCTGCCAAGGCAGGCATGGTGAGTTTGCCCACCTCTATGCAAGTGAGCTGGCAGAAGTGGATGCTTTCCTCCTGCATCCCCACCCCCTGAAAAGGCTGCACAGAGGCTTTACAGACCTGAGGTGAGCTGTGGTGCAGCGGGGAAGTGATCTCTGAAAGTCAGGGAAAGGCACTTCCTGTGAGAAGGGCCCTTCTGTCAATGGAAGGCCGATCTTAGATCCGAGTTGCTTAAAGGCAGTGGTGCAGCCAGGTCAGTTTAGACCCTGGACTTCATGGTCTTACGGTGGCCCCTTGAGACAGCCACGTGCATCACTTCACTTGTGAACGACGCAACAGACATTTCTCTTTCCCTACTTCCCACCTGCCATGCCTTCCAGTTGCTTCCATGCAATAAGGTGCCATTGGCAGTCCACCATGCTCCGCCATTGTAGGCTTTGAAGAAGGCTTTGAAAATATGTGGTTTCACTCTTGCTTTCTCCCAATATGATTGCTGTTGCAGTCATTTTTTTTTTACACATATTGTGCTGGCTTTGTTGTTGGGTTTAGTGCTGTTTTTATTGCGTTGTTACTGTTTTTATCTCTTTCAACGTTGTATTGGTTTTCTTGGTTTTATTGCTGTACATTTCTGCCCTGAAAGGCAGCCAAGAATGGCCCTCTAGGGTGGCCCTCTAGGATTCAAAGCAAGATTCTTTCCTAGCGCTCCCTAGAGAAGCCAGGGATTGAACCCGGGGCTTTCTGCATGGAAACCACATGCTCTACAACTGATCTATGGCCCCTCCCGTTCTAACATTCCAAGGTCCCTCCTTTCTACATTCCTGATACGTTAGAACAACAACAAGAACACTATTTGCCAACCCTATTTTTTTTTTTAAAAAAATTGGGCATTTGCAATTTTGCATTTTAAACTCACTTAAACCCTAGCATCACCTTGACCACAGGAATAACTATTATTCTACTGCCCTAATGCCCTAATCACCTGCCACTCTCTACTGCCCTCCTGGGCTATGGGGCCCTGGACTTTGGCCTCAAGGTCCAGCCCTAGCTACACCACCTCTCAAAGGAACCCATTACTTAGGGCACAATCCTGTGCATGTTTAGACAGGGGGAAAAAATCCTAAGGCTTCTTTTCTATCTAAACATGCACAGGATTGTACCTTCAGTGTGTGAAATCTATATTTTGGAATTCTGCTTTTCTCCCCATTCCTCTCCTCCCCTGCCTACACTGCACTGAGTCCATTTATACGATTTAAATTTAGAGATTAAGTCTCAAGCACACACACACACACGGATTTATATTCAAGATGTAATTTCCTGTTAGCACTTGGAAGACAATGCAATGATGTTGAAAGACAAAGCTAGGACTTTGTCAGATCCTAGGACTTTCTTGTTTTGGTTTTTTAATGAAGGGAATCCTGTCCAGTAGTGTGTCATCTGAAAGTGTAATGTGAGTGTTTGTTTTTCTATTATTTGCATGCTCAACAAACATCTAGGGTTGCAAGCAGGAGAAGAGGCCTATACCTTTAAAAAGCCGGTTTCAGGATTTTTGCGGAGATACCACTGAGTAGTGAGTGCACAGGGTTGGTGGGTGGGACCGGGAAGACAGAAGAACCCACTTCTTCCTTGTCCAAGCATTGCACTTATACAGAGGCATTTGAACTTAGGTGGGACTTACACATAGGGCTGGGCAAGAAATTTGTTACACTGAGTTTATTTAAATGCAGATTTAGCAAATCTGCAGCACTCAAACCAATACATGAGCTGAGGCAGAGCTACATACTAGAGCATATTAGTGAAAAGTATGCACAAAATTGCAGTACCCCAATGAAAAGTACTGGTGGGGGAGTGCACACATTAGAAAAATGTGCACACAAGCACATACATCTGGGGAAAGTTTCACAAAAAAATTGAATTTCCGTGCTGCAGACATTAAAAGGGGGAAAAATTCACACATCTATGAAGAAATGGAATGGAATGAGCTTAATCCTGACAGACTCTCTTTGAGAATGAGATTGCTGGATTGATCCATATTCTCATAGTGCCATTGGGTAGCAAGAGGCAACGGCTTCAAGCAACTGTCATGAAAGGGCAGCAAATTATTGTGTCTTTAGTATCTGCTCACTCTTCTATAGCTCCTGCAGCTTTAACTGTTGTGATGAAGAGGGAATTTCACCAGGTGCTGCATGCATACAAGTGGCACCTATGAAATCTCCCTTTCAATACAACTGTTAAAGATACAGGAGCCCTGCCCTCCCTTTCATATGGTCACCCCACATAATACTAGGCTAGATGGACCAATGGTCTAACTCATATACGGTAGTTTCCTATGATTCTCTGGTGTTAAGAGACTTCCTTTCTAATGCGATGAGTCTCCCTCCAGTTCCTTTCATCCTTTGATTAAAACCTGTTTTTGGTGCACAGGAGCACCCCTGCCTGATATCCCTCAATTTCAAGACTCAATGCAGACATGAATCCTGACTCTGATTGGCAGTTGAAGGGACACGATGTAGTATATACCACAACCACCATCACCAGCTTCAGCCCTTCTCTGCTTCTTGACCTTACAACTGTACAGATTCCCAATGCTGGAACTTTCCTGTAATCATCTCTACAATACTGGGATTGGTCATTGTAAAAACTTTTCTAGCCATCCTCAGTCCAACTGCCTTATTGGAGGCCAGCTTTAGCTTTTAGACCGAAACAAAACAAAAAAAAAATTGCCAGTGCTGTTGACACAGAGTATTTCCTTCTAGCGCTCATCAAACCTAATGGATGACAGCAGGAGACGCACAGAAAGTGCCAGTTTAATTGGGGAAGTAAATGCTATAGCTTCTCTGAACTGTTAAAACAGTATGACAAAAGGCTCGAGCTGATGAAGGACTTTGGTCAAATGAAAGGTTCAGTAAGAACAAATAAGCTCATCAATGCAAATGGCTCAAACTACTACGGAGTGAAATGATCTTGGGGGGCAAAGTCCATTCAGATCCTTCTTAATAATAAGGCTGCTGTTCCATCCCAAGTGGTACCATTTTTTTTCTACTCAAAGAATGACATGCTTCTTGACATGTGACCCAGAAACCCGAATTAAATCCTGTACGTAAGAGCTGGCTCTAATCCCGACAGCCCAAGTGCTGTGATGCAATTGATAAATATGACAAACAGAAATTGTAATTTTAAGTGTTGGGTCCATAGAAGAATCTGATCGCTTTGGCTATGGAATGACAGAACAGCTTCCAAAGAAAGGAAAGGAAGCTATGAGGTCTCCAAACTACTCTCCTCCCAGAATCATTGCAACATGGCACAAAGAGGAGGAACTGACCAGCTTTCAAAAGGCTTCAATTCACAGCACAATGATGAGATCTTGCATAGTCTTAAATAAACAGAAGCCCGCAGATGACTGGGAGATATGCTATCAGCGCAGTGCTGATCTAGCTACATAGTTTAAGTGATATTTCAATGTTCTCAAGGCCACTCAATTCTCCACAGCGGCCTGGGACTTGGATCTCTTTGTGGGGGGTCAGGCTAGGGGGGGCACTTAAGAACTGCCAATAAAGAGGAAATGCATCACCCCAAAAGGGGATGAAATGGGCAGTGATTTCCATAACATCTGCATATGCTAATTCATATGTATAGATGATAATGTAGAAATGATCGCTACACTTTAAATAGAAATGCAAGAAATCTTACCATACTGGAACCCAGGTGGCCCTTTCAGTCTGCTGTCCAGGTGCTAACTGAGGATGGACCACTTCAGAATTCCTACTTTCCTTTCTTATAGTTCTTTAACTTTAAATTGGAATTGGACAGGACTGCGCTTTAAAGAGATGACTCTTTCAAATAGAGGATGGTCCTCTGCAAAAGAGGATACTTGGCCACCCTAGCAGGCTCTATATCAAAGCCACCCTTACCTAGCAGTAAGAACTCCAGATTTATGGCGTGCACATGCTTAGAAATGAAGCATAGCTGATACTGCGGACCAATGATGCATGGTCACTTAATGAATAGATAGCACTGTGGTAACAGCTCCATTGAGGTAGACTTACTCTAGTGAAAGCACTTCTCCCTTCAGTAGCATTGCATTCTTGAGTTAAAATACAAATGAAGGGAGATCCAGTCAGCTCAATTAGTGCATTCATCAGACCACACTTTTTCTGTAACTTGCTCTTTGTTCTTAGACTGCCGCAATTATGTTTATTTGGCGTTCATATATAAAAAGTCCAATAAGGCTAGAAGGGGACTAATACAATGGCTTTTGGGGGCAAACCTGAGGGCTGTCTGTATGCGTGGAAAGCCCTGCGGTGGCTGTGGATCTGCGCCCCATCTGTTATACGATACAGCCGCAGCTTCAAGCCACCATGGGGCTTCCCTGCGATGCTCTGGTTTGAAAAGTTAGGGATTTACCACAGCTTTTTCAAAGGGAGCAATGTTAACACAGGGCTTCTGCCATGTAACATCACTCTGAGGCCAATCCAGGGCCAACCCAGGGATGGAGCCTGGTAGAAGGTGACCAGTGATTGGTGGCCTTCCACCAGGAAGAGGGCAGGGTGGCTCTGGGACCTGGATGGCTGCCCAGAAACCAGTGCTCCTCGGCGTCAGTCCCGGAAGAGGGAAAGCGCAGGGTTGAGGAGGTAGGCGGTACCAACCCAGCGCCATGAAGAAAGCCACCTGGCTAGCATCCTGCTGCAACTGACCACACCCACAGCTGAAAGGTTTTCACAGACTTGAAGGTGGTCTGACAGAACCATCAGTGTCTGTGGTAACCACATTCACTCCCCATCCCCACTGTTCTGGTCTCCATAGAAATAGTTTTTGCAGGTTTTTGTAATACAACCCTTTCAAATCTGTAAAACTCGTCAAAGATTGCTCTATTTCACTACGTTCAAGTCTCTCAAAAAATGATCATTTTTTTAGCACAGCCTGAGGCTAAGTCTTAATGCTTGAACTCATGACGAATATTCACCAGCACTGGTGATAATATGAGGTAAATGTAACATTTATTTGCACACCAAAAATCTGAGCTATTACTTTATTGTACTCACCATAGTACCAATGTGAAGATGGCAGCAGGAGGGATTAACTTAATATAATAATCAGGTGCCACTAGCCATATGTAAATCTTGCACACTTGTGAAATACATATAATCATAGAATAGTAGAGTTCGAAGGGGCCTATAAGGCCATTGAGTTCAACTCCCTGCTCAATGCAGGAATCCACCTTAAAGCATACCTGACAGATGGCTGTCCAGCTGCCTCTTGAAGGCCTCTAGTGTAGAAGAGCCCAAGACCTCCCTAGGTAATTGGTTCTATTATCGTACTGCTTGAACACTCAGGAAGTTTTTCCTGATGTCCAGCTGGAATCTGGCTTCCTGTAACTCGAGCCCATTATTCCGTGTCCTGCACTCTGGGATAATTGAGAAGAGATCCTCGCCCTCCTCTGTGTGACCACTTTTCAAGTATTTGAAGAGTGCTATCATGTCTCCCCTCAGGCTTCTCTTCTCCAGGCTAAACATGCCACGTTGTTTCAGTTTCTCCTCATAGGGCTTTGTTTCCAGAGCCCTGATCATCGTCGTTGCCCTTCTCTGGTCCACCTCCAGCTTGTCTGCATCCTTCTTGAAGTGTGGTGCCTAGAACTGTACACAATATTCAAGCCAAGGCCTAACAAGTGCTGAATAGAGGGGAACCAGTACTTCACGCGATTTGGAAGCTATACTTCTATTAATGCAGCCCGAAATAGCATTTGCTTGTTTTGCAACTTCATCACACTGTTGGCTCATATTCAGCTTGTGATCTACAACAATTCCAAGATCCTTCTCGCTTGTAGTATTGCTGAGCCAAGTATGCAACAACTCTGAGGTAGAGTCCTTAGAACATGTGTTGTTTGACTGCTGCTTTTATCAAAATGCTAGGATTGCCCTGCTGTATCCTCTCACTCGGCATCAGGTGGGTTGTTCCAGGGAGTCATTAGCCGAGTTGCTTTTGAAGGGGGTAGATAAGTGTATTACAGTGCAAGTTGCGGAATTCCTATCCTCTGCTATCCAAAGCAGAGCCCTAATTTTAATGTCCTGATGTAAATAATTTTGTACGTGTTGCATATAGTGTATTACTTTGCTGGTCTGTTTGACTGTAAATAAAGTTCTTCTTCTTCAACTCTGCATTTGGTTTCTTTTTCCTAGGTGTAAAACTTGGCATTTATCCCTATTAAATTTCATTCTGTTCTTTTCAGCCCAGTGCTCCAGGCTATCAAGATCACTTTGAAGTTTGTTTCTGACTTCTAGGGTATTAGCGATCCCACCGAATTTTGTGTCGTTTGCAACTTTGATAAGCATTCCCTACACCTCCTCGTCCAGGACTGAGCCCTGCGGTACATCTGAGACGACCTTTTTGTTCATATTCTCTCTCTCTCTCTCTCTCTCTCTCTCTCTCTCTCTCTCTCTCTCTCTCTCTCTCTCCCTTATACATGGTGAAGGATTAGGGCTTTATTTATCATGTGAGCCCCATCATTGAAGTGCTAGGGCTTTTAAAGAAGCCTTGCTATTAGTTATCTGCTTGATTACCTATGATAATCAAAAATCACCTCCAGGCAACCAGGCAAATTAGTGTGAGTTTTGCAAGCCAATGAACAGAATCACAGGGTGGGGGTGAGGGCAGAAAGGAGATACAACACACAAGCAGTTTGCTGTCTGTAAGAAGAAAGAGCAAGTTACAGAAAAAGTGTGGTCTGAATACAATTGGGTGCACTAATTGAGCTGACTGGATCTTCCTTCAATTGTAGTCTAACCCAATAATATAATGCTACTGAAGGGAGATGTCCTTTCACTAAAGCAAATCTACCTCAATGGAGCTGTTATCAAATGCTATCTATTCATTAAGTGACCATGCATCATTGGTCTGCAGTATCAGCTATGCTTCATGTTCTCAGCAGTGGCCACCAGGGACTTCTGAGGTGGCTACTGATTCATTCATTTGCTTCATTGCCTTGTATGCAAGAAGGTTTTTGTCTTCTTCACCTGTGGCCTTAATGCACATTCTGGGGCTCGGTCTGCAACTGCAGCTCAACAGTTCTTTCAGAACTGCTGACCTAAACAGTCATTCATTATATATCACCATCTTGCACACTGTTACAGTAAATGCTGAAGGGGTGAATTCGATCTCCATTTTAAAATCAATTTTCTGTAGAGGTATTGATTGACGGCTTGGTATCGATAGAGAGGAATTTGATATTGATAAAGTACTATTTACTGCAAAAGCGAATTATAGTGGAAATTAGTTTCATTCTCATATACTTTGTCTTGAATGGCCTGGGACACACTTTTTGAGAATGGCCTGGGACACACTTTTTGAGAATTGTCTTTCCTAGAAATAAAATTACTAACACTACATGATGAGTTAGATGTTCACAAAAAAGAAAGCCAAACACATGGTACAACACTTCTGGAGCTGTTCTCTTTTGGTATACAGGATTAGGGATTGCATGAGCAAATGCTTCCCCAGATAAAAACTCCCTTCCTGTGGAAAGCTAGTGTAATAGTTCTGCTTCAAGTCAAGTATGTATAACTTGTTTTAGCATTTTGCATCCACTTCAATATCGATTTTTTATATATATATATATATATATATATATATATATATGTCATTAGTTCAAATGCCACTGCAGAATATCTTTGGTTGAAATTCCCAAGATGCATTGCATCAAATGACAATCTTCCCTTAAATTATGCAGTTGTTCCAATGTTTTCATGTTTTTAGTGTTCTTATTTTAATTGCTTTATGCTTTCATAAAGATGCTGTGTGCCACCTTGTTAGCCTTTTAGCAAATAAAGTGGCATATAAATTAGGGGTGTGCACGGACCCCCCGGATCGGATCGGGACCCGGATCGGGACCTCCAATTTTGTCCCGGACCGGTTCGGACAAAATCGGAGGCCCCCCGGACCGGATCGAGTCCGATCCCGACCCAAAAATCGTAAATTTTTGGATCGGCCGCCATTTTTTTCCCCATAGACTTGCATTGCAATGCAAGTCTATGAGGAAAAAATGGCGGCGGGTGGGTAAGGGGGGGCCTAACTCCCTCCCCCCCCGGGGCCGTCCGCTGTGGACGGCCCCGGCAGGTAAACCCCCTCCCCCGCGCTCCCTACCCCCCCTGGGGCCGCCCGCTTCCATCCGCTGGCGCCCGCGGGCGCCAGCGGATAGAAGCGGACGGCTCCGGGGGGGGGTAAGCCCCCTTCCCCGCCACTTACCTTCTCGGCCCGTCCTGCGCCGGCGGCTACTACCAGCGGGCTCCGCGGCCTACTCTCGAGTAGCGCGCCGGGTGATGACATCACCCGGCGCGCCACCCTGGAGCAGGCCGCGGAGCCTGCTGGTAGTAGTAGGCGCCGGCGCCGGACGGGAGCCGCCGGGCCGGGCAGGTAAGGGCCCCCCTCCCCCCTCCGCGCGCCCCCTCCTCCCCTCCACGCACCCCCTCCTTACCTTTCCGGCCCGGCGGCTCCCGTCCGGCGCCGGCGCCTACTACTTCCAGCAGGCTCCGCGGCCTACTCTAGAGTAGCGCGCCGGGTGATGACATCACCCGGCGCGCCATCCTAGAGCAGGCCAAGGAGCCTGCTGGGAGTAGTAGGCGCCGGCGCCGGACGGGAGCCACCGGGCCGGAAAGGTAAAGGCCCCCCTCCCCCCTCCGCGCGCCCCCTCCTCCCCTCCACGCACCCCCTCCTTACCTTTCCGGCCCGGCGGCTCCCGTCCGGCGCCGGCGCCTACTACTTCCAGCAGGCTCCGCGGCCTGCTCTAGAGTAGCGCGCCGGGTGATGACATCACCCGGCGCGCCATCCTAGAGCAGGCCGCGGAGCCTGCTGGGAGTAGTAGGCGCCGGCGCCGGACGGGAGCCGCCGGGCCGGAAAGGTAAGGGCCCCCCTCCCCCCTCCGCGCGCCCTCTCCTCCCCTCCACGCACCCCCTCCTTACCTTTCCGGCCCGGCGGCTCCCGTCCGGCGCCGGCGCCTACTACTTCCAGCAGGCTCCGCGGCCTGCTCTAGAGTAGCGCGCCGGGTGATGACATCACCCGGCGCGCCACCCTAGAGCAGGCCGCGGAGCCTGCTGGGAGTAGTAGGCGCCGGCGCCGGACGGGAGCCGCCGGGCCGGAAAGGTAAGGGCCCCCCTCCCCCCTCCGCGCGCCCCCTCCTCCCCTCCACGCACCCCCTCCTTACCTTTCCGGCCCGGCGGCTCCCGTCCGGCACCGGCGCCTACTACTTCCAGCAGGCTCCGCGGCCTGCTCTAGAGTAGCGCGCCGGGTGATGACATCACCCGGCGCGCCACCCTAGAGCAGGCCGCGGAGCCTGCTAGTAGTAGTAGGCGCCGGCGCCGGACGGGAGCCACCGGGCCGAGAAGGTAAGTGCCCCCCTCCTCCCCCCCCGCTGTCCACTTTCATCGGCGGGCGCCCGCTGGCGCCCGCCAATGGAAGCGGCGGTGGGCGCCAGTGGGCGCCCGCCGATCCGCCGATCCGCCGAACCGGTTCGGAGCTTTTTCGGACCGGTTCGGATTGGATCGGCCGATCCAGCTGCGGGATCGGAAATCGGATAATTTATCCGATTTCCCACTGGACCGGACTCGGATCGTGGATCGGGTCCGATCCAGTGCACATCCCTAATATAAATGTTAATAATAACAAACAAATGATAAGCTACTATGTTCAAGCACCAAATTGACACATGACTGTTACTTCTGTCTTCCAAAAGGGTATGATATGAAAAATCTTCTCATCCAACTGGTTCTCCATATATTCTCCTCCATTTATTCTGTGTTTTTTAGTCCTCAAACTGTATGTATATATGTATGTATGTGTCTATCTATCCTCTCTCTCTCTCTCTCTCTCTCTCTCTCTCTCTCAGCCTATCTACACAGTACCTTGGAAAGTTTTAAATAGTATTTTAAAACGTTCCAAATAGGTGCGTTCCAAAACATCTTAGGCCACATCAAGGAGTACTCACATTACAGGAGAAAAATCCTTCTATCTTCAAAGCAGTGTGTGCGGTCTCACACCCTTCTGTCTGTCTCTTTCTGTTTCGTTTTTACAATGAGTTTAGGGCAAGGCATTGTGGGCACTCTAGGTCACTCGCCCACTTCCTCCTTAGCCCCTCTTTCTTCCCCACCAATCAACGGCTAAGCATTTGGGCGCTGGTAAATGAAGCACTACCCCCACAAATCACAAACAGTAAGGAAGGACACATTATTTTACTTACAACGATTTATTAAAATTAAAAACTGTTGTATATAGCTGAAGTGAGTTCTAAAAAAACTTGAGTATACAACGTTCAAGGGAGTGCATCATGTGGCCAAAAGAGTTTTCGTAACCCTTATAAAACGTTACAAAGCTAGTGTGTAGATCATCTCTCTCTCTCTCTCTCTCTCTCTCCCCCTCCATCCATCCCTCAAATTGAAGAAAACAGCAAAACATTTCCAGATTAGTTTTGGCTTTCAGTGTGAGAATTCACTGAAAAAGTCATGTGATCTGACCTCAATTAAAGTTATTATTGAGTGTATGGTGTAGGGCAGGGGTGTGCAAAGTGGGTCTTCTCTGCCTCTAATTTCAAGCTAGAGCTCTGTTGAAGTGATTTTCTGCCCTGACTTCAGGGTGGCTCCCCTTTCTCCACCCCATAGGATTACCCATCAGAGAACCACCCATTTTCGGAGACCTGATCTAGTCAATTGAAATTAATCAAATGCTTACAGCTCCCTCATTTTTAAAGCTAAAGAGATGAAACTTGGTACTGTGATAGTGCTTAAGTAGTTCTTTTGTTGTGCCAAATTAGGAACAGATCCCTTCAAGCTTTGATTTTTTTAGGAATTTGTTAATGTTCATGGTTTAAACATTTTTTTGAAAAAAATGTAATCATTTTTAAAGATAAAGAAATGAAACTTGGTGTGATGATAGCTCTTAAGTAGGACTTTATGCATGCTAAGTTTGTAGCAGATCCATTCATGTCTTGATATTTTAGGAATTTTTAAATCCCCCCCCAAAACCGTTATTCCCCTCAGACACAGACACAGACACACACACACACACACACACACACATACACACACGTTAATCCCCCGGTGCACATTTATGGAGGGAATTTTCATCCTTTATGTTGCTGATGAAGAGCTGAGAGCTCCACTGCTGTTAATGGAAGTTTGTACTCCAGTCTTCTCCAACCTGGTGCCCTTCAGATCTGTTGGACAGACCCCCCCCCCTGCACTGGAAGCTCAGCCAGCCAATAGGAGTAATAGTGTTAATGAAATAACAAGCCTGCAACTCAGGTGTAGAAGCTTACTCACTCAAGATGCCAGCCAGCCAGCCCAGCAGCACATTCACACTGTGGATGATTGACTTCTATGAGTCCGAACAGTAACGTACTCCCTCTCCCCTTCCCCAGAACAAGCAGCCAATTACAGTCATGGACAACATTGTGGCAATTCCTAATTGGTTAGCCACAGATGTCAATATCAAAGCTTCCCCTCACCCCACTCAGCGTCTTCCAAATATGGAGATTGAGACACATGCACACACGCACACAGAGACAGCATTGATGTCTGAAAAACAGTAGGATAATTTCAGATACTTTAGAATCTCCGATTGGGCATGCCTCCACTCTGAAATTAATCAATGGGTTTAGAAGTGGCCAATCCCCACTCTGGAAGGTTGAATGTTCTGCGGACATTCGAGGTTAACAGTTAATTCCAAAGCAATGAGCACACCCCTAGTGTAGGGTGTTTTCATTCATGTTATCTGCTTTAGGGCTCTTTGGATCAAAAGGCGGGATAAAATAATCTTAAATAAATGAATGAATGAATGACTGCAAAGTGAAAGAAAGGAAATAAAACACTGTACATCCAGCTAAAAGACCCTAAGGGCACAATCCTATTGGGAAAGTTGTAAGCATCCAACCTCGGAGGCTTCCAACTATCCTATTAAGGGCAGTTGATGCATGGAGGGGATCCTTTCCTCTGTGTTCCATCCACCCTGCTTTTTCGGCTAGACAACACATTTTGGCTGGGGGCTTTGAATCAGGAACAGGCAGGCCATGCAGCACTTAGGGAACTGTCTAAAACAACTTCCGTGGTCTCCTCCCTTCTCCGGGACCATCCCCGTTTTGCCCTCTCCACGCTTGCATGCTCAAAACTAGGGGTGTGCACGGACCCCCCGGATCGGATCGGGACCCGGATCGGGACCTCCAATTTTGTCCCGGACCGGTTCGGACAAAATCGGAGGCCCCCCGGACCGGATCGAGTCCGATCCCGATCCAAAAATCGGAAATTTTTGGATCGGCCGCCATTTTTTTCCCCATAGACTTGCATTGCAATGCAAGTCTATGAGGAAAAAATGGCGGCGGGTGGGTAAGGGGGGGCCTAACTCCCTCCCCCCCCCCGGGGCCGTCCGCTGTGGACGGCCCCGGCAGGTAAACCCCCTCCCCCGCGCTCCCTACCCCCCCTGGGGCCGCCTGCTTCCATCCGCTGGCGCCCGCGGGCGCCAGCGGATAGAAGCGGACGGCTCCGGGGGGGGGGGTAAGCCCCCTTCCCCGCCACTTACCTTCTCGGCACGTCCGGCGCCGGCGGCTACTACCAGCGGGCTCCGCGGCCTACTCTCGAGTAGCGCGCCGGGTGATGACATCACCCGGCGCGCCACCCTGGAGCAGGCCGCGGAGCCTGCTGGTAGTAGTAGGCGCCGGCGCCGGACGGGAGCCGCCGGGCCGGGCAGGTAAGGGCCCCCCTCCCCCCTCCGCGCGCCCCCTCCTCCCCCCTCCCCCCTCCGCGCGCCCCCTCCTCCCCTCCACGCACCCCCTCCTTACCTTTCCGGCCCGGCGGCTCCCGTCCGGCGCCGGCGCCTACTACTTCCAGCAGGCTCCGCGGCCTGCTCTAGAGTAGCGCGCCGGGTGATGACATCACCCGGCGCGCCATCCTAGAGCAGGCCGCGGAGCCTGCTGGGAGTAGTAGGCGCCGGCGCCGGACGGGAGCCGCCGGGCCGGAAAGGTAAGGGCCCCCCTCCCCCCTCCGCGCGCCCCCTCCTCCCCTCCACGCACCCCCTCCTTACCTTTCCGGCCCGGCGGCTCCCGTCCGGCGCCGGCGCCTACTACTTCCAGCAGGCTCCGCGGCCTGCTCTAGAGTAGCGCGCCGGGTGATGACATCACCCGGCGCGCCATCCTAGAGCAGGCCGCGGAGCCTGCTGGGAATAGTAGGCGCCGGCGCCGGACGGGAGCCGCCGGGCCGGAAAGGTAAGGGCCCCCCTCCCCCCTCCGCGCGCCCCCTCCTCCCCTGCACGCACCCCCTCCTTACCTTCCCGGCCCGGTGGCTCCCGTCCGGCGCCGGCGCCTACTACTACCAGCAGGCTCCGCGGCCTGCTCTAGAGTAGCGCGCTGGGTGATGACATCACCCGGCGCGCCATCCTAGAGCAGGCCGCGGAGCCTGCTGGGAATAGTAGGCGCCGGCGCCGGACGGGAGCCGCCGGGCCGGAAAGGTAAGGGCCCCCCTCCCCCCTCCGCGCGCCCCCTCCTCCCCTCCACGCACCCCCTCCTTACCTTCCCGGCCCGGTGGCTCCCGTCCGGCGCCGGCGCCTACTACTACCAGCAGGCTCCGCGGCCTGCTCTAGAGTAGCGCGCCGGGTGATGACATCACCCGGCGCGCCACCCTAGAGCAGGCCGCGGAGCCTGCTAGTAGTAGTAGGCGCCGGCGCCGGACGGGAGCCACCGGGCCGAGAAGGTAAGTGCCCCCCTCCTCCCCCCCCCGCTGTCCACTTTCATCGGCGGGCGCCCGCTGGCGCCCGCCAATGGAAGCGGCGGTGGGCGCCAGTGGGCGCCCGCCGATCCGCCGATCCGCCGAACCGGTTCGGAGCTTTTTCGTACCGGTTCGGATTGGATCGGCCGATCCAGCTGCGGGATCGGAAATCGGATAATTTATCCGATTTCCCACTGGACCGGACTCGGATCGTGGATCGGGTCCGATCCAGTGCACATCCCTACTCAAAACATCTCTGTATAGTGATGATTGTGTCTGTGCTACAGCAATGTTTCATGATACAATGGCCTATCTTTTATCACTTTATCATTGTCAAATGCATTTCTCTTTTCAAACAGAAATGAATAAACAGACAGTTGTCTTCTATTTGACTCCAACATCAGATTAGTAAAGTAGTTTTTTTTTTTTTACAAGCACAGGAGTCTAAATCTACTTTCAGTAAAACTAGTGTTCACTGAACTTTGTAATTAAACTAGAAGATGAAACTAAAAAAAAAATACAAAGGGACAAACTCAGAATACAAGTATTACAAGGCTGACAGGCTGATTCTGATTGATGTAAGAATAAAGTAAAAGTAAAGATGTATGTGTGAAGTTCAGGATGTAGGGAAGGGGACTCTGCAGCCTGTGGGGCCTCTGGTGGGGCCCCTCCCCCTCCCAAAAGGCCCTCCACTCCCTGGAACCCCTAACTGAGAAGGGGGTTGCCACTAAGAGCGGCATGCAGGGGAATCAGAGATTCCCCTCCCCATTAGCTTTGCCTGCCCCTCATCCAGGAGGGCAGATGAAGGGAGGCAGGCAAAGCCACCACAGGTAAAATGCCTTCAGGAGGCTCTTCTAACCAGCACCTCATGGAAGCCTGTCCCCCTAATAGGTCCAGCCTGTTGGATAGGTCCTTTAGAATTCTGGCTGGTTCTGACTGAAACCCAGCCAGAATGGATTCCCAGTGCCACCAAAATCAGAACCACCAGCCTCCACTGAGTTACACTCTGTCCTGTACTAATCAGGACACATGTAGGGTACCATACAAGTTCTGTGTGCTACCTTTTAAGGAGGGCATTGTCAAACTGCAGTGTGCCTAGAGAATACTGACTGGGAATGTATGTGGAAGTTGTTTCTGTTCATTTGATCAGGAATTACCCAGTTCACACTTCTGGACTGAACATGGACTGAGATGCAATATGTGGCCAAAGCCCATACATTTCTGAACTTGCAATGTGATTTGAGGACCCCCAAAAATACATTTGGAAAAGTACATACGGAAATATATGATGCAAAGAGGGGGGGAAAACAAAGCTCACTTTCTGATACAGAATCAAGTCAGAATAAGCTTTGAAATGGAAATCTGAGATATTTGACAAGGTCAAGTTTTGCTGATTCACACATCCCAAACTGGGTGCTCAGGATGGTGAGGGATTTGGAAATCAGTTGCAATGAGGAACAGTTGGAAATGGTAGGTAATGGTATGTTTAGCCTGGAGAAGAAAATATCAAGGGGACACATGATAGCGCCCATGCATATATTTGAAGGGCTGTCATGCGCAAGGTAGGGGCAAACATTTTTCTGATGCTTCAGAAGGCAGTTCTAGACCCAGTGGACAGAAATTGCAGGGAAATAGATTTCACCTAAATAGTAGGAGAATCTTTGGAGTGGTAAGAAAGTTTCGAAAGAATAATAGAGTGCCTTGGGAACTGGGAGCCTCTCCTTCACTGGAGGTATTTAAACAGAAGCTGGATGGCCATCTGACAGAGCTGTTGCAGTTGCATCCTTCATTGCAGACCCTGCATTGACCAGAGGGGTGGACTGGATGACCTCAAAGGCCCCGCCCCACTCCAACATTCTGTAATTTTACCTTTGCATCACCTCACCGCCTCGTTTTTCCTCTCCCTCTGTCTCGCCCTACATCCCTTGCACAGCAACATAAAGTATGTCTTGCTAAACTTACATTTTCTCTGATCAGCAATCACAAGCTGCAGGGAAACCTCCACCTCAGCTTTTCCCTTTTATGTTAAATTGTCAGGAAAAAGCCAATAATGGTGCTATATTTCTTCCTTACATCAGCACTTTTGACACAGTTTGGGTTAAAAGATCCAAATGAAGCAGACAGAAGAAAAAGGGGAAAGACGGAGAAAGCTGTCTGTGTTGAGCATGTGGGGCTAGGGGAGCACATGGAAGCAGGCATAGCCCAACCACGGGGCGGATGGGAGGTAGCAAGCCATGGATTTGGGGTGTTGCTCAATGTTAAGATTGGGAGAGACAAATGCTCTTTCAAGGCAGAGGCCTTTCCATTTTCCGAAATGAGAGCCACCAGCCTCCGCTGCATCTGCATATCTCTTGATCAAGACAATCAGCTTGACCTAACAAAAAGGGAGGCACCGAATTAGAAACTTTATGGAGCAAGTGCAGCTCAGAATCTGGCTGCACAATTGAGCCTTCATATTGTAACTAGGAAATGAAAGGAATACCTGTTTCATCACTGGATTTGCACCTACGACTGGCACATCATCATCATCATCATCATCATCATCATCATCATCATGTCCTTTTAAAAAAAACGTTTACCATTTCTTGAAGTTTGAGGATGAAAACACGTGATGTAAGATTTCTCTCTCTCTTCCCTCCCTCTGGTGTCCTTTTAGCTCTTTCTCCTCCGCTTCTCTTCCTCCTCCTCCTCTAACTGTCACCAACTGTCTTTTCTTCAGCCCCTTTCCCAACATCCTGTGCCTTTCTTTCCATTGGTCCAGAACTCTAAAAGCTCACAGGAGTAAGCGTTATGACACATGCAGACCCCACCTCCCAGTGTTGCACTTTACATTATATGCACAGTGTGGGGGCATTTGCATTAAAGTCCCCTTTGTGTCATCCCTTACTGTATTCTTATATTATGTGCAGGCTTTCTTCAACCCAAACCATTGGCTTGTCTATACACCCCATATACTCCATAGTGGCTGCACAGTGGCATTGCATTGTTTATATGACGCAGCCACTAACTCTCAGCCACATCAGAGGTTTACCTTAGAAGCTGCGCTGTCTTGCAGCATCCTTTGACCATGACTTTTCAGTTTGCTCTGATGCCACCACGTTGTTTCTTCAGTCTGTCAGTGGTGGCTTCCGTTTGGGGGTGTTGCTAGGGGTAGTTCCCAGTGCAGGGTAAGCCTGGGAATGCAGGGCACTGGGCAGGGGGCAGGCTTGACAAACTGGATGACCACTGGATAGCCCATGCTCCTTCCTGCCATCTAGATTTAGCATTCCTGCCCTGCAGCAGCAATGCTGCGGGGTTTTGGGGGGAAGCAGCTGCAAAGCATTGTTGTATAGACACCCTCCCATGTCAGTATCCAAGTTAACATTAGGTAAGATTGTGCTGCTGAGCTCACATTTGCCTCGCCCATTGCTTACTTTGAAGTGCTTTAGATAGCTTTAATTAAACACCGTAATAGAGAAACACATTAATACCACAATGCATCAATATTAATTAAGGAATTAACTCTGCTTGGGCACCCTTTGGCACTAGCTGGGTGTGCTGCTCAGGATTTAATATTCTCTGCATTGGTGGCTACTCTTTATGGCATGTGGATTAAAGGAAGGCAAGGCTCTCTCGCTCTGAGCAAGGAATGCAGTAGTTTTTCACCTCAACACTCAAACATCATAGGCAGACGGATGCATAGAGGGTAATACCTGCCGAGCTGAATCACATCAAATTAATAGCCAGGCTACAAGGAAATGAAATGTCAAAGCACTGTGGCTATTGATTGACCGTTTAGCACAACAACATGGTGGAATCTTAATTAATAACCGTGGCTACCCGAGAAGAGGCAACAGTTTGCTTCTTTATAGATTTCTTCTTGTTGCTTTCAATTCATCTGTTTTCCGAGGTGCCATATTTGAAATGAGTTCCATTTATTTGCACTAATTCCCCAATCACCAGTCCTCTGATTTAAATGTGTTGTCATTTGGGGGGAGGGACTGTTAAACTGGGCCACAATGAACGACTCTCGTGAATTCTGGTTTAAGTCCAGGGCGTGATCTCCTAGGAAGTTCTCTTTCTCCAACTCCATTGAAATGAACGAGAGCTGTTCAAGACCCTTCAAAGGCTGGGTGGAATAACCATTAGGCAGGTGGTGGGGCAACCCACCTGGGATTCAAATATAGCTATCTGGGGTTCCCTAGATGGGCACTCCCCCTTCCCCTGGCTCCAGCCCCTCTTCCCCAACCACTGATCATTTGGTAGTTTCCTGGCTTTTGTGCAATGTTTCCCCATTCTAAAAGATGGAAATGCTTCTCCTAAGTTATTTCCAGGAAGAGAGTTAAGCCAAAATAGGCTGTCAGTTTTGGTATTTGAGCCCCCACACCCTCTCCAGATGTCCCCTTCCCTTTCCAGTTGGCCTTGCCCCCTTCTCAGTTGACCCACCCCATTTTCCTTCAGCCTCACCCACCAAAGGAATGCAGCCCCCAAGAGCATCTCCGAAATTGAATTCTGCCCTTGGACTGAAAGAGGTTCGATACCCCCACCATGTTATATGTGAATCAGAGGTTATCCAGAATGATATTGCCAGCACAGCAGCCTCAAGCCAAGCTTGATTTTCCTGTTGAGTTAAATGGACCTGGGCAGCAACTACAAGAAAACCAACAAATTCATTACTCTACCAGATCTATACAGATTCCTGGGTGTTTTGTTTGTTCATGCTAAACTGGTAGGGTCAAGAAATTGTTAGTGAAGAGTGTAATAAAGAACATGCAAACAATATCATTGGTGAGTTGAGAGTTAATATTTAGAGGAGGAGCCATTTACTTCCAGGCAGTATGGGCAGAAGAACCTCCGTTTGGTGGTTAGGATGGCTGTTGGATCTACTGTAGTTAGAGATTCTGCACCTTAGTGTGTTACAGGCCCACAGTGGGTTTCTGTTTCCTTGAATTCTTTCATCAGGCAGCAATATTTATTGGGAGAAGCTAGAGAACACTTCTGAAACTCTCAACATTTTTGTCATTTGTAAAGGTAAATCAATTTAATCTCAGGATGAACATATGTTCATAGCTGATTGGAAACTATGGAATAGTAAAAACTAGGGGTGTGCATCGGATCGGATCCGATCCACGATCCGAATCCGATCCGCCCCAAAATCGGGAAAATCCGATCTGATCCGATCCGATCCGATCAACCTCCGATCCGATCCGATCCGATCCGACGAGGTCCGATCCGGATCGGACGCCATTTTGAATGCTTTTTCCCATAGCCAAGTATTGTTTTACAAAAACGCCTATAACTTTTTCATTTTTAAAGATAGAAGGATGAAACTTGGGCACATTATACACTGGTTAGGGATAGTTATCTGTGAGAAATTTCAGAAAGATTGGTGCATGCGTTTTGTGGCAATTAATTGTTTAATAAATACCCAGAAATGCCTATAACTTTGTCATTTTTAAAGTTACATATATGAAACTTTGCCACATTGTAGGTGGTACCTTGGGACCTATGTGTGTAAAATTTCAAAAACGTAGGTGCTTGCCTTGTATGGCAATTAATTTTAGAAAAATGGGTAGTAGTGGGGTAAATACATTTACGCCTCCCATTTTTTTATTTTTAAAGATACAAACAGGAAACATGGGCACATTACAGGGAACACTTCACTTGATATGTGTGTAAAATTTCAGAATGATAGGTCCAGGCATTTGGTGGCTACGAATTTTTTAGATTAAAAGTTATTAACCTTTTTTACACAGAGGCTGGGGCTGTCAATTGCACCCTCCCGCCTCCCGGGAAGAAGAAGGAAACACTTTCTCTCATCTCTTTGATCCTTGCACGCTTGGCTGCAACTGAGCTAGTATCCATTACAAAAGGAGAAACAAAGTAGCACTTGGCTCGTATCTGCTTTGATACTTTCACTCAAGCAGAACGGCTGAGCCTAGGATCACTCTCTCTCGCTGGGATCGTTACAGGATAAATTTTCTACAGTCTTCAAAGTGGTGTGTGCAGACACCTTGCCACCAAATGCCTGGACCTATCATTCTGAAATTTTACACACATATCAAGTGAAGTGTTCCCTGTAATGTGCCCATGTTTCCTGTTTGTATCTTTAAAAATAAAAAAATGGGAGGCGTAAATGTATTTACCCCACTACTACCCATTTTTCTAAAATTAATTGCCACACAAGGCAAGCACCTATGTTTCTGAAATTTCACACACATAGGTCCCAAGGTACCACCTACAATGTGGCAAAGTTTCATGTGTGTAACTTTAAAAATGACAAAGTTATAGGTGTTTCTTTCCTCATTGTTTCAAAAATTAATTGCCACACAAGGCAAGCTCCAATGTTTCTGAAATTTCACACACATATCAAGGCAAGTGGTACCTGTAATGTGCCCAAGTTTCCACTTGGCTCGTATCTGCTTTGATACTTTCACTCAAGCAGAACGGCTGAGCCTAGGATCACTCTCTCTCGCTGGGATCGTTACAGGAGAAATTTTCTACAGTCTTCAAAGTGGTGTGTGCAGACACCTTGCCACCAAATGCCTGGACCTATCATTCTGAAATTTTACACACATATCAAGTGAAGTGTTCCCTGTAATGTGCCCATGTTTCCTGTTTGTATCTTTAAAAATAAAAAAATGGGAGGCGTAAATGTATTTACCCCACTACTACCCTTTTTTCTAAAATTAATTGCCACACAAGGCAAGCACCTATGTTTCTGAAATTTCACACACATAGGTCCCAAGGTACCACCTACAATGTGGCAAAGTTTCATGTGTGTAACTTTAAAAATGACAAAGTTATAGGTGTTTCTTTCCTCATTGTTTCAAAAATTAATTGCCACACAAGGCAAGCTCCAATGTTTCTGAAATTTCACACACATATCAAGGCAAGTGGTACCTGTAATGTGCCCAAGTTTCCTGTTTGTATCTTCAAAAATAAAAAAATGGGAGGCGTAAATGTATTTACCCCACTACTACCTACAATGTGGCAAAGTTTCATGTTTGTAACTTTAAAAATGACAAAGTTATAGGCATTTCTGGGTATTTATTAAACAATTAATTGCCACAAAACGCATGCACCAATCTTTCTGAAATTTCTCACAGATAACTATCCCTAACCAGTCTACAATGTGCCCAAGTTTCCTGTTTGTATCTTCAAAAATAAAAAAGTGGGAGGCATAACTGTATTTCTCAATGGGCAAGTGCTTTCCAATGATTTTCTATGGGCAAGTGCTTTCCAATGATTTCCTATAGGAAAGTACTGTCCAATGAATCCCTATGGGCAAGTACTGTCCAATGAATCCCTATGGGCAAGTGCTGTCCAATGAATCCCTCATTGTTTCAAAAATTAATTGCCACACAATACAAGCACCTACGTTTCTGAAATTTTACACACATAGGTCCCAAGGTACCGCCTACAATGTGGCAAAGTTTCATGTGTGTAACTTTACAAATGACAAAGTTATAGGCATTCCTGGGTATTTATTAAAAAATTAATTGCCACACAAGGCAAGCACCTATGTTTCTGAAATTTCACACACATAGGTCCCAAGGTACCACCTACAATGTGGCAAAGTTTCATGTGTGTAACTTTAAAAATGACAAAGTTATAGGTGTTTCTTTCCTCATTGTTTCAAAAATTAATTGCCACACAAGGAAAGCTCCAATGTTTCTGAAATTTCACACACATATCAAGGCAAGTGGTACCTGTAATGTGCCCAAGTTTCCTGTTTGTATCTTCAAAAATAAAAAAATGGGAGGCGTAAATGTATTTACCCCACTACTACCCATTTTTCTAAAATTAATTGCCACACAAGGCAAGCACCTAAGTTTCTGAAATTTCTCACAGATAGGTCCCAAGGTACTACCTACAATGTGGCAAAGTTTCATGTTTGTAACTTTAAAAATGACAAAGTTATAGGCATTTCTGGGTATTTATTAAACAATTAATTGCCACAAAACGCATGCACCAATCTTTCTGAAATTTCTCACAGATAACTATCCCTAACCAGTGTATAATGTGCCCAAGTTTCATCCTTCTATCTTTAAAAATGAAAAAGTTATAGGCGTTTTTGTAAAACAATACTTGGCTATGGGAAAAAGCATTCAAAATGGCGTCCGATCCGGATCGGACATCCGGTCCGATCCGATCCGACCATCCTCCGATCCAATCCGATCCGATCTGACCCCCCAGGTCCGATTCCGATCCGCTATCCGATCCGATCCGGGGGGTCAGTGCACATCCCTAGTAAAAACCTCCCAATATAGATACCTGATATAGATGCTGAGATATAAAAAAAATGTAAAGATATCTCTGTGTTACACATGCACAGCTATTGAAACAGGATGAACATCTTCCTAGCTATCACAGTAAACTTAATTGTTTAACTTCTGAGTGCCTGTGGAGAAAAATCAATGGGGTCTGTGACAGGGATAGAATGAGTGATCAGGGGTTCTCTAGTGGCATTGTTAACTGTCCCAATCCAGCCATAGTAAACCATCCTGATCCAGCCATGGTAAACCAACCCAATCCAGCCATAGTAAACCATCCCAATCCAGCCATAGTAAACCATCCCAATCCAGCCATAGTAAACCATCCCGATCCAGCCATGGTAAACCGACCCAATCCAGCCATACTAAACAATCCCAGTCCAGCCATGGTAAACCGACCCAATCCAGCCATAGTAAACCATCCCGATCCAGCCATGATAATCTGACCCAATCCAGCCAAAGTAAACCATCCCAATCCAGCCATGGTAAACCGACCCAATCTAGCCATAGTCAACCATCCCAATCTAGCCATAGTAAACCGACCCAATCCAGCAATAGTAAACCATCCCGATCCAGCCATGGTAAACTGACCCAATCCAGCCTAGGAATGTGAAAAACAGGAAAACTTGAGCTTGTCAAGGTTCTCTCATTTTCACTACAATCCTTGATCTGACAAAGGTAGGTAATGGATTACAAGCTTCCCCTGCTCTTGCATGGAAATTCATACAGATTTGTGCGCACATTGGTTTTTAAGGCTTGCATTTTAAAAGGTTGAAATGTCTCTACTAAGGCTTCATTACTAGAAGTTAGAGCTTTATGCAAAAATATGCTGGTATTTATGGGGTTTTTTTTGGCCCTGCCCCCTTTTGCCTTTAGCCCCACCCACCACTGGAATATGGCCTCTGAAAACTTCTCCAAAATTGAATTCTGCCCTTGAGCTAAAAGAGGTTCTGTACCCCTGAACTAAAGCATGTTTGTGCTCATTTTTTTAGAAATAAGTCTTTTTCCTCACCCCTGGCCAATGTGACTATCTTTCATATCCATTCCTCTAGTGTGCAGAAAGGATAGCAAACTCATAAATGTATGGAATTCCAATCACAATCTGTGTTCTGGTCAATGTTTGGTTATGGGAGATGCAAACTGGATAAGTTTTGTATACATTTACAAACCCAATGAATTTCTTCCACAACTCTGAGTCAGCCACAGGGATGGCAATTGTACAGGAGAATACAGAGGAATAAAGGACCAATAACAGCTGTCAGTTGGCCTATAGTAGTTGTTTGTGATATAAATATTTTAGGGTGGCCAGTTAGCAATTTCTTATTCACCTGGAAAACGCTCATACTACTTGCTCTTGAGATTCTACTTTTGTACTTTTCATGTACCTAATCCTGCCCTGCCCTTTTCTTTACAGGCTGACTACTTTACATCCCTTGCTCTTAGGCATCAGGTTCAACAAACTTGCTCCCTCTCATTCCTGCTCCTGCTCACGGCCTACATGGCATTTTTACCCAGATAAAACTCCCTTCATTAATAGAGTGGCCTCTTTCTAAGGTCTGCTCTCTTCCTTTCAAAAGAACATGATTGCCGAAACCCATGGGTCAGAATGCTCACTGTCTTGCTTCCCCTCCCAAAAAAATTTGCTCCTAAACCCCAGACCGTACGTTTTATCATCGAGTATGTTGTAGTCTTCCAGCTTGAATGTCCAAAAGCCCCTTCCCCTGTCCTCTTCTTTTCTCCATTTTCTATACTGAATTAGCTCACTTTGGCTTGGATCCAGACTTAGTCATACTTAGAGTTAGACCTATTGAATTCAATGAGTCAGTGGCTGAATTCGTACAACACGATAGTCAATGGTGGGATTTCTTGTCTTACTATTGTTTTTTACTATACTTGTTGTAACCACTGGTTGAAATAATAAAGTTTTATCATCAATGGTGGGGTAATAATCAATTTTACAGATGTTCATCTAGGGGGTACTCCCCACACAACATGGTAATAAATAATCAACTGTGGTGTGGATTAGGGTCAGCACTGAATTGACTATGGCAGCATTCGGACGACATGATAGTCAATATAACTGACGATTGTTTCCCCTCCCCTAGTTGCTTAATGTGTTGTCCGAATTCAGCCATAGGTTAGTCATGAGTAACTTAATTACCATTGATTTCAATGTAAATAGGACTAACCCCTTCTCTCCACTCTCAATCCCTTCATCTGCTCTCTTGTTCCCATTCTTTCTTACTATTTCAGAGCAGGACACGTGCTCTGGTCAGTGCGAACCCTAGAAAATTAGGGATGAATCTGTCCGTTGTCATTTTCCTGACAGTGTCATTTCTTAAATCTTAAGAACTTTCCACTCAGTTTATGAAGAAATTGGAACATTCGGGTACATTCTTATCAAAGGCAAACCAACTGAAATTCTCACCCATCTCTGCTGGCCAAATTCAATAGGCACAGTGATTTCCAGCATGGAGAGGGGCATGTTATACCTGCCTGCCATGTAGCTGTTAAAGAGAAGGAGGTTGTCAGGAAAAGAGGAGGCAACCCCAATTTCAGCACCATAAACATGGCTGAATTCAAACTCAGACTTTTTAGAGTTCAATTTTTTTTAACAAAACCTCGAGTTCTTTCTACCCCATCTGTAATTAAATTTGCACATTTCGATAAGTTCTTGTTTTTAAAAAATCACATTCCCGTGGATCCCTTTAGAAAATATAGACAATGTACAACTAGCTTTAAGTATGTGGTACTTTATCCATTTGTTTATTTCCTGAAGCCATAGAAACACAAACTAAGCTCACAGAGCCTCTCTGACTACCTGACCTGAATTATAATTGCGTTCTTATCCAATTATGGATGATGGAATGTACAATTACCAAGTAGGCAGACACACCATTAGGAAGGAGGTAGGCATGTTCACAGTTGTACAACAGATGGAAACCTGTAGAAGTCAGAGATTTGATACTTTTCCGGGTTGACCTAAACATTCCATGACAGAGCAAGAAGACAGAGCTACTGCTCCTGAATTCAAACTCTTCAACTTCTTTAAACAATCGTTAGAATTAATTGCCTACCAGCAGTAGCTTAATGATGCAAATATGCATACATGGTGGGAGAGAAGATAGCAGGCTTATTATATTCTCCCTATTATCATAACTCAGTGGTTGAGTTTCTTTGATCTGGGGAGTATTTTATTGGGCTTAAGGGAGAGTAGAAAGAGTGGTGAAGGGGTGTATATGGTTCAAAAAGGTATGGTTACAGGGACAGTTAGGTTAGGCAATATAATGTACTTCCAGTGTTATTTATGAGAGAGGTAGCATGCCATATTTAGGGCATGCAATGTAATTCATAGACCCACTATTTCTCTTCACCCCCTCCACTTCCCTGCCTCATTTTCTCCCTCCATGAACTTCTTGTAAAGTTTCTGGATGGCACAGAACCTATTCAAAACAAAAACCTGGCTTCTTCTAGATCCTTCCAATATGTTACAAAAGCAGAGTTGGTGCAGTGGCCAAAATAGGAAGGGTAAAATGGCCGATTCCCACCCAGCCAGCACGGCTTGAATGGGAGGCGTTGTTATGGGTGGGAAACGAGTGAAAGAGGTGTGGGTTTAACCTGGCCACTATGACTAACTGAGTGGCTCACCCTTTATTATTTTTGCAGGCTAGTTGTGCTGATTCCTGCATGTTCACACACAGATCCAGGAGGGTTAAATACCCATTGTTAAATAGAGGCCCTGGTTAACCCAACCTCTGGTGTCCAAATCTTTATTTCTGATTCTTTTCTCCACTCATAACAGTTTCTTGTTGATCAGAGGGGATGAAATAACTCTCCTCTGGAGCAAAGTATGAACTCACTGGTAACAGTGAAGACACATCAGTGACTGTGGGGGTTGCTTCCTTGGCCACAGCCTTCACTGTATGTATCATCATCATCATCATCATCATCATTATCATCAACAACAACATTATGGGCTTACCTGATGGGACATGATCATGTATACTTTTAAAGAAATAAACTACAACAACATTTAGAAAGAAATTCGTAAGAGCAAAGTGTGGCATATTAACATATTCAGCCAACATTTAAATTCAATTTAGAACTAGATGAGGCAGATAATAGAATATCCAGTCTCACTTAGAGCTGTACAGAATAATGGTATGGCATTTTAATCTAACACTAGTCTTCTTTTGGTGGTGACTTGACATGCTTTCGAAACAGCAGATTGAAAAAGACACATGGAATCTATCTATTGCCTCTCTCAAGTCCAATTGGAAATTTCCAATAACCAACTCCATCTAGCATTTCTGTGCTCGAACTACCCAACTGTGCAACTCCTAAACCTACACGGCCTTATCTACTCGATAACGCTCTGAGAAAACCAGCTTTATATCAGCGGTAACCTCAATAATGGAAGAAAAACACACGCTGTCAAGAGATTAGAGGAATACTGTGATTTCTTTCTCTCTTTCAAAAACAAGCCAACACGTTAGCAGCTGTAACATGCCTCATGACTGAAACTTGGATCCATAGATGATTATTTATGTCACTGTATTTCCACAGCATTGTTGTCGAAACTTTATTCCGGAATTCAGAGAGTCTGCAATTAAAGGTATGTGTTAAAGCAAACAGAAAGAAGAAGATAAAAAAAAGAAAGAGATTTTCTTCTTGCATGTATGTTTCGTATACTAACTGGATTATTTTATTTCTTTTCATCCATTTCTATTCCTTTCTAGGGAAAGGTTTTCTTGCACAAAATGAAGGAACGGTTAGCTGGGAAAAATTAGATGTTGTAATAAGAATGAAATGGAATAATAATAATAATAATAATAATAATAATAATAATAAATTTATTTATTTATTACCCGCCTCACCCAATGGATCGAGGCGGGGAACAGCTCTAAACATAAAATACAAAACTGATTAAAAGCGCATAAAACCATACATCATTAAAATACCAATAAAACACCAATAAAACACTTTAAAAAATGTCTTAAAACGTCTCTTAAGCAAAAGTTGGTGCTGTAATTATGGCTGGCTGAACTCACCCGTGCCCAACTTGTCGGATGCTAACCCCACCGCCATAGCCACCGCCGCCAGCCCCTGCACATTGTGCTGCATGAGCTTTTGGGGAGGCCCGACCAGGCCTCACGAGTGCTCGGCAGCCATCCACCCTTGCTGCTGAGATTGCACATTTCCCCACTGTGTGCATACTGGAGGCTCAGGAAATTTCACAATTCCCCCCCCCCCCCCTAAAGGTTCCATTTATGCAAGAGTAAAGCCATTATGGCTGTCATTGATGCAGGGGGAAATGCGCAATTTTGGCTGCCGAGTGCTTGTCGAGGCTTTGGGAGTGCTCGGATGTGTGTCTACAGCCACGCCGCTGGTACCCCACGGTCTCAGACAGGCGTCCGCGACATCCCTAGCTGTAATGCCTATGTGACACTTGCTCAATAGATTTCCCTGTAGACAAGGGCCAAACCAGGCCTTACTTTAAACCTGTGTGAAGCACTAATGTGTCTCAGCCCCTGCTACAAAACGTTTCAATCAAGAGAAGGTGGAGAGAACCCTGATTCAGTTTGGACCTGAGCATGGGGGGGGGGCATTAAAAATCCCGATTAGATGCCCTGCACCTACTCTAGAGTAAAAATGAACTAAAGACATAGCCGTTAGACACAGATTTAAAACAATGCCTCTTTTGGTCTCATGTCCGTCCATGGCGACTGTGCAGCAAAATCCAGTTATCACACAACCATTCCCCCCTTTTATACCATTATCTAGTCATGCCCCCTGGGTACATCCAACCATACCAATGGAATGCAGCTCTAGGCCAGCTGGCCACATTGCTCATGCCAACCTAATCGGGTAAATATGTGGGGGCTTTGTTGTTGTTGCTTTATTTCCCTTCATGATTGGCATTGCCAACAGCCAGTATTTACCATTATTTGTAATGGGCCAGTCCAGTAAAACCATGTTATATCAGGTAACCAGTACTGATAGCTGAAAACCAATATGCTGTTGATCAGGGGTATGGAGCCTTAGGCCCAATGTGTTTCTCTAATAGTCCTCCAATGGCCATGTCTAGGCTGACCATATGAAAAGGAGGACAGGGCTCCTGTAACTTTAACAGTTGTAGAGAAAAGGGAATTTCAGCCAGTGTCGTTTGTATGCAATTAGTTCCTGGTGAAATTCCCTCTTCATCACAACAGTTAAAGTTGCAGGCACTATACTAGAGTGACCATATACAAAAGAAGGCAGGGCCCCTGCAACTTTAACTGTTGTGATGAAGAGGGAATCTCACCAGGAACTAACTGCATACAAATGACACTGGCTGAAATCCCCTTTTCTCTACAACTGTTAAAGTTACAGGAGCCCTGTCCTCCTTTTCATATGGTCAGCCTAGCCATGTCCCCTTTCCCGCATCACCCCATGCTTCCTGCTTTTTCCACTGACCACTGATAGCTTCATGGTTTCCTGCATTTTGTGCAGGGTTTTTTTCACACTCTAAAAGGTTGAAATGCCTGTCCTAAGATTTAGTTACTGGAGGTAAAAGCTTTAAAGTAAAATATGCTGGTATGTTGGGCCTGAACCCTTTGCCCCTAAAACTGAATTTGGCTGAAAGACATTCAACACCCCTGCTCTTGATTCTACCAGGATCCACCCATGACCTCTCAGATTTTGCCAGGCTCTGTCCCAACCCATGAAATTATGCCTACCCTTGATCTGCCCCTCTGATCCTGCCCTGTGGCGGAGTCCTTTCAATTATTATTTTTTAGGGCAAACCTATCGTTAGTAGATATTTGGTGGCTGTATGTGTTTAGTGGACAAAATTGTTCTCTTCTACTACAAAGCTATCCACTCGACAAAGTACAGCAATGCAGACAGACATCAGGTGTGAAAACGTGCAGATTTATTTTTAGCTCCCAGGCATATCAGCCAGTGAGCCAATGCAAACAGGTGCCATAAATCATAACTGCTGATGCATGCATAATCCAATGTGCCACTTTGGATTACCTATTCTTCGCATGAACCAATGGGAAACCACTGTCCCTGAACTTTACGTCTCCTTCATTTAACAAACCTTCATTTAGTCTGCTGGATTGCATTATTTTTGAAGGGTTAATTTCACGATTAGACTTTTGGTTGTTGCTGCTGCCGCCTTCTCTCTGTCATTTACAGTTCAATGTGATCATAGACATTGGCTGAATCTGGACAACACATTAAGCAACTGAGGGGGGAAACAATCGTCAGTTGTGTTGCTTATTGTGTTGTGTGGAGGGTAACACGCCGCTCACAAACTACTGACGGTATGCTATTCCGCCCAAATATGCAACTGAGAGAAACAACTGGCTTGCAAGTTGTTTAGCTCGAAGCCAGTTGTTTAAAGTGTTGTGTGGAGGGGTGAGTGTGTTAATGGCATGTGGTGAGTGGGTTAAAACACAAGCCCATAGAGGCAGGCAGCAAGAGCGACCAAAGTGGCGGCTGCCACTCTGCTACAACTGGTGCAACTTGCAGGGGTTGCTGGGATAGCACTGGGAGGACTGAGGGAGGAGGGAGGGAGGAGGGAGGGAGGGAGGGAGGGAGGGAGGGGAGAGGGGCGGGGACTGTGTCAGTCAAATGCCGGGTTGACTATTAGTCCACTCAATGCCAGCCCCACCCACCCACAGTTGTGCAGGAATATGTTGTGTGGGGAGTACCCATAAAATAACCAACTGTGAGTTGGCTACTCAACCCACCATTGACTAATGTGTTGTCTGAATGCAGCCATTCTGTCAGCAGTATGAAAGAAGATGTCTCTTTATTTTACAGTGATATCCATCCAATGTGCCACACTTACTTAGAGGAAATAATGGACCTTATTAATCCAAGAACAATATACTGGGAAGGAGGTGGGGGAAGCGTGGTATTAAAAGTGGGGGTGAATGTCCTGAATGCAAATAAAACTATATCAGTGGTACCCAGGGATGTATGAGAAATTTGTTTCAGTTCATTTTTGTTCCAAGATTTACCCAGTTCACACCTCCCAAGTTGAACATGGACCTGAACCCAATCTGTAGTCAAAGTCCATAGATCTCTGAGCTTGCAATATGATTCATAGACAAAATAAAATAAAATAATGTATTTGATAGCACGTGTGCATTTGCAAAATGTGCACAAAAATTGTACTTTTGAAAAAAAAACATACTTTGAAATGTTCATGTTAAAAATAAAAGATTGCAAAATGATACGGACACAACAGAGAGCAAGCATTGAGGTGGAATTTGTAGAACTTTAACAAACTTGAGTTTTGCTTGTATACACATTCCTAATGTCACCATAAAATTACATGCACAGTGAAATCCTACACACGTTTACTCAGAAGTAAATCCAATGTTCAATGGGGCTTACTCGCAATTGCGCTCCCATCTCTGAAAAAAAATGGCACCCACAATGTCCCTCTTGGCTTCTGGGATGTCGTGCTAGTGTTTGGATGCTGGGGGACAATTCCAGAAATGGGAAAGCCTGGGATCCTTTCCCCTCCCTCCTAGAAGGCCCATAGGTGTAGATAAGGAAAAAATGAAAATGACATGAACCTGCCACTGATTAGCTGTTCTATGTGCAGGAAGAGAAAGCAAGGCAAAGGGGGATAGAAAAAGAGAGGCTAGAGGCTAGGGGAGGGTGATACAGCAAGATAAAGAGGAGGCAGGGGGAGAAATAGCGAGGCTAGAGGCTGGGAGTGGAGAGAAACAGCAAGAGAAATGGGTGAGTGGGAGAGAAAGAGCAAGGCTAGGCTCTCGGAAGGGGGAGGAAGAAGAAGGCTAGGGATGGGGCAGGGAGAGAAATAGCAAAAAAGGAGTTGAGGGACAGAAATAGAAAGCCTAGAGGCTAGGAATGGAGGGGGGGGGGTAGAGAGAGAAAGGGGAAAGGTCTGTGTGGACAGAAGATTGGGAGGGCTGGGAAGCAACACTTTCCATTTCTGCTCCCTCCCAGCCTCTAGCGATGCTATTTCCACACACACACACACACACACACACACACACACACACACACCTCTTGACCAGCCAAGCTCCCATGGCAGCTATTATATGACTAGTCACGTCCTCCGCATCCTCCGCAGCAGTTTCCCAAATTCACAAATGTATCCATGGGTCCATAAAGGATGGGGACCCCCTCCTCTAAGCGAAGGTTCAGGAACTATGTTGCCCCACCCCAACGCTGTTTTTCAGCCTGGAAATGAAATGGTTAAACATTTGCTGCCACCTTAATAATTAGCCATTAACCTCCTTTACACGGCCATCTCACCTCTTTGTTAATTTCCATTTCCATTCTGGAGGACATTTATCATCCGGTAGAGAAATGTTGGACCTCCTTCCAATCTTTTCCTTTTGTTACACATATCCCCAAAAATTATTGGTCCAAATCAGAGTAGTTGGCTTTGTTAAGCTCTGTGAACCGAGGCTTGCATATCTCCTCTTCCTTACACTCCGCCTAATGTGATATAACATTGGGTGCTAAAAGGGTGCTGAAACATACAAAACTGCTGATCCCTGCAGAGTGCTTCTCCAAACAAGATTCAGTTACTTTCCACCGTGTGCCAATTTAGAAGAATGTACCAGTCAGCAATCAGGGTGTGTGTTGTGCCAGGGCCTGCAAAGAACAAATGTATGGGCTTGGGTTTGTAAGTCAGCAAGGAGCCAGTTCATCTTGTAAAGTGATTTCTCCACCTTTATTTGAACTGCGACATTTTTTCAAACCCTCCAGATCATTTTCATGGCAGCGTTTTCCCAACTTCCTACCCTAGGGAACACTTCCGCATCTGTTTGCTTGCTGCTGAACCATTGAGAATTGCAGAGGATTCTTTGTGCTGGCATCAGGGATTAGCATTGTTGGGTGTCTGCGAAGACCTAAACCTAGGCTGACCATCTGAAAAGGAGGACAGGGCTCATGTAACTTTAACAGTTGTAGAGAAAAGGGAATTTCAGCCAGTGTCATTTGTATGAAATTAGTTCCTGGTGAAATTCCCTCTTCATCATAACAGTTAAAGGTGCAGGGGCCCTGCCTTCTTTTGTATATGGTCACTCTAGTATAGTGCCTGCAACTTTAACAGTTGTGATGAAGAGGGAATTTCACCAGGGACTAATTGCATACAAATGACACTGGCTGAAATTCCCTTTTCTCTACAACTGTTAAAGTTACATGAGCCCTGTCCTCCTTTTCAGATGGTCAGCCTACCTAAACCTCTACAGTGTGTGTGCGTGTGCGTGTGTGTGTGTGTGTGTGTGTGTGGTGGGGTGCTAAGTCTTGGATGTCCTGGCCCTGAGCCTTTTCTTCTTCCCTATTTCTGCCTGTTCATCTGGCCCCTCCAAACATGCAAGCAATGGCAGGAATGAGGAAATGTAGCATTCACCTCCACTTGCTTTGTGTTCTCCCTCTGGACCTCAAAATAAAGAACAAAGCCATTGGCAAGCAGTGGTGAGGAGGTGGGTCAGTCCAGAGATGGGGTCCCACTGAGGGAACCTTGCCCAAGACCCCTCCCCCAAAACTGGAGCCAGTCAATTCAAGTAGGATATTGTCCAAGTCTGTTGGGTTTCTCCATTGCCTCATGGGAAGTCAGAGTGTGCTCTTAAATACATTAAACACTTTCCTGTGGCTGTGCATTGTAGGAAAAGTTCAGTAATGGTGGGAAAATTGTCTTTCAGGGATCCGTCTCTGCCTTTACTGATCTTCACAAGGAGGAACCTCCAATAAGGTTCCAAGGACCTCCAGAGTTTCCCAGATCATTATTTGAAAACATGGTTCAAATGCAGATATTGTTGAAGTGACGTCGGCCATTATCATAAATCCGGCCCCTCTAATATATGCACCAAATGGATTAAATAATCTAGGGGTTAGAGTAAATAGGAATTAGATCCTGGATTGGCTTTCCATTGACAGAAGCACCCTGCTCACAGATGGTGTATTTACTAGGGATGTGCACTGGATCGGACCCGATCAACGATCCGAGTCTGGTCCAGTGGGGAATCGGATAAATTATCTGATTTCCAATCCAACAGCTGGATTGGCCGATCCAGTCCGAACCGATCCGAAAAGGCTCCGAACCGGTTCGGCGGATCGGCGGATCAGCGGGCGTCCGCTGGCGCCCACCGCCGCTTCCATTGGCGGGTGCCAGCGGGCGCCCGCCGATGAAAGTGGACAGCGGGGGGGGGCGCAGAGGGGAGGAGGGGGGCGCTTACCTTTGAGGGATGTCTGCTCCCGTCCGGCGCCAGAGGCTACTACCAGCGGGCTCCGTGGCCTGCTCCAGGGTGGCGCTCCGGGTGATCACCTGGCGCGCTACTCTAGAGCAGGCCGCAAAGCCCGCTGGCGGTAGCCGCCGGCGCCGGACGGGAGCGAACGTCCTGGAAAGGTGAGAAGGGGGCACGCGGAGGGGAGGAAGGGGGCACTTACCTTTTAGGGACGCCTGCTCCCGTCCGGCGCCGGCGGCTACTACCAGTGGGCTCCGCGGCCTGCTCCAGGGTGGCGCGCGGGGAGGTCCCGATCCGGGTCCCGATCTGATCCAGGGGGTCCGTGCACACCCCTAGTATTTACCTGATTTGGGGGGATCCCCTCTTCCTATCTTCATGACAGCTTGCCCATTTAATAGGATCCCCTCACTCTCTGTGTAGCATTTTCAAGGGAATGAAGGGGATGCTAGGGGGAGAGGGGGAAAGAAAAATCTGTTTCTACCATCCCAGTTGCACCTAAATCTGGATCTAAGCCATTGCCTGGAGACTGAAGCACATTTAGGACTAGGGATGTCTGGGTTCTGTGAAACCTGTCCTGTTCCTGGATTGTGCAGGTTCCTCGTACCAGTGTCCATTCACAGATGGATTTGAATTTCTTTCCCGTTATGCAGAAAAATACACAAATAATTCCGTAAAAAAGTTCACAACAATTTACATATAATGTATGTTAGCATGTAACATTTAGCGTAATGTCCCCCATTCCACTTGACTTTTCCCCATGTATATTTTCCAGCATGGCATAGGTCTCTGCAGAAACTTGCATATTTTCCAGCTAATGAATTTGTGCAACTTTTGGGAAAGTAAAAACAAACAAACAACAACATCTGGAAGTTCGCGGACTCTGCATGACCTAAGGAGTGGATTCCACAGGTTGGATTCTTAGAAATCCAGACATTTTAGTCCATCTTGAATTTCCCCAGCATCCCTACTTAGGAAGCAACCCTCTGCATGTTTAGAAAGAAAAACTCCTAAAACTCCTAGCTTGTAGTATTATGCCCTTAGTATATAGCAAATTGCACTGAATTCAAGTGGGAATTAGTCTGAGTAAACATACTTCAGATACTGCTAACAATACTTCAGATACTGCAAAAAGATCTAATAGAAAATGAAGACATTGCATTGCAGACATTGAAACTGAGCCAATGAAAATTAGCATTCAGGACTCATATTTCATTCATTTATTCCATAAATTTGTATCCTGCTCTTCTGTACAAAGCACTCCCAGGGGAGCTAACAATACTAAAATCATAAAATCATGAAAACATAAAATAGCACATAAAGCACCGCAAAAGTAAGTTTAGGTGACAGAGATACTTTTAACTATTTGCATGGCATTTTATTTTTTAAACTCTTTGTAATCTGCCCAGAGAATGCTTTTTCTGGGCAGATTAAAAAATTAAATGAAAAAATAGATAAATAAATGAAAAACTAGCATAAAACAGCAGTATAAAATTAGTAGTACCAGAGATTAAAAAGTCTGAGAAATGAACAAGATCTTCACCTGACACCATAAAAACATAAGACTAAGCACCACTCAAACTTTCTTGAGGAGAGTGTTCTATAGGTGGGGTGCCACAACAAAGAAGGCCCTCTCTCCAGTCATCACCCATGGTCTCACATATGATAGGGGTCTCTGGAGGAGAACCTTGAAAGATGCTGATGGTGCCTTAGCACACTGTTGTGGAGATAAGTGTTCCTCCAAACTCCATGCCTTGTAGGGCTTTAGAAGCTATACATCAGTATTTTGAATTGTGCTAAAAATGGATCAGGAGCCAGTACACTATCTTAACAGTGGTAAGATATTTTCCCCAACAATCCATTCTGGTTAGCAGCCTTGTGGCTTTAGTTTGAACTAACTGTACTTTCAGAGGAGTTTTCAAAGACATTCTTGCTTGCAACAAATTATTATAGCAATCTTGCAGAGTTTAGGTTACCACTACCAGAAAATATCTTTCCAGAAGGGGTTGAACACTAACCTTAACTGGAGAAAGGTGTTTGATCTTCCAGTGATAAAGCTAGGTCACGATAATCCTTAGATGGTGGGTTGATCATTCAGGGGGAGCGCAATTTCCTTGATCAATAAATTACCCACAAGCAATACTTCCATCTAGGCAACACTGAACGTCAGTTTATTGTAGGGTGACCAGATAAAATCCAGGTCAGGGCTCATGTAACTTTAACAGTTGTAGAGAAAAGGGAATTTCAGCCAGTGCCATTTGTATGCAATTAGTTCCTGGTGAAATTCCCTCTTCATCACTACAGTTAAAGTTGCAGGGGTCCTGCCTTCTTTTGTATATGGTCACTCTAGTATAGTGCCTGCACCTTTAACTGTTGTGATGAAGAGGGAATTTCACCAGGAACTAATTGCATACAAATGACATTGGCTGAAATTCCCTTTTCTTTACAACTGTTAAAGTTATATGAGCCCTGACCTGGATTTTATCTGGTCACCCTAGTTTATTGTCATCTAGTCTATTCTAATTCCAGAAGTTAAGTTACACTTTGCCCAACTCACTAGAATTAGAAGTAAAAGAGAAGTATTGCTGGGTGTCACCATCATCCTGATAACACTGTACTCCAAATTTCCAAATGACCTCATTCAGTGTTTCCATGTAGATGTTAAAAGGCATGGAGGACAAGATAAAACCCTGCAGGACCTCATAATATAAATGCCAAGGGGTTTGAGCATCTTCCAGAATTGAGAATCCAAGCAGGAATGGAGTTATGGCAATCTAATGTCCCCAGTTCCCAACATGGACAGCCTATCCAGAAGGTACCATGGTGGAAGACATCAAAAGCTATTCGGAGGTTAATAAATTCACACTGCCCACGATCTTCCCTTTGCAAGGGTAACCCATCAAGGAAACCAAGGCAGTTTCTGTGCTAAAACCAGGCCTTATACTAGACTGAAATGGATCCATTTAATCAATTTTATCCAAGAGTGTTTGGAGTTGCTTCAGAGGTGATGCAAATTGCTACTCAAACTACCAAATAACTAATAATACAGAGATGACGTTTCGGAACTGGAGGTGGGGGAAATCATGGAAGATCTAATAACAGATATAGGATGGATGCGATTTTATGAAGTTGGGGAATCACTGTCCTATCCATTTATGCTGTCTTTATGATTGTTCTATTTTTCCCCCTCTGTACCCCACTCACTTCTTCTTTCTCTTCCTTAGCTACATTTTTCTTTCTCTCCCTGTTTTTCTCTAGCACAGATGCTCATAGAAAAGATGAACTAATAGAAATACCTACAGCTGTATCAAAAGAGCAGGTTTCCCCCCTCCCATAAACTTCTCAGTGTAATTCCATTAATACATCTCATGTCTTGACCCATACCACAGTCTGATACGCCACCTCAGTTTCCTCCGAGTCAAGATGTCCATTTCTGGTAATTTGTTTGATGGGAATGAAGGACCAGGCTGTGATTACTAAACTCATTTTCACTTCAACTCTCCAGAGGTAAAGGCCACTGAGTGCATTAACCAGCTGGAACACCTTATTCCCTTTTGGTTATTTCCACTTGCAAGTTGCATCAATTCATTTTAAGATCAGCCTATCTGTCATTTGCCATGCAGAGGCTGGCGCGACGCTTTTAGAGATGAAAATAACTGCAAACCATTTAAAGAACGCAGAGGTTCCACGGCAGGGTCACAAAATAGGGCAGTCTCTTGAGACTTCGGTCGGTTATTCCCTATGACTACTGTGACTTATTTCTGATCACCCTGAATGATTTACTCCTTTACACCATCACATCTACTATGATCTTCTGGATAATACATTTTCAATTTTTGACTAAGGATGGATGGAGAACCCTGTCTTCACCCCACCACTTACCCGACCATGGTGAGCAGCATGGGCAGATGGCTGGGCAGATCATCGGTGTTCAGCAGCAAAGCATGAGCACCCACTCCCTCAGCGTGCCACCAGAATGGTGGATCATTCTTGTTTGTAAAGGTTACATCTGTGTAAATGGTGGGCTTAAAAGTGGGCACCAGGTCAGATAAGGAGTGGGTCTGCAGACTGGAATTGGTGTGTGTGTGTGTGTGTTTGTGTGTGTGTGTGTGTGTGTGTGTGTGTGTGAAGCCACTAATTTCTTGCTAGGCTTTGAGCCCCAACTGGATGCCCACAATATCCCTACTTCAGACTAACAAACTGATTATTATGTTTCTTCCAGAATCCTGGCATTTTGGATGTCCATTGGTGGCAAATCCATTTTTTTGTGGTTGGTTGGTTTTGGCTTGACAGAGAAGTTTGCATCTGCTAGCCAAGTTGCAGGCTTTTCCCTGAAGCCCAGGAACCTTCTGCCCATGGGAAGGGGGGAGTTTCTGGACAATTTGTCCAACCTTCTGAGCAATTTCCATAAATAGCAGCCAGATTTGCACAAATTAAGGTCTACAGCTGAATTTGTGCAAATTTGACCATAATTTGCATGAATTGCTCAGAAATTTGCACAAATTGCAGAACCTTCCCCATCATGCACAAAATTCCTGGGGAAACTGGTGCAGCACCTGATTCGCTGCAGATCAAGTTGGGTGCTGTAGTGGGAGATGAAACAAAGTCCAGGGGGCTGAGCCTAGGAAAATTCATCTGATTCCAACTAGGGATGTGTATCGTATCCTTAAAATGTACAATAACAATACAATAAGGTCATTATCGTGCATGTGTTTAACGATGACGATATGATAGAAAAACCGATGATGATCATCAGAGACGATACTTTTCAGTAATTTTATTGTTTTATCGGACTGCCATATAAATATACCTATAACTTCTGTATTTTAAAAGGTAGAGGCTTGAAACTTGGTCACAGTGCTTATGGCGTATGCCTAAGTATGTGATTGAAATTTGAGATCGATCCCTCCAACCCTAGATTTTATATGAATTTTTAAAAGATCGTTTCCGTTCTGACAGGTCTGAATGAATGCATGTGGTGAGCTGTCATTCTGATCTGTCAGAACTGAAACGATCTTTAATAAATTCATATAAAATCGAGGGTTGGAGGGATCGATCTCAAATTGGCACATATGTGTAGCAACATGTGCCTGGTATTTCACATACTGCATAGGAGTAGGCTATTCTTAAGACAAGCTGTATAATATGATACCTGTGCATGTACCTTTGTATGTATCTATTAGAAGCATACATGATCACAAAGCAGGGATTTCCTCCTCCAGAAAGATGCCACTATCTAGATATTGGCAGAAAGAGGAGGGATCCATTCTGCTTCCCCATTCTGAAGGGCATGAATGATGAATGTTTCCAAGATTGTAGCTTAAGTCTTTAAGACACAATTCAGTCCCTCTTGTAGCACACTAGTGTGCCTAGACTGCACACAGTTTGGGCATGAATGTCCTAGGTATGGAATCAAAGACTTTGACAGTATTTCCACCATCCCCAAGCAGGACAAATTACTGCTTTTATAAAAAAACCCTATTAATATCAAGAACCTAAATACAGCCATACTGGATCAGACCAAGCATCCATCTAGTCCAGCATCCGTTCACACAGTGGTCAACCAACTGCCCATGGGAAACCCACAAGTAGGATATAAATTTCACAGCACCCCCCTGGTTATGCTCCAAAAGTAGGGGGGAAGACATGTGTGGCTCGAATGTGAGACTGAAACTTCAAAACATCAACTTTTTAATTGGAGCAACTTGCCATATGTCAGACGTTTCACGGCAAGCTACAGATAATAGATTCTCTTTTCCTTGCTTGAGTCAGGTGCATCTTTGTAGCTAACAGCCTGCTCATTTTACTTCCACTTTGCCAATTTGCCAGCTGTACCATCACACATATGCACATCCATTTCTCAACCTGGCGATCTCTTTGACTTGCAGATGAATGGGTGGATCCCTTGTTTACGTCATTTCTTCTAACCTCAACAAAACTTAAACTCATTCCTTTATCGTTTCCTTTCCATGGCAGCTAGTGCCCACTCCTTGTTTACTCAAGCAATTTGTTTACTCTTCTGCATCATGGCTTCCCAGAACTTTTAATGGCTGGAAATATGCAAAATGCAGATGGTGTGTATTTTGGCAGGATGCCTCCTCCTTTCCCCAGGTGTGCAGGGCTGTGACAATCAACTCACACTCACTTCAAGAGGTATTACAACTTAACACCAGGTGGGCATGTTACATAGATAAGTAGGTTCATTTCCATTTATCCCTGTGAAACTGAAATCATTCAAGGTTAAATAGGAATTGAAGGATGCTAGACCTCCCCCCCTCCCCACTTTTAATCATCTTCATTCTATAATCTTTTCCTGTTTAGCACTCCAAAGTACTGGAGGTGTTTAATTTTAATTAGGTCCTCTATGCCACATTTCATAACTTCTCCCCAGAGAAGAACAGCAACAGTCTATTCTAGAGGTTTATCAAAGGGAAGAAATGAAATATTACGAGAAACATGGAGCTACTGTTAAAAAAAGAAAGAAGACGCACCCTTGATAAACTGCCTCCTTTGTAACATATACAGAGTTGAGACCACTATAGTCACCTTAATGGATGATCTATGCTTGAGTATTGATAGGGGGAGTGTGTCCCTGCTGGTACTTCTGGACCTCTCAGCAGCTTTTGATACCACCGACCACGGTATCCTTCTGGAACGCCTGAGGGGATTGGGACTTGGGGGCACTGTGGTTCAGTGGTTCCGGTCCTACCTCGTGGGAAGGTTCCAGACGGTGATGCTTGGGGATAGTTGCTCCTTAAAGAAGGAGCTGTTGTGTAGCATATCTCAAGGCACCATCCTATCCCCAATGCTGTTTAACTTCTAAATGAAACTGCTGGGAGAGATCATCCAGAGGCATGGGACAGGGTGCTCTCAGTACGCTGATGACACCCAAATATATTTCTCTATGCTTTTGACAACAGTGTCAGCTAAGGATAGTGTGTCTCCTCCTCTATATGAATGCCTGGAGGCAGTAATGGGCTGGATGAGGAAAAACAAACTGAAGCTGAATCCAGTCAAACAGTTCTGGATGGGGTTACATTCCCCCTGAAAGTATGTGTTCACAGCTTGGGGGTGCTCCTGGATCTGTCACTCCAAACGACAGCTCAGATAGATGTGACGGCCAGGAGTGCCTACTATCAGCTTCGGCTGATACACCAGCTGCACCCCTTCCTAGAGTTGGAAGACCTAAAGACAGTAGTGCCCACGCTGGTAACTTTGAGGCTGGACTTCTGCAATGTGCTGTACATAGGGCTACCTCTGTGCCTAGTCTGGAAACTTCAACTAGTTCAAAATATGGCAGCCAGGTTGGTCACCGATACACCTAGGGGTGACCATATTACACCAGTCTTAAAATCTCTCCACTGGCTGCCAATTAGTTTCTGGGTGAAGTACAAAGTGCTGGTCATTACCTTTAAAGCCCTACATGGTTTGGGTCCAGGTTACTTGTGGGATCACCTTCTCCCATACAATCCACCCCACATGCTCAGGTCCTCTCGGTAGAACTTACTAGAGTCAGCCAAGAATAGGCTGACAACTGTTACCCAGAGGACCTCCTTTTCTGCCGCTTCCAGATTGTGGAATGACCTGCCGGGAGAAATCTGCCAACTCACCAGTTTTCAAGAATTTAAAAGAGCTATAAAGACTGATCTCTTCTGGCAGGCCTACCCAGATGAATTTTAAGTGTTTTATTGGTATTTTATTGGTATTTTAATGATGTATTGGTTTTATGTGCTTTTAATCAGTTTTGTGTATTTTATATTTGATGTTGTTCCCCGCCTCGATCCGGAGGGAGAGGCGGGTAATAAATAAATATATTATTATTATTATTATTTACTAGTAACATTTAGATTCTACTACAGAGGACTAGGCATGGGGGAGAAATAAGCTAGGTTTGCATTTTAATACAAACTCACCTAATTTCACACGTTTTAATCAAAACAGAAATTGAAATTCAGGTATCCTGTGAAGTTCATACTTCTCCAAATTGCGTAAGGGTGTTCTCCAATCACAAATGCATACAAAAATGCGTGCATGGGGGTGGGCAGATGCACACAAAGTGTGCATATTGGTAAAATAATTTTTTAAATGCGGTATATTATGAAGATTCCTTGGAAAATGCATGTATGAGGAGCGACACACACAAAACTCTCTTGAGAAATTGAGAAACTTGAGAGAAGCCCGATTCCCACCCAGCAGAAATGGCTTGGCAGGGGTCAGATTTTGCAAGTGGAAGGAAGAGAACAAAAAGTAGATTATATGCCTGTTCAGCAGGCGTATAGCCTGGTGCGGGGATGGAGCCAAGCCTATATAGCCTCGCCCTGCGCAGCCATCCGGCCTCTTTTTCTTCTGGCCCCTCCCTCCCTCCCTGTCAACTAGTATGGGATTAGCAAGTCGTCCTCTTTGGGGAGGAGGCTGAGTAGGAATTTTCCCTGGCATTAGTATGCAAAGGTTTTGCCTACTCCGTACTGGATTTCATCTTTAGATGGAGGATAAATAGGTGAATTTAAAGATAGGCGGATGGGGCGGGAATCTGGAGCGGAAGAGGATAGGGACGACAGCACTCTAGCACCTTATGGTGATTGGCAAGTCAGAGGCCCTGCTCCTCGGGGGCTGTGCAGCTTCTGTGTTAGGATATGGCTTGCCTTTGGGGACTGACTTGTCTCATCTACCCAGAGCTGTGCAGCCCTGGGTGTGGATGACGCGGGTAGGTCTCACCAAAATCTCGTGTTGTGGGAATGGAGGAGCTGGGCTTCCTGACCCCTGTGTGCAACAAGTGGCTCTCCCTGATTGGCAGGCTAGCTGCCTGAGATTAATAAGCAAGATTCCCACATGTTCATGCTCAGATTCATGGAAGGGAGAATCTCCATGTGAAATAAAGAGGCCCTAGTTTATCCCAAACTCTGGTGTCCGTGTCTTATTTCATGTGATTTCTTCTACTCTTGCAAAACAAACCTGATGTATTCATCCAGCCCTACAATTAACTTTGTACACTGCTGTCATAATGCTAAACATTTCCATGTTCCTACTAAGCATTGGCTACTGATTTGCTGCTGATGTTGATGGCAGGGAACTACAGAGAGTACAAGATTGATGACATCAGGAGAAGGGGGTAAGTAGAACTGCACATAATGGACAGGGAATTTCACACAGGGCTGCAGTCAACTTGTGAATTTTGTCATGTGTGTTTCCATCCTTAAGCATCAATGGGGTAACGTTATCTGTGTTGGCTCCAAATGATCAACAATGTAGATGATATAAGACCTGGTTTTGATGAGCCTCTAGATGAGCACAGGCTAAGCATGATAGTGGATTTCACCTGCTTTCCCAGCTGAACAGGTGTGCTTGCCAAGCCTCTGGGCTTGCTTGAGACTCACACATGGCAGACCCTTGAGTAACATCCAAAATGTGTCAAACATCCCATTCTAGAATTAATTTTTAGACTTTTTCTTAATTAAACTCGAATTCAGAGGGCATGTCATGTAGGGCTGAGCGTCAACCGAGGAGTCCCCAGGTTACTAGGTTGTCATTGGGCTTCACTTACAATGTAATTTGAAACACATTTCAGGGCTCTCACTTAGGAGAAATATCTGAAGAAATTCAAAGCCAGCCGAGGCTGTCTGTCTGGCGCATGCAGAATCCTAGCGAAGTTAAAACCCTTGATATCTGGGCAACCTGTTTGCTCCAGGAAAGTAGCAGGATGAAGACATTCCATTAGAAGTTATCTTTTGCAAACATGAAGTTCTCACAGATGGATCTATTTCCCAGAGTGCCATACTGTACAGCCTATATTCCCAAAGCATCTGTTTCACAAAACAAATTGGCAGACGCATGTCTCCTTGATGACAATGGCGTTCTGTGGAGCAGATGATATATGAAATAGTCTTGCCTTTTTATACACTGCATGTTAAGGTTTTTTTATTGCTATAATAAGGATAAATCTGCTGGGGAGTTAGCACGATTTTTGTGCAACATGTATCATTTTCTTTGCAAATTATTCCCATAAAGCATCCCACTAATTGCTCATATATTAACCTTTCACTGTCGCTGAATGAAGAAATAGGATGCTTCATTTATAGATATAACAACAAGAAAAAATAAATATGGCTTAGAATTCAGTTCTATATTGAGTTAATTCCAATTTTGTTATTTAAAATATACATATGCATTTGGTGTGTGGCGGATGAAACAGCAGGAACACCTGCAGTTCAAGTATTATTCATTTCAAAGGGACTTATGCAGGACTTTCTCACGGGATTACGCCCTTCATTTCTACCTTTAGTTCTTCGGTTCATTTTGTGCATATTTCTCCCAGCACATACATTTTGTACACATTTTTGCCTAAACATTTGCTAGCAATTTTTGAAATGCAATATTTTAATGTTGCTTCCCCTAATATATGACTTTTTAATACACATTTTGTGATTACAGAGTTCTATTGTGAAATTCAGAGAAATGCAACTTCTGAAGGATAACTCAGTTTCAGTTGCATAGCAGTTCAGAAGTAAGGATTTCATAAACTTCTTCCCTGTCCTTACAATCCAACAGGGCTGAATGAAACTCACAAGCACTGTATAGAAGTGGACTAGTGGCTTAATAACATTGTTTTTGCAGCATCAAGTGGAATCTACAGGGATGTCATGGAAATCCAGGAAGGGGTGAAGTCTGGAGGACATCCTCCTGCTCAACCCACCGTACACCAGTCCAGGACCCCCCCCCCACTTGCCCAACTTGCCCAACTTGGCACATGCTGAGTTGGGCAAGCGTGCAGCATCCTGTTCACCCACAAGACACCATTTTGTGGGAGACTGCAGGGAAATTTGTATTAAATCACCATTTTGCACAAAATGGCAGCCATAAACATGCCATTTACATAAAATTGCAGGTATAATGGTCCAATGAGACCATGTGTGAATGATTTCTCAGAGATAAGACACCACTGATAGGCTTGACATCACTTCACATTTCCTGAAACGCAATGCTTTTCAATAGAGAAACATGCAGAGCAACCTTCCCCAATCTACTGCCTTGGATGTCAACTGCCATCAGCCCCTGCCAACATGGCAAAAGGTCATGAGTTACAGGAGCTGTAGTCCAAAACATCTGGAGGGCATCAGGTTGGGTAAAGTCTATGAAGAGTAACCATGTGATGAGAAAAGTTCATATGTGAATACTGTTTAGGCATGCCTGACTTTTCTGACCATCGCCTTTTATGATGTGACACCTCTGGGAAACCCACAAGTAATATATGAAGGAAATAGTCCTCTCCTACTCCTGTTCCCACCAGCTGCTGTTTGGGGGTGTAGTGTCTCCGAACCTATAGGTGGTATAGAGCCATCTAATGATGTATGAGAAATTAGTTTCAGTTCATTTTAGAACAGAATTTTACCAGTTTGAACCTCATGGACTCAAACACAGACTCAAACACAATCTGCAGTTGAAGTCCATACATTTCCATGTTGCAATTTATGGACCAAAGAAAAATACATTCAAAACTGTGTACATTGGGGAAAAAAATATGCATGGAAAAGTGTGTACTTTTGAAAAATACACACTAACATGCTTTGACCATTAGGAGAAACATGCTTCCACCAATCTGAGTACTTTTCAGAAATGCACACAATTGGATAGGTCCAATGGCACATTTTTATGCAACTCCCTAGTCTTAAGACATCTCTAACCAAAAGTCCCATATTTTCTTGAAAACCTCCAAAGAAGAGCATGGCAACAAAAGATGATACTACAAGGGGTTCATAAGCTGCCAACTTCCCCCTTCCCCATCGGTGATATTGATAAGGTTTCACAATTTCATCAGTCTATGACAGATTAGGTCAGTCATTGTAAGAACAAATCCTTGAAGTATGAAAATATGTGGGAAGAGAAACTTTTCTCATTTCTTCCCTTATCTTGGCTTTGGAGATACCCCAGTACAGCTAGCTGTATATCAAATATTGATAGCAGCCCCATACTTTGAAAAAGTTCCAAAGGCTTCACATCTCCTTCCATTAACAAGTTTTATCCAGGGTTGAATGGGACTACAATGTGAATAATATTATTCTGTATGTTTCTAATCAAAGTTTGGCGCTGATAAACAACTGAAGAAAGTCCTGGTAATCTAATGGGTTCTGTTCTAGTGACTTTGTAATTCACAAGTTTGAGAAAGCAAAATATGAATATATAAAACAATCTAATGTTATGCTTTCAACATGCTTTTTGCACTTGGAAAGGTAGTTGGTGTGTTTTTGTTACATTTCTATCCTAGCCTATCAATGAGGCTCAAGGGTACATTCATGGAGGGTTATTTTTTCGCTACGTTTGAAAACAGGTAGTTTAATTAACCAAAGCCTTTGTGAGAACAAATTTTAATTAGTGGAGCTAAAGGAAGACTTAAAAATGTTAGTTTGGTTCTGGTGAACTATAATAAGGATAAAAAAGAATATTCAGGGTGACCTTCCTTTTTAAATATGCGTGGTAAGTTTTGTTTATTAAATTGCATATTCTGCAACACTTTCTTTAATACCTCAAAATATCATCTAGAAATAGGTGTCATCAATTAATTTACCAATTAATTGGCTAAAAGGCACATGAACCACTATTTAACATTTCTTAATTGATTGATATTCCCAGGTATTCTACTTCTTTCTCACAACAAGCCTATGAGGTACTAAGGGTCAAACTACATGTTACATTAATAGCGTATTATTATGTAATTGCGTATTAAACCTTCTCCCCCATTTACCCAAATCACCTCTCCAAAATTAGCATGGGCATTAAAAAAAGAAGAGGAAAAAGTCTCCATTGGTGTCAATGGAGACTTTTTTCTTTGGCAATCATCATCAAACCAAGGACTCCCCTCTGTCCAGGGTTGCCAATTGCTCACCAAGCTGCCACCATCACCTGCACCCTCTCACCACTGTACAGCTTGTTGAGCGATAGGCAAGCTCTGCATGGCTGCCCAGCTGCATTCTGAGCCATTTCTGCCTGTAATGTTGCATACATGGCCCCTTTATGGCCGCAATCTATGCAACATTACTTTTCCAGAAAGACCTGAGCCACCATTTTGCATAAAACATGGTGGCTCAGGGAAGGAGCTGGTGGCCTACCCCCATTCGCAGACTGCAAAGCACTCAGCCAGTGTGTCTGGTAAGAGCTGCATGGTCCGCAAACAGAAGTCCACAGGGGCAAGCGGGGTGGGGTGGGGTGGAGAGATCTGTCAGACATCCCTAAACCAAGGGTTAGAATTGCTTAGTCCTTTCTTCCTTAAGTAGACTTCCTGGAATAAGAGGGGTCGTAGTATTGTGATTAACATTCAAAGCCTTAAACAACTTGGGGCCAGGCAATCTGAAGGAATGCTTTCTCCCATATGTACCTGCCTGGACCCGAAGATTATCCTTGGGGGTCCTTCTCCATGAGCCCCTGCCAAAGGAAGTGAGGCAGGTGGCTACCAGGAGGAGGGCTTTCTCTGCTGTGGCACCCCGGCTGTGGAATGAGCTCCCTAGAGAGTTTTGCCTGGCACCTACATTATATACTTTTAGATGCCAGATGAAGACTTTATTTTCTCAGTATTTTAACAATTCATCAGCTTAATTTTTTAAGTTTGCTGTTTTAAATTTGTATTTTAAATCTATATTAATTTCTGAATTGGTGCTTGGTTTTATCCTGTTTGTGCTTTTATATGGTATTTCATATTATGTTCATATTATGTTTTTATACTGCTGTTTGTTTTATAGTTTGAATGGTTTTCATGGTTTTAATTTTTGTAAACCAGCCAGAGAGCTTCAGCTATTGGGCAGTATAGAAATGCAGTAAATAGATATGGGCATAGCAGTCAAGTCCCCCTCTCATATCTTTTGAGCATCTTTCTCCATGCAATAGTTGAGGACAGTAAATCTTCTAGGTTTACATTTTCCCATTTAATATGATATTTGGTAATCATTTAGCTGGGAGTCCAATGCAAAGTTCTTTGGCATGAACTGACTTCCCCAGGGCATTGTATCTCAAGTACTATTAGTTGAAGATCACTGGTTTGGAATGAGTCCCCTTTAAAAGTGTAATTGCTTTGAGAAGCACTGGAGCACCTGGCATATTACACTGGCACCCAGATGATTTATAAAGGTACACTCCCCCACTTTTTTTTTTTAACCCAGCATGTGGGGGGAGGAAATAGTGCTGGTGGGGAAGGTTTAACTCTTCCCCTTTCTCAATGTATGGTGGTCCCAAAGAAAATTGGGGCCAAAGACACTTCATCTGGAGTAAGAGAAGGTTCAGCTGTATGCTACCCAATCCATGCAAGGTGTAGTTTGATCCTTAGATTGAATTCTTATGGGCACTTGCTTGAAAGGAAGCCTTAATGAATTTAGAGGGACTTGCTTCCATGTAAACATGCATAGGTTTGAATTTAGGGACTTGCCCCAAGCTGCCCTATGTTCTTACCCTGTAGGCTCAAACCAACACAATACATTTTAAAGCACTGTTGATCGACGTGCTTTGAGCACATCTTTATTCCTTTCTTCTCAAGCTGGCCCAAGATCAAACGTTGTACCTTCTGTGCTGATTAAGTCACAATTTAGACCCTAGAAAGTAGAAACAATGGTAATGATCTCCTCCAAAAGTTTTCTGCCATGACAAGGGGAAGCAGTTTGCAAGGCATGGAACGAACACTGTGTTAAGCAGAGGTTGAGAGAATGTTACATTGGCATCGTACGCAGACGAAACAATCCAGCTGACAATTGCATCTAGGGGGACGTTGCATATATTCTCAGTTAGAAAATCATCCTGAATAGATGGCAGGTTTGAGAATATTATCATTGAGTCCATGGAGAAGGGGAGGTGAACGCCTCATCCAACAAAAGGTGTCTCAGGCTGCAATCCTAGGAACACTTATCCGGGAGTAAGTCCCATTGCACTTTCTTTTGAATAGACCAGTGGAGGCTGGTGGCTACTATTTCAGTGGGATGGTGAATCCGCCCTGGGTTTCATTCAGAACCCGTCAGAACTCTAAAGGAGCTATCCAAGATGCTGAAGCTATTTGGGGAGGATTGGGTTCAGCACTTTAGACAACTCCATTAGAGTTTGGACTGGTTCTGGCTGAAAGCCAGAGTGGATTCACTGCCCCACAGAAATAGACATGTATATTCAGCATGAGGAACATGTAATGTGTGGCATGATCAAGTTCCATGTGAGTGGTGTATCATTAAGCTTGTAGCATTCCTCTTCTCTTCTATGAAGAAATTTGTTTGTTCATTTACCTTTTTAAAGATCTATTCACTATCTTTTAGGGAAAACACTCAGAAAAAGTATGAGACTAGACGAAGGTGAAGAAGAAGTCATGACTGTCTTGTGCAGGCTAGCCGATAGGAGGAGGACATGTTTAAAACAACACACATGGTTACAACAATCCCACCTCCCCTCCACTTTGTACCAATTGTGCGACATCGCACCCTATTTTTTTGTGGCAGTGAAATATTAGATGGCTGGCATTGGGGCCCTGTAGGAATGGGGGGGGGGGGGTCAGAACATAATTGGACTTGGGAATAGGGGTCCTTCTTCCCCGTTTCTGCATTTTCTCCTCTGGCCAGTCTTGTGCACTGCCAAGGTTGCATGATGGGTTACTTTAATCAGGACTTGTCTACATAACTGGCTATCTGGGGATTTGACTTCCTACCCCTGCTTCTGGGTTTTGTGTGGGTTGGGCTGATAAAAAGTAGGTACAATGGCAAACACCCCAAGGCATTAAGGTGAGAAAGGTATAGCTTGCCCATACCAACTTCTCAAGATCCATCAGTTGGATGGGACTTATGGTAGGGAATTCCTTGGATTCCTGCTGCTTCACTAGACCATAAGGGTTGCTCATTTGGACTGGGTGATGAGGACAACCAGTCCTTGGCACATCATTTAGCTGTGTGGGTCATTAAAAATGATGGACACTAGGGATGTGCACAGTCCAAAAAATCAGATTGGAATTGGAATTGTTGCCTTTTAGTCCCTTTTAGACTTGATTTTGGAGGGGGGAAAGCCTGTATCTTTGGTATTTTTTAAAGACAGAATCATGAAACTTTGTACAAGTGCAGATGGGATGTTGCCAGTCATGTGCCCAGAATTACATATGCAGGGGTACAGGCGTTACTTGTAAGTAAGCCTTCAAAATTCATTTTTTCACCAGTCATCTGATCCTTTTTCAATTTACTCCTGTTTCTCAGGGGCATGTTTAAAATGGGTTTTTGGCAAGTAAGAATGTAGACCATGTCCCCAGTTGGGGAGCGCACTGAAGGGCTGTACGTACGTAGCTTTACCCCCTTTTGCAGACACAGGGGCACGGCTTAACTGAAATGGAATTGTGAAAAATGGGTATGTGGTGCTTTGCCAAGTACTGTTTATATGCTGTGTAGCAGCAGGCTACAAGCCCAGCAACACACACTCACAAGCACACACACACAGAATATAGAAATATTTTATTATTATTATTTTGGGGGGGGGTTTCAAAGAGAAAAACACACACACTCACTCCCAGAGACAAACTACAGGTATTTGTAAGACAAACTGAATTAACAGACAAACAAACAAACATATGTGCTATACAATAACTAGGAGAAAGGAAAGGCAAGAGAGAGAGAGAGAGAGAGAGAGCACAAGGAAAGCTGCAGAACATGACCAAAAACCTCCAAACTCCACCAAAATCCAATATCAATTCCAGCTCCAAACCACACTCCTTCCACCCCAACTAACTAAACCCCACAGAGAGCCAAAAGGGAAAGAATGAGAATATATACTGGGGTTCTCCAAAGCCCTCCTCCAGCATTGCGATTGGAGGCTGCAGGAAGTCTTTAACAGGATTGGGTGATTCATTGATGTAGTGTAAAGCATGATTTAGATCTACAAAGACAGCATAGGGCTGGATCCAGATTTAGGCATGCCTAGAGTAGACCCATTGAAATCAATGGGAGACGTCAAGCATGCTTACTTAAGTCCCATTGATTCCAATGGGTTTATTCTAAGCTTGACTAAGTCTGCATCCAACCCTAGGTCTACTTTGGTAGATGTTGGGTGGGAAGTCATGCATATCCATGGTGACAAAGGGGCAGGTTTAGCACATCTTTATTTGAATGCCAATTCCAAGGACTGTTGTACTAGGAGAGAATAATGGTGCTGGAAAGTAGAAGTATAGTTATGTGTAATTTCTTCTGCTGAAATAACCCAGTGAGAAGCCATGACCCAGGGCCTTGCAGTGGCTTTGTTTCTAGCCATTCCTTTCATACATTCTACTATGTTATGACAATTTGTTTCTAAATATTCAACCAATTCATCACACAGTGTTGTGCTGCCCTTGGAGGCATTGAACTGCTGAGATGAAAAGGAATACATTTTTCTGCAGCGTGAACAAGGCAGAGTTTTAATTCTTATCATTTCTGCTCGGCTTCAGTGGTCCACAAATGGAAGGAAAACATTACAAAGTACACAATAAAGCTATGAAACATGCTTATGGTTGTGTGGGACCTGCCACCACATTTAGGTTGGCCATTTATTAGGGATGTGTATCGTATCGTTAAAATGTACGGTAACGATACAATAAGGTCGTTATTGTGCATGTGTTTAATGATGACGATACGATAGAAAAACCTACGATAATCATCTGAGATGATAATTTTCGGGCAATTTTATTGTTTGATCGGACTGCCATATATATATATATATATATATACACCTATAACTTCTGTATTTTAAAAGTTAGAGGCTTGAAACTTGGTCACAGTGCTTATGGGGTATGCCTAAGTATGTGTATGAAATTTGAGATTGATCCCTCCAACCCTCGATTTTATATGAATTTATTAAAGATCATTTCAGTTCTGACAGATCAGAATGACAGCTCACTCTGTGCATTCATTAAGACCTGTCAGAACGGAAACGATCTTTTAAAAATCCATATAAAATCGGGGGTTGGAGGGATCAATCTCAAATTTCATACACATACTTAGGCATACCCCAGAAGCACTGTTACCACGTTTCAAGCCTCTAACTTTTAAAATACAAAAGTTATAGGCATTTTTTCTTTAAAAATAGGGCTGCAAAAATATCATTCTTTTACGATAATTATCGTGAAGACGATACGGTTCACCTACGATATGAATTAAGATGATAATTTTTTTGGTCCGAAATGATGATAATGATAAACGACGATATTTTTTGGAGTGCACACCCCTACCATTTATGCATAAGAGGAAAGGCATCACCAAAAAAGGAGGGCAAAAGCAGCCACAGATTTGCATAATATTTACATATGGTAATAGCTACCTAGATAAATTTAGAAATAATAATTATTTAAATAGAAATGCAATACATTTCACTGAAGTGGGGAAAAAACTGACCAGGTGACTTTTATGCACGTTCAATCCGCTGTCCAGGGATGAACTATTGATGTGCAACCTCCAAGTCCCTGTTTTCCTTTCATGGGTTTTTTTATCTTCATGGTTTTTAAAAAATATTTAAGCTGTTTCAGTTGTTTTTAAATGTTGTATATTTAATCTTTTTATGCTGTATTGAATCATGTGAATTATTATGAACCACCCAGAGAGCTTCAGCTGTTGGGCTGTATACAAATGAAATAAACAAACAGATAAGTAAAACTCGGGACTTGAACAGAACAGCCTTTCAAATAGATAACTGTCCTCTGTAAAGTAAAGCACATGGCCACCCTAATGGTGGCCACTCGAATGGCTTACCTGAACGTATGGACCTCCCAGAACCTTTAGCAAACTCCATGACAATTAGATCCAGCTGTTCAGAACCAGCACTTGGCATCAGGCCCAGTGCTCTGAGCAGCTGGATCCAATTGCCATTTTAATACCCCACAATTCCCAGATGTAGCATAACCCGAGGGGCATTGTGAGGAATTAAAATGGCAACTCCCAGCCAGTGAGTACTGCCACTGCTTGCTAGGGATGTACAAGAATTTCAGTTCTGTTTGAATATCATGTGAACATGTCCTGTTTGCAATCCCAAACATGATCATGGGCGGGAGCGATTTGTTCGAGAAATGTTCATACATTCCTGAATTAGAAAAATGCAGATGTATGTGTGTATATATCCACTTTAAAAGGCTGATTTTTCACAGGATAGGATTTCCACACTTCACTCAATTGGGGGGGGGAAGTGTTAACTCATGAACAATATGTATAGATATGCACCTTTTTCTGTTTGAAGAGAGCACTTGTCCCATTTGAATGAGCCGAAAAAGAAGTTGAAAACAAATGTAGGAACAAACTGGAATGAGTTTTCCACTCCTGACCCATAAGCCGTCTAGGACCCACAAACAGAGGAGCGGCTCACCACAGGGCACTTTATTAAGGGACCCCACAAATCTGGAGCCAGCCCTGCTTAGAGGTAAATACGGTCCCTGGAATCAAAATGGAAAGCATATGCAATTTCATGAAATGTAAATAAGATGATCCTTTATCCTGTTTTGCATTCCTCCACAACAAAGATTAAACTAAAGAGTCATTCCTTTTGCCACCCGTTAAGCCCCCCCCCCCCAAAGATGTGATGCTAAATGTGTCACTGGCAGTTACATCTCTCTAAATAAGCCCTGTGGGGAAGCCTGATAGGAATACAGACTGTTGTGCATGTTAAAGGAGGTTTTCCTTTTACATTGCAATCCTGACGAAAATTGCTCCAAAGCCTACCACTTGGCTTGGTAGGGAAGTTCCAATTAAGGGTTAACTCCCCCATGCTCCATGGTCCCTATGATCCATTAATGCTGCCAGTTCGTGTGTTTTGTTATTTTCCCCACAATTCTTTATTTCTCTAAATTGGCAACTGTGGGGGGATTTGATTCAGTACATTTTTAAAATCAATATTTACCTGGTTCGTACCTTCTGGACTGAACGTGGACTTGGGCACAATTTACAGTCACAGCACATACATTTTCGTGTTTGCAATGTGATTTGCAGTCCCCCCTCTCCAAATGCATTCAACAGCATGAAAAAATGTACGCTTCCAAACACTGCTTTAATCAAAAGATGAACAGAATTGATGTACACATTTGGAAAAATATGCATGAAAATACTGACAGATTTTCATGCAGGAAAACAAAAAAAAAAATCAAAGCTCACATTGTGATATGGACTGAAGTAGGAATGAGATTTGAGATGGAACTCGGTGAACTTTGGTGAGCTCACTTTGCTGATTTGCACATCCCAAGGGAGGGTGGGCCGCACTCCTTGAGGCCAAATTCGATCCAAGAGCTTTGAGCAGTTGCTGACTCCTTTTAAAGAGCCTAATGACCCACAACAGGGCTGGGGGGAATATCTGCAGCCCAAGGCTACTGCCAAAAGAATAGGATGCCCCCTGAGAATAGAGATGGACTATCTTTGATGATTACCAAGGTGTGGATTCTGGACTGGCCTTCAGCAAGAGCATGGGACCTTTCGTGAAAAGACACCTTGTCTAGTATTTTCTGGGGGCTGAAAGGGCTTGCTGGGATGTCCACTCCTGCCATTGCAGTTGATTCTGTGTAAGTCTGATTCTATCTCCAAGAGATTGCACAGTGTTTTTCGTAAAACGAACAAGGTTTTCTATGAAAAAAAAAAAAAATCCCAGCAGTAAGATATGTTTTCAAACAAGTTATCAAGGATTAGAAAGATGGAAAGATTTTCCGAAAGGGGGGAGATTTTTCCTCTTAGAGATGGGTGTGCTAAGATTTTCTGAACATCATCTCACTGCTCGGTTTGTGCCTGAGTCCGGTTGCTCATTTGTGATCTCTGCTCACTTCGCACAAATTGCAAACTTGCACAAATCAAGCACTTGCTTGACCTGGAGATTTGGGGAAATCTCCCAAAATTGTGCAAATCTCCCCATTTGCTCAATTTTCCTTCATAGAATAAAGTGGTGATGAATTAGTGTACTGAGAGAATTTGCACAAATTTGGAAAATTGTGCAACGCAAACTGGGGAATTGGGAATCAGATGACCGTGAGCACGTGTTTGACAATTTGCTAATATTTTTGGTGAAAAAGCGCTTGCACTCGTGTCCAGGGCTTTTAATGGGGGCATGCTTGCACGTTTTGTGAACAAAAATTAAATTCTCATACAACCCTATCTCCTCTGACTCCAAATCAGAATGCATGAAAAAAAAAAATCCATGAAGATTCTTACTGGGATTTAGAAGAAAAAAATAATACTTTAAGACTAGATGATATAAGAAAGATTTTTTTGAAAATCTGTTCTCAAGCAACCCCATTTGACTGCTTTCTTAGTCCATTTCTTTTCAAAGTGACCTGTCAGAGGAGAAAAAGATACCGAAGAATGTTTGTCTGAAGTTTTGAGATTCTCTTTTCAAGGCTCTCTATCGCAGAATGAGTAATCGAGGAACAAACCATTAAATATGGCTGCTTTAAAAAGCTCTCTAGACTTGATTGCGCTTCAGAACAGGAAGCCGTGAAGTGCTCTTTGAGTAGATGTGTTTTTCCTGTCAGTCCAAGAAGCAATCTGTCTTTGAAGGCATTATATTTGGGATTAGATGTTAACATGGAGTTTTGGAGAACAAATCATTGTTGGGATTCCAGAGTGAATATAAGAAACTTATGATGAGTGCAGATTTTAAGAATAATTTAGTGAAAATCTGTACACGTACACTCAGAAGTAAGCCCCGCTGAGTTCCATGAGACTTACTTATAGATTAGCCACCATAGACCCAAGGAATTTTAGACCTTGGAGGCAAATTGGAGATCATCTAGTTTGACCCCTAGCAATGGCACCAATGGGAGCTTCTCTACTGGGCCAAATAGCAGCTTCAGAGGGGCAATTTGCATTAGGACCATTATGGTAAGAAGGGTTACCCTCACCTCCCCACGCACCAAAGTCCTGCTCCTGCTCTCCACCCATGATGGCTAATTAAAATGTTTAAATCCGTGCGCATTAGCAAGTTACATACAATTAGTATTATAATCATCATCATCATTTATTTATTTATTTATCTCCTGCCTTTTCACCAATACTGGGACTCAAGGCAGCTTTCCACAAAGAAAACGTATGCTATTAAAATCACACATAGTTTGGCCCTTAGCTAATGTGTTAGTGCAATATTTCCTGAGATTAGGGAAAACGGGCAACCAGGAGGGCATGTGATATTGGAAGAAGGGGGCAAGCAATGTTCACAAACAAGATAGACGAATATAAATGGATTACATGGTGGATTAGATCTTTGGTCCATCTACTATAGCATCCTGTTTCAAACTGTAGTCAGCTAGTGGAAGCCTACAAGGGGAATATGAAGGCAACCACCTTCCCCTGTTGCATCTCCCACCATATCATTTTCAGATGTATTCAGTGGTGATGGGTGCCCACTGAGGCTGATGGGATGGGGGGAAGGCCAATGGGTTCAGTGAAGGTGGAGCCCTGTTTGAAACCCCAACCGTCAGCAACCTATACCACAAAATGGAAAATTGAGGCACATGAACATGCAAAGGATGGGGTGGGAAAATCACAAAGCCATGCAAAATCATGCAGCACACATTATCATGAACAACAACAGCAACAAAAATAACAACAACAAAATATCTTCAGAGTCAAACAGAAAAGCACCCCTTGGAAACTAGCAGCAAGTTCTCAGAATATCCAAATATCCACCCCTTTGCATATCCTCCAAAAAGCACCCCCCCCCAATCCTGCATGCCTACTCAGACATAATGGTGGTAAGAAGCAGCATAATACAAAAAAAAAATCCAGCCTATGCATATACACTAGCAAGTGATATTCTGCACAGGATTTTTAAGGACATAAAATTTGACACACAACAGCTGCAAAGGAAGACCAAAATGCTTTTTAAAAGGCAGACGATTTTATCCGCTGGTTTAAAAGATAAATGAATTGATCCAGAGAGAAAGACACAAATATTTTTTATAAGATAAATTAATCCAATCTAGAAAGAAATACGAAAGTTGTTTTTAAGATAGGTTAGTAATGTGGCTGCCCAAAAGAGACCAAAACAAAGCAAAGATAAACGAACGTTGGTAGCGCCCAACACACTGACACGTACACACACACACACGCACATATTTTTTGCAATGTACACTCAATCAAATGGTTTTTTAAAAAAGGAAATGCATTGGGTGGCTGCTCTGCTGCTCTTGCGGTTACTGAGAAGAGTGGCAGAGTGTGTGGTTGGGTGTGTGGTCCTTCTTTTTGTTGGCTTGCGACTTGAATAGCCACATCATTGAAACAACATGTGGATAATTGCTTCCCCTAGACAGTCATCCTTCTGGAAAAGTCTCTGTGTCCTTTTCCAGGGAGGCAATGTTCTGCGCATGAGCAATTACCACATACGTGCACACTGGCCCACTGAAGGTGCTGGGGATGGGGACATGACTGGGTGACCAGTGTGCCAAGCGTTGTAGTCGCAGGCACAATTGCTCAGCTGCACTAAGCTAGAAAGGAGAGGGATAAGAGACAGTGCATCACTTGCACCGAGGAGGAGTTGGTGGGTAGGTGAGAACGGGGAGCAGCTGGGAGTAAGTGGATGGGAGCATGGGGGAGTGGTTGGCAGAGAGCGAGGGGAGTGGATGGGAGAAATTAGTTTCCAGGCGAAGTATAAAGTGTTGGTTATTACCTTTAAAGCCCTACATGGTTTGGGTCCAGGTTACCTGCGGGATCGCCTTCTCCCATACAATCCGCCCCGCACACTCAGGTCCTCTGGGAAGAACTTACTGCAGTCGGCCAAGACTAGGCTGACAACCGTTACCCAGAGGACCTTCTCTTCTGCCGCTCCCAGACTGTGGAATGACCTGCCGGAGGAGACTCGTCAACTTAACAGTCTTTTAGAATTTAAGAAAGCCATAAAGACAGTTCTCTTCTGGCAGGCAGAATGTTTTAAAGATGTTTTTAGGATGTTTTAGGATTTTTATGCAGTTTTAATAATATGTATTATGTTTTAATCAGTTTTATGTATTTTATCATGTTGTTGTTCCCCGCCTCGATCCAGATGGAGAGGCGGGTAAGAAATAAATTGTTGTTATTATTATTATTATTATTATTATTATTATTATTAAGTGGGGGAGTGGCTGGGAGGCAGCAGGGAGGAGGCGCCTGAGCAATAAAGTACTATGCTATGCACAGGTCAAGCTAGTAGCTTTATAGAAGCCCTACTTCTGGTAGAGGCGACCACTGCTAGAATGGGTTTGTTGATATGGATCAACACAGCTGCCTGTAAATTAGGATTCTCCTTAGCGGTGTGGCTATAGGGACTGTCATGTATCATGGTAGCACTGGATATGAATTATGTTTTTGTTCAGCCATTGCACACCTGTGTTCTTTAGTAAGCTGACCATCTGAAAAGGAGAACAGGGCTCCTGTAACTTTAACAGTTGTAGAGAAAAGGGAATTTCAGCCAGTGTCATTTGTATGCAATTAGTTCCTGGTGAAATTCCCTCTTCATCACAACAGTTAAAGGTGCAGGCACCATACTAGAGTGACCATGTACAAAAGAAGGCAGGGCCCCTGCAACTTTAACTGTTGTGATGAAGAGGGAATTTCACCAGGAACTAATTGCATACAAATGACACTGGCTGAAATTCCCTTTTCTCTACAACTGTTAAAGTTACATGAGCCCTGTCCTCCTTTTCAGATGGTCAGCCTATCTTTAGGAACTCTTAAGTAAATGCCTCCTCTAGACTTAATGTCATGTTAATTTGAAGCATGCCAGCTAGCTCTCAAATGGCATCTTTTGTCTCTTCTATTTGATGGGTGTGCTCAGATCCCCTCACTGAAAAGAACAATTCAGATCTCGGTACATTTCCGAAACTCTTCCACAGGGAAGGATGCTGGAAAGTTTTCAATTCATCCCAAAGCACCCTTGAAGGCAACAAGGCCTCAAAGTTTGCCAAAGTTATGTGAAGGCCAATAGGCAATGGCCCTTCTCAGCAGTATTCTGCTCAAAAAGCCTTCTACATGGCTGGAGGCTTTGGAAAAAAGCCATGACAATACTAGAAGAATGTGAAGAGCAATGAGAAAGAAATTGAGGGTTGCCCCCATTAACTTTTATTCTGTTTTTCTCATATAAAAAATAAATAAATAAATAGTGTCACCTCTGAATGTCTAGGAATGGAAGGCAATTTACTGACAGCCACACTGATGACACATGCGAAAGAATTGGAAAAATAATGAAGCTCCATCCGTGGAAGGAGGATCTGGCAAACTCTTTTGATGGATAAATTACATTTCAAATGGCTATGGGAAGGCAGAACTTGTACGACTGGTTCATTCCTGGAAACGTTCTGACTTTTTAATGAGGGGCGTTGTTGTTGTTTTGGAACAGCATTAAACCCTAGGAAAATGTCAGACAAGAAATATTAGCAATGTTATGAGATACTGAGATAAGGTAAAAAAAATTAATGTTATAAATTACCCTGAATGGAAAATGGGGAATTCAGAAGTTTATTAAATATCTATGTAGAAAATAATTTTATGAATGAATATATGGTGGAATGCATCATATTGCATTATGCTAATGAACTGTTTGTTATTAGCTGCTTATTTAATTTTACATTTGATAATTTTGTACATATCATTAAAAATTATCCATATAGAGAACTCTGCTTAGAAAAGTTGCCGACCCATTGAAATCAATGTGTTATGTTAGACTCGATTAACCTAAGGCGTATTGATTTCAGTGACTCTACTCTAAGTATGACTAAGTCTGAATTCAATCCAATACGCTGAACCTAAAAGTGGTCTCCTATTCATCATGGAAGGGATCCATCAGCGGCTTCTACAAATAGAAGTGAGCAGAAATGATGTCCACTGGTTCCCCCTCACCCTTCAATAGGGATGTATGGGCATTTCATTTTTGCTTGCAAAACATGAGAACAAGCCTTGGAGAGTGTGAGCATGTGTCTGCCGAAAATATTCACAAATTGTTGAACGTGTACTCATGTTTGTCTTGTTCCCGATTCTCAGTTCGATTTGTGCAAATGTCCTAATTCGCGCAAATGTCCTAATTCGCGCAAATGTGCTAATTTGCACAACTTTCTTCTATAGACTGAATCAGTCCTATGGAGGAAAGTTGCACAAGTTTGAGATTTGAGCAAATGTGGGAAGATTGGCACAAAATTGGGAACATTTGCTCAAACCTTCCATCTGATGGCTGCTCAGTTGGCTCAATTTTTCCACTTGCACAAAGTGAGCAGTGAGAATCCTGGTGATCTTGAACATTGGTTGTTCACCCATCCCTACCCTACAGTTTCCTACAAATCTGCTCTGGAGGGCTAGGGGTCTTCTGAAACAGTGTGGCAAGTGGCAGGTGGCAGTTGGGCGACTATTAGGAAATGTCAGAGCTGCCAAATTTGCTTCCCCCATCCTACCCTACATTTTCATTCTTGGAAATTTCTGTTGGATCCAAGAAGTTAATTTGTATGGAAAGGCCACACTGGATCCAACCCAATGAGTACAGAGTTGTGTGAATGCTGTTGGATATCATAGAACCACTTCTGCAGTCTGCACAGGGCACAAATGGCTTTGAGCGCCGTGCATAGTGCGCCAGCTACCATACAGCAAGTGGTTGTGAGAACTGGCCCAGAATCATTTCCACAGAGGTGTTCTATTTTTCTTGACTGTCAAATGTATATAGGATGCTGTGGTAGCCCCTGAAGACTCAAAGACTCCCTCAACAGGGTACGGAAGCCTTTTTAACATGCTACATTTTAGCCCTGCGTCTCTTTACCTGATAACATAATATTTTCTTTATCTACACTCTCCTCTAGACAGGTAGATGCTTTGCTAAATATAGACCCTATTGACTGCTAACTCGGGTTTTAATTATCTTGCTACTGTCAAGATAATGCAAGGCAGTACAAGATTTTAATATAAAATTGCTTCTTTGGCGTCTTGTGCTGCCACTCTGTGTTCCCTAGTGGCTCTCTTGTGAATCTCAGACTTCTTTTTATTCTTTCAGATTGTCTGTGGTGGGTTCCCCCCCCCCCCTTTTTGTTCACTGGGAGAATCAAAGTGATGTTCAAAGTTTATTTTAACATGTTCATTCAGCTATGTTTATATGCACTCCTTGGTATTCGTACAACCTCCGTGGGTTTGATGTTATTTTTATCTACCCTATTTACCTGGGGACTAGAACCTTAACCCTGGAGGAAAAATGCAGCCTGCTTGGGGGCCCATCCAGCTTGCCAGGTGTTGCGGGAATATTTCAGGTATGATCATAACAATAGCTCAGTGATAACAACATTTAAATGATTGAGAAACTAATATTGATTTCATGCTTCTAATAAAACCATGTATCTGTTCTCCTGTAAGATAGAACCAGCAATGTACTAGCTAGATGTGTTGAGCCTCATCATAATGAACTTTGGTCCACTAGCAACTATATGCATTCTGTATTGTTTTAGTTTATCTTGACCTCCATCATTCATATGTGGCGCCTTTCTCTGTTTTGACTTAGAGACAAAATGACATCATTCCTATGTGCTACCCTGTATTATTGTAAACTTTCCTCTGGTACAAAGGTGATTCTGTACAAGAAGCTAGATATGCTAATTCTGATGTTTCCAGTTTCCTATATAAGAGTGATACCCAATATACTTAATTCAGTCAGAGGTCTATCTCTGGCTCCCTCAGCTGATGTGTCTTCTTCAATAAACCTATCTTTAAGAATCTAATACGTGAGTATCTTTGGACTCCACTGTGACTGAGTTTAATTGCTTGCATGAATATAACTCCTTTGAAGTTATTGGGTGGGAAGTCACTGATCTATGGGAGGTCCCTTCCCCATCTTAAGGTTATTCATCCCTAGTCTACATTTAGGCCAGTTACTGTATCAAAGCATTATAAAGAATTAGAGTAAAGATCTTTCTCATAAGGGATCTGTGACAATAAATGACCCCTTTCTCATAAGAGGGAGTCATAGGCCTCCCTGGGAGACTCAAATTCCTGCCACACCAGGGTTACCCCCTTGGCCATGCCCACTTCCCCTGGATTTCCTTCTTTCTCCCAACCATTAATCGTTTGATCATTTCCTGGCTTTTATAGAGTCCCCCCTCCCCCAATTCAAAAAGGTTGAAATGCCTCTTCTTAGTTACTGGCAGCAAGAGTTTTAAGCTAAAAATTATGTTGGTCTTTTTGGTCCTTTTTTCTCACTACCTCATTTGCCTTTGGCCCAGTCCCTTTTCCCTTTGACCACACCCACCTCTGGAATGTGGCACCCAAGCACTTCTCCAAAATGGAATTCGGCCTTCAGCCTGAAAGAGATTCTGCACCCTATTTCTCCTTCCCTTTTATGAATTAGGGAGCCAAGACCCTTATCAAAACTATTTTGAAATTCATCGTATGTTTCATCTAAGAAGGAAACCCCTGAATGCACTTTAAGTTTTGCTCTCTGGAAATTTGGTTACAGCATAAGGAGGTACAGAATCCTCCCCCTGGACCCACTTGAAAAACGTCACTTCCCATATTGAAACTTTCGGGGGGGGGGGGTCTGTATCAAAATCCCAGTCATTTTTCTGAGGGTGAGCCCTCAAATTTGCTTCAAACGTTGCTTTTATTTAACATTTTGGTGGCAGTAATATTATGATTTGCATCTAAATTTTCAACAGTAGGCTACTTTGAATATTTATTTTGATCACCACCCAAGTTGTGATGTTATATCATCAGTGTTTGGCAGCATCACAATTGGTTTTGCTACGTCTGAATATCTTAGGCTGCTATGCCACCTGAAAGATGGATCAAAAACAGTGCAGACCTATGATGTCTATCGAGAAGTAAGTCCCATTTAATGGGGCTTACTCCCAGATAAGTGTGGTTAGGATGGCAGCTCAACAGTGAAACCCTATACTCATTTATCTAGGAGTTAGCCACATTTCAACACAATGGGACTCAGTTATCAGTAGACATGCATAGGACTGTACAGTTAGTCTGCTGTTTAATATACACTTACCTGGGAGTATGTTCCATTGAGCTCAATGTGACATATTTCTGAGTGGACATGTGTAGGACCACATGGCAAATCAACCGCCCTTTTCTTTAAGAAAATGTATTTAGAACCAAATTGTTACTGATCCATAGTAAGAACTTCATGAAAGTATAGTCTAAGTATACCCTGGAGCTTTTGTACTCCATTCAGATTGAAAGAAAAATCTAAGACTCTTCTCTCCCAGCCTTGTTTTGAAGTTGGTTCACAATTTTCTTATTAAACATTTGTGTAAGATTTCCCAAATAGAACCTACAAAAATGTGAAAATGAACATATTTTAGATGTTTTAACTTATGGCATGCTTTTCTTGTACCTTGTACTGGCATACTGGACTGGCTATGTAGAACCCATTTACACTGGGACCTACCCAACCTCAGTCCAAATGCTGGCACAACAATCACCGTTTCAGAACATTGTCAGGGTGGGTTGAGTCATAGGTGATAAATGTGAGAGGCATTGGTGACTCTTTATGGGACGTTTAGAAAATCCTATGTACAAAAGCCTGTCTCTTGGTCGTTCCCCAGCATAACCAAGAGATAGTTGGGGCAATTCAATATACAAGTAACACAAGAATTTACTCTCATATTGATTCATATTGGCAGACAGTTTAGTGGTCGGTTTTTAACTGCTAGACAAAATCCACAACACTTACACAATGCACAGAATGAAGAGAATAACTTGGAATGTATTCTGGTAATGCTGCACTTGAAAAATGCTACAAACTGGCCATGTGCCTTCCATTCCTCTTTCACCACCACTCTACCCTCTCAGGCCTATAGCTATATTTATAGTTGGCTCCTTGGACTACGTTATGATACATTTACTAGGGTTGTATGAGAAATTTGTGTCAGTTCATTGTTGATCAGGATTTTGTCCAGTTCAAACCTTCTGGACCAAACATGGAATTGGACATAATCTTTGGTTGAAGTCTGAACATTTCCATGCTTGCAATGTGATTCATGGACCAAAATTATTATTATTATTATTATTATTATTATTATTATTATTTCAATAGCATGTGTACATTTGAAAAATATGCACAAACATGGGCACTTTTGAAAATTTCACACAAGTATGCTTTAATCACTGGAAGAAGTATGCGTGCATTTCAAAAACAATATGAGCACAATTGATGTGTACATTTGGGAAAAAATATTCACAAAAATATGCACGAATTTTCATGTGAAAAGAAACAAGCAAAGCTCTGAATTTGATACGGAGTCATGTAAGAACGAGCTTCGAGATGGAATTCGGAGAACTTTGGCAAGTTTGGAGTTTGCTGATTTGCACATTCCAGACAGAAAGACCATAGGCCATTGTCAGATATCAACTGGGGTGATTTATGGGCTGAGTAACTAAACTGCATGAATGATCAGTGGTCAGGGGAAAGGAAGTGTAGGAACCTGCACCATAGCCAGGATAAAACCAAATAATCAGTGGTCAGGGTAAAGGAAGAGAGGGCAAGGAGCAAGGAAGTGGTCTTCT